>CM037586.1:222942-1520556 GCA_021018995.1 Chloranthus sessilifolius | reverse complement strand
TCCACACCATACATTTCCCACCAAGTAGTTGTTAATCAATTTTGAAAAGTAAATTAGTTAACTAAAAACATTAGCTACTTATATTACTCAATTGAATATTTGAAACTTATAAAATAAATTAAATATATTTAGGTTAGGCCTCTTATGAATCAATTGAAGCTTCTTTTTCTCCACATTCTTTTACCTAATTGCCATGAGATCTCCAAAAGATTTTTCAACTTCCATAAAACAACCCATCTAGTCCATAATCTGGTCAATAACTTCGGGATCAATAAATTTTCATATGCAATCATTCACTCCTTTCATAAACCATTTACCTCGTCGAATTTCCTCTCTTTCTCTGTAATAGTAGAAAGGATTCAAGTGGTTTCCCGCCACAACCAATGATTGTTCAAGCTGCTTTTTTAAATCTTTCTTCAATAATTTTTATCACCGCTCCAATTTGAGCCTCATTGTTTTGAAAAGAGTTCTTAATTTCTTTTTTGCGTCTTCTATGGAAGCATAAATGAACCCCATTGAAAGGACATCCGAATCGACCATTCGTAACACTTTTACGAGCAGTTGAAAAACTTTCAACAAATACATCACGTCATTCCAGAAAATTATGCTCAATATAATACTCACTGCATATTTTCCTGCCCGTTCCGTGTTCCATCTGCATTTCTTCCATTTATCATATGAGAACATCTCCCTCAACTTGAGTCTCAACTTTAAAAAACTTGTAAAGTGAGGCATGCAATGGCAAAGTTTGTGACCCCGGCTCTAACAAGATCTCTTTTTTGCGTCTTCTTCTGCATCATACTCAATACCCTCACGTGATTATATATAAATGTGGACACAGTCTTTGTGTTTTGAACGGCCCTTTTTACCTTCAGTAGCTTCCCAATATCCCCAAACATTAGATCTATTGAATGCGCAGCACAAGGAGTCCAATAAAGATTTGGGTAATTTACTTTCAATACCTTCGCTGCAGGAAAGTTATTTGCAGCGTTATCAGTAACTACATGTATAACATTTTTCTCTCCCACTTGTTAGATGCACTTATCAACCAATTCATGAATGAATTGTGCATCATGAACATCCGCTGACACTTCAACCGACCTTAGAAAAGTCGTTCCAACAAAGTATTCCCCAATTGAAAATCTGAAGGGGGAATGTATCCTGGACCATATTAGCCTATTGCTTCCTATATCTTAAAGAAATATTTGCTACAAACTGTGTGAAAAGGGATACCGTTTAACATAAAACTATCTAGCAACATGGCTATCTACACGTCCCTTCAGCTCCTTTATAAGCTTCTCTGGAATGACTGTTTGACGTAATTTTCCCTTTCCTTCTACTTCCTCCAATGATTTACGAGCCACAAAACTATCCATTGGCCCCTAGGTGTGTGGTTTCTTTGAGAAGAAACATCAACTTTCTCTATTAATCTCATCATCACTAAAACCAGAGTCCCCATCACTGTAAATCGTCACACTCTTGTAATGATTGAACTTATTTCTCCTTTACATCTTTCTTCTATTTAATCGAGGTCAAAACAGTAAGCATCTCTTGCCTAGCATCTGCTGGTACGGAAATGCAAGAGGCTATATCTCCCTTAATACTGGCGAGGTGCTTCTTTAATAGGTTGATCCTCGTCGTATATTCCTTCTTGCAATAAATACCTTTCCCGACACTTTTGGATCCTTTAGAAAACAGTGTTTCCAACCAGGATCGTCTTTTTCTTTTCTGGATGCACTAGTCGATGCTATAGAAGACAACATATCTTTTGAAAGAAAAAAAACAATAAATCAATGGTCATATAAAAAAAATTCAATACAATTTGCACAATGGCACAACGGCACAACCAATTTGTAATAAACTATAAAGCAGTCAACGATTTCTTGTCGTTTGATCGTACTTCTAGATATATTAGTATATCTAGGGTTGAACGTTTAGGTACCCCAACGGCCAACGAGTACGGTGAATAATTATATATATATATATATATATATATTAATATATAATCTGAAATAGATATAATGATATATATTCTCAAATATATATAATAGTTGCAGTCCGTACTCAGCAGTGGCCAGTGGCTAATTGGAATATTGGATATATATATATATATATATATATGTTGTATTATCATAGTGTACTTGTGCATCAAGGTGAAAAAAGAAAAAATGATGATGCAACAAACAAATATGCAGGAAACCATAAAAAAAAAAAACCCAGAAAAGAAAAAAAAAAGAAGGAAAAAAAATTAGAAAAAGAAAAAGAAGAAATAAAATTCCTTGATTGCCAAGGAGAAAAAAAGAAAAAAAGAAAAAAACAAAAAAAAGGAACTATTTTAGAAATGAAGAAAAAGAAAAAACATACCTGTTGCCGAAGCTCAGAGGGTTGTCACCTTGCCTGTGCTTTGAAGAAGAAGCAGAAACACAACTGTAGAAAAAAAAAAGAAATGAAGAAAAAAGAAAAAAGAAAAAAAAAAACCCGCTGTCGAAGGTTTGCCGCCTTGTCGGACCCCGGTGCTTAGAAGAAGAAAATAAGATTAAAAAATGGAAAAAAAAACTTATCGGTGGGTTGCTGATGGTCGCGGTGCTGTGGAAGACCCCTGTGCTGTGGAAGAGAGGAGAGGGAGAGGCCTGCCCGACTAGGTTAGAAAATGGGGGGGGGGGGGGGGGGGGGTATAGGTCTTATATATAAGCTCGCTGGACCCGAACCGATTTTGGACCCGCCTGGGCGGGTTAGGCCCCATCTCAATTTTCGAAACACTGATTTGAGAACGTTAAAGTATTTTCTTGGTTTAGAGGTTGCTCGCTTAAAAAAAAACATTTTTGTCCCAAAAATTGTGCCTTAAATCTTCTCAAGGACACTAGAGTGTTGAATTGTAAGCTTGCAACATCTCCTACGGATGCAAAACTCTCCCTGGATGAAAAAGAAGGGAACTTCTCTCAGATACTCACAAGTATCAGAGACTTGTAGGTTGTTTGATTTACCTTAGTTTGACTCGTTCAAATTTTACCTTTGCAGTCATATTGGATAGTCAGTTTATGCATGCTACACGTATTTCTCATATGGTTGTTGCCCATCGGAATTTGAGATATCTCAAATCCCTGGATGGGAAATTCTTTATCGTTCTCATGACCATCTTCACATATCCGAATATACAGATGCAGACTGAGCTGGTGTAGCAACTGACAGGAGATCCTATTCTGAGTATTGTGCATTTGTTGTAGATAATCTTGTGGCTTAGAAGAGCAAGAAGCAACACGTGGTTTCTCACTCGTCGATGTAGAGTACCGTGCTATTGCTTATGGAGCATGTAAGATGTGGTTGCAATCTCAGCTTGGATTCCCTATTTCTGGTTCTATGCTCCTTCATTGTGATAATGAAGTTGGGGAGAAGATAACCTCTAATTCTATGTTATACATGAGAACAAAGAACACATAGGTGGGCATTCATTTTTGTAAGAGAGAATTTAGGATCGCTCTTTAGAACTTATTGATGTTTCTTCTTCCCAACAACTTATTGATTTATTCACCAAGTCTAATGTAGATAGGTTATTAATCTCTCTCTCTCTCTCTCTCCTAAACCCTAAATACCTTGTAACCCTACTCTTCATCTTCTCTAGCTAACCTTAAATCAAAAGCCTAACCCTAATCACCACCTCCTTTTCATAACCCTAACTTTCTCTATCTTCTCTCTCTCTTCCTTTTCTTCTCCAAAACCCTAACTCTAATTATCATCACCATCAAAGTTAATTAGAGAGGTGGCCCATCCCCTTAAAGCGCCTTTATTCAGAATATATCCCGATGTAAGCCCCACCGCACAAAAATTAGAGAGCCATCAGGCCCAATCTTCAATGATGGGGGAATCTATGCTTATAGCGTCAATAAATTCACCAAGTTGTGGCTCCCCTTGGGCTTTACAATATTTTCAGCCCCAAATGAACCAATCCTAGCCTACATCTTTAGCACAAGAGTTTGAAAGTTGTGTCGATCTCCCTTCAAAACTTTTCGGCTTCCAAATAACATTGTTGCTTCTGTCATTTTCGGCGGAAGCAGTGCTATTGGAAAGAGAGTTCCACGCACCACAAGCTAGATATTCTTGGCTGCCTTCTCATGCTTGAAATTAAACCCTAGCAGGACCTTACCCGTCCAAGCTTTCCATTCTTCGATCTCCTTATTTAGCTTCTCATAGAAATCTTTTTCTCTCCATCTACCATTTTTTATGGATTGTCAGTCTTTCCATCTCCTTCTCAAGGTTCCATCATGCCTTCCCACACCCCTTTCACTTGCAAATCACCTTTCGCCATTCAAAATTATTAGCACAAATGCAAGCAAATACTTGCCCCCTTATTTTAATGTGTTCCATGTGACTCTTAACTGATCACTTGGGGTTTTATTCAGATCCTCAACCAGTCCTGCCTGCTACCTAAATCAAGCCCGTTGGGCTTTTATTTAAAAGTGTTATTAGTGCTCCCTCCCCCCTCCCCCTAACAGCCCCTTTCTCCCCCTTGTTTCTTCTTTTCTTCTTCAACTTCTTCAAATTCCTCCTTTTTTCAGTTTCTTTTTATTGTTGGTTATTGATTGCATCATCCTCCCCGGCTTGAAAAGGACTCAAAACTCTGGCGTGTCATTCTTGACGCATGTTTTTCTGTTGAACCCTTAGAAATCCATCCATCTTTCTTTTCGGATCGGGCCTATCTTAATTTCATCTTCGTGCTCTTCAGTAGCTAGGCATAGGACTTCTTCGTGATTGTCCTCATCGCATACCGAGCTAATGACGACTTGTCTTCAATAAAGCATGGCGTGTTCTCTTTTGTAATCTCTTCCTGATATCCACCTTGATAGACCCCTCACTCTAGAATTTTGGCACAAGCAACAATGGCCTCAAGGCATTCATACCACCTTTGTGTCGCTGTCATCTTCTTCCGATTTTTTATGCGGTTCACTATTTATTGCATCACATTATGACTGAAGCAACAAGAGAAAATTTGCATAAGGATATCATATTCAAGAAACAAGCACAAAAAATTTAAAATTTGAGCCTGATGGCGAAAAACAAACCTAGGGCTTTGACACAATAAAACTTGGAGGCATTTCTCTATACGCACCGAAGGGTATGCAATTATAGAGATAATAATAATAATAACTAAAAAAATCCCTGACACTGCTTAAATTGAAGTATACACCATCTAGCAACTAATGAAATTCCACCAATATATCATGTGGATAAGCAATATAGTATGTAAAAGTTTTACATAAAACTGAGATAGGGACTAAATAAACAAATTAAAAAATAATCAACAATGTACATAAAGTTAGCAATTTAATACCTGAAAGGAAATGATTTCCTAATCCGAGTCATGGGACATTAGCCCATGACTCGAGCTCCAATTGGGAAATATTTAAAGGTATTGATATTGCCATAGATACATTAGAGTATAAAAATCACATACATGCCATCATGTTTTCCCAAAGGTTCATCATACTGAATTCCGACCCAAAAGCCAGGTGCTACATTTTCAGCTTTACCAACAAACATGACAACCCCTCTTTTCTCTCCAGGTTCAACTTCACATCTGTCTCCAACCTACATGGAGAAACAGTTCCTTTACAATTACTGTTCAAAAAAATAGGCAGATATAACAACAAACATGAATCGGCCTCCTCTTCTATGAAAACATATAATTGTAAATTTAGCAGCCAAAAATATAATATACTCAAATAACTCTTTACTATTCCCAAATTTGCCCCTTGAGCAATAATCAATAAATCATTAAATAAAATTTTGAGAGAGACAGAGAGAGAAATATATGAAAAGCCAAAGTCCCCCAAACAAGAAAACTCGAGGAAATTTCATCCCTGAAAACCAATTTTTCAAAACCCAGATCAGCGATCAATGCAGCAAGTGGCTGATCCAGTGTGAATCAGATACAGCAAGGTCATGCTAGTTCAGAAAAAAGGACATTAGCTGAATCAAATACAAAAAATATAAATAATTAAACTACAATTACTAAGACGAAGTAGCAAAGAATTGCATAAAAAAAGCTGTAACATATTAAGAATACCTATCATTGTATTATCCCCAAAAAAGAAAGAAACGTTATTAAATGGATGCCTATGTAGTCTAGAAATTACAAAATTGACATTAATAACTATATATCAGGAAAAAACCAACAAAACAGACACTGTTTGGATTCTCATCTCCAAATAAGAATTTAATTTAATCCCTGAATAAAAAGCTAAAATATGTATTTGGTAAAGAAGTTGCAGAAAAACAGTAAGAATCAGGTACCTCTTGGTGGGGTAGCTCATATCATCAACTAAACAAAATATGGCCAAGGTATCAGTCCCTTGTTCTGCTCCTCAAATGAGTGAATTTGAAGCATAAGCATGCAATACTTTACTGGTGCTTGTTCAAATTTTGAAAATGGATGTTTGGTGGTTAGTGGATGATAGGAAGCTTTAAAAACATTTTTTTTGAAACACTTGTTTGAAAAAGGTTTTGGTTGAGAAACACCATTTGTGAGTGTAAGAACATTACAAAGTGACCAAGAAAACGTTTACTTTTTTAGGAAATAGTTTAGTAGTGACATAGTTTCTACTTGGAACTCCACCATTCCGATCCGGGGCCTGGATGAGAAAGGAGGAAGGTTACCATTTGGTTGACAGCCGGCTAAAAAAAACCCATTAAATCCTCATGACGAGACCTATTATCAGCCGACCCAAATAGATGGGATGAGGCTGTGATGATGAAGATGATGACGACGATGACGACGATGGCGACAATGATGACAGTTTCGACTTGGGATTGCTCTGGACAGTTGGAATATTATTTATATCATGGTTTTAAAACGGGAAAACTCGAACTCGAAAGTTAGTTGAGTCGAGCTAACTTGAAGACTCGGATAAAATCGACTTCCCGACTCTGTAATTCAGTATATATTTTAAAAAATATCTCTTATAAAAATATAAATATGTTACAAGGAAAAAGATGGAAAGATATGTTGATGAAATGTGTAGTTTAATACTTTTTAAAAAGATATGGTTTCTAAAACCTTATCTCATGAAAATATGTTTCATATAAGGGTAGTTTATGAATCCTGATTGCATCATCCTACCAAAATCCTGACTCGACTCGGACTCAACTCGAAATCCCGGCAAGTCGAGTAACTCGGCCGAGTTAACTCTTTGACTCGCCGAGTTTTAGAACTATGATTATATCAGTGTCTTTCAAAGGATTGGACATAGAGAGCAGTGCGATTTCTTCATTTAAATAAGCTCCGTCATACCCTCTATAACAATAAACATTGATTGTCCTGTGTTCAAGCAGTATGAAGTGATGACTTTACTGAATAGTGTTCTATAAATAAGACTGATACTGGTTGAACTGTTGGTGTCTATTTTGGAGCTCTATTACTCCAGATCATGTTGCAACTCCACAAAAAATTATGATTTCTTTTGACATTATGTCTCCCTTGGGTAAGTTAAAAGCGTGATTCATTTTCTGAAGAACTGTATCATAGATTAACTTTTCTTCTGTGGTTCTTATCATGGATTCATAATTCAACATGAGGTGAGGAAGAATGAAGATTTTTCAACTACCAAAGCAGAGTGAGTTTCACAAAGGGGTTCACCACTTTGCACAAAAAACAATACTTTTTTCCCTTTTGTTCAGGAAGAATCATTATTTCCACAACCAACAATTCCAACCGTGCTCCGCCTTCAAAGAAAAATAACATTGCTAACCTTGATCTTTGCACAGAGGTCCACCATATAGTTATCAGGTATCTGTATACAAAAGAGGTCAAGTTAACAAAAGTGAAATCCCCCAAACACACAAAATGCTGAAAGAATGGGAAAGGCTGTCATGAACAGGGTACATAATTAAGCTAGTTCTTATAACAAATTTTGAAAAGGAAAAAAAAAAAAGGATTTTTCACACCCCCGATCATATTGAAAGGTAAGGCTGCCTGAACTACCCCAGCAGTGAAGGGCAAATAGGAACATGATTGGCTTACTTTATTTTCACATATAGGATTTTGGGAAGCCAATTTTTCCTTAAATTTTCTAAAAGTACCTGAAACATCCCAAGCATAATTGTCAATAAACACAAACTGTTCTACCATATTCATATAGGCTCAAAGCAGGAAAAAATTGCATTGTTATTATCATAGAACGAACCATAAGATATATCCCAGGGCAGTGACTAATTTGGAACTAGCATTAGTATATAGTGAAATGATGCTATCCAATGTGATGTTTAACAGGTTTCATAGATATTTACTACGCCCCAATGATACTATTATACATCCGCGTTCTTCGTAAGGCCATGTTAACTGCAACAACGTGTTTGAAGTGGGTAGTTTTTCGGATGTTGAATCATAAAAAGAGATGTGATATATTCATTTTGTAAACAAAATGAATATATTATCTAGATGATAATTTGTATTTGATCAGGAAAAAGGTACCAACAAAACTGGTTCACAATTACTCAAAAGGGAGAATGATGTCAGGTATGATGGCATGAGCCAATTGCTGTAATTGCATCAGAAAAGCATAAGCCTATTAGGGCCTGTTTGGATGTTTTGATGGAAAAGGATGGAAATGGATTTAAAGATCCAATGGATTCCAGCCCTTTTGGGATCAATAGGAATTCATTGTTTTTTAGTGTTTAAATTGTGTAATAACACATGGAAAATAGAATGGGAGCGCCATTTTTGGCATACATGACACACACTAAACCAAAAACACCATTGATGGGAAGAGAGAAATGGAGAGAGATTCTGCAGGGAGATAGAGAGAAAGGGCTGGAGACTGTGTATGGAGAGAGAGAGAGAGACTGTGAGAAAGATGACTGCTTATGGAGATTGTTGAGAGAGAAAGAGGACTGCTTATGGAGATTGCTTAGAGCGAGAGATTTGAGAATGAGATTGTTTAGAGAGAGAAATTGTGAGAAAGAGGACTGTGTATGGAGATTGTTTAGAGAGAGAGATTGTTTAGAAAGAGAAAGAAAGTGACAGAGGTTGTTTAGAGAGAGAGAGAGAGAGAAATTGTTTTGCAGGGAGAGAGAGAGAGAAATTGTTTTGCAGGGAGAGAGAGATTGTTTAGACATACTGTGTGCGAGAGAGGTTTTGAGAAAGAGAGCGAGAGAGATTGTTTGGAGAGAGTGTGTGCGAGAGAAATTGTGAGAAAGAGAGATTGTTTAGAGAGAGAGAGTTTATCCAAAGATTTTGCATAGAAGAGTTTGAAAGGGAACAGCTTCTTCAAGAGATCAAATCTTCGACCAGTTTCCTTCGGAAATGGTGAAATCCTCCTATTTTAGAAGGATTTGGTGATTTTCGATGTGGTAGAAAATGAAAAAAAAATTCCTGCATCCTATTTTTGCTGCCAAACACTAGAAACAGTAAAGTTTCTTTTATTTTCCATCAGTTTCCATTCATTTCCTCCAATCCAAACACAGCCTTAGGGTTGATGAATGTCTTAGGAAAATGAGGTATATTCAATCTAAGCAGCTCCAATCTAAAAAATAGAGCATCTCGTCAAAGTTAAGAGCAGCACAAGAGCAAAGGATACTGCACTTCAAACAGACAAATGTGGAATATTAGGAGAATACAGAAATGGATAGGAAAAGATTGATTGTACAAAATTGATGAAATATATTACAGCTAATCGTACTAGTGTAATAACCTGAATTTCCACCTCTTGCAAGAAGACAGAAATTTGAACCGATACTAGCGTAACTTGCCTTGCCTACTTCATTCTCTCTAGCGATTTAAGACCCCATAGGTGGATGCATAAACTGATAAACTGAGGTGGAAGTATAAACTGATAAGGCTTAAATTACTTCATTTGCTCTTGGGGTGGAAGTATAAACTGATAAGTACTAGGGTCATGACCTGAAATTCCACCTCTTGAAAGAAGACAGAAATTTGAACCGACACTAGCGTAACTTGCCTTGCATACTTCATTCTCTCTAGCGATTTAAGACACCATAGGTGGATGTATGAACTGGTAAACTGAGGTGGAAGTATAAACTGATAAGGCTTAAATTACTTCATTTGCTCTTGAGATGGAAGTATAAACTGATAAGGCTTAAATTACTTCATTTGCTCTTGGGATGGAAGTATAAACTGATAAGGCTTAACTCAAGTATTAAACTGATAAAACTTAACTGTCAAGTAACCCGTAGGTGGAGGTATAAGCAGATGAGTACAAAATCCTCATAAATTTTTAACTTATATCGAAGCACTTTAGATTTCCACTTGTATGTCTTAATTGATATACACGCCCTTATTTCATGCGTTGGGGCACCATCCACCACAGGTCATAGTATCCGACTCAGATGTGAAACAATCATGGATCAACTCTAGCTTGCCTTCTTAGCTTACTTATACTTACAAATTATTTTGCTTTAATCATATCAAATAACAAGTTCCTGTCTTAGGTCCTGTTCACTTGCGATGGCATAGATCAAAACTCACAGCTTAACTCTCGTGAGTCGCATTCATAAGGGGTACACAGTTTAGGTCCCACACACCAGTCTGATCAATACACAAAAAAGCTAGTGAAATCTAATAGTTTAGGTCCCATGAGATGCAATCACTTACCATCAAACAAGCTACCTAACATACTTATCCTGTCAAATTCAATCATAGAAACTTAGCTCAATGAATTCTTAGATCCTTAATGTTTAGATAGCCAGTGTGGTACAATGTGAGTCGGGGAATAATATGTACCAGGTATTAATAAGGTGCCAACATATGTGCATGTTATCTATGTGGTGTCCGCAAGTCTCACATGTGAAATATAATGCATGCATCAATAAACCAGTGTTACCTAGTCACTTCTACTTTTGGGATTTTTGCCGTATCGACACATGGTGGCACTTGGACACATGGTGGCACTTGGATACTCCTCAACACAGCACGATATTTCTAGACATGGATGAAAATACAACATAATACCATCAAATGTTCCTCGTTTTGGCACAACAAAATGAACCGTTGTTTTATAACAAGAACAAAAATTATATAGAGTTTAGTAACTTATAAAATAAAAGGCTTGGGTCCTTGAAAACGATTTGTATATTATAATATGCTTTTAGTTAGGTCCATGAGATACATTATGTACTTTTTTATTACATATCTCAAATTCTCGATTGGCTTTCTAAGTTTTCCCTTAAAAAAATAATTTATGTGTTCTATTTTTTTAATTTTATTGAAGGTCGTGCCACCGTATTGGAATCTTGAGAAATTGGCGTGCCAAACATCTGATACCTTCACACTTGGCACCCATGCCATGTGTCTATGTGACACAATAAACGAATCTTATGTATGTCTAGGATTCCATATGAACATTGATGCACATGTTTTATATGTAATTAGAATATGAGGCGAGCATCAACAAACACACATCACATAAATGTAAAATGTGATCCATATATCATTATACATCATTCAATGGAGTCCAAAGACTTTATGGATCCGGAAAATGTGTGTTACATGCATATGGAATATATAATATATTAATATGTGAACCAATCAATATGGAGTACATGGGCAGTCACTTAAATTAAGTAATGGCATGCATATCAATAGATTTACACTTCTAATAATGAATCTGAAAATACCAATGCATCTGGAATGTCAAACAATATAAAGAATGACTTTCGGATTGCATAAAACGGTCAGGATCCGAAAATTGCATACTTTGGGGCAAATCGGGGTTGATATTAAAACAGGATATGATGTGTTTATTCATTACAAAGGTATTTTACAGACTAAAATAAGCATCATTAATAATGCCCAGTTCCTTTGGAAACGCCGAGATCAAAAGATATGAAGGTCCAAAGTTAGGCAGCCTAATCAAGGTACCATTTTAATAATTTCAGAAAGTGTCAAATGGGTGAATTTTCCAAAGCTGATTGCACCATTGTGATCTAAAAACCAAAGTGGTCCTTAAGATCATTTTTTGGGATGTTGGCCCGAAGGGCTTAAAATAAGGGTCGAAAGATCGACCCCGAACACAAAAATAGGCCCCATAGCCAGGCTAGGATGGGCCTGCCTGCAAGCCACGTGCACATACCATCACCCCAGACCTAGTTAGGGCCTGTTTTTTAAGCCCAAAGAGCCCAAATTAGGTTTTGGCTGTAAAATAAAAATTGTAGAGGGCCATCTTTCCAATGGCATATGATACACTTAATTGGGACATTGGGAAGCATACTTTTAAGAAACCCGAAGTTCACAAAGAGCTCAAACTGCTATGGCAGATCCAACTTTGGGCCTAATTTTGAAGCCCAAGAAACCTGAAATTGGGTTTAGCTATTTTCCAATGGTAGGTCATTCAACCAAAATCGGACATCAGGAAGCATGTTTTATGTGACTCAAAATTGATAAAAAAAATTGTTTGAGGCACTTCACCAACAGATTCTAGGCGAAACTTTTCAAATTTTGGAGAATCTAGGGTCTAGGTCTGAATCTCAACTCTCTCAAAACACAAAAATTGTTGAATTTTATGAACCCTAACCAACAGTTTTTACAGCGTTGAATTTGGACCTTGAGAAACATGTATTCACGAATCCCAAAGAATCTGAACAAGGCACAACAGAAAATGGAAAAGAAAAACAAGTTAATGGGCAAGACTAAGAGAAAGAAATTGTACTGGACACCATGCGCTGCCCATTGCAGACTTTAAGTTAAAAGACATACGGAAGTTAAAGAGGTACATGCAGAGACATTGAACAAGGCACGACAGGTATCCAAGTTTATTAATAGTCATCTATGGGTTCTAAGCTTAATGAAGGCCTACACAAAGTGTCCGGACCTTGTCCATCCAGCAGTGACACGCTTCGCCACAGCATATCTTACCTTGCAAAGCTTGTACCAGCAGAAACATCCCCTACAAGAAACGTTTCTTCTGAAAAGTGGAACAGTAGTTTCTGAGCAAAGAAGTCCGAAGGAATAAAAGCACACAGGATGATTTTATCCAAAATTTTGGAAGCAAGCTGTCCTTTGTATGAAAGCTACAATTTCATTGGTTGGCGTTTTGAGAGAAGTAGATTCAGAGGAGAGGGGCCTTCGATGGGCTTCATTTATGAATTGATGGACTCGGCAAAGGAAAAGAATACCTTCCATTGTGGCAATAAAGAAAAACGTATAAGCCTATTTGGAAAAGAAAAGATGATCATTGGACCCGACAATTGCATCGTCCTCTCCATGCAGCTGGGTACTATTTGAACCCTAGCTACGATGTGAAGCTAATTTCTCTGACCATAACGAAGTCAAATAAGGTTTGTATGAGTGCATGGATAGGCTGATTGGAGAGGATATACTGAGCGGGAAAAAACTGATAATCAGGTTGAAGCATTTGATAAAGAACTAGGGGACGTTGGTTGTAAAATGACGATTCGAACTAGAAAAGAACGTAGTCCAGGTAAATTTAATTTAATTTGAGAAATCATTTTTAATCATTATCTATTGATGATGCTTTATTTATTTCTTATTTGTAATTTTTGTAGCTAATTGGTTGCTCCGTTTTGGAGAATGAACTGTAACCCAGATGACAGTTTGTGGCTCGAGTGGTCATTCTTACATGCAATGCTTTTGGTCATGGCAACTGAAGTACATTGTGCAGCTATTGTACTATTGTACTAGCTATAATATGATCAAAAAGTAAACTTATAAATGTTTTAAAATTTTAATTAATGAATTTATGATTTATAATAGGTGAATACAAAGAGAAGAAATTGGTTAGAGCAACAAAAATTAAATGCTCGTGTATGTGACGTACAATATGAAGCTCAGAGAGAAGCGTAATGAGAAACGCAAAGGTGGACCTCATTTTAGTGAACCCACATTGATTCAAATAATGAGTGGATTGGTAAGGAAGATCAACTACTTCCTCAAGATCCCACTTGGATTCAAGATATTAATTTTGACATCAATGTCGTTGAGTGCAACGGCAATCGGAATGTTGCTAGTGCTCTAACTTCTACTGGTAATGGTGATACTTCTCAATCCCATAAATGGAAATTATTTAAATGCCAAAATAAAATTTTAATTTCTAAAAATTTAAGTCCGTAGTTTGTACTTCTTAAAAATCCAAATTTCTCACTTTATCTTTTTTATCTTCAACAAGATGTAGTGATAAAAGAAAAGGTGTAGCCATCAAGGATGTCGAGGAGCATGATAAGAGAGACGGTGGAAGGGGTGACGGCATTGGCGAAATAGTTGCCCAATACATGGATGAGGAGGATTACTTATCCGATGACTTATTTGATTTTCGAGTCATTTCGTTCAAGTTGTTAGAGAGCTTATTTGTTTTGGTCTGATGGAAGTGTTGAACAATGGAAGTGAAACTATGGAACATTCGAAAATTTGGATTTGGAAGTTTGAACTTTAAACTATGTTGAATGTGGAATGTGATTTTGAAGTTGTGAACTTGTGAGTCACAAAAATATTTATTATTCCTGTATAGTCATTTTTTTCTATTTTTTTATGCATTCATATTTTTCTTATTTTTCTCTATTTTTTTTTTAATTATATTTTTTTAAGTTAAAATATTAGAAAAATCGTGAGGCTTACGCCATGCCTCACCAGGAAGGGGGGTGTCGAATGCTACAATATGCGTTTTTCGCTATTAAAACCATTGCTTTTACCTAAGGTTTTGGAAGCCATTATGTTATCTCGATGAGTTTTGTGGACTTCTCTCTCAACAAAAAGTCACGATTCAGTTATTGTCTCACTACCTTCATACACAACACTTAAAGCTGAGGTATTTCTATATTTAGTTGATGTTGTGATGGTTGGAGACATTTTTGCGCATGTGGCTTATTTTCCCACATTGCCTTGATTCTTGATCATTGTTGTCTCCAAATATGTGGTTGCATATGCGCTCTCTAAAGGTTGCATCGCAAATGCGTTGGGTATCAATATGTGATCGCATACTGCTCCAACGGTCATAAATATGACCGTTGGACATATTCATTTTTTTGGGATTTTGGAGGCCCCTTTACCTCTATAAATAGGAGGTCTCTTCCACCTTAAAACACAACTCATTTAGAGACTTCTCTGTCTTAAGCTCTTCTTCATTCATTCTTTTTACCGCCTCCTCTCTTCTAAATTTCTAATTTTTCTAAGTTCTAATCTTCTTCAAGAAAGACGGAAATCCCTTCCACGGCTGCACCGTCACTCTAAAGCTCCCTCCTAGGCTCCTACTCTCCTTCCTCCATCTCCAAGCAAGAAGAGAAGCATCAAATCAAGATTGAAGCCTTCTCTTGCGTGTGGGAGGTCTCGGTATTTTATTTTTAACTTTACATCAAGCCCCCTATTTTTTTTAACTATTTTAATTTATATCATCATTATGTCTTCATCCCCCTCGAATGATCCTCTTAGACCAAGGTCTAACGATGCGGATTGGAAGTATGGACATTACGTAAGTCCTATAGAGAAAACCAAGATTAAATGTTGCTTGTGTCCTCATGTTAGCATTGGTGGAATATCGCGACACAAGCAACACTTGGCGTGGCAACCCGGATCGAATGCTAAAGCATGTCCAAATGTCACTCCCGAGATTGTAAGGGAGATTTTACAATGGAATGATAGGACTTCAAGGACAAAACATAATGATGATGTGATTTTAGGAAACTACGTGGAAGGGGGTAGCCAACATTACCATCATAATGATAATGAGGATGAGGATATATTCACTCCCTCCATCATGGCCCGCACAACCAAAAAGTTCGAGAACGCTTTCTCAAAGCATGAGAAAATCTGGGACACTGATCCAATTTCGATTGACCACTTGTCCACCGATGATCCTTGGATAGCAGATGCACGAGATGAGCCAGTCATCGCAGGATATCTTACATGGCATCAAGTTGAGGAAATCACCTTTGGTGGGGATGGAGGAAACTTTACTCGACATAGGAGGAAAACGGAGGGGGGGAGTAGTCCAAGTCAAAGGAGAAATGAAGAAGATGAAATCCAAGAAGAAGAGGAAGTCAAGGATATAGACTCCATCTTGGTGAGATCAGATGAAGAAGAAACAGAGGAAGAGAAAGAATACATAAAAGAATGTGATGATTTGGATGACGATAGCAATGCTAGTGATGATGATGATCATGCCGGAGGTGGAGGAGGAACCAATTAAGTACCACAATGGGTTAGAAATCAATGTGTAGAGTACATGGTCAGAGGACAATACCACCACCCTTATAATGTAATTTTCAAGTTATTTCGGATTTCATATAATTAAAGTATACCTTTTTAGGAGAGTATGCAATCTGTCGGTATGCCTCTCAAGCCTGACTTATTTGGATCCTCATTTAGAACTAAGCAAGTCGATGATCTGCAGAATCAAAACAAAAAGACGCCCTTCGGAGAAAGGGTCTTTGTTTCATATGCGAGGAACCTGGGGAGTTTTCTCACAGGTGTGCAGCCAGAGGTAAATTCCATGCCCTATTAGTTATAAGAGACTTGACTGATGCTGAATCAGAATCCGCAGGTGGAAATAGTGAAGCCAAGTTGAGGAGTAAGACACTGGATCGTTGGAGCTGCCTCATGCTACTAGTGCTTCAATATCAAGAGGTCTTCCCCACCCCATGAGCCCGAGGAGCGGAAACTGGTAAAGCAAAGTAATATTCCTACTCCTATAGCAGGAAACAGTACTCTTCACTTGGTAACTTCCATAAGTACGGAATCTGACCTGTCTTTGTCCGCAGATGATGCAAGCAGTCATGATGTTACTTTAACAGATGGAATTATTTTTATCTCCAATAAGGATTGGATTCTATTCCTTACCTCTCATCAAAATCAGAATAGTGTTTAGGCTGCAATGGTTCAAATCTTTTGATGCTTTTACAGCTAACCATGGACTCCATTGTCTTCTATTGATAAGGACTTAGGAGAAAAGTAACAGGCCTCCAGATTGAGGCGCACAAATTTTGATCCTAAGGCAGCCATTAATCAGTCTCACTCAGCATGTAGCTGAGAGGGTGTAAGAAGCAGATGAACCCTCCCATTCAGTACGAAGGAAGAAAAGCAGCAGAAGTGGGAATCGGTAAAATTTTATTACCTTTATTGAATGTTATTTTTGCATTATGGAGACTAGAATGTTTGTTTTTAAATTGCTAGAACTTATCTTTTTCTATATATTTTCAGAGTTTTCAGAATTTTATATAAATTTTTATGACTTTTTTTAGGTTTTTAAATATGATGCAATCGATATTTAATTATGTGAATCATAAAATGCGATCCACCTGTCAAATCGCATATGATAGCATATGCAATTTGACAACAATGTTCTTAATGCTTTTTCCCATATTTCCATAATCTTATATCAAATCTGGCCTATCTTTTCATTTCATAGATCCAAAAACAACAATTGTTAATACTTATGTTGATCCCAACCCCTCGCATGGGATTACTAGCGTGAAGCTAACGAGACTAACTTTATCCCTTGTGCACGGTCCATAAAGTTTTACTTAGGGAGTCGGGGAAAGCTGCATTATATCCTTGGGACGATTTTTCTTATATTTAATTGATGTTGTGGTGTCGTGAATAACTCTTATTTTGTGATGGAGATACTTTTTGCGCATGTGGATGATTTTTCCCACAGTACCTTGATTGTTGATGCTTTTTCCCACATTCCCATAATCTTATACCATATCTGGCTCTGTTTTTCCCTGTCATAGAGCCAAAAACAACAATTGTTAATACCTCTGCTGTTCCCAACCCCTCGCATGGGATTACAAGCGTTGAGCTTAATGAGACTGACTGGGAAAATCAATAATTATACTATAATAGGATGGTTGTTCAATTCCATGGCGGAACCATTACACAATACGTTTATGTTCCATGAGGCTGCAACACAGTAACAACTAACATGTGTGGAGCTTGGGCTCGTAGCACAATGGAAGGTTAACAATATTGCAACCTCAAGGTCGCACGTTTGAGCCCAGATTAACCTATAAAAAATTAATGATAATTTAAAAAAAAAAAAAAAAAAACAAGTGACGTGTGGATGGGATTTGTAGCTCAACAGAAGGTGCAAGGTGAGGCAACCTTGAGGGTACAGGTTTAAGAACTAATTAATTAACAATTAAATAACTTAGTACCCTTATAGAAGTATATCAATTTATAATTTATAAAAATTACATGTACATATAATATATAAATCTTATAATAAAAATATGTTTAAAAATAAAAATAAAAAAAGGGCCAGGAAATAGAAAAGCGTTGCGCCTTTGCGCCTAGGCCTTTGGGACCCTTGTCGCCTCAGGTGAGCCCAGCGCCTTTGGAAACACTGTTTGTACCTTCTATCACAATGTTGGCAATGAGAGGGCTAAATGCTTGTACCCAATGCTTGGGGGGAGGCAGCTGGGACTGGGTCGGCGTTGATTCCATCGGTGCATCCGAGGGAATTCTGGTGGCCTGGTCGTCGATTCTATTTGATAAGGTGGACGAGGAATTGGGATGTTTTTCAGCCTCCGTGGTGCTTAGGGATAAGGTGGAGGGGAAGTGTTGGAGCTTTGCGCGTATTTATGGACCGGCGAATGACCGAGAGGGAAGATTTTTGGTTCGAGTTAAACGCTTTGACTGCTCGTTGGGATTTCCCCATTTGTTTAGCTGGTGACTTTAATGCGGTTCGGTGGGATTTTGAGAAGTTGGGTGGTCCGGCTAATCTAGGAGTCATGAGGGATTTTAACTCCTTCATTGCGGACTGGGGACTTTTCGATATCCCACTCATGGGGGCCAGGTTTACGTGGTCGAATATGCAGGATTCGCCATCGCTTAGTAGGCTGGATAGAGCCCTCTGTTCTACCGAGTGGCTCGATATTTTCCCTAGGGCTTGTTTGGAAGCTTTTGCCCGTGCCGTTTCAGACCATCGACCCATTGTAATCACGTGCAAGTCCCGCGGGAAAGGCCCGTCTCCTCTTCGATTCGAGAACATGTGGCTATTGGATGACATGTTTCGGGAGAAGGTTCGGGGGTGGTGGTTGGAACCGGTGCCGAATGGGACGGCTGCCTATCGCTTCCTTTCTAAGCTTCATGTGGTTAAAGATAGAATTAAAAGGTGGAACAAGGACGAGTACGGAAGGATGCAAGTTAGAAAGGAAAGCTTGCTTTCAAAGCTGCAAATGCTCGACAACCTAGAGGAGACCAGAAACCTTTCGGCTGATGAGAGGGAGACTAGATTGCAAACAAAGGTGGAGTTTAAAGAGGTATGTAGGGCTGAAGATGTGATGTGGATGCAAAAGGCGAAGGGGTGGTGGTTCAACGAGGGGGATGCTAATACGAAGTTCTTCCATGCAGTTGCTAATGCCCGTAATAAGTCAAAATATTTGGGGAGTATCGTTGTGGATGGGGTCCTTTACACGGGACATGAGCAGGTGCGGGATAACATCATCGGTTTTTACGAGCGATTGTATTCCGATGAGGGGCTTCCAAGGCCGGGGTTGGATGAGCTACAGTTCAGCGCTCTGTCGGAGGAGACTAGTAGGGGGGGGGGGGGGGGGGGGAGGTTTGCTTTACGGAAGATGAAGTTTGGACCGCGATCAGAGTTGGGGGAAGAAATAAAGCGCCGGGGCCAAATGGTTTTACTATGGAATTCTTTCATAC
Source organism: Chloranthus sessilifolius (assembly GCA_021018995.1). NCBI lineage: Eukaryota > Viridiplantae > Streptophyta > Magnoliopsida > Chloranthales > Chloranthaceae > Chloranthus > Chloranthus sessilifolius. Next base: position 1,500,941 of record CM037586.1, on the reverse strand, counting down.
GTTCTGGGAGACCATTAAGGCGGATTTGATGGATGTTTTCAATGAATTCCATTCGACTGAATTTATTGGGAGGGCCTTAAACTCTACTTTTATTACCCTCATTCCCAAGATTCATGGGGCTGAGAATATTTCCAACTACAGACCTATCAGCTTGATTAATTGTATTTATAAGATCCTGTTTAGGGTGTTGGCAAATAGGCTTAAGTGGGTGATGGGTTCTATTATCTCTGATCAGCAAGGGGTTTTTGTCCGCGACAGACATCTCACGGATCTTGTGGCGGTTGCTAATGAGACTCTTCACTCGGCCTATGTTTGTCGTAGACCGGCAGTGGTTTGGAAGGTAGACATGGAGAAAGTTTATGACCGGGTCAGCTGGGGTAGCCTGGACTATATGCTAAGAAGGATGGGTTTCGGGGTCACTTGGAGGAAATGGATGCGCGGGTGCTGCTCGTCTCCATGGTTTTCAGTATTGATCAATGGGACGCCGGTTGGATACTTTAAGAGTTCTAGGGGTCTCAAGCAGGGAGACCCCCTTTCTATTTAATATGGTCGGGGAGGCTTTATTCGGGCTGATTAGCCGCGCCAAGGACTTGGGTATGCTTGCTGGTATCCAGGTTGGAGAACACGGTAGAGTCATCACACATTTGCAGTATGCAGATGATACTATTTTATTTGGGAAGGCTGATGTGACGGAAATCCGCAATATGGTTGATGTGCTTTCGGTGTATGAGGCGATGTCGGGGCAGCGAGTTAATCTGTATAAATCTACAGTTTCTGGCATCAGGGTGGAGGAGGAGTCTTTGCATATCCTCGCTGATTCTGTTGGGTGCGGAATTGAGGGGCTGCCTATTCGGTACCTAGGTTTGCCACTCGGAATCAGGAAACCTATGACTCGCGACTGGCTCCCGATCGTGCAGCGATTCGAGCAGCATTTGTCTTCCTGGAAAGGAAGGTTTTTGAGCAGTGGGGGTAGGCTCATCTTGGTTAAAGCTATGCTTTCGTGACCGTCATTTTCTTCATGTCCTTGTTTAGATGTCCTGCTAAGGTTCTCGATCGTTTGGAACGGATCCAAAGGTCGTTTCTTTGGGAGGGGGCAGGTGTGACTCGTCGATATCACCTCGTCAACTGGGACACGTGTCAGCTGCCGATTGCTTGTGGTGGGCTGGGGATTCGGAGCCTTAAAAGGACTAATATGGCGCTGTTGGGCAAGTGGATGTGGAGAGCGGGAATGGAGGAGGCGAGGGGAAATCTATGGTGGCTGGTTTTGAGCGAAAAGTATGGGATGTCTTGGGGGAGTTGGGGGATTGGTGTCTCAACTCACAGGACTACCTCTCCGTGGTGGAGAGATGTTGCCCGCGTTTGGGAGTCCATGGCTAAGGGAGTGAGATACAGCTGGGGGTGTGGTTCCCGCATTCGGTTTTGAGAGGATCGGTGGCTGGAGGTGGGACCACTTAGAGACGTCTACCCGGAGATTTTTGCCCTTTCCTTGAACCCGGGAGGGAGGGTTGACGAGTATGTTTCCTCCGCTAGTGGGAGAAGCATCTGGGATGTGGTTACCAAAAGACGCCTAAGGGAGAGTGAGGTCGGGAGTTATTTGGACCTGTTGAGCAGGTTGTATGGGGCGCAGCAGAATAGTGTTCGAGCTGATTAGAGGATTTGGGCCCCAAGTCGGGATGGAAAACTCAACGTCAAAGAGCTATATCGATGGTTCTTGCGCCGGCCGCTTATCAGATTTGAAGGCAAATGGTTGTGAAGGGAACCTATCCCTCTGAAGATCCATTTTTTTGTGTGGGCTTTGTGCAAGGATAGAATCCTGACTAGGGACCAGCTGATTCGGAGGGGTAAAGATGTCCCTACTTCGTGTGTTATGTGCTCCGAGGGGGAGGAGTCCGCTGCTCACCTTTTCCTCCATTGCCGTTTCGCTACTGAGGTGTGGGGTGTCCTGGATAATGCCGCAGACGCCTTATCTGTTTTTGTTGAGTTGGGAGGCGGTGAAGATGAAGGGGGAGGAACAGTGGGTCTGGAGGGCGAACCTGTTTACTGCTTTGTGGTGCCTATGGCGCGAGAGAAACGGCAGAGTTTTCGAAAAGAAATTCAAACCGGTGGGTATGGTTATGCGGTCGGTCTTGGAGCTGGTCAGTTTCTGGGTCACACGTGGAGGAGATAGGGATAGCGGTCACAACTTCCTGTGGGACCCGAGCTGAGGGGGCAATACCCTTGATGTCCTCGATGTCCTGTGCGGTGTTGTTGTTTCGGGTTTTCTTTTTGTGATGTACTTTCTTTTGATTTTGTGTCGAGATTGTATTGGGTTACAGCGCCTTGCTGTTTATTTATATAATCTTCATTACTGATCAAAAAAAAAAAAAAAGAGGGCTAAATGCTTTAAGCTGCATACGTATCCTCCACGTTCAGGCACCATGTCTTCAACCCATGTTGCTACCACCGCTGAGTCTACTCCTGCTAGTTGTAACTCTTCTAGAGGTCCTCCTGCCAATACTATTGATGTGTTTAACCTAAGTACACTTCGATCTGAGCTTACTATAGCGATTCGGGAGGCTCTCTAGGCATCCTAGGATATTCCTTCGCAGTCTCCTCTAGGGACACAGTACCATGCTGTTATCCATTCTCCATCATTTATTGCATGGGTCATGGACTCTGGAGCCTTTGGTCACATGACTGGTGAGTCAAATTTTCTTTCTCATGTTATTCCCACTATTTCTCATAGGAAGGTACATTTGGCTGATCGTTGCTACACCCCTATCATTAATGGGAGTGTTCCTCTCACAACCAACCTTTATCTTTCAAAAGTTTTCCATGTCCCACAATTAAATACAAATTTGCTATCAGTTAGTTACCTCACTAAATTTTTATTGCTTGGCAACTCTTTCCTAATCTGTATATGTTTTAGGACCTGACTACGAGGTAGACTTTTAGCACGAGGCATGAGGGAGATGGGCTCTACTACTTCAGTGTGGATGGAGTTGCTTGTTTTTATTCTAGCTCTCATATCTAGTCGTAGTGTTTTTAATCCAGATTCTTCGAGTTTATGGCATGCTAGGCTTGGTGGCAGCTTGCGCATGCTAGCGCTCAAAACTTATGCTTATCATTTCCCTGTTTGAAACCCAGAAATGATCAATTCAAAATTCAATGTTAGACATGTGAGTTACCTAAACATAGTCGTTCTAGCTATTCTTCATATATGCATTGTTCTAGTTCTTTGTTTGAAATTATATATAGTGATGTATGGGGACCAGCTCCTCTGATTTCTTTTGATGGTTTTACATATTATATTACATTTCTTAATGATCATTCAAGATGTACTTGGGTGTACTTGCTTAAAAATAAAGATGAAACTCTTTCGACTTTTATCAATTTTTCTACCATGACCCAAACTCCTATTACGATCTGATAATGGTGGGGAATATACATCTTTAGATTTTCCCTCTTACCAGTAGAAGAGCGGAATATTACATCAAGTTTATACTTCACAACAAAATGGTGTTGTTGAGCATAAGAACGAAGATCACTCGATCTTTACTATGTGGAATGCATGTTCCTCTCCATGGCTCTACTGACTGCGACTTACTTGATTAATGCTCCCACCCCAAGTCACAGCTTGAATGATCAAATTCCTTTGCACGTTCTTAAACCTGGCTCTACCCTTTTTAAACTGAACCCAAGGTTTTTCGTTGTACTTGCTTTGTGCAAGACTTGCATCCTCAGCTACAAAGACTTGATGACAAAGCTGTTCAATGTATATTTTTTGGATATTCTGCTGTCCAAAGGTACAAATGTTATGAACTTATGATCCTAAATCAAGGCGGCTCTTCACATCTATGGTTTTTTACTTTTTAAAAAATACTCCATATTATTCTCTTGTGCCCTCTACTAATCTTGTTGATGAGGCTATTCCTACTGTCCTTCCACTTCTTGTTCTTGATGTCTATGCAGGTCCCCAATCTCCTCCAACTTCTTCTGCACCCTAGCCGGCTTCACAAAAATCATCCTCCTTATAAGCGTTTCTATCTCCACCTTTGGTAGTGAGGGCATCTATCTCTCCCACTCGTGCCATCAAGATCCTCTGACTCAGGTTCTTCATGTATACTCTGCACCATCTTCTCCTTTGACTCATACTATTCCTTCATCTTCTTTTCAGGATGACCTCTCTCCCCCTGTTGCTCATTGCAAAGGCCAGAGAAGTTCTGTTACTCATCATCCGATTCGCCATTATGTTTCTTCTCGGAGATAACCTCATTCTTAGCAAGCTGCCTTAGCTACAACTTCCAATATTAACATTCCCTGATCTATCTCGAAGGCTTTTCAGAATCCGTCTTGGGCTGCTGTCATGGCAGAAGAAATGGAGGCAGTTGAGAAGAATCGAACTCGGGAACTGGTTGATCTACCACCTACTAAGTGGACAGTTGGATGTCGGTGGGTATTTTCTGTTAAACACAAGTCTGTCTCCTCTCTTTACTACTTAACCATAACCCTAACTTCTAGCATAATCACTCTAACCCTAATCCTCTCACCATTAAAGTCATTTATCCTATCGACAGGTTCTATTTCATATAATTTAACATATCTTATAGTTTTTATCTTTTACATATAAATCGATAGAAAAAAAAATCCTTCACATATAATATTTCTGCATACAAACATTTCAGGATTTCTGTGTTCTTATTCCTTGCATAGTTTGACACCAAGACTTGTTCAGTTTCCAATTTTCACAGTTTAGAATGCATGAGATGAAATCAAAGTAAGTGATTATGGATGTCACACCAAAAGTAAAGGTCTGTAAATTTGATCAACCTTCAAGGTGACCCTCCTCACATATTCCTATACCATGCTGATGAGAAATTGATTTCAACCAACAATAATGACACTATAAAACCTGATTAATCATAGATATTGGGCGAAAAAAAATGATTAATCATTCAAGGAACAATTAATTTCTCAAACTGAGTGTGCACGAGAAGCTATCGAGAAAGTTGCCATCGAGTTTATCATATGCTTCTTCAGAAATTGAGTATTTCTCCACCAGTGAAGTGTCTTCCAACCAGCCACCAGAGGTTACGGATGAGCCATCCAGATCTATGATATGTATCCGGAACCTTCAACATATTGGTGCCAAGTCAATCAAATGATTAAAAAAGGAAGAACAAGAAGAAACAATTTTGACAAGAACACAGTAGAAGAACAATGAACAGTATCCAGAAAAGAATAAAATGGCCTTCATTAACGTATATATTCCAAGAGCTGCACAATAGAACCACTAAAATTTTCTTGATGTAACTTCTCAAACAAAGAGGGCATTCCATAGCAGGTAAAGGTGCCTGTAAATGTAATATGGTTAAAAAGCCGCCATTCAATAATTTGATCAACTTCATGAGAAAATGGAATTAAAAGGACTAACTTGTATACATGAAAGTGTGTTCAATTGTAGCTACACAAACATAAGCTGAGGTGCTACTATTTGTTGTTAAATTTCACTTCCATGGAAGAACCTTTAAGAGCTAAACTTATAACCATCAACATTTGGGAAAAACTCCAAAATAATTTTTATCAAAACTTTTACATCTTCCAAACATACTTCTTCTTCTTCCTTTAGTTTTAAGATTCCGGGTGATGGTCTTAAAGTTAATCACCCACATATATCACAGCATGGCTTAGACCAAATAGATATGAAAGATATTTGTTCCAACATCAAAACTAAGCAATGTCACCTAGACACATGGCACGAGTGCCAAGTGTCAAGGTGTTATATATGTTTGGCACGCCAATTTCTAGAGATTCCAATACGGCAGCAAGGCCTTAAGAAAAAAAATATTTTAAAAAAGAAGAAGAAATAGAACGTGTATAGGAAAAAAAAAATTGAAGAGAAATCTTAGAGAGCCAATTGAGATATGTAATAAAAAGATACATAATGTATGTCATGAACCAAACAAAAAGTATGCTATATTATACAAATCGTTTACAAGGACCTAAGCTTTTTTTTTTTGTAAGTTACTAAACTTTATACACTTTATTTTATATAAAATGACGGTTTATTTTGTCGTGTCAAAATAAGGAACATTTTGATGGTATTATGTGGTATTTTCATACAAGTTGTGTTGAGGAGTGTCCAAGTGGCAGCACGTGTCCAAGTGCCATCAAGTGTCGGCACGGAAAAAATCCCAAAAGTATAAGTGCCTAGGTAACACTGAGCTCAAGTACAAGTGCTGATATTTTATAAGATTTTAAAGTGAAAATCTACTTGTCTGCACTCCTAGAAGATAGAAGTGAGAACCCATGGATTTTCATCCGCAACATAAAACCACTTTTATAAAACAAATTATTAGCCTCAAAAAGTCAAAACATTTGCATAACCTAATTTATGGCGCCACATATTTGAAAAATCATATTTCCTAAAACAGTAGCGACAAAAACATCAGTTTTATCACTATTCATTGCATAAAACCTCGCATTCATTGCCTCATCTTCAGATCCCTAATAATGACATCCTTAGGCAAGACTTGAGAAATTTAGCAGAAATATTCTACATGTGAGATAAACGAGGTTTTTTCTTGATATGAAACCAAAATCATATGCGAACAGGAGGACTAGCTATGGGATACAAATACAACAAGAAGAGTGAGAAACAAAGCTATATAGAATGTCCTATCCGGATCATGGATAAGAAAAAAGGAGCTAAAACTTGCACACGAGATTTGTAAGGTGGCACATGATATAAAAGAAAGACTGCTATTTTTGGGATCTGAATCACCTGGATAACCAGCTAAGCCATCTGATTTGAAGATCGTGACAGAAAGATCTTTGAAGCTCTATCATCTGATTTGTCAGAGTCAACCAATGAATCGGATGATGGCATTTGACTGGATTCAATCAAATATCATGTTTTGTGCCAATCTTTGGTCTCAAATATCTTTACATCATGGTATTCTAATCATACGGCTTAGATGGTATTTCACGTGGCAGTCTTTGTTGGGGATAATTTGACATGATCCCATCTGTCTTGGTGATGTGGCTCCTAACCATTCTTTGATGGTTGATGGATGAGCCAGTTTTTGTTGGGGATGATTTGGGTCGGCACTGCGTGAAAGTTCATCTCACAGGAGAAGAAACAGATATGGACTCCATATTGGTGAGATCTGATGAAGAAGAAACAGAGGAAGAAGTATACATTGAAGAGGGTGAGGATTCCAATGACGACGGTGGTGATGAGGAGATTTACCACAATGGGTTTGAGATCAATGTGTATACCTGCCCGGTACTCAATATCAATACCAATGAATTTTTTGGATTTTTTTTCTTTTTAAAAAAATTCTAAAAAAAAGTATACCATCCATTATGCGATTATGCCAAATCGCATCAGCTATTTAGCACTCCATCGCATAGGGCACTCATGTCATTTGACAACACTGCTCCTGCTTCATGCAACTAAGTACCAGAGTGATAGGAATTCCTTTCCCAACAACTTTGGTGAAGGGATCTGACTAGATCGTGAGTTGCGAAAGTTTTTTTTTGAAACCCCTTTTTTCGATATTTTAGACTAGTGACATATGTGATACGATCTGTTGATCCTTCCTCCAATAAGATCGAACAGTTTTGGCTCCCCAATATCCCTGTGAAGTATTCTACAAGATATTTTTTTTGTTCTTCCTCAGTTTAACATATCTTTGTCATGATTTCCTAGACGATCATCTTTTGGAATATGATCTGTTGCTTCCCCCTTTATCAAGCTGGAATAATTTTAGCTCCTTCACATCTCTGTGAAGGATTTAAGAAGATAGGTTGATTTTTACCTCCTCAGTCTAACTCTGCCTACCTTGTATCCACTGATGCTCTAGTTTTGTTGCATTTGTTGTTATTCTGAGGTGAGAAAGTGGTCCGTATAAGGTGCCTCTACATCCTTTTTTAATATCAGCTCCTTGTTAAACGCCTTATATATCTTACAAACACTCGGCCAGATCTCACATTTGTCATGTCGGTTGTTGCCCAACTTCTGCACCTTCCACGAACACTTCATCTTGATGCAATTCATCGCATAATCCGGTATATTAAGGCCTTTCCTGGAATAGGCCTATTCTATTCTGACATCGACATTCTTCCCTGAGTTGTTGCAGTGATACGGACTATGTTGGCTCCCCCACTGATTGTCGCACTACTTCATGCTATCGTGCATTCCTTGGGAGCAATCTGGTGGTGTAGAAAAGCAAGAAGCAGAATGTTGTTTCTCGGTCTAGTATTGAGTCCAAGTATAGAGCTATGGCACATGGCACATGTCAGCTTCTTTGGTTTCCGACTATAGAGCTATGATACATGTGACGACCCAGACTCACACGACACAATATTGTCCGGTTCTGGGCTTAGGTCCCCACCCTGGTTTTATTTCTGGCATGGGCTTAAGTCCCCACCCAAAACGCGTCATGACATGTAGCGTTCGCAATCACATATAGCCCAGGATCAGGACTTTTCCCTATCCAATGTGGAACTATTACAACACATGTCAGGTTCTTTGGTTTCGCTCCCTCCTTTCTGAGTTGTGATCTCCTCCATCCATTCCTATGCTTCCACATCTTGATAACCAAGCAGCCACAGACATAGTCATTGACTCTGTTCTTTATGAAAGAACAAAGCATAGAAAAGTGGACATTCATTTTCTTCATGAAAAAAGTTTGAGTTGGTTGCATTGACACTCCAAAATAATCCTCTTCAGAATGGTTGGCTGACATATTTACTCAAGCACATGGACTGCCTCACCTTCAAAGTGTTCTTGTCAAGCTGAGCATGATCAATATCTATGCCCCAGCTTGAGGGGGAGTATTGGAATGTATGTAGATATATTTTTGGTGTATATGTAGGCATAGTGGTATGTAAAGGTATATTTATCTTTGAGCTTGATATAAAGACTAGTAAGGCTCCTCAACCTTAATTGAGTCATTTGCACTTCTTATTTTTCTCCTTAACCTAGCATTTATACTTAGATACTAACCCTAACTGATTACAAAAGTCGAGTAATCTTAGATATATTAGTGAGCATATATAACTTTACAAGATATATTAGTAAGCATATATAACTTTAGTGAGCATATATAACTTTAAGAAAGATCTAAAGCTATTAAACCAAGCATACCAACCATATATAGATATTATAGATGTGTTTCCAACAGCTCTTTAATCTAATTACTAACCCCATATTATTTTAGAAAAATATGTTCCGTTTGAATTGGAAAGATCAAACTCCAAATAAGTATGTTATTTTACATTTGAAGAACAAAACCTTTCAGGTTGCAGTTCACCTCTTTTCTTTCCTTTACTCCTCTACGCAAAACCTTTCAGGTTGCAGTTCAGCTCTATTCTTTTTTTTACTTCTCTACTCAAAATTTCAAATTAATAGGGGAAGAGAATGAACAAAAAAAGAATTGAGTAAACCTTTCAGGCTGCAGTGGACTTCTTTTCTTTCCTTGACTCCTCTACTTGAAATTTCAAATTAATACGGGAAGAGAAAGGAAAAAAACAAAAGAATGAGTGATTAAACTAACCCATCATGTGAAGAGAAAAATCCAAGGGGTCTCAAATTGTCATTGAGATCAAAAACTTTAGCTCCGGTATCATCATAGAGTTCAAGCCACATTGAGTCTACGGAAGTTCCACATTTTCTCCAAAGCTTCTCTTTGACAGACTCCACTGTCATCTGCAATCAATAAGTTGCAATAAATCTCTGAGGTACTGAAGGAAAAATCCATATTTCATGTTCCAAAAATGAGGAAAAAAAAATTATCATGTGCTTAAACAGAACCTAGATCTAATTATGATAAAAAAATTTTAAAAATTTTAAAAATGGACAGAAGAGTGGAAATATCACAGGGGAATGAACTAAGTACAACCAGAATTGCAGTGAAAAAGGAAATGTTCCAAGCAAAGCAAGAAATAATGCATGCTAAAGATCAATTCATGATTGAGAAAAATTATGAAGGTGAGAAAAATTATGAAGGTAAGTAATTATTAACACATAGGCATAGCAGCACTACGTTGGAGGAGTTGATGTAATATCTTTAACATTAACAAAAAAATTATCGCAAAAAGGCCCTACAACAACACCCCACTTCTTCTCATTACAGTTTTCATGTAAATTGGCAGCTTGCATGTGCATTCACTTTTTTTGGCAGAATTATGCGTGCAACTAATTATGATTATCCTTGTGTCTTCTTGTTGTTGGCTATGACCCTTCTCATTTCAATTTTTATTTGGAGAGTAATTATGGACTTTCATTAATAATACAGCACGAAGGTATCAAACTCAGTGTCGGTATCGGGTATCGGTCCACCTTGGACCAATACTTATCAGTCAATACGGATACGGTATCGCTGATACCATGTCCGCCAACAAAAAAAAAATTGAAAAAAAAAATAACAAAGAAAAGTATCGTCAGTATCCGCCAATACCGAGACAGTACCAGCCGATACCGATCCGTATCAGACTGATACTAATACGGTAATACCACCCCAATACCTGTATCAGGGTGCTATCGGTATCGGTTCTCGACAAAACCGATACGCATCGATATTGGCCGAGACTCCGAGTTTTGATACCAAACCTTCTTAAAGACAGTACACAAAGCTAAAAGCAACAGGAGCATCCAAAAAACTTATCTCAATAATGGATGCACCATGGTTGGCTACCATATTTTTTAATTGAAATTAAGTTTTGTGAGTTGAGACGAAGTCAGTAATGTTGTGTATGTGTCCATCGAAAGAAACACTAATCTGAAAACCATAAAATTCACGGCTAAAGCATTGACAGCTTAATGTGATGGATCATACACCCGATTACAGTTTGCACTAAGAATATTGCCCTCGATAGAACAGACTATTGTTCCTTTTCAGTCCTCGATGCCTACAAATTTCTTGCATTTGTTACTTTTGGTAATTTGATAATTAAGAAAGGGGTTGAATATGTAATATCAAGCTAACATATATTAGAAAAAATACAAGATGGAGGGATAAAGTAATGGAAATTTGTTTATAAAACATGAGTAATGATCTCCTGTCAATGTTTTAGGAATATCGACCTTGCCAATGACTGAAAATAAATTTAGGAAGCTAGTAATACATGAATCAAACTTCTCTAGTGGAAATCATAATAAATTTAAATATGTTTTATGAAAGTCAGGGCAAGAAACAATTACCCTGGCCTAACTACACGTGAAGTCGAAAAGCAACACGATGATTTTTTGGAAGGTAAGAGAGATTGAACCTACCTCAAGATAGATATCTTGGATTTGTTACTTTGGTATATTTAGAGAAGGGCTGAAAATTTAATATAAAACTAGTCTAAACACAAATTTTAAAAAGAAAATACAAGATGAAGGGATAAATAACAGAAGTTTGTGATAAAAGATGAGTATCAATCTCCTGTCAATGCTTTGGTGAATACCTTCCTCACTAACAACTGAAAATGATTAGAAAGCTAGTAATACATTAATCAAACTTCTCTAGTGGGAGTGGTAATAAATTTAAATATGTTTTATGAAAGTTAGGGTAGGAAACAATTACGCTGGCCTAACTACGAGCAAAGTTGAAAAGCAGCACGATGCTTTTTTTGGAAAGTAAGTTAGATTGAACCCTCAAGATTGAGTTACTAAACGTTTTCTGATTCAAATAGGCTTAACTTTTACTAGAAGTTAATTCTTCACTCTAGCTGACAATATTACAACCTCTAGGTTGCAGGTTCAATCCCAGCTTACCTATCCAATAAAAAAAGACCTTTCATTCCCAGACCACCCACATCTCTTCGTAGATTAGGGCATTTCACGCCATAATAACGACCTGTATCAGCTTGCAAGCTCATTTCTTTCCTGAAAACAAGATATGCTTGCTAAGTAGAGAAATACCTATTCAGTTATTGGGCATAAGACCATGATTACTGTCAATTTGGTCAGAAGAAAGCAATGTGGCGTCCTCAAATCAAGTCAAGAGAAGCTCTAGTAGCTATTCATATTTTTTAACAGAATGAACAGCATTAACTATTGATATCAAATTCATAATCAGTTCAGCAGATTTGTCTATGAAAAAAGATACTTGTAAGTCTTGGACGCAGTCACTTTCTATCCTGACAACTTCTGAAAGAGGCACACACTTGCTATATCATCTAATAAGCTAATCCACATGCAAATGGAAGAATCTGCATTTGATCTTAGCTCCTCCTGCTGAGTAGGTGATGCAGAATTTGGGTCTGCATGTTCGAATCGAGACCGAGTCGAGCAAAGACGAACAACCTGGAGAAAGTGACCATATAAATTGGCCTTTAAAAGACCCATGAAAACGAGTCCCGCCCCGACTCGCTTGAGTGACCGAAATTTAAAGTTTTAGTTGTTTTAGGGTATCTATTTGTGGTTTACTTTAGGAATAGTTTCCTTATTTAAACTATTTAGGGGTCAAGCACACATGATATTTGACCATTAATTTCGTCACTTTTAGTGCAATCATTGGAAAAGTGGTCATAACTCCGTCAATACATGATGAAATTGCACAATTATTATCTTGTTGGAAAGCTATTTCAATAAGCTTTCAAACAAGACTAATCTCGTGTTAATCGGATACCGTTTGACCCTTCAAAAATGGTTGCGTAATAGAAAAACGGGATTAGTGGTGAAATAAATTGTGACCGTTAGATTAGAAGTTTTAATGGTTAGTTAAGAGTCTTATTTGAGTAGGATTAAATCTAATTAGTGTTTCAAAAGTCTATATAAAACATTGTAATTGAAAAAGTTCTATGATGAATGAAAATTAAGGCTGCTTTTGTGTACTTGTGAAAGAGTGAATTTTTCGAAGAAAACTTGGGATGAGTTTTCGCCTTTGTGGAGTGATTCTTCAAAGCTATCGTTGGTGCAAAGCTGACAAGCATTTTTGGAGCGATTCTGAAGATCTTCTACCTTTTTTATTCTTTTATTTTTGTTTTATTTGAAGATCAAGAACCCTAAATCCTATTGTGGGGAATTTTATGTTATTTTAGGGTTAGCATCGTTTGTCCTGCATCAGGAGGGGTTCTACTCATGTGTTTCGGGCTTCTCTTCAGGTTGGGGTTTCCTTTTTTCATGTTTATTTTGGGTCTTGCTTTCAGCTCCTCAATGATTCTCAGGTATGTGTATCCTTTTCTTTTTATCTTTAATGCATTACTTCATTACCAATCAAAAAAACAAAACGAAAAAAAAAAAAAGCAATAAATAAATAAAGAAAGAAGAGGAAAGTATTGACTTGGATTCTAAAAGAAAATACACATTTTCATGTTGTAAGAGAAAGGAAATGCCGCCGTTCCCTTATGGCTTACATGCCCTATGACATCCGCACAAGTGGAGGAAAAGGCTCGATTCAAATTTGGCGAATGCAATTAGAATTGACAGGTCAATTAAGCACTTCACTTAGCAAAATATGAAAACAAGATGAGGTGGTGCTTCAAGATAGGAAAGTGTCAAAAGCAACCAAATCAATTAAATCATGTTATTCCAATATATAACGAATTATGAAGGGGGGGCTTAAAGCAGTTTTTTTTCTCAATCTGTATATATATATATATATGAGGCCCAGAACACTACCTACGACGCTCCATTGAATGACACATAATCTATTTTAAAATATCGGTATAACTACAGTCAAGATGGGTAATCTTTAGTAACTGATTAAAGCCAGTAAAAAGTCAAAAACGAAAGAAGAATTTATAAAATTGGAAATCCCTTTTCGTCTCTTTGATCTCTCGTCTCCTCACTCTCTCCCTCTCCCTTTTGTATTTGCCGGCTGATCCATTGCCGAAAAGAGTTGCTTGTGGGCTCTCTCTCCCATCGAATCGCTCGATTTACTCTCTCTCTCTCTCTCTCTCTCTCTCTCTGGCCCTCATTTATCCAATGGGTTATGGAGAACGCATTACCATATTTGTACAAATAAAAAAACAGAGATTCATATAAGATAATTTCCCAGACAAAAACATGAAAAGTGGTATCTATTTCAGTGGGTTAAAAAGAAAAAAACATTGATATATTTGTTTTTTAAAGGACTTCCTCAGGTTCAATCCAACTTATCTATGCAAAAAAATAAAATAACAAAAAATTACATTATTTGTATGATGACGAAGGTCACAAATCATTGCACATCTGGATTTCTATTGATCCCTCTTCTCCTGTCCAAACAGGGGTCAGCTTCTTTTAATGCCGAAACTAATGGGATTTCAGGTTCTGGGATCTGTTCATCAATGGGGTTTTCAGGTTCTGGGATCTTTTCAATTCATTAGTTGGGATATAGGGTTTATTCAAAGTGGATTTCTATTTGGGCTAGCAATGGGGGCAAGAGGAGGATGCAGCGACACAGCAAGACGAACGCCAACGAAGAAGAAAGTGATGTACGGGGAAGAGGAAGATGTTGCAGCGACAGAGACAGTGGGCAACCAGAGACGAAGCGACGGGCTGGAATGGTTTTGTCTGTTAGGCGCCAAAAGAAATCATGCTAGTTCCTTGATATTTCACTTTACCATTAACTGCAGTTAACAGACTGGGTTCAAGGGACTTACTGCTGAACACGTGGCAGCTTTATATCATTTGACGGTAGCGCTGTGAGTGTGTGTGTGTCTACATATTATATAAGCGAATGGGCAAATACATACCCGTGTCAAACAGTGAGGAACTATAGTACAAAGCAAGCAATCCAAAAGGGAAACAAACATTAATAATAATAATATCAAAAAATAATAATAATACAAAACTAGGAAGGAAAGCACAAAAAGTAACAAAGCGCCCAAGAAACCCCAAAAACCTCGAGCCAAAAGTAAGTAAACATCCCCCAACAGCCCAAGAAATCCAGCCGAGTTTCATTATCACTAGATAACCCTCAAGTCATCACATCAATAAACAAGGTCCCCACAAGACTCAGGAAAAACACAGCAAACCCCTGAAAGATGTGAGCACCATGCTCCAAATTTCTTTCACAGACCATCAATAGAGAAACGGATGATCAGCCATTAAGCGTTTTGAAAGCACATTACACACCTATTGTACATTCTCTTATCTCTCTTGAGCAACTTATTGACCATGAGGAGTGAGCCAAAGAACCGAATTCTCGACGGTGCGCACCCTTTCCAAATTGAAACCCAATTGTGGAGCAACAAGAGTTTCCCAATTGGGAAACTATAACAGGACCGAACCGAAGAGGTTCCTTTGCTTCCAAGCATCCACACCCTAACAACTTCTCCACTATGGTTTGGGGTACCTTTGCAATAAGGTCCAAGATTTCCACCAGTAATATTATCTCATTGGTCCTAAGATTCCTCTTCGTCCAAATATCCCAGCCTATCTCATTGCTCAAACTACTACACATGTTTGCAATCAAAGCCTTGAGGTTCACCACTAAACATGTTAAAGAGTGTTAAATGAGTTCACTTTAGAACGCATAGATCAAATAACTCAGATCCTCCAATGAGTGTGAGTTTTGGGCCCACTTAAGTTCATTATATGAGCTACAATCTTTATGAATTGAATTGTTCAAAGCCACATGCCACTTGGCTTAATAAGTGCATGGTCATGCATACCCTGTAAAGAAGCGGTCATGTGCCTTTATTCTTTTTGTTAGTTATTTGAATAGAAAAAGTGTTATTCCCCAATGAGATGGGAAATGAGAATAGAGAATTTCCTTATGTATTTCCAGAAGCAATTCCTAGGATCTAGCATGATTTAAAGTTTGCACTTATGATCCACTCCAATAAATGTCAAATGATATTGTATGATTATCACCCTATTTTTTGAACCTATTCTGTAATCCCCTTCTTTAATCAATAGTTTTTAACTGTATTTTTATATGAAATATACTTTTATAAATGTTACAATTAGATAATAGCATTGCCTTCGCTGATTACGTTCGAATCTCCTGCGAGTGGATGGCTGCTCACGTTGTCTAAATGCAAGGTGTCGACAACCCCGATCAGTACACAACATCCTGCACTCAAATCTAAACCGATCCTACAAATGCCAACCTTTCTACCTCGAATAGAACCCTGAAACTTAAACAATTAAGCATAACATCACCCCATAGCGGAATCCAATGATCAGCTGAAACCACGATCCATACATATCTCATTTCTTCGAGAAAGGAGATACATCTGTCAACACCTCTCAAAATCTCGCACCTATGGCCAATCCCAATCAAGACCTCATGGGTCCAAGCATGGAGCAAGAGGCTGAAAATCCTTAGCCAAACTTCGACACCCTCTTTTGGCACCTAGCAATCCCCATCTTTCTATCCCATGGATTAAAAAGGACTGTTTAAACGGTGCAAAGGAACTTTTTCATGCTTCCAGCTCGGCCTCCTTCTACGAGAAGAAAAGCAGTGCTTTGTTATTGTTTATAATCGAAATCTTAGGCTCATTGACTCTTTTCCACTCTGTAAGGATTCAAGAGCATGCAAAAGCAGTTTGCAATCAAGAGAGAATACGAGTGGAACCCAACCTTATATTTTGAAAATTTAAGACCTAGGTGGCAAGGCTACATCCATCAAGAGATTTTTTATTTATTATTAAGACACTATGACATCAGTTTCTATTTGGTAAGACAATATCACATATAACAGAAAACAAAGGATTGCAATCTAGGTGAACCATTTAGGTCTATTATTTGGCATAATTGGGAATATGTCTAAAGCCAGAGGTTAGGTCTAATATCCCGTCCACCCCTCCAAACACCTTGTATGTACGGGACCAGCACGAGGTAATGGCCTTTTGTTTTAATTGGAGAGATGTCTGGGATAGGATTTCAACACTTAATTTATTTATTTTGGTTTATTTAGTGGAACACTTTAGGCATTCCAAGCAGCTGTTGTGTTTTAAATTTTGATTAAACGGTTATTACTCTCTCTCTCTCTCTCTACATAGATCGTTCAAGGATTCTCATAATGACTGTAAGCGGAGCACGAGGGGCTCACTTGGTGGTTGTGGTCCATGCACTAATCGAGCAAGGGAAGCTAACGACCTACGCCAGACAAGAGAAACTTGCGATTGAATTGAGGGGGAAAAAAAAAGATACACATGTATAGGGCCAAGTTTTAAAAAAAATATTCAAATCAAATGGGAAGAGTCCAATAGAAACTTGTTTGATTAGAGGATTACCTTCGAACAAGACGACGGCCAATACCGAGACTTATAACCTTGAACAGCATGGCAAGGCCTAGAGGCTATAATAGTCCGTATGGTATTGAAAACCACTAGAGGTGTTGTCATGAAGAAAGAGTAGAGAGAATTTATGACGCTAAATATATTACACAGACTATAACCAGTGTCCCTAAAGTCGGTCCCAGGCACCCTGATTTAGATCGGGGCGTCGACCTTGGCAGATCGGTCCTACGGTGCCCGCCCAGGCGGGCCAATATTCGGATCAAGCGGATTGGGGAGGGTAAGGCCCCCTTATATATATATATATAATCTTTTATTCTTTTTATTACTTCTTTAAACCCTAACCCTCTCACTCACCGGCGACACCCAGCCCCAAGCCCCAGCAGCCACCAGCAAGCTTCTAGCCACTGGTGAGTGTCTTTTTTTGTTCTTTTTTCCTTCTTCTTCTCCTTCTTACAGTTCTGGGTTTTTTTTTGTCTTTAAACCCTACCAGACTCAGCTCTCTCCAGCACCAAGCCTCGGCGACCACCGGAGAACCTCGGTGACCGGTGAGTGTTTTTTTTTTCTTCTCTTTTTTCCTACTTTTTCTTCTTTTTTCCTTTTTTTTTCTGTTTTTCTTCACAATTTTATTTCTCTGTTTTTTTTTCTTCTTCTCTGTTTTTCTTTTTTGCACAACCGGCAGCTCCTCGTAGTTTTTTTTTTCCTCTTCGGCCCTCTTCTTCTTTTCTTTTTTTTTTCCACAGCCGGCAGCTCCTCTTCTTTTTCTAATTTCTGCAAAACCACACAGCCCTCTATATATATATATATATATATATATATATATATATATATATATAGTCACCTTTATTCTTGGGGCACGGCTGCGCCACTAACCCATACGACTTTAGGAACATTGACTGTAACAAAAGAAAGCAACATTTCATTGAGTTCCTTTATAAATGTTTTTTTCTCTATATAATTAATCCAGGCTGATGACTAGTTTTAATCCATAAACCCTTTCTTATTCAAAAATATAAAATAAAAGAATTAATCATACCTATGTACATCTATATTACTTAACAGGGGTCTATGTGTCAGATTCGCTCAACCCCATATTTCATGATAGATATTGAATAGACATTGCTATATATTTAATAGGTTAATATTATTAAACATTAAAATATATTCTTAGACTAAAAAATTTAAATATTAAGAATTTCTAAATATTTCATTATCATTTGAATAATTTTTAATACATAATTTGGGTATGGTAAGCCATTAGCCATATCCAACATATGGATTTTATTTTTTCCAAAAGGATGGATAAAAAAAAAAATAGCAAAACTAAAAATTCATTAAAACTAGTAACTTAATATAACTTAATATATTTTATTTAGCTGTTGAATCTTTTTGTTTTCCCTCTCCAAATAAAACAAGTAAAATGGGGGAAAAGTCATAAAAGAAACTAAATCGAGTTTTGACATTTTTAGGGTTATTTGGCTGATTTCGGAGAAAACTCCCCTAATACCTTGAATTATCTCTTACAGAGCCCCTTAGTAAAATATACCACAAGAGGGTTTAGGGTTTAGGACGAAAATACCCTTCATATAAAAAGGGTTTAAAGCCTCTTTCCAACTCTTTTCCCTTTCGTTCTTTCCTTCTCTCCCTCCCCTTCTCCTTCTTCCTGGAACACTCGTCGCCGGGACCCCTCACCTGCGCATCGATCCTCCTATTAGGTGGTCATTTCTCTCTCTCTCTCTCTCTCTCTCTCTCTCTCTCTCTCCACACACACTAGGTAAAACTAAGATTTGGAGTTTAGAAAGATGAGTATTAGGGATTGGTTTCAATTTTTTTCGGCACTGAGGAATAGAAAGACATTGCAAGTTGCAGCCTTGATTTCACCCCCTTTAGAGCTAGAAAATGCAGTTTCTATGTTACATTGCAGTTCTTACACCTCAAACTGCATTTTGAGGATTCAGAAGTGCAATCTGTGGTAGAATATTATTCGACGTTCATTCTAATTGAGTGTACTAAAGTGCAAAATGAAGTATTAAAATGTAATAGGATTACTCGCAGTGCAGTTGGAGATCACCTAGTGCAGTCTGCGCTAATAACAATACTAGGGTGATGCAAACAGCATTAGGGTCATTCAAACTGAATGCTAAGTGTTCTACAATGCATTGTGAGTTAAAAAATTGGACTATAGAGACCCAAAATACAATTGGAGATCACACGATGCAGCCTGAGTTAAAATAAGTGCACTTTAAGATCACTGGTGTAGTATGAGTTAAAAAAACTGCACTTTGAAGTCTGAAACTAACATTTGAGAACACACAGCGCATTATGGCTAAAAAGAAATCAACTAGGGATAGCCAAACTGGACTTGGAGATCACACAATACATTATGATTATCTACTCTATTGAAAAGAAAAAATTTTAGTATTAAACGAGATTGAAGATTGCTCACCCTAAATCCATCAGTCATTATTGAAGAGTGTTCTCCCTTTCATTTATAGTTTGCTTCAATCAGTTGAGTCTTAATTTCTTATTTCATGAAGATTATAGATGTTGATGCTTCTAAATTAAGAACAGATTTGGGGTTTTCCTTTTTATTGATATTTTTTATGTAGGACTGATGGGGACATCCGATTCAAGCAGCCGCCCGTAACCTATCGAAGAGGGAAGAAGACGGTGAAAGTACTACGAAAGAAGAACCGCACGAATTTCCATGCCACGACTTCGTATCCACGGACGTCCGTGGATTTACACTTCTCTGTTTTCAAAGGGGCAGACGTCCATGAACATCATGACGGACATCCGTGAATCGAGAAGCTCCGAGTTTTTGCACATTGTAGGTGACAGACGTCGGTGGCCTACAGGACGGACGTCCGTGAAATACGTCTACCAAAAGACGAGATTTTGATTTCTTTAGCAAAACTTAACACTTTAGTGTTTTAAGTTTTTTGGACTCTTTAATTTCGAGTTGGGGTTTACTTTACCTATTTAAAGGCATGTAAAAAATACTTTTGAGTATTGATGGTTAATATATTATTGCTTTTGCAAAACTTTGAGAGTTTTTGATAAAGTTTTCTGTGAGGGTGTGATTCTCTCAACCGAAGAGAGATTCTTCGTCCCGCGTGTGGTTTGGTGCGAAGCCAACTTTTTTCTCTTTTCTATCTTGATCTACGAGTTGCATAAGTATTTAAACCCTAAACTGCCCGTTTCATCTCTAAACCTATTATTTACCTTTATTTTGCTCGGTAACGAAAGAACCCACTTGTGAGTTCGTTCAAAACCCTAAAACTGTCGGAGATATAGTCATTCGCTAAGAACCCTAATCTTCTAAATCCAATAGGGAACGTACGCGAAAGTAACACTAATCCAGGCTAGATTTAAATCATTTAATTGAGCCTTTGCTATTTTTTGTGATAAACTGTTAAGGAAATTTGCATTTTAATTGCTTATATTAATTTTCTATTAATCTCAGCCATTGCATTTGAGTTGTGTAAGTTTCTGCATCAAGGACACTTTGGCACAAGTTTACTAACAGTATGGGGTTGCGGTTTGCTTTGACATTCGTAGTTAGGGTTGTTGTGGGCCTTTACTTGTTGTTGATACCTTCTGATGCATGCCACTTTTAAATTTTTTGCATAAGTTTACGAACAGCAGATACTAGTCATGTCTTGGTTTACGAACAATACATGCTTGTTGTTGGTACGTTTGAAATTATTCATAAGGTCTGAATGTTATTTTAACATATAATTTTAATCAGATTTACGTATATTTTTTGTAGTTGGAAGCACTTTCTAAGTGTCTACCCATCGTGATTTTATTTTTTTCACTTCCAAACTGCATTGTCAAATAGAAAACTAGCACTAGGTTTGCTCAAATTACACTCAAGTATCCTAAATTGCACTTCAGAGCATAGAAACTTCATTTGTCCAATCGATAATTGGAGGTCAGACAGTGCAGTGTGGGCTAAAACTACTGCAGTTTGGAGACCCAGTCCGACTTTTAATAGCACACAGTGAAGTGTAGGTTAAAACCAACTGCACTAGGTGTCCATTGATTAAAACTAATGTACTGTGAAATGATCTAGATACCACAACCCAGTGCAGTTGGATTCATACTGCACTATGCATATCACCCACTACAGTATAAGATTGAAATTAGATTGAAAGTGCAGTGTGAGATTGAACAGAGTAAATCAGAAATATTCATTCATTAGGAAAATATGGTTGAAGGGTTATACTGGTCGATTTATGATATTAATCCATTTTCCTTTGTTTTTAGGTCTTCGTAAACCAAGGACTTGACTAATGGTAATGTAGTTTGATATTATATCATTTTTTTTCCAATCATCATATATCTCTTCCATATATGTAAGCCTAACCTTTTGCTTTTGTCTTTGCTTTTGATAGGCTCATCCGCATGCTAGATGTACTACAAGATCAAACGTCTTTCGGCTTGAGAAATCTTTGAGATACTTGCACTGAGATTGTGAAGAGATTATTTGCAATTCTTGCGTTGGTCATTTTGTTGGTGTCCGTGGATTCAAATTCGCAAATTCCATATTTACATGTATATTAAAGGGATATAGTTTTCCAAACTTAGAAACAATCAGTCAAATTACCCACCAAATCGATCCCATAGACATTGCATTGACTATGGGATTGAGAGTTATCCGGGACACTACCATACAGTTTGAACTACAACCCACAGAACCCACATCTCTTATTGGGAGATTTTTTCCCTGGGCATGCGAACTCGGTTACCGTCGATGACATAGAGGTTGTTTTTTAACAAGAACTTTGGTAGATGACTAAGTGAAATTGAAATTCTGCCTCCTTACAGTTGTTTTGTTTTCAAATACATCTGATTCATTAGATAAGAAATATATACATCTCGTACATGACTTGGACAGATTTAATAAATATTCATGGGGGCTTGTCGTCTACAACACATTCCTCGTGGAGATGCAAAATGTTGCTAAGTTCAACTTGGACGGCTTCTACAATATGTATGAATGTGTCATAGCAGTGTAGGTGAGTCTTATATCTTTTAATGTTTGAGTTTTATATACATCAAAAAGTTATTTGTAGGTTCTTATGGTCAAATTGAAAGTTCAAATAATTTTTTAACTTTTGTAGTTGTGGGCGTACAAGCATCTAAACTTTATTGCCTCGCATGTAAGAGATGGACCACAGTTTTCGCAGTTCAGGCAATGGAACCACTATGACGTTCCTCCATACATGAGAGCAATGGTGGTAAAGTTTCAGGAATGCAAACTGGTATTAAGACTTACTTCGATTCTTAGTTCAAGAATGCAAACTTGTGCTCTAGCATAATTAATTTTGTATTTCATTCTATCTGTGTTAGGCATCCTTCCAGCTCACCCCTACCCAGGAGGAGTTAGAAATTGAAATCGTTCGTGAGGCTTAGGCTAACAGGCATCTCATGGTAATGTACTTTTTTTTTAATATCTTTCATTCAATTAATTAACGCATGTATATTTTATCATGAGACGATGCTCAGTAACTGTTAAATTGATGGTTTGCCTGTTGTGTGAACTATAAATTATATAATATATTATGTGTCATGTCATTGGTAGGTGCTACTTGATTACATGCTCAGGTGGTTGGGCTTCGGTGCTACTTGGAGGAAATGGATGCGTGTGTGTTACTCTACGCCGTGGTTTTCGATTCTTATTAACAGGACCCCGACTGGGCGAGGCGCTATCTGGGCTGATCGTGCGTGCCAGGGAGTCCAATCGTATTTTAAGAGTTCCAGGGTATCCGGCAGGGGGATCCGTTGTCCCCATTTCTTTTCAATATTCTGGGCGAGGCGCTATCTGGGCTGATCGTGCATGCCAGGGAGTCCAATCTTATTACCGGCATCTAGGTTGGCTCGCATGGCAGATTCATCTTACATTTACAATATGCAGATGACACGATCTTATTTGGGAAGGCTGATGCTACGGAGTTCAGTGTATTAACGGATGTGCTTGCTGTTTATGCTGTAGTCTCGGGTCAGCGGATCAATTTCCTCAAATCCACGATCACGAGGATTGGGGTTGAGGAGACGGGTTTGGGGGAGACTGCACGTGTGGTGAGCTGTGATATTGAGAAGCTGCCTATTAGATACCTTGGTTTACCTCTTGGCCTAAGACTACCTATGTCTCGCGAATGGGAACCTGTGGTGCAAAGGTTCGAGCAGCGATTGTCGGCATGGAAAGGTAAGTTATTGAGTAGTGGAGGTAGGCTAGTTCTTGTGAAGGCGGTCCTTTCGTCGATGCCTATCTTTTATATGTCAATGTTTAAGTGTCCAGCAAAGATTATCAAATGGATGGAGCAGATACAACGCTCATTTTTATGGGAAGGTTCGGGGATGAAAAGAAGATATCACCTTATTAATTGGGATACTTGTCAACTATCGGTCGAGGGTGGGGGTCAGATTCAAGACAAGACAAACCAATTTGGCGCTTCTTGGCAAATGGTTTTGGAGAGCGGGGAGGGTGGAAGAGAGGGATAGTCTTTGGTGGTTGGTGTTGGTCGAGAAATACTGTCTTGCACTTGATAGTTGGGGGATCTGCTATACGGCTAACAGGGGGACTTCAGCTTGGTGGAGAGGTATTTGTAGCATTTGACCGAGCTTTGCTAGAGGATTGAAGTTCAGCTGGGGGTGTGGTACCTGTATCAGGTTTTGGGACGATGTTTGGCTCGATAATGGTACGCTTAGGACCTCCTTCCCGGGGATATATGTGGTTTCTTCGAATCCGGGTGGAAGGATTGACGAGTTTGTCTCACAAATTAATGGGAATACTGTTTGGGATGTCCCAACCAGGTCACTGCGAGATAGTGAGATGACTGAGTTCTCCATTCTGATTCAGAAATTATGAGGCGCAACGTCACTCTACGGTTTAGATATGAGGAGATGGGCCCCTAGCAGTGATGGTAACTTTACTGTCAAGAGTTTTGTTAAGTTGTTGTCGCAACGCCCTCTTATCACCTTTGAGGGTAAATGGCTGCGAAAAGTACATATACCCGCGAAAGTTAAGTTTTTTGGGTGGGTGCTCTGTAGGGAGAGAATCCTTACGAGAGACCAACTTATTCGTCGGGGGATGGATATTGTTAATGGCTGTGTCATGTGTTCTGATGGGGTGGAAACTGCTAATCACCTCTTTCTTCATAGCCGAGTGGCTCATGAAGTTTCCTCTTTCTTCATTGCCGAGTGGCTCATGAAGTTTGCTCTGTCGTGATTAATTATTTTGGTTTGCGCTGGGTTATGGCTGATACGCCATATTGGCACTTGATGAGCTGGTTATCTAGGATGGTAGATAGCGAGAGACGGGAGTACTGGATGATTTCGTTGTTTGTTGTATTTTGGTGCCTATGGCGTGAGGAATTTGAGGATCTTTGAGAATAAGTGTACACCGGTGGGCATGATTATTAAATTCATCTCCAACCTGGTGGGGTTTTGGGTGGCTAGAGGTGAAGAGGATCATGGCCAATCCCAGTATATTTTGGTCGAGTTGGACTGCTAGCTGTGTTTTTTCTTTCTTCTTGTTGTCTTTCTTTTTTGGTTCGTGATTGTATTGGTTTTCAGCAGCTTGCTGCGTTTCAATATAATTTCCTTCATCGATAAAAAAAAATGTCATTGGTAGGTGAAAGTTAGAGGTTCAAAAAGATTGAGAGAGAGGGAAGAGGAGAAAAAATTGGGCGGGGGGGGGAGCAAGAGGGAAGAGTTGCAAGACTCGCAAGAAGAAAGGAAAGACGAAAGAGAATGAGAGCTCAATTATTTCAAATGTTGGCAAAGAATGCTAGGAGACTCTTAAATCTCATGATGAAATTTTACGAAAAAATGAAGTGGAAATGAGAGAGCTGCGTGACAACCTTACTACAGTGGAGCAAGCTATCAGTGTTAAATTTGTTAGCATGCACCTTTTGTATTTCATTTCGTTCGACAAATTTTTTCATAAAGTTTACACTTTCCTAACATTGACAAGTTGCTATCATTCAAGACCTTCGCATGGGTGGCAGCCCTGAGCATACCCTATTGACACACTCTAGCCTCAACACTGCCATCCCAACAGATAAAAGCCTTGAGACCCAACCCACGATAGGCATAAAGGTAACAGTCTTTTCACATGAATTTTTTGCTACTTGGAATAATGGATGTATTTTGTGTTTGACATAACGATATTTTGTTTCGATTAATTTTGCGAAGCTAAACCCGCTCGAGCAAAGCATGTTATCTTTGAGTGCTCCTATTGCGGTAATACATATTCATATAATTGATTCATTTATACAATGTCATCAATTATGTTACACATTTTTAGCTTATACTTTTGATTTCATTCTTATACATACTCCTCAAATTTTTCTCAATATGATATAAACAATATCCATGCGAAGCGTACCGAAAGACTTTTGGCACTGCTTGAGCTTCACCGAGACTTTTTGTCACTCACTTAGGATGATTGCACATGAATCGCATCCTATGATCTTTGCCAACCGATGTAAAAAATATTCCCAAGAACTACTATTCTTTGATTCCACCATGGCAAAATACAACAGAAATATCATCTTGCTCTCATCAGTGCCGATAGTTATGAGGAGTAAAGCACTATACCTTCCGAATAAATGTGTACCATCAAGCCGAATAAGTGGCCGCATGTACTTCCTAAATAAATCAATGCATAGCCCAAATGCTCAAAAGATTCTTAAGAATGCATTGTCTTCCTTAGTCTATAGGTATACAAGGTATTGAGAAATCACACGTTTCAGTTCCGCCATATATGATGGGAGCAATTTATAAGACTCTTTCCAACTACCTCTAATCTCATTGAGGGCGATCTCTTTTGCACACCAAGCCCTCAGATATTTTGTATTGGATTAGAAGCGCGTTCTCACGTCATACATTATCTGCTTAAGCATGTAGTTGTTATTTTCTTTCAATTGGTCATTGGCAATTGATGTTATCTAAATACTTGTAGCTTGACGATGGCTCCGTTATCTATCTCGTGACAACCCACGAGTAAATCTTTTAATTTTAAAATAATTTGAGTGTATCATCTTCGAAGAACGTATACGCCAAGAGCATCCATCCTCACGATCTTGGGCAGCAACAACCTTCGGGTTAGTTTTGGTCGGTTTAATTTCGAAATTCCCATACATTGCAAATTCTCACAAAGCATTCTAGAATGCTATCTTCTCAGTAAATATTTAGTTTAAATTGAGAATACCATCTAGGCCAAGAACACCCACTTGTTGCGCCCCATCAACCGCATATACGTCTTCAAAAATAGGATGTACAAGGTTTGTGTCACAAACATGAGGTTGTGTAATATCAGTCACTTGATCATTGTGCCTCGCTAACAAGAGGTTTGCCACTACTTTCTCTTCCCCTTATACACATGTTTTTGCCATGTTCACCCCCCTACGCTCAATAATGGTCTCTACATCGATGGTCCTTATACTGGCATCTCTACTACCTCCTTTGAAGAGTGCAGTAGTTTTCTCATTCCCAACTATACCGATATTATATGCAATGCCCTCTAACACACCACGCACAGATGCTCTTATATTTTCATTTGGTGTATCAATGGGGGAATGCGTTAAAATCGCGCCAACTTCATTTTCACTCTCTGAAACACATGTCACACCAACATGGTTATTGATGGACAGCTAATCAATTATTAACTTAATAAATCTAATTTACGAGACAATCTCAATACTATTATTTTAGTAAATTGAAATAACCTTTCATGGGAGGATGAAGTTGCAGTATGTTGAGTAATTACTGTTGTGATGAATGGGGATGAAAAAATACGCTCCTCATTCCTACATCAATTAAATAAATTAACTTAATCCAACAAAGACATAAATACTTGTCTATATTATGAATGTGGTGAACTAATCAAGACCGGTCATAAGTAAATTATGCACCTTCTAATATAAAGATTATTCAAGTGGGTGACGGGAGTTTGATATACAATAGTTGATGCACATACAACTGTGTTACGTTGAGTCTCAAACTCCTCTAATAGGTGTGTAACGGGAAGGGACTCAGTGGGAGTTAAACCATCAAAGAAGTCAATCGAAGGATATGTATGACAATCATTGTCTTATTCAAAAGGATCTTTCTGTACATAAATATATATACTATACCCGACAAATTGTAGATAATGCGTCATCTCACGCACGTCATTATCGTCATCAATGACTACCACATACTTTTCTCCTCCTGCTTGTGACATTGCATGGCTAAGCCTTAGCTTTGTATCTTTGATCTGAAATTTAGTCACCTCATGTATTTTGGTAATTAAATCCTCCAAACTTATCTCTCTGTCCACAATCAATACTTTCCTTTTTCCGCCCTCGTACACTGGTTTGGTAGAGTCGGAATCTTCTAATCGTCCATCATAAAAGTATATTAGGAAAACTTTCTCTTCGGACGTAGCCATCGTCTACTTCTACTAACAATGAGTGTGACCAAAATAAAATTAAGTTAGACTAATCACTAGAGAGCCTAACTGTCTTTAAAACAGACAACACACTAACAGTCATTGAGTGTTGAGTTTCTCTTTGGGCATAGCCATTGTCATTGCCTTTCTCTTGGGTCTCCCTAGTTGAGTTTTTTAACCCACAACACACTGTGTTCTCAAAGGTAAGTTTGGGTCTCCAAAGTGCGGTTGTTTTAACTCGATCATACAACACTGAGAGATTTCGCAATGCTGTTATCTCAACTCAAACTGCACTTTGGAACACTCCATATGCAATTATAATAAACTTTGCATAGCATGCTACTACCTATTGCACTTCCGGATCTTGAAAGTGTAGTTTTAGCTGCAAGAAGTGCCCTGTAATACAGAGACTGCACTTTCGAACTCCAAAGGAGACCAAATCAAAACTTTTACTCCAAATTTTTTTAAATCCACATATTCCTTAGGGCTGATCTTTTCTACTAACTTCCTAAACCCAAAATCTTAGTTTAACCTTAGAGAAAATGCTCGGAGGCCGGATACTAGGGATGATACCTCTGATCAACGGATAAAGAGAGAGAGAGAGAGAGAAATGACCACCTAATAGGAGGATCGATTGCGCGGGTGAGGGATCTCGACAACGAGCGTTCTAGGAAGAAGGAGAAGGGGAGGGAGAGAAGGAAAGAAAGAAAGGAAAAAGAGTTGGAAAGAGGCTTTAAACCCCTTTTATATGAAAGAAAATTTCGTCCAAAACTACACGTGTGAAGAAAAGGGACCCTCTTGTGGTATTTTTAACTAAGGGGAGTCTGTAAGAGATAATCCAAGGTATAAAGGGATTTTCCCCGGAATCATCCAAAAAAGTTTTGTGAAATATATTAATATATAATTGAAAATATCAGTAAAATAATATTTTGGGCAATAAAGTGCAATTTTTTTCAAAAATTGTTTTCTATCAAACTTTATTCAATTATAGTTGTATCTAGCCATCCACAGGGAGGACATAATGATCTTAGTGATGTAGCACTGTCAATAGGTCGGGCAACTGGTTACCTAACCTACCCGACCCAATTTTTAAAATAGGTCGGGCATATAAACTTGACATATTGGGTCGGGTTGGGCATGAAGCATCTTGCCCGACCTTCAGGTCGAGCAGACTCAAAGGTCGGGTCAGGTAATCAGCTCAACCTGACCCAAAATTTTATAATAAATATAAGGGTCTAGGGGGTTATTGTTTTTTATCGGTAAAAAGGTAAAAATATATTAAAAGAGAAAAAAAGGTACAATACATCGGGAAATGACACAAAGCCAAAACAATGGAAAACCGCACATACACAACAAGATCAAACCTCACGGCATGCTCAGAGCCCGAAGATAGCGGCAAGAAGGATTGTTACCGGAACCTTACAGATCAACCTCCCGGACTATCCCAGTGCTCAATCAACCAATCCAAAAAGCTTTTCTTTCAAGTATTAGCCAAGGTCCAATCCAGAATACACTCCTTGACCTATCTCATCACCATACTAATCGACCTACACTTGCCCCTCATATCACCCACATCACAGCCATGTGAACAAATTTTCACAGCCTCAGTTAACCCATGAAAGCCAAAACATCCCCAGTTAACAAACAGAGCCCCACATGAGTCATGAAAACACCACTGGACATGGAAATGACTCAGCAGCGTAGCCCAGATTTATTGGCAAATTGACAATGAATTAGGAGCCAATCCACATCCTCATTCCGGTTCCCACACATGACGCAGCTCTTCCATAGGCAAACCTGATCATGATCAATCAAAGGCTTTCTAACAAGGAAGGAGTAGAAGTCACAAACCGAGAAGACCCCACCCCTGCCCATGGTGCAAACTCTTTTGTCCAGACTTGCTCGATTAGGATTTCTCACATAAATGAGAACCAAAAGGTTACAAAAATTGTCCATCTCCTTGTTTAAGACTCCGCTGAAGCCAAATATCCCACACCTCCCTGCCCTCCATTTGCACAACCATCTTGGAAATGGTGGCCCCCTGGTTCACAGCAAGGCTAAAAATGTTCCTAAACATTTCGCTAAGGGACATTTGTCCAACCCTGCGATCTTTTCCAAAACTCAATGCGCTCCCCATATCCACTCTCAAACATTATGCACTGTTGAAATTTGTCTTTAACTGAACTCACCCCCTCGAAGCTGAAACTTGCACAATCCTCCCCAGATTTATAGACCAGACCGCTCTTTCAAGCCCATACTTCTCCTGCAAGATCCGAACCTAAAGAGCCTCTCATTCATTCCTAATATGCCAATACCATTCCCCCAACAGTGACATATTCATTTCTCTCAGTCATCTAATACCAACACCTCCTTCAGAAAGTGGCACACTTCCAATTGATCAAGTGGAATTTGATGCTCTCTCTCCTACCTTCCCATAAGAAATTACTGGCCAGCTGCTCATTGCGGTTTATAACTTCCATAGGGCATTTGAACAAAGACCTATAAAAAGCAGCATATTAGTAGGTGCGGTCTTTATAAGCAAGAGTCTTCCACCAACCAAAAGAAGGTTAGCCTGCCACATGGCTAATCTCCTCTCCACTCTCTACAACAGCGGGCTCTTAAATAGCCTGGCGTGGGCGGCCAATTCTTAAAGGCAAACCAAGATATGTCGATGGAGGAGAATCCGTCCTACAACCAACGAAACTTGGCAAAGAGGCCAAAAATTTTCCCGCCAAAGAAATCTCAATCAAGCAAGTTTTCGCCATGTTAACTTTCTGATCGAAGCTTCATAACAACGCAAGGTAGCTTTATCATTCCACACCTCCTCGTAAGAAGCTCCACAAAACACCATAGTGTCATCTGCATATTGTAAATGTGAGATTCTCCTGCCTCTACTCCAAGAAAGACAATGAAGAATCAATGATTTTCCCTCAATTGGAGAATTCTGCTAAGTGCCACCCCCACCACATTGAACAAGAACGGGGATAGGCTCCCCGCCACAACCATCTAGAATTTCTAAAATACTCTTTTATAGTGCCATTAATGAGGACTGATAACCAAGCTGATGTGTAGCATGCTCGTAGCCATTTCCTCCATTTTTCTCCAAAACCCA
Source organism: Chloranthus sessilifolius (assembly GCA_021018995.1). Classification (NCBI taxonomy): domain Eukaryota; kingdom Viridiplantae; phylum Streptophyta; class Magnoliopsida; order Chloranthales; family Chloranthaceae; genus Chloranthus; species Chloranthus sessilifolius. Next base: position 1,470,240 of record CM037586.1, on the reverse strand, counting down.
TCCTACAAAGCAGATAATCAAGGAAATTCCAATGGACCCTATTATAGGCCATCTCCATTTCAAAGTAGTAACCGGCTCCCCAAGTCGAATCCTTGAATCCAGGACTTCAATGTCAACCGATTGTTTGCTAGGAACGAAGGCTCCTTGAAAGTTTCACTCGATTAGACAAAACCTTAGCAAGGAATTTAGAAATACTACCTAGTAAGCTTATGGGTCTACACTCTACAGTCGTCGACCTCCTTGGCCCCCTCCTTTTTGGGAACCAAAGAGATAAAAGTAGAATTTATGACCCCACCATGAACTTAGAACAAAACTCATTTGAAGAAGTCAATAAGATCCCACTTCAACAGATCCTAGAAACATTTGAAAAAATCCATGGTAAATACATACAAATCAGGCGCTTTGTCGTTGGCTACCCCCCGGACAGCCCGCTTAATCTCTTCCTCTCCGAACTCCAACTCCAGCCCCTCCATCTCAGCAGCAGAGAGAGATTTGAAAGTAATACCACCCAGGACTGGCCTAGCCCATCCCTCATCCTCACATAACTCTTTGTAGAAGTTCCAAATACAATCTTCAACCTCCACCCCATTAATGATTCTTCTACCTTCGACCACCACATGCTGGAATGTGGTCACTTTGCGTATGTAGTTTGCATAGAAGTGGAAAAGCTTTGTATTTTTATCCCCTGCAAGAAGCCAATGGGCTTTCGATTTTTATTTCCAAATAAGCTCCTCCCCAAGATGTTTCTTGTTAAATTTCTCCTTGAGTCTACACCTCTCTTCATGCTTATTCTTAGAAGCTGGCGTCGTTCTTCCAAATTGTCAAGAAGGAGAACCTTTTCTAGGCACTCTTTCTTAACCTTCTCAACGCTTTTGAACAATTCCAAATTTCATTTTTTGATCTCTTACTTAAGTCTTATAAGTTTTGAGGAAATTCTAAACTCTGCATCACCCAGGATGTGACAAGACCTCCACCACTCTGCCACCCACACCTTGATAGTATGATCTTTAAGCCACACATTCTCAAATCTGAACGGGGTTGGTCCCCTACCCCCAATGGCACATTTAAGCAGAATAGGGATATGGTTGGACACCGGGCGAGGCATCCCCTCAACAAGAATTCCCGAGAATCATTTAAACCAATCTTACGTGATTCACTGGTTCAAGTCCTCTCCCCTTCTCTTTTGTCGAATCATTTACTTTACCCAAAAAAAAGTCTGGTTTGCCTATTTGCAGAGAACCGAATCCCGAACCAGTTCGCGGCTAGGTACCAGTTGCAGAAAACCAGGTAACCCTGTTTTGAACTGGGTCGGTCCAACTCGCCAGCTTTTTAGTTCGGGTTGTTGGGTATTTGTGACCCACATAATAACTTTACCCTTTTCCTATTTTAATTAAAATATGATTGACTAAAGACTTTGGGTTTTCCTTGTAACGTGATTCCACTCCACGCAACTTAAGGAGTTGGTTTCAACTTGATTGGTTTGCGGTAAGCCAATCCATATCTTCTAGTGATACACCTCTCCCTTGAATCCTTGATGGGTTAGGATTCAAGGGCATGCTATAAAAGAGGGCAACGCCCCCTCTTTATCTCCACTCAATGAAATCACGCCCATCATATAGAGGGAGATAGAAGCAAGGTAGTATTGTCCTCAAGTTCTGGCGAGCGGCATATCAGAATCATCTATTGCGGATCATTCTCTCCGGCGGCAAGGCATGTTCTACTCTTGCATCATATTATTTTGATTGAAATAAATTGCCTAATATATATTTGATTTAACAATTGGTATCAGAGATGGGTTTAAGGCTTATTTATTTTCAATCAAAAAAAAATAAATTATATAGGTCCGCTGCTCGGCACTTTCCGACCACCGGATCGCCGCCGACGCCACACCGCGATCGGACGGCAAACCGGACCGTCAGTCCGGTGAGTGTGATGGGATGACCCTTTGGAGCTACATTGTTCTTTTGCAACTCATTTTAAAAAATTAAAATAAAATAAAATAAAAAATTCTTTGTACACTTTGGGCCAAGCCCGGTCGGTGCCGTCAAGCCAGCAGTCGATCGATGGGCCAAACCTTGTGACCAGACGGCCATCGAGCTCGGCCTTGATGACGGTGGCCGGCGGATCTAAGCCTTTGGAATGTTGCACCAATTCAAAAAAAAAAAAAAAATTGTATACTTTTGGTGCGTGATCGTGCCGTCGAGAACCTCCGGCCACCTGGCGGCACCGTCGGCGGCCAGTCGGAGGCCGAGACGGCCGGACAAGTCGGCGCCCGATTGACGGTGAGAGGCGAGCTAAGCCCTTGGGGATTAACCAGTAGTCAGAAGAAAACCAGATACTCTTTCAAAGTTGAGTTAAAGACCCAACTTGTTGTCCATCCTTGTCTGGGAATCCAATTATTTTATTTTATGAGTTAAAGATATCTTCTAGTAAATGAAGGTGATAAAAATCACATAAAGCTGCTTGGTATTATCTTCACAAATCCGCTTTCTTGGATCACAGTTGATTTTGGAATGTATTGTTAAATCAAATATATATTAGGCAATTTATTTCAATCAAAATAATATGATGCAAGGGTAGAACATACCTTGCCGCCGGAGAGAATGATCTGCAATAGATGATTCTGATATGCCGCTCGCCAGAACTTGAGGACAATACTACCTCGCTTCTATCTCTCTCTATATGATGGGCGTGATTTCATTGAATGGAGATGAAGAAGGGACGTTGTCCTCTTTTATAGCATGCCCTTGAATCCTAACCCATCAAGGATTCAAGGGAGAGGTGTATCACTAGAAGATAGGGATTGACTTACCACAAACCAATCAAGTTGAAACCAACTCCTTAAGTTGCGTGGAGTGGAATCACGTTACAAGGAAAACCCAAAGTCTTTAGTCAATTATATTTTAATTAAAATAGGAAAAGGGTAAAGTTATTGTGTGGGTCACAAATACCCAACAATCTCCTACTTGAACCACACATTAACTTTAATAATATATATATATATATATATATATATTATAAAACAAAAGAAAAAATAATGAAAAACGTCATGATTGACTGAGTTCAAAAACGGATGGCCATCCTTTAAAGTTTTGTAAAAACATTGACTTTCAAGATTTCGATGTAACACACATTCTCCCAAGTTCAATAGCAATCTTAATGTCGGATCATGAATGCTAATAATGTATCATTTCTTCAGATCGCATTATGACAGTTTCATGGTCACGACATTAATATCATTAATAAACTGGAGAGCTCATTGTGGTTTTAGTGATACCAGGAAATATACACTTTAATGCAACTTCTTGTGTATATCCCTTCATTCATCCTGCTTCATACCCTAAGGTATGTTGTCCTGATATATTACGGCATGGGCCATGTGAAAACCATCACCCACCTATCAGGACAAAAACTATACAAACCGTGGTGCCTAATCACGATAACTCGAGCAACCTTATTTGAGCACTTATGCTCCAGGATAATAACATTGCATATGCACAAATCATAATAATAATGATGATGGTACCAAAATTAATGCATCAATTAAATAAAGTATAATATTTTGCAATAAAAGTATCATAAAAGAGAATAATGCATTGTGGAAGTAGAAACTCCCACTCAAATAGAGTCCTCAAAAGACTCTAATATTCTCAATCTGGTCACCTCAATTTAAATGAATATACTGATCATTAGTGAATTTTATATTGTCCTTTATTCTTAACTCTCACTAAATGTCTTATCTTCAAGAAAATTGATATAACTAATTTCAACGATTGTACTTATTTACTAGATAACCATATTCAGCACTAATAGAATCAAAAGTAATAGTCAAACTATCACCTAGAGGAGTAAACTTATAAATAACTCTAATAAGTCTAACATTAGCAATAAAATTTGTCCTCAATAAATAGAATTTGTCTAGAATTCCTCCTCATTACCAAAGAATAGCTTTGCATTCAACCTGGGGCTCTTCCTGCTGATTAGCCCCTCCTTGCTGCTTCTGCTGATTAGCCCGTCCTTGTTGTTTCTTCTTTATTATATTTTTCCGTAAGTAGTAACCTTTCTTGATATGACCTTTCTTCTTGCAGAAGTGGCAACCATCATCATTGTCAGTCTTTACAATATTCAGATTGGAGTCTTCATTTGTTTTCTTACTATTATGGTAGTTATGCTTCTGACCCTTCTTAAAATTCTTCTTATGAGCTGGCTTATAAGCCGGATTGTAGCCAAAATTAGCAGACTCTACTTGGTTTCCTCAAAGCCTCTCTTCTTCAATCACACACATCGAGATCAATTGATTTAAATCTCATTTATTCCTTTGAGAGTTATAATTTACTTTAAAGGTATGAAATTGCTTAGGAAGAAAAGCAATCGCTAAATGTACTATGGCATCTTCTTCGATTGTAATTCCTTATTCTTTAAGTTTCATAGCCAACATGGACATTTTACAAATAAATTCTCGCACACTCCCGTTTCCATCATATCGCAGATTGACCAATTGCACTAAATAGTCGTACTGTAAGGACTTTACTGTTCCAACGAATTGGTCTTGGATGATCTTCAACAATTCTTTGGCTGTTTCAGTAGTTTTAATACCACCTCTAATGGGTTCAGTAATAGAAGCGCGTATGATCATCATTGTCATACGATTTGCCTTGTCCCATCGAGCATATTGGGTCTTTTGAATTTCAGTGGCGTTGGACAATAAAGTTGGCTTCTCCTCCGTGAGAACAAAGTCATAGTCCAATTATCCAAGGGTCAAATCAAGACCCATCCGCCAAGAGTTATAGTTCGTGCCATTTAGTTTTTCAATGTTGGTCATATGTTGGTATAAGATTGATCCGTCCATAGCTGATATGAAAAATAATGACTATCAGCACATTGTTCAATTAAAACTTTATAAAATAGAAATTCATACCCGGGGTCAAGGTTGAATTAATCAGTGTAAACAAGCATGTGCAAAGGAACATTCACTCTGAGGGATAGACTTCACTCATTATCTCAGCATCACCTTTGGGTAGAAGCTGACTTATCGTTAAGTCTCCCTAAGTTGTGTTTAGGAACACACATAGACCTAGTCAGATGTATTTTCGGTTTGATTGAAGCTATATCCATCAGCTTAGGCCAGAAATGTCACTCTTCTCTCACCTAGACACACATGACTATTCTACTCATTCTATCTACATGAATTTTCTAAATCAGCTTTGGCCAGAAATAGTAGTTCACATAGAAGAATGCACATACAATCTTAATGAAATTGGATTTCAAAATTTAAGGATAACGTGTCCTCTATAAATCGGTCACCTTTGGACAGACTGCAAACCTACTTTGGCTACACATCCCGAAACGATTGTTTTACCGTTCTACCTAAACCCCTTTATAGATAGAACTAAAGCTCTTAGGCATTCTATCATGTCATTAGTTCAATGATTCATACCCTAAATACATTCACATAACAAATAGAATCATATAGTGAAGATGCACATGCAGTAACTATGAACAATGACATGATAGTGTAAGAGTATTCATACAGAATTTAAAAAAAAAAGGTTCAAAAAATTATTTGTAGAATAAAACAAATTTATGACCTTTAAGTAGAATTTTCAAGTCTAAAACAGTGTCAAAACGTCTCATAAACCAGTTCAAAGTGTAGATCTCGTCGAGTAGACCAAAATCAATAGGTCATATGCGCGAATCAGAGTTGTAAAACTCCAGATATCGCATTTTAACGTTTGAGCCTGAAAAGGGTTTAGTTTGGTTGTAGAAACAAGTTCTAAGTTTAGAAGTTTTGTCTGCAGCCGGCAGAAGCAGTGCAGTATGGTGGCTGCAGAAAAAATCTGCATAGGATTTGGGTTGGGTCTTGGACCCGTATACGGTCACGTCATGGGCCAGGGTCAAATGGGTCGGGTATTGGGCCTAAGATAGAATAGATGGGCCGGTGCATGGGTCATGGAACCGAGCTGAGGTGGGTCAAGTCCAAGGGTCAGGTACCGGGCCGAAGTGGCAATGGGCCGCATGGGCCGGGCTTCGAGTCGGTACCATGGACCACATGGGTCAGTCGGCGGGTCGGGGCATGGGCCACATGGGTCGGGCTACGAGTCGTTGGCAGAAGTGGACCGGGTACCGATCTTCAAGGCCGATCGGGACCGGGCCAACCCGGTCTAAGAAACCCAAGCCCCTCCCTCTTCTTCTTCTTCTTCACAGAATTTTTTTTATTTTTTATTTTTTATATAACAGTTGCAGGTGGAGACGAGGCGGCAACAATCCCAAAGGGCTTAGATCCGCCCACTCACCGGTCCTTTGGCATGTGATCCGGTCGTCGTCCGGTCGGCCCGATCTGGGACCCGATCGATATGAATCTAACGGTCCGCCACTTAGCGACCCATGACCCGACCCATGTGGCCCATGCCCCGACCCGCAGACCAACCCATGTGGTCCATGGTACCGACCTGCAGCCCGGCCATGCGGCCCATTGCCACTTCGGCCCGGAACCTGACCCTTGGACCTGGCCCACCTCAGCTCGGTTCCATGACCCATGCACCGGCCCATCTATTCTATCTTAGGCCTAATACCCAGCCCATTTGGCCCTGGCCCATGACGTGACCGTATACGGGTCCAAACCCAACCCAAATCCCATTCAGATTTTATGCGCAACCACCATCTTTGCTTTGCTTCCGCTCTGAGACAAAACTTTTAAACTTCAGAACTTGTTTTGCAAGTGAACCCTTTTCGGGCTCAAACATTAAAACGCGATATCTTGAGTTTTACAACTCTGATTTGCGCATATGACCTATCGATTTTGGTCTACTTGACGAGATCTACACTTTGGACTGGTTTATGAGACATTTTGACACTGTTTTAGACTTGAAAATTCCACTTAAAGGTCATAAATTTGTTTTATTCTACAAATAAATTTTTGAAACTTTTTTTTTTATTCTGTATGAATACTCTTACACTATCATGTCATTGTTCATGGTTACTGCATGTGCATCTTCACTTTATGACTCTATTTGGTATGTGAACGTATTTAGGGTATGAATCATTGAACTAATGACATGATAGAATGCCTAAGAGCTTTAGTTCTATCTATAAAGGGGTTTAGGTAGAACGGTAAAACAATCGTTTCGGGATGCGTAGCCAAAGTAGGTTTGCAGTCTGCCCAAAGGTGACCGATCTATAGAGGACACGTTATCCTTAAATTTTGAAATTCAATTTCATTAAGATTGCATATGCATTCTTCTATTGGAACTACTATTTCTGGCCAAAGCTGATTTAGAAAATTCATGTAGATAGAATGAGTAGAATAGTCATGTGTGTCTAGGTGAGAGAGGAGCGACACTTCTGGCCTAAGCTGATGGATAGCTTCAATCAAACCGAAAATACATCTAACTAGGTCTATGTGTGTTCCTAAACACAACTTAGGGAGACTTACGATAAGTCAAAGCTTCTGCCCATAGTTGATGCTAAGACAATGAGTGAAGTCTATCCCTCAGAGTGAATGTTCCTTTGCGCATGCTTGTTTACACTCTGATTAATTCAACCTTGACCCCGAGTATGAATTTCTATTTTATAAAGTTCTAATTGAACAATGTGTTGATAGTCATTATTTTTCATATCAGCTATGGACGGATCAATCTTACACCAACATATGACCAGCATTGAAAAACTAAATGGCACGAACTATAACTCTTGGCGGATGGGTCTTGATTTGACCCTTGGATATATGGACTATGACTTTGTTCTCATGGAGGACAAGCCAACTTTATTGTCCAACGCCACTGAAATTCAAAAGACCCAATATGCTCGATGGGACAAGGCAAATCGTATGACAATGATGATCATACGCGCTTCTATTACTGAACCCATTAGAGGTGGTATTAAAACTACTGAAACAGCCAAAGAATTGTTGAAGATCATCCAAGACCAGCTCGTTGGAACAGTAAAGTCCTTACAGTACGGCTATTTAGTGCAATTGGTCAATATGCGATATGATGGAAACGGGAGTGCGCGAGAATTTATTCTTAAAATGTCCATGTTGGCTATGAAGCTTAAAGAACAAGGAATTACAATCGAAGAAGATGTCGTAGTACATTTAGCTGTTGCTTTTCTTCCTAAGCCATTTTATACCTTTAAAGTAAATTATAACGCTCAAAGGGATAAATGAGATTTAAATCAATTGATCTCGATGTGTGTGATTCAAGAAGAGGTTTCGAGGAAACCAAGTAAAGTCTGCTAATTTTGGCTACAATCCGGCTTATAAGCCAGCTCATAAGAAGAATTTTAAGAAGAAGGGTCAGAAGCAGAACTACCACAATGGTAAGAGAATAAATGAAAACTCCAATATGAATGTTGTAAAGGCTGACAATGATGATGGTTGCCACTTCTGCAAGAAGAAAGGTCATATCAAGAAAGGTTGCTACTTATGGAAAAATATAATAAAGAAGAAACAAGGAGGGGCTAATCAGCAGAAGCAGCAAGGAGAGGCTAATCAACAGAAAGACCCCCAGGTTGAATGAAAAGCTATTCTTTGGCAATGAGGAGGAATTCTAGACAAATTCTATTTATTGAGGACAAATTTTATTGCTAATGTTAGACTTATTAGAGTTATTTATAGTTTTACTCCTCTAGGTGATAATTTGACTATTACTTTGGATTCTATTAGTGTTGAATATGGTTATCTAGTAAATAAGTACAATCGTTGAAATTAGTTATATCAATTTTCTTGAAGATGAGACATTTAGTGGGAATTAAGAATAAAGGACAATATCAAATTCACTAATGATCAGTATATTCATTTAAATTGAGAATTGAGGTGACCAGATTGAGAATATTAGAGTCTTTTGAGGACTCTATTTGAGTGGGAATTTCTACTTCCACAATGCATTATTCTCTTTTATGATACTTTTATTGCAAAACATTATACTTTATTTAATTGATGCATTTATTTTGGTACCATCATCATTATTATTATGATTTGTGCATATGCAATGTTATTATCTCGGAGCATAAGTGCTCAAATAAGGTTGCTTGAGCTATCGTGATTAGGCACCACGGTTTGTATAGTTTTTGTCCTGATAGGTGGGTGATGGTTTTCACATGGCGCATGCCGTAATATATCAGAACAATATATCTTAGGCTATGAAGCAGGATGAATGAAGGGATATACACAAGAAGTTGCATTAAAGTGTGTATTTCCTGCTACCACTAAAACCACAATGAGCTCTCCAATTTATTAATGATATTAGTGTCTTGGCCATGAAACTGTCATAATGCGATTTGAAGAAATGATACATTATTGGCATTTATGATCCGACATTAAGATTGTTATTGAACTTGGGAGCATGTGTGTTACATCGAAATCTTGAAAGTTAATGTTTTTACAAAACTTTAAAGGATGGTCATCCGTTTTTGAACTAAGTCAATCATGACGTTTTTCATTGTTTTTCTTTTGTTTTATCAAATATATATATATATATATATATATATATATATATATATATATATTATTACTAAAGTTAATGTGTGGTTCAAGTGGGAGATTGTTGGGTATTTGTGACCCACACAATAACTTTACCCTTTTTCTATTTTAATTAAACTATGATTGATTAAAGACTTTGGGTTTTCCTTGTAACGTGATTCCACTCCACGCAACTTAAGGAGTTGGTTTCAACTTAATTGGTTTCTGGTAAGTCAATCCCTATCCTCTAGGATTCAAGGGCATGCTATAAAAGAGGACAACGTCCCCTCTTCATCTCCACTCAATGAAATCACGCCCATCATATAGAGGGAGATAGAAGCGAGGTAGTATTGTCCTCAAGTTCTGGCGAGCGGCATATCGGAATCATCTATTGCGGATCATTCTCTCCGGTGGCAAGGTATGTTCTACCCTTGCATCATATTATTTTGATTGAAATAAATTGCCTAATATATATTTGATTTAACACGGGTTGCACATATACCCTTGACACGTTAGGTTGGGTTTCGGTGCACCCAGGGGTCAGGACGAATCAAGGGCCCACAAGGTTGGGCATACCTTAATTTTAGCCTATAACCCGAACCATTGACAGCCCTTAGTACATTTAACGCTTTTCAAAAGGAAGCCCAGGGCTATACGCATAGGTGTAGAGAAATCTCTATACCCACTATCAGTTGACCATCATGTGGCGTCCATCACGAGGATCGGATGCCACGGTACTTAGGCAAGGTCTATCAGATCCAAGGGTCAAAAAATCGGAAAACCGATACGTATCGTCCTGAAGGTCAGAGAACGGGCGATATCTTAGGATATCGGCCGCTATCTTAAGATAGCGGCCGCTAACATACATTCAATGTATCGACGATTCATTGAATGTATCGGTTCAATACATTTTTTTTTGGTACAGTTCAGAGAACGGGCGATATCTTAGGATAGCGGCTGCTAACATACCACTATCTTGAAAAAAAAAAAAATTAATTAAAAGTTAGCGGCCGATATCTTAAGATAGCGGCCGCTAACATACCGCTATGTTAAAAAAATAATAATAATAATAAATAAATAAATAAAATAAATTTAATTTTAAGTTAGCGGCTCATTACGGTCGCACTTCCGCAACCTCGGTCCTCGTATGCATAATTAACGCCACAGTTAAGTCACTTACTGATACTAACAATGCCCTTCGACGATTAAGCCAACCCATCTACACATCAGCTCTGATACCACCCGCCTCGAGGATGGGAACTCCCCCAACATGGTTACCTCTGTTTCGCGGCCTACCATTCAACTTATCGTGCCCCTTACGACACACTCGTTTGCACCACTACGCTAAACTTGGCTTGCTCAAGCTTCACCTTGTGCACTGCACTAGTACCTCGCTTCGCAACAGTCTTGGCATGCAGCTCCCTATGCCATCATGTCTTGCTCACATACCGAACCAAGCCCACTGCCTTGTGCCTTGCGCTCGCGTGCTCAACTGAGTCCCACGCAGCCTTCCTTCGTGTGCGTTCCGAATTACTAGCACATGTTCATCCTTGGCCCACGTGCTGTCGTGCTCAACTGAGTCCCACGCAGCGCTTGTGTTCTCACGAGGTTGCCCAGTCGTATGCACCGCGACGCGTAGTCCGGAGCCATACATCAACCTCTCTTGGGTGCCACACGGCATCACTGCGTCGACGTTCTAGGCCCACCCTTTCAGGCCTAGGAGACACTTGCGCCCCCTCTGGCAATGCAAGGCCCCGTGTGCGTGGAAGGCAACTCTCCAGCTCCTCTCCCACATAGAGGGGTAAAACAGTCATTCAGCCAGAATGGCAAGAGGACCTCAAACCCCTTGGTTTGACATAACGCAACGCCTCCTGCATCGCTAGCCCACCTTGGCTATGTCGCATCCGTGTCGCGACCGTATCGCCCCCGCGTCCTACCCCTATGCGACCGTGTCGCGTCCTCGCAGCGCGACCACGTCGCCAGGCCCACTTGGCCCCATGTCGCGTGCCCTCCTGGCACCACATGTCGTGCCCCAAGCACAATGCTGCAAGCTCGAGTATTGGCACCGTCACAGGCCGCTAACTTAAGATAACTACCGTCACGGTCGCACTTCAACTCATTGCGCGGCACTTAACGACGCTACGCTTAAGTCACCTACTGATATCAATATCGCGAGCGTCCTTGGCGTTACCAACTCGCGCGGTTGCCGCCATGCGGCAACGAAGCCAACCCATCTACACATCAGCTCTGATACCACCCGCCTAGAGGACGGGAACTCCCCCAACATGGTTACCTCTGTTTCACGGTCTACCACCCAGCTTATCGTGCCCCTTACGACACGCTCATTTGCACCATTGTGCTAAACTTGGCCTGCTTGAACTTCACCCTGTGCACTGCACTAGTACCTCGCTTTGCAACAGTCTTTGCATGCAGCTCCTCATGCCATCATGTCTTACTCACATAACGAACCAAGCCCACAGCCTTGTGCCTCATCATGCTGCCATGCTCAACGGAGTCTTACGCAGCCCTTGTGCTAGGGTGCTCTATTGAGTCCCACGTAGCCCTCGTGTTCTTGCAAGGTTGCCCAGCCATATGCACCGCTACGCATAATCCGGGGCCAAACTTTAACCTCGCATTGGGTGCCACACGGCATCGCTGTGTCGACGTCCTAGGCCCACCCTTTCAGGCCTAGGAGACACTTGCGCCCCCTCTGGCAACGCAAGGCCCTGTGTGGGTGGAAGGCAACTCTCCAGCTCCTCTCCCACATAGAGGGGTAAAACAGTCATTCAACCATAATAGCAGGAGAACCTCAAACCTATTGGTTTGACATACCGCAACGCCTCCGCATCGCTTGCCCACCTTGGCTATGTCGAGTCCGTGTCACTCCAGCATCCTACCCACATGCGACCGTGTCGCGTCCTCGCAGCGCGATCACGTCGCCATGCCCACTTGGCCCCATGTCGCGTGCCCTCCTGGCACCACATGTCGTGCCCCAAGCACCATGCTGCAAGCCCGAGTATTGGCCCCGTAACATCCTCCACCACTCCATAAATGTCAACGTCCTCGTTGACGCATGATCACAGTGAACCGACCCCGCCAACTCCTCCTAGCCTGTTAGCACCTCTTTTCTAGTTCTTAGGTCCGCACCTTCCCACTAGCTCCCCACCGTCACCCCGGTCGGGTCAACTTGGCTCTGCTGTCACAAGGCCCTCACCTGTTAACTAGCTCAGGGATGTCGCGTGCCCTCTTGGCACCACACCGCGTGTCACTGATGACACCAATTTGCTCATCGATGTCGCGTGCCTCCACACCAATTTGCTCAATAGCATCATCGCTTCTAGATCAAACTTAGCTCTGATACCAAAATGTCACACTGCCGCAACCTCAGTCGTGTGCGACACTTAACGCACGCTGCGCTAAGTCAGCCCACTTCTGATACCAACAGTCGCGGGGCGTCCTTCGACGCGTTACCAACTCGCGCGATTCTTCACTACCGCGTGCAACGAAGTCAACCCATCTACACATCAGTTCTGATACCACCCGCCTAGAGGACAGGAACTCCCCCAACATGGTTACGTCTGTTTCACGGTAGTATTGGCCCCGTCACAGGCCGCTAACATACCGCTAACTTAAGATAGCGGCCGCTAATATACCGCTAACTTAAAAAAAAAAATATATATATATATATATATATATATATATATAAATTTTAAGTTAGCGATCGCTAACTTAACATAGCGGCCGCTAACATACCGCTAACTTAACATAGCGTCCGCTAACTTAAAATAGCGATCGTTTTGATATATATTTTTTTTCAAAAAATTAAAAATCAAATTATCGGACGATACTTTGAAATTATCGGGCATCGCCCGTATCGGACAATAATTACCCTATTTTTTAGGGCGTACGATATATAGGCAATGTATCGTACCGCCCAGGTCCAAAACCGATACGTATCGGTATCGAACGATTTTTTGACCCATGATTAGATCCCATTCAAAAAAAAAATTGTTTTTATGACTTTTCCACAGTTAAAAATGTGATCAAAGTTGGGGAAAATCAATGCACCAAATTTTTGACCCATCAAACAGAGGGCAAAAGAGTCAACAAAAAAAATTAAATTAAACCATGTGTCACATTGCTGATCAACCCAAAACGGGAGTTGTTTTGGGTTGATCATGCCACGTGGCATGTGATCTGGCCACGGGGCGCATGGGTCATCCCGTGCGGCTGGGCGCATTCTCCCCTCTGCCTTCACAAGTTGCTTGACTGTAATAACCTACTCTATATTCCAATCTACTAATTCCCATCAGTTGTCCCTACTTAATTAGCAAAATCAAGAAAATAAATCACAATGTGACCAAACATTAAATATTCTCCTATGATCAAAAACTCCAGACTTTCTACCAAAAATTTGGGGGTAAAGTATGATATGAATCCATAAATTATAACTGAAATATACGCTCACTCCGAATCAAAGCGAACGTATCAACGGCATCTCGATTACACAAATATAGATTAAACATAGCTTCACCTACCACTAAATCAAGTTTAGGGTATTCGCACTGAAATCGATTTACAGAAAATGGAAGCGTTGAATGTTTTCGAAGAAGGTGAAAAGTGTTATTACCTGTAGAGAGAATCGGACATCGGCGGAGAAGTTCTTCAGATTGGAATGGGTGATACGCAGGAGCACCGAATCGTCTCCCTGGGTTTGAAGGAGGGACGCCATTGTTTTTTAGCTCTGCTCTTCGGCTTGCTTTGTTTATCTGCACGGACGACGAAGCAAACGAGATGGTATTATGTGCCCTACCACCGACTTGGTGACTGGGTGTGGTACCTATAAATAGCCTACGTATTAACCTTGAACCCTTGATGTAAAAATGGTGTTTAAATGATCTTACACCATTAATGGTTTAAGATGTAGGCGATCCGTCCCGTCAAAGTGAAAGATCATAGATTAATATGCAACACACCTAAAAAAATGATGTTTTAGAAAGATTTAAACCATCCGATATGTGGACTTTAATAGGAACCATTGTTTTAGTTTTAATGGCTCCTATTAAATCTCATCAATCAAACAGTTCACATCCACTAATAGGCATGTTTCTTTGGACCGATATATGTTCTAATGATACATTGCCACCAAGATATTTTACATTTTAGATTGATCACTGATGTTCTCTAAATGGCATACTAAAATCACACCGTAATGATTTGGGATTAAAAGTCTCAACTTTAATGCTATAGATCATTTAAACACTATTTTGGTGTTTAAACCCATTATCCGTAAAAGATGGAGACTAAAAAAATATTATTTTTTTTAAAAACAAGATATCAATCCTTCAATCTAACAAAATAGGGTACCTTTGTTTGCGCCCACGCATTCTTTGAAAGCGCTCACCTCCTAGACTCCTTGAAAATGATTGATTATGTCTGATTAGCTTGATTGTGTCGGATCAGTTGATAGAGGTCACGTTTCACCCCAATATTACATAGAATAGATCTTGAGATCATGGTGCATCTATCAGACGGTCTGTTTTTTATTTCATGTGTCACAGATCCCATATGGCACACATTATGGAGTCTATGACACATGGAATAAAAAACGGATTGGCTGATCAGTGCGTCATGATCTCAAGATCTATTATGTGTAATATAGGGTGAAACATGACCTCCATTAGCTGATCCGACACGATCAATGGTTCTCAAGGGGTTTGGGACGTTGGCGATTTCAGAGAATGCGTGAGCACAAATAGAGATACAGAACAAAATATAATTAGAGTTAGCGTAAAAATGTTGATTGTTTTGAACCAAACGATAGAGATCATTTATCGAGACATAATACAACTTGAGATCATGATCCTACCATCAAACAACGCCGTTTTGATTTCATGTGGCGCCTATGATCATGTTCATTTTTAGAATTTGTTTCTCATCAAACAAAATCCAACCGTCTGATGGTAGGCAATCTCATGATCTATTTTGTTGGGACGAAGAACTATGCGAAGCGAGGGTTAAAATTTGAGGAGGAGAACCTTAGGGCTCGTTCGAGAGATTTTTCTGCCCGGAATCTGCCTAGATTCTGAGACTTTATGCAAATTTGAGTAAGGACCACGTTTGAGAAATTTGCTTGGGAACCGGGAATCGGAGCTTTTTCCGAGTGAAAAGGACGTTTGAATGTCCGAGTAAATCGCTCGGATTAGCTCAGATTCTGAGCTCAGATCTCGGTTGTGAAGTATACTTCACTTCAGCATATACATGTGATCTGAACTCACCAACCAACGGTCAAAAACTGAAACTGGTATGTATTGTCTTCGGTATGTCTTATTCCCCAAAATGCTCATCTCCTGGTCCTTGAAGCTAGGGTCCAGTGCAGTTCAGGTAGGGCCAGATTTGGGGTTTTCCGTTTTTATCAGAAAAGTTAGAGAGAGAGAGAGAGAGAGAGTGTGTGGTTGCAGAGAGAGCAAGAGATTGGGATTGAAGAAGCAAACCTGTTTTTTTCGAAGAATGAAAATGAGCTGATATAACATAACAAACCATTAGCTAAAAAATCATAAAAAAGAAAACAAACAATGAAACTACAGTCAAACACAAATAAGATATAGTTTTATTCTGATGCAATAGATAGAACTAAAGAAACCCCAAAAATTCTTTGAAAAAAAAAAATCCTAAAAACCCTTACAAATTCTAGCACCTTCCATAAATTCAGAACAAATTCTAATCAAGCAAATCAAGAAAATGCCTTAGAAATCCAAGCTCTTCACCTGAAAATCAAGAACAACACAATCAACTAGACAAAGAACGAACCCTAATCAAGACCAATAACCTCAGAGGAGGAGAGAGAGTTACCTGATTTAAAATTTCGAGAGATCGCTGTAAAGAGGTAGAGAGAGAGAGGCTGCAGAGAGAGCAAGAGATTGGGGTCTATCCGTTTTTATCAGAGAAGTTAGAGAGAGAAGAGAAGTTAGAGACAGAGGAGCTTTTTCTTATTCAGATTATATAGAAATTATATAGTTGGGTGGTTCGAACCTGAGTTAATGTAAAGTAACCCTGGTTAATGAAGGTTGCAGGATCCTATTTAGTATACACGTGGCAGTTGATGGGTTCTTTCCGGCTCCACCTCTTAACAAATGAAACTGATATTTTGCTTTTGCGATGAACGGCCGATATGCATCCATTTTTAATGGATGGTGGTGGTTAGTCAAAGGGGTTTTGAGGCCCAATAGCATTTAGGGCCTCAATTGCATACTATTGAAATTAAAAATAAGCCTTCTATGGGTTTGACTTGGGTCACTCCCTCATTGAAAAGGTTGCATCTTTCACAAGCACGCAGGGCCTTATTGAAATGCGATTCACTAGGGCTCTCAATAAGTCAGGCCGGGCGAGAAAAAGTAGTCATTTCTATCAAGCAAATCCGGTCTGGTATCCAAATCGGATTAAACATGTTGCAACTTGGATAAATTCAAGCCCGAGATTAGGTTGAGTGTTTTAACACCCGGCCCGCACCCGACTAAGATATCATATATATAGATATCTTTTTAAAGTTATAAAAAAATTGACTAATAAAGGCACTTACAATTATACATGCGACATAATAAAAGCAGCCGAACTTTGATATTATATATTTTATAACATATGGAGCCATTACTTGCAGATGATTTTTAAGTGATTGCTCCAAGGTTAGAGAAAGACTTTGTATTTTAGGGATATGTAACATTTGAAAATGTAATCTGGGCCATCTGATTTAATGTTCATGATCTATAGATTCTTAGTGGGTAAGATTGCAGTAAAACGCTATATTTATCATATGATCTATTATTGTCAATTGTTGAAATAAATAATAGCCTTTGACTATATTTAATCACATGGTGAAAGTTATATTTTATGGCAATCTTATCCACTAAGGATCTATAGATGGTGAAATTTAAATCAAATGGCCCATATTGCGTTTTCATATGCCACATGTCCCTAAAATATAAAGTCTTTTCTTAACTTTGGTGCAATCACTTAAAAAGCAAGTCTAAGTAATGGTTCTGATATTACAATTACAAAAGTAAAGGCAACCAACTTATATTATGAATATAATATTATTATTAAGAGTACCTTTAAATCCCACTGAATCTTTGAGTTCACCCACATTGAAAAACATTACTGAATTGAATCAGACGATGGAGATCATTAATCATCCCAATCTGAGCTCACACGAAGGATCTTGGGATCATAGGTGTACCATCAGACGATTAGTGTTTTATTTCGCATGGCACACATCTCAAAAAAATGACCTTAACATCACGTATTAATCGTCAAAATTGATTTTAAGGTCACTTTTTTCAGATTATACATGAAATAAAAAATGGCCTTTAATGGAGATCTCAAAATCCATTATATGAAAGATTGAGACGATAAATACTCTCCGTCGATACGATTCATTCTGATCGATGTGTTTGATGGGTGAACTCAAAGATTTGGTGATTTAAAAGGTACTCTATTATTAAAAGTAAAGGCAACAAATTTTGTTTTATTGTAATGGGCGGCTATCCCATGTCAAGCTAAAGCACCAAAGCCGGTGCTTCTCGAATTGAATTATTTTGTTGATTAGATTCATTACAGCCTAAATTTTTATTTTGTTTTTGTCGACCACAAATATCAGTTTAATCCTGTAAATGGGTGTTAGTGACCTATTTTAGAAGTAATGGTCATTAAATCATATTCGAAAAAAGACTCCATCAAATATACTCACCCCCATCTAGATTGGTTGCCCCTAAATTTTGAGAGAAATCTGAGTACGGCACATAAATCGATGATTACATCACGTTTCTACGGTCATAGTATAACCACTGATTGAATCGATTCTGAGGATTTTCTTAGAGAAACTTAAAAACAAAGGATTCTGAGTTTTATAAGAATCTGTCAAGAATCTGAATAACTTAAGAACGCATGTGGGGAAAATCAGGAATCTAAGTCTGCTAAGAATCTATCAAGAATCTGAGTGTCCAAAAATCTGAGCTTTTCTGAGAAAAATCAGGAAACACCTGAACGAGGCCTTAAGGTGTAAACAAAGGTACCCATAAAATAAAAAGAGATAAAACGAAAAAATGTACATATTTACTACATAGAGATAGGGGCTGGTTCAAAGCGGGAGAGCAGTTTAAAGAGAGAATTGAGTAGCTTCGTTTGGGCGTCTCCGTGTATTGTTAGAGAGTCGTTTACGCTTATGAATAGTGAGGGTCAGGGTGAGGGTGAGGGAGCGTTTTTAGGCGTAAAGAGGGAGAGAGAGTAGAGAGTTTGGGTACGTCTTCTCGCTCCCACGGATTTTCTCGCTCCCACGGATTTTCTCCGAGATCTATTAGAAAATAGATCTTGAGATTATGGGTCACCTATCATTCGGATCTTTTTTTTATTATTCAATATGTCCAAAATTCTTAAAAATGTACTAAAATCATTTTGAGCAAGATGTGTGTCATATGATTGAAGAGCATTTTTTAGAGATATGTTACACATGTAATCCAAAATGGACCGTCAAATAGATGCACCATGATCTCAAGATCCTTTATGTGGAAGATGAGAGTAAAATAAGGGCTTGTTTGGTTTACAGAAGATGGAAGGATAGGATATTCGATAGAGGCCCATGGAATTCTTACATGGTATCAGAGCGGGTATTACATCACCCAATTCAATTGTCCACGTGATTTGGCTTGGCTCATTCCCACCAACGCGTGTGGGTCGTGTTAGAATAGTCTGACATTGTCTGTGGGCTTGGAGGTCTTGGGCTATATATAATTTGGGCACTCCTCACCTTACAAGCTGGTAGGGCTCTCAATGGGTCGGATTAGGGTCGAGCTGGGGTTCAACCCGGCCCTAACCTACCCAAACTGAGTTCTCAAATTTTTCAGCCTGACCCTAACCTGCGATGCGATGTACTTAGCCCGAGCCCGACCGCTACCGAGCCGAACCGGGGTTAGGCATTTTTCCGAGCTTTTTTTCGACTATTTTTTTCTAATAAAATTTGGTTGGGCTATTATTTGGGGATTATTTTTTTGGGCTATTTTTTCTAATAAAATTTGGTTGGGCTTGGGTTATTTTTTTTCTAATAAAAGTTTGAAGAAGGTTAAATAGTTAATTAAATGACTATGTAAACATTATAAAGGCTTAAGTACATGTTTTTATTCAAATATTTTATTTTAGTTTATTGCACAATGATTATAACGGACAACGGTTGTTTGAAAGGACAACAGTTGCACAATGATTATATAACAGACAACAGTTGCACAATAGTTATAGCAGACAATAGCTAATCTCAGGGCATTTAAGTATATTATATTTGATTAAAAGGAGTTTTGTTTATAACTTTAAAAGGATAAGTATATATATATATTATATTTGGGTCGGGTGTTGAAATACTCAACCCAAGCCCGCCCTAAATTGATCCGGGTTGCAACATGTTTAGCCCGATTCGGATACCAGGCCGAGTTTACTTGATAGAAAGTATCACTTTTTCCGTGCCTGTGCAGGACAAAATCCAAGCCCCATTGAGAGCCCTACAAGCCGATTTTGTGAGGTTGAGTTAGGCCCAATAGTATAGTTTTGGAAGCTGGGTCATATCCCATATTTGGGGACAATTTTGGGTAACTAGAAGATAGACTTTAATCTTCTAATTTAAGTAAAATTTTCACTTTTGGAGAAGATTTGTTCTACCCATTGAGGTGGAAGTGGGAATGAAATCCTCATGTACCCGCAACTTTTATAAAAAATATACTTTTTTTTTTCCCTAGAAATCAAAATAAACCCACCAAGGGTAGCGATTTCCGAAATCATAGATTCTTGTGGTGCAACCGATAGTTTCACAGCTCACACTGTTGATTGCCTCGACTCATATACTAGAGGTAGTTTTTCGTCTTAATCTCGCTCACATTAGATCTTGAGATCGTGGCCCACATGTCAAAGGGCTAAATGTTGATTCCGCAAAGCACACATCTATGTTCACCGTGCACCATGATACGCCATGATCACGTCACTTTGGGGAGGTGCGCCACATGTAATCAACAGATGAACGTCTCATATGTGGGACATGATCTTAAGATCTAATTTGTAATATTAACTGAAAAGGACCTCTATCATCTAATTCAAAAGAAGTCAGCGATTTGAGCGGTGGAACAATTGATTGTGCCGCAACAATCTTTGGTTGCAAAAATAGCTACCCAACCACAAAATTGTAGCTCTTTCTTTTTCTCTCTCCTAAAAAGTGATGCTACAAACCGAGCAACAAATCAAACAAGCCATTCTCATCCCCCCCACCTTTGACAAGCTTACGGTGTGTCTGCATATATTTTGGTTCATTAATTAGGTTTTCTCCTTTGATCTGTCTAGGTCATTCTTCGCATAATGTGTGAATCGGAATAGACTAATTTTAGTTGATATTCCAGTTCCAGTGAATTATATGTGCACTTAATCTTTTATTTAATCTTCCAAGTGAACCAAACAAGCTCACTATCTTCTGGAACCATCTTTTGGGGGATAATCTTCCAAAAAAACCATCTTCCAGAAGATGATTATCTTCTGGATATTCATCTCCCATGAACCAAACAAGCCCTATGTTCTCCATCATCTAATCCAAAGCAATCAATGGATTTTAAGGGGTCCCGAATGTACTCAAAAAATGCATGAGCGCGAATTGAAGATAGGTACGTAAGAGTTTTAGGAAACAGGATTTGGGAGAGAGGTTTGTTTTTGGGGACCAACTCTTTGGCCATGGAGTTTAAACAATCTTACACCATTTATTGGCTTATGATCTTGAAAATCCATACCATCAAAGTGATATAGCATCAATTAAATGGATATGGGTCCAATCCAAAAATCACACTCTTCAAAAGATTCAAACCGAGCAACATTGGTGTGCATCAATTAAAGGGATATGGGTACATCAAAAATCACATTGGTGTGCATTCTAACACAAATGGTTGTTCTTAATTTTGATGGTTGATATTAAAGTTTATCGATCAGATGATTTACATCCACTTAGATGCATGATCCTTTGACTGAAACATATTCCGACGATGGATTGCCACTTGAGCAATTTAGATTGATCATAGACATGCCATCACACTTCAATGGTGTGAGAGGGCAGTGATCGAGTCCAACCAGGTTGAACTGGATTTCGAGTTCCACCGCATCTACAGCCCTTATAACTAGGAGAATTTTGACTACGCGTCGTTCTATAAAAAGTAAAAACCATGAAATTCAAGATTCTCTCATATCCAAGGGCTGCAAATGTGGTTGAACTTGAAATCCAGTTCAACTTGGTTGAACCCAACCACTGCCCAATGTGAGGTAAAAAGTGACATTTTAATGGTGTAAGATCATTAAACACCATTTGGTGTTTAAATGTCAGCCAGGAGCCATTATCCCTCTTTTTTTTTTTATAACCTCCCAATTTTATTTTGGGACCAACTCTCTTGATCGCCAATTAAATATCAAATCGTGTTTAAACAATCTTACGCCATTTATTGACTTATGATCTTAGAAATCCCCACCGTCAAAGTGATATATATCATCCATTGAAAGGATATGGGTGTAAAAATCACACTTTTTGCGCGTTTTGAGCCATTTGATTTATGTGTTCAAATATCAACAATTATTCTTAATTTTGATGGCTGATATTAAAGTTCGCTGATCGGATGGTTTTCATCCACTTACAAGCAAGATCCTTTGGCTGAGACATGTTCCAATGATGGATTTCCACTTGCGAAATTTAGATTGATCAAAGACGTGTATCACATGGCACAATGATAAATCACACTTCAATGGTGGGTGTGAGATAAAAAAGTGAGATTTTAATGGTGTAAGATCATTTAAATGTCATTTTGTGTTTAAATGTCGGGCAAGAGCCATTATCCCTATTATTTTTTATTTTTAAACTTATACAAAATTTGATGCTCTCACTTTACTCTGCCTCATTTATAGGGATGTATGTCGCATTATAGGGGTGTATGTCACGTGCAATCAACATCTGCCTGGCAGATAGGTAGGATATGATCTCAAGATCTATTGCCTAAAAGATTGGGACGAAAAATGATCTCTATCATATGATAGTAATGATTACTTACCTTAGCATATATCTTACTCATGTCGGCCCCGCCTCAGACCGAGCGACAATATCTAGATAAATAAACTAATTTGAGTGATTCGGGTCGGACTTAAATGAGCCAGTTTTTACTCACTTTTTTAACTAACCCATACTCAGTCCGTTTATATATTTGGCTTCCCTACCTTAGCTCATACCCACCCGACTTACTACTCGAGTCGAAAAGGGTCAAGCCCATTTATATCTCGAGCTTACCTACCTTTGCCCGACTCATGGAGACTCCAGTCAACTTCATGCACTTTAATCTTTGTGTCGAGCTAAGTCAGGCATGTAGCATCGGACCGGCTCAACTCATAGGTCGAGTCGAGTCTGTCGAAAATAGAGTCTGGTTGTGTCAATCAAACACAATATGAAATTTATTATCTAAAATGTATACGGTTGTCAATTTACAAATGATAACTGCAAGTGCACGAGTCGTATCGCAGTAAATGAGTGTAGAGTATGAGGTCGATCCCATGAAGATGACAGATAGAATTTAAAACGATACAAAGTATCAATTTAAGAGCTTACTTGAATTAATACCAATATTTACTTAGCCTACCGAATATGATGAGTCCAATGATTAAACAAAACTATGCAATATGAAATTACTAAAAAGGAATGAGAGAGATTTAGAATACTAAATCCTCCCATCTTTGATTCATCATCTATATTTTTAGATCTAATGATTGGAATCGTATAAATGCAACACCATATAAATCATTAAAATCAATTAATAATCTATAGAAGAATAAAACAATTAAGTCAATATTAAAGTCTAAAGTAATGCTCTTCCAAATCTTATAAAAAAAGAATAAAAACATTCATTGTACTAAAATAAATCTAATCTCAATGAATTAATGAATCTAAATTTTAGCATTTAAGAATAAGATTAAAGCTCATAATCACAAATCTAAGATAATGGGAAAAGCATGACTAATTCCCATATCTCGGATTTATAATAAGATCTCATAAAACGGCAAGAACACATAACAAATAATTCACATAAGCATCTAATATAGCTTCAACCACATATCTATTTTATAGATGAATCCCTCATATGAGATTCATTAGATCCTAAAGCCCTAGAAATTTAGCCACACATCTTTACATAAAACATAAAATGAAATAAAATAAAGCAATAATAATTCATCCAAATATCCAATTACAATCCATAAAACCACTACTTGATCAATAAAACTGCTATACTTCGATTTTTTCGTACAATAGTTCTTACAAAATTAGGGCTAATCCCCTTTCTAAAAAGCCAAAAAAAAATGATAGAAGTAGAGAGAAAAATAAAAATAATGTCTAAAAGAGAGCTCCCAAACCCTAATTCATAACATGGTATTTATAAGGTTACACCTGTAACCATAATTTTTCACTTTGGCTCACTTAAATTCATTTTTGCACACTTAAAACATGAATGTTCTGGCCAGAATCGATCGATCGTACCTCAAAATTGATCAATCGATTGTCCTAGATTTTTGTGATGACTAGCGCTTCAATAGACACAATCTCGATATTTTGGCCATAACTGGTTGCTCTGAACTTGAATTGACGCAATTCTTATGACGTTGGAAAGAAGGAAACGACGTTTACAATTTTATGTGAAATAGCAATTTCACGAATCTAATGTTTTAAAAGTCAAAATAGAGTTGCAATTCGAGATAAGTTTTGGATGACTCAATGTTGTGCAAATTTCACGTTAGTTTTTGAACTCTTGAGTTATTTTATGCTTAACTTATCTCTAGACCTGTAAATTACTAAAGTTACACAAAATATACTAAATAGCTTTCATCGGATGACAATCTTTAGGTTTAAAGGATCAAATATTAATACTTATCAGTACCTTTATTTGCACTCATTAAATCTTTGAAGGCACCTATGCCAAAAATCATTGATTGTGTAGACAATGGGGACCATTTTTCATTCTAATCTTCCACATGATTAATCTTGATTCGTGGGCATACAAGCAAATGCTTAGTTATTGATTACACAAGGCACACATCTAACTAAAGGGTACACGAGGCACACATCTAACTAAAGGGACTGAAAATCACATGGCACACATCACACTCAACCTGATTTTCAAGTCACTTTTTGGGATGTGTGCCACATGAAATCAAATATTGATCATCCACTGGTACACCCATCATCTCAAGATCCATTGTGCACATAGTCTCAAGATCCATTGTGCAGAAGATTGAGATGAAAAATTATCCTTCTTGTTTGATTCAAATCAATCAATGGTTTTCGGAATAGATAAAACTACCGTAATTAAAATTTTGGAAATAAATTCAAACTTGATGGTCTGTGGAACTTTTCATTGAAACTTCAATTGATCTTTTTTTTTTTTGACAAATAATCTTCGATTGATCTTTGATCTTTAAGTGTCCCATTTTCTTTCTCATATATTTGTGAATTTGATAAATAGTTTGAATTGTCCTACATGTTTTAATCATACTTCGTATTTTTTATGATTGTAAGTTATTAATCCATATGGATTATATGATACATTTATTTATATTTTAATTTTAAATTTTAAATAGGGTAACATATTTTATATTTTTTAATAATTTATTATTATTTTTTATAATCCTCAAAATTTTCTGTTTGGATAACTATTTAAGGCTCGGAAAAGTCACAACAAAATTTTAGCAATTTTCCAAGATAAAAGTGTGAGTGTATCTGTCGCACTCTTAGTTTTATAAGCCATCGGAAAATTTTAACTTGCACTTTTCTCATTTCATCTCTATTTGAGTATGGCCACCTTTGAATTTGATGAAGGAAATCATTTTTTCCCTCAATCTTTCAAAAATTCTATCAGCTAAGCAGATATCAGGGGTGTAACCAGAAATTTTTGTTGGTCGGGCTATAAATGATAAATATAATATTAATAGTTATTTTATCATCCATTTGGGGGCTTCTACATTATAGATTTGGGGGTTTATATACAAACAAAGGTGTATAAAATACATACTTCATAGAAACTCTAAATTTAAATGGGGCTTGAGCCTCCACAACCTTCTATGTGGCTTCACCAGTGACAGATATTAACCCATGAAAAGGGTTATGAGCAAGGTGTCAACTTGAGTATCATATATGGGGTATTAGTCCATCAAAAACCGGGACGAATCAGCCAATATCAATACTCATATGTATAAAAAGTGTTTTAAACATGCTGGTTAGGAGCAAGGTGTCAACTCAAGTGTCGGTATTGGGTATCGGCATAACATGATTCCCTGTAAAAAGTGTTTTAAACATGATTCCCCTCGCCAACCTTTCTTAACCATGGTTAAATATTAACCCATTTCCTTTTTTGCTTATTATTATGGATACCTTTCTTTCATGCTCATTACATGTCCTCACATTCTGCATAAGTCTAACATCCAAGGATCAAAATTTCGGCCAAAATTATTGGTTTTGGTCCCCACTGAAACGATAATTTGGGACCAAAATTTCGGTCATAGAATATGAGAGTGAAATTTTCGGTCAAATTATCGGTCGAAATTTCGATTATCGGCCGAAATTTTCTCATGAATACTTGAGTTGTAGGAAATCATGGAATTCTTTTGTTTCCTTTTGTTTTTCATTGTTTAGATAACAACAATAGTAGATGAAAAAATGCAAGATTAATCAAATCATGTGTTTGGATACATATGCAAAAAATTGTAGGAAAACAGCATATCCTAACAAAAAAATAGTCATAATACCACGAAAGATTTAAAAAATAGTTGCAATATCATAAAAATGATTCACAAAAATAGTAAAAAAATTATATATGTACTAAGATTTTTCTGCTCTTTACATAACTTAGTGAATTGCTCTAATGGTTGACTTAGTGATTTGTGAAGGTTAGATTCTAGGTTCAAACCTTGTTATGTGCAATAAAAGATTGTTTGAAGATTTTTTATAATTTTGAGAGGTTAATATAATTTTAGATAGATGAGAATCCACTAATATAAATTAGGACCCCTAAAGCTCACTAACAAATTTTTAGAAAGTTTGGGTGATTGATTGACCATCAAAGGCATAACGTGGTTCCGCCTTTGATTTTTGAGGATGTGTGACATATAGAATCAACATCTGACCGTCTGATAGGCGCACCATGATCTTAAGATATATCATGAGGAAGATTGGAAAAAATAATAATAATCTCCATCGTCAGATTCAAATCAATCAATGATTTTCATTCGTGAAGAAATTGTGTGATATTACTAATAAGCTGGTGAGAAGAGTCTTATTTTTACCTATTTATTTTCTACTCCTCTTATCTTTTCGAGGTCTTGGCAAATTGAATGTTGAGGGATACCTTCGAACTCTTAAGTTGAAAATGAGAGTAAAAATTGTATTTTGTATTCCAACCCTTAAGTCGCTTTCAAACAACATAAAACTACGAAAAATATAATCTTGATCTAAATATTCATCTTTTTTTCTCATATCCAAGTAGACCCTAATAAATTAGTGAAAGTATATTTTAAAGAAAAATGCAACAAAAAAAAAAAAAAACTAAATAGTAGAACGTACTCGACTGATTGAGTTACCCAACCAATAATATTTTAATATTTTTTTATTACTTTAACTGTCATTTAATCTTTTATTGCCATTTTTTAGCACTTCAACAATCTCAAAAAGTTCAAAAAATAGGTTCATAGGATAAGTCTCGTCAAGTAAATCAAAATTGACAGGTTATTTGTAAAAAATGGAATTGTAACGAGCTTAAGATCACTATTTTAAGTTAGGGTCATTTAATAAGAAAAATTTGTGTATATATATATAGAAAAGGTGTTCGTCCTTCATTGAAGGACGCTCAAGCGTCCTCCAAGATTGGGAAAAACCTTTAAATGGCAGCATGACACTAAATTGATCTCCCACAAAGCACAAGTGCATTACTTAGATCATATTCAACAAAAAAATAAAATAAAATTGGAAACTCATCTCCACTATGTATTTTTTGAGCCTTGAAATTTAAACCATTAATATTAGTCAAACTTTGAGAATTTTTGAAATCTTTTATAGGGAAATTGATCTAAGTCCTTCCCTTATGCTCTCCATCACACCCACAGTATTTTGGATGCCGAATTGATCTCTACGAGATCTTGGAGGACGCTTGAGCGTCTTCCCATGGAGGATGGAATCGGCTCCAAAACACTAATTTCAATGGTCTATATTTCACAACTCAAAAAATACACGGTGGAGATGAGTCCTCAAACTTATTTTTCTAAAAATGATCTAAGCAATGCACCCGACGTCCATGTGGTATTGAAACAATGTTTTAGATGCTACATGGACCTCCACCTGGAACCTTTGAGGACGGTGACGGTCCTCTTCTTGAAAACGAACACCTTTTCTATATATATATATATATATATATATATATATATATATATATGAGGCATGGGAATATGCGTCCGGGTGTATAGATATCTCTACGCCAATTGATATGAAACAACAAGTAGTGCCCTTTTTGTGAACACTGGGTGGCATAGGGCCCACTTTACTAACTAGGGTTATACTTTTAAAAGTTAAATATCCTTTCAGCCATCATTCTTGACTTTTTTAAAGTCTCTTTTCTCAAAAATTTTTAAAAGTGTCAGACTTACTTTTTCATACATATTTTACTTAAAAAAAGTGGTGCCTGATAGTGCAGCTGTAGCACTTTGGAGAGCGAAGCGCCAACACCCCAAAGCGAAGCACCGATGCCCCTAAAACAAATTGTAGGCACCTCGTTTAGAGGCGTCGACGCTTCATTTAAGGACGTCGGTGCTTCGAAAAAAATAAAATAAAATTTATGGAAGTGCCAACACTACTAAAACGAAGCGTCGATGCTTCATTTAGAGGCGTTGTTGCTTCCATAAAAAAATAAAATAAAAAATAAATAAATTGAAGCGCCGGCGCCCTTAAAGGAAGCGTTGACGCTTCATTCTAAGGGCGTTGGCCCTTCCATAATTTATTTTATTTTATTTTTTTAAATTGAAGCGCCGACGCCCCTAAACGAAGCGCCGACTAAAACGAGGTGCCGATGCTTCTCTGTAGAGGTGCTAGCTCTTTGCTACTGGGCAGCGGGCACTCATATTTTTTTTTTGTAAAATATACCTGAAAAGGTAAGTAAGACACTTTCTTAAAAAAAGAGAGAAGAGAGAAAAAAGAAAGAGAGTTTAAAAAGACTTCTAAAAAAGTCAAGAATGACGGATGAAAATGAATATAACTTTTAAAATATTTTAAAAGTTTAATTTTAGTTAGTAAAGTGGTTCCCATGCCACCGATCACTTCCCAAAAAAGACATGACGTGTCGCACCCATATCAATTGGTGTAGAAATATCTCTACACCCGAGCGCATTTTCCCTTTTTCATATATATATAAGGGTACCTCTAAACGCGCCCACATCCCATACCCCTTAAAAAACTATTAAATACTTCGAATCATATGACGTATATCGTTTTTCACCCATATCTTTCACTCAATAGATCTTGAGATCATGGTGCACCTATCAAACAGTTGGCTTGTGATTCAACATGTAATAGATCCCAAATTTTTTTTTCATAAAATCACATTAGAGCGTGATGTGTACCATATGATCAAAGGGCATTTTTTGGGGATTGGTGACACATGGAATAAAAAATTGACCGTCTGATAGGTGAGTCATGCGGTGGGTCATGATCTGAAGATTTATTTTGTGAAAGATAGGTATGAAAAACTGTTGAATATTTTGTCACAATCACGATCAAATTTAGAAGTGCTCCAAAGTGGCAAATAGTTTTAGTATGTCGGATGTACGGACGTCTGTAACTGAACTCACGGACATCCGTGGCCACGGATATTTGTCAGTGATTCACGGACGTCTGTGTTTTGGCGGTTCCGATGGTTATGTTATTCATGGACATCCATGAATGATTCACAGATGTTCATGCCCCGACAGTTTAAAAAGAAAATTTGTGATTCGAGAATGAACGCTTTTGGGAGAAAAATCTTTACGTTAAAAATTTTCTTCAGAGTTTCTCATTTGTCTCAGTGATCTCGAATGCTTCAAATTTGTTATTGGCTCGTGTGAAACAAGTGGACCATCGTAAGACACGACGGTTGAAGGCAATAGCATTGCCACTATAAAATGGATGATCGTGAGACGTGGTCGGTGTTGGTGAGAAGAGCGATAGGGGATTTCATTCTTAAAATCACTGTAATAATTTATTTGTCATAGTAGATTGTTTCTCCTAGATCTGAGATAGATCCTGTGGTTTTTACATATGAAAGGATTTTCCACGTTAAAATCGTCTGAGTTTATTTTATTGTTGTGTTTGCATATTTTTTCTTCTTATATCATCGAATTCTCCAAAATTTTAATTGGTATCCGAGCCAGTACACTCTGTTTGATTCTCACGAATCAAGTGTAATGGTCAACTCGGGGCATCATGATATTTCTAGAGAAGTTGCATCTACAACGTCTTGTATTCGATAGTCCTACTTGGTTTGATCTTACTTAGCAAATCAGTTAGGGGGAGCAATAGAGTTATAATTTATTTTTATTTACATACTAGATTGATGTATAGTACTTAAATAAGAATTAATCTGATATATTTTTTTAAAATCGAGTCATTATAATCTAGATTTTTTCATGATTGTGATAAAATAGGAGATTGTTGGATATTTTGTCAGAATCACGATCAAATCTAGAAGTGCTCCAAAGTGTCAAGTAATTTTAGTACATCAAATGTACGGACGTCCGTGACTGAACCCACGGACATCCGTGAGTGATTTACCAACGTTCGTGTCTTGGCGATTCCGATGGTTATGTTATTTACGGACATCCGTAAATGATTCACGGACGTCTGTGCCTCGACAATTTAAAAAGGAAATTTGTGATTTGGGAAGGAAGGCTTTTGGGAGAAAGATCTTCACGTTAAAAATTTTCTTCAGAGTTTCTCATTTGTCTTAGTGATCTTGAATGTTTCAAATTTGTTATTGGCTCATGTAAAACAAGTAGACCATCGTGAGACACGACAGTTGAAAGTGATAGCATTGTCACTCTGAAAGGGATGATCGTGAGACGCGATCGATGTTGGTGAGAAGAGTGATAGAGGATTTCATTCTTAAAATCACTGTAATAATTTATTTTTCATAGTAGATTGTTCGTCTTGGATCTGAGATAGATCCCGTAATTTTTACCTGTGAAAGGGTTTTCCACATTAAAATCTTTTGTGCTTATTTTGTCGTTGTGTTTATATATTTTCTCTCATTATATCATCGAATTCCTCAAATTTTTAAAAACGATCTCCATCATCTCACTTGAAGAAATCAATGGTTTTCAAGGGGTCTAGGACATAGGCGCTTTCGAAAAACGCTTGGGCGCGTTTAGAGGTACCCTATGTATATAAAGGATTTGATCAAACAAATCTGATTTGATCAAAATTAGACAAAAGAATCTAATGGGTCAATATATATGGCCGGCCTAGCCTAGTGAGGCCAATGACCCAACTAATGACCTACACTGACCCAACCGAAACTCAATCCATAACCCATTTAAAAAAATATGCAAATATGGTGGAGAAAACTCATCTCTACCATGTGTTTTTTGAGCTGTGAAATGTAGACCATTGAAATTAGTCAAACATTGGCTTATGCTTTCAAAAAGTTTTTTCAAAATTTCTTTTTTTTTTTAAATTGATCTAAACCATCCACCCGTGCTCCATGTGGAAACCAAAAAGTGTTTTGGTTGCCATGTGTACCTCCACGTGTACCATGGAGGATGGTGACCGTCCTCTCATGGAGGACGGAACCGGCTCCCATATATATATTGAAAAGGTGTTCATCCTTCATTGGAGGACGCTCAAGCGTCCTTCATTGGAGGATACGCATGCGTCCTCCAAGATTGAGGAAAACCTCTAAATGGCAGTATGACATTAAATTGATCGCGCACAGAGCACAAGTGCATTGCTTAGATCATATTTTTAAAAAAAAAATCGAAAACTCATCTCCACCATGTATTTTTTGAGCCTTGAAATTTAAACCATTAATACTAGTCAAACTTAGACAATTTTTGAAATCTTTTATAGGGAAATTGATCTAATTCGTTCCCTTATTGTCCCCATCACACCCAAATAGTATTTTGGATGCCGAATTGATCTCTACGAGATCTTGGAGGACGCTCAAGCATCCTCCCATGGAAGACATAACCGGCTCCAAAACACTAATTTCAATGGTCTATATTTCATGACTCAAAAAACACATGGTGGAGATGAATCTTCAAAATTTTTTTTTTCTAAAAATGATTTAAGCAATACACCCGAGGTCCATGTGGCATTGAAACAATGCTTTGGATGTCACATGGACCTCTACCTAGAACCTTGGAGGACGGTGACGGCTCTGTCCTTGAGGACGGACACCTTTTCCACACACACACACACACACACACACACACACACACACACACACACACACACATATATATATATATATATATATATATATATATATATATATATATATATATATATATGTGTGGAAAAGATACCTCTAAACGCACCCACATCCCACCCATACCCCTTAAAAAACCATTGAATACTTTGAATCATATGACGGAGATCGTTTTTCACCCATATCTTTCACTCGATAGACCTTGAGATCATGGTGCACCTATCAAACAGTTGGTTTGTGATTTAACGTGTAATTGTGATGTGTGTCATATGATCCAAGGGCATTTTTGGGGATTTGTGACACATGGAATAAAAAATTTGCCGTTTGATAGGTAGGCCATGATCTGAAGATTTATTTTATGAAAGATAGGTATGAAAAATGATCTCCATCATCTCACTCGAAGAAATCAATGGTTTTCAAGGGGTCTAGGATGTAGGCGCTTTCGGAGAATGCTTGGGCGCGTTTAGAGGTACACTATATATATATATATATATATATATATATATATATATATATATATATATATATATATATATATATATATGGAAAAGGTGTTTGTCCTTCATTGGAGGACACTCAAGCATCCTCCAAGATTGGGTAAAACCTCTAAATGGCAATATGACAATAAATTGATCGCACGTAGAGCATAGGTGCATTGCTTATATCATATTTAGCTCAAAAAAAAATATCGGAAACTCATCTCTACCATGTATTTTTTGAGCCTTGAAATTTAAACCATTAATATTAGTCAAACTTTGATAATTTTTGAAATCTTTTATAGGGAAATTGATTTGAGCCATTCCCTCCATCACACCCATATAGTATTTTTGAATGCCGAATTGATCTCTACGAGATCTTGGATGCTTGAGTGTCCTCCCATGGAGGACGGAATTGGCTCCAAAACACTAATTTTAATTGTCTATATTTCACGACTCAAAAAACACATGGTAGTGATGGGTCTTCAAAATTACTTGTTTTTAAAAATGATCTAAGCAATATACCCAAGGTCCATGTGGCATTAAAACAATGTTTTGAATGCCACATGGACCTCCACCTGGAACCTTGGAGGACGATGACGGTCCTATCAATGAGGACGGACACCTTTGCCATATATATATATAAGGGTAGCTCTAAATGCGCCCACATCCCATACCCCTTGAAAAACCATTGAATACTTCGAATCATATGACGGAGATCGTTTTTCACCCATATCTTTCACTCAATAGATCTTGAGATCATGATGCACCTATCAAATCGCCAGTTTGTGATTCAACATGTAATAGATCCCAAAACATTTGCCATAAAATCACATTAGAGCGTGATGTGTGCCATATGATCTAAGGGCATTTTTTGGGGATTTGTGACACATGGAATAAAAAATTGACCATCTAATAGGTGGGCCATGATATGAAGATCTATTTGTGAAAGAAAGGTATGAAAAACGATCTCCATCATCTCACTCGAAGAAATCAATAGTTTTCAAGGGGGTTTGGGGCGTAGGCGTTTTCGAAGAACGCTTGGGTGCGTTTGGAGGTACCCTATATATAGAGAGGATTTGGTCAAACAAATCTGGTCTGACCAAAATTGGGCCAGAGAATCTAATGGGTCAATATATATGGCCGACTTAGCCCAGTGAGGCCAATGACCCAACTAATGACCCACACTGACCCAACCGAGGTCCAATCCATGACCCATTTTAAAAAATATGCAAATATGGGACCTTGGGAGAGTTGAACCCAACCTTTTGGAAAAAAAGGAAAGCAACACTAATCACTTAACTAACTAAATAATTAAATTAATTCAATACTATTGTGCATTAAAAATTATATTAAGCAACTAGATGGTAAAGACTCCCAACATTTGGGGGCCAGAGGCGGCCTCCTCTTGGGTCTTGGCCCTGAATATCGATAGCCACAACACTGTCAATCACTGTATACATACAACTCCAAATCACCAAAAGTCTACTCTAAATGAATAGCCACATTTTCATCCCAAGATTCGTTCTTCTCAGCTCGGGTTTCAAGTGTTTAAGCCATTAATTTCTTGAATCAAACGATAGAGATCATTTTTTATTCAATCTTTGATGCAATAGATTTTGAGATCATGATCCTACCATTAGTCAGTCAAATTTTAATTTCGAGAGTCCCACATCCTAAAAAGTGATTCGAGAATCACGTTTTATGTATGCCCATGATTACGCTCATTTTCTCAAATGTGTACTGCGTGAATCAAAATTTGTCCGTCTGATTGTAGACCTATGATCTCAAGATCTATTGTGATGAAGAATGGGGCAAAAAATGAAGTTCATCGTCTCTTTAAACCAAGCAATGATTGAAAATATTTCTTCTTATATTTCTATCTATATACCCAAACACAATATTTCGAATAATCCTATGCTTTTAAGACTATCAATATAACTATCATACAACAAAAATGATGAAATGCAAATGAATCGTATATATTCTTCCGAGCTAAGATTTTCCTTCATTTTCTTGTCTTCTATTCAAACCATGGATCAAAATCTCGGCTGAAAATTCAAATTTTCGGCCGAGATGACTCTGTTTCAGTTGAGACCGAAACCGCAAACCATAAAAATTAGAAAATAAGTTATTATCGGCCGAAATTTGAAATTATCGGCCGATAATCTCGAAAATCAAATTATCGGCCGAGATCACACATTGAGAGTTTTGAAATTTTTTTTATAAGGATTAAACCCAATTTTTGCAAAAAAAAAAACCTTTTTTTCCCTTTTTTTCTTCTTCTTCTCTCCTATATTTTTTCCCTTGTTTGCTTCTTTAATCCCAGAAAAATAAAAAAAAAATTAGAGGAGGAGAAGAAGAAAGAAAAAAAAGAAAAAGTAGGAGGATCTACCTTTCTTTCTTCTTCTCCTGAAATCAGATTTTATTTTTATTTTTTTCCTTCTTTTCTTTCTTCCTTTTCCTCTTCTTCTATGTTTTTTTTTTTTTCCTTGCAATAGAAACTCTCAAGCTAACAAGTTTCCAGAAGCTCCTTATTTAAACGTCTGTCACCCAAACACTTAAAGTTAAGAAACTTTGTTGTGTTAAACATATACATATTTGCAGTGTGTCTTACAAACTTGAGGAAAATTGAGGTGTTGCACGAAATTACCAATAAAAATTGTTTAAAGTTCTAATGCCACACG
Source organism: Chloranthus sessilifolius (assembly GCA_021018995.1). NCBI lineage: Eukaryota > Viridiplantae > Streptophyta > Magnoliopsida > Chloranthales > Chloranthaceae > Chloranthus > Chloranthus sessilifolius. The sequence goes on along the minus strand of CM037586.1, from coordinate 1,435,082 downwards.
ATGGATCTTGAGATTGTCGGTGTACCATCAAACGGTTGGTGTTTTATTTCACATGGCACACATCAAAGAAAAGTAAGCTTAACATCACACTCACGCTTAAAATTGATTTTAAGGTCACTTTATGGGTTGTACCACATGAAATAAAAATTTGACCATCAGATGGTACACCTCTGATCTAAAGATCGATCACATGAAAGATTGGGACGATAAACAATCTCCATCATTTGAACTGTGGCAGATGATGTGACTTAAGGGCAACCCATTTTTTTAAGGGAGCCATTACTTGCACACGCTTTTCAAGTGATTGCACCGGATTGTACCGCATTTAAACGAAAGATTGGCAAGTTTGGCAACCTCTACTATGTGAAAACACCATCTAAGCCGTTTGATTTGAAGGCCATAATTTAAAGATATCAATAGATCATATGACAAGTATCCTGTTTTGTACCAATGTTTTGTTCCAAAAATCTGTTGATCATGAATTTCAAATTAGACGGGCCATATTACATTTTTACATATCACATGTCCCTAAAATACCAAGTCTTTCTTTAAATTCAATGTAATCACTTGAAAAACGTGTGCAAGTAATGGCTCCCTTTTTAAAAGGGGTTTTCGATGTTTAAAGGGTATAAAACCCATTTTTTAAGCTTCTTTAAGAGGTAACGGACATATAAGTACTTTAAATGGATGAAAATTAGCCTCACTAGTGTAAACATGCATTCTAATAATGTTAAAGTGTTTAAAAAAACTAATAAAATAAAGTTCGGCAAAGTTTGGAGCATATTTTTAAAAATACCCGAAATTTACCGAAATTTTTGAAATTTTGACCAATTTACGGTTCGGATCCTGACCGAAACCGAAACCGAGATTTTGATCTATGATTCAAACACACCCTAAAAGATATATATATATATATATATATAAGAAAGGGGAAAATACAGGCGTAGAAATATCTCTACGCCAATTAATTTGGGCATGACACATAACGCCTTTTTTGTGAAGTGATGGGTGACATGAGACCCACTTTACTAATTAGGGTTAAACTTTTAAAATATTTTAAAAGTTATATTCTCTTTCAGTCATTATTCTTGACTTTTTTGGAAGCCCTTTTAAAGCCTCTTTCTTTTCTCTCTCTTCTCTCTCTTTTTCTAAGTGTCAGATTTATTTTTTTCAAATATATTTTATCTAGCACCTTAATGTTGACACACCTCAATAGCGAGGCACTGGCACCCTGCGGCGAAGCGATGGCCGATGGCACCTCGGCGCCTCGTTTCACGGGCGCCAACGCCTCTATATAGAGGTGCTGACGCTTTGATTAATATATATATATATATATATATATATATATATATATATATATATATATATATATATATATATATATAAGTCGCTACAAATGAGAATGACTCGTTTTGTTTTTAGAGAAGTCGAGCACCCGACACTTTGGCACCTCAGCCTTGAGAGTGCCAACGCCGCTTATCGAGGTATCGGCACTTCTCTATCGAAGTGCTAGTGCTTTGTTATCGGATGCTCACATTTTTAGTAAAATATACTTGAAGAAGTATCTCTAACAGTTTCTTGAAAAATGGAGAGAAGAAAGAGAAAAGAAACTTAAAAAATGACGGCGTTAAGGGTATTTAACCATTAAAATATTTTAAAAGTATAATCCTAGTTAGTAAAGTGGGCCCTATGCCACCCATCACTTCACAAAAAGGGCGCTACGTGTCACGCCCATATCAATTGGCGTAAAGATATTTCTATACCCAGGTGCATTTTGCATAGAGATATCTTTATATCAATTGATATTGGCGCGACACGTAGCGCCCTTTTTGTGAAGTGATGGGTGGCACGGGACTCACTTTACTAACTAGGGTTAAACTTTTAAAATATTTTAAAAGTTATATTCTCTTTCACCTGTCATTCTTGACTTTTTAAAAAGTTTTTTTAAAGTCTGTTTCTTTTCTCTCTTCTCTCTCTTTTTCTAAGAAAGTGTCGGACTTACTTTTTCAGGTATATTTTACTCAAAAAATGTGAGAGCCCAGTAGTGAAGCGCTGAAACCCCGACGCCGATGTGTCAGTACCTTTATATCGAGACGCCAGCGCTTCGATAAAAAAAAAAAGAGCGTCGGCGCCTCTATATCAAGGTGCCGACGCTTTAATTAAATTATATATATATTTTTTAGAAAAGCGCCAAGGCGCCAGTGCCTCTATAATTTTTATTTTTTTTAGCGAGGTGTCGACACCGCGATATAAAGGCGCCGACTCCTCTAAAACAAGGCGCCGTATTGCCAGCGATTTGCCACCGAGGTGCCAACTTCTCGCTATCGGGATGTTGGCGCCTCATTTTTGAGGTGTCGGCGCTTCGCTGTCGATGTGTGCTTCGCTACTCAGCGTCAACACTTTTTGAGTGAAATATACATGAAAAAGTAAGTCTGACACTTTCCTCAAAAAATGGAGAGAATAAAGAGAAAAAAAAAAAAGATAAAAGAAAGAGACTATTTAACTTTTAAAACTTTTAAAATATTTTAAAAGGTGCCATTTCTTGCACTCCCTTTTTAAGTGATTGCACCTAGGTTAAAAAAAAGACTTTGTATTTTAGGGACATGTGACATTTGAAAACACAATCTGGGCCGTATGATTTAAAGTTCATGATCTATATATCCTTAGTGGATAAGATTGGCACGAAATATAATTTTCATCAGTTGATTAAACATAGTCAAAGACTATTATTTGATTCAACGATTGACAATAATAGATCATATAATAAATTTCATTTTTTGCTCCAATCTTATCCACTAAGGATCTATAGATCATGAATTTTAAATTAGATGGCCTAGATTGCGTTTTCATATGTCACATGACCCTAAAATATAAAGTCTTTCTTTAACCTCGTTGTAATCACTTAAAAAGCGTATGCAACTAATGGCTCTCTATTTTAAAAGTCTAACCCTAATTATTAAAGTGGGCTTCATGTCACCCATTACTTCACAAAAAGGGAGTTGCATGTCCCACCCATATCAATTGGCGTAAAAATATCACCACGCCCGAACGCATATCCCAGCCCCATATATATATATATATATATATATATAAAGATTAATTAAAATATATATTTGTAAAAAGATTTACTAAAATTATCGAGTAGAAAGGAGTCAAGTGATTGACTTTGAAGTTTTGAGTTAAATTTTTGGGTTTTCATACCATGAATAAATATGTTAAATACGTTGGGTACCTCTATTCGTGCCAACAGGAATTCCGTAGGCGCCAAATAATGTTTGAAACCCCTCAAAAACCTATTAATTGTTTCGAATTAGACGATGAAGATCATTTTTCTCCCTAATTTTTCATACAATGGATCTTGAGACCATAAGCGTATCATCAAATTATCAATTTTTCATTCCATGTGGTACAAATACCCAAAAAAGTAGCCAACAAATCTATGGCACACATCACTCTCAAACGTGATTTTAGATCTAGTTTTTTTTCGGATCTCTAACACGTGAAATAAAAAATTTACCCTATGATGATAAGATCATGGTCTTAAGATCCATTGTGTGGTAGATGGGGTGAAACATGATATCCGTAGTTTGATCTCAAGTAGTCAATGGGTTACAAGGAGTTGCACACATTGGCACATTTAATAATTGTGTTGGCGCGAATTGTGTTGGCGGGAATAGAGATACCCAAATATGTTTTGAGCTTTTCACTATATGGAATGGTACCAATCTCACGTGCAAGTTGCTAGCAGTGGCTCCCTTTGTAATAAGAGCTCTATGAATTTAGGGGTACCTCTGCCCGCACCTATGTGATTTGTAAGGGCTCTTACGCTGGAAACCCACTGAAACCAATTAATTGTTTGCAATCAGACGATGAAGATCATCTTTCACCCAAAGGATCTCGAGATCATGAGCATAAAAAATTAGCGTCTGATCATACTCTTATGATCTCAAGATCCATCTTGTAAAAGGTTGGGGTGAAAATTGATCTTAATCATCTGAATCCAAGCACCTCACAGGTGGGTTTCAAACATAAGCACTCATAAATCAGGTAGGTGCGAACAGAGGTTCCCTAAATTTATTTCCAATGGGTAAACCCAAATAAAAATGTTTTTGTTTTTTACTTCAATAATCTATTGTAGATAGAGATCACAAGACAGGGATCATTGCATTCAATGAGCCCGTTGCCCATTATGGTCACTCACTCCCATAAATTTTAGGGCACCACGATTAGCGCCCACCTATTTTCTGGTTCGCTACATTTTTATAAAAACTACTACAAAGTTTGAAACCAAAATTTTATTTTAAATTTATACAAATTAAAAAGGTATTATCCACAGCAAGATTCTTCCTTCTCAACCTATATTTCATGTGCTGAAATTGTTGATTGCTTTGAATTAGAGGATGAAAATATTTTTTTGTCCCAATTTTCAAGACAATGGATCTTAAGATCATGGGCCGACTATCGTACGGTCAGATTTTGATTTCACATGACACATATTCGGCCAAATGAATATGATTGTGGCATACATCAAAAGTTATTTTTGGATCAGTTTTATGAGCTGCGTGCATGTGAAATATAAATATAATCTTCTGATGATAAATCAATGATCTCAAATTCTATTATGCGTAAGATTGGAATAAAAAATAATCTTCAATTATTTGATTCAAAGGAGCCAACGATTTTAGGACATGAAGCGTGCGTTGAGAAGGACAAATCTTTAGTTGGAAATCAAGGTACCCTAATAGATAGAGACATATACCCCACGTAGTACATTTATCGTAATTGAGTCATTCAATTTGACACGTCTTCTTAATTATTTATCAATAGTAAAGGCCATCTGGCATGATTCCTAACCATCCGATTAAGTCTAATTTATGCCCTCATAGGCCAGTTTTTTTGAACTTATTAGAAGTAACGGATCAAAATTTCGGCCGAAATTATCGGTTTTGATTCCCACTGAAATGATTATTTAGACCAAAATTTCAGTCCAAATTTATATAGGACCCAAAATTTTGGCCGAAATTTCGGTCAAGCCCAAAACCAAGATTTAAACGATCACCAAATATACTTCTAGTTTATAGTTAATGAAAATGTTTGTCAAGCTGATAGATGATATGAGCATAATAGGGCCTACGTTTTTTTGAAAATTGTTTAGTATTGATTAAAAGTATAAAGGCCGTTCTAATGCCTCGGAAAACTCAAGTAAAATATTAAAAGGTACCACAAGCATTGCTACCTGAAAAATCGAACTACCAGTAGCAAATCAGAATAGATACTTGGGTCAGCATAGGAAATCCTGGCACACTGGGAAAAACCTACACAACATTAAAAGGCACCACAAGCATTGCTACCTGAAAAATAGAACTACCCGTAGAAAATCAAAATAGGTACTTGAGTCAGTATAAGAAACCTTGGCACAATGAAAAAATCCTACACGAGGAAATCAAAATATCCGAAAAAAAACCTCCAAACAAAAGAAAAAGGAAATTGAAATGTCCATAAAACATTAATAATGCCTACTTCTTTAAACCATTAGTAATGCCTACTTTAAAGCAAATAATAACTTTAGCTAAAAGTCATTAGAGTTAGTCTACAATGGATGTCCACCCATCATGTACATTAAAGCAGTCCTCACATCTCTGAGACTGAAGAGCTTCGATAAAATTTCATGCATTGAAAGTCCGTACATATCATGCGGACTGCAATGTCCACCTGTGATGGGTAGACAAACTCAAGTGATTAAGGGTATTTTTTATTACCCGAAAAAACGGACCACCTTAAACATCTCAACTCGCTTTTTTTAGTAAGGCATAATGAAAATGGGATACGACCCTAAGGGATTGAATCGCCCGTGGACCACGCATTATCTACGTATCAACTTATCCCTTTCCGAACACTAACGCATTATCTATAGGGATTCAAATAATGTATCAAAAGTCTTATCTGCTTTAGGCGTAACCGGTGGCAGAGCCACGTTGTCCAATGATCCCCCCATCGGTAATATATATATATATATATATATATATATATATATATATATATATATATATATATATTTTAAAAGTCCGTTTAAAGATTCAAGCGTGGACCATAAAATATCTGTTATGACTCGAGTTTTATAATCCATCTAACGGTAGTAGATAGGGTAGAGCACCGAGTCCAATATAGGTACTATACAACTTTAATATTCTCAAAAGAAAAGAGAAAGAAATTTAAATTTAGAATTGGATGTTACTAGCACCGATTTTCCTTTCTGTCTCTTTCTCTCTCTACTTAGCAAGTAGACTCCATTTAGGATTCTAATTTGTGACAAGACCTTCTTGCCATTTCAAACCATCTTTCTCTCCCTAGCCACTTTCTCACTCAAAATGGAAAGATCCAATTACGTAGGATTTATTAGAATGCGTTATGTGACACCCTCAATCTTCATATATATTATAAAATTGTGTGTGATGGTAGATATGGGTGTCATGATGGGTTATTATTGGCAACCATCCCAAGCTACTAAAATCACACCCACCAGCTAGAGTCTAAATTAAAACTTACTGGATAATTGGCAAGAATGCAATTGACCCGTGCTCATGTTCAACCTTTTTCGTTTGTAGTTATAGGTCGACAAGTCACACACGATCTATACCGATCCCGACCCCAACAACAAAGCTAAGCTCATGCCTTTACATTTGCGAAATAATAATAATAATAATAAACAAAAAATATAATAAAAATATATATATTTATACATGGAAATATGAATAAGGTTGGGTACTACGTTTAACACTCTAACCCACCCTCTTGTTTTAAACTAGAAATAAAAAGTAAATATCGTTGGATTATCTAACACCCAAAATCATGTGCATTAGAGTTGCTTAGGCAACTTTCTTTATTTTTATTCCTCCACCTATCCATTTAAATGGATACCCAAGATTTGTTACCTTAGTAAGCGAGCAGCTTACGCAATTACCAATTCATCTCCTTCTCTGGCGACCCTTCTCTTTTGGAATACCAATGTTATAGCACCTACACCCTTTAATTACATCCACACCGTCCATTCTACTCCCTTTAATTCCTCACCCTCCACCATAGTATTTAAGACTCAACTTTCTTGAGATAACCCTAAACACAAAACACTGGTTAACTCCTCTCATTCCATCATCTCCATAATCGCAGCATTGATGCAACCATCTATCTTCAATATCGATGTAACAACGGGAATGCTACTAGGGAAGTTTGGCTCTGCACCCGTCTCCACCTTACTATGTGGATGCACCATCATATTTGCTGATTGTCTTCTCACTTTACCGAGCTGCTTATCATGTCCTCTCGATCCTTTTGGTCAATCCATGTCCTCTCTTGCATGCTCGGTAGCAGGAATCAATCACAAGCCTTGGATTATAGGAGTAGAAAAAGAGGATGCCGATAATGTTGACGGGGATAATGGAGCACAACCCAACCTCAACTGCTACTCCTTTTTAATAAAAACATAGCTACACACAGGAATTCTTCCTCCACTTCCTATAAGCAAACCACCACTGAATCACTTCTTCAGTCCATATAGCCCACGATCACACACCCGACCCGTGGGTGATTTGAAGAAGTCCAATCGTTTGCGACACTTACTTGTGCGAAAGGGAGGGAGTCTACATATGGGACATTGTGGTCCGCACTGAAGGACACATGGATTGCTTGATCACATCATACTAACGTCGGCATTTTCGTTCGAGGTGGGTGACTTTTTATCCATCTAAATTTACGTTTTTACACTATGTGATGAATATGTGATGAATTTAGGAAAACTAAAATTTCTTAGATTTTGTGTGGATTCACAAGACGGTTATGGTCAAAGGGTTGACCCTATGGTTGAACCCATCGGCCAAGAACTATAGTACACTATTCCCTTCTACATGGTACCCAAGTGTGCCGACAAAATAGATCTCATGTCAAGAATGGGTTGCTACCCTGTTTGATTTGTTGTGCACTCGATGTGGAGGTCCTCGTTTGACCATTTCAATCTTGATGATCCGACCAGTTTTTAACTTCGGTCAAACCTTAGACTCCTCATAAAATTTGATGCTTTTTACATCTAATGGCTCACATTGATATACTTGTCCGTATTTTTATAAATTTTAGCACTCCAAAAACCTGTGAATATATTGATTTTACACTTAGAATATTTCCTGCACTTGTTTTGAAAATTTGCACATACTTTGGTCAAAGGGTCCAATTTGACCCATTAAATTAAACGAATCACATACCCATAAGTTGAAGCCATAAAATTAAATAAAGATTATTTGACCATCTGTTAAATCGATGGTTAAATTATGATTAAAACGAACACAACTTGATAATTGTGTTTAACATAATCTTGACCCGAATCGATGACTTTCTAAATAAGGGTCCAAAGGACCAAATCAAAGGTTGAAACTTTGAGAGACCCAAATAGCCTATACCCTGCTTATATCTATAGGTTTAGATTGATCTAAATTGGATTATTTATACCATGAAAATCGTGTAATAAGGATCTAACGGTCAAAACTTGTGTGAATCATACGAGAGTCAATCCTTAGCCAAATTTTACAAATGACCAGTCAATTTTCATCAGATCGACAAGATCTATATGATGAGACTAGTCTAACATCACTTTATGATACGTATTATAATACGCACGTATTATCATTATAGGTCGCCTTCTCTATCTTAATGATGAGCGAGGCGTCCGATTTACGCATAATATTAGTTTCCCTTATGGTTAGATGCTTTTTTATTATATATTTCATTTGTTTTGTATGACATTCATCAGTTAGAAGTACATTAGGGCATATATATGTTAAGAAAAAGGAATAAGATACGACACATGACTTTTAAGCCCTCGTCACGATGGGGTTTCTTTCACAGTCACGTGGAACTTGGAATGTAGGCATCCATGTACGGATGCAACACCTCTATGGGAGTATGGGCTGCCACACGAAGTACATCCAAGTTACTACAGAACCCGTTCCTTGAAAAGCATGATTTGTGAAGCCTACCGCACCGTGACTTACTCAAATTAAGTTTAAGAAATGATAGAATATAAATATATTAAGCTACAAGATGTTAAAAAAGTGGGGACTTAAGCCCACATAAATATAAAGTCGAGGCGGGGACCTAAGCCCAGAATCGAATAATATTATGATATGTTAAACTACGCTGTGAAGGCCAGCTAAATATGAATTAAGTTTCTACACGTGTCATGTCTTGCGTGCCACCGCAAGATTCAACGTCTGCAGTCAAGACAGGTCTTAAGGACAATATGATACGACAGTGTCTCGACTTAAGAGGACACTGATTTTTATGCGCGCAACCTTATTGGGCTGGATGATAGTTTATGTTATGATATGGAGGTTTGGTGGCTATTTACACGTGGATCTCACGTGATAGGATCGAGCAGCGATCCTAGCACAAATCGTTTAAATAAGATAAGTGAGATACGAAGTACGTTGTGTAGGCGTATGGAGTAATAATAAGACTTTCGATATGCCACGTAAGTTAAGTTGACAAGATAAGTAAGAAAAATAATAAGTATTAGAAGAATCATATGCATTGAAATATGTTATGGTCTTTCAGTTTTATAGCTTTATAGATACGAAATGGTTATGAAATTTTTTTATTATGTTGTTTATATGGAATTGTAAAAGATTCACCTTCACTCACAAGGTTGCACCCACGATCACCTGGGTAGATTGTGGTGGATCGATTGTGCAACCCACTGAGTTTACTTGACTGAGTAAACTCACCCCATAAAAAACTAACAGCTGCAAGTGAAGATATTGACTATATTGCCCGATGGACTTGATGCATTGGAAGATGATACGGATTATAAGGGTAACGACTTGGATGATTTGCTAGACGACGTCAGGTATATATAAATTGTTTAGAAAGATCTTCCAGTAGTTGACCGAACCTCTATTTTTGGTCAGCTTGTTTATTGGACTCAAAATTCAAGGTAAACTTAATAGAGAAAATTTTTAATGTGAAAAGAAATTTTGGTTCATGATTTTTAGGAGCTCGATTTTATGCAAAATCTAATAAGATATGTATGTCCGCTTATCGCCTTGACAAGCGTGCGGTGTCATAACACGGAATTCTAGGCCCTTGAGATCGACTAGGATTCTGAGTCGTGACAATATCTTAACAGGACCCAAGGATCAAAATATCGGGTATCGGTACCATATCGTTCGAGCCTAAAACCGATACGTATCGGTATCGGACGATACCGAATGATACATTCAATGTATCGTTCGGTATCGTCCATACAACTGAACGATGCAGTACATTGAATGTACCGTATCGTTCAGGTTCTGAATGTATCATTCGGTATCGTCCATACAACTGAACGATGCAGTACATTGAATGTACCGTATCGTTCAAGTTCGATACCGATACGTATCGGTATCGGCCGAAATTTTGATCCATGACAAGACCCCATGCTTAAAAACTTCCCTTGAAGGACTTTTTTTTTTTTTGTAAGTAAAAAAGTCTCAATCCCAATCCCAACTCTCATGCCCTCCTTTTCTCCACTAATTTCTTTTTTGGCGATTCTAATTCTCACGGTGCAAAGGCACTCGCCCCCCTTTTCTCTCTTTCTCTCTCTTGATTCCACTTCTCCAAATCCTAAGGACCCAGCCGATCATCTCTCTAGATTCCACTACCCATGACCCATTCAAGCCCCTCTCTCTCTCTCTCTTTCTCTCTCTTGTCCCAAGCCCAACATGTCTATCTCTTCCTGCAATCTCTCTCTTCCTCTCTCTCGCTCTCTCCTAAAATTTTAGGCCACTTATTTTTCTCTCATAATCTCAAATTTTAGGAGATCTCTATCTTCTTTTTCTTTCCAATCGTGAATGCCAAGAGCCCTCAAGGACCACCAATTTTTGCATTGAATTCATATATATATAAATTAATAGAAACTAAAAGCCCTAATTTATTTTACATAGTATAATTTTTTTTAGGTATGATGGCTCTAACATTAATTAAATACTAAATGATATTTAAATAATTTTCCACCATTAAATTGAAAATTTTGATTTCACATCATTGAAGTGTGCTTCATTGTTATGAGATGTGGCACACATTCATAATCAATCTAAATATCTCAGGTAGTAAATTATCACTAAAAAATGTTTGAGCCAAAGAATCGTGCCCATAAGTGGATATGTGAATCATCCGATTTATGAACTTTAACATCAACCATTAAAAGTAAGCACAACTGTTGATAGTAGAGGACATAGATCGGATGGTTAAAAACTCTCAAAAAATGTAATTTTTTGGCCAACTTTTCAATGTATGATTTACCATTTCGACTGTGTAGACTACCCCCATCTTTAATCATTGATGATATACGATCATTTAAATCTATGACACATGATCATTTAGAAAAAAAGTTATGCTTCATTTTCAAGACATGAAACCTCGTCAAAGACAGTTGTAATGGAATTCTTTTATTAAAATCATCAAATGATTTTCAGTAAAAATTGCTTTCATCACCATGTCAAAAAAACAAAACAAAAAAAATTGCTCCTATCTACTTTAGAGTTGTTCAATTATTGCTATAAAAAATTAAAAAAAAAAAAAAAAAGGTTCAATTATTTATTATATTTTTCTTATTTGGTAATTGTGATTGACAAAACTAATAGATACCCATAGGAAAATTTTGGGGAAATTTACCTGACCGGCCCTGTCGGATATGCCTTTTACGTCAGAGGCCCTGCATTTTCACCTTTACCCAAACCGACCAGCTTTTAGCTAAGCCATTTTCAGCTAGCACAAAAAGTCCAAAATACCCCTTCTTACACTTTTTTTCGTTCTACATGATTTAAAATTTTAAATATTTATATTTTTCTATATTTACGCAATGTGAAATCGAATATATGCCGTCTGATTTGAAGGCCACATAATAAAATAGATGGCGCCAAAGATAGACACGAAAAGAAGGCAATATCGCCTCTTTAAAAAAAAAAAAAAAATTTAACAATCGATGGCGACTCTTAACATAATCGGCATCGATCATTTTAAGAGTCGTCATCGACTCTATACAGAGTTGCCATCGACTCTATACAGAGTCGCCATCGACTCTATACAGAGTCGATGACGAGTATATATATATATATATAATCAATGACGACTCAGTACAGAGTTGATGACGACTCTATAAATAGTCGTTGATGACTCTTAAAATGGTCGGTACCGACTGTGTACAGAGTCGATATCGACTATGTACAAAGTCGATATCGCCTTTTTTTCATATCTATCTTTGGCACTATGGATTTTATATTATGACATTCAAATTAGACGGCATAGATCTCGTTTCATATCGCATACATATAGAAAAATGCAAATATTTAAAATTTTAAATTATATAGGTGTATCTTTTCTTCCTTATTCTAATCTCCTACAGTCTCTAACGAAAAAGGAGTATCTGGGTTGATCCAAATAGCAGATCGGTATAGTTTGGATCGGAATAGATCTCGTTTCACATCGCGTAAATATAGAAAAATGCAAATATTTAAAATTTTAAATTATATAGGTGTATCCTCTTCTTCCTCATTCTAATCTGCTACAGTCTCCGACGAAAAAGGTATATTTGGATTGATCCAAATAGCAGATCGGAATAGTTTGAATTGAGGAGAAGACGCCGTCACTTTCGTCACCTCTAACTTTTAAAAATTGTAGCAGATTAAAATGATGAAGAAGATGATGTTTTTGTGCATTAAAGAAGGTAATTTGGACTTTTTTGCTATCCTTAGGACCGATTAGGCTCTCAGCTGATCGATTTGGATAAAGGTGAAAATATAGGACCTCTAACATAAAAGACCTATCTATCAGGGCCGATGAAGTAAATTTCTCAAATTTTTGGCTCCGCCACTCCACGAAAGGTCCCATCAATGTATTAAGAACCTTATCTGCATTACCCGTAAGGGCACATTAACGTATTATTAGGATATGGACTTGGAACCTGAGCTAAGTAGACATTTGGGTTTTGGTTATCCAACTGTTTTGTTCGTATATCCGGCAACGACTCCCAAGGGAGACATATCTAACATATCAGGTGGGTACCATATGTAATGAATATATCGGGCACATATCAGCATCCTTTTTTATCATGAAATATTGAATATGCAATTTAGAATAGTTAAAAAATTTATCCAAAATATCGGTCACATTGGCTGATATGAACTGATATGGTGTAAAATATTGGCCTACCAATATTTACCGCAGCAATGTTTTTAAAATCAAACCGGAACTCGAACCATAAAAGAGACTGGTTTGGTTCAAATTGGTTCAGCCGCGGTCAGATCGTGGTTAAACCGTGACGTCATTAACAAAATTGATTAATTAACATTAATTTTTTAAAATCAAATCCGAATTTAAACCGTAAAAGAGACTGATTTGATTCATACTGGTTAAATATTTTTTTATTTAAACACCCAATGATCATATACCATCAATGAAGGAAGATGTGAGTAATCAACGCCGTCAAAATGATAGATCATAGATTACAACGTAACATGCCCAAAAATCACATTTTTTGAGCATTTTAAACCATCAAATCTGTGCACTCCACTACGGACCGTTATGCTTAATTTCAATGATTGGTATTAAAGATAGCTAATAGGATGGTTCAGATTCTCTTATGGGCATGATTCTTTGGGTAAAATCTCTAAAAATTGATGGATTGTTAGTTGGGCAATTTTGATTGATTTCAAATGGGTCCCACATATCACAATTGCAAACTACAACTCAACCGTGTCACTACAAAAAATAAGACTATTAGCGACGGTTTTTTGTAACCAAAAACTGTTGCTATTAATGTGATACTATTAGCGGCAGTTTTTTTTGTTAATAACAGCAGTTAATTGCTGCCGCTAATAGCCTTCGTTTTTGTAGTGTGTGAGATGAAAATTTTAAAATTTAATGGTAGAAGATCGCTAATTGGTAATCTTTATGAGATTGTTTATCGATTTTTTAGGCCTAAAATCGCTCACATTCCATTATGGGTAATTTGTAGATAATTTTTCAGAATTTTTTAGCGCCAAACATTGTACTACAGCCTGTATTGCTGCTAAGAACATCTGGTACAACAGCCCGGTCCGATATGAACTAAGGATCAAAATTTCGGGTTTCATTTCAATTTCAGAGGGGACCAAAACTGAAAATTTAGACCGAAATTTTGGCTGAAAATTTCAATCGCATACAAAATTAACCAAAATTTCGGTTTCAGTGGGGACCAAAACCAATAATTTCGATCATTTCAGCGGAAATTTTGATCCTTGGTTCGAATAGCTCATCGATTTACTGTGGTTCATAGAGACAACCAGCATTAACACTAAATCGGACCACATCCTCCGCCGGTTCCGGATTAAATCGGTTGAACCGGCTGGTCCGGTCCGGTTTTAAAACCACTGGGTCATATTGTATTGGGCCATGCTTAACTTAATACATATTATGCATCGGCGGATTTGTCTCAAATGTATGACCCATGTTTACGTGGAGTGAGACCACCAATAGACCGTCAAGAAAAGGACTGCACATCAATTAATGGTGGGCGGTTGTCAAAGGTTGACTTTCACATATTTTATGGATCTGGCATTTATACGTACCAACTTCTGAGTCATGCAAATTGACTATCGTTTAAACATACGCCGTGAACTGTTCGTTCGAATCGTATAACAATTGTTCATGTGGCATATGAGTTAGGAGTTTTCGGTGGTCATCTAATTAATTAATATTAAAAAATTATATAATTTTTTTTTCTAAGAAAATGCTAAATATAAAAGCACATTTACAAATGAAATTAGATACGAAATAAAAGAAAATCATATATATATTGATCAGGCCGTTCCAACAAATTTTGTCTAATTCAAAATTTCCTCTCAAAGAATGACTACGAGATAATAACATTCTCGTCGCAATACGTTGTCGGGAGCTCGTGAGACTATCAAAGCTATTGAACATATCCTGATCATGAACGGGAAAACCTGACATTTTTTTCTTTAATAATTTTGACGCCTCTTTAAAATTATGTATGTATTAAGTTTTTTTACTCTTTACATATCTTAGTGAATTGCTTAATTTTTAAAATTAATTATATTAGTGCTCATACATCATATATGTGAGTATGTAGCTCATATACCATATATCTCTCCGAAAATATGAGCACTTAAATATATGAAGGGGAGCTTAAAAATAGGCCAAAATTGTAGAATTTAGTTAAAAAATCAAAGAATTATTATTTGTTATGAAAACAAATACTAGAAAAAAATTTGTTTGAAGATTTTAGATAATTTTGGGTGGCCAATATAATTTTAGAAAATCTAAAGCTTAGTAACAAATTTTTAGAAAGTTTGAGTGGTCAATTAAGCTTAATAATAAATTTTTAGAAAGTTTAGATGGTCAATTGATCACGCAAGTCATAACGTGGCTCCGCCAATAATTACATACATCCTCTAGTAAAAATTTAATTTTTATGCCATTTGTTTTTCAAATCTTAGCTCAAAGTTTCTCATTTTCTGCTTCATCTTGATACATTAAAATTTTTACACCTTTGGCTAGCTTTTTAACAATAAATAAAGATGCTTTTTAAGCAACTTTTTTTTTTATGGTACCTAATCTACTTTGGGCAAGTTGTCGCAATTTTCAATCCTTGTTGAGTCACTCGTGAAGCCCAACTGGTTCGAACTCATATCTCTGAGTCTCATATCAAATTTATCTATTTTAAAAATAGAGGTCCGAGACTTTGCACCTGGGGTGTAGAGAAATTTGCACACCCATCATTAGTTGGCCATCTTGTGCGTCCATCACAAGGATCAGGTGCCACGACAACTTAGGCACGGTCAATCCATTCCCATTAAAGAGATTAAATATTTTTATGACTTTTCACCGGTAAAAATATGGTCAAAGTTGGGAAAAATTAATGCAACATAGTTTTAGGGAGCAAGGATCAAAATTTCGGTAGAAATGACCGAAATTTCAGTCAAAATATCGGATTTCGGTTTCAGTTTCAATTTCGATTATACCTGAAACCGAAATTTAACCCGAAATTTTGATCCTTGTTGGGGGGTTACCTTATGTTTGACCCATCAAATTGAGGCAGAAAAGTCAATAAAATAATTTTCTTTTTAAAATCACATGTCCCATAGCTAATTGACCAAAAATGGATTTGTTTTGAATTAATCACACCATGTGGCATGTGATTTGGCCACTCGGCGTATTCTCCCCAACGCCTTAAAAATATTACCTTTGCATACATCTCGAGCATAATTTTCAAATAGATGTAGTTATAATGGTTTCAAATCTCGTCCGAGACGAGACATCTCGCGTCTCGAACCTTAGCACGATGAAATGTTGCTGTGATTCGTTTCGAGATGCAACCTTAAAAATATTATTTTTATATTATAAGTTATATAAGGTACGTATTAGACTTATATACTATTGAAAGTGTACTATACATTCTCTTTGTACACACAACACTATTTTATTTTATCATATACTATCTATGTGTTGATCTTGTGAATCGTTATCACAGTGTGTTCAAATCTATGCACCCTAATATCATTATTATTTTTATTTTTTAACGGATCAATATTAAAGATCTTTGATCGGACGATTTATAATTGTGATTCTTTAACTAAAATATGTTTCAATCATGAATAATAATCACTTAGACTGTTCAAATTGATCTCAACTATTTTCCACATGGTATGACAGTGAAGTATTCTGTGATAGTGTAAAATCAAGCACCTATGCCATTTCGCTGAGACGTCTCGGTCTCTGGGCTGTGATTTTAAATCATGATAGTTACTATAGTGGACAACATGATACATACCTTTAATTCTTATCACTAGAAATTATTGAAAGGAAAAATTTCAAAATAACCTCTGAACTTACACCCTATCATCAATAATACACTTAAACTATTGATAATATCAAATAGGTACCCAAAGTACACTTAAGTTCATCAACTAAACCCTACCGTTTCTGTTCGTTAATAGTTGAACGGAAAACATTGAGTTAACATACAGCTCAGCAAAACAGCATGCGTGACACCCAATGTGTAGGTGTGTTATTGAAGATGGGGTGAAAGTTCAGGGGTAATTTTGAAATTTTTTCAAAACTCAGTCATTGTCACGTTGGATGCCACACACGCTATTTTGTTGAGCTGTATATCAACTCAGTGTTTTTCGTTCAACTATTAATGGAAGGTGACGATAGGGGTTTAATTGATGAATTCAAGTATACTTTGGGTTCAATTATTAATGGAAGGTGAGGGTAGGGGTGTAGTTGATGAACTTAAGTGTACTTTGGGTGCCTATTTGATATTATCAATAGTTTAGGTACGTTATTGATAACATGGTAATAGTTTAGGGATTATTTAAAAATTTTCCCCAATTAAAATGACATGCCTATTAAAGAATGAGTACGTTTAAAATCACCCACCAAATCAAATCTTTGAGCATACTCGCCCACCCCATCTTTAAGCCTACTCATGCTGAAAATCCATTGACTCGATTAAATAAGCTGATGGGCATATTTTTTGTCCCAGTCTTTCTCACAACGGATCATGGGATCATGAGCTTATTATTAGATGATCAATTTTGATTCCACGTGACATGTATCTCCAAAAATTGATCTTAATATAAGCAGCACTTATCATGATTGAAGATGATTTTAAGGTCACTTTTTAAGATTTGTGCCTCATGAAAAAAGAATTTGTCCATATAATTATACGTTAATGTCAAGATATGTGGTATGAAAGAGTAGGACAAAAAATGATCTCAATCGTCTCATTACCAGCAATCAATGGGTTTATTCATACTACGACACTACGTAGTAACACTTTTGCTCGGAATCGTTTGAAGCTATTAATAATCCAAAAACCAGAATCGTTCTCCAATGGAATAGGAAGACGAGAAAAAGAGCATGCGTTTTGCTTAGAGCCCCCAATACACAATCTCGACTTGTTAATTAAGAAGCCACCATCCTTGAGTACATTGAAATCCCCATTTCCCTTTCCTCAGCCACCGTAGCAAGTCGAGATTGAAAACCCCATGTTTTGGCCCAAAAGAGGGATTTTTGTGTGTTTAAGTGAAAGGGCGAAAAAGTAATTTCACCCTCACCCTTTCATAAAAAGGGCATCCTTATCATTTCACTGTACCTTGGATCCTTGAAATTAGGGCTCTCAATGGGCCAGATTAGGGTCGGGTTGGGATTCAATCCGGCCCGGCTCAGGTTCCCAAATTTTTAGCCTGACTCTAACCCGGGCTACGATGTACCCGGGTTGGGCTTGGGCTTTTTTCCAACCTTTTTTTGGGCTATTGCTTATTTTAAAAAAATAAAATTTAATAAAAAGAAATTCAAATTAATTTTCAACGAGAGAAAGTTTGAGGGAGCAAGAGACTTGCTCGCTCAAGGTTGAGACTTTTTTTTTTTTTGAAAGGAACTCAAAATTGAGACTTGAGATCATGGGTCAAAATATCAGATACCAATACGTATCGTCTGATACGTATCATTTTTTAGGGTCCCCGATACGATAAAAATGATTTTTATCGAGTACCCACCAAAATAACCTAATTATCGGACGACAATTTGAATGTATCGTCCGATAATTTGGCAAATTGACCGGGATCTCATTTAGCCAAATTATCGGACGATGCATTCATATTATCGTCCGTATTGTCTGATACGGATGATAATTTTAAATTATCGGACGATAATTTGGCAGATTGACAAGGACCCATTTGGCCAAATTATCGGACAATACATTCAAATTATTCCGTATCGTTCGATACGGACGATAATTTCAAATTATCGGACGATAATTTGACAGATTGATAAGGACCCCATTTGACCAAATTATCGGATGATAATTTGATTTTTGAGATTAAAAAAAAAAAAAAAAATTGTATCAAACCAATACGCGATACGTATTGTCCTGAAACTATTACTGATTGAGATTGCAAGTGCATTTTTACTTAAATGTCATTGATTTTAAATCATTCAATGGTTTAATCTCCGGATATTTAAGTAAAATGCTTTTAACTTTACATATATATAATTTTTTATTTTTTTATCTGGGCCGGGTGCGGTGCAGGCTCAGTGTTGGAATATTCAATTCAAGCCCGGCCCGGATCAATCGGGGTCACTAGATGCTTAGCCAGGCCCGGGTACCTAGCCAGGTTGGCTTCATAATATATACTGCTTTTTTTGGGCCGGGTGCGGGTCAAAATTCAATCTGGCATGGCTTATTGAGAGCTCTACCTGAAATCGATAGATGCTTGTGCTTTTTCATATTTTGCTATTCCTAATATTGTGCAATCCCTTTCAGTTGAAACCATGGTATAAAAAATCGGTCGATACCAATACGTATCGGTTTCTTGGCAAACCGATACGTATCGGTATCTCAACTCAGAAACCGATACGGGCCCATATCGGTTGATACGTATCGGGTATCGGCCGATACCTCTATTTCCTATATATATATATTTAAAAAAATAATAAAAAAATAGGCCGATATGTATTGGTATCAGCAGAGTTAGAGGACCAATACCGGATACCAAGTTCGATTTGGACACCTTGGCTGAAACTTCCTAAATGGTCATGTTTTGCTAAAATTCCCTAGATACCATTCAATCCAAACACTTAAATAAAGATCGTATGTTGGATATGGGATCTCTATATTAAAATGCTCAAATCAAATAATTTAGATCTTCTTATAGACACATTTTAGGCTACTACTAGTTCTTATGATGTTTTGCGGAACGACGGATTTAAAATAGTAAAAAATTGGGTTTTTTTATATATAGCTTCTTATGTTTTTGCATATTTATTAATGTCACACCTATTTCACTTTTTTATGAATGAGGGAAAAAGGAAGACATTTATAAACATGCCAAAATGTAAAAGGTCCATACAAAAAACCATAAAACGTAGTTGATATAATAATAACAAATAATTATATTAATAAAAAAAGGTATTATATATAGTATATATAGGCTTGCAAACGGGTCTAACAGGCCAGGCCCACGTCCAATAAATCCGAATCTAGCACATTTAATAATTGGGTCCATAATTTGGACTTCGACTTGGCTTGGTGAATTAATTTCAATAGTAAAAGAAGTAGCTCCATTTAGGATTTGAGGTTGGGTCCAAAATGTAGATTCATACCTAACTCATACTCCATGTGGCACTCAAAATATATTTTGAATGTCACGTGGAGCTCCACGTATATTTTGAAGGAAAGTCACCGTCTTCCATTGGAGGACCTAACTAACTCTCATATATATATATATATATATATATATATATATATATATTGTCACGACCAAAAATTTTATTCCATCGAGGGTCTAAAATTTCGTATTATAATCTGTATGCATCCCAGATACGCTAAGCGGACATACAAATAATTAGAGTTCTTACTCAAATATGGTTCTACAAAATTCGCAAATCCAATAAATAAAGGTAGAATAAAAGGGTAGTCATAAATATGAATAAATATGATAAAATCTAGGTAAACCAATAATAAAAGTCGGAAATAAATATGAGAAATAATAATATCCAACAATAAAAGGATAAAAGACTGAAATAAAGATAAAGTTGTTTAAACAAGATAACCAATCTTAGCACCAAATATAGCGTTATCAATAATCAACGCTCGAATTAAAATCAACACCAAGGTCCTTCTGGAAACTTGCAACATTGCCCTCCCAAGGCTCCAGGTACTCGGTATCCACGGGATCAACGAAGTCAACACCAATAGGATCAAAGTAGCCAGTATCCACTCTGTCAATATGTCACCTGAAATAAATAAATGTCACGAGGGCTGAGTTGTTAAACAACATGCAATTCAGCAGATACACTAGTAATCCACCATATTCTACTCAAGTGCATTGTGGGTACATCACGTGAGTGATAATAATAGTATATCAAAGCAACTGAAAGAAGGAAATAATAAATTCTCACACATTATAGGGTTCATATCATACCATAGTGCAAGACCAATACCTAGACATACTCATGTCCTAACGTACCTCACCATATCTCATAAATATAACATATCTTATTATTCTAACACATGCATCTATACAACTCATGAGTGTACTTAACATAAATATAAATTCTATACGACCTATGTCAAAGTTGTTGCTCGAGCCTATCATGTGAGGGTCACCATCGTAGCTTACCACTATATCATAACGCCCTTAACGTTATACTCATATCATACACCCCATTCAGTCACAGGGGCGACTGACAAACGTAACTCATATTATATTGTCTCCTAGAGACCTGTCTTGACTGAAGTCGTTGTGGCCCTTACGGTGACTATGCAAGGAACGACATATACAAACTTAAGTTCTTAATCTTATACTGACATTCACAATAGTGTCTTATTATTATACTTATAACTTATCTTATCATACAGACTCATATCTTAACGTAATCTTATAACATATATCTACGACGAGCTATAGTGTGGTAATTTCACTAAACTACACTTCTAAAGGAACAAGTTTCGTAGAAACCTGAATGTACTTTGTGTGGCAGCTCATATTACCATAGAGAGTTTGTATTCGTATATGAATGCCTATATTTTGAGTTTCACGTAACTGTAAAAAAACCTCATCACCGCTAAGGCCTAAGGGTCAAACCTCATATCTTAACTTTATCATATTAAAACTTAGGGGTGATAGGATCATCGCATACGAGGCTACACTGAATCCCCGCTCACCACACTCGTTATGATGTCCCATACGACCATGAGTTGTAAGGCATATATATACGATATATTTCTCACTTCGAAACCATCTCAACAAATCATCACGTCCAAGCGTAGGCATGATCTCATACACTTGCATACATATAACTTAACATATTCATAACTCGTATAACATGATCAAGATGGAACCATAAAACTATCTCACTTATAGAATAAATTTACGTTTAGAGTTTATTATGATTATACGTATATATATTTACATAACACACCAATACAAATATAGAATAAGGTAGTTATTAGTGTGAAATCGAGAACGTGGAGGTCAGAGTTCGATGTTTACGTGGACATCAAATTCCCAACGTTTCGTGTTATCGAAGAGGTTGAGTTGAAGCGATAAAATTTATATATATATATATTACTATAATTGCATACTTAAATAGAAAGATATTACAATTTTAAGTTAAGTAAATCACGACCATCGATCGAAACCTACTTGTGATTAATGTGCATTAAAAGTTTTATTCATGATAAAGTAAAATTATAAGGTAACAATTTGTTGTCTGTTTGGATGAGAAGCGATCGATCAATTTTGGAATCGATCGATCCAAATTTTTAAAAAAAAACGAATTCACTTAGTTTTGTTCAGAATTGATCCATCAAAATTTTATAATTGATCGATTGAATTTAAAGTGAATAGGAAAATCGATTTTGTCCACAATCGATTGATCGGACGTAAGAAATCGATTGATCGAAATTAAAGTAAATGAGGACATTGTCTTTGTCTAGACTCGATTGAATGAAAATATAAATCAACCGATCGCAATTAATGAGTCAGACGCATATGGTTAGGTCAACATCAAACGATCGGTCTTGAAAATCGATCGGTTGAAAATATAGATTAAAAAGGTATTGCAGTACGGTCCAAAATCGATCGATTAGACATAAATAATCGATCGATCGATATAAAAATAACTTTACACAGATGGGTCTCGATCCAATATCAATCGATCACCATTTAAAAATCGATCGATCGACTAATAAAAAAAAATGCACAGTCGATTCAGTTCAGAATTGATCGATCGATCGATCATACTGATTAATATGAGAATTTCATTTCGATTCTGAATCAATCGATCGGGAATGAGAATCGATCGATCGATATTGGGATTTCTAAAAAAATTAGGGTTTCAAAAAAGACTCAAAAGAAAAGATAATAAATAAAATAAGATTTACCAAAGAGAAAAGAAAAATAATTAAAATAGAATATGTGGCTAGGGTTAGCCATCTCATTCCTTTTGATAGCGATCTATATGAAATGAATAAAATAAGGTTCATTTATTTAGCTTATCAATGCCCGATTGAACCTATCCTACGCGACGGGATCTGAGAAGAACATAATGGATTGATGAGTACCCACATCTTGAAGTGTGAACGATAGATCTACGACAATTAGAGTTGAAAACATTGACGTCCAACGCGATAGCTCTTCCAAGATTTCTCCTCCTTCTTCCTCCTTGATCCTGAGGTAGGAATAAATCGTGATGGTTCTTGTGAAAGAGCACACAAAGGCTTTTAGGGAAGAGATTATGGAGTTTTAGAAATGGATGAGTTGAGAAGAAGTTGTGAGGACTAGGGTTTCTTAAGAGAATAAAAGAATAAGAGACGGGTTCGATTTCTCAAAAGATTAGAATAAGAAAAGAGAAAATAGTTACATAACTTAAATAAACTTTTCTAAACTAGGGTAGGTTCCGGTGTGGAGCGCTAGCAATGTGCATAGTGCAAAATACATCTAACACCATTAAATGATGTTTAAGAAAATTCGAGTCGTTACATTCTCCCTACTTATAATATTTTCGTCCTAAAAAATTATGTACCTGCGATGGTGAGCTCTGGGTATTTTGATGTGATTTTTAATTGTAATATTTTACTCGCAAGTGCACGAATCAGATTGTATATAGTGGGTGCGGAGTACGAGATCGTTCCCACGAGGACTAATTTTGAAAGATCTAAAAAGACACGACAGTAATTCAAGAAATCCACTAAGATTTAACTGTATTCTACCAGTCTTATGATTTGATTTTGTGAGATGACAATTAATGACTACAAACTAAAATTTAATTGATAATTCAAAAGTAAAGATAAAGATGAAGATACTAAATCCTCCCATCTTTGGTCCGTTCTTCCCGTAATATAAATCTAAGGATTAAGCTATGAGATATACCATTGAAACACATCTTTTATGGAAGATAAATGGTCAAAAACTCCGATAGGTTCCACGTTGCATCTCTGCAATCAGGACTTAGATGATTTTCATATATAGATCTAGGATCAAGGGCATGGCTCGGCACACTTAATCTCAGGTTCAAATAAAAATCATCCCCAAAGTGGGTGAAAATTCCAACAAGAATACCACCATAGATCTGAAATCAAGGGCATGGCTCGGCACACTTGATTTCAGATTAGGGAGTAATTAAGATAAAATTATCATTACAGATCCAAGATCCAGGGCATGGCTCGGCACACTCGATCCCGGATCATAATCGTAATTAGATCCATACGATGAAAGCAAAAAGACTATATAATAATGATTGGAATAAAATTACCATCACAGATATGAGATCCCGGGCATGGCTCGGCACACGCGATCCCAGTTAGTGGCGGGGATTTCATCCGTTCATGATAGCACAACAACCATAAAATAAGATCTCATATTTTAATCCTAAATTTATATTATTAAAAATACATCCCTCGGATGGGAATCATTAGATCCCTATCCCTATGAATTTAGCCACACATATTGTAATTAAATGACAAATAAATAAGGAAGGAAAAATAATATTAATTGAATTAATTAAAAATACCTCAAACTTCAACAGAATTTACTTTAATCCAAAAGTACGATGATCTTCAGAAACGAAATTAATGCAGGAATAAACTTGAACAATAATAAACTGAAGGAATGAGTACTGAAAAATTAAAGGAACAAAGCTCTCAAAAAGAATAATAAAAACTCCCTATCTCTACGTCTAACTATGAAAAGAAAAAACTAAAAACTAAAACTCTCATCCTCATTCTAAGTGTTTGAGTCGGCTTTAAATAATATCCAAGTCGTGTGAGTTTCTTGGCTCGAAAAGTCAGGGTCGATTGATCGACCTTATAGGGTCGATCGATCGACCCTCCAAAAATCTTAAAAAATCTACTTTAAGAAGTCCTTTCCGTCTCAAATTCATCATTTTGGTCGCTTGATCGACTGGAAGGTCGACCGATCGACCTTCCCAGATTTCCGTGAACTCCCGCCCAACTTTGTATCAGGCATTGCCTCGGTATTTCGGCCATAACTTTCTGTCCCAGACTCAGATTGAGGTGATTCTTATGGCGTTGGATAGAGAACGACGAGCTCTACAACGTTTGTGTTTTGACAATTTCATAATTCGGCCATCTTAGAGGTTCAAATTGAGCTACAAGTTGCACCAAGTACTCGATGACCCAAAGTTGCAGTGTTTTGACATTATTTTCAGAATTCTTGGACTGTTTTCTGCACTTGGCTAGTATTTACCTGAAATACTTCAAATCTAATAATTCTCATCAGATAGCCTTCATCGGACGGCTAAATATAGGTATTTAGGGGTAAAATATCATCATATTTCACTACTCATCACACCCTCAAACCTACACTTTGCTAGTCCTTGAGCAAAGCAAACTAAAGAAAATAAATGTCACTTTCGTAGGGAGCACGATTGCACTTAGCATGTGAAACAAGCCTTTAAACCCCTAGGTGATCCCTAGGGGAGGAGTTGTGTCTCCTGAGAATTTACAGTGAAGTTACCCACAAACTTTCAAAAAATTTTAAACTACCAGTAAAATTGAGTTTTCAAAACATGATTTTTATAATATCTTTAACTTCAAAACTCAAAATCATTAATCAATTCAACATGCGAATTCTCAATTTTAACTAACAATGTTATACTAATCATACTAGTATCCATTCAAATTAGTCTAATGCTCAAATCTTAAGATAACTCATCCATTCATGCTTAAATGTGGAGTGTGTGCATAACCAAACCAAAATTCATCCATCTCAAAACTAGTTCAAACGGGAAATCATCGGATCTGTTGTTTTGACTCAATCCTCACTTTAGGTGTACTCTCAAAATATAAAGACACCGATGATGGATAAGTTTTCGCACACATGTGAGAGATCAATACAAAGTAAATAAAAAGGTCTCACATGATAAATAAAATACGATGTAATCAATGAACAAAAATAAATCTCATAAGAAGATACTTGTATATCCTAAGCATGTCATATCAAGTGTCATAAGTATCACATATTTACTCTCCACAAGGCAGTTACCAATGCAAGATTGGATCATGAAGGTCTTTTGTAGGGTTGTAATGGGGCTCAGGAAAGGGTAAGAAAGAATTGGAAGTTGGGATTCAAAATTTCTGAGAAATTGGAAAAGAAACCAACTTCTGATTTTTCTATTTCTCTTCTTTTTCTTTTCTAATCTCTCACTATTTTTCTCACTATTCTTCTATTTTTCTCAACTTTCTTTTCTTTTGAATTTCCTTTTCTTGAAGCACCTCATATTTTTCATTATTTTTCACAAATTTCTTTTTCTTTTTCTCCCCCCTTTTTCTTTTATTTTTTATTTGCCATACACTCTCAATAAACACCACAACTCGGTATCTCTCTACTTACTCTCTTTTCGTTCATTTTCATCCCTCGTTCCTAATTTCTCAGAAATAAGAAGGGTAAAGTTGAATTTTCAGAAATGGTGAAGGGTTAAGGGTTAACGTGGCTTATCAAAGAATGTATAAAGGTAAATTTTTTTAATAGGCTCAAAGGGGTACTAGAAGGATAAATTTATATAAGGTGGGGTATTTTAAGCACAAACGAGCCAAAAATAACCTTCAATCATTTCCTTAAAAGATGGCAACCTTGCCTATTTGTCTTGAGTAGATATACAGTACATTCTAACACAATAATATGAATTTGATATCATGCAAAGTCACAAGCCAAAATAAAATATATGAGATTATGCAAAGTAATTCGTATTCAAAGAAAACTCTGAGTTTATGTATTCACTTATCAATGACGGAAATTTAGCTCTAAAGCTCACTGGGTTTAGTCTCCACTAAGAACCTAAGATTCAACGTTCAAAACAGTTCATCGATTTCTAAGTCTTAGCTTGGTATAAGTGTAAAAATTCTAAGCATGAATATCAAAATTACCCACAAAGTATCACATTAAGCTTCATCATCTTAGATACAAGTAATCAAAATATGACATCAGTATTCTCAAAATTAAATTCACATGCATCATCAACTAAAGTTTGAAAACAATCGCAAAATAATGTGCATGATGACTTTAAAATTAATTTTTTTTTTTTATAATTTTAAAAAATTAAGTGACGCAAAATAAATAACCATACCCCCAAACTGAAAGATGACAATGTCCTCATTGATTGAAATAGGTATTGCACTTCCAAACCTGTTGAAAAGTACCTTAACACAAAGATCAGGTGCAGAGAAGAGGTGCATTAAATTGAAACATGACCAACCAACGAAACTAAAAATTTATTGAAGGTAATATGGCTACACTATTTAGGGAAATAAAAACAACCTAAACTAAACTAAAAACTAATAAATCCTAAATCCTAAAAAGAAATTAGAAATTAGAAATTTTTTTTATTATTATTTATTTTTATTTTTATTTTTATCGAAAAGAAATTACACAAAAATGGGCTGCCTCCTAATGAGCGCTAGTTCAATGTCGATAGCTCGACCATGTGAATTGCTCAGTCAGAGTGAGCCATTGGATCACTCAAGGGAAGAGTGTCAGAGAATGCGATTGCATCCTCAAGGAACGGTTTTAATCTTTGACCGTTAACTTGAAAAACATTCCTGTGTCTCGGGTTGATAACATCAATTGCCCCATTGGGAAGTATTCGAGAGATTTTGAAAGGACCACTCCACCGGGTTTTTAGTTTCCCGAGAAATAGGTGAAGTCGGGAATTGTACAGTAGAACCTGTTGACCAACGACGAAAGATTTACGTAGAATAGATTGATCACGAACTCGTTTCATACGGTCCTTGTACGAATTAGCACAGTCATATGCATCAGCACGGATTTTCTCTAATTTATTTATTTGGAAACCCCTTTGGGCACCAAATTTCAAGTGATCAAAATTCAATGACTTAATGGCCCAAAATGCTCGATGTTCCAATTCAACTAGGAGGTGGCAACCTTTACCAAAAACCAACTGATACAGCGGCATGCCAATCAGAGTTTTAAACGCAGTTCGATACGCCCATAGAGCGTCATTCAGTTTTAGCGACTAGTCTTTACGATTCGGATGGATTGTCTTTTCTAAAATCCGCTTAAGTTCCCGATTAGAGACTTCGACTTGGCCACTTGTCTGAGGATGGTATGGTGTAGCAACTTTGTGTGTGACACCATATTTCTTCATTAATTGGTTGAACACTTTATTGCAAAAGTGCTTTCCACCATCATTGATTATCGCCTTTGGAATACCAAAATGTGAAAACACTTGATCCTTCAAGAATTTGATCACCACTTTGTGATCATTCGTTTTACAGGCCACAGCCTCTACCCATTTCGAGACATAATCAACTCCGACAAAAATGAACGTATTTCCAAACGAATTCGGAAAAGGACCCATAAAATCGATCCCCTAAACATCAAATAATTCAACTTCTAAAATTGGATTGAGCGGCATCATGTTGCACTTTGAGATTCGGCCCAGCATTTGACAGTTGTGACAAGATTTGCAATGCTGATGGCAATCCTTAAAGATCGTCGGCCAGTAAAAACTACTTTGGAAGATCTTTGCGGCAGTCTTTTTGGAACTAAAGTGACCTCCATAAGCTAACTCATGACAGAACGAGATGATCCGTGGTTGCTCAGATTCAGGAATACATCTTCGTATGATTTGATTAGGACAGTATTTGAATAAATACGGATCTTCGAAAAAGTAGTGTTTCACCCGAGCTAAGAAAATGGATTTCTCATTCTTCGACCAATGGTGAGGTAATTTCTCGGTGACTAGATAATTGACAAGATCCGCATACCAAGGTGGGCAATTAATTCTGAACAGCTGTTCATCTGGGAAGTGCTCCAAGATCGAAACAGGATCGTCGGATTTCTCAATAATTATTCGGGACAAATGATCTGCCACCACATTTTCTGAGCCTTTCTTGTCTTTGATCTCCAAATCGAATTCTTGCAACAACAAAATCCATCTGATTAAGCGTGCTTTAGCATCTTTCTTAGCGAATAGATAACGCAGAGCAGCGTGATCTGTGAATACCACGACTTTAGATCCTAATAAATAGGATCGAAATTTATCCAACGCGAAAACTACTGCCAAAAGTTTCTTTTCGGTGGTCGAGTAGTTCAACTGGGCATCGTTGAGAGTACGACTCGCATAGTAGATTACATGAGGTAATTTTTCTATTCGTTGCCCCAGAACAGCTCCAATTGCATAATCAGAGGCGTCGCACATGATTTCGAACGGGAAGTCCTAGTTCGGAGATTGAATTATTGGAGCTTTTATCAATTCGGCCTTAATGGTTTCAAAAGCTCGCAAACATTCATCATCAAAAACGAACAGGGTATCCTTTGAAAGTAAACTGCATAGCGGTCGCGCTATCTTGCTGAAATCTTTAATAAAATGCTGATAAAAACCGGCGTGGCCCAGAAAAAATCTGATTTCCTTCACTTTCCTAAGGGGTGGTAGATTGGCAATTAAATCAACTTTAGCCTTGTCGACCTCGATACCCTGGGACGATATGATATGTCCCAAAACAATGCCATCTTTAACCATGAAGTGACATTTTTTCCAGTTAAGAACAAGATTCTTCTCCTGGCATCGTTCAAGCACTAGTGACAAATGATTCAAACAGTCAGCAAAACTGTTTCCATGGATCGAGAAGTCGTCCATGAAGACCTTGAGGAATCGCTCGACCATATCCGAAAAAATACTCAGTATATATCTTTGGAATGTAGCTGGTGCATTACAAAGCCCAAACGGCATTCGTCGGTAGGAGAAAGTACCAAAAGGACATGTGAAAGTGGTCTTCTCCTGATCCTCAGGTGCAATGACTATTTGGTTATACCCGGAGTAGCCATCGAGGAAGCAATAATACTCATGCCCGGCCAATCTTTCCAACATCTGATCGATAAACGGAAGTGGAAAGTGATCTTTCCTTGTCATCAAATTTAACTTTCGATAATCAATGCACACTCTCCACCCTGTTTGAATTTTTGTAGGGACTAGTATGTTTTCCTCATTCTTCACCACTGTGACACCCGATTTCTTAGGGACCACTTGTGTAGGGCTGACCCATTTACTGTAAGAGATGGGCTATATAATTCCAGCATCTATAAGTTTGATTACCTCATTTCGGACCACGTCTTGCATTATAGGGTTCAGTCTCCTCTGTGGTTCCCTAGAAGGCTTAGCATTGTCTTCCAAATGGATTTGATGCATACAAATCGTGGGACTAATGCCTTTGATATCTTTTATCGACCATCCGAGGGCACTTTTGTGCTCTTTGAGTACATTCATGAGTTGGCCTTCCTGATTTGCATCCAATGTTGATGATATTATAACGGGTTGAGTTTCATTCTCCCCCAGGTAGGCATACTTAAGATTTTCCGGAAGAGGTTTAAGTTCTAAGGACACTTTCTCCTCTTTCGACTTTTTCTTGATTAATTCAATTTGAGTTCCATACTCTATTTCCTTTTCTTCTCCCAGACGTGGTGTGGAATCCAACATATGATTAACTTCTTGGATCAGTTGATCCACATCAAAATTCTCTTTAAAATGCGCAAGACAAGCTGCTAAAGGATCTTCAGTTTCAGATGCATGAAATATTTTCTCTATGATTTCATCGAGTATGCATGCTTGTGCATGTTCATCATCCTCCATGGGTTGCTTGGCAATATTAAAAATGTTGAGTTCCACTGTCATATTTCCAAATGACAGATTCATTATCCCGTTTTGATAATTGATCAGTGCATTGGAGGTTGCTAGGAATGGTCTTCCTAGAATCACTGGAATGTTATTCTTCAAATTTGATGCTGGTTCAGTGTCCAAAACAACAAAATCTACAAGAAAGTAGAAAGAATCTACCTTGATGAGGACATCTTCCACAATTCCTCGAGGGATCTTTACGGACCGATCAGCTAACTGAAAGGTCATCGCAGTGGCCTTAAGTTCTCCCAATTCTAGCTCCTTGTACACAGAATAAGGCAACAAGTTGACACTTGCTCCTAAATCCAAAAGGGTCTGATCAATACGGCTATCGCCGATGATGATCGAGATTGTAGGATAACTTGGGTCCTTGTATTTGATTGGGAGCTTTGCTTGCAACACTGAACTAACCTGCTCGGCCAAGAAAGCCTTTTTTGGAATATTTGTCTTTCTTTTAATTGTGACAAATTCCTTCAAAAATTTAGCATAAGCAGGTACTTGGCGGATGGCATCCAAGAAGGGAATATTAATTTTTAATTGCTTAAAAATCTCATTTATTCCTTTCACATCACGATTTTTCAGTGGTGCCATCAATCTTTGTGGGTACGGTGCTTTAGGAACAAAACTCTTCTTCTGTTCACTCTTTTCTTCTGACATTTCTTTTGCTTATACTCTTTCTTCAATTTCCTCTTTCTCTTCAGATTTCTTCTCTCCATCAGACTTTTTCTCCTCCTCTGGTAACACTATTTTGTTATCGACCTGCTTCCCAGATCTCAACTTTGTGATCGCCCGAATTTGTTGTTGATTTTCATCTTGTGATGAAGATGATGTTTGTTCAACAACCATCTGACCCCTTGGGTTAGGAACTGTTTGGCTAGGAAACGATCATTTTTCTCTTCCACAGAGAAAAGTTGCCAATCGCCCAATTTGGGTCTCTATTTTAGAGATTAAGGATGTGTGAGAATGGATAAGTTTCATCAGGTCCTCAGTAGAAGGAGTTTGTGTATGAGGACGTTGGGCAGTATTTCCCAGTGGATTGTTAAATCCAGGTGGTGGAAATATTGGCACAAAATTCTATTGTGGTTGGTTTTGATAACCTCCCATTGGTTGTACAAACTGATAATTCCAATTGAATTGCCGTGGCTGCCCCATCTGATTTTGATTGTATTGAAATTGATTTGGATTATTGAACCCTTGATGTTGAAATTGCCCTTGACCATTGTTTTGCTGCGGTCCTTGGTTGAAATTTTGTTGGGGATAAAAGTTTGTCCCCTGTTTCCTGGGCTGTATTCTTTGATTATCTTGTTTCCATGAGAAATTTGGGTGGTTTCTCCAACTATTTGGGTTATTCTCATTGAAAACATTTCCTTGATTCAGCCCATAATTATTTACAACATTTAGCTGCTCAGATGTGTCTTCATGATAGTTCTGCATTGAAGGACAATCATCTGCCATATGCATTGGACTTGTACAAATTGAACATGGCTCAGGTTGTGTATTTACCATATGCACATTCTTCTTTAATTTCAATTCCTCCACTTGTTGGGTGAGGAAATCAATTTTAGCCATCAGATCTGGGGAATCCTTCACTACGTATAGTCCTCCCTTCTTGGTTGAACTCCCGGCTTGATCACGGGCTTTGACTGGTTGTTCCCGAGTCTTTGTGAAATCCCAGTGCTGAGAATCCTCAGCCAGCTTTTCTAGGAAAGCATAAGATTCGATTTCCTTAAGGCTCAGGAATCCTCTGCCATTCATTGACTCCACCAGATGTCTATTTGGTTGACTAAGTCCATTGTAAAAACACTGGACCAGTCTCCACTTTGAGTATCCATGGTTTAGACATTTGAGTAAGAGATCGATGAATCTATCACAAGCTTCATATAATCTCTCATCTTCCTCTTGCGTGAAATCCGTGATTTCACGTCTAAGGACATTCGTCTTTGCCATAGGGAAGAACTTTGACAAAAACTTTTTGACCATCTGATCCCAGGTGGTTATGGATCCCGATGGTAGAGAGTTTAACCAGGCTTTTGCTTTATCCTTTATAGAGAACAAGCGTAGCTTCAATGATTCTTCACGAAATTTTGGTAAACAGATGAGCAGACTTCGACGAAGTCTTTAACGTGCTGGTATGGGTCTTCTCTCTCCATGCCATGAAAGATTGGAAGGATCTGGATGACATTTGTACGAATTTCAAACCGGCCACCAGGTGTGGCGAGGTATACAATGCATGATGGGGTATTTGTAATTATTGGAGAAAACATTTCTCTCAATGTTGGTTCTTCCTCTTGTTCGAGTTGCCCATTCATGTTGTCAGTCATATTGACTTCAGTAGATGATTCACTTGAAAATTGTTGCCTTGATCTAGCGTCCTTACGATTTGATCGGTAAGCACGCTCGATCTCAGGATTTAAAGGCTCTAAAGTTCTTTCTTTAGAAGACCTAGTGTGCATGCAAATGACGCACAGAGTGAAAGTTTCAGGAAGAAAAACCTCAAAAGAGATTGATTTTTTTTAATTTTTTTTTTTAACTTTCAAAAATATAAATTTAAAAGATTACAGAAGAGATTATATATATATATTTTTTTTCGAATTTTTTGGAGTCGATTGATCGACAGTTTAGGTCGATCGATCGATCTAAAATTTTTTTGATTTTTTTTTTTTAGAGCAGGAATACTATTTTAATCTCAAGAAATTCCTAAAATTAACTGTCTATTTTCTAAAAATTCAGATTTTCTTAATTTAGTCCCCGACAACGGCGCCAAAAATTTGATGTGATTTTTAATTGTAATGTTTTACTCGCAAGTGCACGAATCAGATTGTATATAGTGGGTGCGGAGTACGAGATTGTTCCCACAAGGACTAATTTTGAAAGATCTAAAAAGACACGACAGTAATTCAAGAAATCCACTAAGATTTAACTGTATTCTACCAGCCTTATGATTTGATTTTGTGAGGTGACAATTAATGACTACAAACTAAAATTTAATTGGTAATTCAAAAGTAAAGATAAAGATGAAGATACTAAATCCTCCCATCTTTGGTCCGTTCTTCCCATAATATAAATATAAGGATTAAGCTATGAGATATACCATTGAAACACATCTTTTATGGAAGATAAATGGTCAAAAACCCTGATAGGTTCCACGTTGCATCCCTGCAATCAGGACTTAGATGATTTTCATATATAGATCTGGGATCAAGGGCATGGCTCGGCACACTTGATCTCAGGTTCAAATAAAAATCATCCCCAAAGTGGGTAAAAATTCCAACAAGAATACCACCATAGATCTGAAATCAAGGGCATGGCTTGGCACACTTGATTTCAGATTAGGGAGTAATTAAGATAAAATTACCATTACAGATCCAAGATCCAGGGCATAGCTCGGCACACTCGATCCCGGATCATAATCGTAATTAGATCCACACGATGAAAGCAAAAAGACTATATAACAACGATTGGAATAAAATTACCATCACAGATCTGAGATCCCGGGCATGGCTCGGCACACGTGATCCCAGTTAGTGGCGGGGATTTCATCCGTTCATGATAGCACAACAACCATAAAATAAGATCTCATATTTTAATCCTAAATTTATATTATTAAAAGTATATCCCTCGGATGAGAATCATTAGATCCCCATCCCTATGAATTTAGCCACACATATTATAATTAAATGACATAAATAAATAAGGAAGGAAAAATAACATTAATTGAATTAATTAAAAATACCTCAAACTTCAATAGAATTTACTTTTATCCAAAAGTACGATGATCTTCAGAAACGAAATTAATGCAGGAATAAACTTGAACAAAATAAACTGAAGGAATGAGTACTGAAAAATTAAAGGAACAAAGCTCTCAAAAAGAATAATAAAAACTCCCTATCTCTACGTCTAACTATAAAAAGGAGAAACTAAAAACTAAAACTCTCATCCTCATTCTAAGTGTTTGAGTCGGCTTTAAATAATATCCAAGTCGTGCGAGTTTCCTGGCTCGAAAAGTCAGGGTCGATTGATCGACCTTATAGGGTCGATCGATCGACCCTCCAAAAATCTCTAAAAATCTGCTTTAAGAAGTCCTTTCCGTCTCAAATTCATCATTTTGGTCGCTTGATCGACTGGAAGGTCGATCGATCGACCTTCCCAGATTTCCGTGAACTCCCGCCCAACTTTATATCAGACACTGCCTTGGTATGTTGGTCATAACTTTCTGTCCCAGACTCAGATTGATGTGATTCTTACGGCGTTGGAAAGCGGACGACGAGCTCTACAACTTTTGTGTTTTGACAATTTCATAATTCAGCCGTCTTGAAGGTCCAAATTGAGCTGCAAGTTGTATCAAGTACTCGATGACCCAAAGTTGCAGTGTTTTGACATTATTTTCAGAATTCTTGGGCTGTTTTCTGTACTTGACTAGTATTTACTTGAAACACTTCAAATCTAATAATTCTCATCAGATAGCCTTCATCGAATGGCTAAATATAGGTATTTAGGGGTAAAATATCATCATATTTCACTACTCATCATATTTTTCCATAATTTCGGCTTCTCGGTCCCATGTGGCTTCCTTCTGTGTGGTGCTGCCATGGTACTTTGATGAAGCATACTGTTTTACCCTTGATGAGCCTCTTCATTCAATCTACAATGCGAATTGACTTCTCTACGATGGTCAGATCATCCTTGATTTCAATTGGCTCGATATCTCAGACGTGAGATGGATTCGACAAGTATTTGCGTAATATGGACGCATGGAACTCATTATGTATACCAGTGAAGTGTGTCGAAAGTGAAATTTGGTAAGCCACCTCACCGATGCGATTAGTGATGACGAAGGGTCCCCCACATGTCGAACTTAGTTTCCTCTGCATTCCAAAGCGTACGATTTGGTGACACAAGGATGAAAACCAAATCTCCAATCTCAAATTTTATCAAGCATCTTTTACTGTTAGCGATGGCTTTTTGACGGTCCTAAGCCTCTTTCAACTTATGTCAGATAACTCTAACCTTTTCAGTTGTGGATTATATGAGTTCCAGCTAAAGCATCTTCCTTTCGCCAATCTCATCCCAACAAATAGGCGTTCTACAACTTCGGCCATAAAGAGCTTCAAAAGGCGATATGAGGATGCTTACTTGATAGCTGTAGTTATAAGAAAACTCGATCAAGGGCAGATGGTCATCCAATTTCCTCAGAAATCTAACATGCAGGATCAAAATATGTCTTTTACGATCTGATTAATTCTTTCGGTCTGCCCGCCAGTTTTTGGATGGAAGGATATACTGAAATCTAGTCTCGTATCCATTACTTCCTGAAATTTCTGCCAATGCTCAGAGGTGAACTTCGTATCGCTGTTTGAAATAATTCTCACAGGAACCCCATGGAGTTTGACTATTTCCTTCAAGTATGTCTCAACAAGTTTATCCCAATAATAACTTCGAATATTCCGATACATCTTCGTGCTACCTGGGTGCACCGAATATCTAAATTTATGTGCTTCCTCAAAAATCTCGTTCCGCAAGGTTGCAACATTAAGAACATACAATCTATCTCTGAATAGGAGGGTCCCATCAATACGCGTAGAAAAATCCTGTTTAGGACCTTCGATTAACTGTCCCACAATCTTCAAAATTTTGAGATCTAAGGGCTGCTCGGTTCTGATACAGTCAACAAAGCTAGGTTTGACCCCCATACTAGCTAGATACGCTCATTCTCCAATTCTGTCAAGACGCACATCCAACTAAGCAATCTTATCGAGAGGCTTCCAAGCTTTCAGACATGCTAGCACTCCTGAGGATTACTGACTTAGAATGAAACAACTACATTTGCCTTACCTGAATGGTACTTAATGGAACAGTCATAGGCTTTCATGTACTCTATCCATCGTCTTTGCCTTAAGTTCAGATCCTTCCGAGAGAATAAATATTTGAGGCTCTTGTGATCCGTATAGATCTTGAATGTCTCACCATATAGATAGTGTCGCCAGATCTTAAGGGTGAAGATGACCACTACCAACTCAAGATCACGAACCAGATAGTTCTTTTCATGCGCTTTCAACTATCTCAAGCCCTAGGCAATGACTCTCTTGCGTTGCTTCAACAGACATTCAAGTCCCTGGCACGAGGCATCCGTGTAAACTTTATAATCACGAGGTCTAAAAGGTAAGGTTAATATGGGAGCTGTCGTGAGCTTCTACTTCAATAAGTTAAAATTTTGCTCGCACTGATCTATATATATGAATTTGTTGTTCTTACGGGTTAGCATAGTGAGCGATAGTGCCAAACAAGAGAATCCTTTCACAAATTTACGGTAATATCCGGCTAAATCGAGAAAACTTCTCACCTCTGTGACATTCTTTGGTGCTTGCCACTTTGCAACAGTTTTAATCTTTGATGGATCCACAAAAAATTCCTACGACAGAAATTACGTGACCCAAAAAAGATACTTGTTCGAGCCAAAATTCACACTTGCTCAATTTCGCGTGCAACCTGTACTCACAGAGGGTCTGTAATATAATATGAAGGTGGTTCTCATTGTTGGTACGCACTTTTTCTGGGTTCCTCTCGGTCCTTAGAATAAGTGGCGTAATTCGGTCTAAGTGGACTCTAGCTAAGGGCGATAGAGTGATAAATTATGAAATATTAAATTGCTGAAATTAAAAAAATAAAAATTAAATGGAGAATACCTGGATGATGGGATCACCAACTATAGATTTATCAACGCTGCAACGCGTCACTGATCACACTTTAAGAAAAGTGAGGGCTTGCAGGTTGAACTCCTTTACTGAATCGTCGAATGACCAACGTCAGCAGTTGTGGGTTGCCTTTAATTTAACTAGTTTATATGGTTTTCCTAATCCTACTCTAAGTCTAGTTGCTCTGATTTTTCTAATCCTACCGGGAATCTGGTTGATTTAGTCTTCTAATCCTACTAGGAGTTTAATTAAACTAACCTCCTAATTCTACTAGGAGTCTAATTAAAAAGAGGGTTATGGTCCGTTATGCTAAGGAGGATCAGCCCTGTTCCGGGGTACCCTCCGTAAACTCCTTTGGACAAATCGGTTGGCTAAAGATTATTTTATAAATATTAAATATTTAAAAATTGAATTTGAACTTAGAATTGAGAATTGAGAATAAAAAATCAAGATTGAGAATTAAGAATTTATAACTAGAACGAGGAATTCGAACTAGCATTAAGAACTAGAAAAAAAATTAGGAACTAAAAAGAAAATTAAGAACTAGAACTAGAACCTAGGAACTAAAAACTAAAACTAGAAAGAGAACTAGAATTTAGAACTAGAACTAGAAAGAAAACTAGGATTTAGAACTAGAATTTTCTAAAAGGAAGAAGCTCAGAAGAGAGAATAGTATAGAAGAGAATTGTGTATTGGATGGCTAGGGGGTAGAGGTCTATTTATAGGCTTTTACTAAAAATCTTAGTGTAACTCTAATTCCTAATTCAAATAAAGGAAGCATCCTAATTCTTAATCCTAGTGTAACTCTAATTCCTAATTCTTCCAAAATAATAAAGTAAAGTCCTAGAACGATAAGGAAACTATCCTATTTCCAATAAAAGAAACAAATCCTATAAAATAGTAAAAGAGACTAAACCTAATTTGATTAGGAGTTTTGAAATTCGTCACTTTTTGTGCAGCTTCTGAAAACTGACCATAACTTCTTCAATACTTATCGGAATTGCGCGTTTTTGGCTCGTTGAAAAGTTACTTCGATAAGCTTTCAAAAGTGACCAATTTTGTATCAATCTGACTTCGTTTGACACTTCAAAATAAGCCAAACATAAAAGTGACGGGATTGACAATTGGAAAAGGTTGGGGAGACCTAATTGGCTCTAGACTGAGCGTTTCCTCCTTTAATACTACTTCAAGAGTCAAGACTAACGGGCTAGTGCCGCTAGTTTGACTACCTGAGGCTGTCGGGGAAGAGTCTGCAATTCTAGAAGTCTAGAAGACAACTCGACCCTTTTTGGAAGCCTCAGAGAGAACCGTAAATTTTCTCAAAGGGAGAAGTTTCGGAGAGAGAAAAATGGTAAATTATTTTTTATGGCTAAGAGTAATTTTATAAAGATTGAGTTTGAATTGATGATTAAAAGCTTAGAAAATTGAAGATCTAAAATTTTAGAGATTATGGATTAGGAACTAAGGACTGAAATCTAGAACTTAAGAATTAAGAACTAGAATGAAATTAAGAACTGGGGCAAAAATTAACAATTTGAACCTAGAAGTTAAGAACTAGAAACTAGAATTGAGAACTAGAAACTAGGAATTAAAAACTAGAAACTAGAACCTAAGAGATTACCTGAAGTCGGGTGCCGAAGAGAGAATCTCAAAATCCTTAAGCTTGGAAGAGATGAACTCGAAAATTCGAGTGCTAGATGTGTATTGTCTTTTTTGGGCGAGGTAGAGGGGTCTATTTATAGGTATACGAGTAATTATGCACCCTGTGGGATGTACGTAATTAGCCGGTCAGATCCAATTACGTGACCTGTCTGGTGCGCTTAATTGGATTACGCTCCCTATCCCAGGTGAGTCGGTTGGCTGACTGGCTCAGCCGAGTATCCTAGTTCCAGTATGATTTGGAACCAATTGCGCGCCCTGTTTAGTGCGCGCAATCCAATTAAGCGCCTGCTTACAGGTGCTTAATAAGGGAATCTGGGTGGTCATGGGAATTAGAGACCAGGTCCAACTGGGGACCAATTATGCGCGGCTTGTGGAGCGCGTAATCGATTACGCGCGCTGGTCAGTGCGCATAATCAAGTCTCAAGGTGGTCTACAGAAAGTAGAGGATTGTTCCATCCACCAACGCATAATTGGTCCAATTTGGACCAATTACGTGTTGGAGTAGTGTGCAATTGATTACACGCGCTGGTGAGGGCGCGTAATCAGGTCCTAAGGCTGTCCACAGGGAGAATGAGCCTGGTCCAAGTGCGACCAATTGCGCGCCAGCTATGGGGTGTGCAATTAAATTGCATACGTCTGTGAGGGCACATAATTCGGGGCCTTCTGAGGTTGAGTCAGGTCCGAACCACAGAGCTATTATTTTAGCCTGTGCTTCGACCATATACTATTGTTTCAGTATATAGTCCCTGTGTTTAGGATTTCAAGGTCCTCAGACGAGATTAGTCCTTTTCCAAAAATCGTGGGCAAGGTCAAAGGTTGATCGAACAGGTTTGTATACTCCGAGAGGGCAAAATTGGGGTGTCTACACTCATGAGCTTCTTTTGTGCAAAAATAAGTAAGGACATCGTCTATAAATACAATGACGAACTTGTCAAGAAACTCTCTAAATACACGGTTCATTAAATCCACAAATACGGCAAGTGTATTCGTAAGTTCAAAAGGCATAACAAGGAACTCGTAGTGTCCGTGCCTTATTCCAAAAGCAGTTTTTAGAATATCTTATGCTCTGACTTTCAACTGGTGGTATCTGGACCTGAGATCTATCTTTGAAAAATAAGTAACACCTTGTAACTGGTCGAATAGGTCATCGATACGAGGAAGAGGGTATCAATTATTCATGATTACGTTATTCCACTGTCGGTAGTCAATACAGAGTCTCATCGAGCCATTGTTCTTCTTTACGAATAAAATCGGTGCTCCCCTTGGTGACTCTCTATGTCGGATAAATCCCTTATCAGACAACTCTCGTAACTGAGTCTCTAACACCATCAATTATGCTGGTGCCATTCGGTACAGAACTTTCACAATCGATAAGGTACCAGGTGCAAGATCATTCTTGAACTCTACTTTTTGGTCAGGTGGAAGTTAAAGTAATTCTTTCAGAAAAATATCGACAAACTCCTCAACGATAGGAATAATTGAGGGGTTCACTTTTTATCACAACTACTATCGAGTGTAGTAAGTAGAGTTGCTCCTCCCCTTTTAATACTACGAAACTTGAATGAGGGGCTCCCAATCGGTTGAAAGATGACTACTTTAGAAAAGCAATCTATTGAGGCATGATAGGCTACCAACCAATCAATGCCGAGGATTATATCAAAGTCTTGAAATCCAGTGCCACAAGATCTGCGGGTAACTCATATGTTCTAATTACTAAGATCGTAGCTTTGCAAACCTTAGATGTCACCATCACGTCTCCTGACGGCGTAGACATCGCAAGCGTACTATCCAGTGATACGGGCTTAGCTCCGATTTTAAAAACAAAATGCAGTTTAATCAAGGAGTAGGTCGATCCAAAGTTGATCAAAATCCAAATATGACAATCGGACAAATCGGTATGTCTAAAAACTTTCATAGTTCCTGAATTACACAGAGGTTCACACGTGGTCCAAGTTATACACGCCTTAACATTTCTCAAGAAAAATAATAAAATAAAATCGTGCCTAAAATAAGTCATATGTGCAGTATACACTCATGCAAGAGAAAAAGGGAATAATACGTAAGGAAAAGTATCTAGATTTAATATTCATATTGTGAACGACCTCATCAGTAGACAAGGCATCCTGATGTGACATGGTAAAAATTTGGCCCTGTGCTTGAGGCTGCTGCGACTGTGGCTGCTGACCTCTCAGAGGAATGCTTGCGACAGGGTCTCTCTCAAGGTAATCTCAAATAAAGTGTCTCGACTTCTTAGATGTGAAATACACACTTGTGTACAATAAACATTCACCCAACTTGTACCTCTTGCTAAACTTGGCACATGTTTCATACGAAATATAGGGGAACTGTGGAAAGGTACTCGTAGGGCCTGCTATCTTTTGGTATTGGGGAGCTGAGGCATTTCTTAGATATGTCGTAGCTACAACACCTTTCTGAACAGGTTGAGCTGTAGTCACCCTTGGATGGGTGTAACTTGACGAAGGTGCAAATATCTGGAAATCATAGACGGGAGCGGCTCTCTGAAGTAGGCGAGTCTGAGGGTACAACGTGAAATGCTGCTGTCTCTGTACCGGTGCATGTCGAGAAGGAGGTGCATCTCTTTGTTTTCTTGTTCCTGGATATGAGCCTGCTCGACAAGCTCTCCATAAGTTTTAATCTTCATTGCAGCGATTCTACTCCTGATATTGGGGTTGAGCCCCTTCTGAAAGTGGTGGCACTTCTCAACTTCATCAGCTACCAACATAAAGGTGAATCGAGAGAGTCGATCAAATTTTACTTTATATTCATGGTTCCTTGCTGTAAGGTCAATAACTCGCTCTTCTTCAGTATTTTCGTGGCATTTGAGAAGTGCTTGCTATAAAACACTTATCTGAATTGCTAGCAAGTCCAATGCTCTTCTTCTTGTCTATTTGTCAAACCTTTAGTTGATGTCCAACTTTGTGCATCTCCTTTTAGACACATCACGACTCAAGGTATTTTCTCATTTTCGACGGGTATAGAGACTTTGAAGATTTTCTCTATCTGGGTGATCCAATCATCAACGGTGTCAGGATCTAACTATCCGAGGAAGTGAGGAGGTCGGGCCTTGCTAAAGGTCATGCATCCTTTGTGATTATTGTCCTCAAACCATGGTGGTGGTGTAGGTGTAACCGAACTGCGATGAGTAGGGTGGTTCAATTGTTGGGCAATAAGATCCTGATAGACCTTTGTCTGCTGCTTCAGTTGTTGGTTGACTCTCAGCTATTGTTGTGCGACTCTCATTCAACTGAACCACAAGCTATTGTTGTGCGACCGTCAACTAAACCACAAGCTATTGTTGTGCGACCGTCAACAATAGTAGTCTCTTGCTGATGGCTCTCATTCAACTGAACCACAAGCTATTGTTGTGCGACCGTCAACTCGTGTAACATATGCACTATCTCGTTTTCTTCTCCATGGTAGGCAGATCCCTCACTATTCCTTCGCGGATGTATCGTACACCTATTTCAAAATTCAAAGACTTAGAGCTCGTAATAACTTAAGTCCCTTAAGTACTCTAACAAGAAATAGAGCCTAGTCTCACGCAAATATGGTTCCACGAAATACGTGAATCCAATAAATGAAGGTGGAATGAAAGGGCAGTCATAAATATAAATAAATACGATAAAATTCAGGTAAACCACTAATAAAAGTTGGAAATAAATCCGAGAAATAATAATATCCAACAATAAAAGGATAAAAGACTGAAATAAAGATGAAGCTGTCTAAACGAGATAACCAATCTCAGTACCAAATCTAGCGCTATCAATAATCGGTGCTCGGATCAAAGTCAGCACCAAGGTCCTCTTGGAAACCGACAACGTCGCCCTCCCAAGGCTCCTAATAATCGGCGTCCATAGGGTCAAAGAAATCAACACCAATAGGATCAAAGTAGTCGATAATCCACTCCGTCAATATAATCACCTGAGATAAATAAATGCCATGAAGGCTGAGTTGCTAACAATGGATACACCAGCAATCCACCCTATTCTACTCAAGTGCAATGTGGGTGCATCACTTGAGTGATAATAATAATAATATATCAAAGCAACTGAAAGAAGGAAATAATAAATTCTCATATATCGTAGAGTTTGTATTATACCATAATACAAGACTAAGATCTAGACACAATCATGTCTTAACGTACCTCACCATACCTCAAAAATATAATATATCTTATTATTCTCATGCATGCATCTGTATAACATATGAACGTATCTAACATAATTAATTATAAATCCTATACGACCTGTGCCAAAGTTGCTACTCGAGCCTATCATGTGAGGGTCACCATAGTAGCTTACCACCATATCATAACGCCCTCCACGTCGTACTCACATCATACACCCCATCCAGTCACAGGGGTGGCCGACAAGCATAACTTATATTATATTGTCTCCCAGAGACCCATTTTGATTGAAGACGTTGTGGC
The DNA here is from genome assembly GCA_021018995.1 of Chloranthus sessilifolius. Classification (NCBI taxonomy): domain Eukaryota; kingdom Viridiplantae; phylum Streptophyta; class Magnoliopsida; order Chloranthales; family Chloranthaceae; genus Chloranthus; species Chloranthus sessilifolius. The sequence goes on along the minus strand of CM037586.1, from coordinate 1,391,531 downwards.
CCTTATGGTCGTTACGTAAGAAACGACATATACAGACTTAAGTTCTTAATCTTATTCTGACTTATACAACTGTGTTTTATTATCATACTCATAGCTTAGCTGATCAAAGAGACTCATATTTTAATATACTCTTACAGCATTGATTAGTCACATAATTTACCATTTTATCACCCTTAACTTAGTGATGCTAGACCCCAGTTTGCTACTAATGAGATGCTATGTGCAAATATTTAGAATATATAAAAGAAGAGAGCCAAAGTGTTAATCGTTGATAAAATAAACTAAAAAAGTAGTAAGAAAGATGATCGTTCGAAGATAAGATCCCAATCGTATTTGAAAGCCAGTCGTAAGTAAAATCGTACTCTCAATGAGATGAAGTTGAAGAAGAAAAGAAGAGAAATTGTATTCATGATTCCTCAGAAGAAGCTTAAAGACTGGAGAGTAAAGTGAAGATACGATTGAACGAAAGAAGGAGAAATCATACAAAAGAAAAATGGAATCGTATTTACGATTGTATAATATTGAAGCTCCCATTGCTACTGATCATGTGAAAGCCCTGCAAAAATATAAATATTTCTTGAATTAGAAGTCTGTTATTTCACAGATTTGAGTAGATTGGTGAAAGAATTTTGAAGATCTCTGCTATTGAAAATAAAGAGAAAAGTTCTGCGCGCATCTTCCATCTAAAGCAAGGAAGAATAGGATTAGAAGTTTTGTTATTTTAGAAATATTTTGTTCTTAGTAGTTTACTTTTATTAGAATTCAAATAATATAAATCGACCCCTTATAATCTATAAATAAGAGGGCTCGGTATCGAGGAAAAACTTATCGAAGGGATTCTCAATATCAATTAACGACTGAGGTTGGGTTTCCTGAAGATCAACTTAGTTTAAAGTAGTTTAGATATCGAAGGGATTCTTAGCATAAATTGATGACTGAGGTTGAGTTTCCTAAAAATTACCTTAGTTTAGAGTAGTTTAGATATCCAAGGTTTTTCGAGAGCAATTGACGACTGTGATAAGAGATTGAAAGATTAAAGAAGAGTATCCATAGTTTCTCAGAAGCAACTGACACCTGTAACTGAGAGATGAAATATCTTTTTATTTATTTTCTAATTTAGATTTATTGCTTTGTAAACATCTAAAAGTTCTTGATTTTAATTGACGACTAAGATTGAGAATTTTCATATTAGTGTAACGATTTTTATTTTTCATCTTCAATTTTCTCAGTGTTTGATTGATGCTCAAATTTTGGAGAGTTGCTGATTAGTATAAATCTATATTGAAGAATTCTAATTTTTAATTGATGATCAAATTCTAGAGCACTTAGATATAGTATAACGGTAGTTTAATTTTGTAAACATTCGAGAACTGAAGGATTGTGATTGACGACCAGTATCCTGAAGTAGGCGGACTTAGATTTATTGTTCTGTAATTAGTTTAATAATCATTCTTTATTCATTTTTCTCAACCTTTCAAGATAAATAAAAGCCTTCATAAATTTTTAACTTTCCTCATGGGAACGATCCTATCGCTAGTGTCATGATTTCCATTATGCGCTTTTAATAGGTTAAGACAAAACGTAATTTATAGAGCTGTCAAGCATACATCTAGGACGAGCTATAGTGTAATAAATTCACTAACCACACTTCCCAAGGAACATGTTTGGTAATAATTTAGATGTACTTCGTGTAACAACCCATAGTACCATAGAGGGATTGCATCCGTACATGAATACCTATATTTCGAGTTTACATGATTGTAAAAAATCTCACGTCAGCTAAAGCCTAAGGGTCAAACCTCATATCTTAACTCTATCATATTAAAACTCAAGGGTGATAAGATCACCGCATATGTCACTGCATACGAAGTTACACTGAATCCGCACTCACGACACTTACCATGATGTCCCACACCACCATGAGTTATGAGACATATAAATACGATGTATTATTTGCTTCGATACCATCTTAGCAAATCACCATGTCCAAACGTAGACATGATCTCATACACTCGCGTACATATGACCTAACATATCCATAACTCGTATAATACGGTCAAAATAGAAACATAGAACTATCTTACTTACATAATAGATTTACGTTTAGATTTCATTATGAACACACCAATACAAATATAAAATAGGGTAGCTATTAGTGTGAAATTGAGAACGTGCGTGTTAGAGTTCAATATTCACAAGGGCATCAAATTTCCAACGTTTCGTGTTATCGAAGAGATCACGTTGAAGCAATAAAATTGTTATATATAAATATAAATTACTATAATAGAATGTATAAATAGAAAATATTACAATTTCAAGTTAAGTAAATCATGACCATCGATCGAAACCTACTTGTGATTAATATGCATTAAAAGTTATGATCGTGATAAAGTGAAATTATAAGGTAACAATTTGCTATTTGTTCTGACGAGGATCGATCGATCGGTTTTAGAATCGATCGATCGAAATGAAAATAAGGAATTCACTTAGTTTTGTTCAAAATCGATCGATCAAAATTTTATAATCGATCGATCGAATTTAAAATGAATATGTAAATCGATTTTGTCTAGAATCGATCGATCAGACATAAGAAATCGATCGATCGAAATTAAAGTGAATGAGGACATCGACTTTGTCTAGACTTGATCGATCTAAAATATAAATCAATCGATTGCAATTAATGACTCAGACACATCCCATTAGTTCAACATCGACCGATTGGTCTTGAAAATCGATCAGTCAAAAATATAGACTAAAAAGGTATTGCAGTACGGTCCATAATCGATCAATCGGACATAAATAATCGATTGATATAAAAATAACTTTACACAGATGAGTCTCGGTCCAAAATTAATCAACCACCATTTAAAAATCGATCGACTAATTAAAGAAAATATGCACAGTCGATTTAATCCAGAATCGATCGATCGGAATAAAGGATCGATTGATTGATCATACCGATTAATACGCAAATTTTGTTTCAGTTCTGAATCAATCAATCGGGAGTGAGAATTGATCGATCGATATAGAGATTTATGAAGAAATTAGGGTTCCGAGAAAGTCCCAAAAAGAAGAGATAATATATAAAATAAGATTTACCAAAGAGAAAAGAAAAACAATTAAAATAGAATATGTGGCTAGGGTTAGCTATCTCATTCCTTTTAATAGCGATCTATATGAAATGAATAAAATATGGTTCATTTATTTAGCCTGTCGATATGCAATTGAATATACCCTACACGACGGGATTTGAGAAGAACAAAATAGATTAATAGGTACCCACCTCTTGAAGCATGAATGGTAGATCTAAGGCAATTCGAGTTGAGGAGATTGACATTCAATGCAGTAGCTTGTCCAAGAGTTCTCATTCTTCCTCCTCCTTGATTTTAATGGTAGGAATAAATCGCGATGGTTCTTGTGGAAGAACACACGAAAGTTTTTAAGGAAGATATTAGAGAGTTTTAGAAAGGGATGAGTTGAGAAGAAGTTGCAACAGCTAGAGTTTCTTAAGAGAAGAAAATAATAAGAGACGACTAAGGTTTCTCAAAAGATTAGAATAAGAAAAGAGAAAAAAGTTATGTAATTTAAATAGAGTTTTCTAAAATAGGGTAGGTTCCGGTGTGGAGCGCTAAACTGTGCATAATGCAAAACACGGGTCGTTATATATATATATATATATCTTTTTCTGGTTTTCAAAGTGTTGGCCCGCCATTAAGAAAATGCGCGAATTAACTACTAGATAGAATATTTTGAAGCTTTTTTAAATAAATGACATTATAAAGTATAAATGCAACCTTAATTGAGTAATGTAGCACAGAATAAATAGTGGAACTAAACATCTGTGATGCATGGGTCATCCATTTTGATCAGCTAGAGAAAAATATACTTTCAATTTGAAAAGCTAATAACTCATAGAATTTACTAGAAAAAATAGAACAATAAATAATTATATATATAGAGAGAGAAAGAGAAAGAGAGAGAGGGCCGGGAGAATGAGCCCGAGCGTAGAGATATGTCTGCGCCTATTGAGATAGGCGCGACAGTAGAGCTTTTTTGTGAAGTGATGGGTGTTGCTTTATAATCATTTAACCATGTTTTAATTGGGATTGTCTTTGTTTTAAGAAAAGTAGATAATATTCGCATTGTTATCAGGGTGTCAACGCTGGGGTGCTTACACCACGATATCAAGGTGCCAACATTTCTCTCTCGGGATGCCAGCGCTTTGCTCTCGGGGTAACAGAAAAAAAATCTGGGGTGCCAGCGCCTCGCTATCTAGGTGAATCGCCTCTCTCTTGAGGTGTCAGTGCTTCGCTACCAGGGCTCACATTTTTAAGTAAAATATACTTGAAAAAGTAAGTCTGACCCTTTCTTGGAAAAAGGGAGAGAGGAGAGCAAAGAAATAGATTTATAAAAAAGTCAAGTATGACAGTTGAAAGAGAATATAACTTTTAAAATATTTTAAAAGTTTAAACCTTAATTAGTAAAGTGGGCCCCATGCCACCAGTCACTTCACAAAAATGCGTTACGTGTCACGCCCATATTAATAGGCGCAGAGATATCTCTACGCTTGGGCGCATTCTCCCCTCAGCCATATATATATATATATATATATTCGACTAGTTCGACATCATGTGGCACCGATCGCGAGAATTGGGAGCCACAAAAACTTATCCAAAGTCGATCAGGTTCATCCAAAAATAATAATTGGAAAGGTATTTTATCCACCGGCTAAACATGGGTCAAAGGTGCAAAAATCTATTACACCATGTTCAAGTGGCAGTTGAAAAACTTTGACCTAAGTTTTGAAGGGCAATTTGGTCTAAAAAGTAATTTTTTATTATAAAAATTTATGGAGTTGGGCATGATCCGTTGCTGATCCACCGTTAAAAATGTGGTCAAAATTGGAAAAATATCAATGCATCTGTATAAGTCACCTTATATTTGACCCATAATTTGAAGGGAAAAATAATCCTAAATTTTTTTTTAAAATTTTATAAATCATATGTCCTATAGGTGTACTATCCAAAACGTCCAAAACGGATGTTTTTTCGGCAATCATATAACACTTGGCATCTAATCTAGCTTTTGAGTGCTTGGGCGCTACCCTCGTGGCTACCAGCCCTTTGCTATCTATCTATATATCTATCTATCTATCTATCTATCTATCTATATATATATATATATATATATATATATATATATATATATATATATATATATATATATATATATATATGTGCGCGCATGTAAGGCTGCACCATCAAATGATTAATATTTTATTTCACACTTTTTTTGTGTCATGTGGAAAGAAAATTGAGATGATACACTCATGGTCTAAAGATAGGGTGTGAGAAAGATAGGGATGAAAATCCCACTCCTTGTTGGCCATCCATAGATAGGGGTGGGAATGGGTCGGGTTTGAGATTGGATATTTGTAATTTTTTTTTTATATAATTTATGTGATTTTCTTATCCTGTATTTATTTGGCCTTCTAATCATGTAAAGTTTTTTTTCTGCAAGCTTATGGTGGATTACTACAATTATTGTTGTGATGCAAAGATATATTTCATCATTTGAAGATTCCAAATAGGATGTTATCAACGTTCACATTCTAACTTGAGGGAGAGCATTTTATTTGATAACTATCACTGTGATTAATTATCATCTTATTTATCTAAACCAATTATAATCGCTCACAATTATATTTTTAATCTTATTTATAAATTTACTTGTGAGAATATTGTAATGCAGTGTAAAGCAATGTAATTGATTTATAGCAATTTGTCTATTCTATATTTATATCTTCTTTTCTCTTTTATTTTCTGTACTTCATAATTTTAACACTTAGCTTGGGCCCAGCTCAATGCCACCCTTACCCGTAGGGATTTATCGGATTTATCCTTACTTACCTAGTATGTGTGATGTGTACATGCTCAAGGACTTAGCCAGGTGCTCTAAGAGGCTGAGATACCTGCCATAAAAATATAAAAAAAATTGCGGATTTTGATAACTATGATCTCAACCAGTGGTGAGTGGGGTCAATCCTATAAGAATTTTGATTTGAATAGCCTAAGAGATTCATGCTTAGGTAAGCACATTTATGATTAGATATTAGGAGGGTGGGTGGTGTTAAATGAGGTACTACAAGAAAAGTGGGGAAGGTGGGTTGGGCATTTAACAAGAACAAAGGTGGGGGTGATTGATGGCGAGTCATGGGGTTGTAGAAAGCTAGGCGTGTGAATGCCTTTGAAGTCAGCATTGAAGAGAATTCAAGGTGAGTTAATGGTTGCAGGTAGAGCTGAACCATGACCAATGACCACCTTCTCCCAGCTTTAAATGGCTTTGCCCCCTCTATTTCTCTATATTTCATATTTTCCCCCAGTTTTTGGGGAAACTTACAAAAATACCCTTTCTTACGTAGTAATAGTAATAGTAATAGTAATAGTAATAGTAATAGTAATAATAATAATAATAATTATTATTATTGTTATAATAATAACGGATATCTCTTCGGATACGTATGATAAAATTGAAATGATATAGAAAAGATTAGCTAATAACAAAAACAAAAACAATAACAATAACGGATATCTCTTCGGAGATATATATGATAAAATTGAAATGATATAGAGAAGATTAGCATGGCCTTAAATCGAGAAACAAAGTTGGCACTTGCACATGAGAAGTTGGCCCTTGCACATAGTTAGAGAGAGCTCTTTATGATACTCTTAGAGAATGGGTGGGCATAGGTCCAAGAGGCCTATGCCTAAGGCTTCCAAAATGTACGCAAAAAATAGCTCCCCTGCACCCCCAAGGTGTAATCCAGTTTAGTAGCTTAGGGCAAGGTATCAAGTATTGGCCGACGCTACAAAAAGTAAGATTATTAGCAGCAACCAAAACTGTCGCTATTAACAAAAAAACCTTATTGTTTCAGTAGCGACATGACTAGTAGCGTGCGGCAGTTTTGCTGCCTCTTAAACACCTTATTTTGTAATGGGATACCGATACGTATTGGCAATACACACTACAAAAGATAATATTATTAGCGGAACCAAAAATTTTCGCTATTAACAAAAAACTGTTGCTACTAGTCCTGTCGCTATTGAAACAACAAACTTTTTTGTTAATAGCAACAGTTTTTTGTGCCACTAATAGTCTTATTTTTTGTAGTGATATATCGGTTTTTTGCAAGCCAATACGTATCAGCCCCGATACAGTATCAGGATCGGTCTTGATATTGATATTGGCTCATACGGGCTCCTATCGGTCGAAACATATTGGGTATCGGCGATACAGAACAAGTATCAGCCAATACCTCTTTCCTCTTTTTTTAAAAAAGAAGCAGCAGTATGTATCGGTGGCCTCCATGGATGGATACCTGATGCCAATACCCGCTTTGACACCTTGGTTTAGGGCTTATTTTAGGCACCCACCCAGGGCCCCCAAAATCTCTGGGCCCAACCACCAAATATTCATTATCGCTATTATGATCAATGCCATGTCCCACCTATATAGGTCTAGGGTAGGATTTGCAAGTCTTATTCTCTGTTACTCCACAATCTTTCATGTCGTATCTTAATACTTCTCTCAACGTCTTTGTTAGTCTTCCTCTTTCCATTCTTCTTTGTGCTTTTACTGTTTCAATCCTTCATATAAGAACGATCTCAAGTTTCCCCTATACATGCCCAAACCATCTCAAAGGCTAAGTAGTGTTGTTCATAAAAACAACAAGGGTACCTCTAGTTGCATCCCCCAAATCTCTAAAGGGCACCAAGTTGAAAAAACACTTACTACTCTTTACGATTGTTTTTGTCCAATTCTTCCACAACGAATCTTTGAGATCATATGCGTTCCATTAGGTAGTCTGATTTTGATTCCAATGCAGGTGGCAAACATGATAATGGGCACAATCAAATGTTGTTCTCGAATTAATTTTTAGGATATGTGCCACGTGAAATAAAAAATTGGCTCCCTGATGGTATGCCTATGATCTTAAGATCCATTATGCGGAAGATTGGGCCTAAAATCGATCTCTATCATTTGATTCAAAGCAATTCTCAACATTAGTGCCCTTAGAGTTTTGGTGGGATGCAAATATTGGTACCCAAATGATGAAGCATTTGGTAATGCTTCTCATGACGCTGCTCTAGCTTTTGAGCGTTGGAAAAGACCATTTGGTAACGCCGAGTTTCTAGCTTCTCGGATTCCCGAAAAGCTAAAAACGTTAAAAAAATAAAGCCAGAATCTAGATGTGGCCTAGACCCGCTTCCGAATATGCTTTTCCGGAGAGCTGCAGATTCATAAACAGGGTCAACATCTTTTTCTCTCTCTCTCTCTCTCTGACCATGAAAGGGCAAGCCCCTCTCAATGGCATTCTATAAATTTTGTTGAAACACAAGGGTGCTTTATTTTAATTGCCTAAAATTAAAGGGGTTTTCAAATTTCAAAAGGAGGATTATATATTTAATGGGTTTGGCGGTTTTAATTAGTGGGATTAAAGGGTGTTGGGAGCTTTAAATTTTAGTTCTTGCGAGTCACCCAAATGTAGAAGTTGGAGTAATGAAAGGGAGATGGCATTGAATCCATATTCAACTGTATACACACTCCTCCATTTAATGACTCCAATTTCAGTTTTTCATATGTTGGGCTCTCTCTCTCTCTGAGTGGATAAACGTCACCGCCTTTCAATAACTATGCTAAGATGACTTGGTTTGGCTCAGCTTGGCTAAACTTCTTTTACGGTGGGAAGCCTCTCCTTACCACTATCTACGGGTGGAAGAAAAAAAAGAAACGAAAAATTGAAACCGACACAACTGAATCGATAAAAATCAAATTGAAACTGATTTGGGTTCAGTTAGTTATCAGTTTTGGGTGTTGAAAACCGAAAACCGATATGGTAGGAAGAGAAAACCAATAAAAATTTGAAAAAAGCTGATAAAAACTAAAAATTCCTTTAAAGAAAAAAAGCGATTAAAAGCCAAAACTAAACCGAATCAAACTGACCAAAACCAATATGGATCAGTTCGGCTCGGCATTGGTTTTGATTTTTTGGTTATTGGTTTACCGAAACGGAAATCTATAAGTTTCGGTTCGGTGTCAGTTTTGGCAAAACTGATACTGAAATCGAAAAATCAGTTTCGGTTTCAGCTGGGTATACTGAATTTCCACCCCTACCACCATCATAAGATTATGAATTTTATAAAAAACCTTTTCATCCATTACAATGTGTCAAAAGATTACTTTCGTAGATTTCTAGGCCATCTAAAATCCGTGGTATTTAGATTTGGTTGGGTAAAAAGACGCTCATGATAAGTTTGATATCTTTTGTTGTTGACATGTTCTATGAATTGCCGAACTTTTTGACAAGTATTCCCTTCAATCTCCATTAGTGTCTCAAATTTTTTTCAAATTTGACGATTTTTTTGATATTTTTAGAATTTCTATCATGATGATACATGCTTTAACCCTACTTTATATTATTTTTTAATAATTGTAAATTATTAATACATGCCATTTTTTTTTATAGAATACATGTGAATTATACAATACACTTATTTTAATAGTTAGAGACATATTTTTTAAAGGATTTTGAGAGTCAATTGTGGGAAAAAGATATTTTATGGGAGAGGGTAGGAAGGGGGATTTAATCCCTTTTTATCTACTTTTTTTTATGCTTTTAATAAATCGATCATTTAAGAGTCGTCTTTGGCTTGGAGGTTTCGGCTCTCCATTATTCTCTCCTTATTTTTTCTTATTTTAGGATTAGAATATGAGAGTTCTATCCTCTTCTTGGTGAGAGTCTTATTTTCCGAAGAGATCGCCTCTATGAAGACTTTTCTGCAATTCATATTTGTTTCTGAAACGATTTTAGTCACTGATTTTACCGGCGTATTGGTGACTTCGTTGTTGCGCGAACACATAAACTATATCTACGCCATGAGAGATTGCCCATGTTTCCATTCCTTGTTCCACAAACATATAAACTATATCTACATCATGAGGCATTGATCCTGTTTCCAATGTAGTGGGAGTTTTTGTGGATTGTGAGTTTGTCGATGGTGGTGGCGCTTCTTCAGGTAGATCTTCGGTGTCGGTTACCGACGGATATTAAGGATGGTGGTGGATTCTTAAATTTTTACCTTACTCTAAAAGTCCCTAAATTCCGTGTCGTTGTTAGATGGATTTTCGGTTACCGACGGATGTTTAGAATGGTGATGGATTATCGAATTTTTATTTTACTCTAAAGGTCCCTGAATTTCATGTCGTTATTAGATGGATCGTAGCTGCCATTCAATGTATTTTAATGATAGTTATTCTAACTATCACTCTTTGAATTGTGACCCTCTACTTTATAACCCTCCATTTGGGATTACTTATTTTTCAGCAAATAACTGTTCTCCATTTCTAATGAAAAGAATAAAAGTTTTATTAAAAAAAAAACATATTTTTTAATTTTAAATAAGTTAACACATTTTATTTTGAAAATCCCTAAATTTTTAATAATAGTTGTCGTACCCAAACTTGGTTACTATGGCTGTGTTTGGGATTGTTCTTTGTAGGCAAAGAGCAGTTATTTGCTCAGACACAGAGGGCTTTAGTATGTGACTATATTTAGTTGTATGTGCCCGTAGCAATCCCAAACTAAGGTATTAAGTATCGATAGATACGGATACGTATCGTTTTTTCAGCCAGTGTATCGACAACTCCGATACGAATCAGGTATCAGCCGCCCACGTTGGCATGTTTGTAGCTGTGCGCCGTTTTCTTCGCGACTGCAGTACGGGTGTGAGGGTGATATAAAGAAGGTGACCTGATGAGCCGGTAGAGTAACTGGTTACAACAGGTATAATGACACGCGTCATCAACAAAGCAGATATGGGAAAGAGCGTCATGAGCGGAGCAGATATGAGAAAGAGCTCTAGGCCAGGCTGGAGAGCGTTGGGTTTTATTTTGTTTTTTAGTATCGTATGGACACTCCAAAAGCTGCTTTCTCACCTCACCTCCTACATCATTGACCATCTTTGAATCCGAGAGTAGAGATTGTTTTTCGTCTTTATCTTCTGAACAGAAGATTTATAGATCATATAAATTTAATACACATGCCACACACCTAAAAAAATATCTTTAAATCATGCTTGAGCGCGATTAGGTTATATAATTTTAAGATCCCTTGTTGGAGATGCGTGCCATGTGTAATAAAAAAATTTATGTCTGATAATATTATCATGATCTATAGATCCATTGTGAAAAATATTAAAATCAAAAATAATCTTCACCGTCCGATTCAAAGGTGATCAATTCATGCCAGCTGGAGGACGTGGGTTGAGAAAGCAGCCTTGTAGATTGAGTATAATTATTTTTTATGAGTTTTTGCTTTTTAGAACTAATGCATTGATGATGTGGCAAAAAAAACACGTTTTGGAAACGGTTCCTCCACGTCTGTGTTGGTGTTCTGACTTGGGGAGAGGTCTGATTGCATGGGGCGGATACATATTTGATGTCTACCTCTTTGTTTTTTGTTTTTTTTAAATCAGGGTTATGTATCGGTTATCAGCTGATACATATCGTCCTTCTACGGTCCGATACTTAATACTAATACCATTTTGTTACCTTGTTCCAAACACAGCCTATATATACTTTGAAATCTCTGAATATGAAAATTAGCTTTCCATCGCATTTTGCAGCTAAATGGTGCTTGATAACCTTAATAACCTTAAATTGTCTTTTGGGGAGACTTTTTTATAAGTGAAGGCAAACTAAAACAGAAAAGCAGATTCAGAAGGACTAGAACCTAACAAGGCTTATTAGTAACCAAGTTCGGATTCGGCAATCATTCAATGAAGTGTGGGTTCAGTTTATTTTAAATAAATTTAGATAAGATTGTGGAACAAAAATTGAACAAAAATTAAGGATTATTAATAAATTAGTAGAATATATATATATATAATCTCTTTTAATAATAAAATAAGTGTATTACATAATCCGCATTCATTGATAATATAAAATCAATACAAAGTATGATAAAGCATGTATCATGTTGCTGACTTCTATAATAATTATGTAAGCTAGATGAGCTGTGCTATACTGCGTATGGCATAACTTTCTGTTAGCTCCCGCCACTATAGAGTTTACGTGCTTTAATTGGTTCTCATTCTCTTTTTTAATTTTTTTTTTTGATAACTTGGGTATCCGGGTCTCTTAGAGCACGCGCCTAATCTGAGGGGCACATGTGCACCCCAAATTTAGCACATGCCGGATCAACATAGGATATAAATCCCTAGGGTGGCTTTAAGGGGGGGAGGGGATTCGAACTCAGGTCTCCTGCTTTTGGAAGCAAGTACCTAGCCAGCTCACCTAACCCCTTGAGGTTCTCTTTTCTAATTCCTTCCAAAGGAGGAGTTACTTGCTCTAATAACAACCTCTCTATTCTCTATTAACTTCCTATCAGAGCAAATAAAATCTGCTCTAACAAGGAGTGAGTAGAGAGGAGAGTTGCATGCATGTAAAACTCTGTGCCTTTCCAAGAGTTTAATAGTGAAAAAAAGATGAAAGAGATTAATATGCAGGACAAGTATCCTAAATATAAAGAATTTTGGAGGGCACCTATGCCAAAAACGCTTGATTGCTTTGAATTGGAGGAAGGATATCATTTTTAGCCCCACTGTTGCACCCAAAGGATCTTGAGTTTATGGGCTTACCATCATATTGTAAGTTTTTTTTATTACATGTGGTATGCATTTCATTCAAATTAACCCTTATTTTTTAATTATTTTTTTGGGATGTGTGCCACGTGGAATGGACAAATAATCATCTAATGACATGCCCATGATCTCAAGAGAGGGACGAAAACGATCTCCATCACTTAATTTAAAGCAGTCGATAATTTTTTGTATAGGTGCCCTCCAAAATTCCGTGAGTATTAATAAAACTACCCTGTAAACTTAATATAATTAAGCACACGATCAAATACAAAAAAAGGGACCGTGCACCAACTGCCCACTAGTTTTAATCATGCTATTAAGATCAGAGAATATGGGAGTTAGTATTAGCCTATTAGGTGCATGACCCAAATGATAAAAAAAGGTTAAAAGTAATACTTTCACCTATTTGACATTCCTAAATATCTGTGCTTCTCCAAAGTTTTGACTGATTTGACCAACAGAGATTGACCCATGCACCGACCTTGGTGCAGAGTCCGTGCACCTAATACCGATTCATTAACATGGTTTTCTGCAATTACTGCTTTTATAGGCACCGAAAGCATTGTGGGCCCGGACCCATCAAACTGTTCGGGAATATGGGTGGTTCTTGGGTGCTTAATATGCACAGTGCGTCGGCTAGCAGCTTGCTATTGTGGAAGTTTGGACCGGCTTGTGCACGTTAGCGTAGCCGATCAAAATTTCATAAAAAAAGAGAGTTTCATAGAGAGGTGGGCCCTTTCAATATCCATTTCAAAGTCCCTCAAGTAGATCCTCATTTACAGTTATGTACTTTTAAATTTGCCTATAAATTCAGTTCAAATGCACCATTTCACAGAACAATTGTTTTAGAGACACAGAGAGAGAGAGATGGTTTCCTTCCAAACACAAATCTCACCAAAGGAGAAAAGTGAGATCTCATACAAGAAGAGAAAGTGGGAAGGCAAAGGAGAAGAAGATTTAGCAAAGGACCTCAAGCTTTCAAAGGGTCAAACTATGGACCGAGTTTTTGATATCGAGTACCATCTCGAGAGGCCATTGCCTCTCGAGTGGCAACGATGCCTTGATATAAAGGTGCGTATTACTAACATGCTATTTTTTTGTTGGGGTTTACTAATCATATGAATACTTGTGCACTAGATTTCATGAGAATTTTATAGTTAAGCGTGTTTTTGAGAGAGAGAGAGAGAGAGAGAGAGAGAGAGAGAGAGAGAGAGAGAAATATTAGAATAAATGATCTAATGATTTACTTTTTTCATATAGTCTGGTCAAATACACTTCTATAACACCAGGACCCAGAAGAAGACTCGGATGGACCCAAGGCGTAGCCCGGAACCATTGAAATCCGGAACGATGAGCTTGGAGCTTGAGCTCAACCTCCCCTACGAGTTGCTCCAAGACCATGTGGACAACCGTCCGGTGACAAAGCCTGATCGGTGTAGCTTACTGCATGACACATATGACTCATCGGAGAAGTCCAACCGAGTGAGCAGCATGTCGCGGTCCTTGTCGTGGGTGAACTTCGAGGCCGATAGCAAAGAGATGGTCGCGGCCGTGTGCATGCGATGTCACATGTTGGTCATGCTTTGCAAGTCATCTCCTGAATGCCCCAACTGCAAGTTCATGCACCCACCTGATCAAAACCCTTCATGCCTGGTTAAGCCAAGCTTTAGTCTCTTATGCTGTAAGGATTAGCTCTTAGAAACCCTAAAGTGGTCCTATGAAGGTGCTCCTAGCACCCTAATGGCCACATTTATTTTAGATTGCTATGAATACCATTTTCATGTATATACACAAGTAGAAACATCTTTAGTTTTGTTTTAAATTTTCTTATATATATAAGTTAATAGAGCAAGAGTTTACTTTGAAGAGTTGGCATTATGTACCGGACCCGAGTACCATTGGCAGTACTTGAATCAATCTTCTTCTGTCATAATGGTTAAGCCTCGAGAAGTGCACGACTATTTATGAGCATACAAATCAGTGAAACTGTGCTTCTAATTGTTCAAAAATATAAATACATCTTCCAAGTTAAAAGAGAGAGGTTGACCGGAGCACCTCCAACGATGTTTGGGTCGGGCATTATACAACTCTGTACTTTCTGTCGTTTATATAAAGTTGGAAGCATTGAGGTTATTTTATTTATTTATTTATTTTGTGTCAGACTGATTTTGGAGTTGTAGATTCAGTTTTAATTTTGAAAATATAAGTTGGGTTTATATGATAGGGTCTTTGAAGATTCTTGTGACTTCTTCATTTGTTTTTTTTTTTGGGTAGCTCTATTTGCAACCTCTAAAACCCTAAAATCACACACTGTCCGTACCTGTCAAATCATCTATATAGTCTATGCGGTGCTTTTAGAGTTTTGATTGGTGCAAATAGAGGTATCCAAAATTTTTCCCACACACAGCATGTGATAAGATAAGTTTAAGAGCTGAACGTGGGAATTGGATGCAGGTGAAGCTGATACTTTGGCTGATACCAAGGGGACGGGGTTGGTTGTATTCAGGGTGCAGTCTATAGGGCAATGTTTGAATGCTTGTAATTAAGCATGGATCAAAATTTCGACCAAAATCTTCGGTCCCTTCCAAAGTCGAGAACCTAAATTTCGTTTCTCAAATGTATTAGGTGGAAGATTTTGGCCGAAATTCAAAATTTCGGTATCAGTCATAACTGAAACCGAAACGAAATCTGATATTTTGATCCTTGCTAGTAAGGGGCTACACTTTTGTCTCTTTTAGGAAGACTTAGTAAAAAGCACGTGCTATTGCACGCGGACATTCGGACTTTAAAATGACTGAACTTGACTTTTAGACATCTATCGGGTGATTTGAACATTAAAAAAATATAATATTTTAAATGTTGGTTACTATATTTTATGATTTATTAAAGACAAAAAAAATAAAAAATTAATAACTAATTTATTAAAATTAGTTATTAAGAACAACTTTGATTAAGAATTGAGATTATATAACTTGAAAATGAATTTGTTATCCATAACATGTTAATAATATTGTTAAACAATACTCATTTCAGATGTCCAATATATATATATGTGAAATCTTAGACGGCACCTATGCTAAAAATCATCGACTATTTGTATTAGTTGATGGAGATCGTTTTTCGGCCCAATCTTTCACATAAATCCCATACCCTCTGCACCTGGTAAGCTGATAGATGGATGGACGGTGTTAGATGCAATTGTTTCATTATTAATTGTCTCTCTCCAGTGGGATGCATCTACCTTCAACGCAGATCATGCTTTTGGAATGATGGTTGCAGTTCTTGTTTCCTGGGTTGAAGTAAGTAATCAGTAGATGTGATATTAGTAGGGGTCTCTACGGGCCGGACTTTGAGCCCGGTCTAGCCATCAATTGTTCCCGTATGGGCTAGGGTATATAGGCTTGATGGACAAATGGGTTGGGCTGGGCCAACCGCCCTAAAAATTAGTGTCACTCAAATTAGCCCTTTTATTTGAATATTGTCAGGGTGGCCCATGGTCCAGATTCAACCGATTGTCCATGACCCAACCTTATTCATAAATGGGTTGGCCCTATCCACTTGCTTGTCCAGTCGGTAAATAATCAAATCGAGTATGGACTACCTTCAAGGGGCTTAATTATAATCGGCCTATTTAAGGCCTGGCCCAAACTCGACTCGGCCGACCGACTGAGACCCCTAGGGCATTAGGTACACATGCCATGCACCAAGGGAATATTCTTTAGGTTACGAGAACGCTCTTGACCTGTCGTGACCCAACCCGACCTTTGGGTGTACCAAACATGTCTAACCCAATCGGATAAACCGAGTTCGATCGGGCCGACCAGGTTCAAAACCTAGTTTTAATACAAATATCAGATTGGGACCTGGCCGCAAGTTCGGTTTGGGCTTTATGTTTGATGCAATAATGCCCAAGCTGACCCAACAGGTCAAGTGTACATGTGCTGACCCATTCGCCTACTACCAAACTCATCTCATATATGGACTCTACGGTAATTTGATTACTACCATTAGATCTTCATCCGGTGGCGGTTAAACAATAATAATTTATTGAAGGACTTATATACCCTCATGTGGATTGACACGGCCCAACCCAAAAGCATTGAACCGGAGAAGCAATCCAATCCATCCTACCCAACTACACATACCAAACACAAGTCTGTAAATAAACGGCTATCCATATTCACCATGAGAAGTGTACTGATCAAACTAGTGCTCCTTCTGCTACGAATACCAAGAATATGCAGGTAATAAATGAAAACCTACAACCTAAAAACAGTAGGAAGAAATCAAAGAGGAGAAGTAAGAGAAGAAGAAATAGGGCTGGAGGAACACCCCTTTTTAAAGAGTTTCGTTGGCCAAGGAGACATGCTACAAAAGTTAACTGCTGGTTGTTGAATCGAGAGATCAGAGATTTATTAAGAGTAGAACTCTGTTTTCCTTGGCCAAGGAGACCTGCTACAGAAGTTAACTCGAGGACGTTGAATAGGGAGATCAGAGATTTATTAGGAATAGAACTTTGTTTTTGGGACTTGTGGCTATATATATATATATGAGTTAGGGGAATTTTAGGCATTATTAAAATGTGACAAACTATTTTTACTTTTATATAGTACTACTAAAAGGACATGTGCAAATGCATGTGGACATTAGGACCTTAAATGATTGAACTTGATTTTTAAACATCTATAGGGTGATTGGAACATAAAAAAATATATAATATTTCAAGCGTTCGTTACTATGTTTACTTTTTTTACTTTTATATAGTACTAGTAAAAGGGCATGTGCAACTGCACGTGGACATTAGGACCTTTAAATGATTGAACTTGATTTTTAGACATCTATAGGGTGATTTGAACATTAAAAATATATATATATATTTCAAGCGTTCATTACTATGTTTTATTATTTATTAAACACAAAAAAAAAATATTTATTACTATGTTTCTTATGTCTTTATAAGGTATAATTTAAAATTATAAAAAATAAAACTTATATTGTCAACTATAGAACATGAAGAAAAATAAATAAAAACTAATAAATAAGTATAATCTATAAAATTTAATTAAATTGAAAATGAGTATTTATTCCTTCTCGACTTTAACTTTCTTGAGGATTTTATTGTCTTCATCATCCGTAGTCTCGTATTTAAAAGTAAAATCACATTTGATAAAATAACGTGTCATTCATCTCGTTTAAATTTGATTTTAAGGTATTTTTGGAATTTGTGCACGTCAAATCAATATATGGCCATCTGATGGTATGCCCATAATCTCAAGATCAAGAGTATGAAAGATTGGAACGAAAAACGATGTTATCATCCAATTCAAAGCAGTCAATGGGTTGTAACATGGGCACTCTCAAAGATTCAGTTGGAGTATTTAAAGATAGTTTGAAGGTGTGGGGTCTTAATTGGCATGCCGAGTTGCTAGGGTTTGACCAGGTCTAATTGGTTGAACTCTAAATGCGGTTTAAACACATTTGAGAAGTGCACGTGGACACCGTAAAATGAAATATTTTAATTAAAGATGATTTTAATTATAAGTTAAAATTGATTGATCGTATAAAATCATAATCACATATTATCAGTCAATCACTAAAAAACTAATAACAATTGTTATTAAATATTATATTGATTCAAGTATTTTGTAGAACTTATTCTTTTATAATATCTAAAATTTAATTAAAATTCGTGTTACTCAATGATACATATGTTAGAATATTATTTTTGACCGATGAAGATAATAAAATCAATAAAAAATTGGGTTGGCAAAGTAACAAATCCAATCTCATATCCAATTAAATTATCAAAATTAATTATTTGGTTTCAATAGTTTCTTATTTTTTATTTATTTTCCCACTTACAGTAAATACTATATTTTTATTTGGGAGCCGGTTAGGTCCTCCAATGGAGGACGGTCACCGTCCTCCAAGATACACATGGAGCTCCATGTGGCATCCAAAACACTGTTTGGGTGCCACGTAGAGCACAAGTGGACGGTATAGATCAATATTAAAAAAAAAATTGAAAAAAACTTTTTAAACCCACAAGTCAAAGTTTGACGGGTTTCATTGGTCCACATTTCACGGTTAAAAAAACACACGGTGGAGATGAGTTTTCAATTATTTTTTTTTCAAAGATGATCTAAGCAATGCACCCGAGCTCCACGTGGCATTGAAACAATATGTTGGCTGCTACGTGAAGCTCCACGTGGAAGCTTGGAGGACGATGACCGTCCTCCCATGGAGGACGAAGGCCTTTTCCTTTTTATTTATACATAATAATATACAGTTATATCTATTTACTATGTTTAAATGTTTATTTTTTACTATAGATAATGTTTCTATTCCATCTCGTTCAATTAATTCGGTGATATACTAATTATATATATTTTATAAAATTTTCTTAATTATTAATTTCTACTTTAATTTTATAATAACTAATGTAACTAAATCAATAGGCTTTGAATTTTCATACCATACGTATTTATTAATTATTATTAAAAAGATGAATAGTAATGTCCATCCATATATAAGGGTCCAAGTTTTGACCCGAAACCCGAACCCTATCTGAAAATTGGCGAATCGAACTGGTCTAAACAGACCCGAAAACCAATACTGAATCTATTATGGACCCGCTTCGATTTTTAGGGGGGGGGGGGGTGAAACCGAGAATTTATTAGGCAGATGAGAAAACCGAAAAAGTAACTTAAAATGATAAAATGGTGATTGCACCCCATTCAAATCCATGATTGCTTGAAATTAGGCGATGGAGAATATTTTTTTAAGTGATTTTTGTACTCAAAAATAGCTACGCACTACCGATCGTTTTGAATATTTTGGCAGATGCAGGTTGACGTATGCACGGTCTTTAGCGCATGTGTGAGTATCTAATAAGACTTATGCATATTTAGAGTCAGCAGAAGAGTCCTAGTTATAGAAGAAGTCCGCCTTTGCAAATAGAAGTCTAGTTTGTTTTGTGGACTTGCCCCTATAATGAGATATAATTTATGGGCATTTTGGGCATGAAAATTTGACAGAAACTATTTTTATTTTTATATAGTAGTAAGGATTAGAATATCATTCTTGGAGGTTTACGATTAGTCAAAGTGCCTATTTCTAAAACCTATTGACTGGTTGGAAGTAGATGATGGGGATCATTTTTCACCCTAATATTTCACGCAGCAGATCTTGAGAACATGATCTTAGCATCGGACGATCAATTTTTTATTCTAGTGGGACAAATTTAACAAAAAAATTGGCTCTAAAATCATATAACACAAATCACGCTCAAACATAATTTTAGGCCCGTTTTTTTGTTTCGGACTTAGGGGGATTCTCAATAATCTTGTGGTACCAATCAGAGGTTCCCTAAATACCAATGCGTTTAATGTGATGTCAAAGATCGTTTTTATCCCAACCTTTGAACGATGGATCTTGAAGCCATAGTCATCCATCAAATGGTCACTTTATTCCACATGACACATATCCCCAAAACGTGGCCCCTAAAATGTTTTGGTATGCATCAAACTCAAACATCACTTTAGCACCACTTTTTTTTTGGTATGTGTGCCACGTGGAATAAAAAATTGGCCGTCTCATACTACACCCATGGTATCAAGATCCATCGTGTGAAAGATTGGGGAGAAAAACAATCTCCACCATCGAAACTAAAGCAATCAATGGGAATAGAGGTGTCCATATTATTTTGGGTACCCCTATTCTCACCCACCAATCATGGTCTCAAGATCCATTGTGTGGAAGATCAAGGTTAAAAACAATTTGATTGTATGCTTCCAAGCAGTCAATGTGTTTCAAGGGGTTTCAGACTTTGGCGCTTTCAATGTACTTGTTGACACAAATACAGGGACCCTATTATCTTTGGGTTGGTGTTACTACCACACCAATTTATGCTACGGCCACCTCACTTAAGCAAAGGAAAACCCCATTGTCTGTTTTGAAATAGACGGTAGAGATTGTTTTTCGTCCTAGCGTTCCACATAATAAATCTTGAGATCACAGGCCTATCATCAGGTATTCAGATGTTGATTCAATGTGAGACGCATCCCCAAAAGTGATCGTGATCACAACATACCATCAAGCATGGTTCACATTCATTTTTTGGGATGTGTGCGAAGTGGAATCAACATCGGGTCATCTGGTAGTAAACCCATTATGTCAAGATCGATTGTGTGGAATATTGGGACGAAAAATATTGTGGCCAAAACAATCTCTATCAGCCAATATGTGTTGGGTTTGGCCACATCTGATACAGATATATACCCTGATTTTATATTTGGTCAAATATCGAACCATAGTGGGTCATATCAGCATATCGGTTGGTTCCATGCCAATATTTAGACTCTTTTTTTTTTTTTAAGGATAAAGACTATTAAATATAATTTTTTTGCAAAAATGATATTTTTAGGAAGTCCCGTGTGAAATAGTGACCTCATCCATCTCCTGCGGTGGGCATGTGATGAAGGCTTTGAATCAAATGATGGAGATTGTTTTTGGCCTTAACATTTCAGAAAAATGATCTTGAAATCATGAGTACAATTAGACGTTTTATTCCACATGGCACACATCCCAAAAAGTATACTTAAACTCACATTGGAGTATGATGTGTGCCATCTGATTTAGTTACTTTTTGGGTTGTGCAGGGTATAATAAAAAATTACCGGTCTAATGGTATGCCATGATCTCAAGATCATATATGTGAAAGATTGGGGCAGAAAATGATCGCTACCATTTGATTATTTTTTAAGATGCATATTACTAAAAATCTGGGTTTTCACCCCAATCTTCCACCCAAGGGATCTAATGATTGTGAACGTACAATGAGACGGGAAGTTTTTTATTCTAAGAGGTACAGATCCTAAAAAAGTGGCACTAAAATCATATGGCATACCGGTGACATCACACTCAAATGTGATTTAAGGTCATGCCAGTATTTTGAGATTTGTGTCACGTGAAATCATAAAATGCTCATGTAATGATACACTTGTGGTCTCAAGATCCCTTTTGTGGTAGAGTGGGAAGAAAAATGATCTTATGATTTCAAGCAGTCAACAACTTTTAATGGGCTTGGGATGAAGCACTTTCAGGCATGGTGCACGAACATAGCTACCCAATGAATTTAACCTTTTTTTTAGCTCCCTTGAATCCTCTCCGTCCCCAAATCTAATAGTGTTAGTGTAATGACTTAAGCTAAAAATCTTATTAGAGAAGTTTGAAGCAATCAAGGAGTGAGATTTGCATCTTATTTGCTATCCCTTGAATTTCGGTTAGACACCGTAACTTGATGGAAATATTTGGAGTTAGTTTCTATGCTAAACAAGGGTATTTTTGGTATTATAAAATGTGATCGAAACTATTTTTACTTTTATATAATAGTAAGAATAGTAAGGATGTATTTTTTTTTGAGTTAGTCTATAGATGTGTGACTTCAAGATTTACAGGGACTTCTATGTATTAAAAGTCCGTGCACGTCATGTAATCACTCAGACTATTGTGTCCACTCATGATTGAATTCATGTAAGTGGCATAAAGTATCACCTTACGGACGTAAAAACTTGTTTGATGCGCTTAGCACTGATGGGTTAAAGTCACTTTTTGTTAGATGCGTCGGAGTTTTAGCTTAGAGGCGGGCACTTGGGAATGAAACTTGCCCATAAGGTTTACTCCAAACACAGTTGATCTCTTTTTCGGCCGATATAATGAGGCTGGTGTTATTATCCCGCCACTTTATGCATGTTACAATCACCTCACTTAAACTAAGCAAACCCCCATTGACGGCTTTAAATAAGATGACAAAGATTATTATTTTTATCTCACCACAAAATAAGTCTTGAGATCACAGGCCTACCATCAAATGATCATATATTTGGTTCCCTGTGACATACATCCCAAAAAGTTGAATCAACATCGTAAAGTAGGCTCATGATTTCAAAATATATTATATATGTGGAAGAGTGGGGCCAAAAATGATCCCCATGTGAAGCAGTCAACGGATTATTTCCTTTATTTAAGTGAGGGAGTTATAATATAGTGGTGTGGTGGTAACACCGGCCTATAAAAAGTTTGGCCTGTGTTATGGAGGAAAGAAATCGACTCAAGCACGGTGCTTTTGATTGGTTTGGTTACCCAGTACAAATATGAACTCTATATACAAAGGATTATGGCACCTAAAACAGATATTTGTGACCATGATTTGAATATCTATCATATCCGATACATGTAGGCCTCGTTCAGGTGTTTCCTGGTTTTTCCCAGAAAAGCTCAGATTTTGGACACTCAGAATCCTGACAGATTCTTAGCATACTCAGATTCCTGATTTTCACCATATGCGTTCTTAAACTACTCAGATTCCTGACAGATTCTTACAAAACACAAAATCCTTTGTTTTTAAGTTCCTCTCAGAAAATCCTCAGAATAGATTCAATCAGTGGTTATGCTATGACCGTAGAAACGTGATCTTAATCATCGGTTTATGTGCCGTACTCGAATTTCTCTCAAAATTTACGGGCAACCAATCGATATGGGGTTGAACATATTTGACGGAGTCTTTTTTCGAATTTGATTTAATTACTATTATTTTTAAAATGGGTCCCTAACACTACCATTGCACGATTGTAAGGTGTCACCATAACTCAAATATTCTACAATCGACCAGTAGTTTTTGTTTTTAATAAATGCGCCTACACCGATGGTTGCAATCTTTTTCATTAATGATCCCTACGCCGTTAGCGTAGGGATCATTTTTTATATATTTTTGTAATAAATGGTAATTGACCAGATTTAATGTACGTCAAATCAAATTAAACGGTAGAAAATGACTGTTTTCTACAGTCCTAATATAATATGGTCATGAGCTGTCTTATTAAACAAAAAGGCATTCAAACTTATCATCTAGATCACATCTAATACATATTATATTCAAGCGGACAATAACCATTGACTGATCTGCATTAGACGATGAAGAATATTTTTTGCTCCAATCTTCCTCACAATAGATTTTAAGATCATGGAACTCTTATCAGACGGTCAGATGTTGATTTAACATAACACATTCCTAAAAAGTGACCTAAATTATGAAAATGTGAGTTGACCAAATCTTTTTGGAGATGCGTGTTATGTGAAATCAACATCTGAGCGTCTAATTAGAAATCTAATGATCTTAAGATCTATCTTGGGCGCAATTAAAGGTTCCCGATTTAGTATTAGGTAAATGCTTGTGTGCCATGAGCTTTTGGTACTCTGGCTACTTTTGAGATGTATGCCATATAAAATGTTCTTGTATGTTGCTTGATGAGTGCACTATGATTTGAACTTTTTGGTGTGAAGGATTGGGAATAAAAAAAGGTCGACAATATAGTTTGCCATAAGATGTTATCTTTCATGGATGACTTCTCAAGTTACAACCAGATCAAGCTCGCGAAGGTAGACTACAAGAAAAACTCATTTACCACAACATGCGATTTCCACCATCCGATTCAAAATAGTCAAATACAATCTAATAGTAAGGGACCATTTTTTAGGATGTCTGCCATGTGGAGTCAGTGTGTTTCGTCTCATACAAGTAAGGACAATGTTATATAGTGGACAATTTTACAGCAGCTTTATGTGGCGCGATATGACTAGTCGCACATATAGTGGGGCCCAAGCATGAGCTACCATGGCATGCCACATAAGCTGCCAGTAAAATTATTTATCAAAATTTATCCACCATTTATAATTTTTCTACAAGTAATTGTACTAACAACTAGCAACTCACTTGAGCTGATTTTCATGTTGTCAACTTAACAAATTTTGACCATTTTTGGCATGAAGAGATTGACTTATTAGTGCATCTCCCACAGTTTAACCAATTTAGCGGAAAGAGATGATGCGTGCATCATCCACAGTACATGTGTTGGGTACCTAAAAGGAATTCTTTTATTTCCTTCACCTACCAAAAATTAACAATAAAATTAGAATTTTTTTTTTAGGTACATTGATCAATCGCCACCACGAATGTAGTCAAACACATGATTTTATAGAGACTCAGATGCAGATGCTATAACCTCAAACTAGCACATAAAACGAGAAAAATGTAAATAAAGAAACTCTCTCAACCTTCTGATCATCATAAACAGGTTATATTTTAACTTAAAGATGAAGAGTAGCATGAATTTCTATAGTTCTGATAAACATTCTATAATTATAATAAAAATTCTCTTTACCAATAAATACCCAAAATCCTCTTAGACCCACCTGTTGCCCTGTGAAATCAATTCCTTTCTCGGGTTGGGGAAGACGATGCATAGCTTCAACGAAGCGACTATGTAGCTGTTTGGGGGAGGATCTCATGTATTTTACAAGGAGAAGTATACTTCACAGCCGAGATCCAAGCTCAGAATTCGAGCTAATCCCAGCAATTTACTCAGACGTCGAAACGTCGTTTTCACTCGGATATAGCTCCGATTCCGAGTTCCCAAAAAATCTCTCAAACGTGGTCCAAACTCGGATTTTGCTTCCAAAACTCAAATTCTTGGCAGAATCTGGGCCAAAAAATCTCTCGAACGAGGCCTTAGAGTTGGACTTTTAATCTCACACCACTAAAGCGTGATTTTCATTATGCCATGCGGTGAACATCGGTGTTCTATCTAAATTGTCCAAGTGTAAATCTATTATTACTTCATTAGAATATGACCCTGGCCAAAGAAAACATACCTATAAGTGGATGTGAGCCATTCGATTGATGAACTTTAAACTCAACCATTATAATTGAAAAGAACGATTAAAATTAAAGTCAACTGATCGGATGATTTAAATCTCCTTGTAACACCGTTTTTGGGACTTTGGTGGTTGGGTCTACATTATATTACTTTGATGATAGAGATCACCAACATCTTAAACTATTGATGATGTATTATTATTTAAAATAAATTTTTAAATCACAATTAGGAGAGTCTTGCCCCAAAATAAATAATGGAGGCTGGTGAATAAAAAATAAGGGGGGCTTGCTAATTCCCTCTTTTCATTTTTTTTTTTTTTTTTTTTTTTTTTACTATTATGGTGAGGATTAACTATCAGAATCAACCCATATTTGGTAAAGCTAAGAGTGGAGAAAGAGTATCGATCCCACGACCTACTCCCTCACAAAGGAGGGGAGTGTACCAAAATTATTTGATTTTTTTATATGGGAGGGAATGTACCAATTGGGCTAATGCCCTTTGGTTCTATTTCACTTTTAAGCCGGGTTTTGACATTGGCAATCCGTGGTCAGCGCAGTTTAATAATATAATTTTTTATAATTTGTTTGTCAATAAATAAATGGTGCCAGATCAGATGGAATAAATAAAAGTCCCTCGCAGCATCAAAGAACCGTGGAGTGGTAGAAAAAAAGAGAGAAAAAAGAGAGCCTTTAAAAAGACTTCTAAAAAAGTCAAAAATGACTGCTAAAAATAAATATAATTTTAAAAGTTTAACTCTAATTAGTAAAGTGAATGTCATGTCATCCATCACTTTACAAAAGAGACCATGTCACGCCCATATCAATTAGCATAGAAAATATCTCATACGCCCAAACACATTTAAAATCATGGAGCATGTATTGTAATATAGTATTTAATAGGAAGAAATACCATGAATGGTATAATAAGGTTGTGCTTTATTTAATTAATATGGGAAGAAACATCTGATATGATAATGCTATGTCTTATTTACCCGAAATGGAAAGTTCCATATATATATATATATATATATATATATATATATATATATATATATATACTTGGTTTGGCTTGAGATACCTTCTAAGCAGATGAGATACCCTGAGAAACTAAGCGTGAGGATGCTAAAGATGAGATTGGCAGCTCAACACTTTGGGCATTCAATCTGATCCAACCCGACGCGAAGGCTGCACCCCGAACCCCACCCAAAAAAAAAACTGGATCCGGTACTGGTAACCTAGTCCAAAAATCCATGTCAAATGCCTCGAGCACCACCTGACTCAATGGGTCAAGTTATGTACTTGACCCAGTACAAAAACCAGGTCAGACGGATGGATCGGGAAAAACAGGCCACCAACCCAGTTAACAGCCCTAGTTACATTACCATCAATAGCAAGCAAGCAAGCAAGCACAGATAGAGTTGTATGGAGCAAATCTCCTTCCAAATGAGGCAATTAGAGTACACTCTATTGCTACTAGGAAAGTAATAATCACTCTTCAAATAAAAGAAACAAAAAGAAAGCCTCACTCCCAAGTCCCAACACCCCCCAACAACTTAAAATGAAAATACCAGAATTCAGCCCACACAAAATAATTACAACCCCCAACGGCCCAACCACACAAGAATTTCACATTAGACCTCTTAATCAACCGTTACTTGATGAATCCAATCTTGCTCACTGTTGTTAGTCCATCACATCCACACCACACATCAACAAACAAGGGAAGATCTCAGTGACGGAAGATGCGTGCAGGAAACCCAGCGGATAACCGACTCGGTCACCATGAGATCGAGCTGCTCAAACTCCCCAAGCCCAATCATTCGGTTCCTCTTACTTCGAATGCCCAACGCTCTAGAAACAATTACCCCACCCCTTCGAACCTCTGACGCCTTGTGCTCAGTTCCTCTGTTCTCGCATCCGAAACAAGCAGAAGATTCAGGTGATGTAAAGAGCCTCCCAAAGCTGCTTTCTGCAATAAAAAAATTAAGCAAATCAGGAATGGGGGTTTCTGGGATATCAATATAACTAAAATATAAGAATGTTGTAATCAGTACCTCTTTGAATTAAATTAACTTTTGAACGGTTAGTAGTTGAATCCAACAGGTTCACTTTCTCAGTTGGAGAGCTCGGACTGAGAAATGCAAAGCTCGGCAAGGAGGGAATCGGAGAAGATAATCCGAAACTGTTTGATTCGCCACAGCTACGGAATGAAAATCCACCAGATGGTGAGCACGGGGTAGCATCAACTAGGAAGGAAGAAAATGACGATTTGCAAGTGAACGCAGGAGAATGATCTGGTTGGACATTGCCAGAAATGGTAGACCCAGAGCCGAAGCTTACATCACGGTTTCCAGAGATGAATGGGGAAGAGAAAGAGCCACCAACTACGTCACGCATCTCGCTGTTTAAGTAGGTGCTTTCATATGGTTCTTCCAACTGCTGCACACAGTCCCTTATCCAAGAATGATCTGCACAATTATTGATATCAATTATATGAAGAGAACTAAAAGAGGGGGCAAGCACTCCAAATTCCACTTTTTGCTGTCAATTCAACATTTATGATCAGAATAGAAATATCAAGAAACCATGACATAAAGGAAAATTGTTGCTACCTTTGAAGACCATATAATTCATGTAAAATACAATAAAATCAGGCGACAAGAAGGCCACATGATTCCAATAATCTTAGTTTCTTGATATTTTTATATTTGCTCTAACACTCAGATTTTGATTTGGCTTCGGCAGAGTGGCGTTAGTCAGGCAGAGATAAGAAATTCATAAATGTTAGAAATGAGTGTGTTTCAAAAATTGCAAAGGGTAGCTCTATTCATGGCTACCGAATTACTAAGGGTGCCTACGTAGAAAAACCATTTGACAGCTTTAGATCAGACGATGGAGATCAGTTTTTCATCTCAATCTTCCACACAAAGGATCTTTAAACTATGGACGTACCATCAAACAGTCAGTTTTTATTTCCACGTGGACATATCCCAAAACGTGACCCTAAACATGTTGGAGCGTGATGTGTGCCACATGTTTTTTGAGCCTCTTTTTTGGGACCTATGCCACGTGAAAAAAAAATTGACCATTTGATGGTATGCCCATGGTTTCAAGATCCATTATGTGGAAGACTGGGGTGAAAATTGATCTCCATCGTCTGATTCAAAGTAGTATATGGGTTTTCAGTGTAGGCTCCCTCAGCAATTCGGTAGGCACGTATAGAGCCACCCAGTTGAAAAATACCATAAAAATAAATTCAGAGAATCATGTTATCTACTCATTTCCTCAACTCATTAGCCATTATAGTTTAGATGCATGGAATTTCACCAACCAATTCAACCCTCTAAAATCCAACCAAGAGTCACATAATTTTAGACTAAAAAAGCTTGGTACACAATCCTTAAAAGTAGTTTCAACTAAACAAACAATGGAGGAATCTAAGTTTACCTAGAACCTGTGCAGCAGTGAGCCTTTGAGCAGGATCTGTACAGAGCATTCCAGCAATCAAATCCGTACCAGAAGCAGAAACCCGATCCCAAGGATCAGAGGGAAACCGCAAATCAGCAGCCCTAACTGCATCAAAGATTCTTGACTTAGTCTTCCCCCAAAAGGGCGGCATCCCACTAAGAAGAATGTAGAGGATAACACCGGCACTCCACACATCTGCAGCCTGGTTGTATCCCCCTGCCAATACTTCAGGAGCTATATAAAACGGGCTTCCCACAGTCCCATGCAGGCTTTGCCCTAGAAAAATAAAACCCAAACATTTAGAATACAACACAATAACAAGGATCTAACAGCTTACTAAATTAACTGCCCAAGAGATAGATGGTGAATTTCTCTTGACACACAACTAAGAAAAATAAAAGTATTATTGTACATCTCAACTTAATGCATTGTTCTATAGAATCATATACATAGAGCTTGTGCATTTCATTGTTGAGACTTTGCATGTAAGTAGATTTTACAAGTAACACGTTTTCATAATATCAACTAGTAACAATCTAATTTACATGTGAAAAATGTGTGTTTGTTTCCCAGCAATCCATTGGGTAATAATATATTTTTAACTGTTGAGTAATAAAAAAATGAAAGTATTATTGTACATCTCAACTTAATGCATTGTTCTATAGAATTATATGCATAGAGCTTGTTCATTTCATCATAGAGACTTTGCATGTAAGTAGATTTTGCAAGTAACACTTTTTCATAATATCAACTAGTAACAATCTAGTTTACATGCGTAAAATGTGTGTTTGTTTCCCAGCAATCCGTTGTGTAATAATAATTTTTTAACTGTTGGGTAATAAAAATTTGAATTTTATAGCTGTTGCATATTACATGCGTGATTTTAAAGTTTTATGAGGGCAAACGCTTGGAGGTCAAAAAAATTACACCACATGCCACATCAACAATTACAAAAGGTTATACGGTAAAAAGAACGATTGAAAACTGTCCCGTCAGCAAAAACTAGGCACTTCTGACGTAATATTCCGACTTTATGCCGAAGTGAACAGCCTCATAGAGTGTGCGTGTGTTTTTCTACCTCTTGAACATTTTTACTATTTGTCCTATACTTCTATATTTATCATTTTCCATTTGTTAGACCAAAAAATGTTCACATTCTATATTTTATATAATTCCTCAAATATGGGAAAAGTAATTCTTGGATCCAGCAATGAAAATAAACACAAAAAGCATGGAAAAATACCTGGTTTAATATAGGTAGCAAGTCCAAAATCCGCCAATTTAATGGGCGACGATGGCGATTTTGTAGCCAAAAGTATGTTCTCAGGTTTCAAATCCCTATGAACTACACCCTTGTCATGACAATACATCACCACTTCCATAAGATGTTTGAAAAGAATGCGAGCATCAGAGTCCGAAAACCACCCATGCTTCTCTAACCGGTGGAAAAGCTCTCCACCAGCACAAAGCTCCATTACCAGATGCACATAATTCTCTTCCTCAAAGACCGCCTTGAGATCCACAACATTTGGGTGCCCAGATAATCTGGTCATTATTTCAATCTCTAGCTGGACGCTACAAAGATCATCTGGTGTGACCAATCTATCCTTCGCAATAGATTTACAAGCCAAGATATCTCCGGTCAACTTATCCGAACAAGCCCGAATGACGCCAAATTGCCCCCATCCCAATTGCTCTCCCAAAAGGTATCGGACTTCAAAATTCGAAGTCTGATTCGAGCCCAAAATTGTATCAGTTAGAGTGGCTACTTTATAACAGTTACACAAAGTGATCGATGATGGGCTGCTGTTGCTCTTGGCAACGGCCATAACAAGAACTCAAGAGCTCGATAAGAAATGAACCCAAAGTACTCAGTTTCTCTGAATCAATAATCCTCTGAACACTGAATTTACAGTCAAATGAAAGCGAAGATCCATAATAAGAACTTGAAGCCCGTCTGTAAGAACCCAAAATCAGAAAAATTCAATTGATTTGTATGGTGTGTGTGGATCCAAAATCAACAGAAATCTAAGCTTTGATCCTTCTTTTTATTCCTATTACCCTCTTTCTTCAAAATAACAATTTTAGTCAAACCTAGATTATGTGAACAGGTACCGACTTACTGACCACGAGATCTGGGAATGGGTCAATGGCCAAAAGAAGTTTCACACCACACCAAGTAGTTGAACTAGAACAACGAATCTGAAGAAAGATGGGTCTATTACCAGAGCTCTCAAATGATCCAAAGCCAAAACCCTAACAACTTCGAAGCTCCCTTCTTCATATCTATGCCTCTCCGAGAAATCGCCAAGAATGAGACGATCGCCCTCTTCTGAAATTCAAAAATATGGTTGTTTTCGTCAAGATTCTTTATACATAGATTTAAACAGCAACATAAACCCAAAAATTAGAAAGAAAAACACCCTTTTGGTACAAGTTATTACAGATCATGGGTAAATTTTTTTCTGCTTTTATCTTAAAAAAAAGAAGCAGCTTAAGTATCTGAAGTCTTAAAGCTCCATTTAATTCCAAAAAAGAAACCCAGAAAGAACATATATATATATACCCAGAAACACCATCAAACCCACTTTAAGATTTTTATTTCCTTTCTTAAAAAGAAAAAGAAAAAATAAATAAAAGTTAATAGAGAAAATCACTAAAAACCCTAAATAAAAAAATTCAAAAAAACGAGAACAACCAGCTATCAATCTGCAACAGACGCAAACACTTTGACAAATACCAAAACCCACTAAAAAAACACAACATACAACACATCAGATCCAAATTCTTCAAACGAATAAAAAAAAAAAAGAAAAAGAAAAAAGAGAAAAACGATCAAAACCTACATTTCAAAATGTCGCTTCGTCGATGACTTCTGAACAAAACCCTTTGGATTCTTTGAAAGGAAAACCACAGTAGAAGTTGTCCGTTGAGGTCCGTCCGTCCGTTCGTCCGTCCGACCGTTCAATATTTGTGGATTAATCCCCAATCCATGAAAAAAATTATAATCATAGGTAAAATTTATATATAGTTTTAACCCAGCTGTAAAAATCATCTCCTCAGATCTTTCAACCCCCACAAAAACTAGCAGATACAAGGATTCTAACCTGAACAGAGCTGTTGGAAAATAGCCGTTGGCTGGTTGGCTGGATTTATCCACTGTTCTTCCAAAGGCAGAGTATACTGGCGAGAGGAAATTTGAGCTCAGATTCTGAGCCTTTCCGACCCAAAAACTCCGACGAGCAGATGTCGCTATCTCTCAGATTCATGCAGAAAGCGCCAAAATCGATGCGAACTCCCGAACGGTTGATTCACGCAGAAAACCCCAGAATCGGGCTAAAATCTGAGTTCAAACTCATATCTGGGTTAAAGTCACTTTTTGTTAGATGCGTCGGAGTTTTAGCTTAGAGGCGGGCACTTGGGAATGAAACTTGCCCATAAGGTTTACTCCAAACACAGTTGATCTCTTTTTCGGCCGATATAATGAGGCTGGTGTTATTATCCCGCCACTTTATGCATGTTACAATCACCTCACTTAAACTAAGCAAACCTCCATTGACGGCTTTAAATAAGATGACAAAGATTATTATTTTTATCTCACCACAAAATAAGTCTTGAGATCACAGGCCTACCATCAAATGATCATATATTTGGTTCCCTGTGACATACATCCCAAAAAGTTGAATCAACATCGTAAAGTAGGCTCATGATTTCAAAATATATTATATATGTGGAAGAGTGGGGCCAAAAATGATCCCCATGTGAAGCAGTCAACGGATTATTTCCTTTATTTAAGTGAGGGAGTTATAATATAGTGGTGTGGTGGTAACACCGGCCTATAAAAAGTTTGGCCTGTGTTATGGAGGAAAGAAATCGACTCAAGCACGGTGCTTTTGATTGGTTTGGTTACCCAGTACAAATATGAACTCTATATACAAAGGATTATGGCACCTAAAACAGATATTTGTGACCATGATTTGAATATCTATCATATCCGATACATGTAGTCAAAAAAATATGGAGTTACACCAGAGCCTATATATATATATATATATATATATATATAGGAAGCAGTAATGCTAAGTGTTGAGCTCTATGCAAATGCCGCTGTCGTTTGGATGCCAAATGATGTCTAATCCGAAGATTCATTGTTGAGGCAACATGCATAAGATCGGTCACATCCATTCAAGGATCAAAATTTCAGCTGAAATAGCAGAAATTTTAGCCGAAATTATCAGTTTCAGTGGAACGATAATTTATATTTTTGGTAATTTTTGGCTATATTGAAGTTTTCGGCCGAAATTTTGAATTTCAGCCGAAATTTCTGTCCAAATTTTTGATTTCGGTCCCCTCCGAAACCGAAATGAAAACCAAAATTTTGGTCCACCTCACAAAAAAATAAAATTGAAAAAAATATTTTATCCACCATCCAAAATGTAGTAAAAGTCTACAAAAAATCAACAACACACTAAGAATGCCATGCGGAACCCAATATTTGACATTTTTTGAAGGCCAAAATTTTTATTTTAGGTCACATGCCATGCTCGTGACACAAGAACCCAAAACTGATTTATTTTTTGGATCACATGCCACGTGGGATGTGATCTTGGGCACATGCACAACATTTAACATTGAGGCGTTGAGGTAGGGAAAGGAATGTCGAGGTTGTTAATGTTGATAAAAAATTTGTATTAATAATGACTCCAAGGCATGCAATTCACTGCGCTGTCTTAAAGACAATAGGCGCCCCCACTCCGTCGAATAAACGAAGATGCAATAAGATTCCCAGTGAATCTGCCTTCAGGATATAACAGAGTCCGGTCTTGCCAAGAACCATATATTCTTTTCTAGATTGCACTTTCTAGAGAAATACCCTGTCACACAGATTTTCTCATACATAAAAAGACTTTTAAAAAAATAAGAACGTAAGAGAAGATGAGAAATAGATGCTATTATTTTTGTTGTCTTTTATGTCTTTTCAGATAACAGTAAAATGATAAATCGATTTCACTTGTACCTTTTCAAAGAGTTGTGTCTTTTTAAATAACAGTAAAAAGAAAAGTCGATTTCACTTGTGTCTTTTCAAATTTACTGTCAAGAGATGTCATACTTATGTCTTTTCACATTTACGGTGAAGAGATAAATCCAAATCTAAAAAGACACTTATTTAGAGAGATAATATTTACAAGTTTACGATTGAATTATTATCAATATATATAATGATAATTATAAACTTAATTTTAAAATAATAAAATATATATTACTACACTAATATATATATAACAATTCCCCACTTATTTTAAAATAAAAAAATTATGTATCAAAACGATCATACTAAGTATCATTAGAGGTACCGATCGGTTTGAATCTGTAATTAGTATATAAAACTTAAAGTTTGTAAGGACTTTAAATAGCTTATAGCCTTGAACTTAAAACCTGTCTAACAAATCAAAATTATATATACACTTATTATGACCTAAATCATTAATGACATAAAACATGCGCTTTACAACCATGCGCTAAAATCTTGACTTCATGAATATCTCCGAGAGAGGACCGAATCTTGGTTGAAGCGGCTTCACTTCCATACTCATACAGGTGAATCTGTCATGGGTGCTCTTGTAACTACTTTATCACCTCAGCAAATGAATACCTACAGAATCATTAAGAGTTAAACTCATACTCTTATATTACTTTATCACCCAAGCAAGAGATGTGCACAAACTTTAACACCATAGGGATGACCAATAGGTAACATACCTTTGTGCACTTTCAAGGGTCACGAAGTAGTTTCTTATCTCGTTGAACTTAGTATTTGAGATCTCTAACTCTACTAAGTTGAGGTTCAATCACTCTGCCTTTAAATATATCGGTGTTAGGCCCATCCCTCTCGATGTTTTCAATATTATATTTTTAGGTAGTATTTTTGTAAGCTTCGAAGTCATTCTGCCTCTTTTGCTCGCGCAAATAATGCTATATACTTTAATTTCATACTTGAATTAGAAAGACTTGTCTATTTTTAAACTCCCACGATACTGCTCCTTCTATCAAAATAAAAATCCATCCGCTTGTGAATTTTGAATAAGAGGAGTCAGAAATTCAAGTAGCATCAGCAAACCCCTCGAAGGGTTCAGATTTTCCACTATATTATAAATTATAATGTATAATTCCTTTCAAGTATCTTAATGCCTTACGAATAGCTTTCCAATATTTCAACCCTGGATTGTTAGTCTACTCAATACCCCCACTATATATATTATATTGGGTTTAATATGCTCCATTAAATATATAAGACTTTTATTTCAGTGATGATAAACTGTAATTCTTAAACTTGTTCAAGAATCGATTTATCTCCAACCATTATCAAAATATTAGAGACTAGAAAAGTCTTTGTACTTACATCCTTAATTAGATACTTATTTTCTAATGAATCTTAAATTTTTAGTAATAGTGCACTTACAAAAAATGTTGAACAATCTATCGCTTAATGCATTGAGGATGTGGTCCCGACAATCTAGATCATCTTCTAGCCATTTGAGTCGAACGTTCGATCCTCCACTAGTCGTACTTTCTGTTTTTGCTTCCATCTTTTGAAATTTGATCTGTCAAATCAGTCAAGTTTGATAAGATCTAGATTCATGAAATTTATGCTCTAAGCTATTAGAACGATTTATTGTCTTAAATTGTTGATAAAAAAATGGTATTAATAATGACTCCGAGACACGTAGTTCACTATACTGTCTTAAAGACAATAGACGCCTCCACTCCGTCGGATAAATGAAGATGCAACAGGGTTCCTAGCGAATTTGCCTTCAGGATACAACAGAGCCCGATTTTGCCAAGAATCGTATGTTCTTTTCTAAATTGCACTTTCTAAAAAAAAAATCCGTCACACAGATTTTCTGATACACAAAAAGACTCTTAAAAAAATAAGAACATAAGAGAAGAGGAGAAATAGATGTTATTATTTCTGTTGTCTTGTATGTCTTGTATTTTTCAAATTACGGTGAAAAGATTTCAAATCTGCCATTTCAAAGAGTTTGTGTCTTTTCATAGGGTTGTGTCTTTTCAGATAACAGTAAAAAGATAAATCGATTTCACTTGTGCCTTTTCAGAGAATTGTGTCGTTTCAGATAACAGTAAAAAAAAAATGTCGATTTCACTTGTGTCTTTTCAAACTTACAGTGAAAAGATGTCAGACTTGTGTCTTTTCACATTTACGATAAAGAGATAAATCCATATTTGAAAAGACACTTATTTAAGAAGATAATATTTACAAGTTTGCCATTAAATTATTATCAATATATATAATGATAATTATAAACTTAATTTTGAAACAATAAAATATATATTACTATACTAATATATATAGCAGTTAATGCAGGGCCAACGCTGGATGACTCGCACTTATCCAATCGGGTGTCTCATATGTCACACTACAAAAAATAAGACTATTAGCGACACTAAAAATTACCGCTATTAATAAAAAGAACTTGTTGTTTCAATAGCGACAGGACTATTAGGGGCAGTTTTTTTTGTTAATAGGGGCAAGTTTTGGTGCCGCTAATAGTCTTATTTTTTGTAGTGTCATGTGAGTAACCCACCTTGTTTGCAATACTAAAGTACTCTTTTCAACTCCATCCGCAACGAACTTCTCGTGGGTCAAACTTAGACTAAGGACTCCCACCTAAAATAGACACTCAAAAATGCATTTACTAAAGTACATAGTGCACTTGTGCACTTGAGGAATGTCATTCATCTCATCTACTGTACTATACTAAAATGTATGAAATGAATATTGTTTATGTTCTATAAGTGCACTAAAATCATCAATGGGTGACGTGCTAGATGAAAATGGAGTGATATGTAAATATGTTCCCAAAAGTGCATTTAAAGATAGATAAATGCAATTTGATGTCATATAAGTGCACTCACTTACTTCTTTTAGTGTACTTACAAATGTTATAAGTGGATTTATGGATATTATAAAGTGTAATTTTATGCCTTATAAGTGCACTCACTTTCCTCTTTTAGTGCATTTTATAAATAAAGAAGAAGATAAATTTTACACTTTTCACATTCAATAAGTACAATGTGTACTTGAGGAATTTCATTTATCTCAATAATTGCACTATCCTAAAACACGTGCAACTTTTTTTTATAATTTTTTTTTATAATTTTTTTTTTCTTTATTTATTTATTATTATATTTTTTCTTTCGATAACTTGGTACCTGAGCTTTTATGGCACCCACTTAATCACAGGGGTACATGTGCACTCTAAATTCAGCATATAAGGTAAGCACAAAATATAAATTCTTAGGATGACTTGAGGGGAAGGAGTTTTGAACTCAGGTCTCCTTTTAAAAGGAGGTACTACCATATTTATTTATTTGTTTTGTTTCGTGACGTTTTCTTGTATATTTTTTTGTCGATTCTTAAATGCTAAGTCATTTGCTCATAATTTGAATCATCGTCTCTCTTTTTCTTTGACAAATTTTGCAAATTTTTTATTTTCATCACATCCAACTTACTACAAAAGCCCATAAGACGAGATCTTGTGTTTTTGGCTAGTTACATAAATGATTTTTTTTTTGGACGGTCAGGATGATGGGAGAATTTTAATCAATTAATCAAATAACTCTTTAGTATGTTAAATATATTATTTTCATAAATGCGATTATGCGTGTAGCTCGAGTTCAGGCCAATGATATGTGCATTAAAGACTGGCGGTCAGGTTGAGGGTCACGGGTCAGAAGTGGCAAGTCACTTTGGTTCGACCCAAACCCGACCCATATATATGCATCGTTACACATGAGTGCTCCCCTTCTTTTCCTCCATCAATTGTGCTTGAGCACCTTTAAGTCTACCCACCGAATCTTTGAGTTTACCCACGCTAAAATTCATTGATTTGAATCTGACGATGCAGATTATTATTCATTCTAATATTTCACTTAATGGATCTTCAAATTATGGGCGAGCCATCAAATGATATGTTTTTGATTTCATGTGATACACATCCCAAAAAGTGACCTTATTTGAGTGTGATGAGTTTCATGCATGTGATGTTAAGTTCACTTCTTTGGAATGGATACTATTTAAAATAAGAGACTGATGGTGGATGGTATAAGCATGATCTCAAGATGCAGCATGTGAAAGACGATCTACATCATCGGATTCAAAGCAATCAATGGGTTTCAGCATAGGTGAACTCAAAGATTCGGTGAGTGGATTTAAAGGTACTCTTTGTGCTTAAGCGCATACACCACCCATGATTTTCTTTTGTTTTTTTTTGTTCCTATAATCATAGTGATAAATTTCGGCGAAATTTCGCGAAATGGTGGTCAAACGAAATATTCGGGAAAATTTTGGTACTTTTCGATAGTTTTGATGTTTTCGGTAATTTCAATATTTTTGGTATTTTTCGGTAAATTTTGGTAAATTTCTGTAAATTATATATATATATATATATATATATATATATATATTTATTTATTTATTTATTTATTTATTTATTTTTATTTTAAATATGTTAGTAAATTAATATATATTTTAGTTTTTTTTTTATAATATTAAATATATATTTTTTTGTATATTTTTAATCTCCAAAATTTTTTTGAAAGATATCAAAATTAATCTGAAATGGACTGAAAGGACCCCCACCGAAAAATTCCCAAAAACAAAATTTGTTACTATGCCTACAATTGGGGTTACTAATGTATGAAAGAAATTTTGGTGACCAAAGTTAAATGAAATGTTGGATGAAAAAAAAAAAAATATATATATTAAATACAGACGATTGAGATTTTTCTGAGTACACGGTTCAGCTTGCAAACTTGGTCCAATTATGAAAATTCAACCTCATTAATAAATAGATTGGACAAATATATAAAATTATAGACCTTACTAAATATTTTAGCATTTTATCACCTCTTTAGTTTGATCTGAATTCGCTAGAACCAACCATTTAATCTATTTTGGATCAGACCCTAAAATCTAATTTTTATTTTCAATTGATGGAAATAGCAGATTCGGGCTTGACCTTTAAACCCAAGTATCCTAAAAAAATAAGGTGCTTCAATAACACTGATAGCGACATGACTAATAGCAGGAGAGGGTTTATTCAAACAATCAGGGGTTTATTTGAACAATCGGGGTTCGTCACCCTAACTTTCTTCTATCCCGACATGCCTTGGCATCTTTGGCTTAGCCATATATGGTCAAGATATAGATGGACCAGCCCTGGGGGAGAATTCAAAATTGTGTGAATTGTGTAATCTTCAATTACTGGCATTGGTAACCGACCCAAAGTAATTTGATTATAATTCAATTGTTGTGCGGTGGATCTATTGAAATGATTTTGATCAACATATCTTTCTTCTCCATGTCTTCGATTGGTTTGGTGCTTACTCTCATGAACCAACGAAATGCCTATAGTTCATGCCGAAAGAACCTTGGAGCTGAAAGAGGAAATTGCTTCCTATATGGAAAGTATGAAGAAAGAGAATTCTTGATTCAGTTCTCCACTTTAACGACGACAGAAAAAGGGATTGATAAAATTCTATTGAGTCTGACTCATAGTGATCATTTATCAAAGAATGACTATGATTATCAAATGATTGAACAATCATGAGAGTTTTTTGTTAATAGCGGCAGCTTTTTGGCTGCCGCTAATAGTCTTATTTTTTGTAGTGTTGGTTGACTATTTCATTCGAGTTTCAGATACTAAGTACCAGTGTTAGAGATCATTTCGTTCAACTTCAATATCAATGCTATCATCTCGCTATCAGTTGATTCAAAATTTGAGTCGGCGATATATTTATCGACCTATAGTCCCATACAAACAACTATGGTTTCTAGCTAGTTGGGCATAATTATGGTAGAAAGACTGGGACCAAAATTTTTTTGTTCACTATTATACTACTTTGAAAAGTTTTAAATATGTGCATATAAGTTTTAACTTTTTTCTTTAATAAACAACCATTACTAATAAAAAATATCTCAAATTCATTATATTGCGAGACATAGTGCACACTTCCTTTTGTTATACTTTGCCATGATCATACATACTGAAATAATCATAACAGTTTTACTAATGCTTCAACAGATAAGGTAGAAGGAATATAAGTTAAATATTCAATTAAAATTTATTGGGCATGACCGCCTTGAGAAAAAGGCACTCTATCTTTTCAATCTCCTTTGGGGTTTAACTCAATCTCACAAAATCGGCTTGGAAGGTGAGGAGTGTCTAGATTATATATAGCCCAAGACCTCTAAGCCCACAGGTAATGTAAGACTATTCTAACACGCCCCGCACGTGTTGGCGAGATTGAGCCAAACCAAATCACATGGACAATTGAATAAGGGACGTGAAGTAGAGATACACTTGCTCTGATACCATAATAAAATTCCATAAGCCTAACTCAACCTCATAAAACTAGCTTGTAAGGTAAGAATTGCCCAAATTATATATAGCCCAAGATCTCCAAGCCCATATGCAATGTGAGACTATTCTAACAGTAACCATGTTCTAAAGGATCACACTGTGGCATAAATGGTCCCATGATGGTTGTTATATCCTTCACTTTTATTCTTTTATGTTAATTTTTTTCTTCATGCACTAAATATAACAATATTTGTTAAAGCACTGATACTAATGTATATATTTATCAGTCCAATTTTACCTTCCAAGCATGAGGATATTTTTTTAATTTTTAATATATTCTTTTACTTTATGTACTTAATTATGTCATTTCTTTGTTGGATTAGTTACGAGGGAATGGATTGTTTACTGAATATTCTCACCGTGGGGTTGGGATTGTGAATAAGAATTTTCTTGACCTCCCCTTTTAATATATTTTCTCTTATTTCTTTTTGTGTTCTTTTTTACATTGAAGTAATTATATGAAATGGTCTTCACTGAATTGAGATATTGTTTTACCAGTTCCTGCTTTGTAAACAGAATCTTTACCCAATAAGTGAGGATAGATTGGAGTAAATTTTTATATTGATGAGTGTAGGGAGATGTCAATTGTTGATGGGTTTGTGCCGGTCATGGTAACAAACATTTTGAAGCATTGATATCCATTTTACCATTTAAAGAATATATATATATATAATATAGGAAAATTAGAAAAAATGTCTACTTTAGAAACGTTTTAAGCTATTAGGCTAGAAAAAAAAGTTTTACGTAAAAGGGATTTCGAAAATTAGGAGTTTAAAGATATGTGAGATCTCAATATTGACACATGTGGAGTTTGAAAAGGGTATTAGCAAATTACATTACTACTCATCTTTCTTAGTAAATTACATCACTACCTTCTTACTTAACAAATTACATCACTATCTTCTTACTTAAAAAATTACATCACTACCCTTCTTTCTTAACAAATTACACCACTACCCTCATGCTTAACAAATTATAACACTACCCCTCTTTTTTAGCAAATTACATCACTACCCCTCGATGGGCGATCGGCGACCCAGCTCCCATCGCCCATCGCCCATCGCCCATTGAGGGGTAGTGATGTAATTTGCTAAGAAAGAGAGGTAGTGATGTAATTTGGTAAAAAAGAGGGGTAGTAATGTAATTTGTTAAGCAAGAGGGTAGTAGTGTAATTTGCTAAGAAAGAGGGGTAGTGATGTAATTTGTTAAGCAAGAGAGTAGTGATGTAATTTGCTAAGAACCTTTTCAAACCCCACATATGTCAATATTGAGATCTCACATATCTCAGAACTCCTAATTTCCGTGAAATCTCTTTTACCTAAAACTTTTTTTTCCTAACCTAATACCCTAAAAAGCTTCTAAAGTAGACATGTTTTTCTAAAGCCCCCATATATATATATATATATATATATATATATATATATATATATATATATATATATATATATATAGGAACTGGTTAGGTCCTCCAATGGAGGACAGTGACCGTCCTCCAAGATCTATGTGGAGCTCCATGTGGCACCAAAAATACTTTCTGGGTGCCACATGGAGCACAGGTGGACAGTTTAGATCAATATTAAAAAAAAAAAATCGAAATTTTTTTTTTTAACCCACAAATAAAAGTTTGACGATTTTTATTGGTCTACATTTCACGGTTCAAAATATACACGTTAGAGCTGAGCTTTTAATTTATTTATTTTTTAAATGATCTAAGCAATGCACCCAAGGTCCACGTGGCACTCAAAAAGTGTTTTGAGTGCCACGTGGAAGGTTGGAGGACGGAGGCCTTTTCCTATATATATATATATATATATATATATATATATATATATATATATATATATTAAAAGATTGGAGAAATTATAACTTTTGTTAAGAATTTTTTTATATTGTTATTTCCAAATTTTAAAATTATTTAAAATAAATTTTAGAGATTTTAATGAAGATGAACACGCGCGATATGATTTTATTTAGATATAATTTTTTTGGGTTTTTTTAGCAAATCCTCTCCAAAGTTTTGTATCTATTTGAAACCCCTCAACTTCATGTATAAAAATCGTAAAATCAATTGCTATAAAAAAAACTCAAAATAGTGTCTT
Source organism: Chloranthus sessilifolius (assembly GCA_021018995.1). Taxonomy (NCBI): domain Eukaryota; kingdom Viridiplantae; phylum Streptophyta; class Magnoliopsida; order Chloranthales; family Chloranthaceae; genus Chloranthus; species Chloranthus sessilifolius. Next base: position 1,349,104 of record CM037586.1, on the reverse strand, counting down.
ATATAATTTTTAAGATGATTTTTCCCTTGCTACAATAGGAATCTCTCAAACCTCTATCAACAATTTTGAGACAGTTTAACCCTTTTTGCAAAAGGGTTTCTTAAGCTTATATACATGATTTTAAGATATTTTTCTCTTATATATGGCAATGGATTTTTTCAAGCTTACTTTTTATTATTTTAAGAGGCTTTTCTGCATTTTGTATCTTTTCAAGCTTACTTTGCATTTTTTAAAGATAATTTTGCCCTTGAATCATTATGGAAAATCGGAGGGGTGGGATATTTACAAAGGATTCTATGTTTTATATGGACCCTAGTAACACTTCTTGTAATGTTTATTTGCAGGCTTATGATTAATCTACTTTTGTACATGCTCTATGTATTGTAACCCTAGACACGGGTGGGTGGGTGGTATTGGGAAATAAATGTGCTATATTTTATATTTATGAGGGAACAAAGGTGTGTTTGAAATTTTAAAAGGGTAGCCGATACTTGCACTCGGAAGGGTGGCCCTTGCACCGAATTTAAACAAAGACTTAGTATTTTAGGGAAATGTGACATGTGAAATCGTAATCTGGGTCGTCTGATTTGAAGTTCATGATATATAGATCTTCAATGTGTAAGATTGGAGCAAAACACAATATTTATCATATGATCTAATCTAGTCAATTGTTGAATCAAATAATAGCGTTTGACTATATTTAATCACACGATGAAGATTATATTTCGTGCTAATCTTTTGCACTTAATATATTTAAATCATGACCTTCAAATCAAACGGTTTAGATGGTGTTTTCACATAGTAGAGGTTCATTAAACTTGCAAGTCGTTCTTTTTAATTCTGTGCAAGGGCCAACTTTCCTAGTGCAAGTACTGGCTCCCTTTTAAAAGGGTATCTTAATTTGTAAGACGAGATTCTTCCTTCTCAAGTTGGGTTTGCACTGTTTTAACTGTTGATTGCTTTGAACGAGTCGACGGAAATCGTTTTTCTTCCCAATCTTCTACCTACTAGATCTTAAAACAATGAGCCTACATTTAGCCGTCATGTTGATTCCTGTTGCACACATCCCAAAAAGTGAATGTGATCTTACGTTTGCTGGCATGCGGTGATCACGTTCACTTTTTAGGCTGTGCCGCATGGATTGCACATTTGACTGGTGGTAGAACCATGATCTCTAAATCTATTGTGTGAAAGATTAGGCCAAAAAACAATTTGTGTCTTTTGACTCAAAGCAGCCAACATCAGTTAGTCAGATGATGATTCCCGTTGCACACATCCCAAAAGTGAATGTCATCTCACGTTTGCTAGAAAGCTGCGGCACGTTTACTTTTTAGGGTGTGTGCCACATGGAATCTAAATTTGATTGTCTGATGGTAGAATCATGTTCTCAAGATTTATTGTGTGGAACATTAGGCCAAAAAATAATCTTTGTGACTCGAAGTAGCCAACGATTTAATATGTGCAAACCCTAGTTGAAAAGGAAGAATCCCGAGTTGCAAATAAAGGTAAACAAGACATATTTGCTCATTGTTCCTTTTCTCTATTTGCACCCATCGAATACTGGGTTGCCAAAGTAGATCTTTTTAATCATGTAATTAAGAAAATTATCTCCTGATCAAGATATTTCTATTTCATTGATTCTTTTAATTGTTAGAAGGTTGTTGCTTTGTTAGATAAATTAATTATTTAATCAGGATATTATTATTATTATTTTTATTTTAATTTTAATTTTTATTTTTATAATGAATATATTCATTAATTAATGAGTAAAATCACACCACCTCACTGTTAATGAGGCTTGTTACCTAATCATTTTCTCAAAAAATTTTAGGGTACCATTATAACCCTATATATGAAAATGTAACCACACCCTCATCTCTCTCAGCCTAAATGCATTGACTACTTTGAATCAGACGATAGAGATTGTTTTTTGTCCCAATTATCCACGCAATGGAACTTGAGATCGTGGACATACCATTAGATGATCAATTTTTCTTTCAACATGGCAACATCTCAAAAGGTTAATAGAAAATCACTTGGCAAACATCAAACTCCAAACTTGATTTTAGGGTCTTCTGGATGTGTGCCATATGGAATAAAAATTAATTGTGGTGGTACACCCGTGATTTCAGGATCCATTTTTGTAGAAAATTGGGACGAAAAATAATTTCCATCTTTTGTTTTAAAGTATTCAATGCATCTCATGATGTTCCTTTTTGTTGCTATAGTTGGATGACATTTTAAATTACATTGGTTATGGATGTTCTTATTTTTAGTGTAGATGATAGCCGTTCATGATGTTTCTTTATAGATGTCTCTTTTGTTTCCTAGAAAGTGCGACGAATAAATTTATGTGGAGTGGGGGGAGGAGAGAATAAAACTGAGTATGGTCTGTTGGGATTCAATGTTCTTACCAGAGGCAGATGATGGGTCTCGGCATCCATAAGATAAATCAAATGAATAAGGCCCTCCTAGGTAACTGGCTGTGAAGAGCCGGAGTCGTTGTGGTCAACCGCGGTTTTGGCAAAATATAAAATTGTAAAAGAAGGCTAGAAAATTAAGGCCGGCTGCCACTTAAAATCAGCTAGATTTCCTGATTCGTAGGAACAAAGGCTTACCAGTAGCGAGCTGCATGAGAAATGATGGGGGTTCGGTTGCCTGGGACCTAAATTTCATACGTCATCTAAGGGAGGTTGAGCAGTCAAGCTTGCTGCTATTGCAGGATGATTTATTATGCAGTCCTAAGGCGTCTAATCCAGATGACTTTAGAATAAAGATTGGCAGTGCTGATTTCAAAGTAAAATCAGCTTGTTCTTGGCTCTCGAGAAGACTCTAATTGGTTTCTTGTGGACAAGTTTGTGGAAGATTAAAGCTCCCCGTCCCTTCTACTTGCATGGGCTATAGCGCAGAGCCGAGCCGGATAAAACACTTGATAGTCTGAGCCGTAGGGGCTGCACTATTCCAAACATATGCTCATAATTAATTATGCTGGCTGGAGGTGGAGTCTGCTGACTACATTCTGATCCATTGCTCCTTTTTCCTTGTCCATTTGGAACTCCGTGATTGCAGCCAGGGACGCAGCGGGCTGCATGCCGGAATCATGTACTCATATCCTATGTGAATTCACATCCTTTCATAAATATCAGATGGATTGGAGTATGTTTCCTATAGCCATCTTTGCAACCATTTGGAGGGAGAGAAATGTCAGGATTTTCTAGACCCAATACAAGCTCAACTAGCGAAGGAAGCTGAAAGAGAGAACAAAATGTGGAGGAGAGTTCGCGGAGGGGATGCTTAGGAGATCCATACTGGGGGATTGTAATGTTCTAAATACCTGAGATATGTCGGATCTCATATCACTTGTTTACCTCTTTACTTTGTTTTTCTTTTTTTCTCCTTGAGCTCCTCGCTTAGTTTGGTAATGATTATATTTTTATTGCTTCAATGAAAATATGACATATATTGTGCAAAAATTTCTTACAAGGCGTTTGCACTTTCAATTATGTTGATGATTTTCACGTGCGAAGAAGACAACCAATAAATCAAATAATCAATATCACAATAAGGTAGAAAGAGAAAGAGATCATATCACAAACAAGAACAAGATTTATATGATTCGGCCTAATCCTAGGTCCACGGGCAGTCAAACAAATTGTTTCCACTATCACGAAGAAGATGCACAAATGATACAAACAATGAAAATCGAATTCTCCAATCTTACCCAACAAAGGAGAACCATAAATACCCGATGACCAATAACCCAGACTTACATTCCAAACAAAGCCTCAAGTTCTCTCTCTAACCAAAACAAAACTCAGATTTTCTCTCTCTCTAATTCACACGCACCAAAGGGGATCCCAATTCCAAAACCCAAAAATCCCACACATCCAAAATATCTCTCACATATTTATATCATTTCACTCAACAATTATAACCTGTCTATGATTCTTACCTAATTTCCAACTTAGACTAGGACTCTTTTTTATAGCAAGTTTTTCTCTCATGCTAAATAACCCAAAGAGAACTCACGTTTCAAAACTCTCCACTTTCCAATTTTTGTTTGGACTCTTATTCTTTATCCTTTAGATCATATTTAATAGGATTTTATTTTTATCCAAACTCAAAATGAGAAGCGTCAAACTAAAATAGTTTGGGTCAATATCTTACCGATAATAAAAAAAAAAAAATAATAAATACTTCTTTAAGTCATTAGTTTGATTCACGTTCACCAATCTACCTTCTCAACATAAAATGCGAATGATTTTTTTTTTCTTTCGTTTATGGTATAAATTGGGAAAATTAACCAATTAGATTTCCCATTATTCTCATCATCTTCTACATTTTTGAAATCCATTTTTGCTTAGAAGCTCACAAGCAATGCTTTAAATAACCTATGATATAAGCTATGTGCCTCGCAGTGTAGCGCACCCTGAACGATGTGTAGCACGCCCATATCATTTTTAGCCTATGTAGCTTGATTGTAGCATACACTAGAGTCTATATAAAGGTATTAAAATTGATATCGATATCGGATATCAGTATAAAGGTATTAAAATTGATATCGATATCGATATCGGATATCAGTTTGCCACGGATATCAGTTCGCCAGAGGCGGATATGACTCGGCCGATACCGTGATTACTTTTTAAATCTAAATAAATTCTAAAGACCTGTTTCCCAAAGCGTAAGTCTCCTCTCTCCTCTCTCCTCTCTCCTCGCTCCTCGCTCCTCGCTCCTCTCTCTTTGACTCTCTTTCTTCTTTTTATATTAAAGTATTGAACTATTCAAGGAATATAAAGGAGGTTGTCACGTGTCATGAGTCTCTCTCCTCTTCTCTCCTCTCAAAGTAACAGTGACCGCTGTGCATGCATTTGAAAAGGCGATGCATCTCGTACACATATACTAAAGCGCCCGAGAAACTAAGATAAGCGTTATTTGCACCCATTATTTTCGGCAATACTTTTGCATATCGGCGACCGATATATAGCCGTTTAGCGGAAAATTGATATATCGGTATCGGCTGATTTTTGATACCATGATCTATATAGCATAAGCTACAACCTATTTCATACACTATAATTATGTAGTGTACTGTCACATCCTGCGCATAACACTGAATCTTTCCTCACTCTATTTATACCATAAATATGTATAGGATAATGTACAAATAAGGTATATGAGAGGCTCTAAGGAAGCCTTTAAAAACCTAGAGAAAAGACCTAAGAAGAGTATATAAAAGAGAATGATGATGAAGTTTTTAGAGGAAACTCTAGAACATTTTCAACCGTTGGATGATTGACACATGGACTAATCTTACACCGTCCATTGTACACTTTGTACCCTATAAATAGGGTAGAGGTCCACATTTGTAAGGGGCCTCATAACTTGTAAGCATCCTTGAGTTTGAATACAAGAAGTTTTTTACATTCTCTCTTTGAGTTCTCTTCCACTCTCTCTTTGTCTTCTTGCTAGTTTTCGGATTCTAGGCTGATCTTGCGACGGTAGGAGCGATTAAGTGCAAGAGCCGCACAGATAGTCGAACTACAATCAGTTTGAGAAAGTAGGCCAAAACATCTCGGCTCTAGAGGCAGGACTCGATGAGCTACGCGGAGAGATGCAAGGCCAAGTTAACATCAACACTCGGAGAAGGTGGCACGCGAGAGCCTCGAGGCTAAGGTATAGGATGCCCTCAATGCCATTTATGCATAATTAGAGGAAATTAAAGGCGATTGAGCCTTATGCAAGAAGGTTGTAACCAGTGGCATGCCCCCGACTCGAGATGCCCTAATGAAGGTTAAGACACCAGAGCCCAAAGCCTTAGCGGGTCTAGAGATGCTAGGGAGATAGATAATTTCTTGTGACACTTGGAACAGTACTTCAAGGCTATCTCCCTAGACGACGAACGTCAGAAGGTGCAAGCTGCCACACTCTACCTCAACGATACAATCATATTATGGTGGAGGCGGCGCGAGGCGAACATTGAACGTGGCACTTCCACCATCGACACTTGGGAGGACTTCAAGGAACTGAAAAAATAATTCTATCCTGAGAATGCCCATTATTTGGCCCGAAAGAGCTTGAAACGATTGTGGCATACGAGATCAATTCGAGACTACGTAAAAGAATTCTCCACACTCATGCTCGAGATCCCAGACATGCTTGACAAGGAATTCTTCAACTTTATGGATGGTCAACAACCATGGGCAGAGCAGAAATTGCGACGCAGGGGAGTCCAAGACCTTGCTTCGGCCATGGCTGCCGCCGAGTCTCTAGTAAAATTCAAAAGGTCTGAGACATAAAAAAGGTCGGCTCCCAAGGGCAATTATGACAGAAGTGGGGGAAACAAACCTTCACATCTGGAGGAGGATGCCGGCAAGACAATGCACGAGAAGCCTTCAAAAACCAATAAATCAAAATATGACATGTTCAGGAGTCTTGACTTGAATTGCTTCCTATGTGACAAGACACATATGGCAAGGGATTGTTCGAAGAGAAGAGCCCTCACAACCCTTGCCTCTTAGCTAGAAGAAAGTGATGAGGCAGAAGACACTACGATGGGGTCTCTACGACTCTTAAATGCTATTAAAAAACAATCCGAGACCCCCAAGCAGCATGAAAACACGAAGCCTACGAACAAAGGGCTTATGTATGTAGAAGTAACCTTCAACGAAAAAGCCACGTGATGTGAATTTAATTGTGATGTTTTACTCGCAAGCGCACGAATCAGATTGTATATAGTGGGTGCAGAGTACGAGATCGTTCTCACGAGGACTATTTTGAAAGATTTAAAAAGATGAGACAACAATTCAAGAAATCTACTAAGATTTAACAGAATCCTACCAATATTACGATTTAGGCAGTTTTGTGAGATGATGATTACTGACTACAAAATAAAGCTTAATTGGCAATTCAAAAATAAAGGTAAAGATGAAGATAATAAATCCTCCCATCTTTGGTATGTTCTTCCCATAATACAAATCTAAGGATTAAACTATGAGATATACTATTGAGAGGCATCTTTTATGAAAGATGAATGGTCAAAACCCGGATAGATTCCACGTTGCATCCCTACAATCAGGACTTAATTTCAGAGATAATTTCGATATATAGATCTGGGATCAAGGGCATGGCTCGGCACACTTGATCTTAGATTTCAAATAAAAATCATCCCCAAAGTGGGTGAAATTTCAACAAGAATACAACCATAGATCTGAGATTAAGGGCATGGCTCGACACACTTGATTTCAGATTATGGAGTAATTAAGATAAAACTACTATTACAGATCCAAGATCTAGGGCATGACTCGACACACTCGATCCCGGATCATAATCGTAAGTAGATCCACACGATGAAAGCAAAAAGATCTTATAACAAAGATTGGGATAAAATTACCGTCACAGATCTGAGATCCAGGGCATGGCTAGGCACACTCGATCCCAGTTAGTGGTAGTGATTTCATCCGTTCGTGACAACATAACAACCATAAAACAAAATCTCATATTTTAATCCTAGATTTATATTACTAGAAGTACATCCCTCGGATGGGAATCATTAGATCCCCATCCCTAAGAAATTAGCTACACATGCTGTAATTAAATAATATAAATAAATAAGAAATAAAAAATAATATCAATTTAATTAATTAAAAATACCTCAACCTCCAATAGAAATTCTTTGATCCAAGTTTAATCCACAAGTACGATGATCTTCAAAAATGAAATTAACAATGCTCTCTACTAATCTTTAAATTTAAACTAGGAATCAACTGAATAAAAAATAATAAATTGAAGAAAGGAATGCTAAAAAGGTTAAGGGAACAAAACTCTAAAAAAGAATAAAAATCACTATCTCTATGTGTGTAAAAAAATTAAAACTCTCTTCTAGCTCTCCTTCTCGAGTTGTTGGTTTGGATTTAAATACTCTCCAAGTCGCGCAAGTTTTTTGGCTCGAAAAGTCAGGGTCGATTAATCGACCCTCCTAAAAATCTGCACTACGGAGTCACTTCCGTGTCAAACTGAATTACTTTACTCGATTAATCAAGTAAAGGGTCGATTAATCAACCTCCTCTTTAATTCTGCAACCAAACAGTGTTTTTTATGTCAGACTCTATCGCTTTCCTCGATTAATCGAGTGTAAGGTCGATTAATCGACCTTCCCAGATTTCTGTGATCTCTCGCCCAACTCTGCATCAGATACTGTCTCGGTATGTCGACCATAACTTTCTACTCTGAACTCGGATTGACATGATTCTTATAGCATTGGAAAGATGAAGGAGAGCTCTACAACTTTTGTGTTTTAGCAATTTCATAAATCTGACATCTTAAAGGTCTAAATTGAGCTACAAGTTGCAATAAGTTCTCGATGACCCAAAGTTGCAGTGTTTGACATTATTTTCGGAATCCTTGGACAGTTTTATGCATTTGGATTGTATTTACCTAAAACACTTCAAATCTAGTAATTCTCATCAGATAGCCTTCATCGGACGGCTAAATATAGGTATTTAGGGGTGAAATATTATCATATTTCACTACTCATCACACCCCCAAACCTACACTTTGCTAGTCCTCGAGCAAAGCAAACTAAAATAAATGTCACTTTCGTAGGGAACACGATTGCACTTAGCGTGTGCAACAAGCCTTTAAACCCCTAAGTGATCCCTAGTGGAGGAGTTGTGTCTCCTGAGGGTTTACAGTGAAGTTACCCACAAACTTTCAAAATTTTCAAACCATCGACAAAAATGAGTTTTCAAAACATGATTTTTGTAACATATATACCATTCAAAACTCAAAATCATTAATCAATCCAACATGCGAATTCTCAATTTTAAATAACAATGTTATACTAATTATACTAATATCCATTCAAATTAGTCTAATGCTCAAGTTGTTAGATAACTCATCCATTCATGCCTAAACGTGAAGTGTGTGCATACCCAAACCAAAATTCATCCATCTCAGAACTAGTTCAAACGGGAAACTGTCGGATCTGTTGTTTTGACTTAATCCTCACTTTAGGTATACTCTTGAAATAAAATAACTCTGATGATGGGTAAGTTTTCACACACATGTGACAAATCAATACAAAGCAAGCAAAAGGTTCTCACATGATAAATGAAATACGATACAATCAATGAACAAAAATAAATCTCATAAGAAGATACTTGTATATCTTAAGCATGTCATATCAAGTGTCATAAGTATCACATATTTACTCTCTACAAGACAGTTACTAATGCAAGATCAGATCATAAAGGTCTTTTTAGGGTTGTAATGGGGCTCAGGTAAGGGTAAGAAAGAATTGGAAGTTGAGATTCAAAATTTCTGAGAAATCGGAAAGGAAACAACTTTTGATTTTTCTATTTCTTCTCTTTTTCTTTTCTCACTCCTTTTTCTTCTTATGAATTTTATTTTTTTGAAGCACCTCATATTTTTCATTATTTTTCATAATTTTCTTTTTCTTTTTCTCTCCCTTTTTTTCTTTTTATTTTTGTCATACACTCTCAGTAAACACCACAACTCGGTATCTCTCCACTTACTCTCTTTTCGTTCATTCTCATCCCTTGTTCCTAATTTCTCATAAATAAGAAGGGTAAAGCTGAATTTTCAGAAATGGTGAAGGGTTAAAGGTTAACGTGGGTTATCAAAGAATGTATAAAGGTAAATTTTTCAATAGGCTCAAAGGGGTACTAGAAGGATAAATTTTTATAAGGTGGGATATTTTAAGCATAAACGAGCCAAAGATGACCTTCAATCATGTCCTTAAAAGATGGTAACCTTGCCTATTTGTCTTGAGTAGTGATCGATTTTAAATATAACCCTTGCAAGTGTACAAGATCTATTGCAATATGACAAGAACAAGGGTGTCGAACCCACAGGAAAATGTGAATTTTAATTAATTCTTTCAGAGATTTAAAACGTCCCCAAGGAAGTACCAAGGGACAGATTCAATTTACCAAAAATTTATCACACTTTTCCTAAATGCAAGAAAAATAAATTAATCTAAACAACTAATTTATGATGAATCTAAGAACAATATTTAAATATGATCAAGGAATATGTTACCCTAGATTTGTACCTCTTTTCTATCATTAAAACCTACAGTTTCATTAAAGCATCATTCACACCATCATTCCTATAGAAAAATGATTCGTAATAAAATATGATCATCAATCCGATATACCCTATCTAAAAATAATGACTCAGCCTATCATTGCGGTATGAGTTATGTAAGAAGCATAGAGTATCTCATGATGTTTAGATCATAACAGGAAGTACATAATCGCTCTGCAGCCTAAATCAGCCTGCAGGTCCTGATCTAGCGATTATGGCCGTTGATATGACCAATTAACGGTCATAACAAAGCATTCAATATATTTTCAATAACACAAACTTTTAGTAAAACGATTCCATGATGATAATAATAGACTGTAGTATTAATCATAAAAAATTGCTACTTATCTTGGGATCGCATCTTCCCCGATCAACTGATTTAGCTGCTCATCTTTGGTGTATGATCTCCTTGTTTATTCAAAGTCATTCCACTTTTCATTTCTTCTAAAAGATCTTTATTTACAAAGCATTTTCCTAAATACAATCTATGAATGTAAAAGAGAGACAGTGCAAATCCTAAGTACAATCTACCCAGACCAAACCCTAGAAGAAAGAGAAGAGGAGAACTCTTGAAAACTGCCAAGAGGAGTCTAAAACTAAAAATAATAATAATGAATAATAATCCCCCAAAAATTCTCCTTCCTCGAAGTGTTTGATTTGGCTTTAAATAATAGCCAAGTCGCAGAAGTTCCCTGGCGCGAAAAGTCAGGGTCGATTGATCGACCTTATAGGGTCGATCGATCGAATCCTTAAAAATCTGTGTTAAGAAGCCTTTTCTGTCTCAAACTCTATCTTTTTGGTCGCTTGATCGACTGGAGGGTTGATCGATCGACCTTCCCAGATTTCCATGAACTCCCGCCAAACTTTGCATCAGACACTGCCTCTGTATTATAGCCATAACTTTTTATCTCGAACTCAGATTGAGGCGATTCTTATGGTGTTGGAAAGATGACGACGATATCTACAACTTTTATGTTTTAGAAATTTCATGAATCTACCGTCTTGAAGGTTAAAATTGAGCTGGAAGTCCTACTAAGTTTTCGATGACCCAAGGTTGCAGTGTTTTGATATTATTTTTAGAATTCTTGGGCTATTTTCTGCACTTGGATTATATTTACCTGAAACACTTCAAATCTAGTAAATCTCATCAGATAGCCTTCATCGAATAGCTAAATATAGGTATTTAGGGGTAAAATATCATCATATTTCACTACTCATCACACCCCCAAACCTACACTTTGCTAGTCCTCGAGCAAAGCAAACTAAAGAAAATAAGTGCCACTTTCGTAGGAAACACGATTGCACTTAGCCTGTGCAACAAGTCTTTAAATCCCTAGGTGATCCCTAGTGGAGGAGTTGTATCTCCTGAGGGTTTACAGTGAAGTTACCCACAAACTTCCAAAAATTTCAAACCATCGACAAAATTGAGTTTTCAAAACATTATTTTTTTATGACATATATATTATTCAAAAATAAAAACATTAATTGTTTCAATATGTGAATCATCAATCTTAAATATTAATGTCATATCAATCATGCTAGTATCCATTCAAATTAATCTAATGCTCAAATTGTTAGATAACTCATTCATTCATGCCTAAACGTGAAGTGTGTGCATACCAAAACCAAGATTCATCCATCTCGGAACCAATTTAAACAGTAAATCATCAGATCTCATGAGTCGACTCAATCCTCACTTTAGGTATACTCTCAAAATAAAATCACTCCGATGATGGGTAAGTTTTTGCACACATGTGAGAGATCAATTCAAAGCAAGCAAAAAGGTCTCACATGTAAATGAAATACGATCCAATCAATGAACAAAAATAAATCTCATAAGAACAGATACTTGTATGTCCTAAGCATGTCATATCAAGTGTCATAAGTATCACATATTTACTCTCCACAAGGCAGTTACCGATGCAAGATTGGATCATAAAGGTCTTTTGTAGGGTTGTAACGGGGCTCAGGAAAGGGTAAGAAAGAAAGGAAATTTGGATTCAAAATTTCTGAGAAATCAGAAAAGAAGCAAACTTCTTATTTTTCTTTTTCTTTTCTCATCTCTCACTATTTTTCTCAATAATTTTCTATTTTTCTCAACTTTCTTTTTCTTTTGAATTTTCTATTCTTGAAGCACCTCATATTTTTCATTATTTTTCACAATTTTTTTTTTCTTTTTCTCCCCCCTTTTTCTTTTATATTTTTACCATACACTCTCAGTAAACACCACAACTCAGTATCTCTCCACTTACTCTCTTTTCGTTCATTTTCATCCCTTGTTCCTAATTTCTCAGAAATAAGAAGGGTAAAGCTGAATTTTCAGAAATTATGAAGGGTTAAAGGTTAACGTGGCTTATCAAAGAATGTGTAAAGGTAAATTTTCCAATAAGCTCAAAGGGGTACTAGAAGGATAAATTGATATGAGGTGGGGCATTTAAGCACAAACGAGCTAAAGATAGCCTTCAATCATGTCCTTAACAGATGATAACCTTACCTATTTGTCTTGAGTAGATATACAGTACGTTCTAATACAATAATATGAATTTGATATCATGCAAAGTCACAAGCCAAAATAAAATGTATGAGATTATGCAAAATAATTCGTATTCAAAGAAAACTCCGAGTTTATGTATTCACTCATCAATGACGGGAAATTAGCTCTAAAGCTTACTGGGTTTAGTCTCCACTAAGAACCTAAGATTTAACGTTCAAAATAGTTCATCGATTTCTAAGTTTTAGCTTGGTATAAATGCAAAAATTCTAAGCATGAATATCAAAATTACCTACAAAATATCACATTAAGCGTCATTATCCTAGATATAAGTAATCAAAATATGACATCGATATTCTCAAAATTAAATTCACATGTATCATCAACTAAAGTTTGAAAACTATCACAAATTTTTTTTTATTTTTTTTTTAACTAAATAAAAAAATAAGTGATGAAAGATAGATAACCATACATACCCCCAAACCGAAAAATGACAATGTCCTCATTGTTTGAAATAAATAGGCACCCCCAAACCTGTTGAAAAGTACCTCAACACAAAGATCAGGTGCAGAGAATATGTGAATCAAATTAGAACATGACCAAAAATAGATTGAAGGTAATGTGGCTACACTAATTTGAAAATTAAAAACAACCTAAACTAAACTAAAAACTAATATTCTAAAACTAAACATACGAAAAGAGAAATCTTAAATCCTAAATCCTAAATTAAACCTGAGCCCAACTCCTTTAATCATTGGGAGGTGGGCCCATCCACCTTGGTTCACTTAAATTAATGTTCTTCGGCATAGGGAACAATTTCTCCCAGAGTTCGAGGGGAAATTAATGAGTCGCCGCCGATGGTATGGATGGAGGCGTGGAGGCGACGGTAAGAGATGGAGATGGGGGAGGTGGAGACGGAATCCCATCAATTATCTCGATATCAGTAGTGATGCTCGGTGTAGGAGATTTGGAACGATTCTAACAAAAACAAAAATGAAAATGAAAATAAAAAAAACACACTGGGTTGCCTCCCAGGAAGCGTTGAGTTTAAGTGTCAACAGCTCGACCTCTTCATTGATCAAGAATCTGGGTCACTAAGGTGCATTGCCTCAATCTTAAACTGGGTGATTGGCTCAAACATCGATTTAAGACGTTGCCCATTGACTTTGAAAACTCGATTGTCCTTGAGACTGCGAACCTCAATCGCACCATGCACACTAATGGAAACAACCTGAAACGGGCCTTCCCATCGAGATTTCAGTTTTTCCGGGTGGAGCTTAAGTCTGGAAGCCAAACCTTTTGCCCAATGTGGAACTCTTTCCGAGCAATTGACTCATCATGCAGCTTCTTGTATATTTCTTTGTACATCTTGGAGTTTTCATACGCATCATAGCGTAGCTCTTCCAATTCACTCAGCTGTAGCCTCCGATTTGATCCTACCGCTTGCATATCAAAGTTAAATCTTTTGATAGCCCAAAATGCCTTATGCTCCAATTCAACATGAAGATGGCATGCTTTCCCGTAGATAATTCTGAACGGAGACATCCCAATTGGTGTCTTGAAGGCGGTACGATAGGCCCAAAGAGCATCAGATAGCCGGTTAGACCAATCTCTTCTATCCGGTCGCACCGTCTTTTCTAAAATTCATTTGATCTCCCGGTTTGACACTTCCACTTGACCACTAGTTTGCGGGTGATATGGTGTTGCAACCTTGTGGGTAACACCATATTTCTTTATTAGAGTGACAAAATGGCTGTTGCAGAAATGTGAACCGCCATCACTAATGATTGCTCTCGGGATCCCAAATCAGTTAAACACATTTTCTCTCAGGAATTTGACAACGACCTTGTGATCATTCGATCGGGTTGCCACAGCTTCTATCCATTTGGAGACATAATCAACAGCCACAAGAATGTATGAATACACGAAAGATGGGGGAAAAGGACCCATGAAGTCAATCCCCCAAACATAAAAAATTTCAACAATTAAAATCGGATTAAGGGGCATCATATTTTGTCGTGAAATATTTCCCAGCTGTTGACATCGTTGGCATTCTTTGCAAAATTGAGCGGCATCATGAAAGATGGAGGGCCAGTAGAATCCGCTTTGAAGGATTTTCTGTGCGGTCTTCTGTCCTCCGAAATGGCCTCCACAGGCCCCAGCATAGCAAAAGTCAATAACACTCAATTGTTCTTCTTCAGGCACACATCTCTTAAGGACCTGATCTGAACAAACTTTAAACAGCTGTGGCTCATCCCAAAAATAGTATTTTATTTGTGAGAAGAACATATTTTTATCATTTTTGCTCCATTGAGTAGGGATTCTGCCTGTTACCAAATAATTCACCATATTAGAGAACCAAGGAACTTTTGTAGCGGCAGCACCTATTGACATCAACTGTTCATCCGGAAAGGTGTCCCGGATAGTCTCAGAGACCGATGATTCTTCAGGCAAAATTCTTGACAGATGATCGACCACTACATTTTCGACACCCTTTTTATCTTTGATCTCAAAATTGAACTCTTGTAGGAGTAAGATCCATCGGATCAACCTTGGTTTAGTGTCCTTCTTCGCGAGCAGATATTTCAATGCAGAGTGGTCTAAAAAGACCACTATTTTTTATCCAAGTAGATAAGATCGAAATTTATCGAGAGCATACACCACAGCTAACAACTCTTTCTCAATGGTGGTGTAGTTAAGCTGGGCATCAATCAATGCCTTACTGGCATAGTAGATCACATGAGGTACTTTGTTCACCCTCTGCCCTAAAACTGCTCCAATAGCATAATTAGATGCATCGCACATGAGCTTAAACGGTATAGAATAATCCGGTGGTTGGATTATTGGTGCATTTGATAACAATTCACACAACTTCAGGAATGCTTTCATGCAATTCTCATCAAAGTCAAAAGGAACATCTTTGCCAAGCAAGGTACATAATGGTTTAGCCACCTTGCTAAAATCTTTGATGAATCTCTTATAAAATCCTGCATGACCCAAAAATGATCGAATTTTTCGAACACTCTTCGGTGGTGGCAAATTAGCGATTAAATCGACTTTTGCCCTGTCAACTTCGATTCCTTTCTTTGAAACAGCATGTCCCAATACAATTCCTTGTTGCACCATGAAATGGCTTTTCTCCCAGCTATGAGCAAGTTTTGATTCGACACATCGTTGCAATACCTGGTTAAGGTGTTGCAAACACAGTTCAAAGGTCTTTCCGAAAACAGAAAAGTCATCCATGAAGACTTCAATGAATTTATCAATCATGTCCGAGAATATGGCCAACATGCATCTTTGAAAAGTGGCAGGTGCATTGCACAAGCCAAAAGGCATTCTTCGATATGCAAACGTTCCGTAGGGACAAGTGAACGTTGTCTTCTCTTGATCTGCAGGAAACACCGGTACTTGATTGTAACTCGAATATCCATCAAGAAAACAATAAAACTCTCATCCTGCTAACTTTTCGAGAATTTGATCGATGAACGGAAGGGGAAAATGATCCTTTCTCGTAGCTGTGTTTAATTTCCGATAATCAATGCAGACACGCCACCCAGTAGTTTCACGAGTAGGCACCAATTCTCCTTCAGTAGTTTCTTTCACGGTGATGCCAGACTTTTTTGGAATAATTTGAACTGGACTTACCCATTCACTATCAGAGATCGGATAGATGACTCCAGCATCGAGTAATTTAATGATTTCCTTTAAAACGACTTCTTGCATGTTTGGATTAAGTCGTCTTTGCGGTTCTCTCGATGGTGTACTATCATCTTTCAAATGTATTTTGTGCATACATACCGATAGGTCAATCCCTTTGAAATCAGCTAAAGTCCATCTAATGGCTTTTTTATTTTCCTTCAGCACTTTCAGCAAATCATTCTCTTGTTCTTCCGACAATGTAGATGAAATTATTACCGGAAGCGTTTCATGAGGTCCCAGAAAAGCATATTTGAGGGACTCAGGCAATTGTTTCAATTCCACAGTTGATGGCTGCTCAATTGATGGAGTCAGCACATCTTTTACCTCAATAGGTAATGGTTCTACCTTAGTCACAACTTCACATAAGTTATCATCTTGACATGATAGACTCGACCTCGTCTCTCCTGACTATTTCCTTTCAGATCATTTTTCCTCATAGATGGCCAGCAAAGCAGTTTCAAATTCTTCTTTGGTAAGCATTGATGGTAATGTTTCATCCACTACTTCATCCATCTAGTCGATGTAAAAACAGTCGACCTCATCTTCATTGGGGAAATAGTTTATCGCATGAAATATATTCAATCTAACCTTCATGTTTCCAAATGAAACGTCCATGACTCCCGTTCGACAATTAATGCAAGCATTTACAGTGGCGAGAAATGGACATCCATGGATGATGGGGACTTGATTAATGGATTTAACAGGTGGTTCCATGTCTAAAACAAAGAAGTCCACTGGGAAGACAAACTTGTCTATTCCAACCAAAACATTCTCGATAATACCCCTAGGTCTTCTTTCTGACCTATCAGCTAGTTGGAGTGTGACTGTTGTAGGTTTCAATTCGCCCAATCTGAGTTTCTCGTACACTGAGTATGGGATTAGATTAACACTTGCTCCCAAATCCAATAACGCTTTTCCAATTGGTTGCCCACCAATGACACATGGAACAGTTGGGACTCCAGGGTCTTTCAATTTCTATGAGGTTTCCAATTGTAATATTGAACTGACTTGATTAGTCATGAACACTTTCTTTGAAACATGAGTACGTGCCTTTCTCTTACGAGTACACAAATCTTTGAAAAACTTGGCGTACTCAGGAACTTGTTTGATTGTCTCAAGTAATGGAAGATTTATCTTTACTTGCTTGAATATTTCAAAGATTTCTTCCATTTTTGCCGGTCCCTTGCCCATTCTGGATGGAGGAGTTAAGCATTCAGGGAATGGTGCCTTTGGGACATAAGGTGCAGATTCAAGTTCCGGTTCTTTTTCACGTCCTTGTTGGACAGTTGAGGGAGACACTTCCTCTACTTCTTTTTCTTTTCCTTTCTCTTTTGCTTTTTCTTTCTCTTTTCTTTTCTCTGGTTCTTTCTCTTTCGTTGCTTCTCTTTCTTCATCAGCTTCCACAGGCATTTTCACTTGATTATCAACCACTCGCCCACGTCTCAGCACCGTAACAACTTTCAACTATTGACTATTCGATAGTCCTTCATCTAGTGGTGCTTGACCTCGAGGATTTTTAATAGGCTGGCTGGGAAGCCTACCTTCCTCTCGTTGACTCAGTTGATTGGCCAATTGACTGACTTGGTCCATTATCATCTGCTGAAAAGATTACATGCTTTGCATCACCTTTTCCTCCAAATCAGATTCTTTTGAAATAGTGGCCTGAGATTGATTAAAATTCTGATGTTTTCGGTAATCAGAATTCGGATGGTAATAAGGAGGGCTATGCTGGAAATTAGAATTCTGCTGGAAATTGAAATTCTACTGTGGGCGAAAATTTTGCTGAAAATTTTGTTGAAAAGTTTGTTATCCACTCATTGGATTGGACCTGTACTGCTGGTTTACCTGACCAGTTTGGTTTGACCCTCTCTATCCTAAGTTGGGGTGATTTTTCTATTCCGGGCTATAGGTATTTGAGTACATGTTTCTACCCTGCAGTTGATAAGATTGAGTCACATTGACCTGCTCTTGAGGAGTAGGTTCATCAGGGAAGAATGACAAAGTAGTTGGGCACTCATTAGCCATGTGACCTGGGTGGTCACAAATTGAACACACAGTGGGGGTGACGGGAGTTTTAGCTTGCTTGGTAGCAGCTAACAACATATTCATTTGCTTGGACAACATATCAACTTTTGTTGAAAGATCTGAAGTGCTGTTATTGACATCAAATAATCCATTTCTGGTCAACACATGTGATTTTGTTGCCACATCCAAATTGGTTTGCTCCATTGTCGCATTTTGGATTGAAGTTTGATATAACTTCTCAAACAATGCCCACAGCTCATCAGCCTCTTTCGTGGCGCACGATCCTCCGCAAGATGCATCAACCATGCATCTCTCTTCAGGAATTAGTCCATTGGAAAAACTCTAGACCTGCTGCCACCTTGGCAGTTGATGATTTGGACAACTCTTAATCAATTCCTTAATGCGTTCCCAACATTCATGAAATGTTTCTGTAGGTTGTTGGGAAAAGAACTGGATCTTCTGACGCAACTCAATGGTTTTGGACATGGGAAAATATTTTTTAAGAAACTGATGGTGTAGCTCTGCCCAACTCTAAATAGATTGTGGCTCTAAGGAGTAGAACCAAGTTTTTGCCTTATCTCTTAAAGAGAAAGGAAAGAGTCGCAGCTTAGCTATTTCGTCGGTCATATTATGCACACAGAACATTTTACACACAGCAATGAACATGTGGATTTTTGTTTGATAATCCATGATAAATTGGTAGCATTTGAATCATTGCGGATTTGAATTCGTAATGGTTCCCTGGGATGGAGGCATGCATGATACTATCTTGATCCTTATAAAAATCAGGATCATTATAATATTCCAATGTTCTCAGGCCCTCATCATGATTATTGTTCTCATTATTTTCATTATTATTGTTCTAATTATTTCCATTCCTTTGATCTGCCATAGTCTCAGTATGATGATACTGATTCCTTTGAATTCTACGATTCTCTCTACAAGATCGTTCGATCTCAAGATTAAACGGTTGCAGATGTGGGTGATGAGAACGAGTAAAGCTCATACACCACGCTCAAAACAAAGATTGTTGAGTCCACAACAAATCCACAAATAACAGCTTCAATCGATTAAAGCAAACGTTTTAATCGATTGATACAAAGCACACAAATATTCAAACAGGGACTTGATCCGTCAATCGATTGAAAGAGGGGTCTCAATCGATTGAGATTCACAAGTCAAATTCAGTCAGCACAGAAATTTCAGCTGAAATGGCCAGCACCGGAGGCCTAGTCAATTGATTGACAGATAAATGTCAATTGATTGAGCTCTATAATGAATAGTAGCCAGTATCAGAAGAAAAGAAAATTTTAAAATAATAATAATAATAATTTTTTTAATTAAATTAAAATTTGAATTTAAATTAGAGAATTTATTTTTTTTTTAAATTTTGTAAATTTTAATTTTAAAAATAAAAATTAAATTCAAAAATTAAAATTTATAATTTAAATTTTAAAACCTAAAGGCAATCCTATAAAATCCTATAAAATCTTACCTAAAAGAGAAAAAGAAGAGAGAGAATAAAAAGATTCCTACAAATCCTAAAGCAAGTAGTCCTACAAAAATTAATAACTAGAATTTAAAAAAAAAATCCTACAAGATATTTTCTAAAAGAGGAAGATAAGGAAAAAGAAACTCCTACAAAGCCTAAAATAAGAAGTTCTAAAAATCTCTACTTCCTAAAAGAATTCCACAAAAACTTACCTAAGAGAGAAAAATAAGGGAAAGAATTTCGATTTTTTTATTTTATTTTATTTTATTTTTAATTTTTTAAACAATCAAAACAGTCGATCGATTGAGGAAGATATCTCAATCAATTGGCTGTTAAAACACAAAAATCTCTATCCGAATTAATCAAAATTTCGCCGATTTTTCCCGCAGCGGCGCCAAAAACTTGATCGATTTTAAATGTAACCCTTGCAAGTGCACAAGATCTATTGTAGTATGGCAAGAACAAGGGTGTCTCACAGGAAAATGTGAATTTTAATTAATTCTTTCAGAGATTTAAAACGTCCCCAAGGAAGTACCAAGGGGCAGATTCAATTTACCAAAAATTTATCACACTTTTCCTAAATGTAAGAAAAATAAATTAATCTAAACAACTAATTTATGATGAATCTAAGAATAATATTTAAATATGATCAAGGAATATGCTACCCCAGATTTGTACCCCTTTTCTATCATTAAAACCCACAGTTTCATTAAAGCGTTATTCACACCATCATTCCTATAGAAAAATGATTCGTAATAAAATATGATCATCAATCCGGCATACCCTATCTAAAAACAATGACTCAGCCTATCATTGCGGTATGAGTCATGTAAAAAGCATAGCGTATCTCATGAAGTTTAGATCATAACATGAAGTACATGATTGCTCTGCAGCCTAGATCAACCTGCAGGTCCAGATCTAGCGATTATGGCCGTTGATACGAGCAATCAACGGTCATAACAAAGCATTCAATATATTTTCAATAACACAAACTTTTAGCAAAACGATTCCATGATGACAATAATAGACTGCAGTATTAATCATAAAAAATTACTTCTTATCTGGGGATCGCATCTTCCCCGATTAACTAATTTAGCTACTCATCTTTGGTGTATGATCTCCTTATTTATTCAAAGTCATTCCACTTTTCATTTCTTCTAAAAGATCTTTGTGTACAAAGCCTTTTCCTAAATACAATCTATGAATGTAAAAGAGAGAGTGTAAATCCTAAATACAATCTATCCAGACCAAACCCTAGAAGAAGGAGAAGAGAAGAACTCTTGAAAACTGCCCAAAGGAGTCTAAAACCAAAAATAATAATAATGAATAATAATCCCCCAAAAATTCTCCTTCCTCGAAGTGTTTGATTTGGCTTTAAATAATAGCCAAGTCAAGGAAGTTCCCTAGCGCGAAAAGTCAGGGTCGATTGATCGACCTTATAGGGTCGATCGATCGACTCCTTAAAAATCTGCGTTAAGAAGCCTTTTTCGTCTCAAACTCTATCTTTTTGGTCGCTTGATCGACTGGAGGGTCGATCGATCGACCTTCCCAAATTTCCGTGAACTCCCGCCAAACTTTGCATCAGACACTGCCTCGGTATTTCGGCCATAACTTTCTATTCTGAACTGAGATTGAGGCAATTCTTATGGTGTTGGAAAGCTGACGACGAGCTCTATAACTATTGTGTTTTAGCAATTTCACGAATCTACCGTCTTGAAGGTCTACATTGAGCTGCAAGTCCCACTAAATTCTCAATAACCCAAGGTTGCAGTGTTTTGACATTATTTTCGGAATTCTTGGGTTGTTTTCTGCACTTGGATTATATTTACCTGAAACACTTCAAATCTAGTAAATCTCATCAGATAACTTTCATCAGATAGCTAAATGTAGGTATTTAGGGGTGAAATATCATCATATTTCACTACTCATCAAATAGATATACAGTACATTCGAACACAATAATATGAATTTGATTGTAGGCAAAGTCACAAGCCAAAGTGAAGTATATGAGATTATGCAAAATAATCCATATTCAAAGAAAACTCTGAGTTTATGTATTCACTCATCAATGACGAGAAATTAGCTCTAAAGCTCATCGGATTTAGTCTTCACTAAGAACCTAAGATTCAACATTCAAAACAGTTCATCGATTTCTAAGTCTTAGCTTGGTATAAGTGCAAAAATTCTAAGCATGAATATCAAAATTATCCACAAAATATCACATTAAGCTTCATCATCCTAGATACAAGTAATCAAACTATGACATCGATATTCTCAAAATTAAATTCACATGCATCATCAACTAAAGTTTGCAAACTATCGCAAAATAATGTGTATGATGGCTTCAAATTTAATTTAATTTTTTTTTTCTACTCTCGATTGATCGACTCGAAGAAGTCGATTGATCGAGAGTGGATGGTCGATCAATCGACCTTCATTGTCGATTGATCAAGAAAAAGTTAATTAAATTTTTTTTTTTCATATAAAAAAAAATAAGTGATGCAAAATAGATAATCATACCCCCAAATCGAAAGATGACAATGTCCTCATTGATTGAAATAAGTATTGCACCCCTAAACCTGTTGAAAAGTACCTCAACACAAAGATCAGGTGCAGAGAATATGTGCATCAAATTGGAACATGACCAAAAATTTGTTGAAGGAAATATGATTACACTATTTAGGGAATTAAAAACAACCTAAACTAAACTGAAAACTAATATTCTAGAACTAAATATACGAAATAAATAAATCCTAAATCCTAAACTAAACATGAATCCGACTCCGTTAACCATCGTTAGGTGGGCCCATCCACCTTGGTTCACTTAAATTGATGTTCTTAGGCACAAGGAACAATTTCTCCCAGAGTTCAAGTGGAAATTGATGAGTCACCTCCGATGGTATGGATGGAGGCGTGGAGGCGACGGTAGGAGATGGAGATGGGGGAGGTGGTGACGGAATCACATCAATTATCCCGATATCAGTATTGATGCACAGTGTAGGAGATTTGGACTGATTTACCTTCTTTCTAGATGGTTCTCCTTAGAAATAAATGATCATCGGATCGAGGTCGATGATTTCAACAGTGCTAGGCTCAAAAGGGACTGTCCGATGAGTGTGGCGCTCCCGCTTTTTGGCAGTCTCCTCTATCTTTGATAACAGTGCTATAGTGAGATAGAATCGTCAGGCCATAAGAAGGTTGTACAAGATTTAATGGAAAGTGAGCCTAAGGATGAATATAAGGGGAAAATTGATAGAGTTGGAATAGGAGTTGAAAGAGGTGTCCCGCAAAAAAAAAACAAGGAAGAGTGTGTGCATTACGCTTGAGGGATCCCATAAACGAACGGAAAGTGGAAAGATGGAGTCCCAATAGGAGTCCGTTCCAAAAAAAAAACAAAAAGTGGGGGTCCATTAATCGACCCTGGGAGGTCGATGCATTGACCCCAAAGATTTTTTATTCTCCGAAAAGTGGGGGTCGATTAATCGACTCCGGGGGGTCGATTAATCAACTCCGGGGGGTCGATGCATCGACTCCCCAAATTATGCCTGCTTCGAAAAGGTGGCGGTCGATTAATTGAGTATAAGCCTCGATTAATCAACCGTATGCGGGCATAGAGGTGAAAGTTCTTCGTGTATTTTGTTATTTTATTTTTGTTTTTCAACTCCTCTAAATGCAACATGAAATTCAGAAAAATATGGGCAATCCCAAACAGATTAGAAACACACTTTTTCATTGATAAACATGAAGATTACAAGGACACTACGGATTTGATTCTCAAAATAAACAACCTAAACTAAAGAAAGAAAAACAACACAAATGAAAAATCCTAATCCTAGACTAAACTAAATAAACTAATCATCCCTATCCTCTTCAGCCTGGCGGTCCCTGGCGCACATCTCATCATAACTATCAGGCCACATGCGCTGCTCGATCTGATAGAGGAAGGAACGATTATAGTAGCTTCGGCGCAAAATCGCACCATATTGCCGCTGCTGCTCCTCTTGTACAGAAATAATTTGGGCTTAGAGCAAACCAAGAGACACACCTAGAGCAAACCAAGAGACACACCCTCATCGGGTCCCTGATCAGGCGCAGGCTGGTCGTCCTAGCGTATGGAGCTAGCGTGGTGGAGCAGGTTGGGTCGGTGCATCAGCGGGGGCATCAGGGACATTACCCAGGAGACGCATACTACGGTTCCATTGGGTCGCACCATAGTGGTAGAATGCGAGGTCCTCGAAATCGTCATCCCGATAGAATGGGAAACGGGGGAAATTAAGCAGCTTCATTACCAAGTAAGGAAAGTAAATCATGGCGGCATCACTAGTCGTAGGGTTTGTGACATCCTCATGGCATCGCCACATGCCATCATGAAGAAATCCGGGCACATTGATCCATGTATTTCGATAGGCACCATAGAGTGCCTGAACCTGGTCACCGGTGCACTCAAAAATGTGGCCACGAGGGCAGAGGTTACTATTGACCACACTATCCCAGAACAGAATTGGGCTCGGTAACGCCTATCGCCTAGTGGCATTCCCCGAAGAAACTATGTCGCGGCACATATCATTGATTATATCCTCCTGAGAACTGTCAAGCTCTTCACCCAAAGTGTGATTGAGAGGGAGCTCGCACGAAATATTAAAAACCTCCACAATGGTTTGCGGATAAACGTGGCGCGACCACCCATCGATTGAAATAGTAAAGTGAGTGTTGACATGATTTTCAGCGGAGGCGTTCACCCATGCCATGTTTTGATAGAATAACCGAACGATCCGTTCGGATACTTTGATCACAGGCGGTTTGAGAAGGAAATGGACATTAAGAGCCATTGCATAAGCGATGGAAACGGCGCAAACTGGCATGGTCTGAAATGCTGTGAGATCAACAAGATATTCATAACACAGATCTTGGGTCGCAAAGCGACCACGTGGCTGCTCACGTGGATGACCTGCAGGACGTTGGGAAAGCCATTGTGGCGCTACAGATGAAGAAGCCATGAAAGCACTATCGGAATGTCGGAGGCTGTAAGGAAAAAAAATAGGACATGATAAAGATCAAATGAAAAGGAAAGATAGAGTCCTTCCCTTAAGTAGGCGCAAAGGCGTCCTTTCGGGACGGACACACCGCATATAGTCGATTAATCGACCTTATAGGGTCGATTAATAGACTGCATTGGAAAAGGTACGGCTTTAACTGCGTAGTATGGAAACACGCAACGGCTTTGAATGAAAAGACGTAAGTGGAAAAGTCGATTAATCGACACGTGCCATCAATTAATCGACATTAATCGAGGCAGTAAAAAATAAAACAAATGCATGCACAGTATTTAAATCAACTCTGGGAGTCAATTAATCTACTCCAAGTAAAATAAAACTGACAGATTCTGAAAAGCAGCATGATTTTCAATGTTGATTAGTCGATGCATCAACTCTGGGAGTCGATTAATCGACTAACATAAAAGTCAGCCAATCAGTAAATGCAGTCTCCTCGAAAAATGCCACCCATCATTACTGTCGATCAATCGACTTGAAGAAGTCGATTAATCGAGGGTGAAGGGTCGATTAATCGACATCTATTATCGATTAATCGAGAAAAAGGAATTTTTTTTTTTTTAAATAAAATATAAAAAAAAAATTACACAAAATTGGGTTGCCTCCCAATGAGCGCTAGTTTAACATCGATAGCTCGACCATGTGAATTACTCAGTCAGGGTGAGCCATTGGATCACTCAAGGAAAGAGTGTCAGAGAATGCAATTGCATCCTTTAGGAACGGTTTTAATCTTTGACCATTAACTCGAAAAATATTCTCGTATCTCTGATTGATAACATCAACTGCCCCATGGGGAGTATTCAAGAGATTTTGAATGGACCACTCCAACGAGTTTTTAATTTTCCTGGAAATAGGTGAGGTCGGGAATTGTATAGTAGAACATGTTGACCAACAATAAAGGATTTACGTAAAATAGATTGATCATGAACCCGTTTCATACGGTCCTTGTAAGGTTTAGCACAGTCATATGCATCAGCACGAATTTCTTCTAATTCATTTATTTGTGAACCCCGCTGGGTACCAGATTTCAGGAGATCAAAATTCAATGACTTAATGGCCCAAAATGCTCGATGTTCCAGTTCGACCGCAAGGTGACAACCTTTACCAAAAACCAACCGATACGGCGGCATGCCAATCGGAGTTTTAAATGCAGTTCGATACGCTCACAGAGCGTCATTCAGTTTTAGTGACCAGTCTTTACGATTCGAATGGATTGTCTTCTCTAAAATCTGCTTAAGTTCCCGATTAGAGACTTCAACTTGGCCACTTGTCTGAGGATGGTATGGTGTAGCAACTTTGTGTGTGACACCATATTTCTTCATTAATTGGGTGAACACTTTATTGTAAAAGTGCTTTCCACCATCGCTGATTATCGCCTTTGGAATATCAAAATGTGAAAACACTTTATCCTTCAGGAATTTGATCACTACTTTGTTATCGTTTATTTTAAAAGCCACGGCCTCTACCCATTTCGAGACATAATCAACTCCGACAAAAATGAACGTATTTCCAAACAAATTCGGAAAGGGACCCATAAAATCGATCCCCCAAACATCAAATAATTCAACTTTTAAAATTGGATTGAGCGGCATCATGTTGCGCTTTGAGATTCGGCCCAGCATTTGACAGTTGTGACAAAATTTGCAATGCTGATGACAATCTTTAAAGATCGTCGGCCAGTAAAAACCACTTTGGAGGATCTTTACTGCAGTCTTCTTAAAACTAAAGTGACCTCCACAAGCTAACTCATGACAGAACGAGATAATCCGTGGTTGCTCAGATTCAGAAATGCATCTTCGTATGATTTGATCGGGACAGTATTTGAATAAATACGGATCTTTGAAAAAATAGTGTTTCACCCGAGCTAAGAAAATGGATTTCTCATTCTTAGACCATTGGTGAGGTAATTGCTCGGTGACTAGGTAATTGACAAGATCCGTGTACCAAGGTGGGTAGTCATTCCTGAACAACTGTTCATCCGGGAAGTGCTCTAACATCTGAACAGGATCATCAGATTTCTCAATATTAATTCGTGACAAGTGATCTGCCACCACATTTTCTGAGCCTTTCTTGTCTTTGATTTCCAAATCGAACTCTTGCAACAACAAGATCCATCTGATTAAGCGCGCTTTAGCCTCTTTCTTAGCTAATAGATAATGCAGAGCAGCGTGATCTGTAAATATCACAACTTTTGACCCTAATAAATAGGATCAAAATTTATCCAACGTGAAAACTACTGTCAAAAGTTCCTTTTCGGTGGTCGAGTAGTTCAACTGGGCATCATTGAGAGTGTGACTCGCATACTAGATTACATGTGGTAATTTTGCTATTCGTTGTCCCAAAACAGCTCCAATTGCATAATCAGAGGTGTTGCACATGACTTCGAACGGGAAGTCCCAGTTCGGAGATTGAATTATCGGGGCTTTTATCAATTTAGCTTTAATGGTTTCAAAGGCTTGCAAACATTTATCGTCGAAGAGGAATGGGACATCCTTTGAAAGTAAGTTGCATAGCGGTCGCGCTATCTTGCTGAAATCTCTAATAAAACGCTGATAAAAACCGGCGTGTCCCAAAAAAGATCTAATTTCCTTAGCTGTTCTCGGTGGTGGGAGATTGGTAATTAAATCAACTTTAGCCTTATCGACCTCGATACCTTGGGACGATATGATGTGTCCCAAAACAATGCCATCTCTAACCATGAAGTGACATTTTTCCCAGTTAAGAACAAGGTTCTTCTCCTGGCATCGTGCAAGCACTAGCGACAAATGATTCAAGCAGTCAGTAAAACTGTTTCCATGGATCGAGAAGTCGTCCATGAAAACTTCGAGGAATCATTCGACCATATCCGAAAAAATACTCAGCATACATCTTTGGCATGTAGCTGGCGCATTACAAAGCCCAAACGGCATTCGTCGGTAGGAGAAAGTACCAAAAGGGCATGTGAATGTGGTTTTCTCTTGATCCTCAGGCGCAATGACTTTTTGGTTATAACCGGAATAGCCATCGAGGAAGCAATAGTAATCATGCTCGGCCAGTCTTTCTAACATCTGATCAATAAACGGAAGTGAAAAGTGATCTTTCCTCGTCATCAAATTTAACTTCCGATAATTGATACACTCTCCAACCTGTTTGAATTTTTGTAGGAATTAGTTCGTTGTCCTCATTCTTCACCACTGTGACTCCCGACTTCTTAGGGACTACTTGTGTGGGGCTAACCCATTTACAGTCAGAGATGGGGTATATGATTCCAACATCTAAAATTTTATTACCTCATTTCGGACCACGTCTTGCATTATAGGGTTCAGCCTCCTCTGTGGTTCCCTAGAAGGCTTAGCATTGTCTTTCAAATGGATCTGGTGCATACCCACTGATCAGTGCCGAAATGTGACTATATTTTGCATCTTAATCCTTGCACTTAGCTATCTAATGAAAGCATCTGATGGTTGTTGTGAGATTTTAATGAGTACAAGTGTTTCTGACCGTTGGATCGCAAAAGAGCATAAAAGAGGGTAATTAAAGGATACACATAGGCTATGGACAAAAAGGTCAAAAGAAGCATAGAAATCCGTAAAAAAGATCAACATCCGCCAAAAGAGGGAGAATCCAACCCTGGATGTCAATCGGCTGAGGGACTAGTGTCAATCGATTGACAAGGGAAGAGAAGTTCAACTACACTTCTTCCGAATCAAATGTCAATCGATTAAGGATTAGTTCTCAATTGATTGAGGCTAGTAGGGATAGGGTTTACTCGACCCTATATAAAGAAACCCACGACTCATTGAGGAGGGGCTTCTTTTAGTTATTTTTTGAGGGTTTCCTTTAATTGTTAAGGGTTCTTCTTGGTTCTTTCTTAATTTTCTCAGTAGATTGTATTAGGGTTTATTTTTCTCGTAGATAATCGTAAGAGCATAGATTGTATTTAGGCAAGGCTTTGTAAAAAGATTTTTGGTAATAAATAAATAAAATGGCTGTGAATGTACAAACAGATCATACATCAAGGATGAGCAGCTAAATCAGTGATTCAGGGAGGATGCGATCCCCAGATAAGTAACTTTTTACAGTTAATTCCATAATATATAAATGGCATCATGGAATCATTTTGCTAAAAGTGTGTTTGATTGAATATGTGTTGAATGTTTTATTATGACCGTTGATTGCGCGTATCAACGACCATAATCGCTAGATCTGGACCTGCAGACTGATCTAGGCTGTAGAGCGATTATGTACCTATTATCGTGATCTAAACATCATGAGATACGCTATATTTTTATGTGACTCATACCGCAATGATAGGCTGAGTCATCATTCTTAGATAGGGTATGCCGAATTATGATCATGTTTTCTTACGAACCGTTTATCTAGATAAATGATGGTGGAACAATGCTTAATGAAATTGTGGGATTAATAGTAGAAAAGTTATAAGTCTGGGGTAGCATATTCCTTGATCATCTAAAAAATTATTTATTCCTCAGAAATCAGTTTGCATAGTTCAATTTAATTATTTATTTTTGCATTTAGATAAGTGTGTTAATTGTTTGGCAAAGTGAACTGTCTCCCTTGGTAATTCCTTGGGTGTGTTAAAATCTCTGAAAGAATTAGATAAGTTTTACGTTTTCCCTGTGGGTTCGACACCCCTGTTCTTGCCATTCTACAATAGATCTTGTGCACTTGCAAGGGTTTAAATTAAAATACACCAAGTTTTTAGTGCCGTTGCCGGGAAAAATCAGCAAAATTTTGATTAATTCGAAAAGAGATTTGTGAAAAATATTTGACAGTCAATCGATTGAAATCTGATACTCAATTGATCGACTGTGTTCTGGTGGTTTCAGTCTTGAATTTTCAATTGATTGAGCCGAAAGCATCAATCGATTGACTATTTTGTGTGAAACCCAAATTGCTAATTTCGGATTTTTAGGAATTAAAGATTTTTTTTTTTTTTTAGGAAGTAGAGATTTTTTGGATTTCTTATATTGTAGGAGTCCCTTTCCTTTCTTCCTCTTTCTCCTTTAGGTAAGATTTTTTTTAGGATTGTGTGAATTGCTTTAAGTTTTTGTTAAAAATAAAAAATAAAAAATAAAAAAAAATAAGTTTAACATTCGAATCTAATTTTTAATTATTAAAAAAAATAAAAATAAAAATAAATTAATTAATTAATTAATTTTGTCAATCGATTGAAAAATCTGTGTCAATCGATTGACCCGAACACAACTACTTGTTTTCTAGCTGAAAATTCTGTGTTGACTCCGTTTGACTATTGAATATCAATCGATTGACAACACTGGTTCAATCGATTGACTGATAAAGTCTTTGTTGGGAAATTTTGTTGTGCGCTTTACTTTATTTGAAGTTGATACTTGTGGTTGTTGTGGAATTATCAACCCTGTTTGTGAGAGTTAGTGCATGAGCTTTACTCGTTTTCATCACCCACATCTGCAACCGTTTAATCTTTAGATCGAACAATCTTGTAGAGAGAATCGCAGAATTCAAAGGAATCAATATCATCATACGGAGACTATGGCAGGTCAAAAGAATGGAAATAATCAGAACAATAATAATGGAAATAATGGGAACAATAATCATGATGAGGGCCCAAGAACATTGGAATATTATAATGATCCTGATTTTTACGAGGATCAAGATAGTATCATGCATGCCCCCATCCCAGGGAACCATTATGAATTTAAATCCGCAATGATTCAAATGTTACCGATTTATCATGGATTGTCAAATGAAAATCTATATGTTCATTTGAATGAGTTCATTGCAGTGTGTAAAATGTTCTGTGTGCATAATGTGACCGACGAGATAGCTAAGCTACGACTCTTTCCTTTCTCCTTAAGAGATAAGGCAAAAACTTGGTTCTACTCCTTAGAACCATAATCTATTCAGAGTTGGACAGAGCTACACCGTTAGTTTCTTAAAAAATATTTTCCCATGACCAAGACCATCGAGTTACGTCAGAAGATCCAGTTCTTTTCCCAACAACCTACAGAAACATTTTATGAATGTTGGGAACGCTTTAAGGAATTGATTAAGAGTTGTCCAAATCATCAATTGCCAAGGTGGCAACAGGTCCAAAGTTTTTATAATGGACTAATTCCCGAAGAGAGACGCATGGTTGATGCATCTTGTGGAGGATCGTGTGCCACGAAAGAGGCTGATGAGCTGTGGGCATTGCTTGAGAAGTTATATCAAACTTCAATCCAAAATGCGACAATGGAGCTAACTAATTTGGATATGGCAGTAAAATCACATGTGTTGACCAGAAATGGACTATTTGATGTCAACAACAACACCTCCGATCTTTCAACAAAGGTTGACATGTTGTCCAAGCAAATAAATATGCTGTTAGCTGCAACTAAGCAAGCTAAAAGTTCCAGCAACCCCACTGCATGTTCAATCTGTGACCACCCAGGTCACATGGCTAATGATTGCCCAACTACCTTGTCATTTTTCCCTGATGAACCTACTCCTCAAGAGCAGGTGAATCTGACTCAATCCTATTAGCGACAAGGTAGGAACATGTACTCAAACACCTTCAATCCGAAATGGAAAAATCACCCCAACTTAGGATGGGGAGGATCAAACCAAACTGGACAGGTGAATCCGCAGTTCAGATCCAATGTAATGAGTGGGCAGCAGAATTCTAATTTCCAGCATAATTCTCATAATTCTAATTTTCGTCCACAACAGAATTCTAATTTCCAGCATAATTCTAATTTTCAATAGAACCCTCCTTATTATCATCCAAATTCTGATTACCGAAAAACTTAGAATTTTAATTAGAATTTGAATCAATCTCAGGCCACCGTTTCAAAAGATTCTGATTTGGAGGAAAAGATTATACGAAATATGCAAGCTTTTCAGCAAATGATGATAGATCAATTTAGCCAACTGACAAATCAGTTGAGTCAACGAGAGGAAGGTAAGCTTCCTAGCCAACCCATCAACAATCCTCGAGGCCAAGCATCATCTGATGAAGGACCATCAAACAGTCAATAGTTGAAAGTTGTTACGGTGTTGAGAAGTGGGAGAGCTGTTGATAGTCAAGTGGAAATGCCAATGGAGCCTCACAAGGAAAGAGAAAAAGAAGCGAGAAAAGACAAAGGACTAGATAAAGGAAAAGAGAAGGAAGATCCTCAAATTGTCCAACCAGCACCTGAAGAAGAATCAGAGAATGAACCTTGTCCCTATAACCCAAAGGCACCATTCCCAGAGTACCTAACACCCCCATCTAGAATGGGGAAGGGAGCATAAAAAATGGAAGAAATCTTCGAAACATTCAAACAGGTAAAGATAAACCTTCCATTACTTGAGACAATCAAGCAAGTCCCCGAGTACGTAAAAATTTTCAAAGATCTATGCACTCGAAAAAGAAAAATGCGTACTCATGTTTCAAAGAAAGAGTTCCTAATAAATCAAGTCAGTTCAATACTGCAATTGGATGCCCCACGAAAACTTAAGGACCCTGGAGTCCCAACTATTCCATGTGTCATTGGTGGCCAACCAATTGGAAAGGCGTTATTGGATTTGGGAGCCAGTGTCAATCTGATCCCCTACTCGGTATACAAGAAATTAGGACTAGGCGAATTGAAACCCACGACAGTTACACTGCAACTTGTTGTTAGGTCAGAAAGAAGACCTAGGGGTGTCATCGAGGATGTTTTGGTTGGAATAGACAAATTTTTTTTCCCTGTGGACTTTATTGTGTTGGACATGAAACCTCTAGTTAAATCCAACAATCAAGTCCCAATCATTCTTGGGCGTCCGTTTCTCGCAACCGCAAATGCCTGCATCAATTGTCG
Source organism: Chloranthus sessilifolius (assembly GCA_021018995.1). Lineage (NCBI taxonomy): Eukaryota > Viridiplantae > Streptophyta > Magnoliopsida > Chloranthales > Chloranthaceae > Chloranthus > Chloranthus sessilifolius. Next base: position 1,316,431 of record CM037586.1, on the reverse strand, counting down.
AACAGAAGTCATGGATGTTTCTTTTGGAAACATGAAAGTTAGACTCAATATCTTTCATGCGATAAACCATTTTCCCAATGAAGAAGAAGTTGATTGTTTCTACATCGATCAGGTGGACGTCGTAGTGGATGAAGCGTTACCATCAATGCTTACCAAAGAAGAATTTGAAACTGCATTGTTGGCCATCTAAGAGGAAACTGGATCCGAACGGAAAAAACCAGAAGAGGAAATGATAAGTTCATCATGTCAAGAGGATAAGTGTGGTGAAGTTGTGACTAAGGTAGAAACGTTACCTCTCGAGGAAAAGGGTGCGCTGAGTCCATCGATTGAGCAACCATCAGTTATGGAATTAAAGCAACTACCGAAGTCACTCAAGTATGCATTTTTGGGACCTCGAGAAACGTTGCCAATAATAATTTCATCGACATTGTCGAAAGAACAAGAGTATGAGTTGCTGAAAGTGCTGAAAGAAAATAAAGAAGCCATCGGATGGACCTTAGCCGATCTAAAAGGGATTGACCCATCGGTATGTATGCACAAAATACATTTGAAAGATGATAGTAAACCATCGAGGGAACCGCAAAGGCGACTTAATCCAAACATGCAAGAAGTCGTTTTAAAGGAAATCATAAAACTACTCGATGTTGGAATCATCTATCCAATCTCTGATAGTCCATGGGTCAGTCCAGTTCAAATTGTTCCGAAAAAGTCTGGCATCATTGTGGAAAAAACTACTGAAGGAGAATTGGTGCCCACTCGCGAAACCACAAGGTGGCGCGTGTGCATCGATTATTGGAAATTGAACACGGCTACAAGAAAATATCATTTTCCCCTGTCATTCATAGATCAAATTCTCGAGAAGCTAGCGGGGCAGGAGTTTTATTATTTTCTCAATGGATATTCGAGCTACAATCAAGTACCGGTGTTTCCTGCAAATCAAGAGAAGACAGGGTTCACGTGTCCATATGGAACATTTGCATATCGAAGAATGCCTTTTGGCTTGTGTAATGCACCTGTCACTTTTCAAAGATGCATGTTGGCCATATTCTCGGATATGATTGACAAATTCATCAAAGTCTTCATGGATAACTTTTCTGTTTTCGGGAAGTCCTTTGAACTGTGCTTGCAATACCTTACACAGGTATTGCAATGATGTGTCAAATCAAAACTTGTTCTTAGCTAGGAGAAAAGTCATTTCATGGTGCAACAAGGAATTGTATTGGGACATGTTGTTTCAAAGAAAGGAGTCGAAGTCGAAAAGGCAAAAGTCGATTTAATCGCTAATTTGCCACCACCGAAGAATGTTCGACAAATTCGATCATTTTTAGGTCATGCGGGATTTTACTAAAGGTTCATCAAGGATTTTAGCAAGGTTGCCAAGCCATTGTGCAACCTGCTTGGAAAAGATGTTCCTTTTAACTTTGATGAAGATTGCATGGAAGAATTTTTGAAATTGCGTGAGTTGTTATCTAATGCACCAATAATCCAACCCCCGGATTATTCTATACCGTTTGAAGTCATGTGTGATGCGTCTGATTATGCTATTGGAGCAGTTTTAGGGCAAAGGGTGAACAAAGTACCTCATGTGATCTACTATGCTAGCAAGACATTAATTGATGCCCAGTTGAATTACACCACCACTGAGAAAGAGTTATTAGCCGTAGTATATGCTCTGGATAAATTCTACTCCTATCTGCTCGGATAAAAAATAGTGGTCTTTTCATACCACTCTGCGTTGAAATACCTGCTAGCAAAGAAGGGCACCAAACCAAGGTTGATCTGATGGATTTTACTTCTTCAAGAATTCAATTTTGAGATCAAAGATAAAAAGGGAGTCGAAAATGTCGTGGCCGATCATCTGTCCAGAATTCTGTCTGAAGAATCATCAGTCTCTGAGACTATTCGTGACAGCTTTCCAGATGAACATTTGATGGCAATAGGGTCACCAGCTACAAAAGTTCCTTGGTTCTCTAATATTGTGAATTATCTGATGACTGGCAGAATCCCTACCCAATGGGGCAAAAATGATAAAAATCTGTTCTTCTCACAAATAAAATATTATTTTTGGGATGAGCCACAATTGTTTAAATTTTGTTCCGATCAGGTTATCAGGAGATGTGTGCCTGAAGAAGAACAATTGAGTGTTATTAACTTCTACCATGCTAGTGCCTGTGGAGGCCATTTTAGAGGACAGAAGACCGCACACAAGATTCTTCAAAGCGGATTTTATTGGCCCTCCATCGTTCAGGACACTGCTAAATTTTATAAATAATGCCAAAGATGTCAACAGCTTGGAAATATTTCACGACGAAATATGATGCCTCTGAACCCAATTCTAATAGTTGAAATTTTTGATATATGGGGGATCGACTTCGTGGGTCCTTTCTCCCCGTTGTTCGGATATTCATATATTTTGATAGCTGTTGACTACGTTTCCAAATGGATTGAAGCTGTGGTAACCCGCTCGAATGATCACAAAGTTGTGGTCAAATTTCTAAAAGAAAATGTCTTTAACAGATTCAGGTTTCCACGGGCGATCATTAGTGATGGCGGTTCACACTTCTGCAACCGCCATTTTGCTACTTTAATGAAGAAATACGGCGTCACCCACAAGGTGGCAACGCCATATCACCCACAAACTAGTGGTCAGGTGGAAGTGTCCAATCGAGAAATCAAACGAATTTTAGAGAAGACGGTGCAACCAAACAGATGAGATTGATCGAATTGCCTATCGGATGCTCTCTGGGCATATCGCACGGCATTCAAGACCCCGATTGGGATGTCACCATTTCAAATTATCTATGGGAAGGCATGTCACCTCCCAGTGGAACTAGAGCATAAGACATTATAGGCCATCAAACGATTTAATTTCGATATGAAAGAGGCAGGGTCCAATCGTCGCCTTCAGCTGAATGAATTAGACGAGCTACGCTACGATGCATACGTGAATTCGAAGTTGTATAAGAAAAGATACAAAACGTTGCATGACTAGTCAATTTTGCGAAAAAACTTTTACATTGGGTAAAAAGTTTGGCTGTTCAACTCCAGACTAAAACTTCATCCGGGGAAATTGAAATCGCGGTGGGAAGGCCCATTCCAAGTCGTCTCTACTTTCGTGCATGGTGCGATTGAAATCAGAAGCCTTACGAACAATCGAATTCTCAAATTGAATGGGCAACGACTCAAGCCGATGATCGAGCCAATGACCGAAATGAGAATTGAGGCGATGGACCTCAGTGACCCGAACAATTAAATGATAATGAGGTCAAGCTGTCGACATTTAAACTCAGCGCTTCCTGGGAGGCAACCCAGTGTGTTTTCTAAGTTGATTGTGTATTTTTAATTAAGGAAAGTCTTTGTCAATCGATTGAGTGTCAAACAGTCAATCGATTGACCTTTTTTGTACTCAATCGATTGCCACTTACCCTGTCAATCGATTGATGTCCATCATCATCATTTTCCCCCTCTTTTGTCAATCGATTGAGGATCCATTCTCAATCGATTGACATCACTTCGAAATCATGACCAGTTCTTGGAAATCGGAGCGCCAATCGACACATCTTGTCATGGCGGCTAACCTTTTGGGGCACATCTATGTCAATCGATTAAGACCAACCTCTCAATCGATTGACTTGATTGCTATTTACTCCGCCCGTTCCCAAGGCACCCAACCGGTGCACCTTTTCGCAAAAAGGTAACTCTCAATCAATTGACAACCCTGTGTCAATCGATTGACATGAAGCGTGGTTTAATGGATCACGCCACGTCGCATTCGCATGCCTATTGTCGTTTCAAATTCCCACGACGTGTGGAGACCAACCGCTCTCAATCGATTGAGGAACCACCCTCAATCGATTGACTTACAGATTATATAATGAGGAGACCCGTGGTCCCCTTCATCAACACTCTCCTCCAATCCAAACCGAGCCTCCACGATCGCATTCTCCTCGTCCGATCGAAATGGCAGCGCCTAGCCCACCAATATTCAGACCACCTCATCCCGCAAACAACCCGATGTGCATTCCCAATGAATTATACATCGATTGCCACTTCCAAACGGAGAATTTCTTTGATCTCGCTTAATACCGTCGCATCGCGGACTGCGCCCGTTTGATCGAATTCATCAAAGCGCTACACTTGGAGATGTTGCTCGCCCCTCCACCCATTGATGTCTCTTTGCGTATCATTCGCTTATTTTACCAGAAAATGGAGTGGGTACCTGCACCACTCTCGCCAACGGGAATGCCCTTCATTAGCCTTGAGATCAATAATTGGTGATATAACCTTCACGCGGCTGATCTCGCGCAGGCTTTTAACTTTTTTGTGGTTCGCCCCTTGAACCATCACATCGATCCCGCTGTTGATCTCAGCCAGAATGACATGATCAACAATATGTGTGGAGGACGGCGCGGGACTGTGTTGATAATGAAGAGAGCAGTTCTGCCTATGGACATTTTATTTTGGGATATTGTGATGTCAACTAATCTGCTACCGCATGGCACGAAGAGTGAGCGCACAAAGAATAGGGTGTTGGCGCTGTACGCGGCCCACACGAATACGTGGTTTGATGCTCCTGGGCTAATGTTAGAAGAAATGTATCGGTATCACCAGGACATCGCTACCACCACTACGCCGAAGAAGCGCGAGGCTATACTTCTTCACTTCCCGCACTATGTGATGCATCTCCTGGACCAGCTTGGGTGCCCGATTTACAATGATGAGGAAATTGGTGATATGCAGTTTTATCACTACGGCACCAACGTCTGGGACAAGAGCATCAAGGCCATTCTGCGTGTGACGCCCCCTCCGGTTGAAGTTGATGAAATACCTCCTCCTCCCCGTCCAAACCCCGCACAACGCCAACGTGGCGGAATTAGAAGGCCTCGTCCTAAAGAGGCCGATGATTTTAACACCGAGGTAGCAGTTGCTCACCTCGAGGCTCGAATGGATGGGTTGAGTACCATTGTGGGAGGTATTAATCGACGGTCTAGGTTTCAAACTTCTCTCCTTATGCGGATGGCCCGAGAATCCTTCCCAGGGCGTGCCGACGAATTCATCGCAGGAGCGCGAGCGGCGATGATTGAGGAGGAAGAGCCTGAATTTGATGATGATGATGTTTAGTGTGTTTGTTTTTGTTAGTTTGGAGTGTTTATTGTTTAGTTTTTGTTTTAGGTGTTTTTAGATTAGTTTTGTTAGGATCAATGGTAGTTTATTTTGTTGGACTGTTAGTAGACGTGAGGAATCATCTGGTTAAAATCAACTCTTGAAAAATTAATGGCATTGGGCTGTTTTTAGTGTGGTATATTTTTCTCTATTCTCGGATTGGAGCACTGGTGCATCAGTCAATCGATTGAGATATCTATCTCAATCGATTGAGCCTTAATTTCTCTTAAAATCAGAATTTCAAATGCATTTGTCAATCGATTGAGGATAAACTCTCAATCGATTGACTCCTGCATGGGAAAATTTGTTTTGAGCTGTCAGAAACTGAGAGTGTCTACAAGTTAACTATTTCGACCAATTCGAATTTGAGTCGTGCACGCATATGCACTTTTGTGCATAGTTTCAATCGATTGACATTTCCTTGTCAATCGATTGACAAAGTTATACTTCCGGAAGGATACCTCTTCCAGTTCGAACTTCACAGTTCGAGTCCCTCTTTGAGTCTTAATTTAGAACTTCCATTGTGGTCCAGCTGTTAGCTATTTTTCTCTATTTATAGGCCTGTTGAGGTTAGTTCTTTTATCAAATTTTATTTCTTCCCCCAAGCTTTTGCCATGGCTTCCGTCAAATTTCCTACCCGCTCCGCATTAAAGAAATTAATGGAACCGGCTAGGAAACGTCCACATCTTCATCCACCACCGCAATCATTCGATTTGGCAATGCATGACGTGATTGATTTAGAGCTGCCATCTTCGATCCCACCATCTTCTCCACCACATGCCCTTATTCCACCATCACACGCAGGCGGCATCTCGGAGGAGATGTGGAATTACGCGTTTTCGAAGCCGAAGGACGGAAGATCTGTCATGAATGATTGAAGGGCTTAAGACTGTCAGTTTTAGGGTCTAGTTTTTCGAGTCCTTTTTAGTGTTATTTGTTTTTTTTTTAGGATCTAGTTTAGAATATTAGTAATTTTGTTTAGCTTAGGTTCTTTTTCTTTAAATTTTCACTCATTGTCATAATTTGCTCAGTTTAAATAAAGTTTGATTTTGTTATATATTTGTATTTTTACATTTTTGATCACCATACCCTTTCACTTGGTCTGCTTTCATGGCCCTCAATTGTATTAAACAGGTTTGGGGGGAGGCCTCCCTTACTTTCGATCCATCAACGCCAATGAGGACATTGTACACTTCAGGTTTTGGGGGGGGGGGGGTATTTTCGATTGATATTAAATAGGCTGTTTTTCGGATCTTTAAAGTTTATCAGTCAATCGATTGAGACCACTGTCTCAATCGATTGTGCCCTAACCTACTTGAAAATCATGTCGATCAATCGATTGACACCATTGTCTCAATCGATTGACTGATTACCTTTAAAACTTGTGAATCTCGAATTTCATGCATATTCTTTAATTATGATCGGGAATTCATGAAAAATTGTTATCATGCCATGATTGTTTTATGAATGCTCATAAAGTTTAAAATTTTGAATAAGGATGTTCATGATCTATGCTTGATAAATATTTTATGCTATCACTCTGCTGGAATTCCTAATCTGAAAAATAAGTATATGACTTGGAATCCTAAGATCATAAAGAAAGACCAAAACCTATTGAGCTTTGAAACGTTGTCCTCGTTTTGATGAGTGCTTAAATAAATTCGAAATCTTGTATTTCTATCTTTGATTTGTTGACTTCACATGTATTACACCATTACACTAGAAATCATTGTGTAAAAACTCAAGGCAAATAGGCATCGTTACCATCATAAAAGGAAATGATCTAAGGCCATTGTTGGCTCGTTTGTACCCAAAAGGCCCCACCTATTATTGAATTTATCTTGTTGCACCCCCTTTGAGCCTCAACTAAAAGATTTTGCCTTAATTATCCATTGTAAGCTATATTAGCCATATCCCACAACCAATGTGAAAAAGCCCTACCCTATTATCTCTGAGAAATTAGGGAAGAAAACAATGAAGAAAATTTAGCTGTGGTAGTTATATCTGTAAGGAATACAAGGCAGAAAAACGTAAAAAGAGGGAGAGAAAAAGAAAATTCAATATTACGAAATAAATTAAAGTGGTGTCAATAAGAAAAAGAAAAGAAGGAGAAAAGTGTTTATGAAAAGAAAAAGGTCATAGAAACTGTGAAAAAGAAAGTTGGAAAAATCAGAAAAGCAAGTATGTTTCTTGTTCCGATTTCTCAGAGAATTTGAATCCAATCTTCCCTTTCTTTCTTAACTATTGACCCGAGCCCCATTACAACCTTAGAAAAGACCTTTTTAATCCGATTATGAGTAGTAAATGCCCTTGTGGAGAGTGATTATGCAATGTCTATGGTGCTTGGTATATGCATGTTTAAAATACAAATATCTTTCTTAATGAGATTTCTATCTAAAAATCTTTGATACACCCGCCTTTCTTATAACATGTGAAAATTTTTTAATTTGTATTAAAATTCCATATCACATGTGAGAGAGAAGTAAAACTATTCATCGAAGTGAGTTCATTCTGAGTGTATACCCATGGTAAAGATCGAGTCTAGACATGTGATCTTGAGAATCCTAATTCAAACTCATTCTCAGACAAAGAATTTTAGCAGTAGTAATTGCGTAACACTTTTAGTCATAAATCATGAGCACTGAAAAATAATGAATTGAGTGGGCACTAATAAATTGAACATGGTAAAAAGCAGTTTGAATGATTTTTCATGAGCATTTCACTACTTAAGGGCGTGAATAAGAAATTCTGAAATTCATAAATTTTGAAGTTTGTAGGTATCTTCACTGGAAACCTTCAGGAGACACAACTCCTCCACTAGGGATCACCTAGGGGTTTAAAGGCTTGTTGCATAGGCTAAATGCAATCATGCTCCCTACGAAAGTGGCATTTAATTTTTAGGATGTTAGTCTTATTTGTTTTCACATATTTTTCATTCTCTTTGCTCGAGGACTAGCAAAGTGTAGGTTTGGGAGTGTGATCAGTGCCGAAATATGACTATATTTCGCACCTTAATCCCTGCACTTAGCTGTCTAATGAAAGCATTTGATGGTTGTTGTGAGATTTTAATGAGTACAGGTTTTTCTGACCGTTGGATCGCAAAAGAGCATAAAAGAGGATAATTAAAGGATACACATGGACTATGGACAAAAAGGTCAAAAGAAGCATAAAAATTCGTAAAAAAAATCAATATCTACCAAAAGAGGGAGAATCCAACCCTGGATGTCAATCGATTGAGGGACTAGTGTCAATCGATTGGCAAGAGAAGAGAAATTCAACTACACTTCTTCCGAATCAAATGTCAATCGATTGAGGATTAGTTCTCAATCGATTGAGGCTAGTAGGGATAGGGTTTACTCGACCCCATATAAAGAAACCCACGACTCATTGAGGAGGGGCTTCTTTTAGTTATTTTTTGAGGGTTTCCTTTAATTATTAAGGGTTCTTCTTGGTTATTTCTTAATTTTCTCAGTAGATTGTATTAGGGTTTATTTTTCTCGTAGATAATCATGAGAGCATAGATTGTATTTAGGCAAGGCTTTGTAAAAAGATTTCTGGTGATAAATAAATAAAATGGCTGTGAATATGCAAAGAGATCATACATCAAGGATGAGCAGCTAAATCAGTGATTCAGGGAGGATGCGATCCCCAGATAAGTAACTTTTTACAGGTAATTCCATAATATATTAATGTCATCATGGAATCATTTTGCTAAAAATGTGCTTGATTGAATATGTGTTGAATGCTTTATTATGACCGTTGATTGCGCGTATCAACAACCATAATCGCTAGATCTGGACCTGCAGACTGATCTAGGCTGTAGAGCGATTATGTGCCTATTGTCGTGATCTAAACATCATGAGATACGCTATGTTTTTACGTGACTCATACATAATGATAAATTTGAGTCATCATTTTTAGATAGGGTATGCCGGATTATGATCATGTTTTCTTACGAACTGTTTATCTAGATAAATGATGGTGTGAACAATGCTTAATGAAATTGTGGGATTAATAGTAGAAAAGTTATAAGTCCGGGGTAGCATATACCTTGATCATCTAAAAAATTGTTTATTCCTCAGAAATCAATTTGCATAGTTCAATTTAATTATTTATTTTTGCATTTAGATAAGTATGTTAATTGTTTGGCAAAGTGAACTGTCTCCCTTGGTAATTCCTTGGGTGTGTTAAAATCTCTGAAAGAATTAGATAAGTTTTACGTTTTTTCTGTGGGTTCGACACCCCTGTTCTTGCCATTCTACAATAGATCTTGTGCACTTGCAAGGGTTTAAATTAAAATACACCACACACCGTCGGACTAATGCCTTTGATATCTTTTATCGACCATCCGATGGCACTTTTGTGATCTTTGAGCACATTCATGAGTTGGCCTTCCTGATTCGCATCCAATTTTGATGAGATTATAACGGGTTGAGTTTCATTCTCTCCTAGGTAGGCATACTTAAGATTTTTCGAAAGAGGTTTAAGTTCTAAGTACACTTTCTCCTCCTCTTTCGACTTTTCCATGATTAATTCAATTGGAGCTCCAAAATCTATTTTCTTTTCTTCTCCCAGAAGCGGTGAGGAGTCCAACATGTGATTCATTTCTTGGATCAGCTGATCCACATCAAAAAAATTTCCAAAATGCGCAAGACAAGCTGTTAAAGGATCTTCAATTTCAAACGCATGAAATATTTCTTCCACGATTTCATCGATTATGCAGGCTTGTGCATGTTCGTCATCCTCCGTGGGTTGCTTGGCAATATTAAAAATATTGAGTTCCACTGTCATATTCTCGAATGACAGATTCATGATCCCGTTTCGAAAATTGATTAGAGCATTGGAGGTGGCTAGGAATGGTCTTCCTAGAATCACCGAAACGTTATTCTTCAAATTTGGTACCGGTTCAGTGTCTAAAATAATAAAATCTACAAGAAAGTAGAAAGAATTCACCTTGATGAGGACATCTTTCACAATCCCTCGAGGGATCTTTACTGACCAGTTAGCTAACTGAAGGGTCATCGCAGTGGTCTTAAGCTCTCCCAATTCGAGCTCCTTGTACACAGAGCAAGGCAACAAGTTGACATTTGCTCCTAAATCCAAAAGGGCCTGATTAATACGGTTATCACCAATAACGATTGAGATTGTAGGACAACCCGGGTCCTTATATTTAATTGGGAGCTTTGCTTGCAACACTGAACTAACCTGCTCAACTAAGAAAGCCCTTTTCGGAATATTTGTCTTTCTTTTGATTGTGACCAATTCCTTCAAAAATTTTACGTAAGCAGGCACTTGTCGGATGGCATCTAGAAAGGAAATATTAATTTTTAATTGCTTGAAAATCTCATTTATTCCTTCCACATCGCGATTTTTTTGTGGTGCCATCAATCTTTGCGGGTATGGTGCTTTAGAAACAAAATTTTTCTTCTGTTCACTCTTTTTCTCTGTTATTTCTTTTGCTTGTACTTTTTCTTCAATTTCTTCTTTCTCTTCAAATTTCTGCTCTCCATCAGACTTTTCCTCCTCCTCTGGCAACACTACTTTGTTATCGACCTGCTTTTTAGATCTCAACATTGTGATCGCCCGAATTTGTTGTTGATCATCATCTTGTGTTGAAGTTGATATTTTTTTAATAACCATCTGACCCCTTGGGTTAGGAACTGGTTGGCTAGGAAACGATCATTTTTCTCTTTCACAGAGAAAAGTTGCCAATTGCCCAATTTTGATCTCTATTTTAGAGATTGAGGATGTGTGAGAATGGATAAGTTTTAGCAAGTCCTCAGTAGAAGGAGTTTGTGTAGGAGGACGTTGGGCAGCATTTCCCAGTGGATTGTTAAATCCGGGTGGTAGAAATGTTGGCACGAAATTTTATTGTGGTTGGTTTTGATAACCTCCCATTGGTTGTGCAAACTAAAAATTCTAGTTCAATTGTCGTGGCTGCCCAACCTGATTTTGATTGTATTGAAATTGATTTGAATTATTGAACCCTTGATGTTGAAATTGTCCTTAACTATAGTTTTGGTGCGGTCCTTGGTTGAAATTTTGTTGGGGATAAAAGTCCGTCCCCTGTTTCCTGGGCTGTATTATTTGATTATCTTGTTTCCATTAGAAATTCGGGTGGCTTCTCCAACTATTTGGGTTATTCTCATTGAAAATGTTTTCTTGATTTTGCCCATAGTTATTCACAACATTTAGCTGTTCAGATGTGTCTTTATGGTAGTTCTGCATTGAAGGACAATCATATGCTATATGCATTGGTCTTGCACAAATTGAATATGGCTCGGGTTGTGTATTTACCATATGCACATTCTTCTTTAATTTCAATTCCTCCACTTGTTGAGTGAGGAAATCAATTTTAGTCATCAGATTCGGAGAATCCTTTACTATGTATAGTCCTCCCTTCTTAGTTGAACTTCCAGCTTGATCACGAGCTTTGACTGGTTGTTCCCGAGTCTTTGTGAAATCCCAGTGCTGGGAATCCTTGGCCAGATTTTCTAGGAAAGCATAGGATTCAGTTTCCTTGAGGCTCAGGAATCCTCCGCCATTTATTGACTCTACCAAATGTCTACTTGGTTGACTTAGTCCATTGTAGAAACACTGGACCAATCTCCACTTGGAGTGTTCATGGTGTGGACATTTTAGTAGGAGATCCATGAATCTATCTCAAGCTTCATATAATCTCTCATCTTCCTCTTGCGTGAAATCTGTGATTTTATGTCTGAGGACATTCGTCTTCGCCATGGGGAAGAACTTTGACAGAAATTTTTTGACCATCTGATCCCAGGTGGTTATGGATCCCGATAGTAGAGAATTTAACCAGGCTTTTGCTTTATCCTTTATAGAGAAAGGAAACAAGCGTAGCCTAACAAATTCTTCGCTGAAGTTTTGGTATACAGATGAGCAGACTTCGACAAAGTCTTTAACGTGCTGGTATGGATCTTCTCTCTCCATGCCATGAAAGATTGGAAGGATTTGGATGACATTCGTCCGGATTTCAAACCGGCCGCCAGGTGTGGCGGGGTATACAATACATGATGGGGTATTTGTAGTGATTGGAGAAAACAGTTCTCTCAATATTGGTTCTTCCTCTTGTCCTTATTCGATTTGGCCATTCATGTTATCAGTCATATTGATTTCAGTAGATGATTCACTTGAAAATTTTTGCCTTGATCTAGCGTCCTTACGATTTGACCGGCAAGCACGTTCGATCTCAGAATTTAAAAGCTCTAAAGTTCTTTCTTTAGAAGACCTAGTGTGCATGCAAATGACGCACAGAGCGGAGGTTTTAAAAAAGTAAACCTCAAGAGAGATTTTTTTTTTTTTTTTTTTTGAATCTCAATTAATCGAGTAAGAATTCAATCAATCGAGACAGTGGTCGATTAATCGACAAAGGACAGCGAAAATAATATATATATATATATATATATATACATTTTTTTTTTTTTTCTTTTTTTCTTTTTTTTTGAAATTTTTTTTTTTTGAATCTCGATTAATCTAATAAGAAGCTCGATTAATCGAGAAGGAAGTCGATTAATTGAGTGGTGGGCTCGATTAATCGAGACAGGACAGAGAAATTTTTTTTTTTTTAGCAGAGATACTGTTTTAATCCACGAAAATTTCTAAAATTAACTATGTATTTCCTAAAAATTTAGATTTTCTTGATTTAATCCCCGGCAACGGCGCCAAAAATTTGATGTGAATTTAATTGTGATGTTTTACTCGTAAGCGCACGAATCAGATTGTATACAGTGGGTGCAGAGTACGAGAGCGTTCCCACGATGATTATTTTGGAAGATCTAAAAAAATGAGACAATAATTCAAGAAATCTACCAAAATTTAACAGTACCCTACCAATATTACGATTTAGGCAATTTTGTGAGATAATGATTACTGATTACAAAATAAAGCTTAATTGACAATTCAAAAATAAAGGCAAAGATAAAGATACTAAATCCTCCCATCTTTGGTCTGTTCTTCTCATAATACAAATCTAAGGATTAAACTATGAGATATACCATTGAGAGGCATCTTTTATGGAAGATGAATGGTCAAAACCTGGATAGGTTCCACGTTGCATCCCTGCAATCAGGACTTAATTTCAGAGATGATTTCCATATATAGATCTAGGATCAAGGGCATGGCTCGGCACACTTGATCTCAGATTTCAAATAAAAATTATCCCCAAAGTGGGTGAAATTCCAACAAGAATACCACCATAGATCTGAGATCAAGGGCATGCTCGGCACACTTGATTTCAGATTAGGGAGTAATTAAGATAAAATTACCATTACAGATCCAAGATCCAGGGCATGGCTCGACACACTCGATCCTGAATCATAATCGTAAGTAGATCCACACGATGAAAGCAAAAATATCATATAACAATGATTGGGGTAAAATTACCGTCACAAATCTGAGATCCAGGGCATGGCTCGGCACACTCGATCCCAGTTAGTGGTGGAGATTTCATCCGTTCGTGACAACATAACAATCATAAAATAAAATCTCATATTTTAATCTTAGATTTATATTATTAGAAGTACATCCCTCGGATGGGAATCATTAGATCCCCATCACTAAGAAATTAGCCACACATGTTATAATTAAATGACATAAACAAATAAGGAATGAAAAATAACATCAATTTAATTAATTAAAAATACCTCAACCTTCAATAGAAATTTTTTTATCCAAGTTTAATCCATAAGTACGATGATCTTCAAAAATAAAATTAACAATGCTCTCTACTAATCTTTAAATTTAAACTAGGAATCAACTGAACAAAAAATAATAAATTGAAGAAAGGAATGCTAAAAAGGTTAAGGGAACAAAGCTCTCAAAAAGAATACAAATCTCTATCTCTACGTGTGTGTAAAAAAATTAAAACTCTCTTCTAGCTCTCTTTCTCGAGTTGTTGGTTTGGCTTTAAATACTCTCCAAGTTGCACAAATTTCCTGGCTCGAAAAGTCAGTCGATTAATCAACCCTCCTAAAAATCTGCACTACGGAGTCACTTCCGTGTCAAACTGAATTACTTTACTCGATTAATCAAGTAAAGGGTTGATTAATCGACCTCCCCTTTAATTCTGCAATCAAACAATGCTTTTTATGTCAGACTTTATCGCTTTCCTCGATTAATCGAGTGTAAGGTCGATTAATCGACCTTCCCAGATTTTCGTAAACTCCTGCCCAACTTTGCATCAGACACTGCCTCGATATTTCGATCATAACTTTCTACTCCGAACTCGGATTGACATGATTCTTGCAGAATTGGAAAGATGACGGAAAGCGCTACAACGTTTGTGATGTAGCAATTTCATAAATCTGACGTCTTGAAGGTCCAAATTGAGCTGCAAGTTGTACTAAGTTCTCAATGATCCAAAGTTGCAGTGTTTGACATTATTTTTTGAATTCTTGGGCTATTTTATGCACTTGGATTGTATTTACCTGAAACACTTAAAATCTAGTAATTCTCATCAGATAGCCTTCCTCAGACAGCTAAATGTAGGTCTTTAGGGGTGAAATATCATCATATTTCACTACTCATCACCACGCATGCTATGGTGGACATGGGTGCCACTCACAACTTTGTCTCAGTGGAAGAGGCAAACCGGTTAGGCGTAAAGGCGACCAAAGAGAAAGTGTGGCTCAAGGACGTCAGCTCAGAGGCAAAACCCGATTCAGGACATGGCACGATGAGTGGTGCTAACCGTTGGAGAGTGGAAAGGGATCGTAGACTTGTCAGTGGTCCCAATGGATGATTTTCAAGTAGTGTTGAGGATTGAGTTCTTCAACAAAGTAAAAGTAATTCCTATACCCTTTGTAAACACAGTTTGCATCATGGAGGAAAGTGCTCCATGCATGGTTCCCGCAGTAAGAGGACCAAAGGCACCTACGAAGACCCTATCTGTCTTACAGCTGGCCAAAGAGATAAAGAAAGGTGAGGTGACGTTTCTAGCCACCCTCAATCAAAAAGAGGATGACACCACGGACCAAGTGCCCAAGGAGATCAAGAAGGTACTAAACCAATTTCAAGATGTGATACCCCTGGAATTGCCCAAGAAGTTACCACCTAGGAGACAGGTGGATTATAAGATTGAGTTGGAACCTGGGGCCAAGCCACCTGTAAAAGCACCATACAGAATGGCCCCACCAGAGTTAGAAGAGTTGAGAAAATAACTCAAAGATTTGTCGGAAGCCGGCTACATCCAGCCATCCAAGGCCCCCTATGGCACATCGATATTGTTCCAAAAGAAACACGATGGCTCCCTCCGGCTATGTATCGACTATAGGGCACTCAACAAGCTCACAATCAAGAACAAGTATCATATATTGCTTATCGTTGATCTCTTCGATTAGCTAGGAGGAGCGCGTTACTTCTCGAAACTCAACTTAAAATCAGGATATTACCTACGCATCGCAGAAGGGGATGAGTCAAAAACTACATGCGTGATCAGGTATGGATCGTATGAGTTCCTTGTGATGCCCTTCGGTCTCACCAATGCATCGGCAACATTCTGCACCCTCATGCACAAAATATACCACCCCTACCTCGACCGGCTCATTGTGGTGTACCTCGACGACATCGTTATCTATAGTAACACCTTGGAGGAGCGCATCGAACACTTGAGGAAGGTATTCCAACTGCTCCAAGAAAACGAGTTGTATGTAAAAAAAGAAAAGTACTCCTTTGTGCAGCCGAAGGTGATTTTTTGGGGCATAAGGTCTGCGATGGCAAGCTGAGCATGGATAGTAGTAAAGTAAGAGCCATCCAAGAATGGGAGCCACCTACAAAGGTAACCGAGCTTAGATCCTTCTTAGGGTTGGTAAATTATTATCGAAGATTCATAAAGGAGTACTCAGGGAAAGTAGCACCCCTCACCATTCTTCTAAAGCAGGATAAAGCATGGGCATAGATGAACAAGTGCCAACATGCCTTCGATGGGCTGAAAAAGGCAATCACGGAAGAACTGGTTTTGAGCCTGCCAAATCTTAGTTAGCCCTACGAAGTCCAAACGGATGCATCCAACTTTGCTATCGACGAAGTGTTAGTACAAGGGGGACATCTGATAACCTACGAAAGTCGGAACTCAACGACACGGAAAGGCGCTACACCACCCAAGAAAAGGAGATGACCACGGTGGTGCATTGTTTAAGGACTTGGAGACACTACCTCTTAGGATCCAAGTTCATGGTGAAGACTGACAACGTTGCCACCAACTACTTTCAGTCTTAAAAGAAACTAAGCTCCAAGCAAGCTAGATGGCAAGACTTCTTGACGGAGTTCAATTTGGTGTTCAAATACAAGCCAGGAAGAACCAACCTGGTAGTTGACGCACTAAGCAGAAAAGGGGTATTGGCTATGTTGAAGAAAGGAGAGTTGGCCACTATTAGCCAACTCTGAGGCTCACTCCCAGACCGCATAAGGGAAGGGTTGAAGGAAGACCCTCTAGCAAAGGGATTGCTAGAAATGGCTCCCACGGTAGCTACGAAATGGTTCTGAGAGGATGATGGGTTGCTCTATGCCAAAGGAGGGAGACTCTACGTTCCTAAATGGGGCAACCTAAGAAAGGAACTCATCAGGGAGTGCCATGATTCTTGGTGGGCTGGTCACACGATAGCCCTCCTCGAATCAGCTTACTACTGGCCTCAGATGAAAAGCTATGTCTAAGCTTATGTGAAAACTTGTCTTATATGCCAATAATACAAGATTAAGCAACAACAACCAGGGGGATTGTTGGAACCCCTACCGATCCCTACGAGACCTTGGGAGAGTGTCTCTATGGACTTCATTAACGCATTACCGAAATTAGAGGGATGTGGGTCGATCATGGTAGTGGTGGACCGATTCTCAAAGTATGGTACTTTCATTGCCGCCCCAACCAACTGCATTGCCGAAGGAGTTGCACGCCTATTTCTCAAAAATGTAGTAAAGCTCTGGGGCGTACCACTAACTATCATTAGTGATCGAGATCCTTGGTTCACAGGGAGGTTTTGGACTGAGTTGTTCAAATTATTGGGGTCGAAATTACATTTCTCTACGAGTTTTCACTCCCAAGAGGACGGACAAATAGAGCACGTTAATGCTCTAGTGGGTTATATTTGCGGCACTTTGTGAGTGTCAATCAAAGAGATTAGGTAAAGTTGTTGGATGTTGCCCAATTCTCGTATAACTTGTAAAGGAGTGAGTCCACACACCACAGCCCATTCAAGCTTGTCACAGGGTAATATCCACTCACTCCAACACCGTCGTGACAGGTTACACGGGGAAGAACCCAGCCGCCTACCAATTTACAAAAGGATGGCAAGAAAAAGTAGACATTAGCCAGGGCACATATTGAGAAAGCCACCAAGAAAATGAAGAGATGAGCGGATGCGAAGAGACAGTCAGTCGAGTACCATGTAGGTGACTTGGTAAGGATCAAGCTCATAGCCCAACAATTCAAGGTCTTTCAAGGTGTCCTACCAAATCCAACTTTCCTAGAAGTTGAAGATCCTTCTGGTCTTCCATGCCAACAACTTAAAGCCATACCATGAAGACACGAAGGACACAACCTGGGGCATCTCCAAACGATCCCCAACCACCGTAACAACTTCATTTGAGAAGGAAGTCGAAAACATCCTCACTGATAGAACAATTCGACATCGAGGCATTTGACCCTACAAGGAGGACCTCATGAAGTGGAAAGGGCTACCAGACAATGAGGCTAGTTGGGAGCACACCGACATGTTGTGACAGTTCGATGAGCAAATACGGCAATTCGAAGGAGAGGATGCGACGAGGACGTCACCAGCATAGGTGGGGGAGAGTGTCATGTCCCGCACACAACACCGGATCTTTTCCCCACTCTATTTGTATCATAAATGAATATACGGTAGTGTATAAGTAAAGAAGGTATATGAGAGGCTCTAAGGAAGACTCTAGAAACCTAAAGAAAATACCTAGGAAGAGTGTAGAAAAGGGAAAGATGAAGAAGCTTCTAGAGGAAACTGTAGAACATTCACAATCATTGGATGAATGACATATGGACCAATTTTATACCGTCCATTGTACACTTTGTAAACTATAAATAGGGTAGAGTTCCTAATTTGTAAGAGACCTCACAACTTGTAAGCATCCTTGAGTTTGAATACAAGAAGTTCTTTGTATTCTCTCTTTGAGTTCTCTTTCACTTTCTTAGTCTCCTTGCTAGTTTTGGGGTTCTAGCTGATCTTGCGATACTAGGGAGCGATTAAGCACAGGAGCCGCACAGATAGTCGAGGCGCGACAACTAAGTCCATAACAATACGCTACAATATATTAGTTTAAATTTTTTTTTATTCTTTTTCAGTTACAAACTGTCACTACATTTTAAAACTTATTTTCGTTAGGAGCAGAGCCTGTAGTATACGCAATAACTTATTCATCCTGTTCTACTTATGAAAGGTTACTCAAAACTTTTCCCATTTTTTAATAATCTTTTATATCCGTTTTTCTATTTTTTTTTTAATTTGTAAAAATTAAATATTATAAACAATCGTGAAGCTTATGCTGCACACCTTTAGACTTATATTTCGCTACATGAGGGGTTGAACGCTATGTTATGCGCTATTTGCAATTGAAAACATTGCTTACAAGTTACAACTCCATTATATCTCTGGGCCGATCTCTCCCAAGAACCAAACTGTAGTCTCTCAAGGTGGCATCTGTGATTAACATTAGGTAACCTATATCCTATGACATAGGAATTTGGTAAAAATAGTCCCCCTAAAAAAAAAATTAATAATAAATAATTCAATAGTAGTTTTTGCTAAAATTTGATCGGGGCCTGTTGAGCAAGTTCTTTAATTTTAAGATATGGGCTTATTTTTTTCACTAATTGAATTATTTGCATGCAAATTGACTATGGCCTTTAATAATTGACAACATTTTTTCAATTAATAATTACAGCGAAATTTGATCTATCAAACAATGAGAGCATCTCCAATGGTATATTTTATATCTTATGTAGCACTACAATGGGTCTAATTTGACATACAAGTGAGGTGTTATGCATTCCAAGAGATATCTTATATTGGTATCTTATATGTTTAAAATAAATATATTTTATTACTTTTAGTTACTTTTTCGTAGATGAGATATTCACCAACGGCTAAAAAAAGGATATTTATTCTAAATTTGGGATAGATGGTTGGAGTGCATCATATCCTATATTTTTGGTATCCCAAATTTACCACATAAGCAAAAAAATGGGATACGCCATTAGAGATGCTGCGAGCAATTCTTGTTCAGATGTGATCTTGGTTTCAATGAATTGGCTACTTGTCGGCACATGTGGCCATGATGCCTCAACAAAATGTGATTAAATTCACAAATAATTGTTAGTCGGTTACATGCATAGTTAATCACCGACCTTTACGTGATTACTGAGGGTCATTTTTCCTTGAGTATTAATGATTAAATCCAAAATGTTTATATAATGGGGTTGATGAACCCATTTGACATATAGAAAACCACAATGGTGCACAGGATGTGATGGTGGAAAGATGGATCAAGATGGTCGCATAAAACTATAGCTCAAGACGATCACTAGCCTTGCGGCCATCAAGTGATGGTAGGCGATCGAGATCAACGTTCTAGATTTGGTTGGGACAAACACTTTGATTCTTCAATTCCGAAGTGAATTTTTACAAAATTGGACATTGTTTCCTTTTAATCGGCAAGTTAATCTGTAGATATGAACTGAGTCTTGGCTTTGACTTATTTCAAATATCACCAACTCGCCAGTTTTTTCTTCAAAATATCACCAACTCTGTTCTGTTCTTTGAATCTAAAGTGGTTTTTATCTCATTAGTACTTCGGAGTTCAGATATAAGCTGGCTTTACCTCAATTCCCAATTTTTACTTTCTTCACTCTTGGCTGACTTATTTGTCCTTAACTGTCAAACTCTTTTATTTTATTTTTCTAATCTGAGCTAAATTTAATTAGTCTGTCAATTTCTTCTTCTACTTTGAACCATAATTCAAAATTTTAGTAGGGCCAAAATATTGGAAGTTCAAACTATCTGGCCAATAATTTTAATAATTTCAAGACCATTTTTAGAGTCTTTTGATGAAAAGAAACTTGGTACTGAAATTTCGGCCGATAATTCAAATTATCAACCAAATTATATCAGTTTCAGTCGGCATTGAAACGATAATTCAAATTATCCTTTCAGTAAGGCCAAAATATTAGAAGTTCAAACTATCGGCCAATATTTTTTAATAATTTTAAGACCATAAAAATTGGCACTAAAATTTCAGTCAAATTTTCGGTTTCAGTCATGCTCGAAACCAATATTATGTTCCTTTATCTGAAGTACGCACTTTAAAGGTAGCGGTATTTACAACTGAAGATTTTATCTTCACAGCCGGACTTTTCCACCATTAAAAGAGTCATCGGTTATCATTATGTGAATCAGAAGATGCCCAAGGTTTTTCAATTACTCCACTAGAAAACTTATGATGAAGTGAACTGATAGAGTGCTGTTAAGCTGTCACATTCTTGGTCCTTTTCTCTATTTGCTCCTACAGAATCACTAGGGGCACCAATGCGGAAAGCTCTCTTTGAATTAGACGATGGAGATCGTTTTTTGTCCCAATCTTCCATACAATCACACATACTAAAATGTGATCCTTAAATGATTGCCTAATCAAATGTGGTTCTTGGATCACTTTTTGGGATGTGTGTCATGTGGAATCAAAATCTTATTATATGATTTTAGGCTCATGGTCTTAAGATCCATTATTAGGATGATTGGGACAAAATATATCTCTATCATAAGATTCAAAGTAATCAACAGTTTAGTGTTGGTGCTCTTACAGATTTGGTAGGTGCAAATAGATCAACCTTATTCATCATTTCCACCTATATGAAAATAATAACTTTCTGGTAAAAGCTGATTTACAAGTTTCATGTCGGATGGGAAAGTAGGAGCCATTGCTTCGTACAAAGGTAAAATGCCCGGGCTATGAAGCGTGAAGACACATCTTTGAGTCTAGAGAGCACCCAATTTATGTTTTAAAACGAATTAAAGATTAGGTCTATATCGCATTCACCCCTCCCATCATCACGCACCTATTGGACCAGCACCTTTTCTATACATAGAGAGGATAAGTAGAATAGAATGAATGTTCAGGGAAGAGAGGAGCAAATTTTTTTTGCTAAAGCTGATGCAGAGTTATGGAAAGCCCGAGTTGCTAGATCTTTGTATATTTTTAGTCAAAGTTTCGGGCTCAAAGGTGATGCGGAGACGATGCGCCTTGCATGCCCCATGGATTGGAAGGGCTTACACATAGTTAAAGCATTTGGATTATGGGTATGAGGTAATACACCTTGCGCGTTGATGCACGACTGTTTGGCTACGGTCAACTCTACATTCGAGTCATTTGGCTGTCACAAAACACTTAATTCAATGATTAGGTGTCACGACAACATGCACAAGATCGATCAAGAATGATAAAAAAAGAAAAAATATTTTATACTGTTGATTTCTTGGTCAAAGGTTGAAAATTTTAAAGGGCAAAAATTTTTGGATGAAAAACCAATATCTTTGGCCCATGAAATGAAGGGAAAAAAAGCTAATTTCTGAAATTTTATTTTTGAAACCCTAGAGGGCATGGTGAGTGAACCTTTAGAAGATATGTGCAACTCCATGTGGCAAGTGATCTACACTCGAGTGGAGAATTGGAACTCTACAGCACAAGTGCAGGGGACTCCTTAACCTATATAAGGAAAATGGCATATGAGACTAGATTCACTTGTGACTCAGTGAGAGGATCATCCCCCATCTATATATATATATATATATATATAGAGAGAGAGAGAGAGAGAGAGAGAGAGAGAAGGCAGGGGTGCTACTCACAGCAGTAGCGTTTTGGCGCTACCCACGAGCCAGCTGCATGCTATGTGGCACCGAACTCAAAGATCCGGTGGCACGGCCACTTGCACAAGATCGACTAGGTCCCACCCAAAAATTTGGGCAAGATCCGGTGCTTATACACCATTGAAAATGTAGTCAAAATTGGGAAAGAAATCAATGCATGCTGTAGGTGAGCGTTATCCTATGTTTGACCTATGATTTGAAGGGAAAAAAATTCATAAAAACCAAATCTTTTTATTATTATTTTTATAAATCCTATGCCCCATGGATGTACTATCCAAAACGAGTGTTTTCTTTGTGATCACAGGCCACATGGCATGTGATCTAGCCCACGTGGGTAGCGCTTAGGCACTACCCTCGTCGGTACCCACGACTGTTTGGCTACGGTCAACTCTACATTCGAGTCATTTGGCTGTCACAAAACACTTAATTCAATGATTAGGTGTCACGACAACATGCACAAGATCGATCAAGAATGATAAAAAAAGAAAAAATATTTTATACTGTTGATTTCTTGGTCAAAGGTTGAAAATTTTAAAGGGCAAAAATTTTTGGATGAAAAACCAATATCTTTGGCCCATGAAATGAAGGGAAAAAAAGCTAATTTCTGAAATTTTATTTTTGAAACCCTAGAGGGCATGGTGAGTGAACCTTTAGAAGATATGTGCAACTCCATGTGGCAAGTGATCTACACTCGAGTGGAGAATTGGAACTCTACAGCACAAGTGCAGGGGACTCCTTAACCTTATAGAAAATGGCATATGAGACTAGATTCACTTGTGACTCAGTGAGAGGATCATCCCCCATCTATATATATATATATATATATATATATATATATATATATATATATATATATATATATATATATATATATATATATATATATAGAGAGAGAGAGAGAGAGAAGGCAGGGGTGCTACCCACAGCAGTAGCGTTTTGGCGCTACCCACGAGCCAGCTGCATGCTATGTGGCACCGAACTCAAAGATCCGGTGGCACGGCCACTTGCACAAGATCGACTAGGTCCCACCCAAAAATTTGGGCAAGATCCGGTGCTTATACACCATTGAAAATGTAGTCAAAATTGGGAAAGAAATCAATGCATGCTGTAGGTGAGCGTTATCCTATGTTTGACCTATGATTTGAAGGGAAAAAAATTCATAAAAACCAAATCTTTTTATTATTATTTTTATAAATCCTATGCCCCATGGATGTACTATCCAAAACGAGTGTTTTCTTTGTGATCACAGGCCACATGGCATGTGATCTAGCCCACGTGGGTAGCGCTTAGGCACTACCCTCGTCGGTACCAACCCTAGCGCTCAGTGAATCCTCCACTTGTTACTAGTTAGCTCTATGCTCTGATTCTCCATTGGTCTTCCTCTTCTCCTACTACCTTGTGCTTGTAGAACCTCAACCCTTCATGCATGATCCGTTTCTAGCCTCTGATGGACATGTTCAAACCATCTCGAGTGATATTCACACACACACACACACATATATATATAGTATTCGATGTGTAGGTTGTGCCTGGCAGTGCAGCGGACAATCTCCCTCCGCCAAACCAGTCAAACCTGGGGCGATGCATAGAGATTTAGAGGTGCGAAATCTGTGGAGGCACACATTTGACCTTCTTGCAGGGGAGAGAATGACCTAATGCCTAATGCCTACCTCCAGAAACAAAACATTAACTTATCTGAAGCAAAACAGCTCTTGATTAAAGCACCAAACCAATCATACTCTTGGGGTTCATCTGTACAACATACAAAATGTTGAAAGCCTCCAACTAGTGCTTATATTTACCACAGCTATATCTTAACCAAGAGAGAAATCAGGAATCAGTCCATGTCGCATAAGAGATTAGACCTTGGTGCAATGGCAAGTGATCTGCACCCAAAGCGATTGGTCGTGGGTTCGAGTCTATGCCGCATAAACAAGCCCATCAATGTTACGCTTGGCTCTCAGAGTCATATATATCAGCAACAGGGTTCCAACACTCGACCTGCAAAGATTAAATAATATAAGTACATCATTCCATGACTGAGAAAAAAGAAATGTCAGAATGATTCTTTGGCGAGATGGTATCGACACTTGGGTCAATCTCAACAAAATGGTCAAGCCAAGGGAGCCGCACAGCTGTTCATGAGCACTCAAATCAGTGAAAGTTCATTTTGACCTCTCACTGATTTGGCACTCAAATATATCAGTGCTTTTACCAAGGTAGGCGGTTTGAGACTGACCTCATTGCCGGTTCAGGTACCTTATACTAAGTCTTCTCATGAGAAGCACTTGTAACGAAAATTACAACTTGCTGGGGGGGGGGGGGGGGGGGGTTTCCAAAATTTTCCCTTGCAACTTGGATGACAAAATTTACAAAGAATTTAAACAAACTTTAAACCATGATCATTTTTTGGAATGGCAGGTCAAGAGCTTACAAAATTGAGGAAAGGAGAACTATCTTCCTCGAATTAAATGAGGCAGAACGATTATATCTCCGCAATCTATTGTCAATCGTGCCTGTATCGCTCCTTTTCTCACTAGAAGATTTTTCTGTTTATCAATTTCAAAGAAATAGCTTGGTTAGCAAATGAAAAAAAAAGTTCCAATACAAGGTTTGAAAAAAAAACAAAAAAAGCTTGGCCCCTGTTGACTGATGTGAAAATGGTTAGGTTCATCAGCAGTTCATCATTTGGAATGACTAAAAATACCATTGATAAGCCTTGCCATTTTCACGGTTAATTTCAGTATCCACAACATGTCTCAACAATACTGAAATGACCAGCAACCCACATTTTTTCTGAGCAAAAAGGCCAGATCACTAAAGATCAATGTTACCTGATTAGTGGTTCGCTAGAGCCACAGGGAAACCCGGTTCGCTAGGGGAAGGATGAGTTTTTTCTCATAGTAGGGGTAATACATGTCTTTGTTATATAATCTAAAAAATCAGACTCTAACACAAAATAGCATTGGTGGAGCAGTTGGTTTAACGATTGTGTGTTCTGTCAATTCTGAGGATCAACTCCTCTTAGTCCCTTTTTTTGACCTTTTATACACAAAATAAAAAAAACTAAAGGGCTGGTAATCCGGCTCGCCTACCAGCAGCGAACTGGACCGAACCGAACCACGAACCGGTTCACTGTTCGGCACTAGTTGTGGCGAATTGGGTAACCCCGGTTGGTTTAATGATTGTGCGTGTTCCGTCAAGTTTGAGCTATAGTCACTTTTTTCTCTTTTTTAACATTAGCCGTAAGCCCCTCTCATCATCTAATAAATGAAAGGTCTCTTCCAAAGTAGTAAGCCCCACATGAAATCTTGTTATAGCCTTGAAAAACACCTTTTTCTTTTTTCCATTGAGGGTGTCTCCACCTTCTTAAATATTTTAGCTTTCTAAATCAGCATTCCCGTCACTTAAACTAAAATTTGGCCATATACTGGCAACAAAGGATTTGAAACTCGCATACTAAAAAAACTAGGAATCCTCAAAACTAGAGGGGTTAGAATTCTAAGGGTCCATTTGGTCAACAACATAAAACATGGATCGTGTCATTTCCTAAATGGCTCGATTCACATTTTAAAATGTATGCATTTAGGAAACATTAAAATGCGGAATGATGACGCTATTCAAGTTTTTATGGTAAAACACGGATGGCACCACTACAGAAAAAAAAATTTGGAGTGACCCGGTCTTTCTATACTTTATTTCCTGCATTAAATACCCTAATAATTGTCCCCTGATTTTTGCTTCGACTGAAGTTAACAGTTTAACTAGTTTAACCCGACCGTCCGGTTGACCCATATTGATCGTTTAATCTTTTATTGTATGTATGATTGGTTGTTTTGTCCCTATATGTGAAGATATAAGTACATATATTTGAGGTTTGGACTAAACATA
Organism: Chloranthus sessilifolius; assembly: GCA_021018995.1. NCBI lineage: Eukaryota > Viridiplantae > Streptophyta > Magnoliopsida > Chloranthales > Chloranthaceae > Chloranthus > Chloranthus sessilifolius. The sequence goes on along the minus strand of CM037586.1, from coordinate 1,290,473 downwards.
TACATATAAGTATGCACGTATATATATATATATGTGTGTGTGTATGTGTGTGTGTGTGTGTGTGTGTGTGGTTAGCATACACCCCCCACTTCAAATATATGTACTTAACTAATTTAACCCGACCATTTGGTAGACCCATATTGACCGTTTAATCTTTTATTGTATGTATGATTGGTTGTTTTGTCCCTTTATGTGAAGATATAAGTACATATATTTGAGTTTTGGACTAAACATATACATATAAGTATGCACGTGTATATATATATATATATATATATATATATATAATATGTGTGTGTGGTTAGCATACACCCCCCCACTCACACACACCGATCTCTCTCCCTAATTTTTCTCTCTCTATGATTTCAATAAAAAAATAATTGTTTAGAAAATTTTGAGCAAGAAAAGAGAATGCGCACTCTCTCGTCTATGTTAGGAGGAAAGCCTCACAGCTTCCTCCCACTCTCTCCTATTTTTCGACGGAGAGAGGTCACGATTTCTCTTGGCTCATATTGTAGAAAAAAATGGGAGAGAGAAAATATCTCTTGCCAATCTTTTAGGAGAGGAAATCCTCCTTTTTGTGTGTGTGTGTGTGTCTCTCTCTCTCTCTCTCTAGAAAACTCTCTTGTCTCTCAAACTATCTCTCTCGCCTCTAAAAATCATGTCTCTCTCCATTTCTCCATCTCGCATAGCTCCCTTCTCCATCCTCTTGTGTGATCACCTAAAAGAGAAGAAAGATTGAAAGATAGAGTAAAGATTAGTGAAGGATTAGAAGGAATAGATACGTTTGTGGAAGATTGAAAGATATAGTAAAGATTAGTGAAGGATTAGAAGGATTAGAAGGAATAGATACGTTTGTGGAAGATTGAAAGATATAGTAAACCTTAGTGAAGGATTAGAAGGAAGAGATAGGTTTGTTGGAAGACTGAAAGATTAGAAAGAAAAACATTAGCATGACTAGAAGAGAGATTAGTAGAAAAAAAATAAGTACAAGAAGAAAAACTAGGGAAGAAGATTAGGGTCCTTCCCTCGAAGCTCTCTCTCTAATGTAAACTCTTCCCATCTCTCTCTCAATTTAATAATAGAGGAGAAGAGAATCTTCACGCTCTTGATCTCTTCCATCGTCAAAATCGTCTCTCTCATTTTTGTTTCCTTTTCTTCGAACTGTCGACTTCCCTCATTGTTACTCAAAAAGAAGATCAAAGAAATCATCCGCACGGATCATGAACTGTTAAACTTGCATTACACTTTGAAATCTACAAAATGGATTTCTTCTCCATCGTCGAAATCATTGAACTCACATTTTTGTTTCTTTTACCGTTGACTTTCCTTATTGTGATTCAACAAAGAAGATCAAGGATGAATGGAGCATGGACTGTGCCTGATCTTGCCTCCATCCTTCAACCCTCTTCATGATTGGTGGGTACCGTTGTGATTCTTTCCAATCTCCTAATTTTTATGTAATAGGGCTTAAAAGGAGAGATATCAAGCATTGATCTCTATAAGGATGTCTTCTGAGATTTTAGATCTTTGTGGATCAAGTGTATGTCGTTTTAATGCTTCTATGATCATTAAAGTGTTTAAGCATTCATTTAAATGATGCTACATGTCTTTTCTGTAGAGATTGAATAGATTAATAATGGATTTATATACTTAAATATTTTGATCTTTAAAGGAAAACATGTGATTCAATTTGTTTTAAACTTTGCGAATTTTTGCTATTTGAAATCTTGTATGTTTCAAATTATTTTTATTTTTCACAATTCTTGAAGCTTTAGTTAGCAGCAGTTGCAGAACAGTGAAATTATCCCTAATTATTTTGAGGTCTTAAGTCTTAATGACATTGATTTCATGTCAAAATTTTATGGTTAATTTAATACTTTTCCTTAAGATCTTTAAAATTTGGGGTATAATTATGTATATTTCCTTTGGTAAAAATAAATTATTTTCTATATTGAAATTTGTAACACCCCTATAGTAGATCTGATCTTGACTGGTCAAAGTTCAACCAATAGTGGACCTGAATTTCTTTGAGTCAAACTCTTGGACCCAATTCAATGGACTTAACCACTAACACGTAGAAATCTATGGTAGTGTGTGGCATGGAATACCAATGGCACCCTTAAAAATTTATGAAAATTTTAAGGGCATTGAATTAGTAAATTAATTAGAATTTATAGTTAAATTAAAATTGGAGCTAGGTGTCAAGGGGAGGAACTACGTCGCATGGAGAGAATAAGCGTGGAGAAGTGGGGTACCAACTGTTCAACTTGTCCCCCACTCCGATATAAAATACATCTCTCTCGCTCTCTCATCTCTCACTCTCTCTCTCTCTCATCTCTCATTCACTTTCTTTTCTCTCTCCGTCCATGTTCCAGCAGCACAAAGAGAGAGAGCCCCTATATCTTCTTCTTCCTCTTGAAATCCTAGTCAAACTCCATTAATGGAGTACTTGCATTTAGAGGATTTTCTTACCCAAAAACCTAAGTTTCTTTGTAAAAGCTTCACAATTTCTCAAGGAGATTAACAGCCATCTTCAAACCGTAGTTGAGAAAATTTTGAAGATCAAAAGTAGATTTTCTAGCAAAGTTTTCTTGGAAATTTTGTTCAAAAGCTTGATATCTTGAGCTATAAATATGGATTTTTTTACTGCTTTTAAAATACATTATTGCTTTAAATCATGAAACATGATCAAATCTGTACCATGTGTGATAGATTGATGGCTTTTAGTTTCAATGTGTATCATGTTTGAGAATTTGTAGTTGAGTGCTAGAATCTGAAATTTCTAAATTCCGCACTTTAACAGTATTTTGGGACCCTGAGGAATTTTTCCAGTCTACCTGATGCACTTGAAAATTTTCACGAAAATTTTGAGAGTCAAACTTTTACTATGATGACCTACAGAAAATCACTGTCCGAAAAATTTACAGCAAGTTGCCTGATGGGACTGCCCCTGATACAGTCCCTGAGTTTCGCTTCCTGCCGTTAATCGGGGTAGAATCACATTTCGCTATACTTGTGAGAATTATCGGCAAGCTTCTAAGTTTTCCAACGATATATGGTACGCAAAATTCTCCGGGACTGACTAGATTTCAGTAGTGCCAAAACTGCAGAAATTTAGGTCAACTTCCCTCTGCAAGTTTGACCAATCCAGATGGAGTTTACAGATGATTCGACCTCTAGAATGACCTCTGACTACCTTTCATCGATCTGAGAACAATAATTTTTTAGATTGGACAGGATTTCTATGATTTTCCGAACGTCTAAAGGTCAAATCTGGAATATGCTGTAACTTACAATAAATCGCTAAAGTCCATCACGTTGACCCGAAACCCATTAGTTTGGACCAAGGACCATTGGAAAACCTGAAATAGGTAGCTTAGAGTGTTTTAATGAGTCAGAGACTTTAAACCCTTCACAGGTCAAAGTTTGACCTGCGCGAAGGTCTTTTTGACTAAGTCACCAAAGTGACTAGTCTTAGGAACCGACTCAAAAGTTGACTTCGGTGACCAAATGGTACTCACCCAAGGACCCTAAATGAAGAAATGAGAAGACTTTGATTGGATTTAAGATAAATTGGCTTCTTGAGTCAGGATGGCAAATTTTTCTAGTGACACTCCCACACTCACTAGTTGCACACCCCACTTTTACAAGTGGCTCCCAATAATTGAATTTGGAATAGAACCGACTATCTAGTTGACCACGACATACTCGTGGGTGACATGTTCTCATTAGGAATCAATAGTTGACTAGTTTGACCTTAGGGGTGTAGGACACCCGATAAATGCTAATTGCACACCCCATATATTACTACCCAAGGGGTAACTTGGAATACATGATCTTACGTGAATATCCAAGATGTATTTATGAGGAAGTATGCCCTCGTAAGTTTACAATCCTGATAGATTGCAAGTAGCACCCCAAGCACCTACGAGTGAAACCACTAAGACTTTCGGTGGAATGAACAGGGATAGGAACCACCTTGATGAGAAGTAAGGTCATCTATTAAGACCTTGGGTTGACTTAGGTTGACCTCTCTCTAAGTTTTGATAGGCCCTGTCAGCCTTAAAGCGAAAGTCAACAAATTGACTTATTTGCTTCTAGTCTGAAATCTGATAAGTTTAGCGATGAGTGGCCACAAGATAGTTAACCAAGAAATTGAGTACCCTTTAAAGATTGGGTTATGTTTGGTACACTAATTTGTACTAGTATTTAGATGTCTAATCAGCCCAATAGATGTCGAACATGTACCTAGTATTTGACTAAACTTATACTTGAACCTGGACCTAGTATTTGACTAAACTTCCAAGTATTTGACTAAACTTGTATCTGAAACTTTGACCTATTATACTGAACTTGTATTTGAAGCTGGACCTAGTATTTGACTGAACTTGTATCTGAAACCTGGACCTCATATTTGACTGAACTTGCATTTGAACCTGGACCTAGTATTTGACTGAACTTGTCATTTGAACCCGGACATACTATTTGACTGAACTTGTATTTGAACCTGGACCTAGTATTTGACTAAACCTTGTATTTGAAACCTAACCTAATAGTTGAAATGAATTCAGTATTGAAAGAAACTATATATTTGAACTTAGACATGGTATTCAAACTCAATCTGGTATTTAAACTGAACTTTGTATCTGAACCGGGACATGGTATTTGACCTGGACCTTACAATTGAACTAGACCTTGTATTTGAAACAAATCTCATATTTGAACTTAACCTGGTGTTTAAACTGAACCTTGTATTGAAATGAACTTTGCCGGACCTTGCATGTTTAACTAGATTTCGTATTGGAATTGGTTATATTATTTTGGAATTTTTATATAAATTGGATCTCATATTTTAATTGAATCTCGTGATTGAATTGAACCCCAGGTAGAACTCGATTTTGAAATTAAGCTTGAACCCATTGAATATGGCCCTGGATGCTTGAAATCTTGAACACTTGAACCCATTGAGAATGGGTTTATATTGGAATTTGGACTCTTGAACGTTGGAACCGGGATACAACTGAATCCCGAAAGAATGAATATGGCACCGAGAACTTTGAACATTGGAATAAAGTAAGGTAATTAGATCGAACCTGAAAGCTAATTTTGATCAACGTGATCACATCCTTGAAACTTAGTGCCCTAGAGATTCTCATAACATAAATGAAAGTGAAAAGATGATACCCTTGACTTTCAACTCAACATTGTCCCCTATCCTTACGGATAGGTTCGAGATGAACAGCCTAATTTCAGACGGTTATGAAATGGTGGTGCATAAACAGGTCTGACATTGACTATTAGGGTGCATGACCCTTGTCATAATTGACAGAATTGGGTGGAGAGTACCCCACCTTTGCTTGCGCCACATTGGCTCTTGAATTTGAATTTGGACCATCGTTGGTGTTGGTATCACACTAATAGGAAAATTAGGAGACTTAGAAGAAGATGAGATCTTGGGTACAACACAAGTCCTATTTTCACACAGGATCTCAATGAACGCCGTTAGGAAATGCGGCATGTTAGTCACGGATCTGCTATTACGAATCTTGACCTTGAGTTGACTAAGAATCTTTCAAAATTGAGCAAGCCAAGTTAAATGAAAAACTTGTGATTTCAAGCGGGACATGTCTCGAACTTGGTGAACTGACAATTACATATCTTTGTTTTTTATTTACGTTGAATTTGACAATTTATTTGGATGACTTGTGCTTGTCCTGCATACTACACTTGTATTATAATTTACTAAGGATCACTCTTGTATTACTTATTGAACATCTCATAGTAGGATTTCAAGAAATATTACCCGGAATTAGTAAATTCTATTGAAAAGTTAGTTTTAAACCTATTGGGCGTCACAACTCACGGTCATTTCATGACCAAAACATTCCAGGTACTTTGAGACAAACTTTTGCATCTAAACTCGTGGAATTAAAGAGCTTGTACGACTAAGATGAATTGGATTCTTGTGGAGCTAGAACTTGGAAATGACCCAAGGTTTGGAATGCAACATCGACGATTTCAACTGCCTCATGTTGAGGATATACATAGAATTTGAAGTAAGAGATTGATATGAATTAATGTTTATGGAAAATTTTGATCTCGAATTATTAGAAATATCTTTAATAGTGAAAACCATTTCTTGGATTACTTCGATCTTGATTTGACCTGCCACGCACGCCCGACTCGTGGCTCGGTACACAAAGACATGACAAGGGGTGGGGGCATGACAAAATTATCCTTCACTATTTTGATGTCTAAATAAGAGTTTCATGCCCTAATGAATTTATTTATCCTTCGGATAATATTAGGAATCTACTATAAAGATTTTAAAAAAAATGGAGACTTGTATAATTTATTGAAGTTATTTTAGTAAAACCACCCTCTAAATTATCCTAAATTATTTCCGTGTGTGTTTCAATTGTTTTAAATTTTGTGAATTTTGTACTTTGAAATTTTGTATTTTTTAATTATTTTTTATTTCCCACGATTCTCGTGGTTGTAGTTATCCTGTAGTATTAGAGCGGTAAAATTATCTCTAATTATTTAGAGTTCTTAACGATCTTAATTTCATGTAAAATATTTTATCTTTATTGCTATTGAGAATATGTGCATAGATCATACACACACACACACACATATATATAGTTACAAACCTTGATTAGTGTAACCCTACTGCTTATCATACACCAAGGATTACATATATATATATATAGGAAAAGGTGTTCATCCTCCATTGGAGGACGCTCAAGTTTCCTCCAAGATTAGGGAAAACCTCTAATTGCGAGCGGGACACTAAATTGGTGACACATAGAGCACGGGTGCATTGCTTAGATCATTTTTTTTTTTTTAAATCAAGAAAATCATCTCCACCATGTATTTTTTGAGTCCTGAAATTTGAGCCATTGAAATCAGTCAAACTTTGATGGAAGCCTTAAAAATAACTTTTTTAAATTTTTTTATAAAATTTATATAACCCATCCTCCTGTGCACCGCGTGGAACCCCAAACAGTGTTTTGGGTGCCACATGGAGCTCCACAACATCTTGGAGGACGCTCGGGGACAAAATCGGCTCCCATGTATATATATATATATATATATTGGAAGAGGAATAGCTCTGACTTTGACAGTATCCATTACCTTATAATACAATCTGTATTCTAGGGCAATAGGTTCTATTCCAGGGAGCATATCAAACCCTTGTGTTTGAAGATTAAGGGTTAAGGTTCTTACTAGACCTTCAACAGTAATGGAAACTACAAAACTACAAAAACAGTAAAGAAAGCAGGCCCTTTACTGATACTACTTTCAACTACTCCTAATAAGGAGTCCTTAAACCTTTTATGTCTACAATCTCTATGACAAAGTAGTGTAGAAACATTAAGTCCAGCTCTAACTAAAGGTTTTATGGCTACTTGAATTAAACCTATATGAAGATAATTATATTTAGGTTTATATTGTTCTATTAACTTTTTAGTTAATAATTGAAAGTTTAATAACTGACCATTGGAGCTGAAATGGTTTGTTCAACAGTCTTTATGAGATATGTTGAAGTAGGTTTTCTTGAACCCTATTCGTAAAATAATTTAAACGTACCTAGCGAAATTTCCAATTTTGTATGTGTTTATCTATATTTTCAAAACTTATTTCTTGTAAATTTTTTATAGAAAATTCTTTAAAAGAAGTGGCCATAGAGGAGGATGATGAAGAGTCAGATCTTGATGCACCTGATTTCTTAGAAAGAAGAGTTTTAAAAAATGTCATTTAAATAAATATTAGAGTAACAAATTTCTTTTTTGGCTGTCAATAACAAACAGGTACAAGGTGGATAAGAAGCGCCTAAACACGAATATGAATGTCCGAAAGCCAGTTTAACGTTACAGCTTTGGTGCCTGATCCGCAAAGAACTTCGTAACCAATAATATCAATTAAACTTAATTTTTTAAATATCTTTGAATAAAGCAAAAATCAATTCATCATGGCTCTGATACCAAATTAACCCAAGATCTAAGGAAAGCATAAACACAGTAAACAAACAACTATATTAAAAGAACTACTTACAGAAAAATGAAAGAAGGTGAATAGCTGATGTAGCTTAACAATACTCTCTTGAGATAGAATACTTTCAAACACTCGCAATCTTTTGTTACAATAACTCTCTTACCAACAACGCTTAAAGAAAAGACAAAACATTCAAATATTAAAACTAAAGACTTAGTATTTTCCCCAATGCCCTTGAATGAAGAAGAGGGCTCTATTTATTAGCCAAGCTATGAACGGGAAGAGGCGGTAGCAACCGGTAGATGTCGGTTAAAGGTTCTTTGATAATGATCAATTTCTTCATTTTTCTTCTTCTAAGCAATTATTTATTGCTTTATCCTGTAGATGAACAGTGTTTTTGAACTGCTTTTACAGTAGATGAACAGTAAGATTCTTTAACTTTTGTCGCGGCATTGCTACGTGTCCTTGATACAGCTGAAGTCAATTATTGAGATTTTGGCTAAAGAAGATTTTGGTATCATGGTGTTTTGGGAGCAAGGGGTCCACCAAATAATGTTAAAGCTGTGTTTGGGTTAGCTCTTTTGGGGCAAAGAGCAGCTCTTTCACTTTTTGGCTCTCGCAAAGAACTACTTTTACATTTGGTAACATAGCTCTTCGCTTCATTTGCTCTGGCGGAGAGCTGTTTTAAGTGATAAAATTGCTCTATCCCAGAGCAAATTTTATCTGCTCTCATAGAGAGCAGACAAAGAGCTGCTTCTGCTCTTATAAGAGCTAACCCAAACACAGCCCAAGTTGTTGTCGTGACCACTGTTGAATGAGGCAGGAGAGTCAGTTGGGGAAGGCCGGGCAGGTGATGAAGCTGCTTCGAGGTTAAAAAACTTAATTTTTTTTTTTTATTAGGTTCTTTATCGGATAGAGATGGATTTTCTTGGAAAAGCTACTTCTTGAGCTGTTGTTTAAGAACGGTTAGGCAGGTTTGTTCCTGTGAAATTTGGGTAGCAATAGTAATAATTGATGGTTCGTCTGGGCAACAATGTTATAACCGATATGGGTAATATCAAATTTGCCTCACCATTTGCAAGATATTTGGCGATTGAGTTGATAATCCTGACTTCTATATAGAAAAGGACACTGAATTAGAATGAGGAGTCCCTCGCCTAGTCATAAATTGTCAACTACTCCTAATAAGGTTCTCAATTGAAGATGGAAATTTATTTTCAAAATTCGATCTTAAATCCGGATTCTGGCAAATCCAGGTTCACCCTAAAGATCAATATAAGACCACATTTACTATTCCCTCTAGTCACTATGAATGGAAAGTCCTGCCTTTTGGGCTTAAAAACACCCCTTCAGTAAAAGGTTTAAGGACTCCTTATTAGGAGTAGTTGAAAGTAGTATCAGTAATGGACCTGCTTTCTTTAATTGTTTTCCTGATTTTGCAGTTACCCTTACTGATGAAGATTTATGAAGAATCTTAACCCTTAATCTTCAAACACGAGTGTTTCATATGCTCCCTGGGATATTACCTATTGTCCTAGAATACAGATTGGATAATAAAGTAATGGATACTGTCAAAGCCAGAGCTATTCCTCTTCCAACAAAGGGTTTAACATGATCCATGTTCAAATGAAATAGGATGAAATTGTTCTCCCTCTTGAACAATGGGTTCTAACAAATGCAATAGACTTGAACCAATCGTAAATGACGACATTCAGTCTATCTTTGAATTCCAAGACGGTATTGTTGAAATTAAATTAAGAAAAAACCCTTTCTAGCAGATCATCATTCTCATCTATTTCCCAAACATAAAAGGAGAAAATTAAAGAAAAGCTAAAAAATCTAAAACCAACAGGGATAAGTTATCCTACTTACAAGGAGATGAACCTGCATCTATTACTGGATCAAAGTATATGGCTGATGCTTCTCACTTTCCCTCAAATATTTCGAAAGCAGATTTTGAATTAAATGTTATTACATTTTCCAAAGAGAAAAGAATTTAAGATTGATTAAGAGCGATGAATTTAATTCTCCACAAAATAAAAAATTTAAAACTAGGTTTTTAACAACATTTTCTAAAGACCGAAAAATTATTCCTTTTTCAAAATGGTTTAAAGAGTTTGATTTATCCCTTCTAAATGAAGAAAACTGTTTAATATTACTACAAAAATAACCATTGATTAGATAACATTAAGTGGTAAAAAAATGACATATATTCATCATCCTCCTTCCGAGCCAATAAAAGTTGGAAAGGAACAATTTACTTCTAAACCAGTAAGTAATCCTAGAATTACTTAATTAAGTTATTTAATGTAACAAAAAAACTATACTAATGTTCATTTAACCAGTGTTCTTAAAATCGCTGGGGGGGTTCGGGCGGTCGGGGGGATGTTTGGGCGGAAATCGTTGGGCGGCGCCCGGGCGGGCGTCCACCACGGAGTCCGCCCAGGCCTAAATCGGGACACCGGGGTGGCCACCCCGGGCGATTTTCAGAACATTGCATTTAACAACTATTGGTAATTAGACCGATAGAATCGAAACTCTACTAAACGCTAACCAGAAAAGTCCCTTGGTTCCTATTTCGAAACCTAACCCTAACTCCCCTATAGCCTCACATCATTTTATCAAAACACCTCTATCCGAAGACATCATTTTATCCATATTTTCATAACTTATTTCTTATAAAAAATTTTATAGAAAAACATATATAAAAGAAGTGGTCATAGAGGAGGAGGATGAAGAGGTAGATCTTGATACATCTGATTTCTTAGGAAGAAGAGATTTAAAAAATGCCATTTAAATAAATATTATAGTAACAAATTTCTTTGTTGGCTATCAATAACAAACTGGTACAAGGCAGACAAGAAGTGCCTAAATATGGCTATGAATGTCCAAAAGCCAGTTTAATGTTACAACTTTGATGCCTGATCCGCAAAGAACTTCGTAACCAATAATATCTCTTAAACTTAATTTTTTAAGTATCTTTGAATAAAGCAAAAAATCAATTTCTCATGTTTGTTTTTAACCTTAACCCGTAATTGTGCTCTTCCAATATTTATTTAAATATCATTTATAGAAAAACATGTAAAAGAAGTGGCCATAGAGGAGGATGATGAAGAGGTAGATCTTGATACATCTGATTTCTTAGGAAGAAGAGATTTTAAAAATGTCATTTAAATAAATATTACAGTAACAAATTTCTTTGTTGGCTATCAATAACAAACTGGTACAAGGCGGACAAGAAGTGCCTAAACACGGCTATGAACGTCCAAAAGCCAGTTTAATGTTACAACTTTGATGCCTGATCCGCAAAGAACTTCGTAACCAATAATATCTCTTAAACTTAATTTTTTAAATATCTTTGAATAAAGAAAAAATCGATTTCTCATGTTTGTTTTTTAACCTTAACTCGTAATTGTGCTCTTCCAATATTTATTTAAATATCATTTATAGAAAAACATGTAAAAGAAGTGGACATAGAGGAGGATGATGAAGAGGTAGATCTTGATACATCTGATTTCTTAGGAAGAAGAGATTTAACAAATGCCATTTAAATAAATATTACAGTAACAAATTTCTTTGTTGGCTATCAATAACAAACTGGTACAAGGCGGACAAGAAGTGCTTAAACACGGCTATGAACATCCAAAAGCCAGTTTAATGTTACAACTTTGATGCCTGATCTGCAAAGAACTTTGTAACCAATAATATCTCTTAAACTTAATTTTTTAAATATCTTTGAATAAAGCAAAAATCAATTTCTCGTGTTTGTTTTTTAACCTTACTCGTAATTGTGCTCTTCCAAAATTTATATAAGGGGAAAAAAAATCATTTATAAACTTTTAAAATTCTGAAGGGGCGTTTTGAAGCCCAAAAGGCATGACTTTCCACTCATAGTGACCTGAGGGAATAGTAAATGCGCTCTTATATTGTTCATTAGGGTGAACCTGGATTTGCCAGAATCCGGATTTAAGATCGAATTTTGAAAATAAATTTGCATCTTCAATTCTATTAAGAAGATCTTGTTAGGGATAGGATTGATAATCCATTTGAGAACCTTATTTAAAGGATGACAATTTATGACTAGGCGGACTCTTCGTTCTAATTCAGTGGCATTTTCAATATAAAAGCCAAGATTGTCAACTCGATCGCCAAATATCCTGCAAATGGTGGGACATTTGATATCACCCACATCAGCTATAACATTGTTGTCCCAGACGAACCGTCAATTATTACTATTGCTACCCAAATTTCACAGGAACAATCCCACTTAATAGTTCTTAAATAACAACTCAAGAAGCAGCTTCTTCAAGAAAATCCATCTCTATCCGATAAAGAGCTTAATCAAGAAATTTTTAAGTTTCTTAACCCCAAGCAACTTCCCCTGCCTCATCTTCCCCGACTGACTCTCTGGCCTAATCCAACAGTGGTCACGACAACAGCTTAACAGTATTTGGTGGACCCCTTGCCCAGACACCATGATTCCAAAATCTTCTTTAGTCGAGATTGTAATAATCGACTCCAGTCGTATCCAGGACACGTAGTGATGCCATGACAAAAGCTAAAGAATCTTACTAGTCATTAATAGTAAAAGCATTGGTTCAAAAACGTTGTTCATCAACAGTAAAAAGTAATAAAATTATTAGTATTGTTCATCTATAGGATAAAGTAATAAATAATTGCTCATAAAAAGACAAAGGAAGAAAATCGATCCTTATCGAAGTACCTTTAACCGACATCTACCAATTGCTACCCTCTCTTCCCATTCACAACTTGGCATATAAATAGAGCCCTCTTCTTCATTCAAGGTAATATTTGAGTGTTCTGTCTTTTTTTAAGCTTTGTTGGTAAGAGAGTGATTGTATGGTATGGCATGAATGGTTTTGATTGAAGGGGGTGAACCACTTTGGCTTCAAAATAATTAAAGATGATGGAAATGGCGTAAACAGCCCCGAGTTCTTGATGGTGAACGTGGATGATTTGCATGGATTGAAGGGGATTAATGGGAATAGTTTTTGGCTTCTTAGAGAAAATGATTTCATCTTTGGGGAAATGAGGAACCTTCGATTTGACGAAATGATAGATTTTGGATTGACGGGAATGCGTGATTTATTGGAAATGGATGATTTTGGATGATCGGAAATGGACGGGTGAAGCAATGATCCTCGGGGATCATGGATCAAGCAATAAGGTTGTTGGGAGGCGAATCTCTCCTCTTGAGTCATTGGTGGGATGCCCACAATTTCTTGGAAGCACAGTTGCCTCAATAGAAAAATTGAAGAAGGTATGACAATCATGAATTTTAAGGATCCAATGGTCAATTTAAATCAAGCATTTCTCTCTTTGCTTTCAAGTACTTTTACTCGTGATTGAGGTCCACCATGCTGTAAGCCCAAGTTTTTAAGTTCAGATTGGCGCAAGAGATACAAGAATTTAACCATAGTTCATCATTTACCACTGTCACATCATACAGTCCTGACCTTTGGGTCATTGCTTGCTCCTTTTCATTTAAGGGAGGATTCTTCATCAACAAAGCATCTTTAAGGGTGGCCGAAAGATTCTTTCTTTGAATGGGGTGTAGATAGGGTGCTTTAGACATTGTTGGCCTACGGATGGCCTAAATGTGGAGTGATCTTAACAACCATGATTCCCATGGGTTCGACATTAATGTCACCCACTATCGGTCTCATTAGGCTTCTTGATGCCCTAGTGCATGGTTCAACACATAATTTGAGGTGAACAAAAGACATGTTGGAACTTAACTTTAACCCTACACTAACCTTTTTTATGGGTTTTAGGGGGTCAAAACTATTCATGTCTTTATATGAAAATATTTTCGAATTAGGTCCCCAAGCAATAGTAATCTTCTGGCCCTTGGACGCAAGAGGTGAATCACTTATTAGAAAATTTTCTTTGGCCAACATTATTGGCGTTTGCAAAGACATCATTAGGATTTTCAACGGCCTCTTCGACCTGCGTCCCCTTTGACCCCAATGCCTCTTGGCTTTTGAGTAACCTCTCCAAAGAGGTCATGAGGTGTTCACTGACCAGCTCCTGCATTTTTTTATGAGGGTAGAGGTGTGCGTCTATTTGGGGATACCCTTGGCTTGGTCCTTCATCTCATCTTGATCCATTGCTACCCTGAGTTCATCAGACGACTGCAAATGGTAAGAGAATTTGACATTTTTCTGGGGCTTCGATTTAGATCAAGGTAAGGGGCGTGTGACTTGGTGTCTCCAAGCCCCCTGTGTCGCATATGTGACTTCTGAGATGCATGTATAGATGAGAGGCATTTTTATAGGCCATCCTATTGCATCGGTTTTGAGAATTGGACCATCATATTGCATCGGTTTTGAGAATTGACCCACTTGAGTATGCTAGCTCAAAATCCTCATCTTCAAACATCTCCTCATCTTCTTGATCATCAAAGTATCACTCACTGTCGATGATATCCCTATAGGTCGGCAATTCAATAGCTTGACTTTTTGAGTCTGAGGAAAAATATTCTGCTAGATTTAGCGGTTCCATGCAAGACTCGCTTTGATCATGCAAGACTCCCGATGTACCTACCCTCAAAATCCTCATCTTCAAACATCTCCTCATCTTCTTGATCATCAAAGAACCACTCACTATCGATGATATCCCTATGGGCCGACAATTCAATAGCTTGAGGTCGAGGGAAAATATTCTGCCAGATTGAGCGATTCCCTGCAAGACTCGGTTTTGATTATGGGTGACCTTGAGGAAGGTAGCGCCTTGTGACGGGGTCATTACTCTAGGTACCAGCAGGAAGGCGTGTGGGCCTTGGAGCTGATTGGTTGGCTAGCATGAAGGCGTTAGCCTTAGAGCTAGGTGTGTGACCCGCGAGCGCAGAGGCGTGCAGGCCTTGCGTTGCATGCGTGATCCCTATATGTATGGCGAAGGTGGCTACTCGAGCTAGGTGGCGTGCTAGTGTGGTGACTTAACGCGCATTGGCGTGGATAGCTGACTTGCATGTGTTGGTGTTGCATGGGTCGTGTGTCATAGACAAGGTTCGTGTGCCATGGACAATATGTCAAACCAATGCATCTGAGGTATTCCTGCTATTTGGCTTGAGGTGGTATTTAAACCATATATATGGGAGGGGAGTTGTGGAGCTACTCTCATACACATGGGGCCTTATGACACTAGAGGGTGCACAGTGGTCTCCTAGGTCTGTAAGGGTGGGCCTAAGACGTTGCTTCGGCAATATCGTGTGTCACCCAAAACGAAGTTGCTATGTGCCCGAGCTATGTGTCGCGATGCACATAGGTTGGCTATGAGGGAGGCACTCGTGCCCTATGTGGGACTCTGTGGAGCACGTTGGCATGAGGGTCGGATGCTTGATGTGTGCTGATCGCGAGAGCCACGCACAATGGTGGGCTTGGTTTAATATGACGGCGAGACATGTTGGAATGGGACGGCATCAGGAGCTGCAAGCTACTGTCGCGGGCGAGGTACTAGTGCATGGCACAGGGTGAAGCTTGAGTAGGCCAAGTGAGGCACGGAGGTGCTAATATGCACGTCACAAGAGGCATGATGCGTTGATGTGGTAGACCTTGGTAAGAAGGTAACCATGTACGGGAGTTCCTGTCCTCTAGGCGGGTGGTATTAGAGTTGGAGTGTTAGGTTGACCTCGTTGTTGTGGAAGCGAGGCGCCGCACGAGCGTGACAGTCGGTGTTGGGTGATTCACTCGTTATGTGTATCTAATTAAGTCTTAACCTATTACAAGCGTACAATGAAAATTGTAATACTAGCATAGGATCGTTCCCACGAAGATATATTTTATAATATATATATATATATATATATATATAAATTTTCTGAAAACTTATACTTATCTTTTAAGATCCTAAACTACTTGAGAAATAAGAACAAAGAATAGTTTCTTAAACCAAATTGCAGAAAATAAATCCTAAATCCTCCTTCAGATTGTGGTCGTCAATCACAATCTTCAGCTATTGGATGTTTACAAATTTAAAATACCGTTACACCATATTGCAGTCTTCTAGAATTTGGGGGTCAATCAAATAACTAAAATCCTTCAACACGGATTTATATTAATCTTTAATCTACCAAAAATTTGGGCGTCAATAAAATTCTAGAAAATCAAAGATGAAAAATAAAAATCATTACACTAATCTGCAAACCTTAAACCAAATTGCAGAAAATAAATCCTAAATCCTCCTTCTGATTGTGGTCGTCAGTCACAATCTTCAGCTATTGGATGTTTACAAATTTAAAATACCGTTACACCATATTGCAGTCTTCTAGAATTTGGGGGTCAATCAAATAACTAAAATCCTTCAACACGGATTTATATTAATCTTTAATCTACCAAAAATTTGGGCGTCAATCAAATTCTAGAAAATCAAAGATGAAAAATAAAAATCATTACACTAATCTACAAACCTTAACTTGAGTCGTCAATTCAAATTAAAATTTAAAGATGTTTACAAAGCAAAAAATTGTAATAAAATAAATCTAAACTAGAAAGCAATAAAAATTATATCTTTCACCCCTCAGCCGCAGTCGTTAATTGCTTCTGAGAAACTACAGATATCTACTCTAATCTTCCAGCTCTCAATCCCAGTCGTCAATTGTGATCGAGGAACCTTAAATATATAAGCTAACTACTCTAATGATCGGAAGAAAACACAACCTCAGTTGTCAATTGATGCTGAGAATTCCTTCGATGAATAATTCCTATACCAAGCCCTTTTATTTATAATCATAAGGGGTTGGTTTACAAAATTCCTAATTCTAATAAAAGAAACTACTAAAACAAAAGTATCCTATTATAACTCTAATTCCTAATTTTATCTTTCCTTGCTTTGGATAGTTGATGTACTTCTGGATTGTTCTCCTTTATTTCAGCAGCAGAATCCTTTAAGAGTCTTCTTCGTCAATCTTCTCAGATCCGTGATTGGCTAGACATCTAAGTCAAGAATTCTTCTAAGTATACTCATGGCAGTGTAAGTTCACGTGATCAACAACAGCAATAAGCTTTCATTCTGTAAAATCGTAAATCACGATTTTCTAGCTTTTACTCTCTGGACTATTCTTTATAACGATTGATCGTCTTCTGTTGCACCGTACTTCACTCTTTGAACAGCTTTCTTCTGAAGAATCGTGAATTAAGATTTTCTACTTTCTTTACAGCGCTCCGCAAAATCGTAAAGTACGATTTTCCATCTCTCAGCAGGCGATGATTCGTCTTTTTCGTTCAATCGTCTTTCTTATTGCTTTATGAGTTCATTTTGACGAATATTAACATTTTGGTTCTCTTTTGTTGTTTCCTTAATATCTGCACATCAGTAACTTATTAGTAGCAAACTAAGGTTTAGCATCACTAAGTTAAGGGTGGTAAAATGGTATATTGTGTGACTGATCATCGGGATGTACCCCCGTGACCACCTGCTTTGTACTCATACATGGAATTACTTCAACTAGGCAATCACCCACTTTTTTAGACAAAAGGGTGCCATTTTCAACAATTATGAATTGAGATGGGTCAAAAACCTCTTCGGATTCTAATTCACTACCCAAGTCCTCTTCGAGCTGATGTCCACTATCTAGGGGAGGAAATGGCCTATACTTGGAGAAGGGTTTGTGGTGTTTGGGTAGAGCCAAAGAGCGATTGGAGATATTGAGGTTGATGGATGAGATTAGGGGCTTGAGCTTGACTTTGGTTGGGCATTGGAAGGCATTGGAATTGGGTTTGTTGGTTTGATGGAAGTTGGGGTTGGTATTGATTGATTGGGGGTAGTGAAATTGTTTTTGAGAATCTTGAGATTGAGGATATTCAAATTGGCCGATGGTGCTTTGGGAGCCAAAGGGTTAAGAGTAATTTTCTTACCCTTATAATTGAACGTACAAATATTAGATCGGCCAAAAATGGTCACGTTCAAGTCACAATGCCATGGCCTCCCTAAGATGATGGGGCCCCCATCCATCGACACCACATCGCACCACAAGGTGTCCGAGTATGAACCCAATTGTATAAGTACATAACACTTCTGTGACACGGGAATGGATGATGAGTCAACCCATGTGACTTTGTAAGGTTTCGGGTGGGCTTCGGGGGTAAGCCCTAAGCGGGTGACGGTATGTTTTGACACCACATCGGTGCAGCTCCCGCTATCCACGATAACCCTACAACTCTTTGTCCCACATGTGGCAAAGGAGTGGAAGATGTTCTCCCTTCGCCAATCGTCCTTTTCATCCCGTTGAGGTTGTGCAAAGGCACACCTCACGACTAGAGCACGACCCATGTCACCACCTTCCTCGTCACTAGGTGTGATATTCAGCTCAAAAACCTCTTCCTCATAAACTCCTTCACTCTCTTCTCCTTCTCCGTCGATGAAGAGATTTCGTTGTGGGTCTCTCGTGAGGCATTGGGCGGCAAAGTGTCCCAATCCTTGACATTTATAACACTTGACATGAGACCCACACTTCGAGGATTCTCCGGCTACACCCTTTCGTTTGTCAAACCGCACATTGACAGATGTGGATTGTGTGGGTTTGGGAAGCGGGTTTCCAGCACTAAGTCTCACTTCGCCGATACGGGGTTGACCGGTGTGAAAATCAAATCGCCTAATCACCGTCATTTTCAAATATCGTTCAACGTCTTGAACGACGGTGTAACATTTGGCGAGGGTCTCAACAGGGTGGGAGACTAACTCTTTCTGTAGGTCAAGTCTCAATCCGGTGCGAAATCTGGATAGAGTGACTTGAGGGTCTTCGGACACTTGGGCTCTCATCATGAATTCTTCAAATTTGCCAATGTAGTCCGATACGGGCATACTACCTTGCCGTAGATTCTGCCATTGATCGAGGAGACGATGGTAGTATGAGGAAGGAACGTACTTCTCTGTAAGTCGTTCCTTCATGTCCTCCCAACGGATAATGGGAGTACATCCCGCATTCATGCTGATGAGTTCAACGTTGACCCAAAAGAGTCGGACTTGGCCTATGAGCTTCATTTTAGCAAGCCTAATACATCTTTCATCGCTCATGCGAAACCACTCAAAGTGTTGGTCCATATCGGATAACCAATCGAGGAAGACTTGAGGGTCTGATCTTCCATCGAAAGTTGGGAGATTCCCTTCCGGGTCGTAGTCATCTCCATGATGATCTAACCTATGGTTCCGGTTCTGATTATGGTGGTAGCCATTTCGTTCGAAATGTGGACCATTACGCTCACGTGGTGGTTCGAGGTACTCATCACCCTCATCTAACCAATTGACTCGGTCTAACAACCTCTCATTGGACGTTTCAAGGGTCCTTTGGGTTGTCTCCACGGCAGCCATTCGATCATTGATCGATTTTAGTTCAGCCCTCATGCCACTAAGAGCCTCGGCAATCCCACTCATGTCCATGGTGATACGATTCACTAATGATGGGTTCTAGAATGGAATGCAAAATGAACTGACAATGAAGGGGGACTTTTGACAAACACGTAATGTGCACACTTTGGCCAAAACAGAAATAATATGCGAATAAAATTGAAGCACATGAATTCAATGTCACACAGTATGCCCTAACCTAGAACCTAGGCTCTGATACCAAAACTAACGCAGGACAAAACCCTAAACTACGTGAATGATTAATTGTTTGCCGAAATTAAATTGAATTTAAATTAAACAATAAATCCAAAAATATAACAAATAACTTAGGCTTCGTAATTTTTCATGTGAAAAGATCACGTTCGATTCAAGTAGGGTTCAACCTTTGCGCTAGATCCGTTAGAATAGCGATGCGGATCGGTCCTAGAGATAGGACTCTAGGTCTTTCCAGATTATGGCGCTCACAATTCAATGACGGGATCACTAGTTTTCTCTGGGTCTTTGATGCGGAAGGGTTTAATAACTCTGCTGGGATCTACGGTTGTTGAATCGAATCGGTTCAATGGATTAGGGAAAAGCTAGGGTTTTGGGAGTCGGGTATTTGGATGGGATATGACAGATTTGAGTTGTTTGAATTAAGGAAGGGAAGATAGATTAAAAGGGATAAAATAGAAAAGGATAGATTGTGGGCTTCACACCCTTCGCTTTACACCAAACCCTTCTCGGGATGAAGATTCAGTCTTCGTAGAGGCTCATCTCAAGCACACAAGCAAAAGCTCTTTTCATTCATAATCAATAACTAATTACAATGTTTTTCTTAAGGACCTTATATAAGAGGTCTTACAATAAAAGAAAACCCTAAATCAAATACTAAATAAAAGACAAATAAGCCTCTAAAACTTAAGTTCAAAATTAAAATTTAAAATAACTCTGCGCGATTTCGATCGATCGAAAGTGAAATTCGATTGATCGAAACACATATATCAATATATCGCCGCTGGAATTCGGTCGATCGAACTGAGGTCGATCGATCGAAATGTACATTCGATCGAATTTTATATATATATATATATATATATATATATATATATATATATATATATATCACTCCAGAAATAGTGTTTTTTGTCGACATAGTTCGATGGATCAAAATAGGACTTCGATCGATCGAAATTGTCGTGTTCCTCCAATTCTCCAAAATTTTATCTTTCGCTTAATTCTATTTACGATGTCGGCGTCCCCGTCAGTAGGGGCTCTGATGGGGGACATCACAGTCAAGAGCATTGGATTCGAACGTGAAAGTGGTTAATAGCTCAAATTCAAAGGATTGAAGAGTTTTCGCGTCACTTTCTGCGCAACCATCAGAAAAGTGGTCATAAGTCTATGAATATGTGTCGGAATTGTATGATTATTGTCTTGTTGGAAAGCTACTTCGATAAGCTTTCAAATAAGTTCAATTTCACGTTAATCGGATATTGTTTGACCCTTCAAAACTAGCCGCGTAATAAAACGAGATTTAATTTTTCAAGGCAAACTTGTCTTTTAGTATTTATTTGTTTTAGGGTTTTTTTTGTGACCTACTATATAAGGTCTTTATAACTTTGTAATAGGTAGTTGATCATTAAATGAAAATTTGAGAGGTTGCTTTTATGCAAACCCTAGAAGACTTGTGAAGAGTTTTCGATCAAAGGAGTGAACCCTTCATTTCTCATGTGGTTTAGTGCGAAACAGACGTACAGCCTTGGTGTGAAACCTCGGAACCCTATGTGAAGCCTTGGAACCTATACCTCTCTTTTATCTTTTCTTTATTTATTATCTGGTAATATCGTCCCTTGTTTTGATAAATTCCTAAACCCCAAATCTAAAAATTTACATCTTTGATCTACCCCTTTCATTAATTTAATTCTTCGAGCCTTTATTTTCAAACCTTAGAGAAGTCAAGAGACGACACTATAATTGTCGCTTGATGCCCTAAACTAGATCGAAACTCGAATTTTCATTTGATCCGTTTTTCTAGATTGGGAATATCAATGCATATGAGCACTAAAATTGAATTAATCTCTTTGCTTTATTGAATTCATTAAAATTATTTCATGAGTTGGGTGATTTCGAATATTTTTATTATTCAATTTAATCAGAAGTTAATCCCAAACTTACATAATTAGGGTCTTAGCGTTTGTCCCGCATCACGCTCAAGCAATGAAATCAAGAACAAAAAAAATGAAAAATGAGGATTTTACTCGTGTGCATAGTATGCATGCATGCCTTGAGGTACCCATTTTTTTTTCCTTTTCTGGTGTATTGTATGGTGCTACTTTCCCGAGAGTAACAATTGAACCTTAACCTATGCGTTCATATTATGCACGCAAGGTCAAAAGAGAGCTCCAAAATTAGAAAAAGGCTCTGAAAAAGTTACATGGAGTCCCAACTCAAAAGATAATATCTAGGGGATTAATTCCTATCAAAATTTTGCTAGGTCTTCGCCTCTTTTCACATGAAACAGGGATTTAATCGCTAAACAATATACCTTCAGCGCGAACGCCTTCTTGGGTACTGAATGGGTTGGCCCCTTTCGAGATCAACACCACTAGAGTTATCGCTCTACTCGGGGCAGGCGCTCAGTTGTATAGCTACCTATTAAACCCATATTCTAATCTAATTAGCAAATAGGTCCGTCAAATGGCTTAGGCGTATAAAAATACGAAAATGTAAACAATGTGGCCAGTCGAGTGACTGTCCATAAAAGAGAGTGTTACATAATAAAATGGAAGTTAAGGATAAGGCCAACGTAAACGTTGCCTTACTAAAAAAGGCCAAACTTAAAGTTGAAGCTCAAACACTCCCCAGTAGAGTCGCTATCTGTGCAAGCATCAGCCTCGCCGGCCCGTTGCGATGATGGATGGAATATGGAGTAGCAACCCGGAGCTTTTGGTGTTTCGAGAAACCAAAATCAACTATTATAAGCATAGTGTTGCGTATTTGACTTTGAGTTATCGTTCTATGCCAAAGGGTCTAGGCAAGGACTTCAGTTACCGGTTAGGAAGTGTTAGGCACCTAAACGGCTCCTTCGTAAGAGTGGTCTCTGCTAGGGCCAAAAGGAAAAAAAGAAAAGAAAAGATGAGCGACACTTTCCTTTGCCCGAAGGCAAATACACTTCCCTTTGCCCGAAGGCACGTGAACCCGTATTAAATTCTCTGCACTATTCGAATTTCGGCAGCATAACAACTTAAAATCACAGAGTGAGGGAAAAGCCTAAAAGAAAAAAATGAAGATGGAAGAAGAGAGCAAGAGATGAAATCCCGGGCCCTTGCAGAACCACCATCGGATCTTTGCTTCAAGATTACTCCGTTATGGCTTTCGATAACATGAATATTGGATGAAAAGGATAGAGACGGAGGTCGGAATTGATCTAGGGAATGGAGGTTTTCTTGAAAAGGGAAGGCTCTAGAGTAATTTTGTTAGAGTTTTCTCTCTCTAATTTGGGATACTTAAATGAGGGGGTGAGAGTCTCTAATTATAGAGAAATGGGGATTAGTGTGTTCCTAATTGGTTTTAGGACTTTAATAATGGCTTAGGTTTAGGTAATGTGCTTATCTAAGGATTCGGGGATTTTAAAGGCTTGGAGAAGATGAAGATGGGTTTTAATGGTGGATGATGGGGTAATCTCTTAAATGGCATGAAAGCAATTCAAAAGGTGTTTGGGGGCATAATGGGGATGTTTAGAAAGTAACCCAAAGGTCTAAGATGGCCACAAAGTCAACAAAGATCAACGAGGATCTTAAAACTCCGAAGTTGCAGGATTTAATTCATGTGTGCATACTATGCATGCATATCTTAACTCCCACTCAAAAATTTCGAGAAGTCAGGAACCCGAGCCTATAGCTTTTGAGAAAACATTAGGGGAACTTAAACCATGCGTGTATGCATGCATGAGTAAACTTCCCTAATTTCTAGCCCATTGAATGTATCGTCTCGAGCTACCCCAAATGATATATTATATTAATTAAATGGACATTTCTGTCAAAAGTTATGACCATCGGAAGTTCACTCGTTATTCAAGGTCGCAAAACATCATGAATCCGCCAAACACTACTTTTGACAAGTGTAATTTGTATTGTTTTCATACCTTATTAACATTTGTTTGAACTGCATATAATGCTTTCAGCTGGTACAATCTTCAGAATATCTCATAGGTAACACACATCACCTGTGCTAGATTGGTGAGTATCCTCTGTGTATCCACTATGTAATTTATATACCTTACCCTATTTTATCTACAGTCCATCCAGATCATTTGGACCAGTAGATGACTACATTGCTGATGGCGACGAAGAAGGCTATGAATAGGGTCAGGATTTGGGGATTAAAGAGTCAGAAGTCACTGTGAACACTGAAGAATTCTACAATCAGTAAGTGGACTTTAGTTCACATATTCTCATTAGGTAGATGTTGATACGCTAGTTATTTATTTTGTTGAGACAATTATTTGTTTATGCCTGGGTTTTATTTATTCGTTAGGGATGTTACTATGGGTGGATGTTTAGAAGCATGTTATTGATTCAGTTTACTTTTATCAATGGAAGAATTGTAATATTAATTTGAGCATTGATATGGTGATGGTCTATATTTAATTGGCATGGTTATGGTTTTCAATGATTAGAATGTGGATGTGGATGGAATTAATTACTAATGTTTTCAAACGAAATAGAATAGCTGTCACCAGTCTTTAATTGTCGAAAATTAAATTTATATCCCTTTAAGATGATGTCAGTTGGTATCCTTACAAGAAATGTTTAAGCTCGCATTTTCATAACTATGAGAGGCATATTTAAGGCATGTCATGACTCGTGCCTAAGACTGACATGAGGATCATCTCACAGAACTCCATGCTCTCATAATGAGGAGGGTCGTGACAAAAAAATCTTCTTCTTATTCATCTTCTTGTTCCTTTTTAAGATTACTGTAACTTCGATTGCATTTGCAATGTCCAAATGGTTCTGAAATTTGGGAGTTTATAATAATCTATAAAATAAGCAATTTAACACTACTCACAATCACCACACAACAAAAATAAGAACGCAAGTCGTTTTTTAACGTGGAAAACCCATCACAAGTAAAAACCACGGGATCTATCTCAGATTCAAAAAATAATTCACTATGAATTAATAACCTTACAGTGCCTCTTTGGAATGATATGCCGTACCACTCCTATCACCAACAATGACAGCCTATCACCAACAATGACAGCCTCTCACCATCATTCTATTCACAGTGAACATTTCCAACAACCGTCGTCTCTCACGAAGGTCCACTTGTCTCTCACAAGTCTTACACTCTCAAACAAGAATTAGAAAAGATGCACTCATCATTGAGATTTAGGATTGAAATCAACAAATGGTAAGTAATCTTAAGGATAAAGTTTGGACCAGAAATTTTACAAAAGAGGATTTTCGGATCAGTTGTGAAACTGTCCGAACTTCCTAGAATTTATAAGCTTTCGGGTCATGTGTTGCATATCAGCATGCATTCATTATCGCTTCAAAACCATCAAGCATAGTCATTTGTATTCTATAGAAGAAATTTGCTCCCCATATATATTAAAACCAGTTTCTTTTCTATCAAATCGGCTTTGAATATCTGAATTCATGTGTTGCATATCAACATGCAGCCTATGAAAACGATGGTCACCAATGACCCTCGGGAACTTGAAAAGGAGGAACTAGTGGAGGAACAGGAGCTTGATCACCAATGTCTTCTTGAGTAGGAATGTCTTCTGCCTCATCCTCGTCAGAACTTTCATCAATAAATTCAACATCATCCAAATCTATTCTAATCCTTTTCCCAATTTTTTTAAGCCTACCTAATGGTGCCATGGCCCGAGAAGTAGCCAGATTAGGCGAAAGTGTCATTTGAGACTCTACAATTTTACTAATGATTATAGGAAAAGGAAAAGACATTTTGGAAGAATCATCCTTCATTCGGCGAACAATAATTTCAAAAATAATAGATAACACACACAAAGGACGATTTTTTTCTAAAGTCAATGCCATTGTTGAATCTAAAGTTGTTGATAATCTAAACTTAGATGAACTTGTCGAGTCGTTACAAACTTATGAATATGAAATTCAAGACAATCATGCTACTAAAAGTGTTGTTTTCAAATCATCTAAGAATGAGACTGATTCAAGCAGTGATTCTGATCAATCAGATGAACTTGCTTTGTTTGTTAAAAAATTTAAAAATTTTATAAAAATAAGAAACAACCTTTTAAAACATTTGAAAATTCTGAAAATTTTAAATCTTTTGAAAAGAAACCTAGAAATGAATCTACTAACACAAATCAATGTTTTAAATGTCATGGTTATGGGCATTATGCTAATAAATGTCCTAATACGAAAAATGATAAGAGAAAATCTAAAGTTCTGGCTGCCACTCATGAGATTGATATATCAAATGAGTCATCTTCTGATGAATCTGAACCTGTTTCATATGGGTTTAGACCTTTTGTGGCCTCAATTATTGAATCTAATAATTCTCGAACACCATCCCTTATTGAAACCGACTCTATTACATCACTATCTTCTGATACTAAAATTGATGGTGGCGTATTGGATATGACAAATACTTACAGTGAATTCTATCAAGAATCAATACATCTAACTAAAGAAAAAATTAAATTGACCAAAGACGTGATTGAGTTAAAAAACATTATCAGTAAACTTCAAGTTAATGTGAATTGTTTCACTTCAAAATTTATAGAACAGGAAAATAAAGTAAATTCCCTCATTTTAATAAATGAAAATTTAAAAAGGGAACTTGGTTCTATTACTGAAAAATATTCAAACATTTACAAGACAAATGAGAAAATGGAAAAATTACTCAATTCTGGTCAAAAAACTACAGACAAATCAGGTTTTGGATATCATCATGCAGTAAATAAAAATCCTAAACCTGAGTTAACTCATGCTCCAAAATTTGTTGAAGAAACCAAATCACTTTCTACAAATTCTAAACAAAATTTAAGTAAATTCAGATCCTTCAATTCTAGATCTTTTAATAGGAGAGTTCCAATCTGCTATACTTGTGGATGGGAAGGACATACTTATGTGTATTGCCCATTTGCCTTTGAATACTCTTCATACTACGTCCATAATTTATATGCTTCACTGGAATTTTTATTCCGGTCGTCCGTGTTTAGAACATCTTTCTGCCAAATTTCAAACGGTCATCCGTGCATGTCAAATCGAATGTCCGTTGAAAGTCAGTTTTTTTCTCGAAAAACGATACAATCTTTTCGCAGTTATTGTAACTGCATGCTTTCATTTTCCCTACGGACGTCCGTGCATGTCACTACAGACGTCCGTCGTTTCGAAACTCAACGCTTCTGTGTTTTCTTCCAACGGTTGCAGATTGGTTTCACGGATCTCAAATGACCCACGGACGTCCGTTACATGTCTTACGGGCGTCCATAGACCAATTTTATAAAAACAAAATTTTCAAATTTTCTTTCATTTTTCACTTCGTTTTTACTTCCATGAACCCACTTTCCTCTTAGATTTTATGTGAAAATGTCTCTAAATCAAAAAAACTCGAAGAAATCTAAAGGTTCCTCATCTTCCTCTTCGCCTGTACTTCAAAGATTTCCATCTCAAAGCCATGAAGAGTGTTTTCTTCGTCTTTTTTCAACTCGAAACCTTATTGTTGAACGAGTGGTACTTGAAAAATCTCTTAGAGATCATGATTTGTTTCATATGTTTGCTTCTCGGGGTTGGATTTCTCTACTTTCTCTATCTGGCTCTGCTTACACCGATGTATTTCGATGCTTTTATGCAAATCTTCCAAACTCCAACATTGTTGAGAGCAGATTGGAGTGTTCCGCTATGTCATATGTTTTTGGTAAGCAAATAAAATTTTCTCCTTTGCTTATTTCTGAAATTTTGGGTATACCTTTAAATCTTGATGGGTATAGCTACCCTGTGGATGAAAGCCAGATTCATTCACTGTTTCATCCTTCCACTGTGTACGACTTTGTGTGCAATGATCCAGGTCAACTAACTGGAACCGCAAAGCATTACACTTCTCTGAAAACCAAATTTCAGTGGCTTCATCATGTCCTTTTTGCCACTCATACACCAAGAGCGGGTAATAAGGATCAAGTGTCATTGGGACATTATTTATCTTATGTTTCTTTTAAAAAAAATTGTCCTTTGTGTGTGTCATCTATTATTTTTGAAATTATTGTTCACCAAATGAAGGATGATTCTTCCAAAATGTCTCTTCCTTTTCCTATAATCATTAGTCAGTTTGTAGAGTCTCAAATGACACCTCCGCCTAATCTGGCTACTTCTCGGGCCATGGCACCATTAGATAGGCTTAAAAAAATTGGAAAAAGGATTAGAATAGATTTGGATGATGTTGAATTTATTGATGAAAGTTCTGACGAGGATGAGGCAGAAGACATTCCTGCTCAAGAAGACATTTGTGACCAAGCTCCTGTTCCTCCACCAGTTCCTCTTTTTCAAGCTCCCAAGGGTCATTGGTGACCATCGTTTTGATAGGCTGCATGCTGATATGCAACACATGAATTCAGATATTCAAAACCTATCTGATAGAATAGAAACTAGTTTTAATATATATGGGGAGCAGATTTCTTCTATAGAATACAAATGACTATGCTTGATGATTTTGAAGCGATGATGAATCGCTTTAACAGTGTCTTCCCGCCTCCTGGAGCACATTTGCTGCCGCCTGAGTGACTGTCTGTATTTTGTGATGTAATCTCTTACATGTTTCACTATGCCAATGATATTAATATTCTGTTTTGTTACATTTTCTTGATGGTGCATTTGACGAAGATTGTTGAAATTTTTAAACTACTTGCATGATATGTACAAATCTTTTCAAGTTTTCCATGAATATGCAAAAGAATCTTATATTGTGCTTAAATGAGAAGTTATTTGTTGTTTTTTCATGCAACTGATCCTTTGTCACATTATGACAAAAAAGGGGGAGATAAACTTCTTACCATAAATTGTTACAATTACAGGTGAAAATCAACTCATGAAAGATCAAATCCCAAAATAGTGTTTAGGCTGTTTTTATTATATTACTTGGCAAATAGTTAGGGGGAGCAAATAGAGTTGTAATTTCAGCATTTTCATTCTAGATTGATGTATAAGACTTAGATAAAAAATGAATATATTGTAATTTTTAATTTTTGAGTCTTTGTAAACTGATTTTTGTCATGATTGTGACAAAGGGGGAGATTGTGACAATTTTTGTCATCATCATGACTTAAAAAATCAGTGTTGCTCCTTAGGAATATGGTCTTGCCAAGTAAATCTGTGTGACAAATTGTTTTGTCACTTTTGGACCCACGGTCGTCCGTAGTACACTCACGGACGTCCGTGATCACAGACCATTGTGAGTGATTCACGGACGTCCGTGACCCGAAAGCTTATAAATTCTAGGAAGTTCGGACAGTTTCACAACTGATCCGAAAATCCTCTTTTGTAAAATTTCTGGTCCAAACTTTATCCTTGAGATTACTTACCATTTGTTGATTTCAATCCTAAATCTCAATGATGAGTGCATCTTTTCTAATTCCTGTTTGAGAGTGTAAGACTTGTGAGAGACAAGTGGACCTTCGTGAGAGACGACGGTTGTTGGAAATGTTCACTATGAATAGAATGATGGTGAGAGGCTGTCATTGTTGGTAGGCCATATCATTCAAAAGAGGCACTGTAAGGTTATTAATTCATAGTGAATTATTTCTTGGATCTGAGATAGATCCCGTGGCTTTTACCTGTGATGGGTTTTCCACGTTAAAAAACGACTTGCGTTGTTATTTTTGTTGTAAGGTGATTGTGAGTAGTATTAAATTGCTTATTTTATAGATTATTATAAACTCCCAAATTTCAATATTTTTTTAAGTCATGATGATGACAAAAATTCTCACAGGTTCCTAGGCTAGTTTTTAGAACCTTCTAATGCTGAATTTGGGAACATCTCTACCAAAACAGGGAGAAAAGAAACACATCAAGCCTATACATGAGTGTCGGATTTTGACAACTTGACCAAGTACACTGACATGAGGAGGGTTGTGACAAAAAAATCTTCTTATTCATCTTCTTATTCCTTTTTAAGATTACTGTAACTTCAATTGCATTTGCAATGTCCAAATGGTTCCTAAGCTAGTTTTTAGAACCTTCTAATGCTGAATTTGGGAACATCTCTACCAAAACAGGGAGAAAAGAAACATATCAAGCCTATACATGAGTGTCGGGTTTTGACAACTTGATCAAGTACACTTTCACTTAGGTAAAGGAAGGTCAATTGAATGGCAATCAAAAGATAAATTGAGATCAAGATCATATGCCTCAAACAAACTCTCAGTCTTCCCATGTGTTTGTCCTTTCAAGAAGGATGAGGTGGAAAGCCCATTCCAAAGCCATCATCCATTCACTTTGGAACTGAAATCAGTTTACGTAACAATAACTTGACTTTCATCATAAATCAGTTTCATCTTGATTAGTGAACTAGTCCTTAGCTCTATTGTCAACAAGTGGCATTCCAACATTTTTTATTGGTTAAACTTGAAAACTAGGTCATTTGCAATATCAAGCACTCTTTCTGCACATCATGTACACTCATTTAGATTGATGAGAAAATGATTGGGCAATTTTAAAATGTCCTCTAATTAAATATTACCACAAATCCCCTCATAATCAATAGAGTTCAATGAGGAATATTCAATGATCCTAGTGCATCCTTTCTATCCCATAAAATTATATTATAAATTAAGATTCAAGCATAGACGATTGCACAAATTAAAAGGGCAATTCATGTAAGAAAATAACAGGTTTCCCTCCTTTTTGGGACAAAATCACCCTGCACTGATTTTCGAAACTTTCAAACTATCCTAACATTGTCAACATGACAAAAGAAACTTTGTACTTTAAAAATTCCTAGACATTGTGTATTTACCAATCATTTTTGTCGCTTGTTGTACCATTTTTTAACCTACTAAAATAGTACCAAAGTATGTGACTCCCAGTCAATAAAATCAATTGCGCACACATATCACTTGACTTTCTCTTAATAGAAAAAACATTTACAAAGTTAAATTGCTAAAAAAATATAAATATACAAAATAGAAAATGAAAGTGACTACATTCTATCACATAAATATCAATTTGAACATGCAATGCACATAGGAAGATATAATGCCCTTAAAAATCTGACGTACTGGATGACGATAGCATCGGATGATACTGCTAACATTAGAAGATAATCTAATCCTTGTTTCATTTACTTTCTCCTCAATGCCTGCTTGCTAGTTAAAAAAAACTATCGAAAAAACACCATAATATAGAAGCGGAAGATGATATCTTCTTTTATCGAATGAGATAAATGTGGTGGGAAAAGAACTGAGATACCCATTAAATGGTGGCAAAACTACAGTTCATAGGAATCAATATTTATAATAATCTTTAAAAAAAAAAAAAAAAAAGCCAAAGGGCTACTATTGGTGGATGTCATTAAGAAAGGAATATTGGCAACAATGTAGACACTTCTGATTTGGAATAGGTCATATATGCTGATGTACCTCTAAAACTGCACTTTAATAACATCAGGCTATAGTCCAGTAAATGTTGCACAATTTTCCAACCCATTTGTAGACGAATCTTCCTCCGCAACACCCTCTGCAAATGATGACCATTTACAAGACATTAACAGGGCAACAAGGCTATGCTTAAAGAATGAATTTCGCAATAAGCACTCACATATAGTTTACATATAAGTGAATCCAACATTGTCCCATCCATCATCAGATTGGTGTTGGGGTGAGAAGATAGAATGCCTATCATCTTTTTATTAGGGCTTGTTTGGTAACAAGGAAAATGGCCAATGTGTTCTGAAAATGAGCTGAAAATTCATTTTCCACAATTTTCCGTTGTTTGGCAACTGTTGTTGGGCCACACATAAAGTGCACATTTCCCCATTTGTGTAAAATAAGCTTTCAGTCAAATTTTTATTGGAAATCAACTGTAAGCATGCACCACAAATATGTTTGGGGTCCCAAAGTTTCATTTTTCAAACTATATTGAATACGGATAAATTACTTTACCCGAATGTTTTGCCAAACAACATCTAGAGATTTTCCTAAGTCCTATAAATATGTTTTTCCTACAAATGAAAATAACTGAAAATGTATATTTTTCCAGACAAATGCATTTTCCCTACAAATTCTCAAACAAGGCCTTAACGACAAATAATGGGGTTCCCTAACCAACACCCCATAACGAACTGGACGGGATTGTTAGAATAGTCCTACATCGGCTGTGGGCTGGAGGCCTTGGGTTATATATAACTTGGGCAAACCTCACCTTACAAGCTGGTTTTGTGAGGTTGAGTTAGGCCCATGGACTTCTATCATGGTATCAGAGCAGGCATTTCTCCATTCCACGTCACCCAGTTCAATTGTCCACGTGATTGGGCTTGACTCAATCCCACCAACACGTGCGGGGGTGTGTTAGAATAGTCCGACATCGGCTGTGGGCTGGAGGCCTTGGGTTATATATAACCTGGGCAAACCTCACCTTACAAGCCGGTTTTGTGAGGTTGAGTTAGGCCCATGGAATTCTATCAGGTATTACTTATCTTATCTTGGAAGTGAGCGATATACAAACAACGTGTTATAACTCAGTTAAAAATATATTCAATAAACATTTCATGCGATATAATTTATAGCAGAGAAAAATGGTGCCATACCGTTAGTGCACTCTCAGTTTTTGTTTGACAGCCAATGGTTTGTTCATCAGTTTTTTGCGTTTCCAAATATCCATTTCCAACGTCAATATCAACACCACATGATGAATCCTTGTCACTTCCGATCTGCAAATCAATGCAATTTCTGCAATTCCACTTGACATCCAGGCACTCATAACTTTCTGATGGGTGAAGACCTTGTAAGAAGCTTAAGAAAGCCAGTTTTGATGGACATGGCGTATTGGCATTTCCTTTCTCATACAATACTGAAATGCTGCAGACATCTTGATCCTGCACAAAAAAAATAATGATAAAGTAGTAAGCAATACTTTTTTGTTAAAGTCACAAATGCAATGAGAGTAAACTCTTCGCTATCCCACCTCATTGGATCAATAACTTTTTTCGTGTAAAGCACATAAAGAAAAATAAAAAATAATGTAAAATTGCCAACGAAGTTTAAGAAAACTTGTACCTAACAAACTGCTAATATTGGAGTGCATGAAAGTAACCATCCAAAACAGAAATCGAATGATGAATAGCTCACTTCCAACTTGTGTAATTGAGAAAGTTGAAAATTTAAAAGTAGAATAGCTCTAATGCAGCATATTGGTGTATAATCAAGGCTAAAAGGCAACCAGCTAATCTAAAACACAACTGCAATATCCAAAAATGCTTAATAATAGAAAATTCTCCTAAAGAGAAGACTAGTGCGAAATCTCAAGGAGATGTACAATTACAAGAAGCTGAATGATACTTGTCACATAGCAATACTACACAAAATAAATCTAGATGAATAAAATGAGAAGCTGCTCTCCCTTCACTTCGCTTGCTTCTCTGCTTAGTAGGTCAGCCATTAAATTAAGAGTTTGTCTTTGATGGGTGGTCCGACCATCATGGGCAGGAAGGTGGACTACACGTCCACTTGACTCCGTGACGGACACAAACTTGCAATGCATAGAAATCCATGCATGTCTCGCAGTCAAGTGAGCATGTGGTTCACTTTACCACCCATGACGGTTGGACCACCCAACATGGGCAGGAAGGTGGAATACATGTCCACTTGACTCCGTGACGGGCACAAACTTGCAATACATAGAAATCCATGCATGTCTCGCAGTCAAGTGAATATGTGGTTCACTTTACCACCCATGACGGTCAGACCACCCATCATAGACAAACTCATAAATTAAACTACAACTTATCTAATAACAACCACAATAACAGAGCAGCAAATTACATTTTGAAACCCATAACATTTTTTCCCGCATCTCCATGCCAGCATGCACCCATGTAGCCAATGGATGAGGGTCAATCACCTAATACCAAGTACCACATTCTATTCAATCTCTATGTTATGTTTTGAGTTTTTTCATTTTCTTATTGTGTTCGACCAAGCATGATACAGTTCCTGGTTTGTATCAGGTTTAACGGTACATATCAAGGTTTATAGCCAAACAACATGGACTGTTGTATTTTAGAGGTAGCTATGCCTATAACTTGTTGCACGCAAGGATCAAAATTTCGGCCAATAATTCAAATTATAGGCCGAATCTTATCAGTCGGCACCGAAACGAAATCGAGATCTGAAATTTCAGGCATCTTAATGTATGGAAGGGAAAATTTCGGTCCAATTTTCGGTTTCGGTCATGTCCAAAACCGAAAATGAAACTGATATGTTTATTCTTGGTTGCACGTATAATTTTTTGCAAGGGCACTAACTACTTCAAAAACAACATTATTAATTGTGCCTCATCCCACCTCATTTGTCATTTCTCTTCTGTTTGTTCATCTTTACCAGGGAATATATAATTTTTTCATTAACACTTTTCTATTGAAAACTCTCAATCCAAACTCGCTCATACAATTCACTACCAAGTGATTTGAGTTATACAGTTCAAACAATTAAGTTACAGGATTCAAGTTGATTAACATTGTTCTCTAGAGTTAGATCTTTGTCTCTACAATTCAATGTGAATTGTACGACTCAGGTGTGTTTCGCAAACCACCAAATTGTACTAAGCATTTCTAGGAAGTTTGACAAAAATCAAATTTTCAAATAACAGTTTAGTTATAAGTATTGTCTGGAAAGCAAAAATCATTTTCTAAAATTGAAATTTAGAAGCTCTAAATTAGTGAGTCACAATAGAAAGTGGTGAAATAAAATTTAGAAAACAGAAGAGGACAGCAGAAGGGGGGAGGCATTGGTTTCTGTCTTGCGTAAGAGTTTACTCTTAAGGTTCATTTAAGAATATAATCTTTACCTAAGATTCTAACAACTATCATCTAATGATCGGACATACATGATCTAACAATTGATCATGCCTAATCCAATGGTTTTGATCAACCCGCTATGATCCAACGGTCAACCATACATGATCCAACAATCAAGATCTAGCCATGTGATCCAATGACAATCAAACATGATCCTATGGTCAAAATTGAGCTACCATAATTGTATTGTTGTGACCAAAAGACCAATTGTACAAGATCTAAGGATCATGATACAACAACCAATCATCTATGGTCCAACAATTGAGATCAATATGTCATGATCCAACAGTTAATCATCCATGATCCAATGGTCAATAATACAGATCTAACAATCAAAGATCGGATCACCATGATCTAATGATCAATCAAATTGTGTCATCATGATCCAACAATCTAGATTGGTTAATTATAATTGGATTACCGTAGTCTATCAATTAACCTAATCATGATCCAATGGTCAATCATACACGATCCAGTACTCAAGCTTGAACTATCATAAGTGTATAAAAGTGATCTAAACATCGATCGTACATGATCCAATGGTCAAAATCAAGCCTAATGATATAATGTTGATTCTAATGGTAAAAATTGAGCTACCATAACTGTATTTTATGATCTAAAGATCGATCGTACAAGATCTAATGATCATCATAAACAACCTATCATATATGATCCAGGAACCAAGATTGATACATTACAACCCAACAGTTACTGATCCATGATCCAATGGTCGCTTATACATGATCTAGTAATCAAGATCGAATCACCATGAATGATCGATCAAATTGTGCCATCATGATCCAACAGTCTATAGATCGATTATCATAATTGTATTATTGTGATCTACCAATTGACCTATTATGACCAAAGGTTGACCATGCATGATCCAACCTCAAGATTAAACTATCATAAATGTTTTGTAGTGATCTAAATACCGATCATACATGACCCAATGGTTAAAATCAAGCCTCCATGATCTAACCACCAATTAGACCATACAACCATCAAGTTCGAGTCTTCAATTGTATTGACATGATAGAATAATCAATTATATACTATCCAATAGTCAAGATTGATCTGTCATGATCCAACTATTGACCAACTAAGATTTCTCTCATGTAAATTTCTCTAAGGTAAAACCCTCGACATCAAACTTTTTAGGCCATTTAGCAAACTTTTTCACCAATTCAAGTGTCCAAGTGGCTAAACATCACATCAACACCACCCAAATCGAAGACTTGCACATCAAAGGATTCAAACAATTCAACCTAGGGAGTTTAACATGGACCATTGTTCATAGCTAAAGTAGGGTCCATATTGAAGTACTCAGATCGATGGTAAGGATCTTGTGATAGTTACTTAAAGGCTACATGAAGTTCATATGATGTTCTCCCACTTGGACCACTTGAATTGGTTCAACATGCACATCATGTAGCATCACATGGCTTAAATTTAAACTAAAGAGAGCGTGGATCTAATGGTTCTTCCCCGACTTCCATGCTTTCAAGTCTGTGCATGTCTCCAGATCCAAGCAGTGCACAGGTCACACACTGTGCGTGCTTCATACTCTTTAAGTCTGCACGCATCTCAAGGTCCACGGCACACAGCTCACACCCGTGCACTGGTGCTCGGATTAGTCACCCATACTAGGTCAACTGAAAATGTATATGAATCAAAGAGATTCACTCTCTTCAGAGACATCAAAAGTTTAAGAAGTGCCTTTTAGCCACCAAATCCATAAAATAAAAAAATAAATACATCCCAACTTCTACGAATTTTCAAGATTCTGAAATTCCATGAAAATGAGGTTTTGACAAAATTGAGCGGCTGAAAGGAGCTTTATATGTGATTATGCTACATTAATCCATGAATCAAACATTTTTATATGCGTTTTACAAGTGAAGTAAAGAGGCGAAATTAACTGAAGATGCATCTATATAAATCAATCAAGAAACTCGATTCCATTCAAATCCGCCTGCACCTATAAAAATCAATAAAAAAATTCGATTCCATTCAAAATCAACTTGTAAATCAGTCAAAAATCGAGTTCGATCAAAATCTATTATACACGAAATCGATTTCTTGAGAGAAAATTAGAACGAGATGCGTTCAGTAGCACAGAAATTTGAAGAATGTACCTGCTCGCATTGGCAAATGTCCATGTGTGTATGAGAGAGAGAGAAAGAGAGAGAGAAAGAGGAGTGCTCGATCCCAAAACAGAGTCAGAGTCCCTGGCTATACATATAGTATAGAGTATCACAGGAGGAAGAAGATTGCAAGAACCTCGAAATTTGAAGAGAGAGAGAGAGAGAGAGAGAGAGAGAGACCTAGCTATACATATAGTATAGAGTATTACAGGAGGAAGAAGTTGTAAGAATCTCGAAATTTGAAGAGAGAGAGAGAGAGAGAGAGAGAGAGAGAGAGAGAGAGAGAGAGAGACGCGGATTCGAACGTTGGTTTCTGATTTGGGATTTGTGATTTGTGAGTTGTGACTTATGACCTGTGACCTGGAAGGCTTTTTGGTCTGGCGCGTTTGCGAGAAAAACTCCGCCTGATAGAGATGCGGCGTACAAATTAAGTTATTCTATGACGAAAATGCCCCTTCTAATGAATCAAATGACAAATAAATGGCTGTTGAAGGTTGATCGGAGTGTGACATGGCATGGTACGGCTATCAAGCTTTTGAAGCATCTTTGAGCCACCAGATCCTACCAAAAGCAAATTAGCACGGATTTTTGTGACCTTAATCTCCTTCCACGAGATGTAATACCAAAAAGAATAGGATAAGGGTCACCTTGTACTAAGGACCAAGGTAACAAAATGAGTATAGTATCAGACATCGGTCCTCCATGAATCAGCCGATATCGATACGTATCGGCCTCTTTTTTTCTTTAATAAATATAAGTATCGGTCAATACCGGATACGTATATGGCCAATACCAATACTAAGTTGGATACCGATACATATTGGTATCGATCGATATTTAATACCTTGCTAAGGACCTAGTAAGTTATCTGGTCCTACATTAGTTTGATGGCATGTGGCATCCATATAATCGGGTGTCACATAAAAGATCCGCTCATGATCAATAAGTGTGGTGAAAAAAATCACTAACAATATTTATAAATTTGTACGATAAATGGTGTCAACCGTGTTAAAATGCATGGTGAAACTACATATGGTTTCACTGCTCATTAATTGCACGATTTTATTTAGTTTTATGAGCGTCAGGCCGCTCCTTTATAGGGTGTTGGATCATGTGAGTGGACGCCATATGCTAACAAACTAATATACAACTAGGTAAGTTACCTAATTCTTAGTACGAGGCTACCTTTATAGTAAGGAATAATGGGAGATACTGCTTCTTTGCTAATCATTCAAGACATCAAGATGAATGCTGATATCATGGTCCGCATATTATTGGGGCCAATAATTCCAAAATTTTGGTTAAAATTTCAGTTTCAAGCAAGACCAAAATCGAAATGAAAATCGAAATTTTGATCCTTGGTTGATATAATGAACTAAAGTGGGTCTAGAAATCACACTCATTATTAGATTATGCATGCTAAAATAGGAAGAGATTCAAGTTCACCACTGACCCGATCCAGTGAGTATGGCGTGAGCCCTGCACCATTTGGACTTGCGCCTCATGGGTCAATCGTGTTGTGTTCAGGCTGGGCCTTAACAGGCAAATTATAATGGGTCTCTTGGAGCTAGCCCATATTTAGACCAATTTTTAATTGAACCAAGTTGGACCAGTCCATTTATGAATTAAGCTTACCTATCTTAGCCCATACTCAACTCATGGCAGGTCGTATTGGGCAGGCCACAAGCCAACCCAACAAATTTTATAGAAAAGAACTCATTTAATCGACTCGGGCTGAGCTTAAACAGACTGATTTCTAATTGGGCATTTGCATCTAACCCATACCCAGCCTGGTTCACTAATTGGGCCAGGCCAGGCCAGCCCATTTAGATATTGGCCCTACCTTAGTCCATACCTAACCCGTTGCTAGTCGGGCCGAGTTCAAGCCCAACCCATTGAATTTCCTAATTTGGACCTTTAGACATGCAAGCGACCATAGGAAACTGCACAAGAAAGTAATGTTGTATCTAGGGATGCAGGTTCGGTGTACTGAACCGAATTTTTCGGTGTTCTGTTTGGTACACCCCAAACCGAAACCCATTCGGTTCGGTTCAATTTTATTTTTTTTGAAACCGAAATCGATTTGGTTCGGTTCTGTTTAGGTAAAATACTTATTTTTTCCGTTCTTCCCCCATTTTTTTTTGTTTACTCAACCTACTCCCTCGATTTTTTGTTTCAAGTCATCCAAACCGAAACCGAACCGAATTGGTGTTCGGTTCGGTTTGTGTTGGATTTCAATGTGGTTTGGACCCATTCGGTTCCCTCAATTTTTGGTTCGGTTCAAAACTTGCATCCCTAGTTGTATCATATGAGAGGATTTTTTTTTTTTTTTTTGATGGAATATGGGAAGATTTTTGGTCTAAGGTAAGAAGGCCCCCTATTTTGTCACTTTTTGGGTCACCTGGTGGACACTTTTGGTCAATCCAAATTGTTTATGTGACTAAACATTATATGAAGAACAGTAAATTAAAAAAATATTGCTCATCAGGGTATATAATTTAACCATGTCTATTATCTAACATTAGGGTTCAGTAAATCAGAAAATTATGCTCCTCAGGCATAATTTGTCAACATCTTACATTAGGTTCATGTTGAAGTATTGGAATTTGATGTCACGGGCTAATTTTTTGCTACACAATGTTAACATGTTCTGCCACTTGAATAATGTGGACTAGTAAAGCCATGGGTAGAGATGTCAATCGGTCGAGTAAGGCCAAAAGTTTAGTTACCTGTGGGTCAATGATATATGCTCGACCTGACTTGACCCAATGGCCCAATTGTATATGACTATAAAATCTTGGTACGGGTTGAGCCACCCACAACCTGATTGTGGCCCAATCTGACCTTAAGGTCACATTGGGCTGTCCCGTTGACAGCCTTAGCCATGGGGCTTCATGAGATGGTAAAGGTTTTATTAGGGCGAATAGGCCAATAGGGTCTGAACCTTTTACATTTTACCTACCAGTCTCACCTTTTGTTTATCGCCTAGTAAGCTCCAAGACTAAACAATTTAAATGAAAAAAACTCTAGAAATAAGTTCTAATAATTGACATGTACTAAAATTTAATTTAAAAGAGAGAATTTCTTAGACGAAAATACCCTTAGGTAGATCGATCTATCGGACTCATATAAGAGCGATGAGTCAATTATAAGACCGGTCGAGTCAGTCTCATGTGGGGACTGATCAGTTTTGTAGTAGATCAATTGGTTCCATATGAGATCATTCGATCATCTAATGAAAGTGATCAGTCCCTTATGAGGCCGACATAAGATCATTCCATCTCATATGAGAGAGATCCCATTGGTCTTGTATGAAACCGACCCCATTAGTCTTAGAGTGAATTGATCAGTCTCATATGAAACCCAAGATATTGTTGTCTAACTCATTTTTTCTTTAAATTAAATTTCAACACATATCAATTATTTGATTCTAAAATTTATAAATAAATAAATAATTAAAAAGAAGTTCAAAGTTTGAGATCCTATTGGCTA
This sequence comes from Chloranthus sessilifolius, assembly GCA_021018995.1. Classification (NCBI taxonomy): domain Eukaryota; kingdom Viridiplantae; phylum Streptophyta; class Magnoliopsida; order Chloranthales; family Chloranthaceae; genus Chloranthus; species Chloranthus sessilifolius. Next base: position 1,250,427 of record CM037586.1, on the reverse strand, counting down.
ATAAAGGAAACGTCAAATTTTGTTAGGTAAATATGGTATAGTTGGAGGATGAAAAATCAATTGTTCTCTTTGATATTCGTAAAAATCCTCTAATACTCAAATGGATTTATGCATGAAGTCATTGGGGAGAAAGGCATTTGTCATTGATTATAAAGAGAAGGGCATTTTTGGTACTATAAAATGAACCTCTTTAGACAGATGAACTCATGCATAGATTTGTCTCTTTGTTGTTTGCTTTCATGTGAGTTTGAAAGCAACAGGCGATTTCCAAAGAGTCCATAAAGTAGTCACGGGCCATATTTCGTAGATTTTTCATCAAATGACTAATATGCCCTTGCCCTTCGTCCTAAACGCCAAAGTATAAATTGTCTTTATATTAAAAGTCCAAATTACCCCCTCTTCTTCCATTATTTTATTTAATACTCGATTCTCCTAAGGGTCATTTAAACATTAAGTGATCTTACACCATCAACAGTTTAAGATCATATATTAGAGTGCAACAGTCCTAAAAAATGTGTTTAATGGTTGATATTAAAATTCATCAATTTTTATAGGCATGTTTCTTTGGGCTTAAATATGTTCCAACGACTGATTGCCACTCTAACAATTTAGATTAGTCACGAATGTTCCCCACATGTCATAATGATAAATCACACTTAATGGTGTGAGATATAAATATATAATTTAATGATGTAAGATCATTTAAACACCATTTTAATTTTTAAATGTCGATTCGGAGCCATTATCCCATTTCTCTAGGGATTTTGGCGCAGTGGTACTACCACGCGGTGCTTTGAAGTCCTTATGTTTTGAGAGTGACAATTCTCGTAAAAATTTAAATACGAATGCTCTTATACCATTAAAAGTGTAAGAAGTGAGCAATCAAAGCCGTCAAATGAGGTGATTAGCTCATATGTTAATTTGAAGTAGTGGGCCCAAAGATACTTTTATTGGGTTATTTGAACCATCCAATATGCGCACTATAATGTAGACTAGCGTGCATAATTTAATTATTGACAATTTTGAAATGGGTAAGGAGCCCACAAATTTTCACAGACGAAAACTAGTGACTAATTTGAATCATATGATGGAGACTTTTTTGTGTTCAAATCTTCCCCACGATAGATCTTAAGATCATGCTGCACCTCTCAGACGATTAGATGTTGATTCCACATAACACACATTTCCAAAAGTGACATAGATCATGGGCATAGGAGTTGACCTTACTTTTAAGGACGTGTGCTACCGTAAAATCAACATTTGACTGTCTGATAGGCGCGCCATGATCTTAAGATCTATCATGGGGAAGATTGGAACAAAAAATAATCTCCATCGTCTGATTCAAATCAGTCAATGATTTTCATCCGTGAAAAACAATGTGGTCCTTACTCCGAACACTTTTAAAATGTACCTAGGCTTGACTATGCGGCTGAGACATATACCAAGGACTATTGATCACAAATGTGTGTGATCTTAGTGGTCATGCCCTTATCTTATACCATTAATAGTGTAGTATCATTTTCGGTATTAAAATGTAGGTCACTCCCCATTAACTCATTGAAAAGGGTCCTGGTTCTCTCAGAACCGTTCATTTAAACACCATTTTATGTGATATTTGAATCATCCAATATGTGCACGTTAATGTTAATCGGATGGGTCAGATTCATTTATAAGTATAATTCTTTGACTAAGACATGCTCCATTGATAAATTCTTTGACTAAGATATGCTCCAATGATAAATTGCTAATTAGACTGATCAATATATGTGACATGTGACATAATTTATGAACAAAAAGTGTACATTAATAGTGTGATGTAGGCCATAACCCATTATTCCACCGAAAAGTCGTTGGTTGATTTTTGCTGCTTGCCACCGTTGTCCCCAAATCACTGATTTTTTGAAAATTTCACAAATAGTTCCTCATTTTGAGGATGTGAAAATTAATTACAAATTATTTGTAAATTTAGAAAAGTTCATGTGAATTTTAAAAGATTTCACAAATTCATAATTAATTTGTGAATAATTTGCGACTTTCAATAAAGAGTTAATCTACAATGGGTGTCCACTCATCACGAGTGGACATCCCAGTCCATATGTTCCTATGACTAAGTGACTTGCATAGACTTCTAATGTATGGAAATATGTGTAAGTCACTCAGTCACAGGGACATGTGGAATACGATATCCACTCATAATAAGTGGACACCTATTATAACTAACTTATTGTAGACTAACTCTTCGATAAATCATAATGATTCTTTTATAATTTTTTAAAATTCTCATGCTCTTTAAATCTTTCTTTTGTTTTTTGTATTTTTCTTGTTTTATTTTTTCAAAATTTTAACTTTGTTGAATTATTTTTGAACCCTCACTTGGTGACTATGCTTGCCACTCACTCAATGACTCATGTGTGCCTTAATCTCCGACTTGTCATGCTGATATGGTTAGCTCTGGAATCTACAATTATCAAATTTGCCTACAATGAGCCATTTGTCATGAGTCTTAATTGTGGAATGAGTACACCTCGAGGCATTGAAGAACTTTTGAAACCATAAAAAAAACATGTCAATCTCACAGTCCAAATAAACGTATAGCTGACAAGACAAGACGTTGGGTCCTTAATAGACAAATTCAATATAATAGGAGGTGATTAGGTAGTGGAACAAAGTATCGGCAGAAGTCACTTTTTGAGATGCATGTTTGAGATATCATTTTTTCTGTGTGATTTGACACTTATAATCTCAAGATTTATGATGCAAAAAATTGGATTTAAAGACAATCTCCATCATCTAATTACAGCAGTCAAAGATAGCCATTAATTTTATATGGAGTTTAACTGCTTTGACTCGAATGATAGACATCCTTTGCTTCTTAATTTTTGCATCAAATGGCACACATAATAATTTCACATGAAACACCTTCTAAAATGTGACTCCAAGCCTCGAGTCACCTAGCAATTGGCCGCTTTCCTAATACTAACTAAATAGACTTCACTACATTTGCAAAGCTTAAAAGACAACAACTGAACTTCGTCCATATTGTTTATGTTTAAATTAAGATTATTTGTGTTTGAATATTGGACCCAACTCTCCTAATCGTCATTTAAACACAAATATGGTGTTTGTATGATCTTAAGCATAAATGGTTTAACATGTTGGTGATCCTTATCGTCAATTGATAGATCATAGATTGAAGTACAAAATGCCCAAAAATAATATTTTAGGGAGACTTAAACCATCCGATATATGGATGATAATATCAACACTGTTTTTCATTTTTATGGCTGATATTGAAGTTGATCAATTAGTTGGTTCACATCCACTTATAAAACATTGTTTCTTTGGGCAGAGCATGTTGCAATGATAGATTGTCACTCGGCCAATTTAGATTGAGCACATATATATAATACATGGCATAATAATAAATCACAAATGGTGTGAGATAAAAAATCAAATGTTAATGGTATAATATCATTTAAACACCATTTTAGTGTTTAAATGTTGGTGAGATCCATTATCCCTAAAATATATGTGATCGATCAATCAATCACCTGCATCAATAGATGAAATGCTCACTTATGCACTTGTGTTGCCATGTGACACATCTCAGACCATAAGTTGCAAATCATTATGTGAACTGATGTTAGGCCAAAATTGGTGCCCTATCAAAGGATTCTAACCATTCAGTAGAAGCACTTTAATATAGATGATTGTCCATATTTAAGCGCTTGTATTGTATAATAGTGATTCACTTGTTTACAAAACAAGTTTACTTTGAATATCGACACCTTTTAAATTAAAATTGTAAGAGATTTATGTAGTTGTCACTAATTTCAAAAGGTGTTGATAGACTTTGAATTACACGATGTAAATCATTTTTCATCTCAATCTTTTACCTCTTTAAATAAGAGATAATGGCTTCTAATCAACATTTAAACACCCCTCTAATCAATCTAATTTGTTCAAGTGGCAATTTATCATTAGAACATATCTCTGCCCAAAGAAACATGCCTATATGTGAATGTGAAGCATCCGATTGATGAACTTTAGGAGCTGTTTGGATAGAACTTAGTAATATGGAATAAAGTTGTTCAACTTTTATTCCATTTTATCACGAATTCCTAACTCGTAGGAATATGCAGGAATCATACGTTTTACCACACTTATTACTGTTTAGATAGCAATTTGTCTGTATGAGAAATGCAAGAATATTAAAAATCCAATGTTTGGATACCAAAAATAGAGTAAAATAAAGTAAAAAAATTTAGGGTTTTGCAAAAAGTGATGAGAGAGAGAGAGGAACCCGCCGCCCATCTAAAAAAATATTGCAACATTTTTTTATTTTTTTGATAGGTAGAAAAGAAATTACAGCATAGCTACGATAGCTAGAGAGAGAGAGGTCAGCTGCCCTATAAAAATAAAAATTGCAGCATATTTTTTTATAGGAAGAAAAAACTTACATCAAAGCTGCGATGAAGGGAGTGAGAGATGAACCAACAGCCCATCAAAAAAAAAATTACAGCATTTTATTTTATTTTTATAGGTAGAAAAAAAATTTGCAGTATAGTTGTGATGGAGAGAGAGAGAGAGAGAGAGAGATGAACTAGCCGCTAGGGGTGTATTCGATTCGATTTGGTCGGTTTTGGACCAAAATCACAAACCAAGTGTGACAGCCCGAATTTCGGCACTCCGAAACCCGTGCCATCAGCACGATCATCTTGACCGTGCCCCTTAGCTAAGCACGGAACATTGACATATCAAACATAAAATGAATTAGTAAATGAAACTGCGGAATTTAAATCTATATAAAAGCATTTCTCAAAAGACAGTTCTACCCTCATGCCTCTGCATGAATGGAGAACCGATCCGAACCATCGATGGTAGCAAATCATCACGGATGGTTCGCCCCAAATGAATAATCTCAATTTATACATGTACATTGTTTAGCCAAAACAAGGTTTGACATACCAAGCCGTACAAATCTCTATCAAAAAGCCCTCAAAGCGGCACAACGGAGTCCTCTAGAAGAAGTCCTCAGGAGGTGGCTCCAACTCGTCTCCGGCCGCAAGGTCCGACTCATCGGGGTCAGCGTCTCCTAAAGCCTTGGCAGCTGCCAGTAGTGGACCTGCAACGTATATTCTATAGGGTGAGCTACATCCTAGCTCAATAGGGAACAAAACACAGTTGAAAATATAAATTATCACTCACATATATTCCATGATATGCCATGCATGATGTGTCTATGCAGTTACTGATGAAAAACAGTTACAAAGCATCATGTTTTACTGATAGTTTACTCATGTCTTTTACTTATTCATGAATGATGCTGAAAAGGCCTAAAGTAAAACTTAAACTTTCAACTTAAGTAATCTCCGAGCAATATAGCATCGAGCCCCGATGAGATACCCATCATCGTCATCTATATAGACACTTTTAACGTATTCCCTGGGAATACAAATAGTACCCAAGCCCCTTTCCCCTGGGGATTGGTGGCGGGATTTCACTTGTCTCAATCGTGTCTGGGATAAGCCTCCGTGACCGCCTACGATTTCGCTGTCAGACGGTCATGGATATCCTGCCGTGTCAGTCGTGGATATCCCGCCACGTCGGTGGGGTACCCTATCAAACCTCAAATAATAAAAATATCGGTGCCTTACATATAGTTATTCACCGTATAAATGTGCTATATTATATCAGTTAGGCCCTATCAAACATGATTCAATCTTGGATACATCCCTGGGATGTATCCATTCACTTGCATCACACCTGATGCTATTATCTCTTTACTTTCTCATCCCCTGGGGATGGTTCATTATAATTACTCTTATGAATGTCACGCACACACACTTTTCACAATTCTTAAGTAATAAAAATATTTTTGAATTGAATTCTATATCACTATATACATGCTCTTGTAAAATAAGGTACATGTTCAAGGTGTTCCCTACCTCAAGTCTTCGTTCGATCAATGCATCAAGGTCCCACGTGCCTTACATATAGTTATTCACCGTGTAAATATGCTATATTATATCAGTTAGGCCCTATCAAACATGATTCAATCTTGGATACATCCCTGGGATGTATCCATTCACTTGCATCACACCTGATGCTCTTATCTCTTTACTTCCTCATCCTCTGGGGATGATTCATTATAATTACTCTTATGGATGTCACGCACACACACTTTTCACAATTCTTAAGCAATAAAAATATTTTTGAATTGAATTCTATTTCATTACATACATGCTCTTGTAAAATAAGGTACATGTTCAAGGTGTTCCCTACCTCAAGTCTTCGTTCGATCAATGCATCAAGGTCCCACGTGGCTCCTTGTGCACTAGCTCACACGTACCACCTATGGTACCACATAACATGTGAAACACATCACTAAAGATGCAATAAAGGAGGTCCAAGACCCTCCATGAAGCTTAAAGTCAAACTCAAAAGTCAACATAAACTAGCCCAGTCGATTAATCGAACTTCAAAATCGATTAATCGAAAGTCAATATCGATTAATCGATTAATCGAGATTCCCATTCGATTAATCGAAACCCAATTCGATTAATCGAAATTCTCTACTCTATCCTGTCGATTCTCAATTCGAGTAATCGAATCTCCAAAATCGATTAATCGATCCCAAATCGATTAATCGAAATTTAAAGTCGATTAATCGAAACTCAATTCGATTAATCGAGATCGGGGTCCTCTGACTTTTCAACTTCTTAACCAATTTCAATTAATCGAAATTGCCAGATTCAGCCCCCTTTTGGCTGTCCTTCCCAATCTTTTCCCTTACTTTTTTCTTCCATTTTTCTAAGCCTTTATCCTATACTTTAACTCATTTCTAACTACAATCTAACCTTTCAATCTATGCATTTAAACTACAAGAATTTTACCTTCAATCAATCTCAAATTAATTTAAATCAAGTGATTGGAAAGGCTAGGGTTCCAGCTTTGGCTTGAACGGATCCTTCGTGTTAAGTCTGTCTCTTTAATGCTTGAATCCTCCTTCCAATCACCCATCTCAACAACCCAAAACACAAATTTAGGGTTATTAAACCCTTTTATCTCTCCTCTAACTTGTGTGTTGAGCACAAGCACCGCGATAGGTGTATGTGACTTCACATTTACATCACACACCACACAGTCAATCAATTTATCACATCTCATCCGTTCATTACACTCTATGCTAACTATTGAACTCCTAATTGGTCAAACCTGTGACCAATCAGGCACGAATCCCGAGGTCACTGTTTAACGTGATTTTTCGGGATATTACGCCAAGCCAGTCGTAATCAGTTTTTAAATTTTCAAACCAAAAACTCTTAAACCAAACCAGCCCGATTCAATTCGGTTCTGTTTGGTTCGGTCGGTTTCAATTTTTCTATAAGTTCTACTTACACGTCAAAATTTTCTCAACTTCTCAACCGATTTTCCTATAAATTCTACTTTACTGCTTTGGGATTTAGGAATAGGCTAAAGACAAGGGTATGGGTATATATAAAAAATATATATTTTACTTAAATACCCTTTAAAATTAATCAAAAATTTTACATATATATATAATTACTTACAAACTACATTCGATTCAGTTCAGTTTGGATTCAGTTTGGGGAGGCTTGGAATCGAAACCAAACCATTTTTTTCGATTTTCCTTTTTTCCAAACTAAACCCAAACTATTACCCACCCAAACCGGACCAAACCCGACGGTTCGGTTCGGTTTGGTGGGCTCGGTTCCTTCTTTCCAAACCAAATCCAACCCTACCAGCCGACCACGTTTTACCATACCACGTTTCTCGCCTATCCTCGAGGAGGGTCATTTGCTAGAGGCACACCACTTGTTCTTCTCGCACATGCTTTATAGTCAGACTTCAACTATACCTGCACACCACTTTTTCTTCCCGCACCTGTTTTATAGTCTGACTTCAACTATACCTGGTTGCACACCAATTAGGGCGTGTGCGTAACGCTTTCAAAGGTTACGTGAGTCAACAACATTTTGTGCTTGTTAGCCTTTTAAGGCTACGAGGGCAAACCCTCGTTTCCCTAAACAAAGACGTGTATCGAGGCCGCTATCTGTATTTCTTCACCTAACGTAGAGAAGTCTCTTGGAAGTTTATTTCTGATCGCCTAAATCATACAGACAAGCCTCTTCACAACCATCCCCATCCGCAACGTTCAACTCCATTAAAGCCATTTCAGTGACCGTTAAAGACGTTTCAGCGTCTAGAGCTGTGATCAGTATCATCATCTCAGAAAATGACCATTAAATCCTTCAAAGTTGTGCTCTATTTCCTCTCTTAACTTCTTATATAAAAAAACACATGCATCACCTTCTTCATCCTCCATGCATCAATTCTGTACCAGAAATGCGGCTAAAATGGCTACCAACCGATCTGTGTGTAAATACCCCATGGCTAGGGTTGTTTTGAGGGACGGAGCCAAGGGAGTCATAGCCACCCATTCTTATTTAGTTGCTTCTATTTCTCTCTAATCTATTTTATCTATTTGTAGGCAACAAAATGATTAGTCCCGTCTAAATAAATGCACAGCTTTATTCTCTCTTATCTTTTAGGCCTCTCTTCTCTCTCTCTTTATCTTTTAAGCTTCTCAATCAAATACGCCACTCAAGTCTCCTATTGTTTAAGCAATAGTTCAACTACCCTCTTAAAACTTTTCTTCTTAGATGATATCCTAAGACATTTCTCTCTTTCTCTCTCTCTGACACATGATTAGGCCATCGAAATCGAAAACCTCAAAAATCATGAGAATTTATTAGATTTATAAATCCAAATTTGTCATTTTGCTAATATTTTATCTAAACATACTTTAAAAGTTAAAAATGAGGCTTAGCCCAATTAATATGGCTCTCATTTATGACAGGTTGGCCCTAATGCCTATTGATAGGTGCACAAATATACATAAACAAAATATTTGTTTTTTCTTAAAAAATTTGTTAACATTGAATGAATGCTATTTTTATTTTTTATAACATTATACATTTCTTATTCATACTTTGGCCCTCATGAAAGTTTATGACTCCGTCCCTCGTTGTTATGACGCATCCTCCTACTACAAGTCCGTAATATCCACACCCTTTTGAATCAAATACATCACGCTCAGAAATTTCATCATTATATTTTTAACTAATAATATTTTAATTTTAATTTTTAATGATGTAATGGAAATTTTGCTATGGGTTTTTAAATTTTAGAGCCAATTTAATAAATTTATTCCACTAATTTGAATAGCAGAGGTTTTATTTTCTTAAATATTTGTTGGGTATTCTTAAACCTGTGTTTTAATATGAATTTTATGTTTTTATTTTTTCCAATGGTATGGTATGTTTGTCTTTGTACTCAATCAGTCGTATAAAGCCCAATTGAATGGCAAGTACTGAATCTTTTGGGGGGCCTCTTGTTGTTCCACCAGGGTCGCTTCCTTTCTTTGGATAGATGAATGGAGGAAGTTCTAATTAAGGAAATGGCAGAACAATGCATCGCTGGTCGATGGACTCAAGTGGGGAAATTTGGGGAGAGATGGTGGAATGGTGAGAAAAAGAATGATAATTTTATTTTTTTTTATTGTTGTTAATGAAGATTCAAAACATGTATCACTTATCAAAAAGTGTGTTCATAGCATATTTTGGATGCAAATACACTTTTCCTGATTTCAATAAAATAATTTTAATAAGCGCACACCAACTTTTGCTATCAAGGCATTAATATAGTTTCCTATTGTGTGAAAAGAAAAAGGTGGTGTGTACGAAAAGATGTTGCCAATAATTATTTCAAAACATTGACCCTGAGACACTCATTTCATTTTTTTTGAGGATACGCTTTTTTAAAAAGACTCAAATTCTCCTCGTTCACCCTTGAAAAGAGCTAAGGCTGCGTTTGGGAATAAGCATTTGCATTTAAGAATTTCAAATCCAAGCATTTCAATTTTAGGCCTTTCAAATTCAAATTTTGAAATATTTGGATTTGCAAATCTCTTGTTTGAATGTTTAAACACTGCATTAGGATTTGACCCAAGGATTTATAGATATTTCATTTGACTATTATTTTTTTATAAAAATAATTTATATTTCATTGGTTTCCTTCATTCTATGTAGGGGTGAAAGTTCTGTGAGCCGAACCAAAATCAAACCATAACCGAAATGTTTTGAGTTCGATTAATCGAACTCCCCACCCCCTGAACCGAAACAGAACCGATCTATTTTCATATTTTTTTGAATTTTAATATATATATATATATATATATATATATATATATATTCAGTTTTTTAGCTTAGGATCAGTTTTTATTTTATTAGAAATTGATTTCTCTTGTTTGATAACATGGAAGTGTAATTATACTGGTGGAACAAAAATTGTATTATAAAATCAAAGTTTGACCAAATATCAAACTCTGATCACAGATAAAAATTTTCATTACCAAAATACAAATAATACAATAATAAGCATTATCTATTGTCAAGATACACTTCTCAAATTTTGACTAAAGTCAAATTTAGACTAAAAGTCAAACTTTGACCAATAAAAATGAGACAATGTATTTTAAAGTTATAAATTAAACAATGATATATATTTTTAATTATAATATTCCACAAATTACAATTTATAACTTTTTATAAAAAATCGAACTTTGAAAAATGTCAAACTTTGACCAAGAAAAAATTACATTGATACGATATAAATTTATGTAGCTGTAGATTCTATCTATAAGCAGGTTTCGAGTTTGACTCAAAATAAATTTTATGTAAAAGTCAAAGTTTGATTAAAAGTCAACATTTGGCCTTTTAATCAAACTTTGACCAATAAAAATGAGGCAACATATTTTTAAGTTAAAAATTAAACAATGATAGATATTTTTAATTATAGTATTCCACTAATTAAAATTTATAACTTTTTATAGAAAATCAAACTTTGACCAAAGAAAAATTGCAATGATATAGTATAAATTTATGTAGTAATAGACTCTATCTATATGCAGGTTTCGAGTTTGACTCAAAATAAGTTGTGTAAGAGCTAAAGTTTGACCAAAAGACTCAAAATAAGTTGTGTAAAAGTTGAAGATGAGGCAATATATTTTAAAATTACAAATTAAACAATGAGAGATATTTTTAATTATAGTAATCCACTAATTAAAATTTATAACTTTTTATAAAAAATCGAACTTTGACAAGAAGTCAAACTTTGACTAAAAAAAAATTGCACTAACATGGTATAAATTTATGTAGTAGTAGACTCTATTTATAAGTAGGTTTTGAGTTTGACTAAAAATAAATTTTGTGTAAAAGTCAAATTTTGACCAAAAGTAATCATAAGTCAAAATTTGACTAATAAAATTGAGATTCTAATATCACATTATAGATCAACATAGATATTTTTGCAATCAAGTTGTAGGAGTCAATTTAATAAAAAGTAAAATTTTAATTAAAAATTAAAGTTTGACTTCAAAGTCAACCTTTGACCCTTAGTTGGGATGCCTCATGCCCAACCCAATCAGATCAATCAAACTCAAAAATACTTGGCTTAGGTGTGTCTAGTATCAGGTCGAACCGTACCTATGATAGCACTAGATAGTAACGTTTTATTCACAAAACATGGCCAACTATATGGTGTAAGATTTGGATTTTCAAATAACGCATAGGAGGTTTTATTTACAAATCCACCTTTTTACATACAGACATGGATTTCTAAATTCTGATGGATTTACTAAATCCAAATCCAAACACAAAAATGTGGAACCAAACGGTGGATTTGGATTTAGAAGATCCAAATCCAAATCCCTAAATTCAAATCCACATTCCCAAACGCAGCCTAAAAGCATTTACAACCAATCACCAAAGAGCAATCCCAAACACAAAGTTCTTGTGACGGTGTGATGAGCAAGTGATCTATCACTCTTTTTTCACAAACTATACATTACCAAGGTAACAAAGTCGGTAACGGTATCGGGTATCAGTCCTCTATTTTTTCACAACGGTATCGGGTATCGGTCCTTGGATGACCAATACAAATCGGCCTGACACATATAAACAATACCCAATACCAAAGAACTTAGTGCATTGATGGGTCAGAGATAAGGTAAGCCCCAAAAACTTAGTACATTGATTTTCCCCAACTTTGTCCACGGTTAACGGTGGAAAAGTCATAAAAGCATTTTTCTTTTTTTGAATAGAATCTGATTGACCATTCCTAAGGTGCCGTGGCACTCGATCCTCGTGATAGAGGCCATATGATAGCCAACTGACAGTGAGTGCAGAGATTTTTCTATTTTGGGCCTCTATTTAAAGGGTATATGATATTTGGGCCGAATACATACATACATTAGTGAAGACAATAATGGTTCCACTCGTATGAAACAGATGTCCAATGTGGACCTCAGCTGGCCCATGGGCCCATCCACCTAATACCAACTCTTCCAGAATCCCAATCATCCGATCAATCCCTACCTGCTCCACGAGAATGCCGTAAGAGTAAGCATTTGGTATTCGACCTGAGCACTGCTGATCTCTCTCTGCATATGATCAAGCCTAAGGATGTGCAATGCAGTTTATGATCACATAAAGCAGTGAAAGTACACTTTGACCTTTAACTGATTTAGTGCTCAAAAGTACACATGCAGCTCTCAAAATTGGCAGAGCTCTGATTCACCAGACCCCACGGCAATGTGGTCTGGCGTATAATACCAATTTTAATCCATAAAGTAGCTCTATTTGCATCTACCGAATCACAAACATAACCTACGCTGAAAACTATTGACTGCTTTGAATCAGACGAAGGAGACCGTGTTTCATCCCAATCATCTACACGATGGATCTTTAGTCGATGGGCATACCATCAGAAATGTGATTTCCATATCACTTTTTGGGTGTGTGTGCCACATGGAATCAAAACTGTTTGATGTTATGCCTTCATTAGAAGGAAAAACGCTCTTCATTGTTAGTCAATGGTTTTAGTATAAGGTACCATTGACTAACAATGAAGAGCTATCCTTCCACGAGTTGTATTATAGCCAGCTGTTGATGAAATTTCCCTGATTAAAAAAAAGGAAGTATGTACTATAAGGGTGGCCCATCAATTCTGCCATCAGTATGCTTTTTGAGCCATGGTTCAATCCACAAGAGTGCTCAATACTAAACTCTTAGGTTTTATTCTACATACCAAGTACTTAATATTCTAATACAAACGTGGATTATTTATAGATCTAGTACAGAGCAACCGATCCATCTCCAGTGCCCAGCGTACAAGGCATGCGCCGCTGACCTTGAGACGTGCACGGATTTAAAGAGCATGGAGCATCTAAAAAGTCCATGAGGCGCATGGATCGCACTCTTTTCACCGATGAGCAGGTCGATCGCTCTATATATATAGAACAAAAAACAAAAGAACATACTAGTGATACCCAACAGGAGCTGCAGCCTCCCTTAGTTCCTTTCCCTGGAAATGAATATCCTGCCATCACAAGAGAAAACCACAATAAGTTAGGATCACAATAAGCAGAAAAATAAACAAGTTCATATGGTTTAAAAATCTCGGTTCTCCGATGAGCTAACAAAGCACGGTACACTTGTCAAGTACCTTGCTTTCGCTTGAACTTTTAATATGTTTTTTTTTCTTTCCCCTACTGATATGATACATTTTCTCATTACAATCTAAAAGCAATGGGAGAAAAAACACAAATGTTCTTGAGATTTGACTTTCCTCATGGACATTATAAGATTATCAAGCTTATGAAATGGTTTTGGCCAATATTCCTGTCAAAAGCTTACTTTCATAGATTTTCTGGGCACTGACAACTGAAAACATCAGTTTTAGAAGGATTTAACCGGTAAAAAACTCTTCATAACCTTGAGAATGTTATAAACCAGTAACGCCCCATTAATCCAATGGACTTTCGGCTACAATAGTAACTAGCAGGTAGTAACACAGACGAGGTCAAACACAGCTGGCAAACCAAACTCAGTTGCAAGTGACAACTGAAAACATCAGTTTTAGGATTTAACCGGTAAAAAACTCTTCATAACCTTGAGAATGTTATAAACCAGTAACGCCCCATTAATCCAATGGACTTTCGGCTACAATAGTAACTAGCAGGTAGTAACACAGACGAGGTCAAACACAGCTGGCAAACCAAACTCAGTTGCAAGAAGTGACAACTGAAAACATCAGTTTTAGACGGATTTAACCGGTACAAAACTCTTCATAACCTTGGGAATGTTATAAACTAGTAACGCCCCATTAATCCTATGGACTTTCGGCTACAATAGTAACTAGCAGGTAGTAACACAGACGAGGTCAAACACAGCTGGCAAACCAAACTCAGTTGCAAGAAGTGACAAAGTCGGAGTTTGGGACGATGTTGGCTAGAGAAAATTTGGAAAAATAATCGGCAAAAATCTGCTAAGTCAGGAAAAGAGTTGGCAAAGTGGAGAAAAAATCGCGAATTAATCGTAATGTTAAGTCGCAACTATTTTGCGGTTTAATCCTTTGATGAATAAATAGCTAATAAAACATGGCTTTTTTCAAAAAAAGTGCCCTATTATTGTCATTATGACCATGGGTTAAAATGCCGGAAAACCGGTACGTATCGTTCGGTCAAAAAACCGGTACGTACCGGAACAGTAGTATACCGGACGATACATTCAATGTATCGTCCAGTATTTGCAATACAAATTAGCGATACGGTACATTTAATGTACCGTATCGTTCTCTTGTTACTGGCTATATATTGATCTCCAGACAAGGAAAAAACATGGGTATTTCAAAATCATCAATATCTATACTACAGAAACTGAAGCAACTTCTTGCAAATGATTAATTTGGTTCTCTCTACAACAAACTCAAAGCTAGCACAGATTCTTTGTACATATAGAATGATTGAATCCTAATGTTAGGAGGCAAGCTTAGACAAGTGTGGAACCGGAATTGATGAAAAATAGCTAGGATAGTATTGGGTTGATCTAAACAACAAAATATCTTATTCAAATTATAAAGTGGAGTATGCCCATAAATTAAACAATTATAACCTTTAGATATTGATTCTCCTTAGAGGCACTCGGATCAGGTACCTAATACTAGGGATGGAAGTTCGCTTAACCGAACCGAAATAAATTGAACCCGAACCGAAATGTTTCGGTTTCGGATTCAGTTAACAGCCCCACCCCCCTGACCGAAACCAAACCGATACGGTATCAGGTTCAGTCAGTTTGGTTCAGTTTTCAGTTTTTCTCATTATATACTTTTTTTTTTTAAAGAGAATTTTTTATTTTTTTGACTCTTCCTAAAACAGAAACCGAACTGATCCAAAACCAGTTTCGGTTTTTTGGTTTTGGATCGGTTTTGGTTCGGTTTCGGGTCGGGTTTTTTTCTGGTTTGTTTTCATCGGTTTTCGGTTTTTCGATTTTTTTTCTACCCCTACCTAATACGACCTCCAAAAAGAAAGCTATGGAAATCTAGGGGTTTCTAGATGTAAAAATGATAGCTCCCCTGACTTTATCTAAAAACAGCCTTTATCTTCCAAAAGACGCATTGAATCAGGAGAGAACTAATACTCACCGAAGCGAAGTGATTAACATCTCGATGGTGTGCTTCATCCGCTCTGATCACAAACACCACATCCTTCAATGTCGCATCCTTGGGCAGCCTCCAATAGTCTATAGCAATAGCAGGAGCCGGAGTATTTTCAATTTTACCGCATTCGATATCTTTCAAGAACTCGGTGTACGAATGTATCGCTTCCTCCTCGAGATAACCAACAATTCGGTGAGCCAGCTTCGGTGAAAGGATATAGAGAATGAAAAAGGCATTGAAGAAGACTCCCTGCACGGTGAGAACCAGCAACCTCTCGTACCATTTGGGCTGTACGATCTCCACCATCGTCATCAGGTGCATTCTTTCATTCTCTGCTTCTTCGAGCAAGGCCTTGATCCACCCACCGCTATGCTGGAATTTACGAAGAGATTTGAGGTGCAGCAACATCCCCCCGACCATCCCAGGAACGGCCGCTACTGTTTCGAGCATCATAGCGCGACACCCATATCGCCTCTGCAACATATTTACGAGAATCAAAAGCAGGAAACTGCATAATAGGACAAAATTCATATCCCAAAATCCTCTTTTAACAGATTGACAATACTCTTTCAACAGATTGGTTTAGAGACAAACAAATGCAAATTACTTGATAACTCGAAAAGAGCAGTGTTACTGTCGCACCCATTTTTGTTATTGCCACACCACTAAAACAAAAGAAAAAACTGGTGACTGCTTTGAATCAAAAGATGGACTTCGTTCTTTGCCCCAATCTTTCATACAATTGGTCTTGGGATCATAGGCCTATCATCAAATGGTTACATGTTGATTCCACCTGGCACACATCCCAAAAAGTGGATGATCACAGCATATCATAAGAAATGATTAATGTTCACTTTATGGAATTTGTGCCACGTGGAATCAATATGTGGCCGTCCGATGGTAGGCCCATGATCTCCAGATCAATTGTGTAGAAGAATGGGACCACAAATGATCTCCATCATCTGATTCAGAGCAGTCAACGATTTTTCCTCTATTTAAGTGCTGTGGCAGTAACAAAAATAGGTGTGGCAGTAACACTGCTCCTAAAAAAACTGGCATGGTTTCCTCATAAGTTTTGGAGATGTTTAACAGACACAGTCAATAGGAAAAGATGGTTCAGAACAAATGCCTGGTTTTCAACCAATATATCCGCAAAATTTGTTACAAATAGAATATCCCTTGTTATGAAATATTATGGTATTTGGTGGTAGGACGTTCAATATTTAGAACAGATATAGTGTTAGCGCTGCACACCCAAAATTTGAGCATGCATTGTCAGTTTTAGTTTAATCTTTAACATCTTTTTTGTCATTTTTTTAAGAACTTATTGTGTACTCACATTAAATGGGCCCATAGTTCAATAGGGTCACGAATTTATTTAAATTGCCCTCGTTTTGAAAAGTTTCTATCTAAACATTCCTCTCGACTGTTCTAACAATCACAATGATTGTTGCTTCACACTTTTTGAAAACTATTTGATAATCCCTTGGCTCTCTATCTTCAGAGCATGAAGTTTGAACATTGAAAAAAGATATTGAAATTCGCAAAAAATATCTTCTTCCTTTTCTGAATTAAATTTCTGTTACCCAAAATTTGTTATTTTTGTTCAGAAGCCAAGGCTATATGGAGTAGAATTGTGGTGATTGATAATTAGAAAAAGGGCATTGAAATCGTTATTTCTCTTCAACATTTTTGAACTTTACATATATTTGTTATTTTTATTTTTTTTGTATAATTTGTTAAAATTATTTGAGCATAGTTGTATTTTCAAGAGTAACTCAGGAGAGTGATTCACCTATAAAGGAAACAAGTGCGTAAATAAAGGAAAATTTTCTGGAATGTCGATTGAGGCGGTTTGGATATGCCTATCAGAGGCCAGTGAAGACCTGGAGGAAAGCAGTGAGAAGGGACATGAAGATTGCAATGTTACAAAGAGCTTAGCGCTAATCGAAAACAAGTGGATCCTTTCGTAGGCTCGACCCTGGGCTGTTCCCTTGTCCAGCTTTCTCCATTCCGTAAAAAGTCCCACCTCACTGGCCCCCTTGGTACAAAAGAACTAACCTTATATCAAAGTCATCGAATCTGATTAAGAGCAATGTCTCCCTGGTGGTGGACCACACCCCCCGCCCCCCCCTTTCGCCACACAAACAAAAAAAAAAAAAAAAAAATATATATATATATATATATATATATATATATATATATATATATATATATATATGGACTAGTATATCTTTAGAAAAGGAAAGTATCTATTAGGTTCACAACCGATTGACTAAAATAGGACTTGCAAAGCCGACCCCAAATAGCTGAGACAAGGCTATGCTGATTATGATTTAGGAGAGTGATTCGATCTACAAAATATCATGAATAATAGTGCCAAGCATTGATTTGATGAATACTGGAACAAACTTACATTTAACCTGTTGCTAACCACTTTATCAAATGTGGGGAGGAAGTTATTAGTTTAAAGATGGTGAGTTGGTTGTGTCTTTAGATTTAAATTTTTTAAAAGCTATTTTGATAAAGAACAATATCTGAGTGTCTAAGCTCATAAAAGGGCACCAATTCACCTACGCTTCTAAAAGAAGTGTGTCAATTCAACTTCTGAGTCGTTGTTGTGCTCATAAGAGTTGAGCGCCCAACAAGCACAAAAGGTTTTGCTATCACAATTATTTTTTAGCTCATTTCCTTAAATTTAAACTCATAATTTTCCTTATATCGTGGCCCTTCCATCAATTTTGTGACCTAAAACCTTTCCAAACTGGAATATTTTGACAAAACGAATTTCAAAATATGGCAACAAAAGGTTCACTTCTCAATCTATGAATACAGTAAAAGAGTCATCGGAAAGAAGCCCATCTAGGGTATAAGAATGAGGATCAATAGGATATTGCATCCAAGGCATATCTTGCTGAATAAAAAGAACCAAATGCACCTTACAGAAAAACACAAAAAGCGGACAACCATAATCAAAAGAAGAAAGATTTCAAAAAAGGGCAAGCTCAAAAACATTTCTGTGAGTAGCGTGGCAAGTCCAATCATTTCAAGCAAGATTGCCATCATTTCAAGAGAATAAAGGATCAAGCCAAGATGATAGAAGGAAATCTTGTAACAATCCTCACGGAGATTGACATCATTCAGGATGACGAGGACTTGCAGATAGCCATTGGTGCGACTAAAGATATTCCTAACAATATGAACCATGGTTCAAAATCTCGGTACCAATACGTATTTGTCATCCCCAAAACGCCTACATATTGACTCATCAACCGGTACGTATCAATGTTGAGGGATATTTCTATTGTATATGGGTGTGTGAGTAGTATATTGTGGGGTGCAGTGTGTAAGTGAGTTACATACATCTAGCAGGCTATCCATGACACTGTAGTCGGTGTCACATGGAAGAGTGAAAACAACACTCAGCCCTAATTTTTCTCTCTTCTCTTCTCCTACCTAAACCTAATTAACTTGGTATCAGAGAAAGGTAATCAATACGACAACGAAATCAATACGATTCGACTATGGACGTCACTGCCAACTTGCTGGCGTCAGCACTGATGCCACGCTGACGTCAGCGATTGCCGGAGCTCGATGGAAAGGTCCCAGATTCTAGGGTCTGGATCGGAATCCAATCCCCAGCAATAAACTCTCTTGCAGCCACCTCGTTTGAAGCTCGGAAAATAGACTTTGGGAGTCGTCTTCTTCCTCAAGACTCCACTCTCAAGGAGGTGCAGAACCGCTAGGTTTCTCATGTAAGCTTCGAATCCCTCCACAGCAGTATGTAAAGCATCGGAATATTCAGCAAAACAGATTCCGATGCATCTGAAGTGAAGTTCTGTGGTCTTTTTTAATGGTTGGAGTATGATTGTAGCTGTGTAAACCTCGCGGGAATAGCACAAATGTCGCCGAAAATTCTCGGGCACCCTGAAATCTGTCCAGAATTATCGTCAATGGTCTCTTCGATGTGGTAAATTGCTTTTTACCCTTCTTCTCACTGCTTTTCTGCATATTTGGAGGTATTTTTCTGCTATTGGCATTGGCCCCTTTTTTGCATTAATCGGTGTGCATGATGGAGTATTTGGACAACGATCTGAGTAGTAACTCCATGTGAATTGTTGTGGGCTATTTTTAGCTATAATGGGGACTGTTTTGGGGCTGTGTAGCTGTAGTTAGGAGTGTAGACTCCTTATGAAAATTGTTTCTTTGAGTTGTGTAGTTGTTGGATTGAGGTGTACACCTCATTGTGGTTAGAACTAAATTGTGACTGTCTCTTAAGAGCATTCGAAAATGAAAGAATCTAAAATGAATGTTGGAGGAGTAGTCGATGGTTCACATAGTTCACATGGTTACCAAATCATTACTAAGAAATTTGACAGCAAGAATTATCTACTTTGGTCGAGATCTGCCTGCATTGTTGGGGGCAAAGGAAAAATTAGGTTATATCAATGGTACCGTAGTACCTCCTGCTGTGACGGATCCCAAGTATGGTGACTGGGAATTCGAAAATTGGTATGTGATGATCCTATTGTTTCATTCTATGGACCCTGACATTGGTGAGTCATTTCTGAATTTCACTGCGGCTCATGCTCTATGGGATGTTGTTCATGAAGCCTACTGACAACAACAAAATTTGGCGAAGATATTTCAGATCAGTGATAAGATTAGCAATCTCCGTCAGGGAGAGAGATCATTGAGTGACTATTACAATCAACTTCGGTCCTTATGGGATGACTTCTCATGCTCTATGGGATGTTGTTCATGAAGCCTACTGACAACAACAAAATTTGGCGAAGATATTACAGATCAGTGATAAGATTAGCAATCTCCGTCAAGGAGAGAGATCATTGAGTGACTATTACAATCAACTTCGGTCCTTATGGGATGACTTAGCACATTATCAGGAGAGTGATATGTGTAGTGTATGCAGTGGCAAGGCGCAACAAATGGATGATTAAAAGAAAGTGTTTGATTTGTTGAGGGTGTGAACCCCGAGTATGAAGCCATCAGGGCTAGTATTCTCGGACGAGGGGAATGTCCCCCAATTGGTTCAGTGTTCGCACAGTTACTTCATGCAGAGAGTCGTAGGCAGTTTATGCATGTTGGTCCTCTGAGTGGTGGCCCAGAGAGGTCTGTTCTTCCATCCTTCTCTGAGTTTTGTAGAGGTGGGGGCAGATCTGGTGGAGGTCATGGTGGTAGAGGTGGCCGTGGTACTTTTCCGAGAGATGACAGAGAAAAATCAAAATGTACACATTGTGGAAGAAAGGGGCATTAGATCGATACATGCTGGGATCTTCATGGCAAGCCCAAATTTCCTCTAGGGTCTCGGGCATATCAAACAACTAGGGATGAGGGGATAGGTTTTCCGACACCTGCTTCAACTCCTTCAGTGACTAAATCATCTCCTGGGCAAGTCACCTTTTCTCAGAAGGAATACCAGGACCTTCAGAGCCTTCTTCAACGTGCTACCATTTCACAGGCCTCTTTGCCAGGACCATCATCTGATTCCTCCCATTTGGCTGAGTGGCGTACTTACAGCTCTGCGCATGTATCATCCTCTTCCTTGTCCCCATGGATCATTGATTCTAGGGCTACTGACCACATGACAGGTATGTCGCATCTATTTCCTATCATCTCTAGCATTTCTTATAGCTGTCAGATTCGTGTTGCGGATGTTTCTCATCCCTGTGCAAGGTAAGGGGACCATCCGGTTGGGTACCCTACCATTAGGCTCTGCATTATTGTTCCTAAAATACCTTTAAATCTTTTATTTGTTAGTCGTTTAACCAAATATCTAAACTGTTGTGTAACCTTTTATCCTTCTCATTATGTGTTTCAGGATCCGACTTCGGGGAGGATATTTGGTCATGGTCGTGAGGAGCATGGGATCTATTTGTTTGAGGAGTCAGATCTACAAAGGGTATAGAGGCCTATAGTTGCTAGTACCAGGATGGAGGAGCTTCAGTTGTGGCATGCCCGATGTAGCCACCTACCTATTTCTCGTCTTTCCTTACTCTTTCCAGAAATTTTTCAGATTTGTGATTTGTCTTTGTTGAAGTGTGATATTTGTCAGTTTGCTAAACATTAAAGAAGCAGTTATCCTGTTAGTAATAGTAAAAGTAAAATTTCTTTTGAGTAATACATTCAGATGTTTGGGGACCATCTCATGTTGTTGTTGCTCATGGTTATAGATATTTTGTTTCCTTTATTGATGATTGCACTCGCTATACCATGCTTTATTTGCTTAAAACAAAAGATGTGGTTGCTTGTGTTTCCTAAATTTCATAAACTGGTTCAAACTTAGCTTCATGCCTACGTTAAGGTTCCGCGTTCTGATAATGGAGGGGAGTATGCCTCACACCATCTTCAGACATACTTACATGAGCATGGAATTGAGAGGCAGACCACCGTTTGTGGAGTCAGATCTACAAAGGGTATAGAGGCCTATAGTTGCTAGTACCAGGATGGAGGAGCTTCAGTTGTGGCATGCCCGATGTAGCCACCTACCTATTTCTCGTCTTTCCTTACTCTTTCCAGAAATTTTTCAGATTTGTGATTTGTCTTTGTTGAAGTGTGATATTTGTCAGTTTGCTAAACATTAAAGAAGCAGTTATCCTGTTAGTAATAGTAAAAGTAAAATTTCTTTTGAGTAATACATTCAGATGTTTGGGGACCATCTCATGTTGTTGTTGCTCATGGTTATAGATATTTTGTTTCCTTTATTGATGATTGCACTCGCTATACCATGCTTTATTTGCTTAAAACAAAAGATGTGGTTGCTTGTGTTTCCTAAATTTCATAAACTGGTTCAAACTTAGCTTCATGCCTACGTTAAGGTTCCGCGTTCTGATAATGGAGGGGAGTATGCCTCACACCATCTTCAGACATACTTACATGAGCATGGAATTGAGAGGCAGACCACCTAGCCTAATAACCCACAACAAAATGGGTCTCCGAAAGAAAAAACCGTCATGACCTTGAAGTTCGCATGCCTACTCCAGTTCCTCTTGGCACATCTCCATGCAAATTAGTGTTCCCTGATCGGGCTCTTTTCTCCATTCCTCCCTATGTCTTTGGGTCCTTGTGTGTTGCTCATATTCACGCAGAACATCAGTACAAACTTGATCCTAAAGCCACTCGTATCTTTGTTTGGTATCCTCCTACTGTGACAGCCCGGATTTTCCCAACATGCTTTCCCGATATATATATATATATATATATATATATATATATATATATATATATATATATATTCTTTAATTTTGCACCAAAACCAAATTGGGGAAAACCGGACCGTCGGGCCACACAGATCACGATCCGAATACAAAAATACTTGGTACATCCACATATATGCGAAAATCAAAGCAGACAAAACATATGGTATAATTAAAATCTCCAATTCTAATATCCAACATGAACAGTAACCTAAAACAACCCACCGGTGATGGCCAACCATCACCTAATAGTGGTGTAGAACAGCACGAACATATCAAGCCCGAACTTACCAAAATCCACAATGTACAAATTCTATGATCCCGGAAATCTTACACGTCCTCAAGTCCTAAATCCTCAAGTCCGGTGTCCCGATAAGCGTTATACTTGTGACGTATAGTCGGAGTGAGCTAACATCTAAGCTCAGTAGAAGAATATCAAATTCAATTGACATTTTATCATATCATCACAAAAATTAAATGACGGACGCAAAAACAAAACGAAGCAAATATTCAATAATCGAACAAATACGAAACAGGGTGGATATTCAATTTGAAGCAAAAACGGAAGCAGATTAGGTATGTAAGTTTCCATAACTCACCTCACACTTTATGTCAGAATTCCCCCATTCACATCGTACAGCGTATTCAAAAACTCCCTACGCACATCTCACAGTGTTCACAGCTTACAGTTCAATGTCCTAAGGTTCAACTTTCTACTGTCCAGTATATTCACATATTTCAATACCTTTTAGTGTTCCTATTCACACATTCCAATGTCCTTTAGTGTATTCACATATTCCAATATCCTTCATCTCTTTCAATACGTTCACATCTTCCAGTCCACTTCTCACAATGTTCTGATTTCCAATTCAAAGTTCACGGTGATCTAATTTCTCGCTCAAATCTTATGTTCTAAATTTCTCCTTCATATCTGACAGTGTTCAAAATCCTATTGCAGTGGTCTAGTCAATATACAGTAAGCAGTATGTACGGATAACCCGCCGTACCAGTCCAGTCAGTGCATGCAGTATGTACGAAAAAACCCGCCATACCGGTCCAGTATGCATGAAGGGTACAGTCACGCAGTCAATGTCTAGTCTACCAATATCAGAGTTAAAGTCCAATCATTCATCTTACAAATTCGATTGTAATTCACAATTATCACTTTTCAGTCCAAATATTCGAATATAATCAGATCAACAAGTTCTAAATTGTTTGCTAAGATCACAACTTCACTCAAACAGATATCACGTCAAATCAGATTTAAGGCATCAATTACGAATTCCATACCAAATGATGATTCAAGTCAAATATGTAAATTGCAGGTGTCAATTCATACGAAAATCTCAAGTCCCTATTTCAAATTTAGATGTTCAACACTCTTCAAATAATTCATGGCTCCAAACTAAATCACAAATTCTAACACACTCAAATTATACCACAAGAGCTTATGAATCGAAAATAAAAACAGGTTATATCACTCTATCTATGAATCACAGTCAAAAATGTAATTGGTAGTGAGATTCCCCTACCTCAACTTGAAGCCAAAACGAAAATTTCTTCTTTCAAGGTGACATTCCTATCACATCCTCTTGATCATAACTCAAAACACATCAAATTTACATCTCACATGTCAAAAGTGACGAAGAAAAGGAAGCCACAAAGTCCTTTTTCCTCAAAACAGATAAATGTCAGAATCTAACCAAATCGATCGATCAAATCCCAATCCAATTGATCGGTTCCCAAAATCGATCGATCGAAACACATTTTGATCGATCGGTTTCCTTCGAAAAACACACACTCCTGTTTGTATAATCAGTCCCACACTCGATTGATCAATTTCCAAATCAATCGATTGATTCCCAAATCGATCGATCGGTTTACTCATAAACCAATCCTATCTTCACATCACCATCCTGTCAACCTTACTCAGAAACTTGTCGACCTTGAATGGAGCCTGTCGACAAATTTAGATCGATCGAATTCCATTTCGATCGATCGGTTCCTCAAATACATGAAACCTGTCGACACTAATTTAAGCCTGTCGACAAATTTCGATCGATCGGTTTCTCCAAAAACCTTCACATTTTTGTCCTGTCAAAATCGATCGATCGAATACTTATTTTGATCGATCGGTTTTGACATATTTCTTTAGAAACACGGGCTTCTTCATTTTTAACTCATTTTTTCCTCAAATTCACCTTATTTTCTTCAAATCTTTCACTCACATCATAACTAAAGACTAACACAACTATAAATCACAACTTAACATAATTTTTCTCGCCCTTAAGTGGTCGATTCCTCGATCCACGTGCTCACGTCCAAGCGAGGGTTTCAAGGTCGGAAATTTGGGAAACACGTTGATCCGAAATCCACAGCTTCACGCATAGGTCCCAATCTTGCACACCCAACACTAGATCTAAAGCTCTTTCTCTTCTCTTTCTCCTCTCTCTAAAAACCCAAAACCCCTAAAATGTGCAAACCGGTTATTGGCTTCCAAAGGAAGCCTTTTCTTTTATTACCAAGGGGCTAGTTCCCATATAAAACGCATACACCCATTTGATGTTAAGCCTTATCCACTTTACACTTGGAGTTCATTAGCTGCAAAGCGTGCACATCGTGCATCGGTGTACGGCTTTACATGAAAGGCTCAAAATTTATCTTTTTCCATTATATTTTTATAATTCATTTACTCTACAAGGTCAAAGCGGACATTGGTCACCGTGCCGAACACGCACACGTAGTCGGGCATGTTTGGATTCGGAATTTTCGGGATGTTACACCTACTCAAAAGGCTTATAAGTGCTATAATCCTATCACTCGAAAATTCTTTGTTACTAAGGATGTCACATTCTTTGATGATACCCCCTTCTATACAAATCAGGGGGAGAGATCTCAGTGCCCTCTTCAAAGGGGAAACTAATGGGGAAGAGAGAACACATGTGTTACCAAGAGTGGATGTGAATAATGTATTTCCTGACATTGGTGATGGAGAAAATGAAGTAGCAGAACAATCAGAAATACCCACATTTGAGGTTTGCAAAAGTGAAAGAAGGAAACTTCTATGTTAAGAAGAAATCCAAGGATACTAGTGTACCATAAGAGCCACCCACAAGAACCTCCTTCAAAGACCATTGACCAAAGTCCTTTACCGGGGGAAGCCTATGTCCACGTTGTCGGCGTCCCCGTCAAAGGCTCTCAAAGTCAAAGTGAGCTCAATCTTCCCATTGCTCTTCGAAAGTCATCCAGGTCATGTACTCGTCATCCTATCAGTAAGTACGTTTCTTACCAAAATATGTCTAAAGTGAAAGGAAACTCCTATGTTAAGAAGAAATTCAAGGATACTAGTGTACCATAAGAGCCACCACAAGAACCTCCTTCAGAGACCATTGACCAAAATTCTTTACCGGGGGAAGGCTATGTCCACGATGTCGGCGTCCTCGTCAAAGCCCCTCAAAGTCAAAGTGAGCTCGATCTTCCCAGTGCTCTTCGAAAGCCATCCAGGTCATGTACTCGTCATCCTATTAGTAAGTATTTTTCTTACCAAAATATGTCAGATTCACATCGTGTTTTTTTAGTTCTTTGGATTCCATTTCTAATCCTACTTCTGCGTCTAATGCTTTATCTCAGCCAAAGTGGAAGGAGGCTATGGTATAGGAAATAGATGCCCTTGAATCTAGTCATACATGGGAAGTTGTTGATCTTCCCTCAGGATAAAAGGTGGTTGGATGCAAGTGGGTTTATACTATGAACTATAAACTTGATGGTATAATTGAGAGGTATAAAGCTCGACTTGTGGCAAGAGGCTTTACACAGACGCAAGGTGTAAATTATCAAGAGACTTTTGCTCCAGTGGCTAAGTCCAACACTATTCGGGTTTTGTTATCCCTAGCTGCTTGTAAGAATTGGCCACTTTATCAGTTAGACGTGAATAATGTCTTTCTTCACGGTGACTTAAAGGAGGAGGTTTACATATCATTTCCACCGGGTTTTGTAAAATAGGGGGAGTTTGAGAGAGTCTGCAGGTTAAAGAATCGATCTATGGGTTAAAGCAATCTCTTAGAGCTTGTTTTCAAATGTTCAGTGAGGCAATCATGATGATTGGGTATCATAGGAGTCACTATGACCACACCTTGATCGCGACATATCATTTCCACAGGGTTTTGTAAATAGGGGGAGCCTTAGAGAGTCTACAGGTTAAAGAACCGATCTATGGGTTAAAGCAGTCTCCTAAAGCTTGGTTTCAGATGTTCAGTGAGGCAATCATGATGATTGGGTATCATAGGAGTCACCATGACCATACCTTGATAGTCAAGAAAGGAGTGCATCCTACAGTGGTGTTGGTATACATTGATGACATTATTGTGATAGGGGATGACGGTGATGAAATACTTCAGTTGAAAGGATATTTGGGTAAAGTCTATGAGATCAAGGACTTAGGTCCATTAAAGTACTTTCTTGAAATTGAAGTTGCTCGATCCACGAAAGGAATTGTCGTGTCTCAAAGGAAGTATACCTTGGATGTGCTCAAAGCTACCGGAATGATGGAATTCAACTGCACCCATTGAGCAGAATCATAGACTCAGAGGCAATGAAGGAGAGCCACTCAAGAATGCGCACGTATCAGCAGATTGTTGATAAACTCATCCATCTCACCATGACACGACCAAATATAGCATATGCAGTTAGTGTTGTTAGCCAGTACATGTACTCTCCAAGAGGTATCCATCTTGATGTTGTCTACCAGATTTTGAGATATTTAAAGAGTAGTCCAGGTCGAGGACTTCTATATAGAGATCGGGGTCACCTTGATGTAGAGATTTTTACTGATGCAGACTGGAGAGGTTCCCTTGATGATAGGAGATCTACCACAGGCTATTGCACATTTTTGGGTGGAAACTTGGTCACTTGGGAAATATAACACAACATGTGGTCTCTAACGCAAGTGTTGAAGGAGAATACAGAGCTATGTCTCGAGGCACTAGGAAAGGAATGTGGATGAGACACATCGTTGCCGATTTGGGAGTTTAGGTAAAGCTTACTATGATTTTTATGGCGATAATGAGATTGCTCATCACATTGCTCAAAATCCAGTATATCATGAAAGGACAAAACACATAGAGGTGGACTGCCACTTTGTTCGTGAGAAGGTAAAATATAATCAAGCATGCATTCCCCAAGTCAAGTCAGATCTGAAAATCAGTTAGCAGATGTTCTCACCAAGGCTGTTAGTGGAAGTCAGTTTTATAATATCACTAGCAAGTTGGGCATGATTGATATATATATGCATCAACTTGCGGGGGAGTGAAGAGATATTTCTATTGTATATGGGTGTGTGAGTAGTATTTTGTGAGGTGTAGTGTGTAAGTTACTTACATCTACATTACTATCCATGACACCATAGTCCGTGTCACATGTAACCCTAACCCTAGTTAACTAATGTATCAATAGCTAATTTGATCAATGGATCGATCCTTTGATACATTGAATTTAAAAGAATCTGAAAAATATTTAAAATACTATTTCATTTGTTTCATATTTTTTAAAAAAAATTTAGTAAGATTAGCAGTCTTTATCAATGCATCGTGCGTAAATTGACAATTTCAGGTGATTTTCACAAAACCACTTTGATAAACTATGTGGGAATGGAGAATGTGAAAGAGAGTAAAGAAAATGAGAAAGAAGTAAAAAAATTGGATCGAGTAAGTTAGATGGGCCAAAAAAGTTAGTACAAATAAGTGCATAGTGCAATAATATTATGGATAACTCTAGTTGAGCCCATCGATGATCGGTGGAGTTTGAAAAACCCATCGATCGCTTCAATCAGACGATGGAGATTATTTTACCTCGATGATCATGATCGCAAAAAGTAGCCCTAAACTCACATTTGAGCGTCATGTATACCATGTGAGTTTAGGGCTACTTTTTGCGATCTGTGCCGCATGGAATCAAAATCTTGACCGTCTGATAGGTGCGCCATGATCTCAAGATCCATTGTGTCGAAGATCGAGGTGAAAAACGATCTCCATCATTTGATTTCAAGTAGTAGATGGGTTTCAAAGGTAGGCACCCTCAGTAATCCTTAAATATAAGTAGATACAGGGTTAAAGTCAGGTAAGTGGAGAAGAAGAAAGAAGAGGAGGAGAAATTAGGGTTGCAAGAGTTATTCTGACACCCTTTTTCATTAGAATATATACTCTTTGAACTTGTATACTCAGACACCACTATTACAACCACACACCCTCTAATAGATGAACAAATATAGACATCAACTCATATTAAATGCTACGGGCACCCCAACATTCCAACACTCCCCCTCAAGTTGGGGCATAGATGTCAATCATGCCCAACTTGGTGGTGATGTCATATAGACAAATTCTCCCTACGGCTTTGGTGAGTGCATCTGCAAGTGGATCTTCAGTGCTGACTTGGGGTATACAAAATTCCTTTAATTCGACCTTTTCTCCTATGAAGTGACAACCAACTTCAATGTTCTTTGTCCTCTCATGATAGACAAGATTTTCAGCTATATGTAATATCGCCTTATTATCTACATATAGTCATAGGAAGTCTCACATCAATGTCGAGATCATCTAGGATGAAACGAAGCCACATCCCTCACGGGCACCTTGGAACATTGCCCTATTTTCACTTTTTGCACTTGAATTCGAAACCACGCGTTGCTTCTTACTTTTCTAGGTGACCAAGTTTCCTCCCGGAAAAGTACAATAGCCTGAAGTGGATCATATGTACAAGTATTCTAGCCCCTAGCAGCCTTCATAATCATATGTACAAGCGTTCGAATCCTTCTGAACACCCTTTCATTTCTCTCCAACCAAATGGCCTACATTACAACAAAAACCGCTGTGTTCCAGAAATATCCCTTGATACCATCAAACTTTAGACCACCCCGCACAGCATAGAGCCGTCCACGGTCCTCAGGAAACTTCTAGAAAAAAAGCAAACCTCCCAGTTAATGAGATGGAACTTTCTCTAGCTCCCACCCTCCCAAAGGAAATTTGTAACAACTTTCTCCAGCTTATTAATCACCATACTCTGGGCTCTAATAATAGACATATAGATAATTGGAAGAGTAGAAAACGTAGATTTGATTAAAGTAAGCCTACCTCCATTACTAGGCATTTTGCTTTTCCAAACATCCAACCTTTTCTAGAACCTTACAATTATTGGATCCCACATTGCAGCCTTCAATCATCGGCAGTTTTTCTATCAGGCACCCAATCAATTCAGCCAAGGCCTTCATGCTCTCAGTATCCGCTCTTATAACACCCAATTTAGACTAATGTAAATTCACTTCCTGAGCCGGCACCGCGTCAAAAACAGTTAGTACCCCACTTATTGCTTCAATTGGTAGGCCGAGGTACATCTGCGGCAATTTTTCTATCAGGCACCCAATCACCTCAGCCAAAGCCTCCACCCTCTCAGTATCCACTCCTATACTACTTGATTTAGACTAATGTAAATTCACTTTCTGACCTGACACAGCATCAAAAACAGTAAGTACCCCCCTTATTGCCTCCACTTCCTGAAACAAGTAACACACACACACCCCCCCCCAACTCATGAAACAGTAGGAAACTCCCTAATCCATTGGTATACCAGTCAAGATTACGTCACTAACACTAATGATCCAAGGACTTATATAGAAGTGACTAGTGATGATAAGTGGTACTCCAAATCATCCACAGATGATGAAATTCATGCAATTGCAAAAGGGTGATAGTTGAGAGCTCACTTCTTTTTCGAGTGAGGAGAAATCAATCAAGGTCCATTAGGCTTACAAAAACAAAATGCAAGCCAAAAAGAGAGAGAACAGGTTGAAAGCTGGATAAGTTGACAGAAAACTACAACCAAGTATCAAGGATCGATACGAAGCTCTTGCAAACATTGCTGAACTTGCCACCATTTCCATGATTATAGCATTAGTTGTATCAAATAGATGAAATATTTTCAAATGAAAATGAAATCTGAAAGTTTGGAATGGTGTGATTGAGTGGATGTTAAACAATTTTTAGGCTATGTGAAAAACTGATGCAGATCATTAGCAGCATGATCTGGGCTGTTACAGATCTATTGTTCACTATTGACTGGCACTGTGACACCAGGGGAAAAGGCTGTTCAACAGGCCTGAAACAAGGTGTTTAACGAATAAGGGTATAAAGGTCCATTACGCCTTCAAACTATTTTAAATGGACCTGTTTTGGGGCGGGGCCTGTTACAGGCGTAAGATGCACAACATGTGTCGACTTAAAAGGCCACCTGAGAAAGGAATGAAGTTAGGAGTATATGACCATTTAAGAAGATAATGTGCCCCCTAAAATCACCACGTCGTGATTGTAAATCACCATGAACTACAGTCCTCTATTTCTTTTAGTTTCAGCATTTTTTTTAGTAGTTCAGACTTCAGACCACGGTGTCAGCATCAGTCCATCTTGGACAGATACGTATCAGCTGATACAGATACGGTAGCATTGATACAGTATTGGTAGTTTTTTTCTGAAAAAGGTTTTTTAAAAATAGTAAAAAATGTTTATATTGATCAGTATCGGCCGATACGGACCCATATTGGTCCGATACTGATACTGATACAAGCCCGATACCTGTATCTGGGGGGTAGTATCGGTATCGGTCTTGACGAAACCGATACTTATCAATATCAGCCGAGTTTTGATACCATGGTTCAGACTTTTAAGACTTCTTTTCCTATTAGGACACTAATCTATTTTTATGCATTGGGCTAATATGACTATTGTGGACTTGGAAGAATTATGATGGAAGTATCATTGTTGAAGTCTTATGTTATGTTACAGCTAGGTTTCGTCCAGACCTGTGTTTTCACACATCAAATAAAGTTTTTATCTCTTTATTCTGCAGCTGTAGTATCTTTATTTTATTTCCTGCATGTTTCATTATATTTTGGGGAGAGCAAGCTGCGGCTTGAATTATTTGGTATTAACGCAAGCCATCCTTGTTTGGTAGTGAATAAGATGCCACCAAGAAGAAATTCTACAACAGACCAATGACTAGATAGGTTTCAATATATGCTAGAGGAAGTTATTAGGGTACTAGACCTAGTTAACACATGAGCGTGAATTAAAATTGGAGATCGGAGATGATGAATATGGGGATGAGATGAACGATGAGATACACATTGTCTAACGCCATCAGCGATGAGGGTCTCTGGCCAGATTTGTGTTTGAAAATCAGTAATATCACTCTCGTGTTTTGTGTTCTATGGTTTTATATTCTTTCATTTCAGCTTTACGTCTTTGGGTTTTAATCTCACGTTATTCTGGTTCATATATTTGGGGTTCTTAAATACCTATATCTCTTGTGGATTGAGGCCATGGATGGATACATTGATTTTTTTTTGTGCATTTGATCATCAATGAAACCTACAAGGGAGGCAATTAGCACTAAGGTGATGCCCACTTAGCACTAAATTCTAGAGTTCCTAAATATAAAGGGGCAATTAGCACTAAGGTGATGCCCACTTAGCACTAAATTCTAGAGTTCCTGGATATAAAGGGGTCCTCTCTACAAGGAGAGCCATGCGAACCATAGTGACAAGTCGGAAAAGAATCGGCAAGGAAAAAAATCGGAAATTATTATTAACAAAAAGAAAATATTTAAAAACATATAAGGGAAAGTTATAAGCTATTATTTATGCATTTAGGCAACATAAATAAAGTATACAAAGCATCTAAAAATTATGTCATCTCACCATTCACCGATTCATAGAACGGATATTTTCAAGATTACATGGTAACCTATCCTTTTAATGTTGTTTGGTTGCTTTAAATAACATGATTGAGATATTTTTTTTCAATGCAATCTTTAACCCACTAAATCTTCACATCGCGTCCTGCACATCACACGGTAGTGTAGTACACATCATGATAATAGTGACGTGTTGAAGATCAGTGAGTCGTTCCAAGATTAGATGGTAGTGTAGTACACATGATGATAATAGTGACGTGTTGAAGGTCAGTGAGTCGTTCCAAGATCAGTGAGTCGTTCCAAGAACAGAAAAGTTACCCTATAGCAGCTCCTAATTTCCATTTTTTTTTAACAGAGATTTATGGCTAAAGTAGACGGGGAACGGGTTCCTCATGGCACTAGCTAGGGCCACTTGATTAATAAAAATATAAATATAGAAAAATAGAAAAATATAAAATAAGAGACTTGTCTTTACCAACCATTATAAAGCAATTGTCACCAGGGATTTAAAACCAATACATATCGGCTTATCAGTTGGGTCCCAAGCCAATACGTAACGGATACATATCAGCCAAACCGGCTGATATTGAAGTTCCTTTTTTATTTTAAAATATTAAAAATATGTATAAATAATTTAAAATACAAAAAAATTCCCAAAGGGCATTTTTGGTATTTTGTCCGGTTCATATCGACTGATATGACCCGATATTTGACCTGTATCGAATTGGGGGGGTACTATTGTATGGGGTCTAAATTGATACATGTTGGCCAATATGTATCTGACACGCCCAATAGTTAAAACCATGGTGGTCAGTCTGTTTACCTTATCCTATTTCAAAAAACAATAGCTTAAGAAAGAAGAGTTGGTAGTCAATGTTGTCAAATCGCATATGCGGCATGAAAAAAACCCAAAAAAATCCCCAAAAATCCAAAAAAAATCCCAAAAGTGTATAATATATGTTTTGTGTTAATTTTGTGCTCTATTAATTTTGTAGTGTCTAGAATACAGAATAAAAGTATATAAGATAAGTAGATAACCCATAAGTTAGAAGGGAAAATACAAATTTCATTGATGTTAAACAAAATCGTACAAAAATGAACATAGGAACATACAAAAAAGAAGGAAAAGACTAAAGAAGAACAATATTATTCAAGTAAAAGTATCTTAACATTTGTTCCTACTTCCTAATGATATTGTGTACTAGCCAAAAATTCTACACAGTTGTATCTAACCCACAATGGTACATCTCCACCTCAACCATCGCCGTCACTTGCATTGTTGTCATCATTTGAATCATCTCCTTCTTCAATATATTGTTCTTCCTCGATTTCTTCATCATCCAATCTCACTAAGACGGTATCTATATCGTCTATAGGTGTTTCTTCATATATCTCGTCTTCTTCTTCTTCTTCTTCTTGACGCAAGCGTGAGCGTGAGTTACCTTCCCCCGTTGTCAATCTTCTCTTCGGCCTGTTAGGAAGCTCATCTCCAAAAGCGGCCTCTTCCACTTGCTTCCACGTAAGATCCTCATCCGCAAAGACTCGCTCATCAAAGGCATCTACCATCCAAAGAAGAATCAGATGGCAAGTCTTCGAGAGAGATGGGATCATAGTGTCCCGGATGTTCCCAGTTCTTTAGAAAGCGATCCCGTAGCCTTTGGTTGTATTGCACAAAGACCAAATCATTGAGCCTTTTTTGCTCAATCTTGTTCTGCTCCTTTGTGTGTATCTATATAAGAGAAACATTTAATAAATATTAATATCTATTAAAATTTAAACAATATTTAAATTAAAATTATGAGACTAAAAATGAAATAAAAATAAATTAGTTACCATCTCAAACGTGTTCCAATTCCGTTCACATGACGAAGGTGCACATGTAAGGCCAAGAACCTTAGCGGCCATCTTCTTCAATAATCCACATTTTGTCACTAAATTCACTCCATAAGACAACCACCAATCGGCTACAAACAATAGTATTAATTCGATAATATATATATATATATATATATATATATAAAGAGACAGATTATTTAATTACAAATTTGCAATAACGAAATGTAATAAAAAATAAATCATAAAATTGCTTACTAGGCATTTTGGATTCTCTTTGTCGAACCACAATTTCTCTTCCGAACATCCCTTGAGCATTCTTGTATCGGTCGAAAGAGTTGCTAATCTGATCATGCTCACCTTTATCCGAAATCATCTTTTCTAAAACATCAAGGAAACCACTAATATGTGTTGCTTCTGTCGCTTCCCGGTATGAATAAGAGAAATAGACCGCGAGATTTAGGAGGAATGTGACGGAATATAACGGGCTAGTCATTTGGACACCCCATCTCTTCTCAATTGTGTCAATAATGGGTTGATAGAGACGAGATTTGTACATATTATTATATTTAATTTTTTCTATAGCTTTCTCCATAAAACTATAGATATAGCCCATAGTCGACTTCTCTTCACCATCAACCAATCGTAGTACTTCTACGATTGGGTGCGAGTCTCTAAGTGATTAGGCAACATTATTCTAAAAAGAGTTAGTTAAGATGGTTTGTACCACCCACTTTTCTTCCGCCTTCTTTGACCAAGCTCCATTCCTCCAATGGGTGAAAGTTACGAAGCTTCTAAGCTCTTCTCTTATAACATACATATTATGTAATGTCAAGAATGTCGTAGCAAAACGGGTGATGGCAGGGCATTGCAAATTACCCCCAATTGCATTACGCATGTGGTAGAGTAGAAGTGTATGCTTATACATATGCACTACTACCTTCCTAGCCTTAGCTACGATTTTAATGTGAACTTTTCTAATGTCTTCTAAGATTAAGTCTAAGTAATGGGCCGCACATGGGGTCCAATATATGTGTGGTCACCGTTCCATTATTAATCTACCCACGGCCACCAAGTTTGTCGCATTGTCCTGACAACTTGGACAACATATAGTGCACCAATATCTTTTTTTATCACCTCATCTATGAAGGAAAATAGATATCTAGCCGTGTGAGAATGGGCCGAAGCATCTACGGATTTAATAAACATAGTTCCGGTAGGACAATTTGCCAAAAAATTGATTGACCTGCCGGCGCTATCAGTCCAACCGTCAGTCATTAGCGACCACCCATATGTCTTCCAATCCTTTCGATACTCCTCGAGAAAGGCTTTTGTGAAGAGTGGTTCCTTATTAAGACATGTATGCCTTATCTCATGATATGAGGAAGGTTTTAGGCCGAGTCCAAATTATCCAAGAGCTTCAACTATTACTTTGAAGCTCTTTAACTTTACGGTATTGAATAAAATGCCGGTTTGGTACATCCACTTAGTCACGTATTGAATGGTCTCGAGTTGGTCCTTAGCTTTAAACTTATTTTCTATGGTGGTTTAGGTCGAGCCCTTACCCCTAGCGTCTACCACATCCTCGGGATGTGGTCTACAAGAGAAGAATTTATTTATTCCCTTCCCCTTTCCACCACGTGCTCTTTTTAGGGGGGGTATTGCATTACGAGTCTTGGAGGGAGTAGATCTATCATGTTCTTCTTCCTCATCTTCATCAGCAACATAGTATTGTTGTAAAATCACTTCGTCGTTATGTTTCGACCTCGAAGTCTTATCCATCCATTCCATGATCTCTTTTCGAATCTCCGGCGTGACATTTGGACATGCCTTCACATTCAATCCAGGTTGCCAAGCAAGATGTTGCTTGTGTCTCCGTATTCCCCTCATGCTTATATAGGGGCATAGGGTACATTGGACCTTATTTTTTTCGATTATACTCTTGTAACGTCCATATTTTCAACCCAGATCGGTTAAATTTGTCTGCCTAAGAGCGTTGTTCGAGGACATAGACAAAATGAGAACGTAATTTAAAGAAGTGGGTAGAGGCTGAAGAGCTTAATAAGTAACAAGCATACTAAAAAAAGAAAACAAAATGAAAGAAATGAGGTGTAATAAGGAGGAAAAATAATCAAACAAAATTTAAAGAAGACGTAGACATAATGAGAACGTAATTTAAAGAAGTGGGTGGAGGCTGGAGAGCTTAATAAGTAACAACATCACTAAAAAAAAGGAAAAAAATGAAAGAAATGAGGTGTAATAAGGAGGAAAAACAATCAAACAAAATTTAATAGGAATTATAAATTAATTTCTAACTCTTGAATCCTTGATTCTTGAAGTGATTTCTTCCGTCTTTGCTTGAAGAATGATGGAATGTCAATAAAGATTGAAGCTCCTTGCTTAGTTAATTACAAAATAGAGCAAAAGGAATTATCAACAAAGCTTTGAGAATGAGAGAGAAAGAGAGAGAGAAAGAGAGAGAAAGAAGGCACTAAAAACTAAAATAAAAAGATCAAAGAGACACACAAATCATACATTGGATGGATGCGGTATGGATTAGGAAGAGGGATCCCTTACATTTAAAAAAAAAAAAGCAACAGAAGCCGGAAGAAGAGGAACATTGGCAGCGATAGAGTTGATCATCGTCGCCTCATTCCAAGAGAAACCCTATGCTGCTCTTTTCTAGATTTTTTGTCATATTTTTAAAGCAAATAAGGTTTCTAAAACCCTACAAACTCTGTATTTAATAGGTGATTTAGTCAATTGAATGGCGATTTTGTCAGTTACTCACTGATTTACATCACCTCGCATTTATGAAAATTGTCGATTATCG
Source organism: Chloranthus sessilifolius (assembly GCA_021018995.1). Lineage (NCBI taxonomy): Eukaryota > Viridiplantae > Streptophyta > Magnoliopsida > Chloranthales > Chloranthaceae > Chloranthus > Chloranthus sessilifolius. Next base: position 1,213,224 of record CM037586.1, on the reverse strand, counting down.
CTGGTAAAAAAAAAATCGGCAATTTTTGTCACTATGATCTGCACCATTTTTTTTTTTAGGGGGGGGGGGAGGCAGTTTGGAATTGTTTGGTGTGGGCTGAGATGATATGATAAGAGTATATGGAGAACAATAGCCTGTACCTCTTTCATTGTTGAACATACGAACATGGTACAAAAAACTCAAAACTCATACTAAGCAAAAATTTGAGAACAATAGCATGTACCTCTTTCATTGTTGAACATACAAACATGGTAAAAAAAACTCAACTCATACTCAGCAAAAATTTGAGAACGGCCTCACAAATCTTTGCCAGTTGTGACAACTAACGAAAATTTTGTTACTAAAAGATAACACGTTTGACCCAAGCTATCATACCCTGTATCGGGTATTAGTCCATCTCGAACCAATACGTATCGGCTGATACGTATACGGTATCGCCAATACCGTATCAGCCAATTTGTTTCTTTAAAAACAAGCAGAAAAAATAGAAAAACAAATATTTGTATCGCTAGTATCGGCCAATATCGAGGCAGTATCGGTCGATACTGACACGTATCGGTCCAATACTGATACCTGTATCGGGGTGGTACCGGTATCGGTTCTCGACGAAACCGATACGTATCGCCGATACATATCGGTATCAGCTGAGTTTTTATGCCATGGTTTGACCTCACCAAACAGGGAATTTACCACGCCTATAGACACAAGAAAGTTTAATCTAGAAACATCTAAATATATAAGACAACTGAAGCATGAAACAAATAAGCAAAATTTGGTAAATTAGAACTTTAAATATGTCAATATGTAGGACAGTTGAAGCACAAATAATTAAACCAACAGTTCCAAAAACTAAGGAGCATCATGAAGAACAATAAATCAAAATAAGCATATAAACTGTACCCGTTTCCCTTTGAACAAAAAGATGTGTACATAGAGGACATACTCCAATAGGCAAGGGTAGTAATTAGCATATAACTAATACAATAGATATTTCCCCAAACATATGTCGTAAGTCCCTAAATAAGGTATACAAATATCCTCAACCATTTCTTCATTTAGCTGAAGTAATTAGAGATAATAAACGGTTGTATCAATTATTGCTCATCCATTATAGAATTTAATTCAACTATTTCATCCATTTTTTGGTCTAATCTGGCTAAATCCCACCTAAACTTTTTTTATATGAAAGGCAATTGGCTTGATTGCATTGAACAACATAAATCATATCATAATATATATATATATATATATATATATATATATATATATATATATATATAGAAGAAAATGTAATGATGATAATGATTGTATATTTAAACAAAAATAAATAAAATTCAAAAATCCAAATGTTGTATATTTAAGTCATCCAAAGACATTTAAACCATCATTTTAAAGAGGAGTACTTCTTTATAATGGGATCAACTGTACTCTACTTTTTGAGTAGAGATCGATGACCTGATCATCTTTGGACGATAATAGATTAATCAACATAAAAAATGCTATATATCAACTAAGAATTGCAACATTAAAAAAATCGAAACCATAGCAGAAACTACCTGAAAATAATAAAAATTATCAAAACCATAGCAGAAAATACCTGAAAAAAGATATCCGTCGGAATTCTAAGAATCTTCACCGTCCTATAAGCAAACTTATCTAAAAATGTCTTGGGCACATGGTGCTTTGTCAAATCAATCGACACATCAGCCTCATAGGTATCCCACGGCTACCAACCAAAAAAAACTAGATCAGTTGAATTTCAAGGAAGGCAAATTCAAACCCAACTATAAACAAAGAACAAAATAACTTGCTCTAAAGTAGGGGTGCAAGTTCGGGTACCCGAACCGAACTGAAATCGAAATTTTCAGTTGGGTTCAGCCGAAACCGAACTGAAATCAGTTTGGTTTTTTTATTTTTTAAAGTCCGAAAATTTTGGTTTTTCGGTTCAGTATCGGGTTTTTATAATTTTGTGTATTTTCAAATTATTTTTTCAGTTTGTCGGGTTTTTCGGTTTTCACCACCCAAAACCAAAACCGAACCGAACCAGAATCGGCTTTCGGGCCAGTTCCGACAGGTTTGGTTCGCTCAGTTTTCGGGTCAAAACTTGAACCCCTACTCGGAAGAAACAAAAATTCTCAAAAATTAAACCCAAGGTCTGCCAAATCCTCCTCCCCACATCCCCATCCACAACAAACCATACCCTAACTGAATAGGTAGACCAAAAGGTAAATATCAGTTGTAAAACGCATATACCTTCAAAACATACATATCATGCTATATCCACAATTTCTGGCATCTCATCAAAAACCAAAGGTAAATAAATCTTATCACACCAAATTCTCCAGAATCTACGGCTACAATTATCACATATACCAAACTAAAATACTTGCGAGTCACAACAAATCCTCACCGACCACCACCACCGCCTATGCTCCTTACCCTAAAACAATTCCACGGCCAAACCGTCCCATCTTGCCGCGTAATCGTCGGGCGTGAGACGCCCCAGTAACTCGAAATCGACGTGCTGTTGATCTCCGGCCGTCCGATCTCCCGTTTCGCGCCATCAGAAACCGAGATCTCCGTTGGATCGTCCTTCTGAGGGGCCGAAGAACTCAACGGACGATTCAATTGAAATACAGAGAAGAAAAGATAGTTGGGTTGCGCAGTTTTGAGGGTTTCGAGAGATCTTATAGAGGAATAAGAAGGAGAAGAAAAGTAGCCGTTGGTGGGGGAACGATCAAGAATCTGACGGCGGAGGAGGGTTCTGATCAGCGATTTCGTTGGATTTGAATTCATTGTTTCAGAGGGTTTGGTAAATTAGGGTTTGAGAGAAGATCTCCTCGTAAATTGGAGTTACAGAGAGCTTTCAGCAGGAGCATGTATGATTGCAGACGCGTGGCACTCGTAGTTACACGTGACGACGTTTCGTTGTCGATTTCGTAACGGTAACCGAAAAAGCGTAGAAACGTATTTACTGTTTGATGTTTCAAACGACCAAAACGCGGGCTATAATCGTGAAACGCAGCTAATGTGGCCCACGCAATTGGCTGCAAGTGTGATGGGGCTCAAGCGAGTCCGTCAGCCTACACTTTATCCTCAATAAATCTGTCCACTAAATTTTTGACTTCACCCACGCTGAGACATTAACTGCATTGAATCAGACATGGAAATCATTTATCCTTTTAACTTTTCATACGATCAATTTTGAGATTATGGGCGTACTATCAGATGATCAATTTTTTATTTCATGTGGTATATACCCAAAAAAATAATTTTAAAATTAATTTTAAACGTACACATAATGTTAAGGTCACTTTTAGAAGATGTATGTCACGTGAAGTGAAATAAAGCACTGCCTGTTTGATGATTTCAAGACCCATCGTGTGAAAGATTAAAAGGATAAATGATCTCCATCGTCTGATTCAATCCAATCAATGTGTTTTACTGTGGATGAACTCAAAGATTCTGTGGGTGTATTTAAAAGTACTCTTATAATTTTCATATATTTATTAAGGCTGGTGTTACTACCACACCACTCTATGTTACATCCACCTCACTAAAAACAAAGGAAAATTTTGATCTCATGGGTCTACTATCAAACGATAGGATGTTGATTCCAAATGGCACACATCACTAAAGGCAAACGCAAACATTAATGGTATGTTGGTCCCTCAAAAAAAACAAATAAAGAAGATGATATGTTGCGATCACATTAGCTTTTTGGGATGTGTGCTATGTGGAATCAACATCTTACCATCTGATAGGAGGATCATGATCTCAAAATCATTAGCGCCAAGATTGGGACAAAAAAGGTCTCTAGTGTCTAATTTAAAGCACTCAAACTAATTTCCTTTATTTAAGTGAGGTTTTTTTTTTCGATAGACTTTAAGTGAGGTTATTGTAACATAAATTGGGGTGTTAGTAATACCAACCTTTATTAATTGGTTTTTCGCATATAATCCCTATGTTTTGGCATATTTATAAATGTCACTCCCTATTTCATTTATTTATAAATAATCCTAAATTTATATTTTTGTGTTTAAATAACACCTGGAGTTACTTTTCCATTAACTCCATCTCTAATGTGTTATTTAAATACAAAATTGCAAATTAAGAGATTATTTATAAATAAGTGAAACAAGGGTGACATTTATAAATAAGCCAAAACATACATGTAAATTCTAAAAACACTTTATTAAATAAGGGCTTGTTTGGATAAAAACACAGGAAATATGGAAAAGTAAAATAACATTCTTATATTTTCTCATGGATATCTAAGTTATAGGAAATCATGGGATTCCTTTATTTCCCTTTGTTTTTGTTGTTTGAATAACCACATTGCTAGTCGAGAAAATGTAGGATTAATTAAATCTTGTTTTGGATACATATGCAGGAAAGTGTAGGAAAACTTTGTATTTCAATACAAACCCGATAAAATGTAGGATTAATCAAATCCTATGTGTTTGGATCAAAATCTGATCGTCTGATGGTAAGCCCACCATCTAGAGATCTAGTGTGTCAAAGATTGGGCGAAAAAGAATTCCTATTGTTTGATTTAAAGAAGTCCATAGTTTAGACATATAAAACTCGGGTTTCAAAGAAAGAATCTTGAGTTGTAAATATAAATATCCCTATTGTTGAGAGAAAATGAGTGAGATGCGATAATATGATATAGAAAAGGGGATCTTCATTTACAACCTAAGATTCTTCCTTCTCAACTTGAATTTCACGTGCTTAAATTAACTAATTTAAATTAGACAATGAATATCATTTTTCACCTCAATCTTCCTCACAATAAATCTTAAGATCATTGTGCGCATATCAAACGGGCAGATGTTCATTCCAATGGTGTACTTCCCTAAATGCGAAGGTCAACTCCTTATCCCATGATTTAGGTCACTTTTGGAGATGTGTGTCATATAGGATTAACATCTGACCTTTTGATAGGGGCGTCATGATCTTAAGATCTATCATGAGGAAGATTGGAACAAAAAACAATCTCCATTGTTTGATTCAAATCAGTCAATGGTTTTCGTCAGGGAAAATTTATGTAATATTACTAATAAATGGGTGAGAAGAGTCATACCCTTATCGTTTTCTTCTCCACTCCTTCTCTTATCTTTCCGAGGTCTCGGCAAATTGAAATACCAAGGGTACCCTCGAACACTTCACTCGGAAATGAGCGAAAAAAATATATTTTATATTCCGACCCTTAAATCGCTTCCAAATAGTGGAAAACTAGGAAAAATAGAATCTGAATCTAAGTACTCCTCTATTTTCCCCATATCCAAGCAGGCCCTAAATAAGAGTAATGTTACTGTTACACCTATATTTATTACAACCACCTCACTTAATTAAAGCAAATATCCTTTGAATCAAACATTGAAGAAAATTTTCCCCCCATATTCAACACAATTGATCTTGAGATGATGGGTCTATCATTATATGATCAAATGTTAATTCCATGTGACAAATATCCCAAATTGTAGCGTCCCTAAGCTTTGATCCATGAACAGTATGCCTTGGTGCGCGAGCTTGATCGTCCGCATGTCGAAGACTATACCGATGGACTTAGTAAGGTATGTAGATTAAATCCTATGGAACGGAATTTGTGTGAGAAAGGGAAATAGGCTGTGTTGAAGGGTTAGTGGACCATCATATACCTAGCATAGGTGTAGCTGCTTTGCACCTAAGCCTAAGGTTTGGTTATAAGGGAAATAAATGCCCTTAAAAGCCTTTCATTCAATACCCATGCGTATGATTGGGAGTTAAGAAGAGAGAGGGTGATTCTAAAGTGTTGAATGCGTGTGAATGCGAGATCGATTCGTTTGTGTGGTGTGAAGCTAAAGGTTTGATTGAAGAAGAACAAACATAGGTCACTTGTGAAACCCTAGTTCGATTTGGAAGAAAAGATAGAGGATTTGGGTGAGATTAAGGTAAGGAATTTACATTTATGTTGTGAATTTGTATAAGAAGTTGTTTTGTCCACTTTGTTATCGAAAAATGATAAGAAACAAAGTCTGATTTGAGAAAGAACGGAAGGGGAATAAGAAAACCCAAGTTTGAGCGAATTTTGTAAATTTCGATCGATCAAAAGTTGATTCGATCGATCGAATTTGGCTTAAAAATACATAATACGATTTCTGAGGAAATTCATTCGATCGAAATAAAATTCGATCGAACGAAATGTGTTTCGATCGATCAAAATTTATACTTGACCGATCGAAATTAATTTTGATCGATCGAATTTCATATCCGATCGATCGAATTATAAATCGATCGATCGAGATTTCACTGCCAAGTTTTGGGTTTTGAGGGATTCGACCGATCGAAATGAAAATCGGTCGATCGAACTGTGTGTTTGATGTATTAGTTCTGTTGGATTCGACCGATTGAGATGAGTTCGATCGATCGAAATAGGGATTCGATCGATCGAAATTGCCAGATTCGGAGAATTTATTGTGTTTTGACTGTGAGATTTTGGGAGAATCTTTTATCGTATGTTTAGCATCATCTTGATGTATGAACCGTGGATTTGATGTGTTTTAGGTGAGCTTGTATCGTGCAAGTCAAGGCGAACTCAAACTGTGGATTAAGTACTTGTGGCTTGAGATTTTGAGATAGGAAAAACTTGATATCGTATGCATTTAATACATTGGCATGATTGGCATGCGTGTTATATTATGATGCGTTCTTTGATAAAATCAAGTGAATTTATTTATGACTTCGAATTGAGAAAGAATAAGCATGTGTGTGTGTTTCGAAATTGTGTATGAGTATGTGGAATATTTCAAGATTCAATCTGTTTTGATATGTGTGTGAGAATTTGTTCAAACTTTCAAACTAAGCTATAATTATCACTTTATACAGCGATGACCTATATGTATACACTTTGATTTGAGGTTTATATGTGAATACCCGTTCGACTCGGCGGTATAACTGTGACTGACGCGGCAGGATATCCATGACTGGTATGGCGGCCAATCCGTACACCCTTTGTGATATGTATATATTGTAAAAATCATACCGTATAACGGTAACTGTGTTCGGCCAAGGGTCCAACTTTATAAGACTTTGGCTATATGTGAAAATGACTCATGTGAACGACGATGGTGGGTATTCCATCTGGGGCTCGAGGCTATCATTCCTCATGCAATACATTAAGTAAAGCAGTCTTAAGTTTTTACCTTATATTAAGATCATGATATGAGCATGTGTTTATGCTTCCAAGTACCATATTCGTATTTCATGTTATGACATCATAAATGGGCACCTGTCTTTGATAAGCTTTGTTTCCATTATGTCATAAAATATGTGTTTGATGTTCACAATATGCATGCAATGAGCTTTTCCCTACTGAGCTTGGATGAAGCTCATTCCTTGACTAAATGTCACAGGTAAAGGTGCAGCCATAGGATCCGAGGTTTCAGAGAAAGAGGATTCTGATTATTCTCCTGAGAAGGAAGAAGAAGAACCTTGTCCCAAAAGTTGTTTTATTTGCGTAAGACCCGATAGGTCCTGCCTCAGGTTAGAGAGCTAGTTTTGCTTTAGTTTGATGTAAAGAATATTATTTTTGGACTGCCTATTGTAATTCTTTTTTGTGAATCATGTTTCGGTAAGGAATGGTTCTTACCGGGGATTCTTTTCGGTTATTTTTTCATATGTGTTCGTATGAAATTAGAACCGTTATTTTAAGCTTTTGAGATATAACAATTATTCCTTCTTATTTTGGTTATGATAGTTAGTATGACTCTGCTTTGTTTTCGCTGTGCGAGTGATTATGCCATGTTCTTTCGTTCGGGGTTCGGCCTTTGTGTCGACCCGCTAACGGCGCGAGTTTCGAAGAGCCAAAATCCAGGCTGTCACACAAATAGCGAACATGAGCTACGTTTTGATGGTATGCAGTGATTTGTTTACTTACTAGGTTGTGTGCCACATGGAAGGAAGAAACACCTGACCATCTAAAAATCTATCGTGTGGAAGACTGAGACAAAAATATCTCCATCATCTGATTAAGATCGTCAACAATTTTTGCTTGACTTAAGTAATGTAGCAGTATGGCAGGAACATTGCTCATTGATTAAACTTTTGAATAATAATAACATTTTTAGGTTTGAGTTTATATTAGGTATCCAACGGGCCCACCACTCACTGGGGTGGCCACATAGAAGGGTGTGAGGGCTCAAGCCCCCATTTAACTCTAGAGTTTCTATTAAGTATAATTCTTATACAACCTTTGTTTGTATATAAGCTCCCAAATCTATGATGTAGAAGCCTCATAATTGGCTCAAACCCCATTTAACTCCAGAGTTTTTATTAAGTATGGTTCTTTATTATTTGTAGCCCCCACCAACAAAAATTCCTGATTACGCCTCTGCCACCACTTTTTAAAAAAATTTAAAAGATCTCTAATTTCAAAGAGGTCAAAAAGCCATCTAAAATTAACAATATGTTAGATTTATATAATAGGCACTAATTCCAAATTAATGATATATTAGATTTATATAATAGTCGCTAATTCCAGAGAGTGTTATACTGCTTTGACTCGAACGATATCTTATCTATCAAAGATTTTTAGATCATGATCGACCTATCAAACAATACATCATGATTCCACATGATACATATCCTAAACCGGAACTTGAGTATCAAGTCACATGGCCCTTGGGCTGCTTAGCCAATATTAATTCTTAGGTTTTATGCAAGTACATGAAGCAGCCTTTTAACTGCAAACCAATTTCAGCCTAATTCAATGACTATATGGTTTTTATTCAAGTACATAAAGCAGCCTTTTAACTGCAAACCAATTTCAGCCTAATTGAATGACTAAATAGCTCCTTGTGATGTCTCATGGAGAAGGCCATTGCCACGTGTTGGTCCTTATGTACTGAAAGTTGGCGGAGTGGATGGGATATCGACCTAACCTCAGATTTTAACACACTAAGTGGTACTTATTGGCTTGAACCCGAATTACCACCCTTGATGACCCATGCCTTGTTATGCAGAAGTGGCTGCTCATTGGTCTCATGCCTCCACTTTCACGCTTAATAATTCAAGCATTGGTCTCATGCCTCCACTTTCACGCTTAATAATTCAAGCATTTAACCATCGCACCAAGCAATGGCTCTTAGGGTATCTGACTTGCTCACCTTTGAGGTTGAATCGTTCATTTTCCTTATGTTAAATTGGTTAACCTTATACTTTTACTAATTTCTATGCTTATAAATAATCAAACACTTCGCAATTTATTGTTTTGGCATATGGAGATTGACCTGAGCACTATGGACTTATTGTCTGATATATATATCAGCATATCGGCTGAGTCCCGGGATAATACATATTTGATATATCGGATATATACTTATCGACCAAACCGGCAAATATTTAAGCATTTTTTATTTTTAAATGATAAAATATATATAATATATAAATAAAATTATAAAAAAGGCATTTTTGATATTTTGCCCATATGCATATATGACTTGATATGGGCTCATATGAGATGATATTCGACCCGTGTATATGTTACCAAAGGGGGCCTAACTCGATATATATATATATATATATATATATATATATATGGAAAAGGGATCCGTCCTCTACGGGAGGACGGTCACCGTCCTCCAACCTTTCACGTGGAGCTCCATATGGCACTCAAAATATTGTTTCGATGCCACATGGATCTTGGGTGTATTGCTTAGATCATCTTTGAAAAAAAATAAATTAAAAACTCATCTCCACCGTGTGTTTTTTGAACCGTGAAATGTGGACCAATGAAAATCATCAAACTCTGACTTGTGGGTTAATTTTTTTTTTTTTTAATATTGATCTAAACTGTCCATGTGTGCTCCATGTGGCACCCAAAAAGTGTTTTGGTTGTCACGTGAAGCTCCACGTGAATTTTGGAGGACGGTAATAAAGGACCTAACCGGCTCCCTATATATATATATATATATATATATATATATATATATATATATATATATATATATATATATATATATATATGTCGGATATTTAAAACTATGCTACTCACACTAAGCCTGTTATCCTAAACCAAGTGTATGGGATAAAAGGTGGTTTTTAATGTAAAATCTATCACTTTTTAAGTGACGCCAACAAATCACTCACTTCTCAATGAAAAAAGTGGTGTGTAGATAGCAGCCCTCAAAACCAAATGTAGAGCAGAATACTTTTGACACAAGAAAAGCACATTCAAGTTAAAATCTTGATTCAAAACTCTAAAGAATTGTCAAGAATCCGATGGTGTTAGATACACTAGCTTTATGTTTACATCACATTACTCTGATCTACATTTGGTTTTAGGCTAGCTATGTACACACCACTTTTTTCTTGCACATCATTTCTAATTGCACACCAATTTTGCTATATATTAATTAATAATAATAATGATGATCAATTTTAGCTTTATTGATGTTAATAAAGATCTATAACATATATCAATTATCAAAATTCAAAAGCATGTTTATAACAGCTTTTGGCACAAAACCTTTTTCCTAATTCTATGTTAATTTCTTTCATATAAATAAAATAATTTTTTCTAGGTGTAGACCAACTTTGCTACCTGCACACTACTTTATTTTCTTTTTGAACGTGTGAGAAGAAAAAATTAGAGTTCACGCCTTGGATCAAAATTTCAGCCAGTAACATGAACCAATAACTCATGTTATCGGCTGAAATGTTTCGGTTTTGGTCCCCACTGAAACGAAACTTTGAATCGAAATTTCGGTCCACAAAGGTATGGGGGGAAATTATCGGCCGAAACCGAAAACGAAACTGCTATTTTGATCCTCGATTCACGCAACAACACTCTTGTTTTCTTAAGGGTAGTGTTACTACCACACCGCTTTATGTTACAACCACCTCACTTAAGGAAAGCAAAAAAATCTGCTGACAACTTTGAATTAGACAATGGAGATTTTATTTGTCCCAATCTTCCACATAATTGATCTCGATACCATTGGCTTGACATCAAAACGGTCAAACGTTAATTCCACGTGGCACACATCTCAAAAGTGAATGTGAAACACATTTGATGACACATCATGATCATGTTCATTTTTTGGGATGTGTGTCCCATGAAATCAGCATTTGACTATCTACTGGTAGGTTCGTGATCTCAAGATTAATATATAACATGGAACATAGGGACGAAAAATGATCTCCATCATCTAATTCAAAGTAGCTAGTAGTTTCTACTATGTTTAAGTATGGCTAAATGTATCATAAGATGGTGTTACTAACACCAACCTTTTTTAATAGGGTACCTCTGTTCGCCCCCACCTCATTACTAAAAGCACGTGCCAGTGCCCACCACAACACTAGATATCATTGAGTGGGTGCTTTCAATAAACAGGTGGACAAGAATAGAGGTATCATTTCTAATATACGGTGACTTTTCTTTTTTAGTTGGTATGAGGTGCCCAACTCATGCACGGGAGAATCTCCCTTGATCAATCTCCAATAAATGCAGTTACTTTTATTGATTTTCGTGCTCATAAATGTTTGTGCATTTTTTGTAAGTTTACCCTCACTTAGCCGGGCTATATGGTCAGATCCAAATTGATCTCTAAGGCCTCGTTCTAGTATTTCCCCAATTTTTTCAGAAAAGCTCAGATTCCTGACAACTCAGTTTCCTGGCCAACTCGGATTCATGGCATTTCCCAGGTATATTCTTTTAAGCCTCAGAAAAGCTTTAATTCCTGGCATTTCCCAAAAGTGAAGGATTTCTTGTATTCTTTTAATTATTCCAGAAAAGCACAGAATTGGTCTAGTTAAGAGGCATTGTATGACCGTAGGAATGACGGTAGAGCATCTGATACCGTGTCGTATATATTTGAAGGTTATTTTTGGCCGATGCACGATCCATGGGAGATTGAATACTTCCGTCAGTACAATTGTGCAAAAATAATTCCTACAACTTTACTACCCCAATCGCCTATCATACTAACACTATAAAGTCACTTGTACTATTCAGGAAAGTACATACTATATTAGCACATTATATTCAAAACAGGTTAATTGGAGAGTCAATCACAAAATTGAAACTAACACAAGTATGCAAGAAATGGTACCATAACTTCTATTGATTTGTATGGTCATCAATAAATGTGCAACCTCAGAGATTTCGCCTATTTAGTGGAAGGAGATTTACAAGTGCACTGCCCTTAGACCATGAGTTTAATACTGAATACTAACTCTTACCTTTTTGAGTTGGATTAGGTGTGCAACCAATAAACAAAGGATGGTCCACTGATCAATCTCCCTCCACAAAACTGACCCATTTTTTTAAGCGATTATTTATGAGACCAAAATCAAAGAAAGCATAATTTTGACCTTTCATTTTTTTGGAACTCATAAATATATGCGCGACTCCCATCTTTGACCCATTTAACGGTGGGATATTGACCCGTGCAAGTCCCTTGGTGCAGTGGTTAATCACCTAATACTTGCCTTTCCTTCCTTATATTGTTTCGAGTACCCTTTTTCTTTCCTTTTGAGAGAGAGAGAGAAGAGAAGAGAGCCTTTTGTGAGAGGGAGAGAGAAGAGAGAGGAGAGAAGAGGGAAGAGAGAAACTTTTGTGTGAGAGAGAGATGGAACCCCCTCCTTCTTAAGAAATTTCTAGCAGCAACTACGAATTAGAGGATGAACAAGACAAGATCACTAATGAATGGTAACTAAGCCCGTTAAGCCTGAGATATTTTCCTATTTCCATTATTTATATTTATAATTTATAATTTATAATTTTTTTAATTTTTAATATTTTTTTTTATTGCAATTGTTCTTGTTGTTATGACTGCATAGAAGACTGCCAAACCAAACCTTTCAGAAATAGCCGTTGGAGGGGTTGATGATGTGTATGACAAAGAGGTGTATACACATAAGGGACTCAAAAACAGAGCTTTCCCGACCTTTTTTGCTCGGAAATAAGAGGGGCTGAAACTCATGAATGGTCAGAAAAGCAGTGGGTCCCACCACCATTACCGAACACGGGGAATGGTATGAAACTGCAAAAAAAACTTGTTTTTCAAGTGGGACTCTGTTTCCAAGCAGAAATTGGGTATTGGAACATGGCCTAAATGTAGTTAAACACTTCAACCAATTTTTAAACCGTTGATTGCAAGAGTTCCGAAAGTAAATGTAAACTATAAAAATAAAAGCCAAGATTTCTTAGTATCCAATGGTCTCTAAATTCGTTGAACCAAATTTAAAGTTCAACCAGTTGGACTTGACCAAACCACCCTAGGCCAATGATAGAGCTGTCAAAGGGCCGACCCAGCCCTAAATGTTAGGGCGAAGGTCAAATGTTGAGGGCCCTAGGGTAGGGCTTGGGTCTTTAAAATAAAAGCCCTAAAATTTAGGGCCGGCTAAGATAGCGCAAGGCCCGAGATGATATATATATATATATATATATGTTCATTTTATGTTTTTTTTTATCAAATGTATCCTTCTTTCTAACCTTAGATAGAATGCTATTTTGATAATTTTCATCATTCTTTAATATATTATATGATAATTTATATTTAAAATTATTTAATAATAGGTGTTTCTTATATTTTCATAGCATAATAACAACAAAAATAATAAAGAATAAAAATGTTCGAAAGCCCAAAGCCCGGCCTGAGCTCGACCCTAGCCTGCTAGGGCTAGGGCCAACTATGTTAAAGCCCGCTAGAGCTACTAACCATACTAAGGCCCACCTAGGTCCATGGGAATGCAAAAGCCCGGCCCGACCCATTGACAACCCTAGCCAATGGTCAATCTCCCTTAGCCAACCTCCAATAGATGCACACATATTGGGTACGTTTGATTGTCAAATAAAGCATGTTTCACCGTTATAACTGGCAAGTTGACCATGAGCGGTCGTTTGATAGACCAAAGAGTAACGCATTAACGTTCTTTTTAACTTACGGTTACAGAAAATTACATATGAAGAGGGACCCTTGTATCCACTCGTCATTACACGTCATCACATGTAGCCACGGGTGCCCTTAAACTCGTTTGCAATCAAACATGCCCATTCATACAATTTCCTAGCCAATTTTGTGGATGGTGATTGACACCCTTGATGCACGGGCCAATCATGTAATATGCACTCTGTGCTTACACACAAAGTTGACCAACGTGCAATTTAAAAGGACTTGATATTTTGGGAAACTATATCATGTGTAGGAACACCATCTAAGCCATCTAATTTGAAGGTGATCACAGAAAGATCTGTCATGCAAATGATTGACATGAACCACGATCTCTACCATACGATTTTGTGTAATCAATCGTTGAATCAAATGACAACCTTTGACTACATTGAATCATTTGATCTTTTGCACTAAATTTTTTTAGATATAATCATTTATTTCTTGATTTGCTTAATTCTTAGCTATGAGTGGAGGGGCCAAGATATTATAATGGAAGAGCCAAGGCCAAAAATTACCTAATGAGAGACTAAACTTTAACACGCCCCCACACGTGTTGGCGGGACTGAACCAAATCCCGTTGACAATTGAACTTGGTGATATGGAATGGAGAAGAGTCTGCTCTAATATCATGTGCATCCAACTCAAAACCAATTGGCGGGATTAAGCCAAATCATGGACAACGGAACTGGGTGATGTGAAATGGAGAAAAGTCTGCCTTAATACCATAACAAATTTGGGCATCCATCTCAAAATCAATTGGCAATAAGTGGAGGGGCCAAAGATTGCATAATATTATAAGGGAAGAGACTATGCTATAGTTTATCCAATGTGGGACTAAACTTCAACAATATTCATTGTTTCAGTACCTAAAATATTTCATTCTTTATAAGTTCATTTCCACGTTCCTTGTTAAGATACCAATCACTTTTTGGGGCAACGCTAGAAGTCTACATAAAACGTGCATCACACTTGAGACCCATATTTGTTGCTTTTAACTGGTGTCAGACTCATATATAAAATGTGATATCAAACTTTTGTACGCATTTCCCAGACCAATACGTATCGTATGTAACAGAGATGTATTGTGCAAATCGGCAAATATTCGTGCACCTTTTTCAATTTTAACTGGTTCATATGGGATACATATCGGCTGATGTAACCTG
The DNA here is from genome assembly GCA_021018995.1 of Chloranthus sessilifolius. NCBI lineage: Eukaryota > Viridiplantae > Streptophyta > Magnoliopsida > Chloranthales > Chloranthaceae > Chloranthus > Chloranthus sessilifolius. The sequence goes on along the minus strand of CM037586.1, from coordinate 1,198,121 downwards.
ATATGTGTCAATATTTCACCTAGGGAGGGGGGGGCATGTGAGAGCCGTCTATTTGAAGTTTATTTAGAGAATGAATCGCTACAATGTAAATTTCAAAATCATTTTTTGTGTTTCGTTTTAAATTGGGCGAACTGCTATTTAAACTTATATGCATTTAATTTATCAAAGTACCCTTTTGTCATAGGTGTATGATACCAACTCATAGAAAAGAGAGTTACAATTGGGTTGCACCGATATGTATAAATATTTTTTTACGGATGTCATACCTTGTAGACAGCCCAAATGTAGTGCATGTGCAAACTTGCACGCATAGAGGATCCACTATTGGCCTAGCCCACTGGGAGGGGACCCGCACAAATGGTGGGAGTATGTGTGGGATTAGAATCCACAACATATGTTTCCACAATGGAAGAAGATACCAATTGAGCTATTGTTCAACCGGTGCACGAAAATTGTTGAGCATCAAATGAGTGTTGGGTGTGTGCTCACATACATCAATGAATTAATTAACACTTATTATCTTTAAAAAAATATCTTTTATTAGATATCTTGCGTCTCAATAAATCTATTATATCTATTTTGACACAAGTGGTCAAAATAGATCTTTTATGTCTCTATATTCTATTATGAACAGACAAAAAAATGCAACACAAGCTTAAACAAAATACATATGATTGGAGCCTATAAGATGAAAGCCGTACGACATAAAGCGGTAAACCGTAAGTAAGAAGCATATGCTTGAGGCTGATTCACTAGGTTTGAATACCATTGAATTAGATGGAAGGTTGTGTGACATTGCTGACATGAAAAGCATCTGTAGTTTTGAACAATTAATTATTTTTAGGGTGACGTTATTTGCACCTGTTTTTCCTGTGAAGAGCACACACTAATTAACAAAAAAAAATTGACTACCTTGAATCAGACGATGGAGATCATTTTTCGCCCCAATCTTCCATAAAATAGATCTTGAGATCATGACACACGTGTCAGACTTACACTTTTGGAGATGTGTGCCATGTGGAATAAATATCTAACCATCTGATGGGTGTGGCATGATCTCACGATCTATTGTGTGGAATATTCGGATGAAAAATGATCTCCATCATCTGATTCAAGGCAGTCAATCTTTTTCGTGTGTATTCTAGAAAGACGAGTGTGAATAACCCTCCTTATTTGTATTCTTATTATTTTTATTTATTATTGATATTATTATATGTTAATATATTTCATTTTCATAATAAATTGATGGATACCTCTATTTGTGCCCACTGATTCTCTGAAAACAACCCCATCCCAGACCCTTTGAAAAACATTGATTGTGTCGGATCAAATGATGGACATTATGTTTCACCCCAATATTTCATAAAATACATCTTGAGATCATGACTCATCTATTAGACGGTCATTATTTGATTCCATGTGTCATAGATCCCCAAATAATTGCCCTAAATTCACGTTTAAGCGTGATGCGTGTTATATGATTCAAGGGGGTCATTTGTTTTGGGATCTATGACATATAGAGAAAAAAAATGACCGTCTGATAGGTGAGTCATTACCTCAATATCTATTGTGTGGAATATTGGGTGAAACATGATTTCCATCATCTGATCCAAAGCAATCAATGGTTTTCAAGGGGTCTGGGACATGAGTGTTTTCAGAGAATGTGTGGGCGCAAACAAAGGTACCCCAACCAAAATGAAGTTTTTATCGTTTGAGATTTTGACAGTCACATTCTGTTGCACATTAATGAAGTCTACATAGTTTGAGATTTTGCTACAATAAGCATGAGTTTTGTTACCGTCCACTAACCTTTATTGTCTTATGTGATATAATGAAAGAATATCAAATGAGTATCAATTTTGAATTCTTTTCTCTTATATATATATATATATATATATATATATATATATATATATATATATATAGAGCGCGCGCACGAGAGAGAGAGAGAGGCAAATGGGACAGTGGGTTTGAACCTATATTGGGAGCGGTAGGTTAAAATCCTAAATCACATGCCACCCGTTTTGGGATCATGTACCATGTGGCATGTGATGTTGATAAAAGTGGTATTGAAAATGGCTCCAAGGCATGTAGTTCACTACGTTGTCTTAAAGAAAGCAATATACCAATTTATCAAGTTCCGACTAGTCGGAAAGATGGCCGAAATTCTAAGGCCGCATTTGGCAATTCTTTTCCCAAAAAGAACTTTTCAAAGGGGAAAATGTTGGATGAAAAGCATATTTCACGAAGGACCTAACTATATCTAATTGAAAATGGTGTTTCTTTCAGAAGTTACCTCATGTTGCTTCTCACCCAACGCTATTTTCTACATGTAATAGACTTTTTTGAGAAACAAGTGGCACACCTCGTTGTAGCACTTAGAAAGTGCTTTTTGTAAAAGGGTTGCCAAATAGAACCTAAGGCCCTTTTTGACTGCCCTTCTCTAAAAAATTATTTTCATTTGAAAAATGTTGGGTGAAAAACACTTTTCACCCAAAATCATGACTACCTCTAAGTTGAAAATGATGTTGTGTTGAGAAGCCGTCACATGTTGCTTCTTACACCACTATTTTCAACAATGTGGGAGACCATTTTGACAAGAAGAATTTGAGTGTTGAGGTTGTGCTTTGAATTTTGTTGGTGGTACTGATCAATAGATTGGACTGTACACCCAGCCATAAATACTATGAGTATTTTTATCATATTTACATTCTATAAGAAGGAAACTCAATTGTGTATTAAGAAAGTGATGCTTGAGAGATTTGTAACTCTATTTGTCACAAATTTAGTGAAAGGAACTCAACATCACCCATGGACGTAGGTAAATTGCCGAACCACGTAAATCTTGTGATTGCAATTTGTTTTTGCTTTATTTTGGTTATCATATTTCTACATTGAGAAGAATAATTAGACACATTTGTTTACATCCGCACTTGAAAAGTGCTTCTTGGAAGAGGGGCCGATAACATGTTGAAAGTTAGCCAAACAATTCAACAACTAAAATCTAAGTTTATGGATAACAACCTCTCGAACAAAGACCTGGCTCTTATTAGAGGTGGTAACTAAATATCTCTTCATTTTAATGCTTCTATGAAAGATTATTAAATAATGGGAGCCATTACTTGCACACACTTTTCAAGTGATTGCACCGAATTTAAAAGAAAGATTTTCAAAATGAAAATAAGGAGAGTTGGTCCTAATTTATTTAAGGGAGCCATTACTTGCACACGTTTTTCAAGTGATTGCGCCGAATTTACAAAAAGACTTGGCATTTTAGGGACATATGATATGTAAAAATGCAATATGGGCTTTCTGATTTGAAGTTCATGATCAATAGATCTTTGGTACATAAAATTGGAGCAAAACAAAATACCTGTCATATGATCTATTGTAGTCAATTGTTGAATTATATAATAGCCTTTGACTCCATTTAATCAAATGATGAAAATTATATTTTGTTCTAATCTTTTGCAATTTATATCTTTAAATCATGGCCTTCAAATCAAACGGCTTAGATATGGTGTTTTCATGTAGTATAGGCCGCCAAACTTGCAAGTCTTTCTTTTAAATTTGGTGCAATCACTTGAAAAGCATGTGCAAGTAATGGTTCCCTTAAATAAATTGGGACCAACTCTCCTTATTTTCATTTAAACACCAAAATGGTGTTTCAATGATCTTACACCATCAAATGTGAGTGATCTGAATCGTTAAAGTGATAAATCATGAATTAAAGTGCAAGAAGCCCCAAAATGGTGTTTTAGGGAGATTTAAACCATATGATCTGTGGACTGTAATATCAACGGTTGTTTTTACTTTTATTGGCCAATATTAAAGGTCATCAATCGGTTGGTTCACATTCACTTATCGGCATGTTTCATTGGGCTGTGACCATGGTTTGAAATTTCGCCCGAGACGAGACGTCTCGCGTCTTGGATAAAAAGACTAATTTTAATGGCAAAATCATTTAAACACTCTTTGGTGTTTAAATTTCATTCAAGAGCCATCATCTCTAAAAAAAATTATAACATCAGAACACTCATTAAAATTAAAATAAAAATAAATTCAAATTGATAATTTTTGTCATAATCATCATCAACTATCTGCACATGCATAGGGTCCTCAAAAAGGGGGAAAAAATATTGACGATTGTCCGATAATGAGGGTTAATGGATTAAAAACATGAATGGTGAAGCATTTTATAAGCGTAGATTCATTTTTGGACTGTTAGATCAAGCTCGAAAAAGAAATTACTTTTTCTTAAATCCTTCTTTGGGAGGGGTCACCATGCAGCGAGAGGTACCACATGGCCAAGGTCGGCCCTGAGGTTTTCGTGACCTATGACGATATTCTGAAATGGGACCTATTTATATTAAGTAAAAAATATCCATAACAAATCTCAGGGCCGGTCCTAGGAATTTGTCACATGGAATCATGATCTAATCGTCTAATAGGTGTGATATAATCTCAAGATCTACCGTGTGGAAGATTGAGACGAAAAGTGATTTTCATCATCTAATTCAAGGCAGTCAACGATTTTTTACGATGGAAACACATGTGTTCTTCATAGGAAAAACTGAAATTCCATCGATCTACGGAATTTGAATGGCCCATTCGATTATTTCTAATTAAACTAGTGATTACACAATAACATCAACAATCACCACACCACAAGAAAATACGTGGAAACCCAATCATTGGGAAAAACCACGAGACCGAAGTCCACACACCAAATCCACTATGAAAAAAAATGATTACAAAAAATTTTGAATGATATACCGACAAATGCACATGCCCTATCAAACCCTCTTACAACCCAACTTCCCATCACGGGTCGCCTCCATAGCTTTTCGATTTGAATGCACTCCTCCATTGTTGATGAACATACAACGATCCACCTTAAGATCCACAAGACTATCAATCACACACCCTAATCTCTAGGGCAAAATACACTCAACTCACTTGAGCAAATAGTAAAAAAGAACCTTTTTGAATCAAACAATTTTTGTAAATCCAAAATATCAAAAGGAAGAAAAAGATGGAGTTTAGGGTTTTTGCTCAAGGAGGAAGAAGCTCTCTCTAGCTTGCTTGATTTCTTTCCTCATTTTCAAATCCCTTTTATCAAAAGCCCCAAAACCCTAAAATAGGAAAAGCCCAAAAAGCCCTTTTCACAAAAGAAACTAGAAGTAAGGATTTACTGTCGTATGGTACAACGACGCATTGTGATTCAAGTGACAGTGCGCTGTTATAACAGCGCACTGTTGAAGTTTTAACAGCACACTGTGAACGCTATCATAGCGCGATGTCGACACACAGACAACAAACCTTATTTCTGGTCATTTTAAAACACTTTCAAAAGATAATTTTTAAGGGTTCAAAAAACAGATCTAGGGGAATGCGACTGATAACCTTGATTAGTCAAGGTAGACCCCATCCATCTTGGCATACACATCCTAAGCGAGATCTACACGGATTTTAGAGTAAAGTGTGACAAACAGGTTCTAACAATCTCCCCCTTTGTCACATTCTACGAAAAAAACTATGTTTACATTAAATCAAACATATTACATCAAAGTAGCCCCACTAATCCTATACATTGATCTATATGAGAAGGCAAATAGGAAAAGTATATGAACTCTTAAATCTCATCTTAAAAATATGTCTATCTTAAGCCAAGATGGGTCTTGGTCACTTACCTGCAAAATAGATAAACGCGCATATATCCAAAACACAAATAATATCATGACCAAATAAATATAAACCACCATCATCCTTAAACATTTCTCCCTTTTGTCGGAATTGGCAAAGGGAGACATCATCATCAACACAAAGGCCCCCACATGGTCATCACAATTATCTATAAGCCATAAAAATCATAATAGTCATCCATAGTAAAAATATTCACCATAAAATTACCAAATTTAGCCACAATTTAAACATGTCTAACATAAAAATATGTAACAAAATAAGTAATTTGTCAAAAATCTAGTCCAAATCGGATTGAAAATCACCTCCTAAACGCTAAAGGAAATATTATCATAAATGGAAAGAAATGACTAAAAATGGGGATTCGGAAGGGTAAACAGTAGATTTTTACCTCAAAAAATCCTACCAAAGGTAGTCATGACATGCGCGTCACAAAGAGCTTTCCGAAATGGGGCATTTGTGCGATTTCGAGACTCGTAGCCAAAGTTATGGCTAAAAAACTAACACGAGCATGGATCAAAATTTCGTCCGATACCGATACGTATCGGTATCGGACCCGAACGATACGGTACATTGAAAGTACCATATCGTTCATTTGTAGGTATAAGGCCGGATGATACAGTCAATGTATCGTCTGGTATTTTACTATTCCGATACGTATCGTCTGATATGTATCGGTTTTGAGCTCGGACGATACGTATCGATTTAACGAGATTTTGACCCATAGACACGAGTCCAAAACTGAAATCGCGTACCACAGCGCGCTATCGAAGCTCAATAGTAGGTGTCATTGGAGAACGTAACAGAAGATTAATTACCAAAAGCACCAACAACGCACTGTTAGAATTCAACAGAGCGCTATTGAAAGTCAAGAGCGTGTTGTTGAGATCCAACAACGTGTTGTTGTCCTCACAGCCAGGGGCAGAGAAAAAATAAAAAGAGAAGGCTCCAGCCACAACACGCTGTTGAGATCTCAACAGCAAGTTACTGCCCTCACAACCAGCAGGACAAAAACTATAGAAAAAATGGCTCAGCAACAGCACGCTATTAAATATTAATTCCATAAAATAAAAAAAATCCTAGCTCCAGCAACAGCGTGCTGTTGAGACCCAACAATGACGATATTAGAGAAGGATTTTATGCAAAACCATCAAATCATCCAACATGAACAAGGAGCATCAAGATAGTATAAAGAACGGATTTATTTCAACGATCGATTTACAGAACCATGTATGATTTTAGCAAAAAATAAAAATAGCTCATGAAGAAAAATGAGCCTCCATCTTTGCATTGCAAGTTCAACAATATACACAGACACTAAGGAGTGGCAACCCTATCCAGAGCATTGCTCAGAGGTGATTTAAGGACGAAAACAATCCAATCATATATGTTGCCATTGTCTCTCATGCGATCGGAACACGTTTGTAGACACAATGCATACGCGGGTAAGACGCTCAATAAGGCCGTCTAAGTGGCTTGCAGTGGGTAGCTCTCACAATGTAATGACCAATCGCTCATTGACAACTACCCCATTTGTTCTGTACGCACAAATTTCTTTTTTCAAAATTTTAAATTTAAGCATAGAAGAAAGACACGCGCTATAAGCAGATTATATGAATACATAATATATAATTCTCAAAAAAATTTCAAACGTTCAGACCAATGGAAGCTATCTCACATATCCTACGAAGTGATACACCAACTTATATTAATTAGGTGCGTATTGTGACCACTACCATAGTAAGGAGAGTTTCACATAACCACATGAGATACATAGGTCGAAAAGTCACTCTTAGTGTACATTAATAGATAAACTGAACAAAACTAGAAGATGGGAGAACAAGACTTCATGAGACAAAGTTAGGATAGAGCATAAAATCATGAACAACAAATAAATCAACCACAATAATAGCCAAGGTTTAACAACCAAAAGAACACTCTTAGTTCATGATAGGTAGCCCAATAGAAGCATCAAACCAATCAATAATACCACCAAGGAAATTTAAGCACAAAAGAAAATCTTGAAAGAGCAACAACAAAAAATAAAACAAGTATAGAAAACATGAAAATAAATACATAAAAAGAGAAGGATCTACAAATAAAATAAAAATAAAGCACAAATACCCTACTCATCGATGCATATGACTAACAACATTTTTCCTCACCCATTTCCACTCCATTAAATTTTCAAGAGCTCTCAATCGATAGATAACTATTGTGTCATGATTTTGACTAAAAAGGCCCGCTTTTCTTTCAGGACATGTGAAACTTATGTGTCATTTTCTATCACAGTAGAAACAATTTAGACCCTTTTTGCCCCTAACCATTTTAAGATGTAAGGGGGTGGACAAAAGAGGGGGTAGAACAGATGAAGTTTCACTGTTCCTATTACCAGGGAGTTTGGAAGCATATTTCTTTTTTTCTTTTCCCTTGTTCCCAAAAGGAGAGTGCATAACCTCCTTAAATCCCAATCCGGTTCTTTCATTCCAGCCTTTGTAAGCATCTCAAGCTCTTTTGGTTCCCTAACATTTTGCAATTGTTCGAGGGTGACTTTCATTTGAAAGCTCCTTTTTTAGCCTTTCATTCTCAGTGCAAAACTGCTGTATTTGGAGCAATACTCAGCTCCTTCAAATTTTAAAATTTTGACTTTGTCTCTTAAATTTTTCACATCATTTTTCAAAGAGACAACATTTTCAACTAACAAATTATATTGAACATTTTTTGAAATACACAAGGATGTGAGAGATGACACATCTTTGATTAACTTCATCTTTTCTTTGTTCAATTGAACACTTATAGGATAAAGTTCATCGTAGACTTCAAATATGTCCATCTCATCCTCCTCTTCATCCGAAACAATAGGGCTCGCAAGAGGGGAAACATGGGTCTCATGAATGGATGCTACAAACGCTCGAAACCCATGTTGGGACACATTTGACTCATCGGAGAAACTCTCTATACTAGTGTCACCATCTTGTGTTGTGGCCATGACTTTAGATTTACGAAATTTTTTCTTCTTGTTAGGACATTCAGAAGCAAAATGCTCATAGCCGTGACACATAAAACATTGGATTTTCTCCAATGATTCCTTATGGTGGTGAGAACATCTAGTTTCTCATAGGACTTGCCGACACTTTCTTTATTTTAAAAAATTTTCTTAAACTTTTTGGCAAACAGGGCAAAGTCCTCATCATCATCACTTTCACCATCCTCATCTTCATTCTTTTTCTTAGAGAATCTAAACGCAATACTTTTCTGCTTTTGACTACCCTGAATCTTCGATTCATAAGTTTGAAGAGATCCCACAAGTTCATCTATATTGATCTTGTCAATGTTCTTACTTTCAGAGATAGCAGTCACCTTTGATCCAAACCTTTCAGATAAGGATCTTAAAACCTTCCTGACAATTTTAAAAGATGGTATCTCCTCACCAAGGTAGAAAGACCTATTGACAATATCATTTAGTTTAGTATAGAAGTTCGTAAACTTCTCATCATTATCCATTCGAAGATTTTCAAATTGCGTTGTTAACATTTATAATTTGTTGATTTTAACTTGTGGAGTCCCTTCAAAGGTGGTCTCTAAGATTTTTCAGGCTCCTCTAGCCACCTCACAATTATAAATCCTTTTAAACTTAGAACCGTTACAACTCCAAAAATAGCATACAATGCTCTAGAGTTATCATTGGCAGCCTATTTTTCTTCACTACTATAACGGTTAGCGGGTTTAAAAGTGACTTTCTCAAGTCCATCTAAATGGACCATTTCTTGAGGTGGTGACCAACCAGTCTTAATCGTAAACCAAACTATGATATTCATAGATCTAAGAAAGGCTCTCATCCTAGCCTTCCAATAAGGATAATTGTGACCATCAAATAGAGGAGGTCGTGTTATGGAAATACCCTCTCTAGGTAAATCAGTCATACCCGAATAAGTTATAGACGCTCAATTAAAAAAGAATCAAAACAAGCGAACCGGCTTTGATACCAATTGAAATTCCGTTGATCTACGAAATTTGAATGACCTATTCGATTATTTCTAATTAAACTAGTGATTACACAATAACATCAACAATCACCACAACACAAGAAAATACATGGAAACTCAATCACTAGGAAAAACCACGAGATCGAAGTCCACACACCAAATCCACTATGAAAAAAAATGATTACAAAGAGTTTCAAATGATATACCGACAAATGCGCATGCCCTGTCAAACCCCCTTGCAACCCAACTTCCCATCGCGGGTCACCTTCATAGCTTTCCAATTTAAATGCACTCCTCTACCGTTGATGAACACACAACGATTTACCTTAAGATCCACAAGACTATCAATCACACACCCTAATTTCTAAAGCAAAATACACTCAACTCACTTGAGTAACACTCAACTCACTTGAGCATATAGTAGAAAAGGATGAAGAAAAAAATAACCCCTTTGAATCAAACTATTTTTACAAATCCAAAATATCAAAAGGAAGAAGAAGATGAAGTTTATGGTTTTTGCTCAAGGAGGAAGAAGCTCGCTCTAGCTTGCTTGATTTCTTTCCTCATTTTAAAAACCCTTTTTATCAAAAGCCCCAAAACCCTAAAACAGGAAAAACCCAAAAAGCCATTTTCACAAAAGAAACTAGTAGTGAGAATTTACTGTTGTGTGGTACAACGACGCGCTATGATTCAAGTGACAGCACGTTATTGAAGTTTTAACAGCGCGTTGTGAAAACAACACGCTGTGAATACTATCACAGTGTGCCGTCGACACACAGACAACAAATCTTATTTCTGGTCATTTTAAAAGTTAACTTTTAAGAGTTCAAAAAACAGGTCTAGGGAAATGTGACTGATAACCTTGATTAGTCAAGGTAGACCCATCCATCTTGGTACACATATATCCTAAAGGAGATCTACACGAATTTTGGAGTAGAGTGTGATAAACAAGTTCTAACAAAAACAGGTACAAATAATGCCACCCTTTTTGGAATGCACGATATTATTTTAACTTTTAAAATTATATATGAATTGAAATATTTATTTTTCTACATTTCTTCATAAACCACTCTAGTGGTTGAATTAGTACTTTGTGACACATAGGTCTAGGTTCAAATCACCTTTTCTATAAGGTCCTCCTTTAATTAATTTTACTTGAGCGTATACACCCTACCTGAGTGTGTTGAAATACTCAACAACAGAGCCTTTTGTGGTAATGTTATTTTTTTTGTGAAGAACACATGCATTTCCATAATTAAAACCCTTGAGTGTCATGAATCAGACAATGGAGATCATTTTTTATCATAATCTTTCACACAAAAGATCTTTATATCATGGTACACCTATCAGACGATAGATCTTCAGATCATTTTATTGGTAATGTAATTATTTATTTCTTTTTTCTTTTAAACTTACATATGAGCTGATGACTTAAGCATGTCGGGGCCCGGCCCTACACATGGCACTCAAAGAAGGGAGTAGGGTCTCCGGAGAAAGGACTTTAGACCCATTTACCTTTTCTTATGGCCACATGCATCTCTTTTCTTAAAAATAATGGCACGTGACCAATGTAAAGCGATTATTCCATGAATGTCCACTAATTGGGCTACGCCATAGATGACTTTGAGCAATCCAAGTCATTAAGGTTGCGTATGCCATAGCTCTCTGTTAGCCCCTGCCATAGTAGAGTTTACCTGCTTTAGCAGGTTCCCATCATCTTTGCTAACATCCTGCTACTTGCTTTAACAGATATCCATTCTCTTTGATAATTCCTTGCATAGCAAGATTTTATGCAAGATTTACATGTGCAACAATTCTACCCTTCTCTCTACTTACTCCGTGTTAGAGCAAATTTTATTTGCTCTGATAGGAAATTAGTAGAGAGCATAGAGGTTACTGCTAGAGCTGGTAAATCCTCATTTACAGGGAGTTAGAAAAAAAATTGGGAATCAACTAAAGCAGGTGAACTCTGCTCTGGTAGGAGCTAGCAGAGAGCTATGTCATACGTAGCCTAAGATTCTTTGTTAATATAATTAAAGTAGGCCCACAAATCACACTTATTTGAGATTATTTAAACCATCCAATCTATACATTCTAAATAAACAACTGTGTATATTCTGTAACAATTACATAAGACATGTGTCAATGATAGGTTGCTAATTAATATACAAAGATTGATCAAACATGTGTGCCTCAGTGCAACAAGTGGACAGTCATATATAATATCTTTAACGATACCTTTATTTGCATCTACCATATTAATTATGGGCGCCTACATTGAAAACAATTGACCCAGATATAGCGAAAGTGCTCATAGAATAAAAAAAATTGCAGCGTAATTCACTACAAAATATAAAACTATTAGCGGTACTTTTTTGCTCCAAAAAATTGCCATTATTAATAAAAAAATTGTTAAGACTATTAGCGGCAAGGGTATTAGCGGCTGTTTTTTGTTAATAGCAGCAGTTTTTGGCTGCCGCTAATAGTCTTGTTATTTTTCTAGTATAAGCTATGCCATATGATTTTAGGATCACTTTTTGGGATCCGTGTCACATGGAATAACAAAATTGACAGTGTGATGGCACGCCCATGATCTCAAGATCCGTTTACAAAAGATTGGAATGAAACATTATCATGAACTCTAATTCAAGGCGGTCAACGGTTTCTAATGTGGGCGCCTGCCAATAATTTGATGAGTACCTTCAAATCCACCCACCAAATGTTTGAGTTCAACCACATTGAAACACGTTGACTGCATTGAATAAGACCATTGAGATTGTTTATCGTCCCAATCATTCACATGATGGATCTTGAGATTATAGGCATACCATCAAACGGTCAGTTTATTATTTCATGTGATACACACCCAAAAAAGTGACCTTAAAATCAATTTTAAGCTTGCACGTAATGTTAAGATCACTTTTTTGAGATCTATGCCACGTGAAATAAAACACTAATCGTTTGATGGAACGTTCATGATCTCAGGATCCATCGTGTGAAGGATTGGGAGGATAAATGATCTTCATCATCTGATTCAAAGCAGTCAATATTATTCCGCCTAGGTGAACTCAAAAATTCAATGGATAAATTTAATGGCACTCTAATTTAATAGGCACGAATAGAGGTAGACTATCTTTAAAGTAGGTCGTAAGAGGTAACAATTTTTCAAATATGAGTATGAAGAAACATGTGCCTAAAGGCCTTAAAATTAGGCTAATCTCCTCTCTTTCATGTTAAAACAACAAAATATCCTCTCCTTCAAGCAACTAATTCATATGCATTATGTCTCCCTCATTGACTTGAATAAGACGAAAAGGGATTTTATGTAGCGAAGGGTCATTATAATACTAAATCACATGCAAACTGAGGGGAAAAAGCAGTGTGGTGTGGTGGGGTGTGATCAATAATGTTACCCTTTATAATAGGGGCAATGGCTCCTCAGTCATGAACCGATATTAAAGTGTGATTTTTCATTGGACAATGTGACACACATCTATAGTCAATCTTAATTGCCCAAGGTGCAATCTATTGTCGGAACATGTTCTGTCAAAAGATCATGCTTTTAAATGGATGTAAACAATTCGATCGGTGAACTTTATTATATTGGACCGGTGCACTTCATTATCAGCCATCAAAATTAAGAATATCAACTTTATTATATAATTGATGATATATCACTTTGGCGGTATGAATTTCCAAGATCTTAAACCAATAAATAGTGTAAAATCATTTAAACACCATTTGATATTTAAATGACGGTCATGAGAGTTGAACCCTTTATAAGTTTAAATAAGGCTGTTAATAGGGCGGACTGGGTTTTTCACTCGGCCCGTTTTTTTTTTTTAAATATTTGGGCTCGACCTGTTTAGCTATACGGCCAAGCCGGGTTTCTCACCTTTTTTTAAAAAAAAAATAAATTTTTTTTTTTTAAGGATCTCAGCTAAACAGGTCGGGCCGGGCCTTACACTTTGAAGCCCGAACTCGGGCCATCCGGACCAGACCCAAACCCAGCCCATCCGAGCCAGGCCAAGGCCGGGCCCGGGCTAAATCCCGGCCTGTTGACAGCCCTAATTTTAAATATTTTTTTTGACATTAGACACTTTTACTTAGGACTAAGGATCAAAATATCGGTTTCGTTTTCGGTTTCGAGCATGACCGAAACCAAAAATTTGGCCGAAAATTCCTCTCCATACATATTTTGATTGAAATTTCGTTTCAAATTTTTGTTTCAATGGAGACTAAAACCGATACATTTCGGGCCATAATTTTGAACCATGCTTGGGAGTTGGTTGGTATTAGGTGCACAATCTGAATGTGAACCTTGTCAAAGTGGGCAGCTCTCTTCGTGCCCACCCAATCTTTGTGGGCGCCTACATCATTTTTTAACCCAACCTTTTATATGATGGATCTTGAAATCCTTATGTGGAAGATTGGGTGGAAAACAATTTAGATTGTTTGATTTGAAGTAATCAATGGGTTTCATGCGGTTTCAAACATAGGCACTCTCAAAGATTGCGAGAGTGTGAACAGGAGTACCCTAGGGGTGCTGATTTGAATCGAAAATTGATAGACCCAACCGGCCGGAACCCGACCGAAACTGAACCGAACCGATTCAATTTTGGTTTTGGTACATGAAAATCGAAAACCGGCAGGATAGGGTGAGAAAATAAAAAAAACCGAAAATAAAAAAAGAAATTAAAAAAATATGAAGGATAACTGAAAACTGAAATTGTATCAGTTCGGTTCGGTTTCGGTTTGAGGCTTAAAAATATTGGTTAACTGGAACAAAAAAAGGTTCAATCGGGATCGGTTTTGGCAAACCCAAACCGAAAACCAATTTTTTGGTTTCGGTTCGGTTAACCGAAGCATCACCCCTATTCCCCCCCGCCCCCTAGTGATAATTATATAAGTTTTGTTTATACAATTCTTTAGTGGGTCTTTAGCGATTAAAGCCAGCCAGAATGTAGGCATGCCTGACCCGTTGGCCCTTTACCTGAACCCACCCAACGTAACCTAACTGAAAATCGGGCAGATCCAGTTCAAAATCTCCTAATCACTTATATCTCTACCGTCAATATCGGGTCGGGTCGGGTCAAGCAGATTTTTTCCGGTCTCAAAAGCTCCGAAACCCTTGTAATCGTACATAAATTTTATGCCGGGTCGGGCAGATTTGGCCTAACTGAAGTCAGATGTTACATGCCAATTTTACTTGGCATGTGAAGTTTCTCTGCCCGAACGATTTAAAAAATGGGGTCGGGCCGGTCCATAACATGCCAAATTGACATATTAAAAAGGGGCCATTACTTGCACACGCTTTCTAAGTGATTGCACTGAAGTTAAAGAAAGACTTTATATTTTAGAGACATGTGACATGTGAAAACTCAATCTAGGCCGTATGATTTAAAGCTCATAATCTATAGATCCTTGGTGGATAAGATTGGAGCAAAACACGATATTTATCATATGATCTATATTGTTGTCAACTGTTGAATCAAATAATAACCTTTGACTATATTTAATCACATGATAAAGATTATATTTCGTGCCAATCTTATCTACTAAAGATCTATTTGATCATGAGCTTTAAATCAGACGGTTCAAATTATGTTTTCACATGTCATATATCCCTAAAATGTATAGTCTTTTTTTAACCTCAGTGCAATCACTTAAAAAGCGAGCGCAAGTAATGGCTCCCTATTAAAAACACTCTATATAAAAGCAATATTAAATACTTTAAAACTTGCTGTCCCGATCAAAAGGCCCTTTTAACTAAGCAGGTCATTAGCATAGTCACAAACATCCCCGAATTTTAGAAAAATTTGTGAATTTAAGGTCCCCGAATTATTTGAAAATTTTTCAATAGCCTAATCACAAACATGCCCGAATATTTCCCGAATTTTTAAGAAAAAATTGTGACTTTCTAATATTTTTTATAATTTTAAATCTTTTTATTTTTATTTTAAAATTTTCTCACCGATTTTTCTTTCGAATATTTCCCCAAACTTCCTAAAATTTCCGATTTGTTCCAAATTTTAACCTTGCCGAATTTTTTTCAAACCCTCATTTAAGATCCCTTTGTGTCCACTGTACTAAGACTATCTTTACGTCTTAGTAAGCAACACGTAATATTTATTCTCCCCCATATGCCCAGTCAAGGATCAAAATTTCCGATCAAAATTGAAATCCAAAATTTTGGATCTCATACAAAAAGTTGAAATTACAGGCTTCAGTTTCAGTAGAGACCGAAACCAAAATTTTAAAGCAAGTGAAATGTAAAGCATCTTGACATTTCACTTGCTCTAGAATGCCGAATTATTCCATTCACAACATGTATTATCCGTACCTTTCAATGGATTCTGGGAATAAAGAGAAATCATCCTATGCAAGTCCTCTACATGGATACGCATTTAATCGCGGCATCTTCGATCTATATTGGATCGCTGCATCTTTGATCTATATCGGACTACTATACGGAGCCTGCACTCAACAACGATCGTTTCTCTTTTACACCATAGGATTCGGATGATTGGGGCTACCTGACCCAATGTGTCTAGGTTATATGCCTGACCCGATCTGAAATTGATCTGATTCGAAGCCTGACCTGACCCGATAAAACCTCCTATTTTCCTTGATTATCTATAAAATATTGGGTCGACTAGATCTTTGCCCAACCCAACCTTTGACTTGACCCGATCGGGTCAGATGCTTTGTGCCAGGCCCGACCCGATAAGTCTAGTTTCTGCGCCCAATTTTGGCCAGGTGGGTTGGATATCAAGTCGACCTGATCTGACAGCCCTGATTTGATGGTTAGGATCAGCCATAATGCTACTCCAAGTCTCCAATCAAACATTATAGAGGCTTTTATAGTTATATTCACTGTATTATAACAACACTAATTTGCCCCCTTCCCGCTATATTTTCGATATTTTATCCGAGAAATTGGGCCGATATTTTAGCCACAAATATATCTCGCCCTCATGCAGCCCACGGGTGACTTGTGTAAAAAAAGGATACCTCCTTAGTGCTTTTGGCGGCATCCCACCTGAGGATTAAAATATCTTAAAATTTCGGCCAAAAACAGAATATTTGGCTGGAATTTCCCATATAAAATATAACCGAAATTTCGGTCCAAATTATCGTTTCGGTGAGGATCGAAACCAATAATTTGGATTAAAATTTCGGCCGAAACATTGGATCAAAATTTCGGTTATTTCGGCCGAAATTTTAATCCTTTATCCCACCAACTGCCAAACATGCAACAAACTTGGTATTACATGATATGGTCATAGCACTGAGAATTGTGTGCTATAATCTATAGCACACATTTAAAATTGATTGACAGTTAAGACAGATATTCAAAAAATAGACGCTTATGGATTGCAATAAATGATCATGATGTTAAATATAGGGTGTGCTTGGCGTCACAAATCAAAATTTTGGTTGATAATTCGAAATATTGGCCGAATTATATCGATTTCGGTCCCTATCGAAACAAAATTTAAGCCCCGAATGGGCTGTGTTATTCAAGTTTATTGGTGTTTGAGTCATGCCCCAACGAAAAATTCTTTTAACTTAAGGAATAAAACAATTTTTATAACTCTATAACCAACTATTATTACTAGATATGGTTGATCAATGGAGCATTACTAGGACGTTTGATTTAAATTTCTTTAAGAAGATATTGATCGGATAGCTATAATTGTTCTGTCCATCTTTAAAATGTGAACAAATCTCAAGACCTTGATTTACCAAACAAAAACTTTGACCCTTTTGCCAAACACTTAATAGCAAGGTGTCAAACTTGGAATCTGCATCGGGCATCGGTCCATGGAGGACCGATACGAATCGGCCGATTTTTTATATGATAAGAAAAAAAACTTCAAATCTCAACTCAAATCGATACGTATTGGCCGATACGGGCTTGTATCGGCAAACAGAGTTGCAAAATCGATACGTATCAATGTCGATATGTATTGATTTGCCGAAATATCGATACATATCGCCAGCACATATCAGTATCGGCTGATTTTTGATACCTTGTTTAATACTTAAATAGAATGCACAGAGTGTTTGGCCCCACCGGGGGTTATGAAAACACCAGTTTATCCTCCACCTTAGTTATCACCATTGAAGATGGTACTCCCCACTTTATCCACCACTGATTATTCCTATTATAATAATCTGAGCCGTCCAATAACCTAGACAACGTGATCACTTGTAATTTTTACTTGGGTACCTTTATTAGCGCCCACACAATCTTTGAAAACGCCCACATCAGAAAATCTTTGATTGCTTCGGATCAGATGATAGAGATCATGTTTCACACAATGGCTCCTAAGATCACGTCGTACATATCAGACAGTCATTTTTTCATTCCACATGTCACGTATCTCTTGAAAATGCTCCTTGAATTTTACGGCATATATTACACTCAAACATGATTTTAGAGAAAATTTTGAAGGATCTATGACTTATGGAAAAAAAAATTGATTATTTGATAGGTGCACTATGATCTCTAAATCTGTTGTCTAAAAGATTGGGGTGAAACGCTATCATCTTATCAAAAGTAATTAATGATTTTGAAGGGGCGCTTTTGAGAGATTGTGCGGTCGCTAATCGAAGTACCCTTTATGCTTGGGGAGCTATGAAACTGGCAAAATTACCTTTACAATTTAAAATAGGGTACGGTACATCTATCCACGCTTACACCTTTATTAAAAGCGCCCACCTAATCACGTAGAAAAGAAAAAATAAAGATTGTTTTACACTTTTATGAGTAATGAGCATCTACTATCATTTTACTTAAGGGCAAGGATCAAAATTTAGGATATCATTTCAATTTTGGAGGGGATTGAAACTGAAATTTTAGGTCCCATACAAAAATGATTGAAATTTCAGTTCAAATTATCTTTTTGGTGAAGATTGAAATCGATAATTTTGATTATTTCGACTGAAATTTTGATCCTTGCTTAGGGGCACCAATATATATATATATATATATATATATATATATATATATATATATAGATGTCAGGAGATATGCGCTCGTGCATAGAAATATCTTTACACTAATTGATAAGAGCGTGATATATAGCGTCCTTTTTGTGATAGGTGGCATAGGGCCCACTTCACTAATTAGGGTTATACTTTTAAAACTTAAATACTCTTTCAGTCGTTATTCTTAACTTTTTTAAAGTATTATTCTTTTCTCTATTTTTTAAGAAAGTATCAGACTTACTTTTTCATACATATTTTACATAAAAAATATGACTCTCGGTAGAGAAGCGCTAGCACTTTGGGAACAAAGCGCCAACACCCCAAAACGAAGCGTCGAAGCCCTTAAAACAAGGCGCCGACGCTTCGTTTATGAGCATCAGCCTTCGAAAAAAATAAAAATAAAAAAATAAAAAATATCGAAGCGGCGATGCCTCTAAAACGAAGCGTCGTCGCTTCGTTTAGGGGTACTGGCACTTCCATTAAAAAAATATATTATTATTATTTTAGGGACGCTTCATTTTAGGGGTGCTGGTGCTTCCATTAAAAAATTATGTTTTATTTTATTTTTAATCGAAGCTTCGTGTGACGGCCTCATTAATCTGTGCGCCAGCATGAAAGCATGATGACCTTGGAGCTAGGCACTTAGTTAGCAAGAAGGCAAGCGGATCTTATAGCTAGCCGTGTAGTGCGTGGGCGCAGAGGCATGCAACCTGTAACGCGTGCATGTGTCCCTTATACACGATGCAATGATGACTAGACGCAAGTGGGGGCACGTAGTGTGGTGCTCCGCATAGGGACACGCGACGTGGTACCAAGAGTGCACGCGACGTCCTGGTGCTATAAGGCACATAATACCGTGCTCCGCGTAGGGACACGCGACGTGGTGTCAAGAGGGCATGCGACGTCTGAGTGCTATAAGGCATGTGAGGCGGTGCTAGGGCGGCACGCGATGTGGTGCCAAGAGGGCACGCGACATCTGGCTTGTACGACAAGCTATGCGGTGCTAAGAGGGCACATGATGCGGTGTCAAGAGGGTGCACGACATCCGAGTGTAATGACAGACCCGATATGATGTCGAGTGGATACAAGACATAGTCACGACTTAGACGTGATGCGGTGCCACGAGGGTACGCCATGTGGTTTCATAAGGGCACGCAACATGAGGTCATGAGGGCCTTACGATGCGGAGGCGTTGCGGAATGTCAAACCAATAGGCTTGAGGTTCTTCTGTCATTTTGGCTGAATGACTGTTTTACCTTTATATAGGGGAAGAGAGCTGTAGAGCTATTCTTCCACACATGGGGCCCTGCATTGCGGGACCAGTGCATGAGCTTTCTAGGTTAGGGGGGGGCCTAGAACATCGCTGCAGCGATGCGGTGTTCCGGCGATGCCATGTGTCACATGGGGTGAGGTTATCATATGGTCCCGTGCCTGTGTCGCGGTGCATATGGGTCGGTGACCTCACGTGGGCGCTCAAGGGCTACGTGGGACGCAGTGGCGCACACTAGCTGAGAGCCTGATGTCGAAGTGTGCTAGTTACGTGAGCCACACACGATGCTTAGTTTGGATAGCATGAAGAGCTGCATGCTATTCCAAGTGTGCTGATCGCGTGGGCCACACACCTTGGTTGGCTTGAATGACATAAAGAGATGCATACCAATGTCTAAAGCGAGGGACTAGTGTACTGTACAGGGTGAAGCTAGGCAGACCAAATGACATTGAGGTGCTGGCATCCGTGTCGCAGGTAGACACGATACATTGAGAGGGTTTGCCTCGAGTAAAGGCAACCATGATGCGAGAATTCCCGTCCTCTAGGCGGGTGGTATCAGAGTGATGGTTGGATGAGTTGGTCTCGCTGTGCACGGCAGTGAGATATTGCGCGAGTGTGATAACCAGCGTTAGGTTATGCCTTGTGAAAAACCGGTATCTGAGTTAGGCTGGCCTCGCTATAGCGGCACTGAGGCGCCGCGCGGGCGTTGAAAAAAATTATCCCGTGACATTCGGCTCTCCTAAATGAAGCGCCAACGCTTTTTTGCAGAGGTATTAACGTTTCGCTATCGGACGCTCATTTTTTGAGTAAAATATATCTGAAAAAATAAATATAACACTTTATTAGAAAGAGAGACAAAGAAGAAAGAAAAAAGAAAGAGACTTTAAAAAGATTTTTTAAAAAATTAAGAATAACAGTTGAAAAGATATTTAACTTTTAAAATATTTTAAAAACGTAATCCTATTTAATAATGTAGTTCCAATGTCACTTTTTACAAAAGAGTATTACGTGTTGTGCCCATATCAATTAGCATAACGATATATCTATGTCCGACACATTTTTTCCACTTGACTCGAGTCACGCTCGAATCATGCGTGAGTCAAGCGGGTGATATGGAAAGTCCTTTGACAGTCCCGTTGATTGTCATAGTACCATACTTCCATGGTGTGATATGGAAAATGACATTTTAAGGGTGTAAGATCATTTAGCCACCATTGGTGTTTAAATGTGCGACCGGAGCCACCATTATTCCTTTTTTTGATTACGCGGGCAGTTGGTAAACTAAAATAACATTAATAATCTATCGTGCGTAGAAAGAAGCGTAAACCCGCTTTTCACCCAAACACAACCCACCAACCAGCATAGTTGAGAGTTGAGAGGCGATGGAAGCGAAGCCGAATCCTGCTACAAGTTGCTTTCATGGAGGAAGAACCCCTCAAAATATCCGATTCTCTCGTCCCCTACACTCCTCCTCCTCCTTCCCATAACCCATGACGAAACCCACACTCCTCAAAACCCTAGAAATCCAACCTCACATTTCCCTCCCCATTCCCATCTCCACCGTCTCTTTCCAAATCTACAATGCTAGGGTTTGATGAGAAATTTTCATCTCTGATTTCAGTCCCTGACGATTCGAACCCTAGTAACCTATTCTTCGTTGGAGGTTTGTTTCTCGAGCCTTCGGTGCCGCCTTCTTTCGTTTCGTCGATTTCGATCGGGAATTTTACGAAGCAGCGGAGGAAATCTGTTGTTTTGAAGAGAGTTTCTAGTGGATTTTTGTCGGTTGGTTTGTCGATTAAGGGGAACGATGGTTTCGGTAGGGAGTCGAATGGATTCTTGGTGGAGAATGGAGAGAAGAATTCGGAGGAAACAGTGTTTGCAAGTAAGGTGGAAGAAGAGAAGGTTAGGTTTAGAGGAGCTGGTGCGGGTGCGATGAATACGACTAGGCATTTATGGGCTGGTGCTGTGGCTGCAATGGTGTCGAGGTTTTTATTTATTTTATTATTATTATCTTGATTTTTGGTTGTGTTTGTTGTTCGAATTTTACTGTTTTATATGTTAAAGTTTTTATCAGGATGTATAATGCTGGGCTATTTTTTCAGGTGTTTGTATTGTTTGATCGGATTTATGTTTCAATTTTGTTGTTTGATTTGTTAAATTTTATCAATATGTGTAATGCTGGTTTGGTTTTTAGATGTTATATATTTCTTCGTTGCGTGGATTTGTTGTAGAACCAGTGGGAAGCACCTAGGCTTGAAGGTCGGGTTTTAACTCATCACCACGCTCCCCGGCGTCCACAGAACTTTGTGTCAGCCAAGGTGTCAAACTCGGTATCAATATTGGTCCATCTTGGACCGATACATATTGGCCAATACAGATATGGTTATGGCCAAACGATTTTTTTTTGAGAAAACTAATAATAAAAAATTGGTTGTATTGGCCAGTATCGGTAGTTACCGAGACAGGGCTGATACTGACCAGTATCATTCCAATACAGATACCAACACTACCCGATATCTGTATCGGGGCAGTATCAGTATCGGTTCTTGACAAAACCGATACTTATTGCCTATACGTAACGGTATAGGCCGAGTTTTGATACCATGGTGTCAGCTTTCACCATGGAACCCTTTTTGTTGCCCCCCTGGTAGCCATTTCCCTAGGTTGGGACTTGAATCCGAGATGTGGTGCTAGCTAATAAACCATTTGTTAAGGATCTAGCCATTAATGGAGCAAAACGTTAAGCGCTTCGTATTTTCGGTTTGTAACATACCACCACACTCCGTAGCTGATGTCTTTGGCTGCCTATTCAGTGGCTACTTTCACTCTGGTACTCTTTCTGTGAGCCCCCCATGTAGCCATTCCCTAGGTTGCCACTTACGGACTTGAACCCAAGACGTGGGACTGGCTTTGATACTGTTTGTTAAGGCAACAATCAATACCCAAAAAGCACCTAAGCATCAATGGAGTGAAAATTATAGCCATTACTACCATGCTTTCCTTATAATCACATGACCAGAAGGAGGAAAACAAAGCAACTGTAATAGAAGGTATGTGAGAATGTAAGATTTCTAATCTAAATCTATTAAATTTTATGAATATTAAAGAAGACAGTGAAGGAAACTTAAACCTTGAACTGACGTTGACATGGAAAATACTACAAAATCCAACAAATACAACATAATTTATAGCAACATACATAGTTTTTACTTTGGTGTATCTGTCTTTTAAAATTTTGCAACCCAACTATCTTGGATAAACTTTGTGAGCTCGATACTCCTATTCCTCCCCTCATCCAAACCATTTTCACTATCATGAAAAAAATGTTACTAATGTTGTTAGTGAACAATTAGTAGAGATTTTCCCTTTTATGGTCTCATTTTATTGTTGCAGACAGTGAGCTTTGAAGGGGATATTGATAAAGAAAATGTTGCTTCCGCGTATTTAAGTGCTTGCTTAATTTACCATGTCACAAGTTACTCCATATACAGTAGAAATGGCAGCTGAACTTGATGTGAAAGGTAAGTAAGGTTGATTAGATAACAACATTGCTGAAAAATAAGAAGAAAACATCAAAGAATTAGAAGGTGCAAGGTTGTCAAGAATGAGAAGAAAAAAAGAAGGTGCAAGTTTGTGAGGAATAAGAAGAAAATTACAGAATTCTGATTTTGTTATGTACCCATTGATATGGAGAATGTGCAAGGTTGCACAAGACAATAGAAGTTGAATGTTTTAGAGCATCTCCAACAGTGCTCTTCAAATTCTAGTCCTGGGTTCAATGACTAGTTTTGAAGAGCCCATTTGCAAAACAATCCCTCCAACCTTGCTCTTCAAATCCACCTGGATTTGAACACCCACTCTCACGCTTCAAATTTGAAGAGTCCCTCCCTAAGAAGCACGGACACTTGTACGGGACATGGGTACGGCGATACGACAATTATAAAAAAATTTAGGGTACGATGTGGGGGATATGTGTATGTAACAATTATTTATATATATTTTAACACATATGTAACAATTATTTATATATATTTTAGGTTAATAAACATAAGAAAAAAAGAAGAAGAAAAAGAAAAAGAGACACAAAAAAAAACTTATAGAGTGATTTCAAATAGGTAGGCTGCACGCTGGTAGGCTCATTTGATTTCTTCTTCTTCTTCTTCTTTTCCAAAAAACTCAAAATCCCAAACTCACAGTCTGATTTCTTCTTCTTTTAATTTTTTTTTTTTTGGGAAACGCCCAGGATACGCATGCAGCAGTATCACTCAAGTATCAGTATCCGATAGGGATACGATATGGGCACGTTGCAAAAAATGGAGTATCCGTGCTTCCTTGGCCCCTCCCCACTCTTCAAATTTCAAAAAATGTTAGTTTATTTCAAATTTGAAGAGCTTTTTTCCACCTTTAAATTAAAAAATAATAAAAAATAAAAAATATTTAAATAATAAAAATTGAAGAGTGTGGTTGGAGAAGAACACCAAGACACTTTTTAAATTTTGCCACACAAGACACTCTTCAAATTTTAGCCACATCAGCATCTCCAACAACTAAATTTGAAGAGTGTCGTTGGAGATGCTCTTAAATGCCTACTCTTCCTCTTAAGATTCTTATTTAGTTCTGTGATTGATGAAAATTAGGAAATACCCTTTCCTAGGATTACTGATCGTAACTTCAAATAAATGAACATAATGGATTCGGAGTAACATTTCCAAATTGACAGACATACTATTCAAACACGAGTTCTTGTGGATTCCATTACACTCGGAATCCACAGGGATCCATTCATTTTCCTTGTTTTCCAAGAAATAGCCAAACAATCCCTAATGTAAAGTATTTTAGCATAAATAAATGCTGGATTGTTGAAATTTCTTGCTCGCATGATGGTACCATTTTGATTCCACCTGTATGGCCAATTCAAACATCCGAGCAAGAATGATACACTGAAAGGGATCTCAGGATGGCTGTAATGGGATTAAATCTGAGAGGAAAACTGAGTTAAAAGAGGGACCAATGGAGTAAAAAAGGGATAAAAGTAATCGTGAATGTGCCCACACGACCACATTAAAGTGGTCACATGAACCACTTAATGTTGGGGATGGATTACTGAGATTGGTTCTAAAAAATCTCAACTTTCTTTGGGATTTTGAATCCAAAAATTTAGGGGCTCTCAGCGATTTTGAAATTAACATATCTTTTATATTTCTAGGAATACCTAATCCTATAAACTAAGGAGCTCTTTTAATTTTTTGGGGAGCTAGAAATATGTACTTGTTGTAGAAAACTATGAGCAAATAATTAAAGAGGAGAAAATACCCGTTTAGGGTTTATGAGAGAGAGAGAGAGAGAGAGAGAGAGAGAGAGAGAGAGAGAGAGAGAGAGAGAGAGAGAGAGAGAGAGAGAGAAGCCTTTTGTATCGAGACCAACGTAGACACCTAATATGTTTCTACTCAATGTGAGACTAAACCAATTATGCATACATCTCATACATAAGTATCTAATGTCAGTCACTAATCCACATCTCCATAATACTTTATATCTCCAACACTCCCCCTCAAGTTGAGCATCCTTGATCCTCAACTTGCCAATGTTAGAAATAGCTCTTGAACCATCCTTGATACTCAACACTCCCCCTCAAGTTGAGCATCCTTGATGCTCAACTTGCCAATGTTAGAAATAGCTCTTGAACCAATGCCTTTTCTGCCCTTACATTGATAGGGCAGAAAAAGGACCAGAAAGTTAATAAAAGGGCTACTTATCATAGCAACGACAAAAGTCCATAAGGCTGATTAAATGGCTGCATATAACAACAAAAGCCACTCATCATTGTAGGAGGGACAACAGGTAACAAAAAGGTATGTGTTAAAACCATATGCAAATACATCACCATCAAAAGAAACATAGGGGGGTAGAGATTGTAGCATCCAATAGAGAGTGAACAAAAAAAAACAGACATCTATCCTCACAGATCTCAAGGAAGCAGAAGCACCAGTAGCAACATCAACACTATCAGCCCCAAACAAACATTTTCACAAACAACTACCATGCAGTCTCCACAAACAGCCAGATACAAAAAGTCAGTATAACTCAATATCTAGCAAAAAGTGGCGAGGATCAGCACTGACCATGATCAAAATCTCATGAATCTGTGTTACTCAGTTCAACACTAGCATTCTTCGTCAAAGGAGACAGACAACATCCAAGAAAACCATTGGAGGATCAGGACCATAGAGAGGGACAAATCATTGCATTGTAATCGTTTCACACATGAGAAATCTTAACAGTTAGAAGCAAACTGACGGGGACGTCACACAAAACAAAGCCGATGAATGGACAAGGAGAAAGCAGGAAAAGAAGCAACGTCGTCAGCAGAGGATGAACGTTCGTGAACCATTAACGGACATCTGTGACCATTGACGGACGTCTGTGAAATCAAGTGCTCACTGTTTTTGTGAACACTGTAGACGACAGACGTTCGTGGCACTTGAGGGACATCCGTGAGATATGCTCGAGATTTGACGGAATAAGGGATTTTGTGGCGGAAACTTGCCATTTTGAGTTTTATTTATTTTAAGACTCTTTTATTTCAAGTTTTATGTTTGTTTAGGGTTTTCTTAGCCTATATAAAGGCTTGTAAAGACATTATTAAATTAATTAATTGATTGAATGAAAAAGAGAGCTTGCTTTTGTGCAAACTCTAAAAGACTTGCGAAGAGTTTTCAACCGAGGGAGTGAATCCTTCAAACTTGAGGAGTGAATCTTCATTTCTCGTACAATTTGGTGCGAAGCCGACGTATAACTTTGGTGTGAAGCCTCAGAATCCTTGGTGTGAAGCCTTGGAACTCTATCCTTTTATTTCTGTCTTTTGTAGAATTATTGTCAGGTAATATCTTCCTTTATTTCCGTTGATAAAATCCCAAAAAATCCCAATTCTTGATATCTTTTGATTTTCCCTCTTTTATGGACTATTTCTTCAAGTCTTTTTTTTAAAAAAATTTAAAATCCCCGAGGAGTCAAGACACGATATTGTAACTATTGCTTGGTGTCGTAAACTAGAACAAAACTCGAGTTCCTTCATCGGAGCCGTTTTTCTAGATCGGAATTCTTTATGCATGCGAGCGCTAAAATGGATTAATCTAATTGTTTTATTGAATTCGTTGAATTAATTTTATGCGTTTGGTGATTTCGAATATTTCCGTAATTCAATTCAATCTAAAGTTAATCCCAAATTTGCATATTAGGTTTTAGCGTCTCGTCCCGCGCCAGTTTTTTTGGTACCAGAGATAGGGTTTAGTTTAGGATTAGCCATATAGGATTACCCATATTAAGTTTTAGGTTTCATTGCATATAAGTGTTAGTGTTTTCTTGGTGTCACGATGAATCCGGACCAATTAACCGCTTTCATGGAAAACTTTAATACCCAGATGGCTGCCATACAAGCCCAATTGCAAAATCAACAAGCCCAACAGGCTGATTTAGCGGCACAACTCCAAGAGTTGTCTAGATCGACTCATGGTGAATATCATAGAGTTATTCTTGATGAGAGAAGGAGGGATCCTCCTAGGCGTGAAAATCGTCCCGACCCGGATGAGAGTCACAAAGGCAGTCAAGGTTGACGATCCCACTTTAGAAGGAAAGATGGACCCAAAAATCTTTATAGATTGGGTAGCCGCTATAGATCATTATTTCGATTGGTATGACATGACGGATAAGCGAACAGTGCGGTTTGCCAAAATGAAACTGGTAGGACAAGCCAAAATTTATTAGACAAGTGTGGAACGACGCCGAGAAGCTCTCGAGCGCGAACTCGTCGCCACATGGGCGGACTTGAAAGAAAAGCTTTATGATAAATATGCCCCCATGTCCTACAACCAACATCTCATGGATCAATGGCATGGGTTAAAACAAGGAAACATGTAGGTTGATGATTATATCAATAAGTTTGAGGAGTATGTATATTGGACTAACGCTTATGAGAATCCACACGTCACCTTATCTAGGTTTCGTACTAGTCTACATCCTGAGTTACGAAAAGAACTCATCCCTCATCCTGTTGAGAGTTTAGAAGAATGCTATGCTAGGGTGCAAGAGTTGGAGAGGTATCTCAACACCCCAACCGATGGGCGATTTACTTTGTCCAAACCCGATTTTCGATCTAGCCCTACTGAAAAGGTGAACAATGCCCATGATCAATCCTCAAAACCCGTAAACGCTCAGATTGACAAGGGTAAAGCAACAGTAATCGATAATTCTAGGCGCGCACCCTAACAATGTTATAAGTGTAAAGACTTTGGTCACTTTGCGTCTCAGTGTCCCAGTAAATCACAATCCTTGATTATCCAACAGGATATCGAGAAAGAGAACAATGAGTTGGACGAAGAAGTTTATAAACCCGCTGAAATGCCCAGTGACGAGGAGAATGAAACTTCCGTGAAACCCGTAGGTTGTCTTAGGAAGGTTCCTATTACCGAGGACAGTGTTGGTAGTATGCCCGTACCAAGTGAGTCCTTAGAGTTGGTAGGAGCATATCATCATTCTAACTTACATGGGATTAACAATCAGAATTTATTGATCATTGAAAATATGCCTGATCATACTGTCACATTGAATATGTTTAATGAATTTGATACTAATAGTTTTACATTAATTCCTGATAGTCCCGAGCATGTGGAATCATTTTCAATCTCAAAAAGGGGTAATGATGGAGGCCTAGATCTTCCTCTAGACAAGGGCGACCATCCAATAGTTACAATATCGGATCTTACGCCTATTCTAGATCCAACAACAACTGTTGATCCCTTCCTTATTGAGCAACCAGTCGAACCACACCCACTTACTTAGTTCATATCCCGTACCTTACATGTGTAATATGAGAAAAAGACGAATGAGGAGGTTATAAAAATTCCAAGCTTCAATGCCAATGCAGGTAAACATCATGAGTATCTCACAGTGTGGAAAGGTAAGCCAAGAGTTGGGTTTTCGAAGTGTGACATCCATGAGTTTCGCAAATAATCGGAGATGAGTTTTTCCCACCCGAGGAGTATTGACGGGGAAGTCACACAAAACAAATTCGATGAAAGGACAAGGAGAAAGCAGGAAAAGAAGCAACGTCATCAGCAGAGGACGAATGTCCGTGAACCATTGACGGACGTCCATGACCACATGACGGACGTCCGTGAAAATAAGTGCTCATTATTTTTGTGAACACCGTAGACGATGGACGTCCATGGACACTTGACGGACATCCGTGAGATACGTTCGAGATTTGACGGAATAACGGATTTTGTGACGGAAATTTTTCATTTTGAGTTTTATTTGTGTTAGGACTCTTCTATTTCGAATTTTATGTTTGTTTAGGAATTTTTTAGCCTATATAAAGGCTTGTAAAGACATTATTAAATTAATTAATTGATTGAATGAAAAAGAGAGCTTGCTTTTGTGCAAACCCTAAAAGACTTGCGAAGAGTTTTCAATCGAAGGAGTGAATCTTTCAAACTTGAGGAGTGGATCTTCATTTCTCGTACGACTTGGTGGGAAGCCGACGTATAGCCTTGGTGTGAAGCCTTGGAACTCTATCCTTTTATTCCTGTCTTTTCTAGAATTATTGTCAGGTAATATCTTTCTTTATTTCTGTTGATAAACTCACAAAAAAATCCCAAAACTCTATTTCTTGATATCTTTTGATTTCCCCTCTTTTATGGATTGTTTCTTTAAGTCTTTTTTTAATTTAAAATCCCCGAGGAGTTAAGAAACGATATTGTAACTATCGCTTGGTGTCCTAAACTAGAACGAAACTCGAGTTCCCTCATCGGAACCGTTTTTCTAGATCGGGAATCTTCATGCATGCGAACGCTAAAATGGATTAATCTAATTGTTTTATTGAATTTATTGCATTAATTTATTTATTTTTTTGATCAGTAAAAAAGCATTATATTGCAACACAGCAAGGCGCTGAGAACCCAATACAACAGACACCATGACATGATCAAAACAAACGGGAGAACCCCAACAACAAGAAAAGGTAAAAAATAAAAGAGAAAGAAACTCAGCCCCGGCCAGCACCTAGCCCGGATCCCATATCAAAGAAGTTTTCCCTCTCCCCTCTGCAGCTCCCCCCTCCCAAAAATCAACAAGGTCCATGACCGATTTGATTATAAACCCCGTGGACCTGCTAATATTCTCAAAAACTCTGGAGTTGCGCTCAAGCCACAGACTCCAATAAACCGTGAAGACCACAAATCTAGACTGCGCTCGTCTATCAGCGTCTCCCATCCCATGGACCCAACTCAGAAGATGCTGATATGGGGTCTCCGCCATAACCCAGCTCAGGCCCAAATATTTGCAAACCACATTCCAAACCGCACAGGCCGTCCGACAATAAAGGAAAAGGTGTGCCGCAGTCTCCTCCCCCTCAGTGCACATAACACAGGAAGCCGCAACCTCTTTCCCCCTACGTATTAACTGGTCCCGCGTGAGTATTCTATCCTTACAAAGCGTCCACACAAAAAACCTGATCTTATGGGGGATAGGAACTTCCACAGCCATCTGTCACGGGGTAACTTTTTTTCGACGCCCGTGCGGCGCCTTGCTGCCGCTACAACGAGGCCAACCTAACTCAGATACCAGTTTATCACGAAGCATAACCTAACGCTCGTGCAACATCTCGCTGTCGCGCCCAGCGAGACCAACTCATCCAACCATCACTCTGATACCACCCGCCTAGAGGACGGGAACTCCCACATTGTGGTTGCCTTCACTTGAGGTAAACCCCCTCAATGCATCGTGTCTAACTGCGACACGCATGCCAGCACCTCAGTGCTACTTGGCTTGCCTAGCTTCACCCTGTGCAATGCACTAGTCCCTCGCTTCAGACAGTGGCATGCGTCTCTTCATGCCATTCAACCCAACCATCGTGTGTGGCCCATGAGACCAACACACTTGGAGTAGCATGCAGCTCTTCATGGTATCCAAACTAAGCATCGTGTGTGGCCCATGCGACCAGCACACTTTCGCATCAGGCCCTCAGCTAGTGTGCGCCATTGCGTCCCACGTAGCCCTTGAGTGCCCTTGTGAGGTCACCGACCCATGTGCACCGCGACGCCGGCACGGGGCCACATGGTAACCTCACCCCAGGTGACACATGGCATCGCCGCATCGCTGCAGCGATGTTCTAGGCCCACCCTTAACCTAGAAAGCCCATGCGCTTGTCCCGCAATGCAAGGCCCCATGTGTGGGAGAATAGCTCTACAGTTCCCTTTCCCCTCCTATATAAGGGTAAAACAGTCATTCAGCCAAAATGGCAGGAGAACCTCAAACCTATTGGTTTGACATACCGCAACGCCCTCCCACATCGCTAGCCCAGCTTGGCCTAGTCACATCCGTGTCGCGACCCCGCCTTACCCACATGCGGCCGTGTCGCATCCTCGCAGCGCGACCACGTCGCCAGGCCCTATGTCGCGTGCCCTCCTAGCACCACACGTCGTGCCCCAAGCGCCGTGCTGCAAGCTCGAGTATTGGCCCCGTCGCACAGTGCCATCCTCTAAGCCCACACGTCTTGTGCAGTCATGCATCAGCGTCACTTACGACCGTGTCGCGTCTGTGTCGCGTCCGCATCGTGTCCGCATCACGACCACATCGCGAGACCCTCATGGCCTCATGCTCACATAGCACTGCGTCGCGACCAAGTCGCAAGGCCCTCATGGCCTCACGTCGCGTGCCCTCATGGCACCACATGGCATACCCTCATGGCACCGCATTACGTCTGAGTCGTGACTGTGTCTCGTATCCACTCGACGCCATATCGGGTCTGTCATTGCACCCGGATGCCGTGCGCCCTTGGCACCGCATCATGTGCCCTCTTGGCACCGCATTGCTTGCTTACAAGCTAGATGTCGCGTGTCCTCTTGACACCACATCGCGTGCCATCATAGCATCGCCTCATGTGCCTTATAGCACTCGGACGTCGCGTGCCCTCTTGACACCAAGTCGCGTGCGCCTACGCGGAGCACCGCATTACGTGCCTTATGGCACCGGGACTTCGCGTGCCCTTTTGGCACTACGTCGCGTGCCCTTACGCAGAGCACCGCACTACATCCCCCCACGTGCGTCTAGTCGCTGTCGCATCGTGTATAAGGGACACATGCTCGCGTTACAGGGCCGCATGCCTCTGTGTCCACGCACTACACGGCTAGCCATAAGGTCCGCTTAGCTTCTTGCTAACTAAGTGTCCAGCTCCAACGTCGTCATGCCTTCATGCTGGCGCACAGATTAATGAGGCCGTCACACATCGCCCCTCGAACATAATTAGCGGGCGACGCATCTCCAACTTATATAAGCTTTTGACTGTAAAGCTGCCATCCCTACTCGAAGCCCACACCCTCTGATCAGCCCCCCCTCTGATTACACTATTCTGCATACAACAGCTGAAGTAGATTAGAGAACTCCTCCATCTCGCAATCAGTCAACGAGCTACGGGTATGAACAGTCCAGACCACTGCCCTATTGACAAGCGATACAAACTGGTCTATCATTCCCCCTGGATTTATCGACAATGCATAGATGCCAGGGAAGCTAGATTTAAGAGGTTTGTGGGCCAACCAGACATCCTCCCAAAACCGAATTCTGGTTCCGCACCCCCAACTAAAGCGCAATCCCCTTGCAAAGCTGGACCAAACCCCACACAACCCTTTCCACCATACAGAAGAATTTCTGCTTGCGATCGTACAAATACCCCAATCACCCGAGGCCTGCCCATACTTCTCAACCAACACCTTTCTCCAAATCTCCTCCCTCTCCTCATCCCTACCAGCTCTCCAGAACCATTTCCCAAGAAGTGCGCGGTTGGTCTGCCTAAGACTGCGTATACCCAGTCCCCCCTCGGCAACTGGCAATTGACAAACCTCCCATTTTACCAGATGATATCTTCATCCCAAGCCCGATCCTTCCCACAAGAAGGAACGCTGGATTCTCTCAAGGCAGCAAATCACCTTCATCGGGTAGTAAAACATTGACATATAAAAAATGGGCAAGGAAGAGAGAACCGCCTTGATGAGGACCAATCTACCAGCGCAGCTCAAAAGCTTACCTTTCCAAGCGGAAAGACGCGGCTGAAAACGCTGAACGACGGGTTGCCAATCCTGGGCCGTAAGGTTCCTGATACCCAAAGGAAGACCAAAATAGGTAATGGGCAAATTCTGAGTCGGGTAACTGGTGGAGAGAGCAAGCGATGCCAAGATGTCCTCGCCGACCCCAATCCCCGTAATGGCCGATTTAAGTTGGTTGATTCGCTGCCCCGAGGCAGCCTCATATATCGACAACACATCCCCTAACACCCTGAGCTTAGAAGCCTCCGCCCTCCCAAAGAGAATGGTATCATCCGCGTACTGCAGATGAGTGATGCACCTGCCTTGCGTCCCCACCCGAATGCCGGAAATGAGCTGACATTCCTTAGCTCGATCGATTAAACGAGAAAGCATCTCGCTCACCACATTGAAGAGGAAAGGGGATAGAGGATCCCCTTGCCGGATACCTCGAGAACTCTTGAAATAACTAGCCGGAGTGCCATTGACCATTACCGAGAACCACGCTGAAGAGTAACAACCATGCATCCATTTTCTCCAGATGTCGCCAAATCCCATCCTTCCCAGCATATAGTCAATACCCTCCCAACAGACACGGTCATAATCCTTTTCCATATCCACCTTCCAAACCGCTGCTGGACATCTCTGAGTATGAGCGGAATGGATGGTCTCATTAGCCACCGCAACAAGATCCACCAACTGTCTACCACGCACAAAAGCACCCTGATTCCCGGAAATTATTTTGTTCATCAGTGGTTTTAATCTGTTAGCAAGCACTCTTGCCATAATCTTATAGAGACAGTTGGTCAAACTGATCGGCCGGTAGTCGGAAATATCTTCAGCGCCCTCGCGTTTCGGGATGAGGGTAATAAATGTGGAACCAAGCGCCCTCCCGACAAAACCATCATTGTGAAACTCCGACATGACCTCCATCAGCTCAGCCCTGATCAGCCCCCAAAACGCCCGGAAAAACTCCATAGTGAACCCGCCTGGGCCTGGTGCTTTATTCCGCCCACCAAATCTGATAGCATGCCACACCTCATTCTCCATAAAAACCTGTTCCAATGCTTCCCTCTCCGCCACCAAAATTGTTTGAAAGGACACTCCATCCAACTGTGGACGCGTAAAGCCCTCATCCGTATATAAGGATTTGTAGAACGCAACAATTCGCTCCCGAACCTGATGGGTGATTTCGAATATTTCCGCAATTCAATTCAATCTAAAGTTAATCCCATATTCGCATATTAGGGTTTTAGCGTGTCGTCTCGCATCACAAACTATGAGACGTCTTTCCACAGAAGCACTCGAATATTATCACAGTAGCAGGCATCACTTCATCTGATACAAATCACAGCAAGAAACCGAGTTTTCTTAAATATTTGTGCATAATATGCAAATTGCATCAACATGGATGCCCCAAAAATAGAACCGTGATTCAAGAAATTGAGAGATCTCACTCAAATCTTCATGCATCCCATAAGACATGTTCCAACAGAAGCAAACCGATCCATCCTCATGCCATTTGTAGGATAAAAGAAAATTCATGGATCTCAGAAACATAAAATCTCGAGATCTAGAGAGAAATAGGGTTTACCGATCAAAAAAAGAAGAGAGAAATAGGGTTATAGAAAATCCTTTGAAACACCTTCAATATGGCCTCAAATGGCTTCAATCTAAGGAAAGAAAAAGAGCAGAATAACATTCCGTTCCATACTGTACTTGGATCAAAGGTCTTAAAGGATTGAATGCCCCAAATTGTCCTGGTACACTATGAATCCAGTTCTATATAGAAATTCCTTTGAAATTTCACTATTGAGGCCTCAAACCAAAATATTGCAAGAGAGAGATGATCATGGGGAGAATCCAATTCAAACAATGTTAGTTTCACCCATTCTGAGAGGTCGAAGTTTGAACTTTCTAACATCAACATGGCATCAGTATAGAAGGAGAACCAAGATGGTTTTGCTTCTGGAGAAAGACATGGGCCACCATAAAGAACCAACATTCCCTATTTGTGATGCACAAAGATCCAATGGGGTTGCTATTGCATAACATACATCAAACGAAATTAAAAAAAACTAAAACAAAGGACGTGCGCCATCGTCCTCTCATACCATGCAGAAAACTATAATAAAATAACTAAAGAGGAGAAAATACCCATTTAAGGTTTATGAGAGAGAGAGAGAGAGAGAGAGAGAGAGAGATGTATTAGGGGCAACATTGCCTCCTAAGACATTTCTACTCAATGTGGGACTTAAGCCCACTATGCATACCTGTCATACATAAGTATCTACTGTCACTCACTAACACACATCTCCATTATACATTATATCTCCAACAGATCTTTCTGCTTTATTTGTCTTCTAGAAAGTAGGTTGAATTAACTTTTTTATTTTTTTATTACATGAGAGTCCAAGATACGATGGAAGTCTAGTTAGAGTAAAAGTAGGAGTTTCCATTTTATTTCTATATATTGTAACTCTGTAAGCTACTCGAAATTTAGATAGAGTGGAAATTTTTATGAAACAAGACTATAGAAGAGAAGAAGGACAAAACTTTTGAGTCCTCTCCTTGTTGCTGGTTCTCGAGACTTTTAGGTGACTCATCTAGTGCTGCATTTCAGTCTTTTTTGACTCAAAAGTTTGTGAATACTACTGCTGCAATCTGATCATATATTACTGCTGACAGGTGTGCTGACTAGTAATATCTTCTATCTAAATTCTTATCTGTAGAGTAGTGTTTAGTCAGATTTCACATTGATATTTTGAGGTGCTGTTACACTATGTTTTAACACAGATTTCTGGAGTGTTCTTTCCGTTTTTATCGGCGATCGAGACTGTTTTTGCACAGAAACTAGAGAGGCTGTTCGACTGTATTTTGTTACAGTAACACCAGAATTTAAAGAGGTTATAATGTCCTTAATTGTTATGGGCTGCGGTTCTACATCTAGAGGTATCAAAGCTGCACCAATTGGGATCCGATTTACATATAATGGGTCCCGATTTTCATTAAAGAAAAAGCTGTTTGTCTGGTGATGCATGTTTGAAATATATTATTTCTCAAATGTCATGCATTAATAAGTTTGATCGTATAATATCTTCAATAAAACCAGACAATGCAGTGGATGACCGGATCATTTTGTGAAAAGAACATAATTGAAATCAGAAAAAGCAATGGTTTGAGCAGCAATCAATGTTCATGGTGCTAATGTTTAGGCAGTTTAGGTTCATTTGCTTCTCAGGATGTTGTAGCGGCCATTGCTTGGTGCAGTGGTAAAAGGCTTGGGCTGTCAGTTGTGAAGACGGGAGTTCAAGTCCTGAACAGCCACTTTGTGCGTAAAAAAGCAACGGTTAGGTCTATATCCCGTCCACACCTCCCAGCACCCGGGGTCAGCACTGGGTAATGGCCTTTTCTTTACTTGCCATTGGGGGAACTGACGCAGGACGGTACCCTAAACTACGTGAACGATATGATTGAATTTTGCCGAAATTAAATTGGAATTAAACTAAATAATGAAACTTGCAAAATATAACGAATACCTCAGGGTCTCGTAGTATTCCTTGGGAGAATCACGTATAATTCAGGCAGGGTTCAGTCCAGGCGCTAAATCCGTTAGGTTGCAGCGCAGATCGATCCTAGAGATAGAACTCTAGGTTTCTTTCCAGATTAGGGTGCTCACGATTCAATGATGGGATCACTGATTTTCTCTGATTATCAGGTGCGGAAAGTTTAGTAACTCTACTGGGCTCTACGGTTGTTGAATCGGATTGATTCAAGGATTTAGAGAAATTTAGGGTTTGGGATTTCACAAGAAGATGGTCGATTTAGGGTTGTAGAATCACGCAAACAAAGATAAAAGAGGTAGATAGAATTGTAGGCTTCACACCCTTGGCTTCGCACCAAACCCTTCTCGGGAAGAAGATTCACTCTTCGTAGAGGCTCATCTCAAGCACACATAAGCAAAAGCTCTTTTCATTCATAATAAAAAAATCTCCTCAATAGAGTGTTTACAAGGCCTTTATATAGGCTAAGAAAACCCTAAATGAAATAAAACTCGCACTAAAAGAGTTCTAAAATAATAAAAGACTAAAAAAATTTAAATAAAAGAAAATTTTCGTCACTGGGCCCGCTCGAGCGAGGATTATAACCGCTCGAGCGAGCTTAAGTGGCCGCTCGAGCGAGGGCCCGCTCGAGCGAGGATTATAACCGCTCGAGCGAGGGCTTGCTGCGGCACTTCTCCTTGCGGTTTTCAGAATGTCCTCTGTTGCCTAGTTTTAATTTCCATTCCTCTTCTTCCGACGTCGGTACACGCGAAAAGGTCCATATCCGATGTCTACAATGTCGGCGTCCCCGTCAATTCTCCCGGGCCGAAAAGGCTTCATCACCGATGAAGCGGCGTCGTGATAGTGCTCGAGTATGTCGGGGTTCAAACGTCGAACTTCGTCTTCAGCGACCCATGAGTTCTCGGAGTCCGGCTTTCCAAACCACTTGACCAAGTACTTTTGAATTCCACCATCATGGGTGGATATCGCCATATCATCTAGTATTCCTTTGATCTCCTCTCTGCGTTGCTTGTGTGGGGAAGGGAAGGGTAGGGGTTGCAGGGTGGGGCTGGAATGTGGGCTCGGGGCTGCGTGGAAGGGGTTGTGAGGGAGTGGGGCTGGGGCTACAGAGGGAACCAGGTTCTCCACATTGAATGTAGAGCTGACCCCTATATCAAGTGGAAGCTCGAGAACATATGCATTAGGGCCGCTCCTTGCCACAATTCTAAAAGGCCCAGCGCCACGGGCTTGAAGTTTCTTTGCAGCTCCCAATGGGAACCGCTCAGGCCTAACCCGAACCATGACGTAATCTCCAACCTGAAATTCCTTGAAGCGCCTGTGCGCATCCGCAGATATTTTATATTGTTCATTGCTAGCATTAATTCTTTTTCTAATTTCAGCATGCAATTCATGTATATGCTGTGCAAATGAATCGGCTAACTCAGAAACTCGATGAGATGCAGACATGGGAATTAAATCAATTGGTATTCTAGGCCTATGACCAAGGACGACCTCAAAAGGACTCATACCTAGGGACCTATTGGCTGAATTGTTATATGCAAACTCGGCTAAAGGCAAAATAGAATCCCAAGTCCTAGGTTGATCACCAACAAGACAACGGAGAAGATTACCTAAGCTCCTATTGGTGGACTCCGTTTGGCCATCTGTTTGAGGATGATAGGCCGAAGAAAATTGGAGCATGGTACCCATCATGTGCCATAAAGTTTTCCAGAAGTAACTGGTAAATCTCACATCTCGATCCTACACAATCGTCTGGGGTAAACCATGTAGACGCACAACCTCCCCGAAAAATAGTTTGGCTATGTGAGCCGCATCGGAGGTTTTGGAGCAGGGTATGAAGTGGGCCATCTTAGAAAAGCGGTCCACTACCACAAAAATGGAATCGTGCTTTCGTTGAGTCTTTGGAAGTCCTAGAACGAAATCCATGGAGATGTCTTGCCACGGGGTGTGTGGCACGGGCAAAGGGGTGTACAAGCCCGTATTTTGTTTTATATGCTTTGCAACTTGGCATGTACGACATTGTTTTACGACCCTGGAGACATCTCTCACACGGCTAGGCCAATAGAACCTATCCTCAACAAGCGCACTGGTTTTATCGCGCCCAAAATGTCCGGCAATCCCTCCGGCATGTAACTCCCAGATGAGGAAGTCACGCAATGAAGTGCGAGGATGCACAAACGATTCCTTTGAACAAATACCCATCCGAGGTATATTCGGAGTTATTGTTGTTCGAATTTTCAAAGAAAGTAGTGTATTCTGCCCCGAAATCTGGGCAATCAGGATAATCTTGCTTCAACTGCTCAAATCCGATGACCTCGGTGCTCATAGACTGCAAAGTCATGACTCGACGACTAAGCGCATCAGCAGCCTTGTTCTCGGCACCGGCCTTATGCTTCAAAACAAATGTGAACCCTTGAAGGTACTCGACTCACTTCGCGTGCCTCGGGTTCAACTTTTTCTGGGAAGCAAGGAAACGTAAGGCTTCGTGGTCAGAAAACAACACAAATTCTTGCGGTCTTAGGTAATGTTTCCAATACCACAGAGATCGGACGATCGCATAAAACTCCTTGTCATAGGTGGAGTATTTACGCTGCCTCATTGAATTTTCTCACTAAAATAGGCCACGGTGGCCTTCGGCTCAAGATTCGCCTATGCCTACACCCGATGCGTCACATGCTACTTCGAAGACTTTAGAAAAGTCTGGTAGGCGCATGACGGGTGCAGTAACCATTTTCTCTTTTATCTCGGCAAAGGCCCTCGTCGCGGCTTTGCTCCATAGGAACTCCCCTTTTCTCATGCAATCGGTAATGGGAGCCATGATGGTGCTAAAATTTCAGATGAAGCGACGGTAAAATGTGGCCAAACCGTGGAAGCTACGGACTTCATGAATATTCCGAGGTTCGGGCCACTCCACAATGGCCTTAACCTTTGTAGGGTCCGCTACCATCCCGTCTACCGAGACAATGAATCCCAAGAATACAACAAAATGCTGTATGAAGGTGCACTTCTTGAGATTCGCGTATAACTTCTCTCCCCTCAAGGTGTCACAAACCAACCTTAGGTGGATGATGTGTTGTTCCTTGTCTGGGCTGTAAATCAGGATGTCATCAAAGTATACGACAAGGAATTGGCCAAGGAATGACCTCAACACTTGGGTCATGAGCCTCATAAATGTGCTCGGGGCATTGGAAAGCCCAAAAGGCATGACCATCCACTCATAAAGACCGTCTTTGGTCTTGAAGGCGGTTTTCCATTCATCACCAGGGCGAATACGCACCTGATGGTAGCCACTTTTAAGGTCTATCTTGGAAAAGATAGTGGCTTCAACCATCATGTCAAGCATGTCATCGAGCCGCGGTATGGGAAACTGATATTTAACAGTGATCTTATTAATCGCTCGGCTATCCACACACATGCGCCATGTACCATCTTTCTTAGGCATGAGTAATGCTGGTACAGCAGACATACTCAGACTCTCTTTTATGAACCCCTTTTGTAGGAGCTCACTGACTTGCCGAGTCAACTCGGCATGCTCAACCGAATTCAACCTGTAGTAGGGCAGGTTCGGTAATGTCGATCCGGGAACTAAGTCAATTGCGTGTTGAATGTCACGCATGGGAGGGAGCTCACTAGGTAAGTCTTCGGGGAAGACATCCGCAAATTCATTCAGGATGGGCTCTACCTCCTTGGGGTACTCACAGACTGACTCAGAAGTACTCTCAACAGTAACAACGACATACACAACACTCTCATCTTTTGATGCTCTCTCAAACTCTGAAGGGGTCACAATATTGATGGCCTTAGATTGACCTCCCTTCTTCTCAACTCTGTTGACTGATGGTGCTTTGGGAGCCAAAGGGTTAAGAGTGATTTTCTTGCCCTTGTAATTGAACGTACAAATGTTAGATCGCCCAAAAATAGTCACGTTCAAATCATAGAGCCATGGCCTTCCTAAGATAATGTGGCCCACATCCATTGGTACCACATCTCACCATAGGGTGTCAGTGTATGAACCCAACTGTATGGGTACACGACACCTCTGAGATACGGGAATGGATGAGGAGTCAACCCATGCGACTTTGTAAGGTCTTGGATGGGCTTCAGGTGTAAGCCCTAAGCGGGTGACGGTATGTTCTGACACCACATTGGTGCAGCTTCCGTTATCCACGATTACCCTACAACTCTTTGTTCCACATGTGGCAAAGGTGTGGAAGATGTTCTCCCTTCGCCAATCCTCCTTTTCATCCCGTTGAGGCTGTGCAAAGGCACACCTCACAACTAGAGCGCGACCCATGCTATCACCTTTCTCGTCACTAGGTGTGGCATTCGGCTCAAAGACCTCTTCCTCATAAACTCCTTCACTCTCTTCTCCTTCCCCGTCAATGAAGAGATTCCTTTGTGGGTCTCTCGTAGGGCATTGGGCGGCAAAGTGTCCCAACCCTTGACATTTATAGCATTTGACATGAGACCCACTCTTCGAGGATTCTCCGACTACACCCTTACCTTTGTCAAACCTCACATTGGTAGATGTGGGTTGTGTGGGTTTGGCAGGCGGGTTTCCAGCACTAGATTTCACTTCGCCAGTACGGAATTGACTAGTGTGAAAATTAGATCGCCTAGTCACCGTCATTTTCAAATATCGTTCAAGGTCTTGAACGACGGTGTAACACTCGGCGAGAGTCTCAACAGGGTGGGAGACTAACTCTTTCTGCAAGTCAAATCTTAATCCGGTACGAAATCTGGATAGAGTGACTTGGGGGTCTTCGGATACCTTGGCTCTCATCATGAACTCTTCAAATTTGCCAATGTAATCCGATACGAGCATACTACCTTGGCGCAGATTTTGCCATTGGTCAATGAGACGATGGTAGTATGAAGAAGAAGG
This sequence comes from Chloranthus sessilifolius, assembly GCA_021018995.1. NCBI lineage: Eukaryota > Viridiplantae > Streptophyta > Magnoliopsida > Chloranthales > Chloranthaceae > Chloranthus > Chloranthus sessilifolius. The sequence continues at coordinate 1,156,641 of CM037586.1, read as the reverse complement.
AACGCATCAGAAGTCGCTCCTTCATGTCCTCCCAATGGGTAATGGGAGCACAACCCGCATTCGTTCTGATGCGTTCAACGTTGACCCAAAAGAGTCGGGCTTGACCTATGAGCTTCATCTTAGCAAGTCTAACACGCCTCTCATCGCTCATGCCAAACCACTCAAAGTGCTGGTCCATATCGGATAACCAGTCAAGGAAGACTTGAGGATCTAGCCTTCCATCGAAAGTCGGGAACTCAACTCGGACATTTTTGAGGAGCCTCCCTTCCGGGTCGTAGTCATCTCCATGATGATCAAACCTATGATTCCGGCTCCGATTATGTTGGTAGCCATTTCGTTCAAACGTGACCATTACGCCACTTGCAGTGGTTCAAAGTACTCATCACCCTCATCTAATCGATTGGCTCGGTCTAACAATCTCTCATTGGATGTTTCGAGAGTCCTTTGGGCTGCCTCTAAGGTAATCATTCGATCGTTGATCGATTTTAGGTCAGCCCTCAGGCTGTTAAGAGCTTCGGTAATCCCACTCATGTCCATGGTGATACGGGTCACTACTGACGGGTTCTAGAATGGAATGCAAGATGAATACTTTGTCCAAAACAGAAATAATATGTGATGAAAATAAAGTGCAATGAATGCAATGTCACACAATATGCCCTAACCTAGAACCTAGGGCTCTGATACTAAAACTGACGCAGGACGGTACCCTAAACTACGTGAACGATATGATTGAATTTTGCCGAAATTAAATTGGAATTAAACTAAATAATGAAACTTGCAAAATATAACGAATACCTCATGGTCTCGTAGTATTCTTTGGGAGAATCACGTATAATTCAGGCAGGGTTCAGTCCGGGCGCTAGATCCGTTAGGTTGCAGCGCAGATCGATCCTAGAGATAGAACTCTAGGTTTCTTTCCAGATTAGGGTGCTCACGATTCAATGATGGGATCACTGATTTTCTCTGATTATCAGGTGTGGAAGGTTTAATAACTCTACTGGGCTCTACGGTTGTTGAATCGGATCGATTCAAGGATTTAGAGAAATTTAGGGTTTGGGATTTCACAAGAAGATGGTCGATTTAGGGTTGTAGAATCACGCAAACAAAGATAAAAGAGGTAGATAGAATTGTAGGCTTCACACCCTTGGCTTCGCACCAAACCCTTCTCGGGAAGAAGATTCACTCTTCGTAGAGGCTCATCTCAAGCACACATAAGCAAAAGCTCTTTTCATTCATAATAAAAAAATCTCCTCAATAGAGTGTTTACAAGGCCTTTATATAGGCTAAGAAAATCCTAAACGAAATAAAACTCGCACTAAAAGAGTTTTAAAATAATAAAAGACTAAAAAAATTTAAATAAAAGAAAAATTTCATCACTGGGCCCGCTCGAGCGAGGGCTCGCTCGAGCGAGCTTAAGTGGCCGCTCGAGCGAGGATTATAACCACTCGAGCGAGGGCTTGCTGCGGCACTTCTCCTTGCGGTTTCCAGAATGTCCTCTGTCGCCTAGTTTTAATTTCCATTCATTTTCTTCCGACGTCGGTACACGCGAAAAGGTCCATATCCGATGTCTACAATGTCGGCGTCCCCGTCAGGAACTCACTTGTTAAATGGACCAAGAATGGAGAAGGGTCCTTGACTTACAAATTTTTTATTCATGATTTGTGTTGCTTTTCAGTCTTGGAGTTCCATTATGTCTTTCATATTTATAGACAATGAAGATTAAGAGATGGTCATCTTGTAAACATGTGGCTCCATTGTGGATTTGCTCAATGGAATATATATAAGCGAGCCTAGTAATGCTGCTATATACCGGAAGTTTATCTAAGCTTTAATATTGTGTGGTCTGGACTCCTTTGTAAAGACATGTTCTTACTTCTAGAGTTTGGAGGATTACTTAACCGTGGTGTATTTTCTTTTCAAAGATAAAATTTTAAGGTTCTGTTCATCAAAAGAAGTGTTTTAATTAATTAATCATATATAATTTAATTAATTGTTATTTATAGGATTTTGTTAAATTTAAATGCAAAATTTCTGCTGAATTAACACTAAAGGCTTTACTACAATGTTCTGTATCTTGAAATACATCCCGTCCTTCATTTCATTAACTGTTAAATATAGGGCACTTTATATCCTTGATTACTGTCTCACATTCACTGTTTTATTTGCTTCATCAAATCTCCAGTCCTGAAAATGACGTGTTGTTGTATCAGAACTTTTGTTGCTCCACTTGAGAGACTAAAGCTGGAGTATATAGTTCGTGGTGAACGAAGGAATTTATTTGAGCTCATTAATACAATTGCGAATTCTCAAGGTGTAAAAGGCTTCTGGAAGGGAAATTTTGTCAATATTCTTCGTACAGCTCCATTCAAAGCTGTAAATTTCTATGCTTATGATACATATCGAAAACAACTTCTCAAAATCTCTGGCAATGAAGAAACAACAAATTTTGAGAGATTCCTAGCTGGCGCGGCGGCTGGAATTACTGCCACTATACTCTGCTTACCAATGGACACTGTATGTTCCAAAAGATCACAAAAATAATAAACATATTTTATTATGTTTTAAACTTTCTCTCTCTACTATTATTTGTTATGGCATATGAAATCTTCTACATCGTTACTTATAATGATGATGCTCTGGTGTTCTTTTGGTGACTGCATATTGGGATTACATTTCAGGTAGGAAGTTATCGTTTCCCCATGTGTTTTTAGTTTGATAAGGAATTGCAATATTTGCAGGTTTTAAAATGGGCAGCAGAAGTATGGTTTCAAATGGGAATGCCAGGTTATGAAACTTAGATCTATTTGAAGTGGAATTAATTTTACTTTCTAACTTCCTATAGTATATATGTAAAAAAAATATGGAAAAATAACTTCCTATTATAGCACAGGACTCGATATTTGTCCCTCATTACCAGTATTTAACATTACCGATACAAAAGAAATATTAAGAACATTTAGTCGATGATTATGGCTGCTTGAGGGAAGGCACAAGTGAAACACATTGAGGTACTAGTAAAACCATACTTAGGGGAATCTGTTTCTCCCAAAAAGAACTTATGTATCTCACTTCTTTTTTTCCTTATTCGGTTCATGTGTATTAATAACTATTGTAACAATATTGCAAAATTAAATATCCCTCTGGATCCATTTGCTAGGTGTTTTGGCTCCATATTGTGGGCTAGGAATCAGTATTGGTGGCAGAGGAGGATGGAGTGAGAGTTGAAGACTGGTGGTTTTCGTGCGGCCAAGAAGGTGCTTGACCCTAAGCATCCAGTGGTGCTTTGATCTGGGTATTGGCTTTGTAAGTATTGTGGGAACGTTAACTTCTCTAGGAGAACCGTTTGCCATAGATTTCGTTGCGAAGTTGCTAAGAGTAGTGAGAAGTAGTTCGTAGAGACTCGATCGTAGAGACCATGGTTGTCAAGGCGAGGCCATACCGAATGGCGAGGCAAATCGCCATATGAACCTATATGGCGAGAATGCATATATGGCAATGCCATGGCGGAATGACGCAAGGGCGACCATCGCCGTTATTTTGAATTTTTTTATAACTTATAACCTTATAACTTATGTTCGATAAGTTTTATCCATCATATTTAACGTTTAAGTGAAACCCTCTAGTCTCTCTTGCAACCCCTCTCTCGCAGCTCCTCTCTCTCGTCTTTCTCGCAGCCACTCTCTCTCTTTCTGTTAACGCATGTGTGTATATTATTTTAATCTCTCTCTCTCTCTCTCGTCTTATTTATTTATTTATTGGTACTCTCATTTTTTTTAATCCAAATAGCACCTTCGTAATCAATCAATGACCGTCAACCCTCAAGTTCTTCGTAGACTCTCGCGCATGTATGATTTTTTTAAATATTTTTTTACTATTTTCTATCTGAGTTATTTTTTATTTATTTATTTTTTTTTTTTCGTGGGGGGCCCGACAACTGATCTTGAGATCATGAAAATATCATCAGATGACCGTTCTAATCTTTCCCCACAACTGATCTGCCTAATTAATTAGTTGAATTGTTTTCGTCCTCTATAAAAAATATAATAAAAATTAAAAAATAGTAAAAAATTATATATATATATATATATATTAATGATTAATAAAAAAAAAAGTATTAATAACAATTATGAAATGGCCTCGCCAGGGCATGGCGAGCTTCTTTGCCATGATCTCGCCACACCTCCTTAACTACCTTGGTAGGGACGCGAGTTCCGTGGATGGTTTACATCATTTTGGATAGACCATTCTCCACAGACAACAGGCTAAGGACCTTGCTGAGGGTTGGCAGGTGGCAGATAAAAGATTATGTGGTGCTGAGCACTATTTTCATAGAGATGGTGGAGACAATATTTGGGTAGGCATACTGACGTGGTCCCAGCCTCACAGGCACTAGCCGACAACACCAACAGTCCAAAAAGAACTTTCTAGTGTCGGCAAAAGTTGTCCCTCTCTCGGTGATGACATCAACATGCAATCTTTTGTGGACGTCATTACCGACAGGGACCTAAGGGGCGTCAACAAAGTGGGGAATTTATGGCCACCTCAGATAACCTAAATTTCTCCTTCGATATTAACAACGGAAGTTATAAAATAAGAGAGAGAGAGGTTACTGTCTTTAAATGGAATATATCATTCATTGAACTTAAAAGAAAATTTACATAGATTGGTTGAGGGGGAGAGAGAAGTGGGCATCTCTGCCCCTAACAAAAAAAGTTTTCTCCTTCGTTTCCAGGAAGGAGATGGTGCTGTTGCCTAGGAGGTGGTAAAAAAAGAGTCACCTGAGAAGACGTGGTGCTTGAATGCCGCGAGTGGATCATCGATGAAACCCACCACCCTATCCAAAGTGTAGCTACATACTTGAACTTAAAGAAAATTTACACAGATTGGTTGAGGGGGAGAGAGAAGTGGGTATCTTTGTCCCTAACAAATTTTTTTTTCTCCTTCGTTTCCAGGAAGGAGATGGTGTTGTTGCCTAGGAGGTGGTAAAAAAAGAGTCGCTTGAGATGACGTGGTGCTTGAATGCCGCGAGTGGAGCGTCGATGAAACCCACCCCCTATCCAAAGTGTGGCTACATACTTGAACTTACAGAAAATTTACACAGATTGGTTGAGGGGGAGAGAGAAGTGAGCATCTCTGCCCTTAACAAAAAAAGTTTTCGTCTTCGTTTCCAGGAAGGAGATGGTGCTGCTACCTAGGAGGTGGTAAAAAAAGAGAGTCGCCTAAGATGATGTGGTGCTTGAATGCCGCGAGTGGAGCGTCGATGAAACCCACCACCTTATCCAAAGTGTGGCTACATATTTTCGTCCTTCCCCTCCACGACTGGACCAGGGAGATCCTCAACACCATTGGACGACAATGTGACATCTACCTCAGAGCCATTAGGAGGTCCCTCAACCTCTGACACGTGATTTTTGCGAATCCACATGGTGTTGGAGTACCTGAGCTCCATCCCAAAGAGGGGGGGGGGGGACATGGGCATCAATCACCAATGCTTTCGGTGCTGGATCGAGAGGGCTGAAGATGGCGGCAATGACGATTTATTGTCCCTGGTAGTCTGACTAGCTGATGTGCAACACTCGTTGAGAGAGGGGAGGAGGATAACGAGCATCAATGGCCGACGCTTCCAGTGATGGATTGAGCTCGAGACGGCTGAAGGTGGAGACAATGACGATATATCGTCCCTGGGAGTCCGACGAGCCGATGTGCAACACCCACTTAGCGGATTGGAAAGTAGCTTCGAGTGATCAACTCCATGTTCAAGGGGTAGGGGGAGTGCTGGAGACGTCCCATATCTTAAAAAATTGTTCATGCAAGATGGGTCGACCGAGTCAATGGCAGAGAGGAGTTCGACTATGGTGGTGCGGGGGCATGGTGATGGTGCTTTTGACTCGAAGGATTTCAGGAAGAGAAAGGATCTTGAACCCTTCAAAGGTTGGCTTAATCGAATGGTTAGGATCGAGTTAAAGAGTTGAAACTCAAATGGGGTTGGTGAGGCATCAGTTCGACTTAAATAAGGACGCTCTAACCTCTGGGTTTGATTCGACTATTGAACTTGCGCTCCCAGAAGATGAACGGTCGGTATCTATTGATATGATGCTGCATGGGGCTGCATGCCAGGACGTCCAATCGACCTCCATACCGACTACTCTCTTGATCTTCGAACACGTCTCCCAAGAGCAGTTTACTCAAGGCACATTTGGGGTGATGACATGTGGCGATTGTGATGGAACCATTAATGAGGGCATCATGGTTCACATTTATGGGGACGCTTTAATTACTCAACTCTTAATGATTGACCAAGATACACCCTGTTCGGAGTGCATTGATATCTGTGTTAGGGATACACTGGCGGGTCACGTGGCAATGGCCACAAAGCTTATATTAATTGTCCACCTGGTACTCCTCATGCGTCCAAGTCAAAGAGCTCTCAGGGGTCCTTGAAAAGTGTCTTTGTTGTTCTTCAGGTTGTGTTGGCTGCGGAGACTCCACATGGACCTTTGCATGGAGTGGGTCACCCGACCTTCAATTTTTGGGAAGTGTACTTCAGTTCAACAAGAAAACACTGACGACTATTCGATGTCCTCCTTGACTCCCGTGCCTGACAAACTGAGAGTGCTTAATATGAGTGGATCCAGAGTCCGGGCAGGTCTTTCATTTCGACGATACTGATCGCATTGCCCAACCCGAAACAAGTACTTTACGAAGGGAGGATAGGGACAAGTAGTTAAAGTTTTTTTTTTTTGTTGGGGGGGGGGGGGAGGCAACATCGTCTGCTGCATGCAGTTAACTTGGAAATCCGATGGGCTAGTCCAACTATGGGCCATTGAATCATCCTGGTTGCACACCAGACTAGGGGCAGACACAACTTTTGAGGGCAATCCGACGAATGATCTTCAGTTCACATGTTCTCCTCTTATGAGGATGTGTACATGTCATCCTTTGGGCTTCTCTCCGACCTCTCAACCAAGGGAAGTCTTCGGGTGTGAAGACCTCGCTAGTATCCCTTTGAGAAGCTCCAAGCAACATCAAAATGCTTAGCACACTTACTGGCCGAGCCCTAGTGAGCCTTCTATTGATTCAGTGCGATCTGCATCGGGGGGACATCTGAGCGGGGACCACTTCTCAAGTGGTGGCCAGACTTGAAGAGGAGCTCATGGACGAGAAAACCCCGGAATGACAAGGGCAAAATCCTTTCTACTCTAAAAAGCACGAATCACCCCTAGTTTCTGTCAAGTTTGTGTTTCCACACTTTTAGGAATAAAATACCCTCATCTACCTTATCAACTCTTATTTCTTTACCCATGTTACCCTTATATTTCCACACTTTAAATTTTGCCGACTCTCTCTCACACACTCAAGATTCTCTATTAATTAATATATGAATTAATAACATCCCATGATGATGTGTCACATGCTGATTACATGTGTCACATCATCATGTGATGTGTCAATGTTGATTACATGTGACACATCATCACATGTTGATTAATAACATCCCATGATGATGTGTCACATGTAATCAACACGTGTCACATGTTGATTAATAACATCCCATGATGGCGTGTCACATGTAATCAACATGTGCCACATGTTGATTACATGTGAATCAAACACATCCCATGATGATGTGTCACATGCTCACATCATCATGTGATGATGCGTCACATGTTGATTACATGTGAATTAATAACATCCCATGATGATGTGTCACATGTAATCAACATGATGCGTCTGATGTAATCAACATTTGTCACATGTTTTTTTTTGAGAAAACATTTGTCACATGTTGATTACATGTGCCACATCATTATATTATTCATAAATAATTTCATATGATTATATTATTAATATATGATTATAAATTAATATATGATTATTAGATTACATGAATACATGATTACACATATCATTCTATTTTTTTTAATTATTAATATATGATTATATATAAATTCATAGTTAAAAGAGTAATTAATATATGAATTTTCAAAATATATAAAATTATAAATCCATAGAAAAAATAAAAAATAATTTATTATCTAGTTTAGGAACTAATTAACAAAATATCATGATCTAGTTTAGGAAATAAATGAACCTAGGTTAGTAGATCTAGGCTAGGTTAGATCTAGGTTATAAACCCCAAAAAAACCAAATTTGGGACACTTTAGAGACATCTAAGGCCTAAAATTTGATGGTTTTAATCAAATTCGGGCCTAAAATTTAAAGGTCTACCATATTTATGGGTGGATCTAGTGAAAATAAAGGTAAACATGTAAGCAAATAGAGAAAAATAAGCTTAAATGATGGAATACATACCTTTTCTATGATCTCTGGCGAGACGACGGCGATCCCGAGCCTTTCTGGGTGGTGGGTAACGTGAGTCTCCGGTGGTTAGGAGGGAAGAGGAGGAAGAAGGAGAAGAGAAAATAGAATGAAAATGAGAGAAAAGTGGGGAAATATGGGATAAAAATGTCCAAACCCGTGTCTTAAAGTGGCTGGGCCCCATTGTCCGATAATTTCAAATTATCGGACGATATGGACGATAAATTGCCCGTATCGTCCGATAATTTGAAAATTTTTTGGGTGCCCAAGAAAATGAGTTTTTAGTGTCTTGGGTACCCCAGATTCTGATATGTATAAGATGATATGTATCGGTATCGAACAATATTGTGATCCATGGTGCCGGGGATCCTATGTAAAGTTGATATGGAAAAAACAAAAACAGGGTAAACCGGAGCTTCCTCATGTACATGCTTAAGAGAATGGGTTTTGGGAATTTGTGGTGTAAATAAATACATGGCTGCATCCCCTCGGCCTGGTTTTTGGTTCTCATCAATGGCTCTTCTAGAGGGTACTTTAGAAGCACTGAGGTCTGCGACAAGGTGACCCACGGTCTCCGATGCTCTTTAACATCGTGGCAATGGCTTTGTGTGGCCTCATTCAGTGGTCCGCTACTCTTAATCTCTTTAGCGGGTTAAGTTCTTCCAGGGAGGGATCAGAGATTACGCATCTTCAATACATTGATGATACCCCCTTATTTTATGTGGAGCTGGCCATTCCCAAATTCACGCATTTGAGAATGTCCTCACTGTCTACAAAGCAGGGATTTGTGTTGTCGACCATGATTTGGAGGCCCTTACTGACCATGCGGGTAGTTTGGTTGAGAGTCTTCCTACGTCCTACTTGGGTCTGCCACTTGGAGTGGGGAAGCCGAGAGCCAAACTCCAGGATCCAGCAATGGATAATGGCCTTTTAATCAATTTCAATTGTCAAGTCCACTATTACTTTCTACTATTTCATTCTTAACAGAGAAAGTAGATCAGAGAATGGTTGGATAAACTTTGATGGCAATATCAAAGTTAATCCGGGTTTAGGCAGATTTGGTGGTGTTTTTGTTAACTCTAAAGGAGAGGAGATCCTTCATTTCTTCAGACCGCTTGGGGAAGTGAGTGCGTTGGATGTGGAGATTCTTTAGGTTGGAGCATCTTTCTTCTCACGAATCAATCCACAAAAACTTTGGATTGAAGGTGACTGTCAGAATACTATCAATTGGTTGATTCTTCTTTTTCCTCTGCTGTTTTTAGGTCCTCAATTATTTAGTGGACGCCAGCTCTCCGCAAGAACAAGTTTTAGTTGTTTTGGTGGAGAGCAGACGGAGAGCTGTTTTATCACTTCAAATAGCTCCCCGCCAGAGCAAATGGGGTGGATAGCTGTGCTGCGAATCCCTGATTATATCTCCCCGCCTGACCCCAAGAACCGCTCTTTGGCTCGGGAGAGGTAACCCAAACGCAGCCTTAGCCTGGTTTTCCCCAATGTTGGGCTTTGCACTGTTTTTTTCTTCCCTTCCTTTCTGGCATAGCTTCTATTAGCTTTGTTCTTGTTTTTTGCTTTTAAATAAAACTGAAGAGTTCAGAAAAGCAAATAGGGTGTCAATTAATTCTGTATTCAGATTGGATCGTTTCTGGGAAACATTTCTTAAGAAAGAGTTACCTTTTTTTTTTTTTTTTTTTTTTTTTCTCTGTTGAGCTGCATCTATCCATTCAGCAGCATCATGGGTACTTAATTCCATCCTTGAAATTGAAATCCATACGCGATCAGGCGTTTTCAAAGATCTCAAATATTTGATTATTTTTGGAAAATGATGATTTATTTTCTAATCTTTTACTGTTTCTTGAATATGATGTAAGCTATAATTCACAGATTTGAGTGATGCACCATATGTTTTTGGTTTAAACAAACTGGAACCTGATTCGTATGCAGAATGAATTGGACATTGCATTGGGGATTTGCATAAACTAATACTCAAACTTTCTAATAATATTGTTCTAAATTTTGCTGTGTGCCTTTAACATTTTCTCACGTATTTTGTGCAATGTCGATGGGAACCCAAATCTCAATTATACATTTAAATTCAAAATTTTCAGATCCGAACAAAGATGGTAGCCCCTGGTGGGGAAGCCTTGGGTGGTGTGATCGGCATTTTCCGTCATATGGTCCAGACTGAAGGGTTCTTTTCCCTTTACAAAGGCTTAGTACCATCTATTATCAGCATGGCACCTTCAGGTGCAGTTTTCTATGGTGTATATGATATATTGAAGTCAGGTTATCTGCATTCACCAGAAGGAATGAAGAGGATTTCACTTTTGAGCCAACATGGTGGTCCAGAACTAAGTGCTTTGGATCAACTAGAATTGGGCCCCATGAGAACCCTATTATATGGGGCCATCGCTGGTGCTTGTGCTGAGGCTGCCACATATCCATTTGAAGTAGTAAGGAGACGACTACAATTGCAAGTTCAGGCAACAAGATTGAGTGCATTTGCGACTTGTGCCAAGATTGTTCAGCAAGGTGGTGTTCCAGCACTCTATACTGGCCTTATACCCAGCTTATTACAGGTATGTACTTGTCACAGTTATTGGCATTCTCATCTTCTATAATTAACTGTTAACAAGAACTGTAACAAGTAAAAGTACTTAGTTTAAACCATGGATCAAAAACTCGAAAACCTGACTCGACTCAAAAGTCGTCCGACTTTATATATATATATATATATTATAATAAAAATTAATAAAATAAAAATAAATAAATAAATAAATATATATATATATTATAATAAAAATTAATAAAAATTAATATAAATATAATGACATTGATCTATTTTAAGAGGGCTGCTATGAGCACCCCACTTTTTCTTCCTGTACAGTGCATACCATTTCTAGTCCTACACCAACTTTTACTATCCACACTAATCATTGAAACTAATTAAAATAAATTTTGCTTTGCTGTGGATAATAAAGATTCAAAACATATATTAGTTAGCACTTGGCACAACGTGAGTCCATAGCAGCTTTTCGGTACACACAAACTTCTCCTAATATTGTGTTTCTCTCTATTTTAAGTTTCATAATTTTTTTTTCCTAGTTTAAAGATTCATTGATTTCAAAGATCACACAGCCACAAACAAAGAGGTGAGGTGGAGCAGAGCACCCCCAAGCAGGTTCATCAAGATCGCCCATGGATACAATGATCTAAACAATGTACAGCTGTGATCCATTATAGAAATTTCTATTAAAGCAAAATTTTATTAAAAAAAACATTTTTTAGTTATTTCGATTTTTTTTTTTGCTAAGAATCCTTCTTCGAGTGGTATCTGCGAGGGTCGGCTGGCAGCAAGGCGATGCTGGTGCCTAAGCAAGGAGACGGACGACCTCTTAAAAATAAAAAAAATAAAAAAGAGAGTAAAAACAAATAAATAAAAGAGTTTCTTAATCTGATTGAATATGATGATTTTTTCTTCTTCATTTGCTTGCTCACCGTCTGATGGTTAGGTTCCATAGGAGAGGAGGCAGAAAGTAAAGTGAGAAGAGGAGCCACAACTAGGACTTTCGATTCTCAATAGCTTTTATATCATATATTTGTTAAAAGGGCAAGTTTGCCCTTTTAACAAATATATATTCTCAATTTCTTTTCCTTGTCTTTTTGGCTTTCTCTGGCTTCGCTGATTTTTTTCTAAGAAATGATCCGTTACGTTTCCAAAAAAAAATAAAAAAAATTTTACTTCAAAAAAAAGAAATTTTTTTTACCCGCATGTCCTTTAATTTTAAAAATTCAAGTTATATCGAGTTAACTCGACCGAGTCACCCGAAACTCGGTCGAGTTACTCGTGTAACTCAAAAAATCGAGTACTTACACGAGCCTAGTCGAATATCTGTCGAGTCAAGTCAACTCGAATCTCCGTCAAGTCGAGTCAACTAGTCCGATGACGGGGACGCCGACATTGTAGATATTGGATACGGACTGTTTCGCGTACCGGCGTCGAAAGAAGCGAAACGGAAGCAGAAACCAGAATTAAAGAAATCAGCATATTGGAGGCAATGCCAGTCAATTGATCAACTCTGGGGATTCAATCGATTGACGGAGCAATGTCAGTCAATCGATCAACTCTGGAGATTCGATCGATTGACTGTGGATATAATTCTGTCGACACCCTTATAAGTCAATTGATCGACTACAAGTTGTCAATTGATTGACTATGCCAGAATTCGAATTTGAACTTTAAGGGTATACTTGTCTTTTTATTATTTGTTTTAGGGTTTTAATTTCTTTTGTAAGGCCTCCTATATAAGGTCTCTAAATAAACATTGTAAGGGGTTGATTATTGATTAATGAAAAGCTTTGCTTTGTGCTTGAGATGAACAATTCCGGAGAGTGATTCTTCTTCCCCGAGATGGGTTTGATGTGAGGCCAAGGGTGTGATGCCCATTATTTTCTAGTTTTATTCATTTTAATATTTCTTTGCTTCTCTATTTTCTACCCTCCTTTTATTTTCATAAGCCCTAATTCCAGCCGTTACCCTGTCAAAATTTCCCCACACCATAACTCTAGCTTTTATCTAAACCCTTGAATCAACCTGATTCAATAGCCGTAAATCTCATCCCAGCGATCTAACCAATCTAAACCCTTAAATTGGCCCGATCTCTAAACCCATGAAGAACTTGAGATCCCATCATTGAACCCCGAGCGAGCGCCATAATTTGGAAGCGGCTAGAGTTCTACCTCTTGGATCTTCCTTCCGCGAAGCTAACAGATCTAGCGCAACGGATCGGACCCTACCCGAATCGAATGAGATCATCCGAATGGAAAACTACGAACCTTAAGGTATTTGCATTTACTCGTATTGACTTTGCTTAATTAATTTAGTCTAATTTCGGCAAAATAATCATTTCATCAGCATTCACGTAGTCTAGGGTCTTGTCCTGTGTCAGTTTTGGTATCAAAGCCTAAGTTCTAGGTTAGGGCATATTGTGTGGTATAGTCACTGCTTCTGTGTCAATCGATTGAGTGTCCTTATTCAATCGATTGTTCCTGTTTGAATCTATTTGTTGATCCCGACAATGCATTCAATATCAATCGATTGATGTTTCAATATCAATCAATTGACTGATATTCATTGAGTTATTGCATTCCATTTTCTTTGCATTTATTGTGTTCAAAAGTGTGCACGTCTTGTGTTCGATAAAATCCTTCTATCATTGTGGTCCATATTTGCATGCCCATTTAGAACCCTCATTAGTAGCTGTGGTCACCATCGACATGAATGGGATTACCGATGTTCTTAATGGCATGAGAGCCGATTTGATAGCAATCAATGATCGAATGACTGCCATGGAGCAAGCCCAAAGAAACCTTGAGGTTTCCAATGGGAATTGCTAGAACGAGTCAATCAGTTAGATGAGAATGATGAATACATTGAGCAGCATCGTGAATGTGATGGTCCACGTCACAAACGCAATGGTTACCAACATGATCGGAACCGGAATCATAGGATGGATCATCGTGGAGATGACCGCGACCTAGATGGGAAATTCCTTAAAAACGTCCGAGTTGAGTTCCCAACCTTCGATGGAAGCTTAGACCCTAAACTCTTCTTCGATTGGTTATCTGACATGGACCAATACTTTGAGTGGTTTGGCATGAGCGATGAGCGGTGCGTCAGGCTCGCCAAGATGAAGCTTATTGGTCAAGCCCGACTCTTTTGGGTCAACGTTGAGCGCATCAGAATGAATGTGGGATATGCTCCTATTACCCGTTGGGAGGACATGAAGGAGCAACTTACAGAGAAGTACGTTCCTTCCTCATACTACCATCGTCTCCTCAATTAATGGCAAAATCTACGCCAAGGTAGTATGCCCGTAGCGGATTACATTGGCAAATTTGAAGAATACATGATGCGAGCCAAAGTATCCGAAGACCTTCAAGTCACTCTATCCAGATTTCGCACCGGGTTGCGATTTGACTTACAGAAAGAGTTAGTCTCCCACCCAGTTGAGACTCTTGCCGAGTGTTACACCGTCATTTAGGACCTTGAACGATATTTGAAAATGACGGTGGTGAGGCGATATGATTCTCATACCAGTCAACCTCGTACCGGGGAAGTGAAAAGTGGTATTGGAAACCTGCCTCCTAAACCGACACAATCCACACCTACCAATGTGCGGTTTGACAAAGGAAAGGGTGTAATCGGAGAAGCTTTGAAGAGCGGTTCTCAAATCAAGTGGTATAAATGTCATGTGTTGGGACACTTTGCAGCCCAATGCCCTACACGAGATCCTCAAAGGAATCTCCCCCTTGAAGGAGAGGAAGACGAAGGAGGTCTTGTTGAAGAAGAATCTTTGAGCCGAATGCCACACCTAGTGATGAGGAAGGTAATGTCAGTGGTCGTGCTCTTGTTGTGAGGTGCCTTTGCACAGCCTCAACGAGATGAAAATGTGGATTGTCGTAGGGAGAATATCTTCCACACCTTCACCAAATGCGGAGAGAAGAGTTGTAAGATCATCGTGGACAACGGAAGTTGCACCAATGTGGTGTCAACACATACCATAACCCGCTTAGGGCTTACACTTGAAGCCCACCCTAGACCATACAAAATTGCGTGGGTTGACTCTTCCTCTATTCCCGTGTCTCAGAGGTGCCGCGTACCTATTGAGCTAGGTTCGTATTCGGATACCTTGTGGTGTGATGTGGTGCCGATAGATGTGCTGCCACATCATCTTAGGGAGGCCATGGTTCTATGACTTGAACGTGATCAGTTTTGGCCGAACTAATATTTGCATGTTCAATTATAAGGGCAAGAAAATCACTCTTAACCCTTTGGCCCCCAAAGCGCCGTCAACCAATAAGGTTGAAACAAAGGGCGGCCAATCCAAGGCCATCAACATCGTGAGCCCTTCAGAGTTTGAGAGAGCGTCATTAGACGAGAGTGTGGTGTATGTTGTTGTCACCATTGAGAGTGTTCCCGAGTCAGTGAGTGACCACCCCAAGGAGGTTGAGTTGATCTTGAACGAATTTGCGGATGTCTTCCCAGAAGACTTACCCAATGAGCTCCCTCCCATGCGTGATATTCAACACGCTATAGATTTGGTTCCTGGATTTACTCTACTGAACCTGTCTCACTATAGGTTGAATCCGGTTGAGCATGCTGAGTTGACTTGGCATGTCATTGAGCTTCTTCAAAGGGGGTTCATCCACGAGAGTCTGAGCCCGTGTGCCGCACCTGCCCTACTCACTCCTAAGAAAGATGGTACATGGCGCATGTGTGTGGATAGCCGCGCAATCAATAAAATAACAGTTAAGTACCGGTTTCCCATACCGAGACTCGATGACATACTCGATATGATGGTTGGTGCCACTATCTTTTCCAAGATAGACCTTAAGAGATAAGCAGTTACTTGAAAACATTAGTTCATAGGAAATTCGAGGAGACTAGGAATTGAAAAACTTTGTGGTTAACGAGAGAACCATGTCGTGCCTGGTTCTTCGGGTTGGGGACTGGATTTGCAAACGGTGCCGCAACGTCAACTTCCGTCGGCGTGCGGTTTGCATCAGCATGGTTGTGGATCTCCTAGGTCCCAAGGTACGGTGGTTAAGTCGGGTGAGGATTGTGTTCCCAAGCCTTCTAGTTTACGTCAATCTACCATCACTGAGGCACAAATTAGTGATGTACAGAGGGGATGGTCGATTGCCGGGAAGGCTTTCAGCAGGGTGGCTACGAGCGTGGCTCAGGTTAGGCTTGGTGAGTTTTCCTCGTCTGATGGTACTCAAAGGTGTGGGCCGAGTGGAGTTGTTGCCGTGAATGCTCGTCCGAGGTCGGATTGTGGGGCATTGTATTTTGATTCAACACAACTTCGGTCCCTGACACTTCATCTGCGTCATGTGTGGGTGGTGCTCCACGTTAAGAGTGACTCGATACCGTTGTTTATGCTACATCAGTGGGTTAACCTCCACTGGGATATTTCGGAATGTCCGACGGTTTCTATTTTATCTAAAAATATGTTCCTATTTAGATTTCGATCGGAAGACGGGGCTAAGGAGTTTTGCATTAAAAAACATATTTACATACAAAATTGCCCGACGGTGTGCCGGCGTTGGGAGCCAAATGTGTGTGATATTCAGGTACATCAGAGGGAGAGGGGGTTTGGCTACATGTTTTTGGGCTACCCATACACGCTTGGTTACCGGAGATCTTCTGTGGGATCGACAACCATTGTGGTCGTTTCATTCAGGTTGATAGGCGGTCGGCCGACCTCTGGGATACGGGGTACGTTCGGATCCTTGTCGGGGTTGGGTCCCTCAACACCATCCCCAGGAGTTGTGTGGTGTGGATTGGTGGCCAGGCTTTGCAGCTCCTCATAGAAGTCGAGCGACTCAATCGGCTTGTCTTGCCCCATCAGACGCACGAAAGAGCCAATGGGCCTTGGGGTAGCGGGGTCGAGATGAGCCATGTTCTCACAGAAGTAGCTCACCCGGTGCAAGACGCAGTTGGCGTTGGGAAGGTGACCTACTCGCTGGCGGGCCCTTCCTCGAACTCGACGCTCTGCATGGGGCCTCTGTGAGATCCTATGTTGGTGGCGGGCAGCGTAGCCCCGGGATCGGCGAGAGGGGGTCATTTTTCGGAATCGGGGATCACTTTGACGGATTCTGGGGTTGGGTTTCCTTGCGCGGTGAGCGGAGACGACGGTGGGTGGCCCGGCTCTGGATCTATCGCCACCGAGTGTTTCAACGGTCCAGATCCATGTGTACGAAGATGCCGAAATTGTACACCTGCAAACACAAAGGGTAGGTGAGATGGGGGCGATGTCGGAGAGGACGGACGAGGTTGGAAGTCGTACCTGGGATCCGATGGAGTTAGAGATGGTCGGCCACCTTTTGAGGAAAGTCCCTTCTGTCTCCAAAAGAGCCTTTAGGGTTTATAGTAGGAGAAGATGCAGGTGGGTGGTGCCTCGGGAATCGACAAAGGCTGTGGGACTGACATGTGTTTTTCCTCTAGATGCCTTTGGAGGCTCTCTGGAACTGGTTAAGGACTTTGACCGCGGGATTATATGGAGGGGGGACTTTTATTCCCGCGCTGGTGGGGAGGCCACATGTTATGCTGACGTGTCCTCCCATGAAGCCTCACCATCGTGACACGTGTAGGGAGGATAGGCTGGAGAAAGGCGATGTGGTGATTTGGGTTAATTTATGCCCTGGTGGTCTGCTGGGAGAGGCCTGGCTTGGGCCCGAACAACAGCTGGGCTTGGCCGGGTCGGACGGGCTGATCTGTATGTCTTTCGGGTCTGAGATGCTGGGTTTATCCTGTTGATCATGGGCCGACCCGGGGGCACAGATTATATCATCTTACGAGGGAGAGGGGACCCGTGTTTCTAATTCCATGGGAGGGATCGAATCTTCTTGGGAGGGGAGAGCCACCGATGTGGAGGACTTCTAGTGCGGCAGAGCCAATCCATGGGACGCCGGTACGGGTTATGCTGTCAGATTGGCGCCTGAGTTAGAAGCTCAAATGGGGAGATGTCGCGGGGCGCAGAGTCTGACGTGTAGGGAAAGCACATGGTTGGGGATATGCAGTTACAATCGGTTCAAGATGCCTATGACGATGGATTTGTTCCGGAAGGCGAGATGGTGGCAGAGATCGATCGACAGATTGAAGTGGGGCGGAATCTCGGGATGTCGTTTGTTGGATCGCAGGATGAGTTGCGGGCGGTGTTTAGGTCTGTTATCTCTTCTTGCCAGGATGTCAGGAGGAAGAGGCGGGGTGGTTTGCGGGAACTCGTGAGATTACAGTGGGGTATGTCGGATGGGAGAGGGGTGGGGGGGGGTTGTAACTGACTTTTGGGTGGGCGGGCTTGATCTGTTTGATGATGAGGATGTTATCTTGGAATGTTAGTGACGCGGGACAAACGCTAAAATCCTAATATGCGAATTTGGGATTAACTTTTAGGATGAATTGAATAGCGGAAATATTCAAATCCAGCAACACATAAAATTAATTCAATGAAATTAATAAAACAATTAGATTAATCCATTCTAGCGTCGCATGCGTAAAATTTCCCGATCTAGAAAAATGGCTCCGATGAAGGAACTCAGAATTTGTTCTAGTTTAGGGCATCAAGCGATAATTGCAATATCAAAATTGATTCCTCGGGGATTTTGAAGGAGACGAAACTTGAATAAATAGTTCAAAAGGGGAGATTAATGATATCATGGAATACGATTCTTTTGGGATTTTTGTTCTTTTATCAATGGAAATAAAGAAAAATTATACCTGACAACTAGAGAAAAGACAAACTAAAAAGATAGATTCCAAGACTTCACACCAAGGATTTTTCGAAGCTTCACACCACGGCTGTACGTCGGCTTCGCACCAAGTCGCACGTGAAACGATCACTCACTCCTCAAGGTTTGAAGGATTCACTCCCTCAATTGAAAACTTTTCACAAGCTCCCTAGGGTTTGCACAAAAGCAACTCTCTTTTATTCAATAATCAAAAACTAACTACAATGTTCTTAATGACCTTATATAGGAGGTCTTACAATAAAATAAAACCCTAAAACAAATGCTAAATAAAAGACAAATAAGCCCCTAAAACTTAAGTTCGAAATAGCAAAAAAAAAAAAAAAAACTAGGCGCGATTTCGATCGATCGAAATTGAAATTCGATCGATCGAAATTTGAATTTGATCGATCGATCGAAATTCATATATATATATATATAAAATATCGCTGTTGACATTCGATCGATCGAATTTGCCATGTGGTCCTTCCTTTCTCCAAAATTTTCATCTTTACGCCTAGTTATGGTTTTCGCTCCGCTTCTTCTTGGCTGGAAAATTTGTTGCGGCTCGAATCTATGACTCTTGATCTTGGCGTCCCGCATCAGTTAGAGGATTGTGTGACCGATCCAAGTGGGCTGGGGTTAAGCAGGCGATTTTGGCTTTTAAGTCGGTCATTGTTACCTTACAAGAAACTAAGTGGGGAAGCTGTGATCGAAGGAAGGTTGAGTCGGTTCTAAGGGGAGGAGGTTGGGACTGGGTTGGGGTTGATTCCATCGGCGCCTCTGGAGGGATTTTGGTGGCCTGGTCTTCGGTCCTTTTCGATAAGGTGGACGAGGAATTTGGTTCCTTTTCCGCATCAGTGGTGCTTAGGGATAAGATGTTTGGGCTCCAGTGGAGTTTTGCCGGCATCTATGGACCGGCGTCCGATCAGGAGGGGCGATTTTTGGTTTGAGTTGAATGCTATTGCTGCTAGGTGGGATTTTCCCCTCTGCCTCGGTGGGGATTTCAATGCGGTCAGATGGGATTACGAAAAGCAGGGTGGTCCCTCTAATACCGTTGTGATGTGAGACTTTAACTCGCTGATTGGGGTCTACTTGATGTCCCTCTGATTGGGGCTCGTTTTACGTGGTCCAACCTTCAAGATAACCCTTCGCTTAGTAGACTGGATCGTTTCATTTGCTCTACTGAATGGCTCGACATCTTTCCTGGGGCTCGGCTGGACGCTTTAGCGCGTGCTATCTCTGATCATCGCCCTCTTGCCCTCACCTGTGAGTCCCGTGGGAAGGGGCCGTCGCCATTCCGTTTCGAAAACATGTGGCTGTTGGAGGAGCCATTTCGGGTGAAGGTCTGGGGCTGGTGGTCAGAACCGGTGGGGACAGGATTGTTGCTTTCCAATTTTTGTCTAAGCTGCACTGGTTAAAAGATCGAATCATAATATGGAACAGGGAGGAATATGGTCGGGTTCATGTTAGAAAGGAGATTTTGCTGTCCAAATTAAAGGTGCTAGACGACTTAGAGGAGACCAGATTTCTTTCGGTGGGTGAGAGGGAGGTGAGATCGGGATTAAAGGTGGAGCTCCCGAATACGTGTAGGGCCGAAGAAGTGTTATGGATGTAGAAAGCGAAGGCTCGGTGGTTTAAAGAGGGGGACGCGAATACTAAATATTTTCATGCGGTTGCTAATGCTCGCAATAAATTTAAGTATTTGGGAAGCATTATTGTGGACGGGGTGACGTATTCGGGTCACGATTAGGTCCGGGACCATATTGTTGAATACTTTAAGCGACTGTATATGGATGATGGCCTCCCGAGGCCGAACCTGGATTACTTGCAGTTCAAGTCCATTTCAGAGGAAACTAGTATGGGTTTGGAGGAGGAAACTAGTGTGGACCGCGATCAGATCTGGAGGTCGTAATAAAGTGCCAGGGCCGGACGGTTTCACTATGGAGTTTTACCGGGCTTTTTGGGATATTATTAAGGCAGATCTGATGGAGGTCTTGAACGAGTTTCACTCCACTGGCTTCATTGGGAGATCCCTTAACTCCACCTTTATTACTCTCATCCCCAAGGTTCATGGGACTGAGAATATTTCCGATTTCCGTCCCATAAGCCTTACTAATTGTCTCTATAAAATTGTTTCGAAGGTGCTGGCTAATAGATTCAAGTGGGTGATGCATACTATCATTTCCGACAACCAGGGAGCTTTCATCCGTGGTAGGCAGCTGACGGATCTCGTGGCGATAGCTAATGAGACTATCCATTCGGCCCATGTGCAGCGTCGGCCGGCTGTGGTCTGGAAGGTGGATATGGAGAAAGCATATGATCAGGTCAGCTGGGAAAATCTTGATTATATGTTACGGAGGTTGGGTTTCGGTGCCATTTGGAGAAAATGGATGTGCGGGTACTATACGTCTACTTGGTTCTCGATCCTGATTAATGGCACCCCGGCGGGGTATTTCAAGAGCTCCAGAGGCATCGGGCAAGGGGATCCCTTATCCCCTCTCCCATTCAATATTGTTGGCGACGCTCATCCGGGTGCTCGGGCGTGTTAGGGATTTGAACATGATCACAGGGATTAGGGTGGGTGAGCAGGGCAGGTTTATCTCTCATCTGCAATATGCCGATGATACTATCCTATTTGGGAAGGCTGATGTGTCTGAGCTTGGTGTCATGGCGGATGTGTTATCGATTTACGAGGATGTGTCGAGGCAGCCGGTCAACCATCTTAAGTCGGCTGTTTCTAGTATTGGGGTGGAGGCTGGTCTGCTGACGAACCTTGCTGTTTCGGTTGGTTGTGGTATCGAGGAGCTGCCTATTAGATATCTGGGTTGCCTCTTGGGCTCAGACAACCCACGACTGGCTCCCGATTGTGCAGAGGTATGAGCAGCGGTTAGCATCTTGGAAAGGTAAATTCCTGAGTACTGGGGGCAAGCTGATATTGGTCAAAGTGGTGTTGTCGTCGCTTTCCGTTTTCTTCATGACTATGTTTAAGTGCCCAGCTAAAGTTCTTGCTCCGCTAGACAATATTTGGCGGTGTTTTCTTTGGGAAGGGTCGGGTATGAATCGACAATACCATTTAGTTAATTGGGATACGTGTTAGCTGCCCCTCGATTATGGTGGGCTGGGGATCCGGAACCTAAAACTGACTAATTTGGCCATGCTTGGTAAGTGGATATGGAGAGCGGGCAGGGTGGAGGGGAGGAGTAATAAGTGGTGGATGGTGTTGTCCGACAAATATGGCTCATCCCGGGGGAGTTGGGTCATTGTCCCCTCGACCCATAGGCGTATCTCGGCATGGTGGAGAGGTATTTCTCGTCTGTGGACATCTCTTTCTAAAGGAGTGCGATACAGCTAGGGATGTGGTAGCCGGATACGGTTATGGGAGGATGTTTGGTTGAATGTCGGTCCGCTTAAAGTTGATTACCCTCTTGGGTCTCTCTTCAAATCCGGAGGGTACGATTCAAGAGTTTGTCTCTATGATTGGTGGAAATATGGTGTGCGATGTGGCGACTAGACGACTTCTCAGAGATTGCGAGGTGGGGAGTTATTTGAACCTGTTAAGTAGGCTCTATGAGACTCAACAGAATCCCAGTCGGGTTGATCAGAGGGTATGAATCCTGAGGTGTGATGGGCAGTTCAATGTGAAGACATTGAAGCGGCGGCCGTTGATCAGGTTTGAAGGAACCGTTTCTTTGTTTGGGCGCTGTGCAAGGATCTTTCTAGGGAGCAGTTGGTTCGAAGGGGTAAAGATGTCTCGACCTCGTGTGTTGTGCTCTGATGGGGTGGAATCCGCTGCCCACCTTTTCCTCCATTGTAGTATGGCTGCCAGGATTTGGAGCGTCTTCCTTGGTTTCTTTAAAATTTCCTGGGTTATGCCTGAGATGCCGTATATGCTTTTGCTTAGCTGGGATGCGGTGGAGGTCGAGGGGGAGTCAAGGGCTGGCTGGAGAGCTACTATTTTCGCCGTTCTGTGGGGCATTTGGTGTGAGAGGAATCACAGAATCTTCGAAGAGAAGGAAAACCCTGTGGGTATGGTTATTAGGTCGGTGTCGGAATTGGTGAGGTTTTGGGTCGCAAGAGGTGGGGTCGGCGATAGTTTTCCCTCTTTTCTCTGGGACCCAGGCCAATTGGGCTGCCCTCTTTTGTTTTTCTGATGGTTTTTTTCCTATTTTGTATTTTTTTATTTTCTTGCGTGTTACCCTCTTTCGTGGGGTGTTTTTTCTCTTTGGTTAGTGGAGGTGTGGTTGTATTGTGTACAACGCCTTGCTGTTTTTAATATAATCTTTAATTACTAATAAAAAAAAGCAAGTTCGAATCCATCCGGGTGATGAGTGGAAAACCGCCTTTAAGACCAAAGATGGTCTTTATGAGTGGAAGGTCATGCCTTTTGGGCTATCTAATGCCCCGAGTACCTTCATGAGGCTCATGACCCAAGTGTTGAGGCCATTTCTTGGCAAATTCCTTGTCTTATATTTTAACATCTTGATTTACAGTCAAGACAAAGGAACAACACCTAATCCACCTTAGGCTGGTGTGTGAGACCCTACGGGGAGAGAAGCTCTTTGTGAACAAAAAGTGCACTTTCATGCAATGATCCGTTGTCTTTTTGGGATTCATTGTTTCGGCCGACAGAATGGTTGCGGATCCTGCGAAGGTAAAGGCCATTGTTGAGTGGCCCGATCCTCGGAATATTCATGAAGTCCGTAGCTTCCATGACTTGGCCACATTTTATCGTCGCTTCATCCGAAGCTTTAGTACCATCATGGCTCTCATTACCGATTGCATGAGAAAATGAGAGTTTCAATGGGGCAAAGCTACGACGAAGGCCTTTTTTGAGATTAAGGAGAAAATGACAAATGCACCCGTCATACGCCTACTTGACTTTGCAAAGTCTTCGAAGTAGCATGTGACTCGTCGAATGTAGGAGTAGGCGGAGTGCTTAGCCAAGAGGGTCATCTTGTGGCCTATTTTAGTGAGAAACTTAACGAGGCAAAGAAATAATATTCCACCTATGACAAGGAGTTCTATGCGGTCGTTCAATCTCTTTGGTATTGGAAACATTACCTTAGACTGCAGAAATTTGTGTTGTTTTCTAATCACGAAGCCTTACGCTTTCTTGCTTCCCAAAAAAAGTTGAACTTGAGGCACGCGAAGTGGGTCGAGTACCTTCAAGGGTACATCTTCGTTAAAGCATAAGGCCGGTGCTGAGAACAAGGCAGTTGATGCACTTAGTCGACGGGTAATGACTTTGCACACTATGAGCACCGAGGTCGTTGGATTTGAGTAGTTGAAACAACATTATCCTGAGTGCCCAGATTTTGGGGCGGACTACACTGCTCTCCTTGCTAATCCAAACAACCCTAACTCCAAGTATACCTCGCAGGATGGGTATCTGTTTAAAGGAAATCGCCTGTGCATCCCTCGTACCTCATTGCATGACTTTCTCATTTGTGAGTTACATGCTGGAGGGCTTGTTGGACATTTTGGGGCTGACAAGACCATCGCGCTAGTTGAGGATAGGTTTTATTGGCCTGACCTTATGAGAGATGTTTCTCGGGTTGTGAGACAATGCCGCACATGCCAAGTAACGAAACAAAGCAAACAAAATACCGGTTTTTACATCCCGCTACCCGTGCCACACACTTCGTTGCAAGACATTTCTATGGATTTCGTGCTCGGACTTCCTAAGACTCAACGAAAGCACGACTCCTTTGTGGTAGTGGATCGTTTTTCCAAGATGACCCACTTCATACCCTGCTCCAAGACCTCCGATGCGGCTCATATCACAAAATTATTTTTCGGGGAGGTTGTGTGTCTTCATGGTCTACCCAAAACCATTGTATCGGATAGAGACGTCAAATTCATCGATTATTTCTGGAAAACTTTATGGCACATTATGGGTACCATGCTTCAGTTTCTCTTCGGCCTATCATCCTCAAACTGATGGCCAAACGGAATCAACCAATAGGAGCTTAGGTAATCTCCTTCGTTGTCTTGTTGGTGATCATCCTAGGACTTGGGATTCTACTTTGCCAATAGCCGAGTTTGCATACAATAATTCTGTAGATAGGTCCATAGGCATGAGTCCATTTGAGGTCGTACTTGGTCATAGGCCTAGAACACCCTTTGATCTAATCCCCATGTCTGCATCCCATCGAGTGTCTGAGTCCGCCGATGCATTCGCACAACATATTCACGATTTGCATGCCGAAATTAGACATAAAATTAATACGAGCAATGAACAATACAAAGTAGATGCGGATGTGCATAACCATTTCAAAGAATTTCAGGTTGGAGATCATGTGATGGTTCGGGTTAGGCCTAAGCGATTTCCATCGAGAATCGCAAGGAAGCTGCAAGCCTGCGGTGCTGGGCCATTTACAATTGTGGCAAAGAGCGAACCTAATGCGTACGTTCTCGACCTTCCTCTGGACATTGGGATCAACTCTATGTTCAATGTGGAGGACTTAGGTCCTTCTTTGAGCTCAACCCCACCTTCTTGTAACCCTTTCCAAACTACTCCTACCCATACACCCACCCCACCCTTGCAACCCCTACCCCTTCCCTCCCCAAGCAGCCAAAAGAAAGATGTAATCGAAGGGATATTGCAAGATCTTGTGGTGTCCACTCGCGATGGATGGTATCAGAAATATTTGGTGAAATGGATGGGCCAGCCGGAATCCGAGAACACATGGATACATGAGGATGAAGTTCTTCGCCTAGACCCCGACATGCTCGATCAATATTACGACGTCGCTTCATCGGTGATGAAGCCTTTTGATCCGGAGAATTGTGAGGACGCCAGGCATTGTAGACATTGATACGACTGCTTCGTATACCGCATCTAAGAAGCGAAACGGAAGCGAAAATCAGAATTAAAGAAATCATCATATTGGAGCAATGCGAGTCAATCAATCAACTCTGGGGATTCAATCGATTGACGGAGCAATGTCAGTCAATCGATCAACTCTGGGGATTCGATCGATTGACTGTGGCCTGTGAGGAACTAAGTCTGGCGACACCTTTATAAGTCAATCGATCAACTGCCAGTTGTCAATCGATTGACTGTGCCATAATTTGAATTTGAATTTTAAGGGCATACTTGTCTTTTTATTATTTGTTTTAGGGTTTTAATTTCTTTTGTATGGCCTCCTATATAAGGTCTTTACATAAACATTGTAAGGGGTTGATTATTTATTAATGAAAAGCTTTGCTTTGTGCTTGGGATGAGCAATTCCGGAGAGTGATTCTTCTTCCCCGAGATGGGTTTGTTGTGAGGCCAAGGGTGTGATGCCTATCATGGGTTAAAATGCCGGAAATCCGGTACGTATCGTCCGGTCAAAAAACCGGTACGTACCGGACGATACGTACCGGAACAGTAGTGTACCGGACGATACATTGAATGTATCGTCCGGTATTTACAATACAAATGAGCGATACGGTACATTTAATGTACCGTATCGTTCACGTCCGATACCGATACGTATCGTCCGATACGTATCGGTATCGGACGATATTTTGATCCATGATGCCTATTATTTTCTAGTTTTATTCATTTTAATATCTCTTTGCTTATCTATTTTCTGCCCTCATTTTATTTTCATAAGCCCTAATTCCAGCCGTTACCCTATCAAAATTTCCCCAAACCATAACTCTAGCTTTCATCTAAACCCTTGAATCGACCCGATTCAATAACCCTAAATCTCATTCCAGCCATCTAACCAATCTAAACCCTTAAATTGACCTGATCTCTAAACCCATGAAGAACCTGAGATCTCATCATTGAACCCGGAGCGAGCGCCCTAATCTGGAAGCGGCTAGAGTTCTACCTCTAGGATCTTCCTACCGCGAAGCTAACAGATCTAGTGCAACGGATCGGACCCTACCCGAATCGAATGAGATCATCCGAATGGAAAATTACGAACCTTAAGGTATTTGCATTTACTCGTATTGACTTTGCTTAATTAATTTAGTCTAATTTCGGCAAAATAATCATTTCATCAACATTCATGTAGTCTAGGGTCTTGTCCTGCGTCAATCGAGTTTCGCATTACTCAACTGAGTTTTTAAACCAATGATTGAACTAAGGATTCCTGATGTGAATATTTTTTGGTAGCTCTAAGGACGCCCATGGAATCATGAAAAGCGCCCACGCCAAAAATCATAAATTGCTTTAAATCAGATGATGGAGATCATGTTTCACTCCAATCTTCCACACAAGGGATCTTGAGGCCATGAATGTACCATCAGACTGTCAGTTTTCGATTCCACATGGCACAGATCCCGAAAAAGCGGCCCTAAGGCACGTGGCACACATCACGCTCAAATGTGACTTTAGGGCTGCTTGTTTTGGGATTTGTGCCATGTGGAATTGAAACTGACCCTCTGATGGTATGTTCATGGCATGTGAAAGATTGGAGCGAAACACGATCTTCATCGTCTGGTTTTCAGCAATTAATGATTTTTGGTGTGGGCGCATTTCAAGGTTCCGTGGGCGTGTTTAAAGGTACCCCTTTCTCCCTTTTGGAATATGCTCTGGATCCAGAATTCTAAAATTTTTCCGTATTCAGGAAAAAATGATGGCTCTGTTGGACATTTAAAATAATACAAACTGAAGAAGTGCCTCTAGCTATCATTTAGGTGCTTTGATAGATTATGGTTTTTTCATAAAACTGTGCCTACTCATGCAGAAGGCTACTTGAGTTGACTCCTAGTGATGGCAAAATAGCCAAGTCTCTGGGCTTATATAGGAATAACTTGGATGATTGTCAGGGAGCTGCCTTTGCTAAAATTGATCTATTTCTTGCTCAGTTTCCGTTCCATCTCCATCCATGATCTATAAACCTTGTGTGATATGTTGATGAGGGCTAATTCACTCCCAAATGGAGGTATAAAACTCCTTTTCTGGCTGCAGCTGACACCTTAAATGGTGTTTTCTGAATAAGGTTGGTGGTTGAAGCCCCTTCTGGTGCGTACAACAAGCCAGGAAATAATAACTGAGGATGAAGAAAGGATTTTTTCAGTGACTATCATGTTTCTGTTTGAAGTCTTTAGTTTCTCTGGATCTGATAGGGAAAAAAAGTTGGTGAGGTTCTTGGAAATAGTCTCCGGATATCACAGTGATTCTGGGATTCACCATGCTATGTTGGAGAAACTTACACTATTTACTGGTAGAAAGTAATACCCTTTCACGTGAAACTTGTTGCAGAGATATCTATGTGTCATTGCGTTTACCATCTTCCAAGATCTGATAGGTTATTCTTATGCTTAGTAATCAATATTTTGCTGCTGCTTCTCGTGTGGGTAGTTTGTTTTTCCACACTCTAGGTATGGGCTCCTGATTTTTCTCACAATGAGTAATTGGGACGATCATTTAAGAAGGAAACAAGAGAGAAAAAGGAAGTTGCACCTCACAAAAGCAAGAGTTGGACAACCATTCCATGACTGGTTGTGCGGGACGATGCAATTTTCAGTCCGTGAGGGGTGGGGGAGCAAAAGGAGTCATACTCATACTGGGGATAGTAGCCCGCCATTCACCCTACTTATAATGGGCGTGTTCTTATTTTTTTTTTCTTTTTCTGTGTCTTTTTGCATTCTTTGCTTTTGCCTTGGTCTCTCACTAAGGCTTGTTTGTATTTTGTTTTTATACTTTTATTCTCTTAATATAATTTTTGCATTGTCGAAAAAAGAAAAAAACTATCTATAGGACTCACCTCCTCAATCATAGTAGCACTGCCAAACTACAGGACATTGTTGTCTCGTATGGAACCTGGTCACTGGAAATTTTGAACACAACATCAATTTTTTATATTTTATTTTTATCCATTGGAATCTAGGATTAAGTGCTTAGACACAAGGTAAAAACAAAAATCACATGGAAGCAGCTTCAAGACATCAAGAAAACATCAAATTGTCTTTTGTACACAATTCACCACTAAGGCTGCATTCACTAGAAAATAGGGAAGCTGAAACTTCGCCATGTCAATGATCAATTATTCATTGCAGTGATACAGAAGCTACATGCCTTCATCATAGCCCGATCCTCTCTATTTGGGGTTGGATTTGCGAGTCCTTTTATATAATTCACCACTAAGGCTGCATTCACTAGAAAATAGGGAACTTGATTTGCAGTGATACAAAAGTTACATGTCTAAAATGGAAATAACACTAATTTGATCATTCGTCATCATCATCATCATCATCATCATCATCATCATAGCCTTATCCCACCTATTTAGGGTTGGCTTTGTGA
Source organism: Chloranthus sessilifolius (assembly GCA_021018995.1). NCBI lineage: Eukaryota > Viridiplantae > Streptophyta > Magnoliopsida > Chloranthales > Chloranthaceae > Chloranthus > Chloranthus sessilifolius. The sequence goes on along the minus strand of CM037586.1, from coordinate 1,127,786 downwards.
GTTCTATTTCTTCATTTATTTCCATTAAGTGATAAACCCTATGTTACTCCGCAATCCTTCCTAAGTCCTAACGCATACCACTGCCCTGTTCTAAGGTTTCATTGATTGCCCTCATCTCCTAATTCTTTGTGCCTGTATCGTCTCAATCTTTTGTACATTTTCAAACCATCTCAAACAACATTCTGTAATTTTTTTCCTTCATAAGAGCCATCCCTGGATTTCCTCTTACGTACTCGTTCTTAATTTACATCCGTTCTGGCTACTCCAGTTTTCCATCTTAGCACAAGCATTTCAGCCACATGTACACGTATCTTCTCATGTTTCTTCGTAGCACATTATTTATCACCATAAAGTAATGCAGGTCTTACCATGGTCTTGTAAAAACGTCCCTTCAATCGAAGTGGAACTCTTGGATCGCACAATACTATGCTTGCTTGTCTCCATTTCGCCTATCTTACATTGATTTTCTTTGAGATGACCTCCTCAAACCCACCATCTGATTTTGTAGTAGAACCTAAATACCGAAAGTTTACAATTACATGGCACTAGATGGTTTTCTAGTTTAACTAAATCTTCTTTCAAGCTATCTTGTTCACTAATGTTACACTCCATAATCCATATATCCCGTCTTTGTTTTGCTAATTTTCAAACCTCTCAACTTTTAACCCTTTCTCCTCATTCTGGCAATTAGTACCAAATCATCCTCAAATAACATGCACAATAGAGTCTCCTCTTGTATGTAAGCATCCATGGTCAAAGCAAATAGATATGAGTTCAAGGCAACCGTTAGTGTAGCCCTTCTTCGTCACGAAACTCAGCTGTCTCTCCACATGTAGTTTTACCATGCATGTCTTGGATATTTTTAATTTAATCATCCGGGATGCATTTTCTTAACTTCCACCAGATTATTAGTCTTGATGCCTTATCATATCCCCTTTCCAGATCAATGAAAACCAAATTCCTAAACTGGTTCTCAGATACATTTGATTCTAGTTCTAAATATTTGACTATTTTCTCAGAGTTTCACAGTCCCACTCATAAGTTTAATACCTTGATAGTTGGGACATTTTTTAATGTTCCCTTTTTCCCTTCATTCAACCATTTTTTTTTAAATTATCAGTAAGGTTTATATTTTCATTCATAAAAACGAAAATACAAAAAGATCATAGCGAAAGAGATGCTCAAAAGAGGAAACAAAGCATAAAAGAACAACGAACAAAACAAGGACAAAACAGTCGCCACCCAACCCAACCCAACAGAAAGCCAAGCAACCCACGAACATACACCTCCAAACTATCACTGCTTACATTGCAGTGACAGAAATACCCTAGCCTAGAGGTTTTAACTCTCTAGCAATATCAGCAATAATGATCTGACTTGACTTGAACTTGCCTTTGAATATGCGCGAATTTCGTTCCCTCCACAATGCCAGAAATTCGTCACCGGGGGCCTGGCAGAATTCCGCCAAATCATCTTTGCAAGAAGAAGCCGGACACCCACTGATGTTCTACATCCCACGGAACACATTCCAGACATTTGTGGCAACAGCGCAATGAATAGCTACATGATCCACAGATTCAGGCTGGCAGTGACATAAAACACACCAATTCGGAATGGTCAACCCGCGACGGATGGGGGTGTCGATAGTTTTGAGCAATTCTGCGCTGCACACCAGGCTAAGAAGAGCGATTTGGGTGGTGCAGATTCCAGTTCAGGGCTGAACTAGAAGCGGCCTTCTCCACAGATGACAGAGAAATTTCTGTCGCTCATTCCCGCCCACACTCGGCGATCGTCCTCCGACCTTAGACCCGTATTAGAGGGAAGGCCCTCTAAATTATTAGCATAATCTACCAGCTCTTCACCCCTAAGGTCTTGCCTGAGATTCCGGTCCCAACCAACCCCCTCCTGAAACATCTTAATATAAGTGGCCACCGTCTCCATCTTGGATCTGCACAAAATATACAAGGAGGGATATAGCACTTTCAGAGGAATAAGGGTAATCGAGCGGTCCTCCCCAAATAAGATAGACTGCCCATTATTGACAACAAACTTGGTGCCCCTGTTGAACGTGGAAGCTTGGTTTATAACTCCCACAACCCAGAAGACCTTTGGGATTATAAATCCCACCACCCGAAAGACCTTTGGGTCCCTCTATGATTAAAACCCCATCCACCTCGATCAACCTTATATTTATTACGAATGATGGTAGACCACATGGAGCACCGCCCCACCCCTCCTCCACTTTCCATAACCACTTACATAGAAGCGCTCCATTCATCTGCCCAATACTCTGAATCCCTAGACCGCCATCTCTCTTAGGAAGACAGACCAAGTCCCACTAGATCAGATGGGTTTTTTTCTTCTCGTGGCCATAGTCACCAAATTGGGGTTTGGCGAGGTTAAAATTCGGGAAAATCCGGGAAGTTCGGGGAAATATTCGGAGGAAAAATCGGTGAGAAAAATTTAAAAATAAAAATAAAAATATTTAAAATTATAAAAAAATAAAAATAAAAAAAGTTTGTCACAAGTTTTTTAAAAATTCGGGAATTATTCGGATTTTTTGTGATCAGGCGAATTTTCGAAACATTCGTGAATAATTCGGAGGACCTTAAATTCACGATTTTTTTTCAAAAATTCGGTATTTTTGTGACTGCTCGTGGACACTACTCCAAAGAAAATTTCTTGTTAGCTTTTTCGATCCTTTGCTCGACACTTGAAGGACAATGGAAATTCAACCATTTTATTTGTTTCCATTATCTTGTTGAACAATTTAGTCAACGAAACCAGTCGCCTTTCTCCCATTAAACACAAACTATTATAGGTATCCCATCTGGTCTTGGTGCTTTTCTTTTCTTCACCTTTGCTAAAGCGGATTTTGGTTTTTCCTTCGATACTTTATTTAGCATTCATTGACTTGCTTCTTGGTGTACTTCCTTGCATATTCTGTATGTAATAGATCTTTGAAGTATCATTGTCACCTATTACTTAATATACTTGGTTGAAGTTCAGTTTTCTAGTCTCTAAACCTGTGAAGTTTGTAGAAATTTTCTTCTCCCCCTCATTCGTTTCCAACTTGGTGACAAATTGTCATTTGCTTTGTACTTAACTTTACCACTGTGTTCTTAGCTTCTCTTACCAAAGTGTCATTGGGCGTTTTTTTTTTTACTTCTCTGTCCTGTTTTTCAAGATTTGATTAGAAATTGGGAAGTGGTTGCAGGAAATAGGGAGTGAAGAGAAGAGCTCTTGGAGATTGGGGAAAAATACTGTGTAAGAGACCCTAAGCTTTAAGTTATATAAAAATTCAAGTTGAAACCTGGGGGTCTTTTAGGATCATCTATACTATTACGAAGGAGGGTGATTTGGATGGCATCGATTAGGAGTCCAGGTCCGTGGAGACTTGTATCTAGAAATTAAAAAATATCTCAAGATTGTTAGAAATTTTATTTAGCTTGTTAGGCGTTGAGACAATGAAATTTGCTTACATGGTTGGGGTTTTCTCCCCTTAAACTTTCTCCTATTAATGTGGTTGGTACCAATGGTGCCTTGTAGAGGTCTCCATAAACCTAGCTGTCCAGTTGGTGCACATTCCTATCATGCAGTTGATACGAAAGCCGAAACATTGTACTGTTGGATGATCTTAACCATCTGATCAAGGGACTTTTGGGGGGCTGTTACCCATAACATTATTGATGTTATCGATCACACTTGAAGTAATATGCGTTTGGTCAAATTCTTATAGTGTGGATCTAGTGATTGGCATGTGTGCCAATCGGCATGTGTGCCAGTCGTATAGGAGTAATGATTTATTTATTTATTTTATCTTTTTTGTAGAATAGTCACTGGTAGTGTTCATTTTATTTTGTCTGCAATTTCACAAATTTTCTCAGTTTTCTCATCTTTTTTCAACCTTTAATGACTTGCCCATTCTCTCTAATGTTTTTGCTTCACTTTTTAATTTACAGGTTCTGCCATCTGCCTCCATCAGTTATTTTGTTTACGAATTCATGAAGATCGTTCTCAAAGTGGAATGAGAAGAGACGGATTTAGCTAGAAGTATACGTTGGAAGAGGTGACACTCTAATTTGAGCGACTAATAATAAAAATGTGAGTTTTTAACTCTTGCGATGCATTAATTAAAACACATCCAAGAGCATTAGTGACATTTAGTTTTATTTTAAAATATTTCCTTAGTAATATAAAGGTGAAATTGTTACTTTGGATGAAGATCTGATCGGGCTTACAATGGTGTAGGGCATTTGATGCTTGGTCTGGCAGATCAATTTTTGCATGATATGAAATCTGTGTTATGTCAGTGTGGGATCACATCCAACGGTAATATAAAGGGTCACTATTATTTTGAAGAGATTTGACTCTGGTCATCATTTGGTGGAGATAACATCGTCACCATCTCACTTTGGGCGTAGCCAGGAATTTCTTGTAATGGGGCTAGTGATGGTTGACATATATTAATAGTTATTTTACCATAGATTTGAGGGCTTATATTCTAAAGCATATTTTGTACATTTCCAAAAATAGCCCCACACTGCTCTATGTGGCTCCGCCTCTGCCTTTGCTTTTAAGACATGTAGTTGGACACACCGTACTCTTCTTTTACCAATCTGAGTCATCCAAGTGGCAGAATGTCAGGAACTTCATTTGACTCGAAAAGCATGTTCATTCCATGCCATTGGAAGGGCTTCCTCAAAGCCCGAGTGAAGAGGTTCTTTCTTCATCGCTAGCGTAGCGAGGAGAGAAGAAAAAGACACTGCCAGGAAGTGAGTTGGGTGAGAGACTCCCTGTCGGGGGCAATTAACGACAGACAATTGCAGTTGAGGGAAGGAAAGCTAAGCTCAGGTAGGTGAAGCGGACTACCCTAGAAATCTGCGGTGCTTTACCCACTTTCCGGAGTCTGTTAAGAGAGAAGCTCCGGTTGGTAAGACAACTGCAAATCTTTACCCTCGAATGAGAGACCGAAGGCGGAGGGAAGGGATTCCCCCTTTGGACCCTATAGTAGAAGGGTTCAAATCCTGTAATAGGCATTATGTTTTGGCAGAGGATGTTTATATGATGTTTTGCCACTTGGATGACATAGATTGACACCTTTGGCTTGAAAAGTGTGAAGGAGAGAGAGCTTAATCAGCCCCTCACCCCAACCCCAATGGTGAGCTCCCATTATCACAATTTGAAAAAATATTAATGTTGTCACTTTGGAACAAGGATCAAAATTTTGGGTTTCGTTTCGGTTTCGGAAGGGACCGAAACTGAAATTTTGGCCAATAATTTGACTGAAAATTTTGATCCCATATATTCTATGATCGAAATTTCGGCTGAAATTTTGGTCATTTCGGCTGAAATTTTGATCTTTGCTCTGGAATGGTTCCTATTTTAATATGAAGTGGTCAACAATATAACTCAGCTTCAGGGATTGCATGACATGATTAATTAAAATCCACTTGTAAGCTCATCGATGCCTTTTAAACACTCTTTTTGCCAAAAAGATAAACGAAAATAAAAAGTTTATGAAGATATTTAATTTAATTTATTGTGTGTTTGGTTAACTCTAGTATTATTATTTTTTAAATTACCAAATTTTCACTAACAATTGCAATATATCTGATATCAATTTACAATTAATATTGGATATGAGATTGTTTGTGATTGTGCATCCAAACTTCTTCTAAATTATTTGCCGGAAGGTTTTGAAATGTTCGATTTTTTATTTTTGTTTTTTTCAATTAGATTTTTATGAAATATGTTACAAAGAATTTATGTAGGCAATTCGTCAAGCATATATATATATATATATATATATATATATATATATATATATATATATATATATATATATATTCGTGGTGCTGTTATATATAATCTCTGTTAGTAGTTAGCCCAAGTCGGTCATCTACAGATGGGCTAGGTGAGTGCTTCCAGAGTTTTGGTGGGCGCTAATACATGAAAATTAAATAAAAAAAGATAGCGAAATTTCTAAAAACACCTTCCTCTAAGCATCCTTTTTTTAATGGTCCTTATAGCTTTAGTAATATCTTATAAACCCCTCTACTTAAAATTTAGACATCTAAATACCCATGAATCCTAAATATCTAGTTTAACTCATATAAATCAATGGATACATGTAATCTTTCATCAAAACATAGCCCCACTCTCTAAGATTACTCAATAGATTTGAAGCAAGCTAAAGCCTTATCCTCTTTCCTCAGCATATTTGAGGTGGTTGTTATTATTATTATTTTTTCTGCAAACATTATCATTTTTTAATCCGTGAACATCCGATTGATGAAAATTTTGGGCAAAATTATTGAGATATGACTTTGACCTTTTTATTTTTTTATGGTTTGGATCGACGGAGATTTTAATGGTTGTCATAAAAAAAAAACACAGAAACACATTGCCGAGGAAGAAGACAATGAAAAGATCATTAATTGTGGTGAAAAAAATATAAATATATAGCGGAGAAAGAAGATGATGGAAAGATCATTAATGCTGGTATAAAAATAATAAAAAAAAAATAATAATAATTTGAGAGAGACTGTGGGATGGCTTTCAATGGCTCTTAGAGTCAAGGGGGCATTTAGATATATAAGCTTTAAGTATAAAGTTTATTAGATATTTAAAAAAATGAAGCAGAAAAATCGGCAGGACACGGTGTGATAATTTGTGATCATGAGGGGATGGTTCCTGCATCTAGGGCCAAAAATTCTCCAACTATTTTAAAAGCCGATCATTGTGAGGCTATTGCGTTTCTTGAAGCCTCTCATTTTGCTTATCAATGTGGATTCCAAGTAGTGGTTTTTTTGAAGGAGATTCTTCTGGTTGTGATCAATGCGGCTAATAGCAAAGAGAGGGACTTCTCGGATCTATCATTCCTGAATGAAGATATAAAAGATAGTCTGATTTGTTTAAGGTCTTATTCATGTTCTCATGTAAGAGAACAACAAATGCAGCAACCGATTTATTATCAAAGATTGGCTTGAAAAAAAATTGTGATGAGATTTGGATGGAAGATGCCCCTCCTCAATTTCATGATGTAATAGTCTCTAATTTTCAGTAGTATTTTCAAATGAAATTTCTCACTATCTAAAAAGTAAAGAAAAAGTAAAGGGTGGATTTAGAAATTTTCCCAAGAAAGATTAATGATTCACGACTGCTCCTTTATAGATAGTGGCATGACTGCCTAATATTAAGCCACGTGGCACCATTTTTGAGCATAGTCGGTCATATATTGAACTGAAGTGAACCAAAATAATTATATTCATGAGGGATTTGAAACCACCCACTATGCACTCTAAAATTGAGAGTTCAATTTTCTAATGGTTAACATTAAAATGCATCACATAGATTGCTTAAATCCTCTAATAGGCGCGATTTTTTGGTTGACAGTATAAAACACGCCAATGATATGCTGTTAGTTGGATTACTTGAATTTATCAAATATATAATGTCATGATGTCTGATGTGGCCTAAAAGTTGACAGCTATGGTACAATCCATGTAGCTTTGGTTGACAAGATCTTGGAGCGCCATCCAAGATCTTGCATGGAGATCTATGTAGCACTCGTAGTACTGTTTTGATGCCACATGAAGTATAGGTGTATTGCTTAGATCATCTTTGAAAAATAATAATTGAAAACTCATCTTTACCATATATTTTTTTAGAAATAAAATTTGGAACCGTTAACAGTAGTCCAAGTTTGATTTGTATTTAAAAATTTTTTTTTTGAAAATTTTAAAATTGATCTAAACAAAGCACCCCTACTTATATATTAAACTCCTATCCAAACCCTCAACCCGATGGTCCTCGATTAGCAGTAATTCGGGTCCGGTTAGAGACTACATTAAAAACCTCAACTCGAATAAAGCCTGCGTAGTAAACGGATTGGGACTTTCAACCCGACCCAAACTGACTAGACGGGCCATAGAATCATTGCGGGTCAGGTCGTTTAACTATTGACCCCAGTCTCATTGCTGGTGAAGCTGCTGCCTTGTAGAAGAACTTGTTCAATGTGCCTCTGTCCCCGCTTCCCCTTTTGCCTGCAATTTGGGCACCAAGCCAGGGCCGGCCCTTAGATTTTGAGGGCTCAAGGCGAGTTTCTAAAATAGGGCCCTCCTTCATATTAATTCAAATAAAAATTTGCCACAATTTTTTTTTAACAAATAAAATACTACTAATTTCTCTCACAGTGACAAATTTCTCCGATATTTTCTAAATTTTTTTTGAAATATATCAAAACAAAAGTTGGACGTAACTTTTAGTGAAAATTCAATGATTTCTCTTTTATCGCAAATTTCATTAATTTTGGTGAAATTAATGAAAATTTATTAAATTTAATGAATTTCTTTTAATTTTAATTGATTTTGCATAGTAAATAAAAATTTATAAATGTTAAATATAATTTATATATAATATTTTTTGTACTACTTGAAATTTTTCCCTAACTTTTTAAAATTTCTTGAAATACCGAAATATTGTCAAAATTGAAATTTGTCACTATGATTGCTCCTAGAGTACGAATATCTGCATATTTCATTCTACTATTTAGAATTAAAAAATGCAACTAATTAATTAACTAAAATATATATTAAAAGAAAATAAAACACGAAAAAAGGAAAAGCTAAATAGTAGAACGTATCCCACGGATGGAGTTACCCTACTAATAACACTGTGACACTTTTAGCATTTTAACTACAATTTTTTTAATACTTTAACAAACTCAAAAGGTTCCATAAATAGATTGATTGGATACTTTCGTCAAGTAGATCTAAATTTCGTTAATTTTTGTCTTAAGTTGGATCATTCAATAAGGAAATTTGTACATATATAATCCTTCCCATGAATTCTAAAAAAATAAAACTCTAGCCCAAAACAGATTAAGGAAATGCCCTATAAATCCAGTCTCTTCACCTGAAAATCAAGAACAAACCCTAAATCGAATAGACCAATAATGAATCCTAATTACAACTAATAACCAACACAAAAATGTTCTTAAAATGTCAAAGATTATAGCTTTCCCAAACGAATCACAAAATAATCCTAAAAATCGACAATCTCTGTAATTAGGGCTTCTAATAAATAAAAATTTGAAGATCCTCAAATAATATGTAATCAAAATATGAGAGAGAGAGAGAGAGAGAGAGAGAGAGGTAACCTGATTCGAAGCTTCAAGCGGAGACTAGTAGCGACGAAGAAGACGAAGAAGCTTGAACTCTGTTTTCGAGACTTGCGGCTATATATGAGATATGAGTTAGGGGCATTTTAGGCAGAAAATTGACATAAACTATTTTCACTTTTATATAGTAGTAAGGATTAGAGCTGTCAATGGGTCCAAGAATTATTTTGCCTGCCAATGGATAAAGGACTTTGCCTGACTTGACCCGACCCGATGTTGCACCGTGACATGATCCAACCAAACCCGATTAGCAAGGGTATATGCTATATATATATATATATATATATATATTTTTGCGGGACCCAACCCAACCTTTGAGTTGACTCGATCCAAAGTTGGGCTTGGAACCTTAATGCCTGACCCGACCTAGCAGGTCTAATTTATATGCCGAATCCAGTGGTAAACCCAGGTTAGTTGGGTCGGGTACTGGGGCGAGAAACCATGGTTAATTAGGTGGGTCGGGTACTGGGTAGTATATAAATATATACGTAGATACGACATGTTCTAATCCTCCAAACACGGGAGTGGGGTCGGCGGAGGCGAGTCTCTTACTAATTCACTAATTAGTAATCCTAATCATACTAAACCTTCTAATTATAAACTCTCTAAAAATAAGTCTAATAAGATTCTAATATATATTCCTTATTCTAATCATAACCAAACACGTAGTCGCCAAGCTTTATATAACCAAAAATAGGTTTTAAGTTTTCAGATTATATTTTTCTCTAAATCCACCAAAATAAGTTTAAGCTTTGAGTTAATATTTTTGTCTAAATAAATCCTTGCCAATGTTCGAGGTTGCAGACTCGCCAATGCTCGCTTACACCGACTTCCCAATGCTCGCTTACACAGAAAAACTCTTCAGAGATTATGAGATCTTGCCTAATTTTCGCCTAAATATATGATGATTTGTTTTTGTTTTTTTTTTTTAAATTAAATTTTTATAGTATTTAATTTGGCCATAATCTTCTTCCTTGCAGTTTGCACGTGGGAAAGAGGAGCTGCCACCAACTCCTCGCCCTAACCCCAAATCAGAGGTAATTAAATAGATATTATTATATTTAATGTATTTTTATTTATGAATAAAGTTTTAGTTTTGCGGGTTAAGCGATTTTGTCTTGATCCGTATCGTCTACCTCTTTAATTTGTGCACCTGATCAATACCGTCTGATCATTGATCAAGATTTCTAGATCAGATGCTTTAAACCACCTGATCAAGATAACTATCTACAACAGATGCTTTCAACCGTCTGATTATTGAACTTTTCTTGCTCGGTCGCAACCTGCAATGAGCCTCACGGCCGGCTTTTCTCTAGCATAGAAACAATAGTATGTGCTTTTTAGGGAGTTATTTGAGATTTTGTAAAAATTTCTTCTATTTTTTAAAAGTTCACAAGATTCAAGATAAAATAGTGATTAGTTTGTGCCTTTTCCAATATATCGATGTTTTAGCTAATAATTTATTTATTTATTTATGCATTTACCTACCGATACTGATCAGGGATTCTGATACAACCCGATACCGATATCAGTATTGGCCAATACGAGGCCAATATTGGCCGATATTGTCTCGGTACCGCCCGATACAATTTATTTTGTATTATTTTTCCTTTTTTTAAAAAATTAAAATATATATGTTTGCCAACACGTACGTATCGGCCGGTAAGGTACCGATGCCAGGTTTGATATCATAATATTAACCTTGCCGAGTTACTGTTGAACTCTAACTAGGGGACTATGATCTCTACTCGTAAGTTCACAATAGGTTGGGTCAGCCCAACGGGTTCCACCGGACCTGACCCAACCCGACCGAACCCAACCCAATGCAACAACACCTCACTCCCTAAATTATCAACAACACCTCACTCCCTAAAAGTTTATTACTGAGAAGTCTTTGATCGGAGGGTTGCGGAATCTTTAACTTTCAATCCCGTTACTTTTATTTTCGGACTATTTTGAAGTGTCAAACGACCTTTTAAAGTCCGATAGCTACATGTAGTATTAGGTGTTCCGGCGAGTTCACTGGTAAAGGAATTTTGGTGAGATATTTCTTAATACAATCATTTTGGAAGATTAGTTTCAACCTTCATGTATGTTTTTCTAGTTTTGTGTCAAAACTAATATCCTCTCAAGTGGCTATCGTGCACGGATCATATAATTATTTTCTAGTTTAATGCTCATGATTCCAAGTTCTATAAACTATTTCTTGCTTTTTATTCAATGTTGTTCAATTGGAAAAACAATTATCATAAAAAAAAATTAACAACGTATAAAATCCACACACTAATCATCAATTTAAGATGATATTTGCCTGTTTTGAATAAAATGATAGAGATATTTTTTTCATTTCAACCGCTCAGGGCATCTCCAAAAGAAACGTTATAAGCCCCAAAATCGCTAAAATAGCGACTGAAACCACTTGAGCCCCCTCAACAGAGTCGCTACTCCACTCCCATTTTTGGCGACTCTCTCTCTCTCTCTCTCTCTCTCTCTCTCTCTCTCTCCCCCAGCAGATATACTACTCCAAGCGCCACTTTTATCGGGTACCATTATTTCCACCCTAAAAGACTATTTTCTCACCCCATCTCCTCCAGCCGACATGAATTGACCACTTTTGAATTTGATGATGGAGATTATTTTTCGTCCCCATCTCAAGTTCTCAACGCGACCTGATAAAATATTGGGTTGGGTCAACCAGACCTGTTGGCAGCCCTAGACTTACATGTGCTCTGGTTATATTTTGTTACTTCTCGCGGATGGCACTGGTTTCTTACACATTTCAGAAAATAAAGTTGCATTTGGTATAAGGGCCGGCCTGAAATTTTGGGGGCCCAAGGTGACTTTTTAAAATGAGGCCTTCCTTTATATTGATAAAAAAAATAAAAAATGTCATTGTTTTATTTTTTAATAAATAAAATAATACTCATTTCTCTTATAGTGACAAATTTTTTTGATATTTTCCATAATTTCTCTGAAATTTATCGAAATAGAAGTTGAACGTAACTTTCATCGAAATTTTAATGATTTCTCCAAAATCGTCAAATTTCTTAATTTTGGTGAAATTAACGAAATTTTATCAAATTTTATTTATATTCATTTAATTTTAGTCGATTTTGCATAGTAAATAAAATTTTATAAATATTAAATATAATTTATATATAATATTTTTTGTACTCCCCAAAATTCTTCCCAAACTTTTTAAATTTTTCCTGAAATATCGAAATTGCCAAAATTGAAATTTGTCCCCATGATTGCTCCTAGATTACGAATATCTGCATATTCAATTCTACTGCTTATAATTTTGAAATGCGACTAATTAATTAAAAATATATATATATTAAAGGAAAATAAAACACAAAAAGGAAAAAGCTAAATAATAGAACGTATTCCAAGGATCGAGTAACCCAATTAATAACACCGTGACATTTTTAGTACTTTAATTGCCATTGAATTTTTCCTGTCATTTTTTTACAGTTTAACAATCTCAAAAGCTTTCATAAATATGTTCATTGGATATCTCTCGTCAAGTAGATCCAAATTGATAGGTCATTTCATTTGCGAAAATTGAGATGAAACAAGTACGGAATTGTTGTTTTAAGTTGGGTCCTTTAGTAAGGAAAATTTTGTATATATATAAAAGATTCGGTCAAACAAATCTAGACTGATCAAAATGGGGCAAGAGAATCCACTGGGTCAATATCTAAGGCCGGCCTGACGCAGTGAGGCGAATGACCCGACCCATGACCAACAACGACCTGGCAGAGTCCCGATCCGACCTATAAAAAAAAAGGAAATATGGAACTTGGAAAGAGTTGAACCCACACCCGTAAAATGTAAAACAACACATGTAGCTTAACCAACTAACCTATTGACTTGATTTGATATTTTAGTACATTGAAAATTATATTAACTATTATCCCATGACAACTTACAAAAATAGGGGCCCCAAAAAATTTGGGGGCCGAGGCGGCCGCCTGATGGGCCTTGCTCCGGTCTTGCACCAAGCCTTTTAACCTTTCCCTCTGCTAATGAGATCCACTCTCAGTCTTCACCCAGATCATGATTCAAAATTTCGACCGAAACGCATCGGTTTCGGTGTCTCCCGAAATGAAATATATAAAATTTTGGTTTTGGTATACCGGTAGCATATTATCGGCCGATAATTTGCTCGTAACCGAAAATTTGAAATTTTGAACGAAATTTCGATTGATATTTTGCTTCTTCGAAGAGAAAAAAAATAAAGAAAAAAAAAATTGGGTCAAAATTTTGACCGAAATTTCAAAATTTTTTTTGACCATGTTGGTCCATCGTGGGGCCTGTTGTCGTCTCCGCTGTTCAAGCTTCTTCCACTCTCGCTATCTTCGTAATGGTCTCCCTGCCTACCTAAAAGTATTGCCTCTCGGCCATTGGCCTTCGTGCCATGCACATCTCCTACGATAAACAGTGTTCAAATGTTCTTACACAAGCAAAATTTTACATTTTTATCTCACATCATTCAAGTGTGACTTATCATTATGCCATATGTCATATATTTGTAATCAATCTAAATTAATTGTCCCAGTCGCAATCTATCGTTGGAACATGTCTCCGCTCAAAGAACCATGCCTATAAGTGGATGTGAACCACCCAATTGATGAATGTTAATAATAGCCATTATTACTAATAACGACGGTTGATTTTATAGTCCACTGATTGGGTGGTTTAAATCTTCTTAAAGACACCATTTTTGGGCTTGGTGTAGTTCAATCTTTGATCTATCACTTTGACGGTATGTGTGACACCCCATAAAATCATACGTGTAAAGTCCAGATCGACGGTGTGTCATGGACCATAGACCCTGGAACTGGAAGAATCCATGTGGGCACTGGTCACTTGAGACGCATAAGGACCAATTTGGATTGAAGGCCGATTTGGACCTAAACCAAGAGCCTTTAAATCCCTATTTGGGCCACCTTCGATGCTTAAGTTAAAGGAGACTAGTTATTAAGACCCCATTGAAACTATATTTATGAAGGCCCATCAGAAAGAAGGAACATGACAATAAGGCCCATGAGCTAGGAGCCAAGAGATGCATTGTGTATATCTTAGGAATCATGTACAAGCTATACACTCAATTAGTGCCTCCCTGTATTAGCCACATGCACGTAACCATGCAAATCATTATTTACATTGGGTACTGTAGGCTGTGAATGGAGAGGAAAAGTCGAAGTGAAGAAGAGAAGTCATCTCCTTCTTGAATTCGATTCAAGCTCGTTGCAACACTAAACCTCGGATCCATTCCGGAAAACTCTTCTGTTTCAAATAAAAATTGAGCCCTATAACCTTGGAGCACCGCGAGCTCTGTGACTCGTTCAACCAAGAGGATACGAATCTGGGAATCGACGTTGCGAACAAGGATCAAAATATCGGTAAACCGATACGTATCGTCCTGACCTCCAGGACGATACGTATCTGGTATCGGCCGATACATTCAATGTATCGGCGATACATTGAATGTATCGGTTTGATACATTGAATTTTATTTTTTTTTCTCGATTGTCTATACAATCGATGGCGACTGTGTAGACAATCAGAAAAAAAAAAAAATTGATTGTCTGCACAATTGATGGCGATTGTCTACACAGTCGCTATCGATTGTGTAGACAATCAAATTTTTTTTTTTCTGATTGTCTACACAATCGATGGTGATTGTCTACATAGTCGCTATCGATTGTGTAGACAATCGAAAAAAAAAAAATACATATTATTGGACGATACATTGAAATTATCGTCTGATAATTTCAATGTATCGTTCTTATCATCCGATACGGGCGATACATTGCCCGTATCGGACAATAAGTACATTATTTTTAAGGGGGTACGATACAATGCCTTTATATCGTACCGCTCAAGTTCAAAATCGATACGTATCAGTATCAGACGATTTTTTGACCCATGGTTGCGAAGGTATTGATCTAACACCGGTGGATTGTAGATTTCCGCATGTGAGAAAGCTCGTAGAGGTAACCCTAGTATCGCATGCGTCATATTTTAGAGTCCGAATAGTAATGCTAAGTAGCGCTATTTATGACCGCATGCAAAGATTTCAAGGATCGATCACGTAGGAGTCGCGAGAATGGGAGCATTGAACTCGATCAGTGGAACCTTTGCATGTTCGGGAAAATTGGGGATAAATCGTAGGGTTAAACTTTGCAATGTGTAGATTATGGTGTGCGTTTTGTTTTATTCTTGAAGAGGAGTCTCGTAGGTGAGTGATAGCTCGTTTAGAGCAGGTGTGTTGTGTGATAGAATCATCTCGGGAAGCCATGAAGGGTTGGCTCGAGTTCGAGGTATGAACTGTTAAAGACAACAGCTCTATGTGGTACGCTCGAGCATGAATCGCATTGCTCGAGCGGAATATCACCTGAAGCCTACGTTCGAGTGGAAAATGTAGGCTTAAACTGTTTGGGAAGAAACTGCTCGAGCGTGAGTTGAGGATTTACATTAGGAATGCACTCGAGCGTGAATTGGGTCGTTCGAGCGGGAAAAGACCTAAAGGGGTACGCTCGAGCGGGAATTTCAAGCTATTTTAGCTCGGGTCAAAACTGCTCGAGCGGGACCTGAGAATTGTATGGGAAATACGCTCGAGCGTGTGTTGGACCGCTCGAGCGAGAGACTTTCTGAAGTGTACGCTCGAGCGGGAATTCTAGGTTTATTTTGCTCGGGTTAAAACCGCTCGAGCGGAACTTAGGATTTATACTGGAAACACTCTCGAGCGAGAATAGTACCGCTCGAGTGGGATACCTTCTAAAACCTACGCTTGAGCGTGATTTGTAGGCTTATTTCGCTCTAATTAAAACCGCTCGAGCGTGAAACATAGGTGCCACTGAGAATCGCCCAAGCGGGATTAAGCCACACTCGAGCGTGAACCTCTATTTTGGATATTTTCAATGTATGTACTTGGGATTTGGCTAGCATGCTTGTGAGTTATATGTGTGCACTAAGACATGTAAACAACTCGTGATTCAGGGTAAACTCACCGTGGAATAAGGTTTTGAACTCGTCGGACCGTGAATATTTGCACGTGTGTTCGACACAAATACAAGTAGGGAAAATACCTTGCCAACTTATATGTTCTCTCGAAATCATATTTTATGATGCTATTTTCAAAGGAATTATATTCTCGTCATGAATTTCATTTATGTACTTTCGCCATGATTTATCTTTATGCCTCTTGAAAACTTGTAAATATGAATACTTGATTATACATTTGCATTCACGCCTTGCATGACCTTTTATATACGTTTTTTGATTCGTATGGGTACTTGTTGTGTAGTGTGTTTGTTTGTAAAACTCGTTCTTGACCATGTGTACTCGATCTATGCTTGTGTTATAAATTTTGTGAGCATGTGTAATGAGGAGTGGAGGCTCCATGAGAGGGGTGGAGTCCCCGGGTCACTACCATGTATCCGCTATAGATTGCTCAGTTCCCTTATAACGGGATGCCTTGCCATGTGACTTGATTTCGAGTGTATTATGTGTAAGGGGAGTGGAGTCTCCATGAGAGGGGTGGAGTCCCCGTGGTTACAACCTTGTGTCCGATGCGGACTGCTCAGTTCCCTAATACAAGATATTTACTATAATGCCATATGATGTGCTTTGTCTCGAACCGTGCTATGTGATTCGTTATGTTATGAATCCCTATCATGTATCGTGAATTGTCCCAAGTCTCGATTTTATGTGTTTCTTGTTCGTTACGTTTATATGCTCCGATTGTGTCTTGACTCTCTTGTCTCGTTATGCATACTGTAAGCATGTTTTATTCGCCTTAATGATTTGACTAGTTGGGATTTCATGAATTTTTTACTTGAATTCGATATATTTTGAATACAAACACAAGCTTTGATTGTTTTTAATTATGCATCAAGAATATGAATCTGAATGATAAGGTGTGATTTAGCATGGTAATTTTCTCTGTTGAGCTTGGATGGAGCTCACTCCTTGACTTTTCGTCACAGCTATAGGTGGGGACTTGGAGAATGATCCGGAAAGAAAGGAAGATCCGAATTACATCCCTGAGAAAGAGGAGGATTTGCCTGAAGGGCACTATCCGTAGCTTGGAGCAATTTTTGGGAGAGTTTGTCTTGAAAATTTTGATAAAAGGTAAAAGGAAAATATGTAACTAAATGATATGATATGTTTTTGATCCATTGTTTAGATGAAGGTCAGTCTTTGTTGGTAGATGCTTATTTTTGGACATATATATACAGTAGCTTGTCGTGTGAGTTCTTATGTCACCATTATATCCATGCTTAGCTCTGTTACACTTTTGTGTTGTGCACATTGCTTCCACTTCTGTGAGCTTACCATTATGCGATGGCTCATCCTTCCTAGTGTTTAATGTGAGGAAAGGTTGAGCTGTTAAGAGGTGATGTTGTACTTTGGATACCATAGCATCACTGTGATTTGGGTCTTGTGTATGATCCGACGACACAAGTTTTATGGCAAGGAAATCCAGGCTGTCACAGGTGGTATCAAAGCCAATCTTTTAGTCTTGCGGGCATACAAAGCTATGATGTAGGATAAGGATAATGACATTAGGCTTAGTTATTAGGTTCAGACATTGAGACCAAGGGTCTTAACTTGATTTGACTTGTCATTGCTTGGTTATGGCAGGACAAAATGCCTCTTAGACGAGGTAGGCCAAGGACCGTGAACATAAGGGATACTCCTACTAGGGAGGGTCTTGCGTCAGGAGTAAACACAATCCTTGTCA
The DNA here is from genome assembly GCA_021018995.1 of Chloranthus sessilifolius. Taxonomy (NCBI): domain Eukaryota; kingdom Viridiplantae; phylum Streptophyta; class Magnoliopsida; order Chloranthales; family Chloranthaceae; genus Chloranthus; species Chloranthus sessilifolius. Next base: position 1,109,847 of record CM037586.1, on the reverse strand, counting down.
ATAGCAATAGTAATGTACTCGGAGCAACCCAGACCCCCGACAATAACAACAATGCATCTGGATTGAGGAATGATATTGGAAATGCTCCAGGAAGAGATAGCAATCAGCGGTTACTTGAGTCCATGGTGAACACCATGGCGGTGTTGGCTGAGAGAAGGCAGCCATCAGGCTTTCAAGACTTCAGGAGACTAAGGCCTCCGAGCTTTTATGGACAAGCCGACTCAATGGAGGCTGAAAAGTGGTTAAACCAGATTGAGAACCTATTGCAATGAGTCCGCTGTACGGAAGAAGAGAAGATGAGTTGGGCTTCTTTCCAGCTCGAGGGTGAAGTGGACCCGTGGTGGAAATCAGTTGAGAGGACTCAAGCACCGGGAGTATCATGGACCTAGGCTGAATTTACCGATGTCTTCAACCGAAAGTATTTTTCGACAACAGAAAGGTGTTAAATGGAAATTCAATTCGTCAATCTGGTTCAAGGACAAATGAGTGTCCGAGAGTATGAAACTGAGTTTACGCGTTTGCCCTGATTTGCACCAGCATTGGTGACTACCGAGTTGATGAAGACTCAGAAATTTGAGCACGGACTCAAGCCCGCTATCAAGGGAAGAATATTATTGTTTGAAGCAACCACCTATGAGAGGGTCGTGAGATTGGCCCTCATAGCTGAAAGGGACCTGGAGGAGTTATATAAAACAAGGGATGAGTAAGTGAGGAGTCGAAAGGCACAATACCAAGCAACTAGTGCAGAACATGCCAGTAAGAGGCCTAAGTATTTGATGCCGCCACCGTCACAACCAGTTCCTTCGGCGTCGGCGAGGCCTTTTGATCAGGTAGCTCTGCTGCCTCTGCCACCAAGACCACTAAGACCTTTCAACATAACAGGCTAGACGAATATGAGCGTGTCAAAAGTGCAACCGATAGCTTCTTGTGCAACTTCCTCCACACCAACACCGGTGTGTGCGAAGTGTGGGAAGCCACACAAAACAGAGGAGTGTCATAGAGCGATAGGAGCTTGTTTCAAATGTGGACACATAGGGCACCGCATTAGGGATTGCCCGGAGATGAAGGGTGTTACAAACACTGTCACGCCAGGTCTGAAATCTTTAAGGCCTATGGTACAAGGCAGAGCCTACGCGATGACAATGACAGAAGCTCAAGCTAGCAATGACGTCACCCAAGGTATAAGATTCTCTTACATTAGTCAAACTTAAAATCTCACATTTTAGATAGATAAGGTACATCCATAGAATAATCTTTGCAGTCATATTACTTATGTCATGTCATATCATATCTACAACTAACTTGATATTACTTATTGAATCTAGGTGTGGTTCGTCTAAGCAGAGACTGTGACATATTTGGCCACAGAGCTTCCGTGTTGATAGACCCAAGGTCTACGCATTCTTTCATTACGCCAAGTTTTGCTATGGAATTAGGCTTAACACCAGAACCTCTAGACTTCGTTCTCGCTATCTCAACCCCAACGGGAAGTTCGGTCAATTTCGACACCATATGCCGATCAGTAGTCGTCACGATGGCACATCGCCAAACGAAGGCTGATTTCATTCTACTTGAAATGAAAGAGATCGACGCAATCCTCGGCATGGATTGGCTGACTAAATTACGAGCTAAAGTAGATTTCCTAGAGAAGATAGTCACTCTCTACCCTAAGAGAGAGAAGCCTTTCAAGTTCATTGGCATCCGACCAGCCGGAGTACCTTTTATATCTGCAATTTGAGTTGAACGACTGATCAGTAAGGGTTGTCAAGGATACCTTGCGGTCATTCAAGCAAAGGAGGACAAGAAGGTTGACATAATCAACTTTCTGATAGCCTGTGAATTTCTTGATGTTTTTCTTGAAGAATTGCCAGGCTTACCGCCTGATAGGGAAGTCGAGTTTACGATAGGCTTGGCCCTAGGCATGGAACATGTGTAAAAAGCCCCGTATCGAATGACACCGACGGAATTGAAAGAATTGAATGAACAATTGCAAGAGCTGCTGGACAAGGGATTTATTAGGCCCAATGTTTCTCCATGGGGAGCACCCGTGTTGTTTGTTAGAAAGAAGGATGGTTCAATGCGACTGTGTATCGATTACCGACAATTGAACAAATTGACTATAAAGAACCGGTACCCATTGCCAAGAATTGAAGACATATTTGACCAATTGCAAGGAGCGAAATTTTTCTCCAAGATAAACTTACGATCTGGTTACCACCAGATGAAGGTGAAGACTGAAGATGTTCCAAAAACAGCTTTTCGCATGAGGTATGGCCATTACGAATTTCTCGTTATGCCATTTGGGTTGACAAACACACCTGCATCATTTATGGACCTCATGAACCGCATCTTCAAGCTGTATCTGGATCGGTTTATAGTTGTCTTTATCGACGACATTCTCGTATACTCAAAGACGCACGAAGAACATGAGCATCATCTGCAATTGGCATTGCGAACACTACGGGACTCTCAGTTATATACGAAACTCGGCAAGTGTCAATTTTTGCTGCAACAAGTAAGCTTCTTGGGACAAATCATTTCGGAATCAGGTATAATAGTTGACCCATCGAAGATAGAGGCTGTGGTGAAATGGGAACAACCCGGGACGGTCACTGAAGTTTGAAATTTTCTGGGTTTCGCTGGCTACTATCGCAAATTCGTAGAGGGGTTCTCGAAAATAGCTGGACCACTCACCCAACTCACTTGAAAGGGTGTCAGATTTGAGTGGACTGATGCATGTGAGATGAGCTTAAGGAAAGATTGACCTCCGCACCAGTGCTTATACTACCATCCGACACTGGAGGATTTGTGGTATTTACCAATGCATCTCACACCGGTCTGGGTTGTGTGTTGAATCAGCATGAGCGTGTTGTCTCCTATGGTTCAAGGCAATTGAAAGATCATGATAAAAATTATCCCACACATGATTTGAAGCTTGCAGTGATCATTTTTGCTTTAAAGATATGGAGGCATTACCTCTATGGTGAAACTTTTGAAATTTTTACTAACCACAAGAGCCTCAAATACTTATTTACACAGAATGACTTAAATTTGAGGCAGAGAAGGTGGACGAAATTCTTAAAGGACTACGATTGCGTCATCCAGTACCACCCGGGAAAAGTGAATGTCGTAGCGGATGCGCTTAGCCCAAAACCGATTGCTCAGCTATAACACCTTGTGACTAGAATACAGAGGTGGAAATTGATTGAGGACCTGACCTCAGGTTACACAGCATTTGAAGTGAAGAAATCGGGAACACTTTTGGCTAATAGCAAGATTAATTCAACTCTCTTCGAAAGGATCAATTCAACTCTCTTTGAAAGTTGAGCTAAACTTGAGTTCAGCTCAGCTTTTTACCCACAAACTGATGGACAAATTGAACGGGTGAATCAAGTAATAGAAGACATGCTCATGGCATGTATGCTAGATTTTCAAGGGTCGTGGGATAAACATCTACCGTTAGTTGAATTCGCCTACAACAACAGTTACTAGGCGGGTATCGGCATGGCTCCGTTTGAAGCGCTATATGGCTGTTGGTGTAAATCTCCGTTAAATTGGGAAGAAGTTGGAGAGCGTGTTCTATTGGGCCCAAAACTCATTGAGAGCACAAATAAGACCATTCGACTCATTCGGGAACGTTTAAAGGTCACACAAAGTCGTCAGAAAGTTATGCCAACCTTAAGAGATCAAACGTGGAATTTCAGGAGATCTTGTGCACAATAATAATTTCTATATATGTCACCTTAATGTGAAAATGCTCTAAAAGTCGTATCCCTTACAGGTTGGAGATCACGTCTTCATAAAGAAATCATTGACCAAGGGCGTGATGAGGTTTGGAAGGCGAGGAAAGCTAAGCCCACGGTACATTGGCCCTTTTGAAGTGCTAGGCCGCGTTGGCGAGGTAGCTTATCGTGTTGCCCTACCACCCCAGCTGTCAAGCATTGACAACGTCTTCCACATATCGATGTTAAGAAAGTATGTCAGAGACATGTCACATGTAACGACCCTAAAATTTTTAAACTAAATTTATAGTGTTAGATTGGTTTTGCACCAAGCATGGTGTTTGTGCTCCACACCGGAACCTACCCTAGTTGAGAAAATACACATTTTGATTTTTCAAAAGGTTTTGTATTTAAAATCGTCTTTATTTGACATAAGTTGTGTGGTGGCCTAGTGGTTGAAAGACTTTAGTTATAGATAAGAGGTCTAAGGATCAAACCTTATTACGTGAATTTTAAACCTCTATGTTAAACTTTGAAGTAAAAGCCTATACACCCTTATTTGGTGCGACCGCTTAGCACCAAATTAATGCCCATATATTATAAATAAGAAAGTTACGGAGAACCCTAAATCATTATTACTAGAATTCTTCTTAAAAACCCTAGTCGTCACTCCATCTTCTTCTATAGCCACCCTTTTCTAAAAATACCCAAATCTCTTTTAAATCTCTTGTGTGCCCTTCCACAAAGAACACCGTTGTATTTTTCTACCGTCAAATCATGGTGAAAGAAGGCGGCGTAATCGTGGATGGACCATCGTGTGGACGCCGATCTCTATCGCTCTAATTATCGTCGATCCGCCGATCACGGTTCAAGAGGTGAGTACCCATCCATCCATCTCGTCATTCTCAGATCCCGTCGCGTAGGATACGATTCGATCGCGTATCGATGGGCCATAAAAGAATCATAAATTATTTTCTTATCATCTTGCCTTAGGGTTAAATAAATTGCTAGATCTGATTCTAGTTTAATTTTGATTATAATTTCATCATCGTTTTTGTGATAAAATATTATTTACTTAGTTATTTATCATATATATATATATTTTTTAAGCCCTATTTATTCAAAAAAATAAATCGATCAATGGCGATTAATTATAAGTCCGTTCATTATAAATCAGTCGTGATTGACCCGTTTAATATTTTTTTTCTACACTTTTAGTTTTATTTTATTTTTACCCTTATTATTTTAATATGAGGTGAATGATAATCCCATTAATATTAGAAAATAGCCGCTTGATCGTTTGAACAAAACACAGTATATATATTTTCAGTTTTAATTTTTCTCGTTTGAATGAAACCCCGTCCGTGTGCTTTTAGTTTTAACTTTTTACTTTGCTGCATGGCTGGCGTTCATGGTAATCAATGTGAATTACTTTATTTTATATGTCGGCTATCTCTTGGATTGATTATAATAATACATGTTATTATATAATACTACATCCTGTTACCTTGGATCATAATGAGAATACTATATCCCTATATTTTATTTTACTCAGGACATGGGGAATCGTGAGTCCCTTTACATTATAATAATCAGGTGTCTGATGAGAAGGAGATTAAATATTCTATATTACATATGTAGGTAATGATGGCATATTGTTAAATATTATTTATAAAATCTAAAGTCCCCTTCTAATTATATATATTATACTATATGTGGAACTTTCTAATTATATATATTATATTATATTTGAAAGGCTAGTTGGTAGGGATTAACATTATTAAATTAATAAACATCCTATACTATTAATATAATATTATTATTTAAATCCACATAAAACTAGAGTACTCGAGTGCTCCTTTTTATTATTATTTAATAAAGCCCCGTATAACATATATAAAATGCAAAACCCCTATTTGTAATGCAACTGCTAAGTCATTCCCAATACCAGCATCCTCTTTGTTCACTTGACTTATTGAGTTAGCATCTGGTCTTCACGCCACCACACGACTAATAGGTACTCTTAATATCTGTATTATAAAAGTGGAAAGCTGTAGTGTAAATGAGATACTAGCCATATGATCAGAGCACTTTCATTGCATTAGATGCGATGACGGATGTGTTGTATATCTTTGTATATTGAGATAAATTCAGTCAGACATCACTATAGTGAATCAACTCAGATTTGATTGATTGATCGATCGATTCTGTAGGAAATCAAACCACTGTACTTTAATTGTTTTAAAATTCGGCCAATTGATACCAGCAATCGATCAATTGATCTGTAACTGAATTAAATAGTTTATATAACACAATTAAGACTGATTGATTCATTCCAAAACTAATCAATCGATCATCGTCCGAACAAACGACCTTAATTACACTATAAATTTTACATTTACACAACCAAAACTTAGTACACCTTAATCACTTGCACTTTGCGATCGATGGTCGTGATGCACTTCACTTTAAATTATATTATCTTTCTAATTGAGCATTTAATTATAATAACCTATATATATATATATGTCATTTTTTCGCTTCAACGCGACCTCTTCGATAACTCGAAATGTTAGAACTTCGATACCTCGTGAAAATTGAACTCTGACCTTCGAGTTATCGAAAACACTTAATTACTCCCCTACTCTATATTTAGTGGTGTGTTATGTAAATAAATATATGTATAAATATAACAATAATATAAATGAAAACCTTTTTGTGTGTGTGATGATTCCGTACCTCTACTTTGATCATGATATGAGTTAAGGTCATGTTAGGTCAGATGACGCGAGAGTGTATGAGATCATGCCTATGCTTGGGTGTGGTAATTCACCGAGATGGTATCGAAGCAGGGAATACATCGTATTCACATGCCTTACAACTCATGGTGGTATGAGACACCTTGACGAGTAGGGTGAGTGTGAATTCAGTGTAACCTCGTATACGGTGACATAAACGGTGACCCTATCACCCCGAGTTCTAATATGATAGGATAAGATATGAGTTGGTAGGATAAGATATAAGTCAGTATGATATGATATGAGTCAGTATAATAAGATATGTTACGATAATAAGTCACCGCTGTATAGGCCAGCAAAAGATTAACAACTTAAGTCTCTGTACGTGTCGTTCCTTGCGTACCATCGTAAGGGCAACGTCTTTCAGTCAAGACGGATGTCTCTGGGAGACATTATGAGTTATGAGTCGCCGGCCGCTCCTGTGACTGGATGGGGTCCATGATATGATATGATATGGAGGGCGTTATGATATGGTGGTATGATACTATGGTGACCCTCACATGGTAGCTCGAGCAGCGACTCTGGCACAGGTCGTTTAAGATTTTATGAGTATGTTAGTTACGCTCACGCGATGTACAGACATATGTGCGAGAATAATAAAATACGGTATGATATGAGGTATGATATGATATGAGATATGGTAAGGTATGTTAGGATGTAAGTGTCTAGATCATGATCTCGCATTAAGGATTATGATATAAGCTTACGATATGTACTTGATTTCATTATTCTGTTCTGATTCCTTTGATATACTATGTTATCACTCACTTGATGCACCCACAATGCACCTGAGTAGTATGGGGTGGATTGGTGGTGTATCCACTAAGTTTACATGACTGAGTAAACTCATCCCACGATAAATTAACAACTGCAGGTGACTATACCAACGGTGTGGACGTGGGTTTCTCTGATTCGATTGGTGCTGAGAACGTCAACCCAGTGGACGTTGATTATCAGGAGCCTTTGGAGGGTGATGTTGCCGGTTATCAAGAGGACTACAGTGTTGATTTTGATCCGAGCGCCGGATATTGATTTAGTAGACTCGGTATTAGATTTTGCCTTATATCATTATCATTAACTCTATGCTTTCATTCTATCAGATTTGTCTCCGATTTGACTTACATGTTATTTGTGGATTTATAGTATTTTATCGCATTTTATCAGATTTATTCAGCATTTATGATTGCTTTATATTCCACCATGGTATGTTGGCTTTCATGGATTTCGTGGAACTAGATGTGCGCGAGAACTCTGATTAAGTGTATGTCCGCTTAGCATATCTGGGATATGTGCGGGTCATAACTCGGAATTCTTGGCCCTCGGGATGGGGTAGAATTTCGGGTCGTGACATCACATGTGCTAGACTATTAGCCTATCGAGGTACAAGAAGACTTGACGCTGATAGAAGAACCAGTAAAGGTGTTGGATCGTAAGGAGCAGATTTTAAGGACAAAAACTATTCTCCTCGTCTTGATTCAATGGCGCAACCACTCTGCCGAGGAAGCGACATGGGAACGAGAGGCGGAGATTGGCAATCAATACCCGACTCTGTTTTCTTGAAATTGTTAGGCCTTATATCGGTATCATCAGTTGAAACAATGTTTCACTATAGGTGGACCCACATGTATGAATGCTTAAATTAAATAAATTAGTTTTATGGACATTCCATTTTGATGCAAGTTATGCATATTTTAAATTGATGCAAGAACACGTGCATCATCAGCGCAATTGTTTTCGTAATAGTCTGCTCACACGTATCACAGGATCGCACTTCAACTTGAATATACTTCATTATCGATGCTTAGGATCGTTTTAATCTCAAATTAATATTTTATAAATTGATCATCAGATAGCTACAGATAGTGCACAATGTATAGGTAAAGCAACAATTAATGAAACCAGGATACTGGAAACACTCAACCTTAAACACTTGTACCTAAAGTTGGCCCGTTTGAGCGTCAAAATCACGCTCCGAGCGTCCACTTAAATCATGCTCGAGCATAACCCATACCTCTCGAGCAGCCATCGAGATTATAAAAGGGGCGGAAACCCTTGTATTCATTCCTGCAAAGTTTCAAAACACTCTGACGCTTTGTTTTCTCCCTTCCTCAGCTAGAAGAAGCTCAAATCACTCCAAGGGACTTCATTTCACCATGCTCGTGTAGGATCTCTTCGAATTTCGGCCCTAGTACTCCCGCATCCTCCATTTTGAGCGATAAAACCCTAGAAACCACTTTCTCTTTGAAAATTTTCTTGTTTTCCTTCAATCCATGGCTTCAAAGAAGAAAACGATCTCGAAATCCTCTAAATCTATGACCCCGAAACCCCAGTCTTGGAAGCGTTCGAGGACCAATCCACCACCATCACTTGGTGAGCAACCTACTCTGTGGTGGGACGCTAAGTTAGTTGAAATAGAATGGTCCTTCGACCTTGCATACTTCGAACAAGAACCACTATTCCAACGACAAATGGACTACCTTGAAAGAGCCGGCCTCACATCACTACTCAAGCCCTTCCACGGGTGTTAGTACCCAATAATCGTGAAACTCTTCTACCAAAACCTCCAATGCGAACCGAACGAACACATTTACACTATCATTGACGGTCGAGATATCTCCGTTGACCAAGATCGGGTTGCCGCAACTATGGGTGTTCCACTAGATTCTTTGAACACTGTGGCCTACTGGAGCCCAACACAGACCCAACTCTGTTTCCTCAGATCACCACCGAAATGACTCGCGGACAACATGGTCGGGGCCCGTAGTGACGAGGTCTTAGTTACCGCCCTGCATGTGGTGGCTCGATTTAGTATTCCACGGCAACCTGTACCCCGTCAGTCGCTGGGAGTATCGATGTGGGACCTCCCTACAAACTCTATTCTCGGCATTAGAGAGGAGGTGGTTTGATGCGGCCGACGTCCTACAGGATGAACTTAGGACTACGCATAAGAAAATGATGGAGACGAGGAAAAAGCCGTTATACGAAATGCCATATGCCCGCTTTATCTCACGGTTCGTCGAAGAGTACCAAGACGAAAAGGGCGGCTATGTGTTATTACCTGGGGAGCCAAGTCGAGATGATAACGTTCAATATTTTGGACCCGAGGAATAGACTAGCACTCAACAAACATTGACTTGGAGTGGCCGGGAACCCCCACTTACCGTTCCCTCCGACGAATCGCACCAGTGAAACGAGATGCACACCAGACTGAACTTCCTTGAAGGCATGCTTGTAGAGATCATACATTATTGCTTCCCGACCACCGCCGAGCATCAAATCGCCAAAGCACGAACTTATGCGTCGGACGTTGACACCTCCGATGCTGGTCCTTCGACCTCTGGACCGAGACATAACGAGGAGCAGGCCGTAGATTAGCCTGGTGAGCCTATCGTTGAATTCTTGTTTGACTTGTATTACTTGTTAGACTGATTGATTCTTAGTGATTCTATGATAGAAATGTATTGGTAAATTGTTAGTTATATTACATCCTTGATAATTTCCAATTCCATGACTAACAATCTGGTGGTAATAGTAGAGTCAATACAATAGATAATTGTAATAGCATTGAATATTCCTAACTAGAGCATTTTGTATACCTTTGCAATTCTTCTGCTTACCATTGAAATGGTTTTGTATACCTTTGCAATGCTTCTGCTTACCTTTGCAATGCTTTTGTATACCTTAGCAATGTATTCGTAGAAGATTTAATTTTCAAGAACGAAAATTATTCTAAGGAGGGGAGGATGTGACACCACGTAAAATCATGCGTGTAAAGTCCAGATCGATGGTGTGTCACGGACCATGGACCCTGGAACTGGAAGAATCCATGTGGGCACTGGCCACTTGAGACCCATAAGGACCAATTTGGATTGAAGGCCTATCTGGACCTAAACCACGAGCCTTTTAAACCAAACCACTTGGGGGCCTGTTTTGGAACTAAATCCCTATTTGGGCCACCCTCGATGCTTAAGTTAAGGGAGACTAGCCATTAAGACCCCATTGAGACCATATTTATGAAGGCCCATTAGAAAGAAGGAACAAGACATTTAGGCCCATGAGCTAGGAGCCAAGAGATGCATTGTGTATATCTTAGGAATCATGTACAAGCTATACACTCAATTAGTGCCTCCCTGTTTTAGCCACATGCACGTAACCATGCAAATCATTATTTACATTGGGTATTGTCGGCTGTGAATGGAGAGGAAAAACTGAAGTGAAGAAGAGAAGCCATCTCCTTCTTCTTGAATTTGATTCAAGCTCCTTCAACACTAAACCTCGAATCCATTCCGGAAAACTCTTCCGTTTCAAGTAGAAATCGAACCCTATAACCTTGGAGCACCGCGAGCTCTGCGACTTGTTCAACCAAGAGGATACGAATCTGGGAATCGACGTTGCAAAGGTGTTGATCCAACATCGATGGATCGTAGATCTCTACATGTGAGAAAGCTCGTAGAGGTAACCCTTGTATCGCATGCGTCGTGTTTTATAGTCCGAATGGTTATGCTAAGTAGCGCTATTTATGATCGCATGCAAAGATTTCAAGGATTGATTGCGTAGGAGTCGCGAGAATGGGAGCATTGAACTCGATCAGTGGAACCCTTGCATGTGCGGGAAAATTGGGGATAAATAGGGTTAAACTTTGCAAATACGTAAATTATGGTGTGCGTTTTGTTTTATGCTTGAAGAGGAGTCTCGTAGGCGAGTGATAGCTCGTTTAGAGTAGGTGTGTTGTGTGATAGAATCATCTCGAGAAGCCATGAAGGACTGGCTCGAGTTCGAAGTATGAATTGTTAAAGACAACAATTCTGTGTGGTACGCTTGAGCATGAATCGCACTGTTCGAGCGGAATATCACCTGAAGTCTACGCTTGAGCGGGAAATGTTGGCTTAAACCGCTTGGGAAGAAACCGCTCGAGCATGAGCTGAGGATTTACATTGGGAATATGCTTGAGCGTGAATTGGGTCGCTCGAGCGGGAATTTCAAGCTATTTTAGCTAGGGTCAAAACCGCTAGAGCGGGACTTGGGAATTGTATGGGAAATACGTTCAAGCGTGTGTTGGACAGCTCGAGCGAGAGACTTTCTGCAGCGTATGCTCGAGCAGGAATTGTAGGTTTATTTCGCTCGAGTTAAAACCGCTCGAGCGGAACTTAGGATTTATACTAGAAACACGCTCGAGTAAGAATAGTACCGCTCGAGCAGGATACCTTCTGAAGCCTACGCTCGAGCGTGATTTGTAGGCTAATTTCTCTAGGATTAAAATCGCTCGAGCGTGAAGCATCGGTGCCACTGAGAATCGCTCGAGCGGGATTGAGCCACGCTCGAGCGTGAACCTCTGTTTTGGCTATTTTTAATGTATGTACTTGGGATTTGGCTAGCATGATTGTGAGTTATATGTGTGGACTAAGACATGTAATGGACATCGTGATTCAGGATAAACTCACAATGGAACAAGGTTTTGAACTCGTCGGACTGTAAATCTTTGCACGTGTGTTTGACACGAATACAAGTAGGGAAAACACCTTGCCATCTTATATGTTCTCTCGAAGTCATGTTTTATGATACTATTTTCAAAGGAATTATATTCTCGCCATGAATTTCATTTATGTACTTTTGCCATGATTTATCTTTATGGCTCTTGAAAACTTGTAAATATGAATACTTGATGATACATTTGCATTCACGCCTTGCATGACCTCTTATATACGTCTCTTGATTCTCATGGGTATTTGTTGTGTAGTGTGTTCGTTCGTAAAACTCGTTCTTGACCATGTGTACTTGATCTATGCTTGTGTGTTATGAATTTTGTGAGCATGTGCAATGAGGAGTGGAGCCTCCATGAGAGGGGTGGAGTCCTCGGGGTCACAACCCTGTGTCCGCTACGGACTGCTCAGTTTCCTAAAACGGGATGCCTTGTCATGTGACTTGATTTCGAGTGTATTATGTGTAAGGGGAGTGGAGTCAGCATGAGAGGGGTGGAGTCCCTGGGGTTACAATCATGTGTCCGATATGGATTGGTCAGTTCCCTAATACAGGATACTTATTATAATGCCATATGACGTGCTTTGTCTCGAACCGTGTTATGTGATCTGTTATGTTATGAATCCCTGCCATGTATCGTGAATTGTCCCAAGTCTCGATTTTATATGTTTCTTGCTCGTTCAGTTTATATGCTCCGATTGTGTCTTGACTCTCTTGTCTCGTTATGCATAGTGTAAGCATGTTTTATTCGCCTTAATGATTTGACCAGTTGGGATTTCATGAATGTTTTCTTGAACCCGATATATTTTGAATACAAACACAAGCTTTAACTGTTTTTAATTATGGATCAAGAATATGAATATGAATGATAAGGTGTGATTTAGTATGATAATTTTCTCTACTGAGCTTGGATGAAGCTCACTCCTCGACTATACGTCATAGCTGTAGGTGGGGACTTGGAGCGCGATTCGAAAAGAGAGGAAGATCCGATTTACATCCCCGAGGAAGAGGAGGATCTGCCTGAAGGGCACTATCCGTAGCTTGGAGCAGTTTTTGGGAGAGTTTTGTCTTGGAAATTTTGATAAAAGTTAAAAGGGAAATATGTAACTAAATGATATGATATGTTTTTGATCCACTGTTTAGATGAAGGTCGACCTTCGTCGGTGGATGCTTATTTTTGGACATGTATATAAAGTAGCTTGTCGTGTGAGTTCTTATGTCACCATTATATCAATGCTTAGCTCTATCACGCTTTTGTGTTGCGCACTTTGCTTCCGCTTATGTGAGCTTACCATTATGCGATGGCTCGATCCTTCATAGTGTTTGATGTGAGGAAAGGTTGAGCTGTCAGGAGGTGATGTTGTACTTTGGATACCATAGCATCACTGTGATTCGGGTCTTGTGTGTGATCCGATGGCACGAGTTTTATGGTAAGAAAATCCGGGCTGTCATAGTATGAATCACCCATTTTTGGTGTTTAAGTGAGGGTCAGGAGAGTCGGGTCCTTTGCTAAATTAATGATTCGGTACAAATGGTACCTTTATGGTGCCATGGTGCTGCGTGATTTGTGGTGCCATCTGGTGCTATCATATAAATCAGATTCTACCCTAAGATTACATTAAAAAAAACTCTTTACAATGTGATTAAGAGGCTACAAGCACTTAGAAAATGAATGACAAGTTGTTCATTTTGTGGCGGTTTTAAATTCTTAATCACATGGAGAAGTTAGTTTTTCGACGAGTGAATGGGCCGATGTTTTGTAAAGGTGAGATTTTAAACTGGGTCGACAATTCCTGGCCCAGTTTTTTGGTGTCAGGTCGGGAATAATACCCTTGACCCATTGGACAACCAAAATTTTGGCCCTGCCCAATCCATCCCCAACCTTTAAGTCAGGCACGTCCCGATGGTTGGATGTTTCATGCCCGACTTGAACCAATGGATCAAGTTTATGTGCCAGTTGGTTAAAACTTAGGTTGTGCACGTGCCCCTGGGATTAGTTGGTGCTCTAATAGGCCTGGATACCCAGGTTATAAAAAATAGCCCGGCCTTGGGTTTACTGTAGCCCGGCCCATTGCCACTCCTACGTATATGAGCAATAAAGCATTTCCATGGTTGGAACATTGAGGAAATGGAAGATAAAATTGAAAGACATTTTGAGGAGCCATGCTTGATTGCAATTTGCAAGGGAGTTTGGGTGGAGACTTTCAAGGGTTGAGTGACCAATCTTTCAATATGAGGGTTGGTGCAGTGGTTAGGACCACGCCCGAAGAAGCGGAGGTTCTGAGTTTGCATCCCACCCCTCGTTGGCCACTCGCGGGGATTTATCCTTACTGACTGGTACATGTAATGTGCGGGTGTTGCACTTACCCGGGGACTTAGTCGGGTGCATAAGAGGCTGGATACCCCATCATAAAAAGGAGCTAAAACTTGGACACGAGATTTGCACTGTTGCGCATGGTTGACAAGAAAGACTTTGTTAATTTTGGAATTTATGCCACGTGGCAAATCATCTAAGCCGTCTGATTTGAAGACCATGATGTAAAGACCTTTGAGGACAAACATTGACACGAAACAGAATCTCTATCATTTGATTCAATGCAGTCAAGTCCATCATCTGATTTAATGGTTGACTCTGGCAAATCAGATGATAGAGATCATGTTTCTTGCCAATTTTTTTGCCTCAAAAATCTATACATCATGGTCTCCAATTTAGACGGCTTAGATGATATTCCACGTGGCATAAATCCCAAAATTGACAGTCTTTCTTTTAAATCATCTGTCACAGTACACTTCTTGTGTGCAAGTTGAGGCTCCCTAAAGAAAAGAAAAAACTTTCAATCTCAACTGAATAGACTGTTGATCCTTGACAAATGAATGAAAGAACTTGGTATTGCTATTCTGTTTCCCATTGAACTTCTACATCTAAAAGGCTGTCATAGAGGTCAACATTGCCTTGTCGAAAATACTGATGTCATTCAGATGACCATCCAAAACTGCTGAGATGTCGCTACGGTTTTCCGACATCTATCTTCGCATTGATTGGCAATGTTTGGCCAATGCTAGGGTAAGAGCAAGAATTCTTAGGAGGTAATGTAGGACGATAATGAGGTGTGGGTTGATCCCGAGTAGGAGGGGCGTCGGCAGTGGAAGCATAGTAACCAAGTTCGGATTCGGCAATCATTCGGTGGGGTGTTAATTCTGTTTAGTTCGGATAAATTGGGGAAAGATTTGGAGAAAACTTCAGAGAAAAAATGGAGATTACATAGTTGACGTGGACATCCACATGCATTAACATTTACAATCATGAAAAAGTGATGCGAAGGACCATTAATCATGTATCACAGTGATAAAAATTAGGAAAACAATTTGTCAAATTTGGAAAAAAAATAAAGAAAAATTCGGGGAATCGACTAATCAAGCGAAATTCAGCAAAAAGTTCGGCAAACCACGTGCTCGGAGAATTTTGTGACGGAGGTGGAGACTGAGAAGATATAGGAGGATTCTTGATGAGTCAGAATTGGAAGTAGGAAGTAACTCCACACCCTTTTTGGAGGATTGAACTTTGGCTCGATTGAACCCATCTATCTCCCCCCGCTCCCGAAGAAATTTAAAATTTTACCACTTGGAAATCCTTTTCTATAATTTCATTATAGAGAGAAGCCTCTTCGAATAAAGGTGAATACAATCAATTAAGATCTCAAGAGATCTTTAATTATTTAACACGTGCTCTGAAGTATTTATAAAATCCTTATTAATCTTATTCTTGCCTATAGTATAAGATATACATATGATATATATTTCTTTTATCAATCCTTAATATTCTCTGTTCGTCCCCCGCATAGCAGTTCGATTCTGGTTCTTTTGAATAATCAACTGACTTCTCCTACATGACTGATGGATCTGAGAAATCATTCAGATATAGTCCACCCCAGTGTTACCCAATTCGCCAAGTCCACATCCAAACTGTGATCCCGTTCAAAGTGAACCAGGTCAGGGTTCGATTCGATTGGATTCACTGTAGGGGAGCGAACTGGATTCACACTTAAAACTCTTTCCCATTTGATGAGTAGTGAAATATGATGATATTTCACCCCTAGATATCTACATTTAGCTATTCGATGAAGGCTATCTGATAAAAATTATTAAATTTGAAGTGTTTTAGGTAAATACAAGCCAAGTGCAGAAAACAGCCCAAGAATTCTGAAAATAATGTCAAAACACTGCAACTTTGGGTCATCGAGAACTTGGTGCGACTTGTAGCTCAATTTGGACATTCAAGACGGCCGAATTATGAAATTGTTAAAACACAAAAGTTGTAGATCTTTCTGTCCGCTTTCCAACGGCGTAAGAATCGCCTCAATCCGAGTTCGGAACAGAAAGTTATGGCCAAAATACCGAAGCAGTGTCTGATGCAAAGTTTGGCGGGAATTCACGAAAATCTGGGAGGTCGATGCATCGACCCTATTGGGTCGATTAATCGACCCTAAATTTTCGAGTTGGAACACCTCTGCGGCTGGGAAACTTCGGCTCTATTTAAAGCAGATCAAACACTTCGGGAAGAAAAAAAGAATTAGAGATAGATAATTAGAGGGGAATTAGAGATAGGAATGAGAGATAAAAAATCAGAGAGAGGAAATAGAGATAAAAATTAGAGATAGGAATTAGAGATAGGAATTAGAGAAAAAAATTAGAGATAGATAATTAG
Organism: Chloranthus sessilifolius; assembly: GCA_021018995.1. NCBI lineage: Eukaryota > Viridiplantae > Streptophyta > Magnoliopsida > Chloranthales > Chloranthaceae > Chloranthus > Chloranthus sessilifolius. Next base: position 1,093,144 of record CM037586.1, on the reverse strand, counting down.
AGAGTTAGTTTTGGCTCTTCTTTTTTAGAGTTTTTGGAGAGAATTTTTTAGAAGATTATTATTCATTATTATTTTTTTTGGTTTTAGACTCCTCTTGGCATCTTTTCAGGAGTTCTTCTTTCTCATTCTTCTAGGGTTCCATCTGGGTAGATTGTACCTAGGATTTGCATTGTTTTTCCTTTACGTTCATGAAAGCATAGATTGTATTTAGGAAAAGGCATTGTAAACAAAGATCTTTGGAAGAAATAAAAAGTGGAATGACTTTGGATGAACAAGGAGATCATACACCAAAGATGAGCGGCTAAATCAGTAGATCGGGGAAGATGCGATCCCCAGATAAGTACCCATATTTATGATTAATACCAGTCTATTATGTCATCATGGAATCGTTTTGCTCAAAGTTTGTGTTATTGAAAATATATTGAATACTTGTTATAATTGCTATATCTGGACCTACAGACTGATCTAGGCTGCAGAGCGATTATGTGTTTACTATTGTGATCTAAACATCATGAGATACGCTATGCTTCTTACATGACTCATACCGCAATGATAGGCTGAGTCATTGTTTTTAGATAGGGTATGTTGGATTGATGATCATATTTTATTACGAATCATCTCTATAGCTGAATGATGGTGTGAATGATGCTTTAATGAAACTGTGAGTTATAATGATAGAAAAGGGGTACAAATTTGGGGTAGCATATTCCTTGATCTCATTTAAATATTGTTCTTAGATTCATCAGTAATTAGTTGTTTAGATTAATTTATTTTTCTTACATTTAGAAAAAGTGAATAATTTTTGGTTAAATTGAATCTGCCCCTTGGTACTTCCTTGGGGACGTTTTTAAATCTCCGAAAGAATTAATTAAAATTCAAGATTTCCCTGTGGGTTCGACACCCTTGTTCTTGCCATACTGCAATAGATCTTGTGCACTTGCAAGGGTTACACTTTAAATCGATCAAGTTTTTGGCGCCGCTGCCGGGGAGATCGGCGAAATTTTGATTAATTCGGTTAGGGATTTTTTGTGTTTTGATTTAAAAAAAAAAAAAAAAAAATCAATTTTTGGATTTTTGCTTTGCAAAATCTTCTTTCCCTTATTTTTCTCTCTTAGGTAAGTATTTTTTTTTAGGAGTCTTTTAGGAAGTTGAGATTTTTAGGCTTTTTATTTTAGATTTTGTAGGAGTCTTTTTAGGAAGTATAGATTTTTAGGATACCTTCCTTAGAAAATTTAGGAATCTTTTATTCTTTCCCTTATTTTTCTCTTTTAGATAAGATTTTGTAGGATTGCTATTAGGTTTAAAATTTAATTCTTTTTAAGTTTAATTTTTGAAATTCGGATTTTAAAAAAAAAAAAAAAAAAAAAATCAATTTTTGGATTTTTGCTTTGCAAAATCTTCTTTCCCTTATTTTTCTCTCTTAGGTAAGTATTTTTTTTTAGGAGTTTTTTAGGAAGTTGAGATTTTTAGGCTTTTATTTTAGATTTTGTAGGAGTCTTTTTAGGAAGTTTAGATTTTTAGGATACTTTTCTTAGGAAATTTAGGAATCTTTTATTCTTTTCCTTCTTTTTCTCTTTTAGATAAAATTTTGTAGGATTGCCATTAGGTTTAAAATTTTAATTTCTAATTTCAATTTTAATTTTTGAAATTGGAATTAAAAAAAAAAAAAAAAAAAATTTTAAATTAATTTATCTTGTTTTGCTTTTCTTTTCTTTTTATTTTGGCCACTGTTCATATTAGAGCTCAATCGATTGAAGCTTCAGGTTCAATCGATTGAGACTGAAATATTCTCCATCGTGATCTTTGCTTTTCTTTCAATCGATTGACATTCCTCTGTCAATCGATTGACAAAAATTATGTGCTTGCCATTTCGGCTGAAATTCCTGTGTTAACTTGCTTTGACTTTTGAACCTCAATCGATTGAGAACAGTTCTTCAATCGATTGACTGATAAAGTCATTTCTGTGAAATTTTAAGTGTGCTTCTGTCAATCGATTGAGATCTTTGCTGCAATCGATTGAGCCTATTTTGTGGATTTGTTTTGGATTCTTCAATCCCTGTTTGTGAGCGTGGTGTATGAGCTTTACTCGTTCTCATCACCCACATTTGCTACCATTTAATCTTGAGATCGAACGATCTTGTAGAGAGAATCGTAGAATTCAAAGGAATCAGTATCATCATACTGATACCATGGCTGATCAAAGGCAAGAAATGAATGGGAACAACTAGAATATCAATAATGACAATAATGGAAATAATGGAAATGATGGGAATAACAATTACAATGAGGGCCCTAGAACACTCGAATATTATAATGATCCGGGTTTTTACGAGGATCAGGAATGTATAATGCATGATCCCATTCCAGGAAACTACTATGAATTCAAATCAGCGATGATCCAAATGCTACCAATTTTCCATGGGTTAGCAAATGAAAATCCGCACATTCATCTAAATGAATTCACTGGGGTATGCAAAATGTTTAGAGTCCACAATGTCACTGATGAGATAGCTAAACTCCGACTCTTTCCTTTCTCTTTAAGGGACAAGGCAAAAACGTGATTTTATTCCTTAGAACCGCAATCTATTCAGAGTTGGGCAGAGCTACACCGTCAATTTCTTAAAAAATATTTTCCCATGACCAAAGCCATTGAGTTGCGTCAGAAGATTCAATTCTTTTCCCAACAACCTACTGAAACATTCCATGAGTGTTGGGAACGTTTTAAGGAATTGATTAAGAGTTGTCCAAATCATCAAGTTCCAAGGTGGCAACAGGTCCAAAGTTTTTATAATGGATTGATTCCTGAAGAGAGACACATGGTTGATGCATCGTGTGGTGGATCATGTGCCACAAAAGAAGCTGATGAATTGTGGGCATTGTTTGAGAAGTTATACCAAACTTCGATACAAAGTGAAACAAGCTTAACTAACTTAGATTTGGCATCTAAATCTCATGTGTTGACAAGAGATGGATTGTATAATGTCAAAAATAATACCTCTGATCTATCGACAAAGGTTGATATGTTGTCCAAGCAAATGAATATGTTGTTAGCTGCGACCAAGCAAGCTAAAGCTCCTGTCACCCCCACTGTGTGTTCAATTTGTGACCACCCAGGTCACATGGCTAATGAGTGCCCCACTACCTTGTCATTATTCCCTGATGAACCTACTCCTCAAGAGGAGGTGAATCTGACTCAATCTTATCAACGGCAGGGTAGAAACATATACTCCAATACCTATAACCCGGAATGGAAATATCACCCCAACTTAGGATGGGGTGGTTCGAACCAAACTGGTCAGGTAAACCCACAGTACAGAGCCAACACAATGGGTGGACAACAAAATTTCCGCCCACAACAGAATCCCACTACCCAGCAGAATTCTAATTTCCAGCAGAACCCTCCTTATTACCATTCGAATTTCGATTACCGAAAAAATCAGAATTTTAATCAACCTCAGGCTACCGTTTCTAGAGATTCTGATTTGGAGGAAAAGGTGATGCGAAGCATGCATGCTTTCCAATAGATGATGATAGATCAATTCAGTCAACTGACAAATCAGCTGAGTCAACGAGAGGAAGGTAGGCTCCTTAGCCAACCCGTCAACAATCCTCGAGGTCAAGCACCACCTGATGCAGGACCATCGAATAGTCAACAGTTGAAAGTCAAGTACGGTCGAGAAGTGAAAGAGAAGTTGATAATCAAGTGGAAATACAGGAATCGATCGGGAAAAGAGGAAGCAAGAGAAGCGATAAGAGAAAGAAAACAAATCGGAGAAAAGAACAGAGAAAGAGAAAAGAAAAGAGAAAGAGAAAGAGCAAAGAAGAGAAGGGAAAGAAAAAGTAATCGAGGATGAGTCTCCCTCAAGTCCAACTAGGACATGAACAAGAATAAAAATGGAACTCACCTTATGTCCCAAGGGCACCATTCCCTCAATGCCTAACTCCTCCATCTAGAATGGGAAAGGGACCAGCAAAAATGGAAGAAATTTTCGAAACATTCAAGCAAGTAAAGATAAATCTTCCATTGCTTGAAATAATCAAACAAGTGCCTGAGTATGCAAAATTTTTCAAAGATTTATGCACTCGTAAGCGAAAGGCGCGTACTCATATTTCCAAGAAAGTGTTCCTGACTAATCAAGTCAGTTCAATATTACAATTGGAAACCCCACAGAAACCGAAGACCACAGGTTCCAACTGTTCCATGTGTCATTGGTGGGCAACCAATTGGAAAAGCGCTATTAGATTTGGGAGCAAGTGTGAATCTAATCCCATACTCAATATACGAGAAACTCGAATTGGGTGAATTGCAACCCACGACGGTCACACTCCAACTGGCCGATAGGTCAGAAAGAAGACCTAGGGGAATTATCGATGATGTTTTGGTTGGAATAGACAAGTTTGTCTTTCCAGTTGACTTTGTTGTTTTAGACATGGAACCACCTGTTAAATAAATTAATCAAGTCCCCATCATCCTTGGATGTCCGTTTCTCGCCAGTGCCAACGCTTGCATTAATTGTCGAACGGGAGTCATGGACGTTTCTTTTGGGAACATGAAGGTCAGAATTAACATATTTCATGCGATGAACCATTTCCCTAACGAGGATGAGGTCGAATGTTTTTACATCGATCAGATAGACGAAGTGGTGGATGAAGCATTACCATCAATGTTCACCAAAGAAGAATTTGAAACCGCTTTGTTGGCCATCTATGAAGAAAAAGGATCTGAAAGGAAGCAGTCCGAAGAGACGAGGTTGAGTTTATCATGTCCATTTGATAACTTATGTGAAGTTGTGACTAAGATAGAACCGTTACCCATTGAAGTAAAAGCTGAACCGACTCCATCAATTGAGGAGCCACCAACTGTGGAATTGAAACATGCTAATCGCTCAAATACGCTTTTCCTGGGCCACGAAAGCGTTTAGATAATGTCATCCACGTTGTCTGAAGAACAAAAGCATGACCTGTTGAAAGTGCTTCTAGATCACAAGCAGGCTATCGGATGGACTCTAGCTGATTTAAAAGGGATTGACCCATCAGTATGTATGCACAAAATACATCTGCAAGATGAGAGTAAACCATCGAGAGAACCGCAGAGGCGACTTAATCCGAACATGCAAGAAATCGTTTTAGAGGAAATCATTAAATTACTCGATGCTGGAATCATCTATCCGATTTCTGATAGTGAATGGGTTAGTCTAGTCCAAATTGTCCCGAAAAAGTCCTAATCACCGGAAAGAAATCGCGAAGGAGAATTGTTGCCTACTCGTGAAACTACCGGTGGCGTGGTTCGCATTGATTATAGAAAATTGAACACAGCTACCAGAAAGGATCATTTTCCCCTTCCGTTCATCGATCAAATCCTCGAGAAGTTAGCAGGGCAAGAGTTTTATTACTTTCTTGATGGTTATTCGGGATACAATCAAGTGCCCGTTTTTCCATCTGATCAAGAGAAAACGACATTCACATGCCCTTACGGTACTTTTGCATATCGAAGGATGCCGTTCGGCTTATATAATGCACCTGCTACTTTCCAACGATGTATGTTGGCCATATTTTCGGATATGATTGACAAGTTCATCGAGGTGTTCATGGACGACTTCTCGGTTTTTGGGAAAACGTTTGGTTCTTGTTTGAATCACCTCGCACAAATTTTACAACGTTGTGTGGATTCTAAACTTGTTCTTAGCTGGGAGAAGAGCCATTTCATGGTTCAACAAGGAATTATTCTAGGGCATATTATTTCCAAGAGAGGAATTGAAGTGGATAAGGCCAAAGTCGACCTAATTGCCAATTTGCCCCCACCAAAGAGTGTTTGCCAAATTCGATCATTTTTGGGGCATGCTGGATTTTATAGGCGATTCATCAAGGATTTCAGCAAGGTGGCTAAACCTTTATGTACCTTGCTTGGTAAAGATGTACCTTTTGAATTTGATGAGCATTGCATGAAATCATTTACAAGTCACAGTAAACTCTTATCAACTGCACCAATAATCCAACCACCGAATTATTCTCTCCCATTCAAACTCATGTGTGATGCATCTGATTACGCTATCGGAGCTGTTTTAGGGCAAAGGGTGAACAAATTACCTCACGCAATTTATTATGCCGAAGAAGACGCGTTGATCGATGCGCAACTACACTACACCACCCGAGAAAGAACTATTAGCTGTGGTGTATGCTCTGGATAAATTTCGTTCTTATCTGCTTGGATAAAAAATAGTGGTCTTTTCAGACCACTCTGCATTGAAATATTTGTTGGCAAAGAAGGATGCCAAACCACGATTGATCCGTTGGATTCTGCTACTTCAAGAGTTTAATTTCAAAATCAAGGATAAAAAGGGAGTCGAGAATGTTGTGGCTGATCACTTGTCTCGCATTTTGCTTAAAGAATTGGTTACACCTGAACCTATCCGGGACACTTTTCCGGATGAGAAATTAATGGCAATTGACGCGACCGCAACGAAAGTTCCTTGGTTTGCCAATATCGTGAATTATTTGGTCACGGGCAAAATCCCTACTGAATGGGGAAAGAATGATAAGAACCTCTTTTTCTCCCAGATCAAATACTATTTTTGGGATGAACCACATTTGTTCAAGATCTGTTCAGATCAAATGATCAGGAGATGTGTACCAGCAGAAGAGCAACTAAGCGTTCTCGATTTCTGCCATGCTGGAGCCTGTGGAGGCCATTTTGGAGGATGTAAGACCTGCATGAAAATTCTTCAAAGCGGATTCTACTGGCCCTCCATCTTTCGTGACGCTGCTCAATTTTGCAAAGAATGCCAAAGATGTCAGCAGCTTGGAAATATTTCAAAACGGAATATGATGCCCCTTAACCCGATTTTGATTGTTGAAAATTTTGATGTTTGGGGGATTGACTTCATGGATCCTTTTCCCCCATCTTTTGGGTATTCATACATTCTCGTAGCTGTTGACTACGTTTCCAAATGGATTGAAGCTGTGGCAACCCGTTCAAATGACCACAAAGTGGTGGTCAAATTTCTGAAGGAAAATGTCTTTAATAGATTCGGGTTTCCACGTGCGATCATTAGTGATGGCGGTTCGCACTTCTGCAACCGCCATTTTGCTACTTTAATGAAGAAATATGGCGTCACCCACAAGGTTGCAAAGCCGTATCACCCGCAAACTAGTGGTCAGGTGGAAGTGTCGAACCAAGAGATTAAGCGAATTTTAGAAAAAACGGTACGACCAGATAGAAGAGATTGGTCTAACCGGCTATCTGATGCTCTTTGGGCTTATCGTACCGCCTTCAAGACACCAATTGGAATGTCTCCGTTTAGAATTGTCTACGGGAAAGCATGCCATCTTCCTGTTGAATTGGAGCATAAAGCATTTTGGGCCATCAAAAGATTAAATTTCGATATGCAAGCAGCATGATCAAATCGAAGGCTACAACTAAGTGAATTGGAAGAGCTACGCTATGATGCGTATGAAAACTCAAAGATGGACAAAGGTATAAAAAGCTGCATGATGAGTCCATTTCTCGGAAAGAGTTCCACATTGGACAAAAGGTTTGGCTGTTCAACTCCAGACTTAAGCTCCACCCGGGAAAACTGAAATCTAGATGGGAAGGCCCGTTTCAGGTTGTTTCCATTAGTGTGCATGGCGCGATTGAGATCCGCAGTCTCAAGGACAATCAAATCTTCAAAGTCAATGGGCAACGCCTTAAACCACTGTTTGAGCTGATGACCCAGTTCGGAATTGAGGCGATGCACCTCAGTGACCCAGATTAAAGGAGTTGGACTCAGGTTTAGTTTAGGATTTAGGATTTCTCTTTTCGTATGTTTAGTTTTAGAATATTAGTTTTTAGTTTAGTTTAAGTTGTTTTTAATTTCCAAATTAGTGTAGCCGCATTACCTTTAATCTATTTTTGGTCATGTTTTAATTTGATGCACATATTCTCTGCACCTGATCTTTGTGTTGAGGTACTTTTCAACAGGTTTGGGGGTGAGCTACTTATTTCAATCAATGAGGACATTGTCATTTTTAGGTTTGGTGGTATGATTCTCTATCTTGCGTCACTTTCTAATTTTTTTTTTATATAAAAAAAAAAAAAAAAAAAATTAAAAAAAATTTTGAACCATCATACATGAATTATTTTTCGATAGTTTTCAAACTTTAGTTGATGATGCATGAGAATTTAATTTTGAGAATATCGATGTCAGATTTTGAATGCTTGTATCTAGGATAATGAAGCTTAATGTGATATTTTGTGGGTAATTTTGATATTCATGCTTAAAATTTTTACACTTATACCAAGCTAAGACTCAGAAATCGATGAACTGTTTTGAACGGTGAATCTTAGGTTCTTAGTGGAGACTAAACCCGGTAAGCTTTAGAGCTAATTTCCCGTCATTGATGAGTGAATACATAAACTCGGAGTTTTCTTTGAATACGAATCATTTTGAATAATCTCATACACTTTATTTTGGCTTGTGACTTTGCATGATATCAAATTCATATTATTGTGTTAGAACGTACTGTATATCTACTCAAGACAAATAGGCAAGGTTACCATCTTTCAAGGACATGATTGAAGGCCATCTTTGGCTCGGTTGTGCTTAAATGCCCCACCTCATATAAATTTATCCTTCTAGTACCCCTTTGAGCCTATTGAAAAATTTACCTTTATACATTCTTTGATAAGCCACGTTAACTTTTAACCCTTCACCATTTATGAAAATTCAGCTTTACCCTTCTTATTTATGAGAAATTAGGAACGAGGGATGAAAATGAACGAAAAGAGAGTAAGTGGAGAGTTACTAAGTTGTGGTGTTTACTGAGAGTGTATGGCAAAAATATAAAAGAAAAAGGGGGGAGAAAAAGAAAAAGAAAATTGTGAAAAATAATGAAAAATATGAGGTGCTTCAAGAAAAGAAAATTCAAAAGAAAAAGAAAGTTGAGAAAAATAGAAAAATATTGAGAAAAATAGTGAGAGATTAGAAAAGAAAAAGAAGAGAAATAGAAAAATCAGAAGTTTGTTTCTTTTCCGATTTCTCAGAAATTTTGAATCTCAATTCCCTTTCTTTCTTACCCTTTCCTGGGCCCCATTACAACCCTACAAAAGACCTTCATGATCTGATCTTGCATTGGTAACTGCCTTGTGGAGAGTAAATATATGATACTTATGACACTTGATATGAGATGCTTAGGATATATAAGTATATGTTCTTATGAGATTTGATTTTGTTCATTGATTACATCGTGTTTCAGTTATCATGTGAGACCTTTTTGCTTATTTTGTATTGATCTCTCACATATGTGCGAAAGATTTCCCATCATCGGAGTGATTTTATTTCGAGAGTATACCTAAAGTGGGGATTGAGTCGAGACAACAGATTCGACGATTTTCCGTTTGGACTAGTTCCGAGATGGATGAATCTTGGTTTGGGTATGCACACACTTCACGTTTAGGCATGAATGGATAAGTTGTTTAACAATTTGAGCATTAGATTAATTTGAATGGATACTAGCATGATTGACATGACATTAATATTTAAGATTGATGATTCACATATTGAAACAATTAATGTTTTCGTTTTTGAATAATATATATGTTATAAAAAATCATGTTTTGAAAACTCAATTTTGCCGATGGTTTGGAATTTATTGAAGTTTGTGGGTTACTTCACTGTAAACCCTCAGGAGACACAACTCCTCCACTAGGGATCACCTAGGGGTTTAAAGGCTTGTTGCACACGCTAAGTGCAATCGTGCTCCCTACGAAAGTGACATTTATTTTCTTTAGTTTGCTTTGCCCGAGGACTAGCAAAGTGTAGGTTTGGGGGTGTGATGAGTAGTGAAATATGATGATATTTCACTCCTAGATACCTACATTTAGCTATTCGATGAAGGCTATCTGATAAAAATTATTAGATTTGAAGTGTTTCAGGTAAATACAAGCCAAGTGCAGAAAACAGTCCAAGAATTTTGAAAATAATGTCAAAACACTGCAACTTTGGGTCATCGAGAATTTGGTGCGACTTGTAGCTCAATTTGGACATTCAAGATGGCCGAATTATGAAATTGTTAAAACACAAAAGTTGTAGATCTTTCTGTCAGCTTTCCAACGGCGTAAGAATCGCCTCAATCCGAGTTCGGAACAGAAAGTTATGGCCAAAATACCGAAGTAGTGTCTGATGCAAAGTTCGGCAGAAATTCACGAAAATCTGGGAGGTCGATGCATCGACCCTATTGGGTCGATTAATCGACCCTAAATTTTTGAGTTGGAACACCTCTGCGGCTGGGAAACTTCGGCTCTATTTAAAGCGGATCAAACACTTCGGGAAGAAAAGAAGAATTAGAGATAGATAATTAGAGGGGAATTAGAGATAGGAATGAGAGATAAAAAATTAGAGAGAGGAAATAGAGATAAAAATTAGAGATAGGAATTAGAGAAAAAAATTAGAGATAGATAATTAGAGAGTTAGTTTTGGCTTTTCTTTTTTAGAGTTTTTGGAGAGAATTTTTTAGAAGATTATTATTCATTATTATTTTTTTTGGTTTTAGACTCCTCTTGGCATCTTTTCAAGAGTTCTTCTTTCTCCTTCTTCTAGGGTTCCATCTGGGTAGATTGTACCTAGGATTTGCATTGTTTTTCCTTTACGTTCATGAAAGCTTAGATTGTATTTAGGAAAAGGCATTGTAAACAAAGATCTTTGGAAGAAATAAAAAGTGGAATGACTTTGGATGAACAAGGAGTTCATACACCAAAGATGAGCGGCTAAATCAGTAGATCGGGGAAGATGCGATCCCCAGATAAGTACCCATATTTATGATTAATACCATAGTCTATTATGTCATCATGGAATCGTTTTGCTCAAAGTTTGTGTTATTGAAAATATATTGAATGCTTGTTATGACCATTGATTGTGCGTATCAACGGCTATAATCGGTAGATCTGGACCTGCAGACTGATCTAGGCTGCAGAGCGATTATGTGTTTACTGTTGTGATCTAAACATCATGAGATACGCTATGCTTCTTACATGACTCATACCGCAATGATAGGCTGAGTCATTGTTTTTAGATAGGGTATGCCGGATTGATGATCTTATTTTATTACGAATCATCTCTATAGCTGAATGATGGTGTGAATGATGCTTTAATGAAACTGTGGGTTTTAATGATAGAAAAGGGGTACAAATCTGGGGTAGCATATTCCTTGATCTCATTTAAATATTGTTCTTAGATTCATCAGTAATTAGTTGTTTAGATTAATTTATTTTTTTTGCATTTAGAAAAAGTGATAAATTTTTGGTTAAATTGAATCTGCCCCTTGGTACTTCCTTGGGGACGTTTTTAAATCTCTGAAAGAATTAATTAAAATTCAAGATTTCCCTGTGGGTTCGACACCCTTGTTCTTGCCATACTGCAATAGATCTTGTGCACTTGCAAGGGTTACACTTTAAATCGATCACCATCTATTCTGTCAGGGTCAATAAATGAACAAAAAAAAGCATACACCAAGGGGTCATCCCACCACAAACAAACTCTCCATGCTTAGCTCTTTTAACAAATCTACATATAATATTTTATATAAATAGAATATATACTTATTATACTTAAATTTAAAAACTCATCCTACCCCTAGCGAACCGGGTTCGTCTGACAATAGTGAACCGCAAATTGTGTACCTGAATCCGAACCGAGCGAAGCAGCGAATTGGGTTACATTGGTCCACTCTGCATTACTATGTCTGCCTAACCAACTTGCACTCAGATTCAAAAATCACAATACATCAGACACAGAGAAGAGTAAACAATGGGAAGAAAAGATGAAAAATGGTAAGGTTTTAATCGACGAATAAGGAAAAAACAACTGTATTGTGACATGGATGCCATCCAAAATTGGATCGTGTCGGTGATGGGATCAGCATTTGTTAACCAACTCTGGTACAGTAGATCACGATTACATTGCAACTGTATAGATGGGAGTATGATGAAGTCAGGTTGAGTCCTTGTCCCAATCGTAAGGACACTTAGGCTCCAACATCCGGGGGGGGGGGGGTCACAGTTTATGTCCTACCTGAGCCGATAATGTGCTTTCCATTTCTACCTTTTTTTCTGGTGCTTCAAAATTTCCCTGTGTCCTTGCTGCTCTTGGCATCTTTTCCTCACCTGGAATATATGGGATGGTTCATATTTCGGCAGGCTGCCATTCAACAAACAGGGAGTTTATCAGTTCTGTGGAAGAATTGTCGTGTGTTTCTTATTTTTAATAAAAAAAAGTATTATAACATATATATTTATTGATATAAAAAACAGTAAAAGTAGGGAAAGAATCAAGAAAAGAAAATAATAGAAAATTTATTAATAATTATGAAAAGGTAGCCAATCCTTGCCCTCTGAAAGTTGGCCCCTGCACCAAATTTAATGAAAGACTTGGTATTTTGGGGACCTATGACATGTGAAAATGTGACGTGAAAATGCAATCTGGGCTGTGATTTTAAGTTCATAATCTATAGATCTCCAATGCCTGATTGGAGCAAAACATGATATTTGCCATATTATCTATTGTAGTCAACTGTTGAATCAGATAATAGCCTTTGAGTACATTTAATCACATGATGAAGATATTATTTCGTGGTATTCTTTTGCACTTAATATCTTGAAATCATGGCCTTCAAATCAAATGACTTAGCAGAGGTCGGCAAACTTGCTAGTCTTTCTTTTAAATTCGGTACAAGGGCCAACTTTCCGAGTGCAAGTAATGGCTCCCTTATAAAAACTACAATAAAATATATATTTCACAATGCAGCGACTTTTTGAATAAGTTGTTACTTATTTGGGATTTATTCATGCCAGCATTTCATGGGTGTGTGTTGGGGATTGCCACCAACATCAGTTGTGCTAAGTGCAACATCATAACTACTCAGTTTCATAATCAACAATTAGGGTTTTGGACTGATAACCAATTGAGAAAAGCACAGACATAAGAAAGATTTAGATAAGATTTTGGCAAGCATACGAATTTAGATATATGTGTATCCGAACCTCTTTGGGTCAGGGAATAATGGTTCATTCCGGAAATAGTCAGAATCAAGTGCGTCCTTCACCGATATTCTCTGTATCGGAGGGAAAAATACGTAATCAGTAAAATGTTGATATTTTTTATTGAACACAAACACTCACAAATCCAATGAAGAAAGACATGGAAGATTGACAAGTTTGGAAGGAAAAAAACTATCTAGAACACAATTCAAGAAACAGAAAAACACAAAAGCTACCAATGGAAGCTTCTTAAGATGGTAAATTATAAATAAATAGTAAAAGGTGTTAGAATAGTCCCACATCGGTTGTGGCTTGGAGGTATTGGGCTATACGTAACTTGGGCAAACCTCACCTTACAAGCCGGTTGCATTGCTAGTAAAAGGGACGATTTACAAGGATAAATTAATATATAAATAATCTCTCTCTCTCTCTCTCATTGAACGAAGAAAGCAGTTTGCATTGCTTCCAAGCTAACCCAACAATTAAAATACATTGAGTCACATGAATACATACAATATAGTTTGTTCATAAAATTATTAAAGCACAACTGTCAAATATTGTTATTCTCATTAGCCATCCATTGTATGGAATTAAATAAAGATTTTATGAAATTGAAATCCCAATAATCAGAAGTTTAAATTGAGAAGGAGTTGAAGTTCAAAGTTGAAAAAGGCGAACAAAATGTTGGAAGGACCAACATAGAATGAAAAATGTCCCCAGAGCACAGGAATGGCTCCAGATGATGCAAGTTGTACTATCACTTGAAGAACTAAAAGGAGACAAGTGTCCCATTGTTGTAATCATCTAAGCATCAATGCTCCCCAAAGATTTCGAAACGACTCTTCTGTGATAAATGGGTGCCACATAAGGTGCGCTAATCATGAAATACTCGTGGGATAGTGGGGGCGATGGCACCCTGTAGGTATTAGTCCATGTGCAAGCTTTATATATATATATATATATATATATATATATATATATATATATACATAAAGCACAAGCTTCCTATCCTTTAAAGTTTATTAACGGCTACATGAAAGCATACATGTGCACGCTATCAAGACAGGTCCTTAGAGCATGGTTCAAAATTTCGGACAAAACCGGTACATAGCGTCCAATACGTACTGTTTCATACCGGTGCATTACATATGTTGGTAATCTATCGGACGATATATACCAATGTATCGCCCGGAACAGGTATGTATCGTACAATATGTACCGGAAAACCCGTATTTAAGCCATGCCTTAGAGCATTGGCCATGGTAGATATTATCTGTCAGAAAATGTGAACTGAAAAGGCATTTTCCTTTTTATGAATTTCCAGTTTACTTCTCGAAGTATCTCTATGCATCTTATGATTTATTGGACACTCTGATTTGTCAAAGGTGAGCTTTATTTTTGTCTTCCTGTAGTGCTATGCGCTTAGGAGTTATATGACACCAGGTGACTCTAGTTTTTTAAAAATTTTTTTTATAGGTAAGCTGGGTTCGAACCTGCGACCATGAGGTTGCAATGTTGATGTGCCAAAGGGATTTGACTAGAGTGTTCAATGATATGTAAATTATCAGAGAGCCTCCTGGAAATGACAGATTCACCCATGATCACTTGTGGTTTGCCCTATTAATTCAAGGATCATGGGGGGTGAATCTGTGATTTCCACCTCAAGGTTGCTTCATGATGTACCAACTACGAAACCAATTGAAAAACCACCATAGCTACCAACTTTGGTGGGATCATCAGTGAGGCCATCGTAGGACCAATGCAGGGACCAACTGGAGGAAAATCACCAAGGGACCATGCTACTCTGGAAATTAAAGATCTGAAATCAAACCAACAGGCACAGAAGGGGAACACAAGGAACACCAAGGGATTGAGGGGCACCGAGGACCAAGTTTAGGGACACTAAGTGGGACAATTGTAATTAATCCGTTCATGGGCATCTCTAATAGATGACTAGGCATTTGGCTACGTTACAAGTCATTCCTCATAGTTTACGATGAGTGGGTAAATATTGAAAATAACAAATTTTGATACCAGCAGCAGCATGCATATGTAAGATTAATCTCACAGATAACCATTGAAAATAAGTAACATTAATTAGAGAAGTGATACCTGAGATGGATCAAGAACTAGCATTCTCTCGAGCAAAAATAAAGCATGCCGATCAATACTGTTAAACAGAAAGAAGAAAGCTAAATCTTACGATAATTTAAACTACAAGAGGAAAATTAAACCCACTCTCCATTTTCATAACATTCTGATCCTGATAATAATACTAGGATTTGCAAAATAGCAAAATGGTAACTAACAATAATGCAAAACTGCAAAGACCAAAGTCCGGATATACTTACCTCCTGAAAGCCTCCTTGACATATCTCCTCCATTCCTTTGTTGGCCTCAAGTTGGCATACCAGGGTAACCTGGAAACCCCAGGCCAGGTAATCTCATCAGCACCTCCACAGAGCTCATAAATTTTTTCCAATTGATCTTTCTACAAGAGGATGAAAAAGAGAAGTAACAAAATAGTCAGCATGTTCTGAATTCATGCTAAAATTTACGGAAAAAATGAACAATACATGAGTAAAAGTGAAGTCAAAATATTAGGGGAAATTATAAATATTGCATACAAATCTCTGGAACATGGTATCAAGTATTGGCTGATCTCTTTACGAAACGGAGATAAGTATCGGTTTCACCGGAACCCGATACCATGCCGATACTGGTATTGGTATCGGCTGATACTGTATCAGTGTTGACCAACATTTTTTCCAACAAATTAAAAGGTATTGGTATTGACTGATATATATATCGGTTCAAAGATATGATACCCGATACAGAGACCAAGTTAGAACCTCACTCGTGGGCATTAAACTATCATAGTTATCAAAATAAACAGATAAAGGATGACGATAATGGGGATGATGAAGACCAAAGTAAACTCATAAAGGATGAAACTTATACCACAATACTATCATAAAACAGATATACTTATCCAAAGAGGTTATTCTGGGCTCTTTTATGAAAATGCATACCTCTGAATTAGATATGTTGTTGAATATAAATAAGGGACTATGCATATTATGATTTATCCCTTGCTTTCTTTCAAGATCTTTAGGAGATTTTGAACTCACATCTAATCCAATTTATATATGAATTTTATTTCTGCAACTGATTGGCAAAAATTTCAATGCCTCATTGATTCCACCCACCCATAGAGGTACAAGTACCTTAAGATTGATGGAATCCCAAAAAAGTTCCTGGTTGGCATTGTGTAGAAAGTTCTAACCCTCTATATGGTCAATATATATGTATTTGTAAAAAATTAGGGCAACATCTCAAAATCAATTGGCTATGAGTGGAGGGGCCAAGGAGCTTATAAGAGGAGAGACAAGTTTTTCACAATCTTCTTGCGGTATGCTAATGAGCAGATCACGATCACGTCCCTGAGCTACTCATTGTCCTCTCACAGTCATCATAAATTCGTGAATAATCTTTGTGCAAAGAGATTCTTACTATTGTATGAATTAATAAAGATAGATATTAAAAGAAAGAAAAAGGTATAAATAATTAATGTAGAGATAGCAAGGAATAAGCTCATAACAAATTTGAAATTTCCTTAGACACACACTAGTCAAAAGACATTCAAATTGTGAAAACTATTTAATGCACTAAAAATGGGTCTTACAACATGCTCATGTGTTAATCTTATCAAGATTAATCCTTTCCCCTTAAACTCTTTGACTTGTAGACTAGATAATGAGTTAATATGACATGTATAAGCCTTTTTCATAGTTGTCACACAGTGTGGGTACACAGTAGTAGGCTACATCAAAACCTCTAACATCTTGATCATAATGTTTTAAATAACCAAGAAAATCTATCAAACATTCGATCTTTTAAAATATTTTATAAATGCTCTGAATAAATGTTTGACGACAACAACTTACATCATTTCTCCCAGGAAAGATTGGTTTTCCATAATGAAGCTCAGCAAAAACACATCCGGCTGACCACATGTCAATAGCTGGACCATACTTAGGATCTCCAAATAGCAATTCCGGAGCTCTATCAAAATATAATGACCGTGAATCAATTAGGAAAAAAAATGATGCATTCTTGGAAAGGGAAGCCGTAACAAATTGGGCATGGGCATCCAAATTCGGTTTTTCACAGTATATTAAATTAGTTACCTGTACCACAGAGTAACAACATCAGGACTAAGATTGTCATTAGCTTCACTGAAGAATATGCGCGCCAGACCAAAATCTGCAAGCTTTAGATTTCCTTCGTTATCGATTAGAAGATTATCCACTGCATCAATAGATGTATCATAAACAAGAAATGAGTTAACAAAAATTGGGGAATCCATCGAAAGATCAAAATCTATTAAATGCTAACCTTTGATGTCGCGGTGAAGTACTCCATTGACATGACAGTAATGAAGTCCCATCAACAGCTGCCACATATAGTGCTGATAAAGAAAATGGTCAAAAAATATATATAAAAGGAAGGCCATTATTTAGAATAACCAACATTGCCGTGAACCATATAATTTTATGGTACCTTGATCTGGGAAGCTGTAAATCGTATCCGAGGACGAATTAAAAGACCCATCAAATCATGGTCCATGTATTCGAAAACCATGTAGAATACGCCTTGGTTCTTATTACCTTCTGATCCAAGCATATCCAACACACATCAGAAATCTCCGAAAAATGAATATAAATAGCAATGCACTAAGCAAACATCAAAGTACAATTGAAGTGATAAATTGCCAATCATTAGAGGGACTCGACTCTCCTGACCGATCATTTAAACACCAATTTGCACCATCAGATGATATAACATGTGAGTGATCGTACTATCAAAGCGATAGATCATAGACTGAAGTGCAACAAGCCCAAAAATGGTGTTTAAGGGAGATTTAAATCATTCAATCTGTTGATTATAAAACCAACCACTGTTTTTAGTTTTAATGGGTGATATTAAAGTTCATCAATTGGATGTTCACATCCACGTATAGGCATGTTTCTTTGGGCTGAGACATGTTCCACTGATGGATTGCCACTTGGGCAATTTTGATTGGTTACAGAAGTGTGCCACATGGCATAACGATAAATCGCACTTGAATGATGTGAGATAATAAGTATAATTTTAATAGTGTAATATTATTTAAACACCATTTTGGTGTTTAAATGTCGGTCAGGAATCATTATCCCTTATTAGAAATGTTTGTCACCTGTTAGAATAAATTGGATTTCATGTGACTTGCAAAAACTCACCTGTATTTCCTCTTTCACCCCTTTCATAACCTACGAGACATTCCGAAGAAAAAGTTAAGTGGTAAAAATATATGTAAAGATCCAATCTTCTTGCTAAACAGAGATATGCAAATGTGAAATTTCAAATGGAACCTGGAGAAAAGACAATCTCTTTTAACTGAACTATGTTTTTGTGATGCAACTTTTTTAAAATAGTTATTTCGCGTTTGACACTCATTGGTAACTGCAGAAACCAAGCAAAAGAGAACATATAATGATATAAACCCCTTTATTAAAACAACAATTTATAGATACCTGTCCCCCAACTCTTTCCTTGACCATGAACAAGTCAAAAATAATATATTTTTTTAAAAACTAATAAATTAACATACACATACCCCATCAACGTTCATTCGTATCTTTTTCAAGGCAACAATTTTCCCGGTTGCGATCTCCCGAGCCATATACACTGGGCTGAAATTTCAGAACCATCAACAATCAGTCGACGACCGTACTTGAAAAGCATCAGGAAAACCCATATTATAACATAGGGAGATAAACACTGATCTAGACCAATTTATGAATCAATGTATTTAAGTCGGTATCGGTATTGGGTAATGATCCATTGGTATCAGCTGATATCGATATGGTATTGATGATACCGAAACCAATCTTTTTTCTGTTTAAAAAAAATAAGATCACAAAAATTGACCACATCGGTTGATACCTAGGCTGATAACAGTATCGCCCAATAGCGATACCAGCCCGATACCTGTATCGAGGTGGTATCGGTTTCCAATGATGCTGATACGTATCGCCGATACGTATTGGTATTGGACACGTTTTGACTATGAATAATATACTGGAATGCATCTTGCATGAGCATTTGGAAATAAATCAAAAAGGAAATTTAGAGATTTAGTTACATGGGAATCATACAAAACAAGCAATATGTCTACTGATAAAGAGATAAAACCTGGAGTGCAATGTTGTGGAAATGTGCTTTAGTCATAAAATGCAAGTATCTAAATGACATGAATGCAAGTATAACAATTCAGATATGGCCTTCGAATTTCTGACTGCACTTAAGAGAAATTTGTTAGGAATTTCAAGTAAATGATCTCTCGAGAAAAAGCTTTGGATTTTTCTGATAGAAACTGTTTCAAAATTCATATTACTTTCGTATTTATATTGAAGTTTCTTGGGATTTGAATTGGGGCCAAGCAAGAAATTAGGAATTAGATTTCCCTTTGAGAAATTATATCTAAAAGGTCTTTGGGTTTTTGAATTCATAGGATTGATATTGGATTATTGGAGGTAGCATGGCATCCCTAGAATAAAACAAGGAGACGATCTATATATATATATATATGTGTGTGTGTGTGTGTGTGTGTGTCTATCGGAGGTAAGAAACAGACCTGTATGAAGGATTGAGACGTTAAAAGCACAGGGAAGTAGGAGGAAGACCAGTAAAGAGTATACGGAAGCAATAAGATGTTACATGAAGGATTGCTGAGTAACAGAGAGCTTAGAGCTGAACCATAATCAATGAAGAAAAAGGATTCACAAAGCCAACCCAAATAGATGGGATAAGGCTATATGAGATAGATATAGATATGAAGTCTTTTAAGTTTAGAGTAAAATAAGGTAATATAATTAATAATAATATAGTTAAATCTATAATTCAGAATTTTTTTTTATACAGGGATCGTTTCAATTATTGTGAAGAGAATCTTTAATATTATTGAATGAAAATTAAGGCTTAGAGCTTTCTAACCCATTTTTATATTTTGTCGTTGAAGCTTCTCTCATCTCTATTTCTCTAAGGCAGTTCTAACCTCATTTCCTAGTTGAACCAGTGGCATCAAAGTGGAATCTCTTCGAAATTGGGTTGAGTTTTGATTCATGCTGGTTGCAAGAGGTGATCAGTGTGTTGGGAACAATTACACACAACTAGATGATCTGATTCAAATGTGATGAAAGAAGATAGATAATCTAACACAACTTTTGAAGAATTAAGAGGGGTCATTTAAATAAAAATGATAGATTAAGAAGGGTCATTTAAATAAAAATGATAGATTATGTAACACAATTTTTGAAGCATCAAGAAAGTCATTGAGAGTTGCACGCTGTCAAAGACTCCAACTTTGGGAAAATTTGACGATTCCCTAAACCCATTTTTATATCTTCAAAATCATTTTTATGATGAGAAAATTCTTTAATAGAATGTGTACTGTTGACGAAGTGTCAAATTTTGAGTAGGGACCAGGGTCCAATGAGGAACTTATTTCTGATTGGTCCATCATAGATGATTTGAATTTTTAATCGAAATCGTAAAGATTTTTTTCTACGAGGAACATCCAAAGAGAATGAGGGAGATTCAACAATCAAGTTGAATCACCAATTTTGAGCTTGAGATCAGTTTGTTCCTGGAATGAAATGTACACATTGACATTCTGACATATACATATACACACACACACATATATATATGTCAGCTCATTGCTTTAAAGAGCATAGATGTATTGCATGTTTACAGAAGCTTTAAAGAGCATAGAAATCCGTAGATATCTCAAAGTCTAAATGAATGCATAGCTGACAAGACGTCAGCTCATTGCTTAGAACGAGTCTACAATGAGCCATTGGCTCATCGTAGACAAATTCCAACTTGGAAGGTACATGGAGATTGATTTCAGGTATTCCACAAACATAACTGATACTCATTAACCGTATCAGATTGATGCATTGCATGTTTACAGAAGTAGTTTGGGCAGGCATTTTCTTATTTTTACATGAATACTTTTAATTGAAGCCTAGAGATTTTATGCGTAGTTTGGACAAATGTTACCCAATTCCATGGTTCGCTTGGTTCAAATTCGCGTTCGAGGTTCATGGTTCGCCACTGTCGAGCGAAAACTGTTTATGAGGGTAGGATGAGTGTTATGTAAAAATATTAAATATATAAAACGACCTTATATTTTAAATCAACCAAGTAACTATGACTTGTTAGTGAAAGCATTCCCTTAATAAGCAAGTAGACAAGGTTCAAATCCTGTTACGGATGTATGATATGTTTAAAAACTTAAATAATTTATATATGAAGAAGTCTAAGTAATTATGACTAACCCGCTTCATGAACAGGTTTGCGAGCCAGACAGAACCGAACCGCGAACTGGTTCGCACTTCGGTAAGGTGGTGAGCAAATCGGGTAACCTGGTTTGGACCATTTATAAATTTTCTTTAAATTATTAATTGGGGTCAATAGGAGAGAAAATGGCCTGGTCTGGCCCAGGTTTTCTTTGGGTCTTAAATAGGTCCAAAAAAATTGGGCCAAAACTAGGCCCAAAGGCTACCTGCATATTGCTCACACCTACGAATTCACTCAGGCCATGCCAATTTGTGATTAATGGTCCGGATTTAGCAGGATTGGATGAGGCCCAATTAGCCCAAATTACTAATTGGGGAGCCTCTAATCAAGATCAGCCTGTATGGGCCGAGCCCAGCAGAGTGTCAAGCTGGCCCAGCCTGTAAGACTAGGGTTTTTAAAATTTTTAAAAAAAAATACCAAAAAAAATCATTAAGATTGTTAACATGAAATTTTTTAGTATTGAATTATAATTTAGTTTATTTTAGGTCTCTTTTGAACCCTAGAAGAGGAG
Organism: Chloranthus sessilifolius; assembly: GCA_021018995.1. Taxonomy (NCBI): domain Eukaryota; kingdom Viridiplantae; phylum Streptophyta; class Magnoliopsida; order Chloranthales; family Chloranthaceae; genus Chloranthus; species Chloranthus sessilifolius. The sequence goes on along the minus strand of CM037586.1, from coordinate 1,071,212 downwards.
ATCTAAAACCGAAGAATTCTAGTTAAAGGGTTTCATTACAGAATTTTACAAAAATTAGAACAGGAAACTAGTACCCTGAAATCAATTCCCACAAAACAACACGAAAACAAGAACATCTACCAGATATATTCAACAAACATAAGTCATAATTGCATCTACAGGTTCATAGTTCCAAGAACTTTGTTACGTAAAGATCCGAAAGAAACTCGTAGAAGAACAAAAAAAAAAGATATCTATTAAATATTTTTTTTCACTACCTGCACCGTCTTCCTTCACTAATCTGCTCCAACCTCTCAAAGCAATCGATATTTCGTAATCCACCCAAGTGAAAATCCTCAACATTTATCAATCCGATGGGCGCTTCAGCCATCCCTCCATCAACTTTCAGAATAAGAAGAACGTAAAATCTTCAATTACAACAGATCAAAAACAGGGTCTTAGGATTCATAATGTTTCTTCAAATTCGACAATAAAAACGTAAAATATAAATAAATTAACAGATAAAGAATCCAAGAACAGAAAGTAATAAGTACCAAAGATGCAGTTGTAGAGAGCTGGAAATTTCCCCTGTTTCGATGCCCGAGATCGTCTCCAGCACACTTTATTTGTCTTTGATCGGAGTTCGTGGAGTCTACAGATAGCCGTTAATTAATCGATTCTTCTTTCACATGCGATTTCGAAAATAAAATTTAAGAACTGAGACGATGAGTCGATTTGTGATGTTTAAAAAATGGACGTAAAAGAGGGAATTCTTTTTAAAAAGTTAGTTATAAATATCTGATATGACAAAAGAACCCTTGCCTTTTGCTTAATTCCTAAACCCCCAAAGGTTGGTACCCTTGCATATCCTAGCCTCTAAATGAGGTTGTATAAAATTAGTATTAGCTTTTTTTTTTTTTTTTTTTGAGAAAAGTATTAGCCTATTAGGTAACATATTTTGGTATATATATTAATAATCTATTAGTAGGTCACTTTTTAGGATGCGTGCCACATGGAATCATATGTGAGTTGTCCAATTGGTGGCCATGATCCAAAGACCATTGGTACAAAACGATTGGGATAAATGGCCTTTGATCATTTTGAATCAGAGGATGAAGATTCTCTTTGGATCCAATCTTTTGGGTCATAGATCTCGAGATCAAGGATCAAAATTTCAGCTGAAATGACCAAAATTTCGACCGAAATTATCGGTTTCGGTTCCCACCGAAACGATAATTTGGACCAAAATTTTGGTCCAAATTTGTATGGGATCCAAAATTTTGACCCAATTTTCAGTTTTTGGCGGAAATGTCGGTTCATATTTTCGGTTTTGGTCAAGCTCAAAACCGAAAATTTACATGAAATTTTGATCCTTCCTCGAGATCATGTGTCAAATCACAGAAAACATACGGTGGTTCCACATTGCACACCTCCCAAAAAGAGGGTATCATTGCTCTCAATATTCGTGTATATGGTGTAGAAACCATCGAACGGTGTTAGTATTAGGTGCACGCCACAATGCTATCACATTTAGGGCTGTCAAAGGGTCGGATCAGGCTGAACCCGCCCCGACCGGATAAACAGCCTTATCTTCATATATTCTATATATAAAATATCTCAACCTGACCTGACCTCTTAGTCAACACAATCGAGCTCAGAGGTCGGATCGGACATCTCATGCATGACCCGACCCGATGGGTCAAATTTCATGTCGTGCAAGCCACGTGTTGCGGACCTTGAGATGTGTTTGTATATGCTGAGTCTTTAAAGGTGAGTATTAGACATAACGGCCGATACTGATAAATATAATGGGAACATTTGAAAGCCCGTATCGTCTTACACGTTAAGGTAGCCTTCATGTGTAAGGCTTGTAAAGGCTTTAACGCGTTTGTAGTCAAATATGTTGACTTTCAAAAGTGTGTTTGAATCGCTCTTCAAAAACTTGTATCCTTGTCAATCGAGTAACAATTGTTTTTTGCTTTGTCAGTACAAATTTCTGGTAAGTAAAGTAATTTATGTTAATTTTTTTTACTTTTTATTTATTTATTTAATTTTCTACTAATTCTTTCTATAAGATTAAAGCATAAAAAAGTAGGACTGCATGGATTGGTGTCCACCCGGCCTGTGGAGCAGAGATCTCCAATAAAATTATATGCAAAAGTTCATCAAAATCATTTTATGCAATCAATTAATAGGTTAAAAGTGTTGAAGTACAAAAACTTGACGCTTTAACTATATTGAAAACCAAAATAAAATCCCTAGTCCACATTGGGGGTGAACTCTCACCAATAAAAGAAGATAGGGAGTCGGAGTCAAAGTCAGCAGAGAGGAATCACCATTGCGACTCATGAAAGAATTTATAGCGAATCCCACAATGAAAGAAAAACTGGCAGATCTTCGACTTCTGGTTGGGTCCTTTGAAGGCTCCATCGACCAACCCCACAGCTAACAAGAGAAGACCCTTTAATGCACTTTAGGTTCTTTTGTAGCTTGACCTAGCATTTGTTAATGGCCAAATTAATTCAATGCTTGTTCATCTACAACTCTTCCGCTTGTTCCTCCACAGTGGAAGCCTAAAAAAGTTCCTTGGGAAGGAGGAAACCACAACTGCGAGCTATAAATGGCCATGTTAGCTTTGATTCATATGTCACTTACAGGATTTTGGAGAAGAAAAGGCTGAAAAGGGAGGAATCTTGCAATATAGATTTCTTTTGAGAGACTACAGAAGATTTTCTGGTAACTCTAAACCGTTCGTGTATCTCGTGAAGAAGAGAATTGCAGAGGTAGTAGCTACAGAAAGGCATGAGAGGTTAGAGAAGATTTTAGGGTTCTCCTATGAACAGGTCGCAAATTTTAGAGATAAGGGCTTGTTTGAATAAAAACACGGAAACGTGGGAAAGTAAAATAATATTCCTATATTTTCCCATAGATACCTAAATTGTATGAAACCATGGTATTCCTTTGTTTCCTTTTGTTTTTCGTTATTTGGATAACCACATTGCTAGCTGGGAAAATGCAGGATTAACCAAATCCTGTGTTTGGATACATAAGCAAGAAATTGTAGGAAAATAATATATCCTAACAAAAAAAATAGTCAAATAACTAAAAAATCATATATGAATTAAGATTTTTTTTCTCTTTACATATATTATTGAATTGCTATAGTGGTAGACTTGGTGCTTTATGAAGGTTAAGTTCTAGGTTCAAGCCTTGTTACATATAATAAATTGTTTATTTTTTTTAATTAATTATAAAAAATAAGTCTGTACAACACTTAAATAGATGGAGGGGAGCTTAAAAATAAGCCAAAATTGTGGGATTTAGTTAAACAAAATCAAAGAAAAAATATTTGTTATGAAAACAAATACCATAAAAAAAATTGTTTGAAGGTTTTTGATAATTTTGGGTGGTGAAGATAATTTTGGATGGATGAGAATCCACTAATATAAATTAGGACCCCTAAAACTTAGTAACAAATTTTTAGAAAGTTTGGGTGGTCAATTGATCACCCAAGTTATAACGTGGTTCTGTCTCTGATTTTTGGGGATGTGTGCCATATAGAATCAACATCAGACCGTCTGATAGGGGCATTATGATCTTAAGATCTATCATGGGGAAGATTGAAAAAAAAACAATCTCCATCGTCTTATTCAAATCAGTCAATGATTTTCGTCCGTGAAATTTTTTTGTGGTATTATGAAGAGAGTCGTACGGATGAGAAGTTCGAAGGTTCGGAAGATAGAAAACCGAGGGACCCCCTCGACATTTCTTCTCGGATTTTGACGGAAAATGTGAGCATAATTTCTGACCCTTTGAATGTCATCCAAATAACGAGAATCTTAGTAATTCATTTGTCGCATATAAAATTTTCCTTATTTCCCCTAGTTTTCCTGGATATGGCATACGAGGACCCCAACGACCCGACTTAATGTGTCGTTGATATAGCATACGAGGGTAGAGGCTCATAGCTCATTTTAGATACGCGTCGTCGAAAATGTGTTTTAACGCGTCTAGGATATGTGCCATCAAACATGTAGTCATGGTCAACGCTCCATAAGATGGCCACTTAAGACGTGAGATGCCCATCTTACGAGCATTCAAACATGATATAAAGCCTTTTTCTTCATGCCTTGCAAGCCGCGTGTTGCCGACCTTGAGAAGTGTTTGTTTATGCTGAGTCTTTAAATGAGTATTAGACATATCGGCCGATATTGATAAATATAATATAAAACCTTTTTCTTCAGAGAAAAAATAAATTCAAACAAACAGTTTAATTGAGAAAAGATTGATAGTAATCAAAGGACATTTTCGATATTAAACTAATAAAGGTCAGCTATATCAGTCTATATATTTTAAAACCCAAATCAAATATATCAACTAATGTATCAGTCTCGGCCGATATTTAAAACCCTAACACCTAGCCGATATTGATGAGGCAATGAGCATCTCCTCTTACAAATTAAGATAGCGTTGGAATAGGGTAATTGACCCGTTCAACTGTAAGTGTGACATCTTTTAATGCTAAAGTAGTCAAATCTCTTTATGATAAGGAACTCATATACGGTAAGGTTACCTTTAAACTCACCCACCAAATTTTTGAGTTCACCCATATCGAAAACCCATTGACTGTTTTGAATCTGATGATAGAGATCATTTTCCATCCCAATTAATCTTTCACACGATGAATGAAATAGTCTATTTTTTTTTTCAAGTGGTACACATCCTAGAAAAGTGACCTCATCTTGCTCAAACCTGATATCAAGGTAACTTTTTTGGGATGTCTGTCACATGAAATGTAAAATCTGGCCCTTTGATGGTACGCCCATAAGCTCAAAATCCATCGTGTGAAAGATTTGGACGAAAAATGATCTCCATCGTCTGATTCAAAGCAATAAACATGTTCCAGTGTCGATGAAGATTCTGTGAGTGAATTTAAAGGTACTCTGTAAGTGAATTTAAAGGTACTCATATGGGTAATCGTGACAACCGAAAGGCTCCAAACCAAGCATCGGAATTGGTCAATTTTTTAACAAGAGGCAACATTTTTCTTGAAGTAAGCCGCGTCATTTGAAGATATGATCTAGTGATTTACGACCTTGAAGTTTGCAAAAAAATATTTCTATCATGCAATTCACAGCTATCAATGCCCTTAAAATGAAGGGCAATAACTGATTTGAGCCGTTGGTTTTAGAAGATTACAAGGTGTAGACGATAACTAATTAGAGCTATTCATTTTAGAGAATTACAAGGTAGACGTTTATTTTAAAAGCATTTGACGACTTTAAATCATATGATAAAAGACGTTTATTTTAAAAGCATTATAGAAGACGTTTAGATCAACTATGCGGAAAGATTCCATTGAAAAAGCATACCTATCGTCAGATTAAGAGCGATATATTAGCATTTAGATCAAAATGTCAACCGTTAGTCATGCGCTAATTTACTAGGACTGAACCCTTCTATGGGACACCTTGGATAGGACATGACCTAAAAATCAGTTATAACAAAGATCCCAAAAGATGACCCTATCACGTTAGAGCATCAGGGTCAATTTTTTGAATATATGTCAGTTGAAATAAAATACCGACCCTAGATAGTATACTTATGGTCTCAAAATCCATTGTGTGAAAGACTGGAATGAAAATAATATCGCAATTAAAGGGTTTGCAGCATAGGCACCTTCATTAATTGGGTAGGCATGGATAGAGGGGCCCTAATAATAAGGCATAAAAAATTGACCGACAAATCGGTATCCCATATTGGGTTTCGGCAGATACGTCTTAGTTTCAATCGAATTTGTTGATTTTTGTTTTTTAAATTTTAGAATTAACCGATACGTATCGACCTCAAACAAATTGATACCCGATTTGACACCTTGCCTATTAAATTTAATCTTTGTTGTTTGTAAACCATTCAATCTGGAGGATATAACGAGACTAACAGTAGTCTCCTTGCGTGCTCTCCACATCTGATCCTTTAAAGGGAGGCTTACAAATTTACAATTAGTCATCGATGCGCTAAAGGGATAAGATTATAACTACCCATATTTTCTGTTATGGACCCTACTTAATTACTTAGTTCGCTGATTCGCTCAGTTCAGATTCATGATTTACAATTCACCCCTATCAAGCAAACCAGAGTCGCTAAAGGTAGGATTGAGTAATAAAAATATACATTAATTACATAACATAAATTTGCGTTTGGTTAAAGCATTGTCAACGGGTGGAGTCAACCCAACACTTGACCTGTCCAACCCAATTTTTTTTAAGAGATTGAGCACATAAAATTAATAGAAAAGTACTTAAACGCGCTCCAAAAATATTTTTATCACTATTTCAGTGACTTTTTTTTATTAAAAAGGAGTGATTGTGCAGCTACAAAACGGGCCGCATCAATGCGCGACCCTTTTCTATGCTATTTTGAAATTACCAAATAGCCTTTTTTTATGATTCTTCGCCGGTCGTCTCCTCCCTCTTTCACAACATTAAATGATTTATTTTTCTCCGGAGATTAGGAGGTCTCGGAGTTTGTCGGAGTTGAAATAAACACTGGGATTGATCGGATGATGCTAATTGCTTTTGATAGTAGCAGCGATAGAATCGGACGGTTGAGATTCATCAATGGGATATCGTGTGTTTCGATCATCAAACGACCGGAATCCGGTATGAATTTGACCGAAATATCTCCGAAGATTCGAGGAATTCCGGGAAAAAAGAAGAAGAAGCATCATAATCTTCATGTAGTTCTTCGATCGGGCAAAACAACGATTGCTCGATCAAATCGTCCGTATCGGACGGTCAGGATTCTCCAGAGACACGAAGGTTCAGAGCTCATATAAGGGGCCCTTGGATTCGTTAGATGCTTTGGAGTACTGATCGGTTTTAAATTGTATCCTTACAAGTGCACAAGGTCAGTTGTAGCACGGTGATATCAAGGGTGTCGTACCCACAGGGAAGCGCAAAATTAAATTAATTCATAAAAAAAAAAAGACGCCCAAGAAATTATTAAAGGAGAGAAAGTCAATTTACCAAATAATTACCATACGATTCTAGATGCAATGAGAGTAAATTAATTTGAGCAAAAACTAATTATGACAAGAGAATGACAATTTAAGAACTAATCAAGGAGTTAGCTAACCTTAGATTCGTAACTTTTCTACCATTAAACTAACAATTTCATATTGCGTCAAAGTACCATCACTTATTAAGAAGAAAAATGAATCGAAAAGAACGTGACTATTGATCCGGCATATCCTATCTAAAAACTATGACTCAGCTTATCATTGCGATATGAATCATGTAAAAAGCATAGCATATCTCAAAATTCTAAGTCACGACAATGATGAATCAATTCGGCACCGATCAAGTACTCGTTACCCACCACTCTGAGAGAGTTTGAGTTGATGGAGATAGGTTTATGACATAAAAGGAAAGAGATATTAGAAGGGTAAAAACGTAAGAGAAAAGTACCATGGGCACTATAATTGTAAAAAAAGAGGCGTACGTATTTTTGGTGATAAAATAAGGCGAAGGGCGCCATTTGGACAAAAGCCCTAAAGTTAACTCGTCAAATCGGGTCAGTCGTGAGGAATCCAATCCGATATCTCATCTAGCCAAGCTGATTAAAAAATCGGGCCGACCAAACATGAATCGATAGTTCATATATAAAATCAAAGGAATTTTATTGGGTTGGCCGGGTTTTTGAGTTAGGCATCGAGTCGGATATATATTGTTGACTTGTCGGGTGGGTTGGATGCACCATTGAGTCGAGTCAAGTAGCATGAGACATATACCAATTTCTTGTGTGGCAGCCAAAATTTTGACCTGACCCTATATATTTTTTCTTACCCTACCTAAAAGCACCTACCATCCTTCTCCACCTTCTTCTCTAACCACATTCTTCTCCAACCACTGCTCAACAATATCACCGCATTCTTTTTAGGGGCGCCAACGCCTCTATATCGAGGTATTGATGCTTTGATTAAACAAAAAGCATACATATATATATATATATAATCAGATATTTGAAGGACCCAACCCAACCTAACCTTTGAGTTGACCTGACCCAAAGTTCACCTTAAAACCTCAATGCCTGACCCGACCTAGCTAGTCAACTTTATATACCGAATCCAGTAGGTTCGGTGGGTCGGGTACTGGGGCGAGATAACCAAGATTAATTCGGTGGGTCTAGTATTGGGCAGTAAATAAGTAGTTGCAACAAGTTATAATCCTCAAAACCGGGAGTGGAGTCGGCGGAGGCGAGTCTCCTAGTAATTAACTAACTAGAAATCCTAATCATATATACTCAATCTTCTAATTATAATCCTACTCCAACTCTCTACAAATAACTCTAATAATAAATCTAAACTAAGTCTAATACTATATATTCCTTATTCTAATTACAGCCAAACACGTAGTCCCCATGCTTTATATAAGCAAAAATAAGTTTTAAGTTTCAGATTATATTTTTCTCTAAATCCACCAAAAGAAGTTTAAGTTTTGAGTTAATACTTTTGTCTAAATAAATCCTTGCCACTGTTCGAGGTTGCAGACTCGCCAATACTCGCTTACACAGACTTCTCAATGCTCGGTTACACAGAAAAACTCTTCAGAGATTATGAGATCTTGCCTAATTTTCGCGTAAATATATGATGACTTTTTTCTTTTACAATAGCGAAAGTTAATTATTAGTGTTTACTTAAATTATTAAACAAGTAAGATTTTTCTAGTATTTAATTTGGCCATAATCTTCTTCCTTGCAGTTTGCGCATGGGAAAGAGGAGCTGCCATTAACTCCTCACCTAACCCCAAATCAGAGGTAATTAAGTATATATTATTATATTTAATGTCTTTTATTTACGAATGAAGTTTTAGTTTTATTTACGAATGAAGTTTTGTCTTGATCAAGATTTCTAGATCAGATGCTTTAAACCATCTGATCAAGATATCTATCAACAACAGATGCTTTCAATCGTCTGATTATTGAACTTTTCTTGCTCGGTCGCAACCTGCAATGATATAGTATGTGATTTTCTCTAACATAGAAACAATAGTATCTGGATTTTTGGTTCTGTGAATTAAACACGAGTTATTTGAGATTTTTAAAAAATTTCTTTTGTTTTTTAAAAGTTCACAAGATTCAAGATAAAATCGTGATTAGTTTGTGCCTTTTCCAATTTATCGATGTTTTAACTAATAATTTTTTTTATATTTTTTTCTCCAATCTTTTTTTTTTTATGAATTTACCGACGGTTACAGATTGGCGATACTGATACAACCTGATACTGATAACGGGATCGTATCGGTATCAGCCGATATGGGTTAGCATTGAGCGATATTGTCTCTGTATTGACCGATAGTGACCGATACAATTTTTTTTATATTTTTTTAATTTGTTTTAAAAAATAAAAAATATATATATATTTGCAAACACAGTGTCAGCGAGACCTTATACATATCGGCCGGTATGATACTGATGCCCGGTTTGATACCGAGGTTTTACCCTTGCCGAATTAATGTTGAACCCTAACTTGGGGACTATGATCTCTAATCGTAAATCCCCAACGGGTCCCACTATAAGGTCCGTTGGTTTAGATTTTGGGCCCGTTTGGTTTGGGCGGGTCAAACATATCAATTGGTTTGCAAAACAGATCGAGTTCATATCCAAATTTCTTAACCCGATACGACCCAACCCGATGCAACAACACCTCACTCCGTAAATTATAAAAACAAAAAGTACAGTGATTAATTTTCTTACTCTTGCTGTGCAGATTTGCAAATCTTTTTCGACAACGGGGGCTTGCATTTATGGGACCTACTGTAGCTCTGTGCATCAAGTGCCCGCACACCCGTTCCCAGCTCATAAATCACAGGAGAGCCGCCCGTCATGGATGCAGCCGGCATATGAGACTGAGGAGGAACACCCAGATGACCTACTACAGAGTCGTTTTGCAGAGACCATGGAGCAGCGCAAAATCCCAAATAGAAAACCAGGGAAAGTGGAAAGCAGTGGAAAAAGAGAAAAAAGAAAATTAAAAGTTTATCGATGAAAAGCCTTTGATCGGAGTCTCGCAGAATCTTCAACTTTTAATTTTGTTACTTTTATATTTGATCTATTTTAATATTTTTATTATTTAAATTTAAATTAGGAATTAGTGTTAGACTAGGACTTCTAATTTTATTTATTGTAATCCGATCATGTTATTAATTTTTATGATGCCCTTTTCTCTTTATATAATTTTGTTTATTTTAATTTATTTTTAGGATGGCATATAATCTGGTCATGTTATTAAAATGAGCTAACAATTTAATATGGGAGCATTGAAGTAAGATGACACACTACCCTTTTAAAAGTTGATATAATTGTTATTGGCAAATTTCGTTTTTGATAATTTTTTGGTGCGGGTCCTTTCGGTACATTTTAGATTAATTTCAATACCTTTTCAAAAATATAATAATAATTTAAACAAAAAAAAAATATTGAAAAATTTGAAATTTCACCAAAAAAATACTAAATTTTCCCGAAATTTTTGTTTGACTCCTCTTCAAAGAAATTTGCAAAATTTTACTAAATTTCGGTGAAATTTGTCACTATGATTGAAACTTGCATATTTTGAAGGAAAAAAAATAAAATTATCCATGTAAACTCTGGCCTTTAGTGAGTCCCAGGGCCGGCCCGCCCCATCACATGGAAGCCCGGTTTAAAGCTGGCTTCATGGCAGCTAGCCGTAGGACAGGGCTACGCCTGACCATGGCCAGGCTCCAACCTGATTCATTCACAACCCTATGTGCCACACATTTTGCCATGTGGCTCGTGGGGGCAATAAAATAATGTAGATCAGATACCCTACGTGCCACATCGTGCCATGTGGCTCATGGGGGGCAATACTGTAGATCAAATTTATCCAAAGATTGGGTTAAAAAAGTAGCTGAATGATGTGATTAGAGTATAAAAGCATCACAAAATGAATTAACTTTTAAGCAAATTGTCTAAAACTCCAAACATGTTTTAGCCCTTCAATTCCTTGAACTTATAGCTTTCAGCCTCATGTTTTAGCCCTTCATTTCCTTGAACTTATAGCTTTCAGACTCAATCTGATCTATAGAAATGCTCCACGAACTAAGTCTATGTGGTGCCAAAATGGTGTCACCTGTATATAGATTAACAACCCGCCTACTCTGATGGGTGAGCGGATCAGTTTCCTACACCAACTCCACAATCAATGGATGGTCATGATCACAGGGGAAGACTCATGTAACTTCCTACAAAAGCTAGGGTCTTCATTTGATGACTTTCTATAAGGGTGTGTTTGGGTCTGCTCACCGTAGGACGCTGGCTCTCTTAGGGGTCTCGATAGCCATGCCGGGCCGGGTTCGGGACGGGTCTTAAATGGACCGATTATAGTAGGGCATCTTGGAACTAGCCCATACCCGGCCCAATTACTAATGGGCTCAGGCAGGCCTATGTTTTATTTGGGTCTACTACCTCAGCCCATATCCGGCCCATTTTGGGCAGGGCTGGGAAGAGCCATGGGCTGCCCAACATTTTCTATATAATTTATATCGAAATTATCTTAAATGAGTGAGGTCAGGCCAGGCTTAACTGGCCGATTTTTTAATCGGGCTTTTGGAACTAGGCTATACATGACCTGATTACTAATGGGGCGGGGCAGGCTCTGTTATAACTCCCTAATTTTTAACAGGTTTTATCTACTCTAATAGAGAGCAAGCATAGACCTTGTTTCATCACTTAAAATAGCTTTCTGTCAGAGCAAATGGGGCAAAGAGCAATGATACCAAACACGATTATGATTGTGCTTGGCATTGCTCTTTGGAAGAGTAGGAAAGAGTAATTGTTGCTATTTGTTATTGCAGAGAAATAAATGAGAGGAGAGAGAAGGATTGGAATAAGATAAAAGGGAGGCTGCTCTTTGAAATGAGAAAAACGACACTCTTTAAAATTGTATGATTTTTCATGCCCTTTTTAAGAGAGATGTTTCTCATGTTTCGAAGAGCAGCCTCCGCTTTTCTTCCTCCAATCCTTCTCTCTCTCTCTCTCTCTCTTCAAATTCATTTACAACAAGGTGTTTTTTTCTACTCTTCCTAAGAGCAATGCCAAACACAGCCTATAACTTGCCGTCAGAGCCAAAGAGACGATCTTCGGCTTGAAAACCTAGACACAACCTAAGGGAACCGGCACGTTTCAAATGATGATTTGGAACTGGTCATTGAATTGGGACACGTGATGTCTGCTTTCATCAATTCTACAGTGTGATTCAAAGGATCTTATGCAAAATTTTGCAGGTCAAAGATCTCATCGAAAAAACTTATCTGGCTTGTGATTCAAAAATGTCTTAAAATGAAAACTTATCATGTAAATATCTAACATCAGTTTTAACTGTTCATTTTAATAGTGTCAGATTGTATTTTAATTACATGATAGATATATTTATTTTTAACCCCAATCTTTCATACAACAGATTTATCTTCAAATCTCCCATAATCCTATTGCGAAGGGTAGGATGAGCTACTATTTTTATTATTTTTAATTAATTAATTAATTAATTTATTTATTTATAAACTACATACAATAATATAATTTAAAGCTATTTAATCACAAAAGTAACTTCAGCATTGTCAGTTCACTAGGCAAAGCACCAAATTAAGCATGCTAGAGCTAAACTTCCTAATGTATGTGTCTTTTCATTTTTAAAAATTGGGAAAATAATTTAATAATTTAAAATAATAATAATATATGGTCCACAAGACATTTTTGCTATTTAGTCTACAATTAGTACAATGGGCGTCCACTCATCAATCTGCATTAGAGCAGCCAAGAGTGATCTTTGCGGACTTTTATGCACTGAAATTTCGTGCACGTCATGTAGTCATAAAAACGTGTGAATTGTTATGTCGACCCTTATATGCTAACTATGTTATTTTATCTATTTTCATACCGGATGCATTTCGGCTGGTATGGGTGGATTTTTGACTTTTTGATCCCATAATTGATTCCATACCAAATCTAGTGTATGATACTCTTATAAATAAATAAAAAAATTGTTCAAAGGCAGACTATATGGAATCAAGGAAAGTGGATTCCTAAGACGCGGTCGGTATTCTTATAAATAAATAAAAAAATTGTTCAAAATCAGACTATATGGAATTAAGGAAAGTGGAATCCTAGGACGCGGTCGGAGGGTTCAACTCTACGACGTGGGTCATTTGGGCTACATCCAGATCCCAAAATAACACATGTCCCCTCTATAGTTCACCCGTCCCTGTAGGGTTTTAAAAAAAGAAAAATATTTCTTGACTTTTTTGTCATTTAAATCATAGGTCAAATATTTTTGTTCGCCCAATAAACATGTTGTATTAATATTTTTTCTAACTTTAACTTAATATTCAACGGTGAAAAAACATTTTCTAAATTATTTTTTCTAGATGGTATAAGATCGACTTTGGGCAACTTGTCATGGCACCCAATCTTCAAATTGGATGCCAGATTGGGTGCCACATGATGCCTATTTGGCTACGTCATAGGGTTCATCCCTACGACCATGTCTTAGAGAACCGGTATCAAATGGGGCCTAAATCGATATGTATGAATGTGGCTTATAAGTAGAAGGACTGTCTCTCTTGACCGTCATTTACACACCAAATGGTGTTTAAAAATTTTTACACCATTTATTGACTTATGATCTTGAAAATCCATATTATCAATTGAAACGCTACTTTTTGGGAGATTTGAATCATATGATCTGTGCACTCTAATACCAAATATTGTTCTTAATTTTGATAGCTGATATTAAAGTTCACTCATCTCATGATTCACATCCACTTAGAAGCATGATCCTTTGTCTGGGACATATTTCAATGATAGATTGTCACTGAAAAATTTAGATTAATCATAAATGCAATAATTCACACTTCAACGGTGTGAAATCAAAAGTAACATGTTAGTGGTGTAAGATCATCTAAACACCATTTGGTATTTAAATGTCGGTCGGGAGCCATTATCTCCATCTTAATTCAGGGAGAGCCTTACGAAATGCGGAGAGAATTTTGGGGTCCAAAGATTCTCAATATGGGTATTTTTATTTACAACTTAAGATTCTTCTATGGAAACAAAAAAAAAATGAACGTGATCATAATAGTTCAAATGTATTCTCGGATCTCACTTTTCAGAATGCGTGTCACATTGAATCAAGATCTAACCGTCTGATGATAGAAATAAAATCTCAAGATTTAGGGTCAAATTTGGGGTGAAAAAGGATATATCTAGGATGCAAGTTCGGTGTACCGAACCACCCCGTTTTTTTTGGTTTTAGGTTCGGTAAACACCAAACCAAAACCAAACCAAAACCCATTCAGTTCGGTATTTTTTTTTTCTGGAACACGGAAACCAAAACCCATTTGGTTCGATATGGGTATTTTACCTACATTTTCGATTTTTTCCTATTTTTTTCGGTTTACTCATCCTACCCCACGATATTCGATATTTGCCACCCTAAACCGAACCAAATGGGGGTTCGGTTTCGATTTCAGTTTGATTCAATTTCAATTGGTTTTTGGTGCGGTTCGGACCGGTTTGGGAGCCTCGGTTTTTGGTTCGGTTCCAGTGTTCGGTTCAGGCTTGCATCCCTAGATATCTATCGTTTGATTCAATCACATGGGGTAATAAGTGAGAGAGAGAGAGAGAGAGAGAGAGAGAGAGAGAGAGAATGATTAAGAGTAAATGAATGAGAGAGAGAGAGATTAAGAGTAAATGAATGAGCAATTCAGCGAAAGAGGTGGCTTGAAATGGGCGTCATTATTTGTAATCCAAATCCTCTCTTTCAAATATGGTTGTAGATAAGAAACCCTTGAATAATTTGGTTTTTTTTATTCATTTCCTCTCTCGCTATTTTATTTATTTATTTATATTTATTATTAGTTGAGTAGCAGCACTTGGGAATAAATCCCACACAACAAATCACTCACCATTGTTTCCCAAGTGAATGCACTTTCATTTCCTCTCTCGCTATTAGGATTTTAGGAATATAATTTATTTATTTATTTTTTAATAAAAAAAAATATAGATTTATTTTTTTATTTTTAAATAATGTATTCTATGAAAGACTTAAAAAAAAAAAATATCTCGCTATTAAGAATAATTTCTTTTTCTTTTTTTAAAATAATGTAATCTATGAAAATTTCCAAAAAAAATTCAATGACCTTGTGCGGGTGTGGGAATTTTTCCAAATGAAAAGGGTGTTCTTGTCATTTCAGTCAACATAACTAACTTTTGAACTTTTGAAAGATTATTTAACCGCCAACCTTTCTTTCACTTTACATCTTTAACGTCAAAATTCATAAATCCATTCATCTTCTCATTTCTTGGAATTTCGTCTTGAATCCATCCGAGGCAGTGGTGAAAGAAAAAATCTCAGCTGAACCAAAATCGCAAGTACATTCCAGTTTGTTTTTGGATGTGTTCTTCTGTTTATCTCTATTTACGTTTTTTGGGGATTTTTTCTGGTCGAGATTGCATAACATTTTTTCTTAATCTTACGAAGGCAGGAGGATGGAGAGACCAGACATTGAACATACAAATCTCGACAGTTTTCCAGATGGATTACGAAGGTTAGAGGATTGCTACGAAGTTTTGGAGCAGATTGGAGATGGAGGGTCCTGGTAAGTGAAAAGAATATACCAAATCCCCAACTTTCTTTCTATTTTGCTCTCGCAATCTTGTTTTTGCATTATTCTGTGAGGATCTTAGTTTTTCCGATTCATCGATATGTGTGAGACGTCTTGCTCGGGTTCGAGATGTTTCTTGATCTGGGTTCAAGATTGTAAGTTCGGAAAATTTCAAAAAGAAACCCTTAACTTCGACGCCGATGTCTCTAACACAAAACTATTGCTTCTGTCAAACGAGTACCCGAAGATTCCATAAGTTCATCAACTAAACCCTACTAGCAACTCTCGTTAATATGCAAATGGAAAATGCTGAGTTGGCATTCAAATTAGCACCCGAAGAAATCATAAGTTCATCAACTAGACCACTGCCGTCGAACTCCTGTCAGCATTTTCTGTTCGCATATTAATAGGAGTTGACGGGTACTTATGAAATCTCCGGGTGCTCGTTTGACAGGAGCAATAATTTAGGTATGTTAGAGATATCGGGGTCAAATTTCAGGGGTTTATTTGAAATTTTCTCTTGTAAGTTCTTGTAAGATAGGGACCCTGGCAATAGCTAGCATTAGATTTTCGAACTATAGGAGAGCTTTGGGGTTCTACATCTCTTCTAGTAAGGCTTCAAATTTCTCTGTGATGATCTCTGTTTTTGCGATTCATCGATGCCCAAAATCTGAGAGGTCTTGGTCGAGTTTGAGATGTTTCTTGATATGGGTTCAAGATCGTAAGCAGGGATTTAAAAGCAGAGACCTATTGGCATATCGGTTGGACCCCCATCCTTCAACCTTTAAACAACCAACAATGAAAATTTGCACTTTTTAAATACCAACATCCTAAATAAATTTTAGCATTGGATAAGTTAATCTAGATTTATGCCACTGGTTTTGCTATATTAACAAAAAGAGGATGGGCCCAGAATTGTGTGCATTTTGCCCATCTTGTTTTGCTATGTATTTTTGCACAGAATTCTATGAATGAAATTTATTTTGGCCAAAGATAAAGCTAATTATTTTCAAAATCAATTTTTGCTAAATTTATTTTGGCCAAATATCAAGCTAATTATTTTCAATATCAATCCTTGCTAAATTTGTTTTGGCCAACTTATAAATGGAGATGAAGAAAAAACTCAATTTGAGATGAAGAAAAAATTAACATTTGTGGTAGAGAAAAACTAATTGCCAACAACATACAATTTGAGCTGGAGAAAAAATTTGGTGAAAGTTTCTTATTGCATACTTCTCCTAATTGAACTTAAAGAGTCTCTAAAATTGCTCAACACTAGTACCCTTTTTGCTAAAATTTTAAGTTGTTATATAAAGCTAATTATTTTCAAAATCAATCTTGTTTGGCTAGATTGCACAAATAAGTGTTTGATTATGTGCACTAATTCAAGGCTTGATATTAATAAATATGCAAAGTATGAGCTAATGATTTACTATTCATATGAAGGGACTCTGCGATTAAAATGACGTAACTGAATATATTTAGATTTTAATATCTGTCAATTTGCAGCGCATCTTAATTGTCCATAATGACCCTCGATGAGCTTGCTAATGGACACTATAGATAATTTAAATCAATGCATTAGTTAAATAGTTAGGAAACTTTTCAAAGCCTTACATACAAACAGAGAGAGAGAGAGAGAGAGCTGTGTTAAGGTTTAAAACACACCGTTATGCATGCTGATCACATGCCACGTGGCACATGATCTAGCATCCAAATGCATGGCTCACATTGTACGGTCAAATGCATTGCCCTATTTTTCTTATATATATTATCTAGCATCCAAATTCTATGTAACTAAATATTTGAAACTTTTGTTTGAGTTACCCCCAAATGCTCTTGCAAGATGCATTCTAGTTTAATTAATCTGTAGGATGGTCTAAGTTACCATATATCCTTCTCAATAACATGCATTTTTTAAAAAGCTATTTGTGTATTGTTGTTGATTTGATGCTCCATGAAGATTCCTCATTGATCTTTCTGAAATTTCAGCGAAGTATATAAGGGTAAAGATATTAAAATTCGGGAAATTGTTGCATTGAAAGCGGTGCAGTTGAAGAATGAAAGGGTATGGATTTTTCATCTTCGCGTTCAAGGAAAAAGTTTGGGGAAGGGGGTTTATATTATATTTTGTTCTTTTGTGCTTGGTTGACATTTCTTTGGTTTCTGCAGATTCCAAAATGTGTCAAACGAGAAGTAGATGTTTTGAAAAATTTGCATCACGAAAACATAGTTCAATTGAAAGAGATTGTGTTTTCTCCAGGTTCCATTTATATATTTTTCTCGAATACAAGATTGGATCTCAAACGAGAAGTAGATGTTTTGAAACGAGAAGTAGATGTTTTGAAAAATTTCTTTAGTTTTTGCAGATTCCAAAATGTGTCAAACGAGAAAACACAATCTCTTTGGTTTCTGCAAATTCCAAAATGTGTCAAACGAGAAGTAGATGTTTTGAAAAATTTGCATCACGAAAACATAGTTCAATTGAAAGAGATTGTGTTTTCTCCAGGTTCCATTTATATATTTTTCTCGAATACAAGATTGGATCTCACATATATCATACTATATATCGGTCTACTTTTCAGATTTAAGGTGGCCTGGAAAATATTGTCTGCCTTGTTAAACTACGTGCATCCACACATGTGTAAGTAGTCACTCAAGCATGAACCCAATGTAAATAATTGCTCCATGCAACACTTGACACAATTCAGTAAGATTACATTTTTTTTAATAACTAAGATTATAATATATTACCTATATATATATATATATATAAATTCAGTAAACTATGAATTTTAAAAGAGTAAGTCTATAGTGAACCAGGGGCTCCAAACTATGAATCTTAAAAAAATGGGTCTCCCTTTAAAAAAGAAAAGAAAAAAGAGTGGGTCTATCATGAGCCAAGGGCTCATTAGAGACAGTGAGCCAATGTCTTGGCAGCTATGCATTGCTTTGGACTTGAGACATGCACGGATGTTTATGGTCTCTTAAGTCTGTGAGTGCAATAGTCTCACATCGGATAGGAAAAAGTCTTGACTTTGGGCTATATGTGATTGCGGACTCTACATGTCATGGAGCATTTTGAGTGGGGATTTAAGCCCATGCCAGGAACGAAATTCTGGACGGGGACCTACGCCCAGTACCGGACAATATTGTGGCTTGTGGGTCTGGGTTGTCACAGAAATGGTATCAGTGACACTATAAACATCCATGCACGTCTCAAAGTCCAAAGCAATATTTCTGAAAAGTAGACTTAATATTTACATGCCACATGAAATCTGAAAAATAGACTAAATATTTCTTGAATAGACTCAATATATTCCATGCGACATTTAATCTGCATTGTATATTTGTCTTGATGCTAATATTTTTTTTGACAAAAAATAGTTTTGGATACAATTATAATACTGTTTAGTTCATTTTCAGGAATTTCTGATGTTACTTGATTTGCTTGGACAGATGGTAATCTATCCAAAGGTTCCTTATACATGGTTTTTGAATATATGGACCATGATATGTTGGGTCTCATGCTTAACGAGGAGGTGAAATTTACAGTACCCCAGATCAAGGTGTCATAACACCATACAGTTTAAACTAATTAATGAGCTACTCATAAATGTATTTTTATTTTTTTCATGATTTTCTTTGCCAGTGTTGTATGAAACAACTGTTGGCAGGACTACATTACTGTCACTCCAATGGAGTAATGCACCGGGACCTCAAAGGTCATCATTGTGTAGAGTAAAAAATTATGGACTCCTCCCTTTTTTTTCCCTCTAGCTCCTTGGTTTTTAATGCTACTTCTATTCATGCAGCGGATAATCTTCTAATTGATAATGAGGGAAAGTTAAAGATTGCAGATTTTGGCCTCGCAAAAGGTGATTGTATGTAGAGTAAAAATTATGGATTCTTCTTTTTTGTGGCCCCTCCTGCTCTATTGGTTTTTATGCTACTTCTATTCATGCAGGGAATATATATAAAGATTTAAAGATTTCAGATTTTGGCCTCACACTTCCTAGTGACTCTGAAGAAGTCCTGACAACTGGAGTACCTGCCCTTTGGTACAGGTAAATTCTCTCATTTGGCATGAAGGGTGGAATTCGGAATTGTAAGTATGTGTTTTACCTTCCAAGAATACACCCTATTTTTCCATAATTTACTCAGTTAATGATGGTTTGACAGATCTCCGGAGTTGCTGCTTGGAAGTTGTTATTATGATCCGGCTGTTGACATATGGTCGGTCGGTGTTGTTTTTGCACACCTTCTGCGGGGAGTAGGATTAGTGCAGGAAGAAACTGAGGTAGGGTTTGTCCTCAAAACATTCTGTGCTTCGTAGTTATGGAATATCAGATAGGCTCTCTTGATTTTTTTACTATTCTAGAGTTGTTAGGTATTTCTACATGTTTGCTTTAATTATGCACATTATTCTACTTTCTAAAGCATTGTGACAAAATACGACTTTTTCCAAAAATACACAGATAATACTCATGTTTTTGCCACAACATACTAAACGCTTGATGAGGGGGGCTAGGGAATAGGCTATTACTTGGGTGTCCTTGGATACGGAGGCTGGTTCTATTGATGACGAAGGGCTGGCAGATATTTGGGATGACTTGAGAGTTTTAACTGTTTGGCTCTGTCAGGCATTGTTTCTGGGGTTGTCTAGGGGCTAGCTTTTTAAGCTTTTTGGGATTCTTTTTTTTTTTTTCTATGTTTGGGATGTGTTTGCTTTTGTTTCTTGCTTTATCTGTTCCTTGTTTTTGTTTTCGCTCGTGCTTGCTGTTATAGCTTCTCGCTGTTGGGGAGGTAATTTCCCTGTATCTTTTTTTTTTTAATCCATTACTATTTTCTGATAAGAGATAGAAGTGACATATCAACAAATCTTGCTCTAATTTGTTGCTCTTTTTCTGCATTATTAGTATCTGGTCCATTTGGAGTTCACATGTATGGAGACGTAAGAACCAATGACAATTACATATTAAAGATAGGAAAGACATGGGTAAAAAATGCTACAAGCTACCTTGATAGGAGTATGTGTACTTTGAGCACAAAACGAGGAAGGTATTGCTTATAATCAATCAACTCTATATCCTAAGCATGGTTTTAAAACGTGAAAACTTGAATTGACTCGAAAGTCAATTGAGTCGAGTTAACTTGAAGACTCGGACAAACTCGACTCGCTCCAACTAGGTAAATTAGTATATATTTTGAATAATATATATTATAAGAATAAAAAAAGATGGAAGATAAGTTGATAAAATGGGTTGTTTAATACGTTTTTAAAAGATAGGGTTTTCTAAACCTTATCTCATGCAAATATTTTATATATAAGGGCAGTTTATGAATCCTGATTGCATCATCCTCGTGAAATCTTGACTCCACTCAGACTCAATTCGAAATCCCGGCGAGTCGAGTAACTCAGCTGACTTAACTCGTTGACTAGCCGAGTTTTAAAACTATGATCCTAAGGGCCACTGTATACTAGGTGCTTTGTTCTAGCTCATGTGAGGAGAAAATGTACCCTAAGCCTTAGACGTACTGGGGATAGACTGGACCTTTTGTTGAAAAAAATTGCAAAATAAATTTTTTTTCTTGGGTTTTGACTATAGAGTTAGTTTACCATGGGTGTCCACCTATCATGTGCATTCAAGCAGTCCACACATCTGTGTGACTGGATGACTTTCATGGAATTCCATGCATTGGAAGTCCGTGCAGGTCATGCAGTCATACAGATGTGTGGATTGCCATGTCCACTCATGATAAGTGGACACTCATTGTAAAGTAACTCTTTGACTATATAACCCTGGTGGCATTTGAAATTCCCAATTTCTAATCATCTCTCACAAATCCAGCAAACCGTCGTGCCCTAGCTGGTTCAAGGATGGCTGAAAGGCAGAAACCACCATACATTCGAAGATGCTCCTACTCTTCTTTTGAAAATGAAAGTTCACAAAAGGTTGTGGTTTAAGGCTGCCCTCGTTGAAAATATTTTCTAATGAATTATGTCTTCCCCTACTCATAATGGTCAATCAATTCTTCAACTTCTATTATAAGAAATCTGCAGTTAGTTGAAATGCTTTGTAGTCTATTTTGAGCATCACCTACTGAACCTCTTAAACCAAGGTCATAGAGTTCATTTGAACCCATAGATGGCCTTCTTCAATCAACACACTCTCTCACTCTAGTTCAAAACCGCATTTTAACATCCAACCAATAAAGAAACCAAAATAGATATGCAGCAAGAGAGGATAAGAACCAGGGAAAATATCTTCTAAGAGTTGATTCTATATGTTTGAGTAAAGCCTTCTGGCAATAAAGCATGTTTCAAAGCGCTCATTATTCCATATTTGGTCTATATTTCAAAATGTAAACTAATTTGCATCTAACTAGTTTCTTATTAAGGTTATTGTCGGTAGGATTAGGCTCAGGCTGGGCCTAAATTGTCTTAATTTTTTTGGGTCCAAGTAGAAAATCTCGAGTCCAAATACAGGGGAAGACATACAATTTTTGGGCCCCAATTAATTTTTGGGTCCAACATAGGAAGTGTTCTAGCATTTGACTTGAGGCCACTCATACCCTTCACAGCTTGTGTATACCATGTGGGCCTAGACCAGACAATTTAGGCCCACATTATAAATATTTCAAGGCTTTAGGCCCCCTTATACATCGGGCTAATTTCCAAACTATAATATTGGTTTTATTTGGGTAATCACATGCTCAATTTTTATTTCATTTTCATTATGTGCCCATAAGAAAATTTACAGAGAATAATACAGGAGTTTTTTTTTTCTATTGCACCTGATGTTCCTTGAAGCTTTTCTGCTATGGCGTTCCAGTTATGAGGGCCATATCTATGTACTAGTTCCTCGAGCGGCTCATCTTTGGCAGGCCTCCAATGGCCTCTAGTGCACATCTGATCTCCAAGAAAGAAGAATTAAAAACAGTTTATTAAAAAGAACTAATAATAATAATAATAATAATAATAGAACATAAGAAAACAAAACAAAACACAAGAGACTCAAAAAATAATAATTATTAGGCCTACTTATACATCGGGATAATTTAGGCTTGGTCTGAGCCCTATCTTTCTCATTTTATATACCATAAAATCCAAACGCCTCAAAAATGCTATAAATAAAATTATAAAATTTAGGAAAACTTGATAAAAATATTTCATTATAAATTCACTGTAAATAATTCCTACACTATGCGCACAATGGAAACCATACATATTGAAAACAAAATGCTACGAGATATCAGTATAAAGATGCAATGCCTATTCTACTCGAAATGTATTTTATCACATTTAAACTCTTAACATCATCATTCCAGAAAAATAATTGGGCTCAACATTACTCATTTTTTGTCTTTTTTCTCAAGTTTGGTATGTTTGCCAGATCTTTTTAACTCATATATATATATATATATATATTTTGTATTCTTCTGAGAGAAGTTTGACAGTAATGTTTTTTCATCCTTACTGTAGACTGAGCAGTTGAATGAACTTTATGAGTTGTTTGGAAGTATTGATGAATCCAACTGGCCTGGTGTTTCCAAGTTACCCCTGTATGATACTTTGAAGCCAGAAAGAAAAATGGAGAGTTGTTTCAAGAAGGAATTCGAAAAGTATGTTCCCATTCGGTTGTTGTATCCGTGCATTTTTTTGTGAAATATGTTGTAATATTTTTCTTTTTTGCTTTGCAGTTATGACCAACAATGTGTCATGTTACTTGAGAGAATGCTAACTCCTGATCCATCTCAGGTATCAGTAATTTGATTAATTGACTAAATTTTCATTCTTGTTGCCATTATATTTTTCCTGATTTAAAAAGATGTTTGACTTTAAAATTTTATCTGCTCTTGATTCTTAACATAGTAGTTGATATATAAATACAGGGCTAATGGGCTATACCAGTTCAGATTATGTCTATTAAGTCAATTTCTCTCCTCCAAAGGCTCATATGTACAGATTTTCAGGGGCCTTGACATTTGTAAATTTCAGTTTTTACATGTAATAGCCTCTAAAAGGCTGTTACATTTTTCTTTAATCAGATAACATATTTCGGTCATGACATTTCTTAAATTCTCTTGCAGATACCCCTGCTATTGGTAGACTCAATCACAAATTTTGACTATAAAATTCGACTCTATGATGATTAGAAAGTTCAGATTTACTAGGATATGAACATAATACTATTAACTATGCAAACGCTTGAAAATGTGTTTAATGCTTATTTTAATTGTTGTGCAATTTCCAGAGTTTTTAAGGCAATGCAGAATGCAAAATGAAATTTGTCTACAGAGAGTGAGAGATAGATATATTTGTGTTAATATGAGTCTAATTTTACTCTTTGTTTCACCATTAGTGTTTATGTTTTGCTTTTTGTTTTTTAAACTGGTTTCTAGACCATGTAGTTCTTTTGTATCTTATCTTGCCGACTTCCATATAATTCTCCACAGAAGTTGTGGGATTTGAATTAAGTGAAAGTTTTTAATATTCTGTTGATTATTTATAAATTTTTCATTCCAAGAAGCTTACTCTTCATTTCACTCTCAGTGTTCATGTTTCACATTTTTTTAACTGTGTTCTAGACCATGTAGTCCTTTTTGTATCCTATCTTACTGATCTTCCATATAATTCTCCACAGGAGTTGTGGGAATTGGAATTAAGTGAAAGTCATAAATATTTCATTTATTATCTATATATTTTTCTCTCTAATACAGAGAATATCTGCCAAGGATGCACTTGAAGATGATTGTTTCCTCACGGACCCTTTACCTAGTGATCCAAAGAGGTTTGAACTCCAATTTCTCTACTTTTCTCAATTAGTTCTCTTCCCTAAATCATAATTCCTTATTATGAAACTGTGTAACTATGGAGAATGACAGGATATATGAAATTCCAATGACCACGACCATTGGATATGATTCAATCAGGGCCTGAATAATCAAGAATCTCCCCCCCCTTTTTACCATTCAGATCCGAACTGAACAATTTGTGTCTCACTCAATCATTAGTCACTGAGAGGTCTCCGAAGTATTGTATTCTTTACTTGATATGAATAGTTGAAGTGAATTCTCCGTACGGTACTTAGAGTAGCTAATTTTGGCGGTAACCTTGAGCACTACTAAGGTGCACCATGATGCAACATTGAGGTTGCAGGCATGGTTTAAAATACTCGTTTCCAATACGTATCATCCAGCTCCAAAATTGGTACATATCAATACGTACCCTTCCTGAACGATACATTGGTATATATCGTCTGATACATTACCAATATATATGTGTTGCATCGGTACGATACATTCTAAGTATCGTACTGGTGACCTCTGAAAACAGTACGTACGGTTTCGTCCAAAATTTTGAACCATGGTCCACTTTATTGACCTTCCAAAATGGGCAATTAAATGAGTGGAGTGTATCTTTCAATCACTCTGATTTTTAGGTCATGTCCTATCCAAGGTGTCCCATAGAGGGGATCAGTCCTAGTAAATTAGCCCATGCACCATCGTGCGTAAAAATAAGCAACCAGATCATAGTTCTTCCTTCAATTTCTAACTTCTATTCCCTTGAATGCATGACAGCATACCAAAATACGAATCTTCCCTCTATTATCTTTTGAATAAAAGGAACGAAGAAGCAAAGCGGCAATGTGAGGAAACTTCAACACAACAGAGGATGCCATCACCAAGCAAAAAAAGGAGAACAAGCTAGTAAGGCATTGATTCAACCGGCCTTCTTCTTGCTGCCAGTTATGAGTTTACAGTTTTTTGCGCCAATTGGCCAATGGGTAGTGACCGTTGTCGTTGTTATCGATCGAGAAGTGTTCTTATATTTCAGATTTTGCTATTTTCTTTACGGTTGACATGTTACTCTATTATAATGCCTACTCTAGCATTGAACAGGTTCTTAGATTCAACGGTCATGAAGTCTGGAAGACGATAGTATACACTATCACCTAATTACTCCTATGATCCAACGGCAGTGTTTTGTCGCCAATATATTTGGCACTAAATTGTAGAGTTACACTCTATAATTGTCATTTGGGTGCGACGTAGACATGCACAAAGTTGATTAACGACTGTCAAAACAAAAAAAAACAGTTTTTACATTGTTGATTTTGAAAGGCGGAATTTCTAGAATTTATTTAAATGCTAATTTATCGCTCTAAATCATACGATAGGTATGCTTTTTCAATGGAATCTTTCTGCATGGTTGATCTAAATGTCGTCTGTTTATCATCGGGTGGTACCATAAATAAAAGTTTTTATATTTTATGTATTATTAATTAATTATGTATTTTAGTATAATGCTTTTAAAATAAACAGTCTCTATCATATGATTCAAAGCGGTCAAATGCTTTTAAAACAAACGTCTACCTTGTAGTTCGATGTGGGTGATCGATGTGGGTGAATTCAAAGATTCGGTGGATGAGTTTCAAGGTAACCTTACCGTATATGAGTTCTTTATCATAAGGAGATTTGACTACTTTAGCATTAAAAGATGTCACACTTGAAAGTGAACAGTTTAATTACCCTATACCAACGCTATCTTAATTTGTAAGAGGAGATGCTCAGTGCCTCACCAATATCGGCCGAAATCAATACATTATTAGTTGATATATCGGCTAGGGTTTTAGGGCTTTAAATATTGGCCGAGACTGATACATTAGTTGATATATTAGATTTGGGTTGACCCGAGTCAATATCAAAGGCAGATACATTACGGTATACAATATCGGCTTTAGATAGTTTGATATTGAAAATATATAGACTGATATAGCTGACCTTTATCAGTTTAATATAGAAAATGTCCTTTGATTACTATCGATCTTTTCTCAATTAAAATGTTTGTTTGAATTTATTTTTTCTTTGAAGAAGAAAAAGGCTTTATATTATATTTATCAGTATAGGCCGATATGTCTAATACTCATTTAAAGACTCAGCAAATACAAACACATCTCAAGGTCGGCAACACGAGGCTTGCAAGGCATGAAGAAAAAGGCTTTATATGGGGCATCTTTGAATGCTCGTAAGATGGGCATCTGTTAGTGTTAAGTGGCCATCTTAGGGAGCGTTGACCATGAATACATGTTTGATGGCACATATCCTAGATGCGTTAAAACACTTTTTCGACTACGCGCATCTAAAATGAGCTAGGAGCCTCTACCCTCGTATGCCATATCAACGACACATTAAGTCGGGTCGTCGAGGTCCTCGTATGCCATATCAAGGAAAACTAGAAGAAATAAGGGAAAACTTATATGCGGCAAATGAATTATCGAAATTTATGTTGTTTGGATGACATTCAAATGATCAGAAATTATCTTCACATTTTCCGTCAAAATCCGAGAAGAAATGCCGAGGGGGTCCCTCGGTTTCTATCTTTCGAACCTTCGGACTTCTCATCCGTACGACTCTTCTTATAATATCACAAAAATTTTTTACGGACGAAAATCATTGACTGATTTGAATAAGACGATGGAGATTGTTTATTTTTTTCAATCCTCCCCATGATTGATCTTAAGATTATGATGCCCCTATCAGACGGTCTGATGTTGATTCTATATGACACACATCCCCAAAAATCAGAGGCAGAATCACGTTATAACTTGGGTGATCAATTGACCACCCAAACTTTCTAAAAAATTGTTATTAAGCTTTAGAGGTCCTAATTTATATTAGTGGATTCTCATCCATCCAAAATTATCTTGACCACCCAAAATTATCAAAAACCTTAAAACAATTTTTTTTATGGTATTTGTTTTCATAACAAATATTTTTTCTTTGATTTTGTTTAACTAAATCCTACAATTTTGGCCTATTTTTAAGCTCCCCTCCATCTATTTAAGTGTTGCACCCAATTATTTTTGGAGAGATTTCTCTCACAAGGGCTCTACTATGTTGTAGGGCTATATACTCACATATATGGCGTATATGCTCTAGTATAATTAATTAAAAAAAATAAACAATTTATTACATGTAACAATGCTTGAACTTAGAACCTAATCTTCACAAAGCACCAAGTTTACCACTAGAGAAAAACAAAGGGAAACAAAGGAATACCATGATTTCATACAACTTAGGTATCTATGAGAAAATATAGGAATATTATTTTACTTTCCCACGTTTCCGTGTTTTTATCCAAACAAGCCCTTATCTCTAAAATTTGAGACCTGTTCATAGGAGAACCCTAAAATCTTCTCTAACCTCTTATGCCTTTCTGTAGCTGCTACCTCTGCAATTCTCTTCTTCATGAGATACACGAACGGTTTAGGGTTACCAGAAAATCTTCTGTAGTCTCTCAAAAGAAATCTATATTGCAAGATTCCTCCCTTTTCAGCCTTTTCTTCTCCAAAACCCGTAAGTGACATGTGAATCAAAGCTCACATGGCCATTTATAGGATATAATTTGATTGGAGATCTCTGCTTCATAGGCCGGGCGGACACCAATCAAAGTAGTCCTACTTTTTGATGCTTTAATTTTATAGGAAGAGAATTCATAGAAAATTAAATAAATAAATAAAAAGTAAAAAAATTCACATAAGTTAGTTTACTTATCAGAAATTTGTACTGACAAAGCAAACAACTATTGTTACTCGTAAGACAAGGATACAAGTTTCAAACGTGCCCATTATATTTATCAGTATCGGCCGTTATGTCTAATACTGACCTTTAAAGACTCAGCATATACAAACACATCTCAAGGTCAGCAAGACGCGGCTTGCACGACATGAAATTTGACCCATCGGTGGGGGTCATGCATGAGATGTCCGATCCGACCTCCGGGTCCGATTGATCATTTCAGCTGAAATTTTGATCCTTGATCTCGAGAACTATGACCCAAAAGATTGGATCCAAAGAGAATCTTCATCCTCTGATTCAAAATGTTCAAAGGCCATTTATCCCAATCTTTTTGTACCAATGGTCTTTGGATCATGGCCACCAATTGGACGATTCACATATGATTCCATGTGGCACATATCCTAAAAAGTGACCTACTAATAGATTATTAATTATATACCAAAATATGTTACCTAATAAGCTAATACTTTTCTCAAAAAAAAAAAAAAAAAAAAAAAAAAAAAAAAGCTAATACTAATTTTATACAACCTCATTTAGAGGCTAGGATATGCAAGGGTACCAACCTTTGGGGGTTTAGGAATTAAGCAAAAAGGCAAGGGTTCTTTTGTCATATCAGATATTTGTAACTAACTTTTAAAAAAGAATTCCCTCTTTTACGTCCATTTTTTAAACATCACAAATCGACTCATCGTCTCAGTTCTTAAATTTTATTTTCGAAATCGCATGTGAAAGAAGAATCGATTAACTAACGGCTATCTGTAGACTCCACAAACTCCGATGAAAGACAAATAAAGTGTGCTGGAGACGATCTCGGCCATCGAAACAGGGGAGATTTCCACCTCTCTACAACTGCATCTTTGGTTTTTATTACTTTCTGTTCTTGAATTCTTTATCTGTTAATTTATTTATATTTTACGTTTTTATTGTCGAATTTGAAGAAACATTATGAATCCTAAGACCCTGTTTTTGATCTGTTGTAATTGAAGATTTTACATTCTTATTATTCTGAAAGTTGAATGAGGGATGGCTGAAGCGCCCATCGGATTGATAAATGTTGAGGATTTTCACTTGGGTGGATTATGAAATATCGATTGCTTTGAGAGGTTGGAGCAGATTAGTTAAGGAAGACGGTGCAGGTAGTGAAAAAAAATATTTAATAGATATCTTTCTTTTTTGTTCTTCCACGAGTTTCTTTTCGGATCTTTACATAACGAAGTTCTTGGAACTATGAACCTGTAGATGTAATTATGACTTATGTTTGTTGAATATATCTGGTAGATGTTCTTGTTTACGCGTTGTTTGTGAAAATTGATTTCAGGGTACTAGTTTCTTGTTCTAATTTTTGTAAAATTCTGTAATGAAACCCTTTAACTAGAATTCTTTGGTTTTAGATCTCCTCTTCTAGGGTTTGAAAGAGACCTAAAATAAACTAAATTATAATTCAATATTAAAAAATTTCATGTTAACAATCTTAATGATTTTTTTTGGTTTTTTTTTTAAAAATTTTAAAAACCCTAGTCTTACAACTAGAGGAATGGGCTAGGCCAGCTTGACACTCTGCTGGGCTCGGCCCATACAGGCTGATCATGATTAGAGGCTCCCCAATTAGTTATTTGGACTAATTGGGCCTCATCTGATCCTGCTAAATCCGGACCATTAATCACAAATTGGCATGGCCTGAGTGAAATTCGTAGGTGTGAACAATATGCAGGTAGCCTTTGGGCCTAGTTTTGGCCCAATTTTGTTGGACCTATTTAAGACCCAAAGAAAACTTGGGCTGAACCAGACCATTTACTCTACTACTGACCCAATTAATAATTTAAAGAAAATTTATAAATGGTCCAAACCAGGTTACCCGATTTGCTCACCACCTTACTGAACTGTGAACCAGTTCGTGGTTCGGTTCGGTCTGGCTCGCAAACCTATTCATGAAGCGGTTTAGTCATAATTACTTAGACTTCTTCATATATAATTTATTAAAGTTTTTAAACATATCATACATCGGTAACAGGATTTGAACCTTGTCTAGTTGCATATTAAGGAAAGGCTTTCACTAACAAGTCATAGTTACTTGGTTGATTTAAAATATAAAGTTGTTTTATTTGTTTAATATTTTTACATAACACTCATCCTACCCTCGTAAACCATTTTCGCTTGACAGTGGCGAACCATGAACCTCGAACGCGAATTTGAACCAAGCGAACCCTGGAATAGGGTAACATTTGTCCAAACTACGCATAAAATCTCTAGGCTTGAATTAAAAGTATTCATGTAAAAATAAGAAAATGCCCAAACTACTTCTGAAAACATGCAATGCATCAATCTGATGCTGTTAATGAATATCACTTATGTTTGTGGAATACCTGAAATCAATCTCCATGAACCTTCCAAGTTGGAATTTCTCTATGATGAGCCAATGGCTCATTGTAGACTCGTTCTAAGCAATGAGCTGACGTCTTGTCAGCTATGCATTCATTTAGACTTTGAGATATCTACGGATTTCTATGCTCTTTAAAGCTTCTGTAAACATGCAATACATCTATGCTCTTTAAAGCAATGAGCTGACATATGTATATGTGTGTGTGTGTGTGTGTGTGTCATAATGTCAATGTGTGCACTTCATTTCAGGAACAAAATGATCTCAAGTTCAAAATTGGTGATTCAACTTGATTGTTGAATCTCATTCATTCTCTTTGGATGTTCCTCGTAGAAAACAATCTTTACGATTTCGATTAAAAATTCAAATCATCTATGTTGGGCCAATCAGAGATAAGTTCCTCATTGAACCCTGGTCCCTAGTCAAAATTTGACATTTTGTCAACAGTACACATTCTATTAAAGAATTTTCTCATCATAAAAATGATTTTGAAGATATAAAAATGGGTTTAGGGAATCCTCAAAATTTCCCAAAGTTGGAGTCTTTGACAGCGTGCAACTCTAAGGCTGCGTATGGCATAGCTCTTTGTTAGCCCTCGCCACAACGGAGTTCACCTGCTTTAGTTGGTTCTCATTTTCTTTTCTAACTCCATGCAAAGAAGGATTTACCTGCTCTAGCAGCAACCTCAGCAACCTCCCTGCTCCCTACTAACTCCCTACTAGAGCAAATAAAGTCAGCTTTGGCATAGAGTGAGTAGAGGAGAGGGTAGAACTCTTGAATAGGTAAATCTTGCATAAAATCTTGCTATACAAGGAGTTATCAAGGAGAAGGGGTACCTGCTAAAGCAGGTGAACTCTGCTATGGCTGGGGCTAGCAAAGAGCTATGCCATACGCAGCTTAAATGACTTTCTTGATGCTTCAAAAGTTGTGTTAGATAATCTATCATTTTTATTTAAATGAACCCTCTTAATGCTTCAAACGTTGTGTTAGATTATCTATCTTCTTTCATAACATTTGAATCAGATCATCTAGTTGTGTAATTGTTCCCAACACACTGATCACCTCTTGCAACCAGCATGAATCAAAACTCATAACCCAATTTCGAAGAGATTCCACTTTGATGCCACTGGTTCAACTAGGAAATGAGGTTAGAACTGCCTTAGAGAAATAGAGATGAGAGAAGCTTCAATGACAAAATATAAAAATGGGTTAGAAAGCTCTAACCCTTAATTTTCATTCAATAATATTAAAGATTCTCTTCACAATAATTGAAACGATCCCTGTATAAAAAAAAAGTCTGAATTATAGGTTTAACTATATTATTATTAATTATATTACCTTATTTTACTCTAAACTTAAAAGACTTCATATCTATATCTATCTCATATAGCCTTATCCCATCTATTTGGGGTGGCTTTGTGAATCCTTTTTCTTCATTGATTATGGCTCAGCTCTAAGCTCTCCTCCGTTTCTCAGCAATCCTTCAGGTAACATCTTATTCCTTCCGCCAACTCTTTACTGGTCTTCCTGCTCCTACTTCCATGTGCTTTTAACGTCTCAATCCTTCATACAGGTCTGTTTCTGATCTCCGACAGACATATATATATATATATATATATATATATATATATATATATATATATATATATATATATATATATATATATATATATATGGAGAGAGAGAGAGAGAGAGAGAGAGAGAGAGAGAGAGATCGCCTCCTTGTTTTATTCTAGGGATGCCATGCTTTTAGATATAATTTCTCAAAGGAAAATCTAATTCCTAATTTCTTGCTTGGCCCCAATTCAAATCCCAAGAAACTTCAATATAAAATAAGACGAAAGTAATATAAATTTTGAAACAGTTTCTATCAGAAAAATCCAAAGCTTTCTCTGGAGAGATCATTTACTTGAAATTCCCAACAAATTTCTCGTAAGTGCAGTCAGAAATTCAAAGGTCATATCTGAATTGTTATACTTGCATTCATGTCATTTAGATACTTGCATTTTATGACTAAAGCACATTTCCACAACATTGCACTCCAGGTTTTATCTCTTTATCAGTAGACATATTGCTTGTTTTGTATGATTCCCATGTAACTAAATCTCTAAATTTCCTTTTTGATTTATTTCCAAATGCTCATGCAAGATGCATTCCAGTATATTATTCATAGTCAAATCGCATCCGATACCAATACGTATCGGTGATACGTATCAGTATCATTGGAAACAGATACCACCTCGATACAGGTACTGGGCTGGTATCGCTATTGGGCGATACTGTTATCAGCCGATACTGTATAGGTATCAACCGATGTGGTCAATTTTTGTGATCTTATTTTTTTTAAACAGAAAAATGATTGGTTTCGGTATCATTGATACCATATCGGTATCAGCTGATACATATGGGTCATTACCCAATACCGATACCGACTTAGATACCCTGATTCATAAATTGGTCTAGATCAGTGTTTATCTCCCTATGTTATAATATGTGTTTTCTTGATGCTTTTCAAGTACAGTTGTTGACTGATTGTTGATGGTTCTGAAATTTCAGCCCAGTGTATATGGCTCGGGAGATTGCAACCGGGAAAATTGTTGCCTTGAAAAAAGATACGAATGAGCGTTGATGGGGTATGTGTATGTTAATTTATTAGTTTAAAAGAAAAAAAAAATTTTACTTGCTCATGGTCAAGGAAAGAGTTAGGGGACAGGTATCTATAAATTGTTGTTTTAATAAAGGGGTTTATATTCTTATATGTTCTATTTTGCTTGATTTCTGCAGTTACCAATGAGTGTCAAATGCGAAATAACTATTTAAAAAAAGTTGCATCACAAAAACATAGTTCAGTCAAAAGAGATCGTCTTTTCTCCACGTTCCATTTGAAATTTCACATTTGCATTTCTCTGTTTAGCAAGCAGATTGGATCTTACATATATTTTTACCACTTAACTTTTTCTTCGGAACGTCTCTTAGGTTTTGAAAGGGGTGCAAGAGGAAATACAGGCGAATTTTTGCATGTCACATGAAATCCAATTTATCGTTATGCCATGTGGCACACTTCTGTAACTGATCAATATTGTCCAAGTGGCAATCCATCAGTGGAACATGTCTCAACCCAAAGAAACATGCCTATAAGTTGATGTTCACATCCAATTGATGAACTTTAATATCACCCATTAAAACTAAAAAGAGCAGTTGGCTTTATAATCAACAGATTGAATGATTTAAATCTCCCTTAAACACCATTTTTGGGCTTGTTGCACTTCAATCAATGATCTATTGCTTTGATAGTACGGATCACTCACTTGTTATACCATCTGATGGTGCAAATTGGTGTTTAAATGATCAGTCAGGAGAGTCCCTCTAATAATTGGCAATTTATCACTTCAATTGTACTTTGATGTTTGCTTAGTGCATTGCTATTTATATTCATTTTTTGGAAATTTCTGATGTGTGTTGGATTTGCTTGGATCAGAAGGTAATAAGAACAAAGGCATATTCTACATGGTTTTCAAATACATGGACCATGATTTGATGGGTCTTTTAATTCGTCCTCGGATACTGTAAACAACAAATTTGCGTAGGATATAAATCTAACACAAATCAATCATAACAAATTTTCCCTCGCTAGGAGAGGATTTTATTAAAATGACGGACCTTACACTTCCGGGTATCGCAGTCGATTCCCCGTTAATTATATCAAAATTGAATACCTCTGATTAAAAGCTACTAAAAAATAATAACGTAAT
Source organism: Chloranthus sessilifolius (assembly GCA_021018995.1). Classification (NCBI taxonomy): domain Eukaryota; kingdom Viridiplantae; phylum Streptophyta; class Magnoliopsida; order Chloranthales; family Chloranthaceae; genus Chloranthus; species Chloranthus sessilifolius. The sequence continues at coordinate 1,036,839 of CM037586.1, read as the reverse complement.
TACATCTCTGAAATAAACAAAACTAAGATTCTAATTCTAAGTCTTCATTGACATCTTCAATCCGTAATGAGATAGATGGATAGCAGACTATCTTCATCGGAGATCTGAAAAATATGAAATAGGGGGCGACGGATGGGAGAACCCTTCCTCCAAAAGCCGGGTCCATTTGATTGAAAAGCACGAGTCATTACTGGAGCAAGAAACTCATGGACGAGTCTTAAAATGAATTCTTGTTCTCTGGTCTTAAAGATGACTTCGAATACCAAATCCATTTTTTGGGCAACTGATTATCAGAAGAATTATCACTTTCAGTGATAAAGTGTCTAATCATGAGTTAGATATCATCAAATTCCTTAAAATTTGATGATCATAGATGATTTTATAATAATTTTACCATCGGATTTGATCAATATCTTAAGATTTGGTCAATACATAGTAAATCCACCATTGGATCTCATTACGATCTCACATTATGATCGTTTGACTAGAAGTCAATGATTCCACCATTGGATTTGATCAAAATCACAAGATCTTATCAATATATAATAAATTCACCGTTGGATCTCATTATGATCTCACATTATGATCGTTTGACTAAAAGTCAATGATTCCACCGTTAGATTTGACCATAATCACAAGATCTGATCAACATATAATAAATCCACCGTTGGATCTCATTACGATCTCACATTATGATCGTTTGACTAGAAGTCAATGATTCCACCGTTGGATTTGATCATAATCATAAGATCTGGTCAATATACAATAAATCCACCGTTGGATCTCATTACGATCTCACATTATGATCGTTTGACTAAAAGTCAATGATTCCACCGTTGGATTTGACCATAATCACAAGATCTGATCAATATATAATAAATTTACCGTTGGATCTCATTACGATCTCACATTATGATCGTTTAACTAAAAGTCAATAATTCCACTGTTGGATTTGACCATAATCATAAGTTCTGGTCAATATACAATAAATCCACCGTTGGATCTTATTACGATCTCACATTATGATCGTTTGACTAGAAGTCAATGATTCCACCGTTGGATTTGATCATAATCACAAGATCTGGTCAATATATAATAAATCTACCGTTGGATCTCATTACGATCTCACATTATGATCATTTGACTAAAAGTCAATGATTCCACCGTTAGATTTGACCATAATCACAAGATCTGATCAATATGTAATAAATTTACCGTTGGATCTCATTACAATCTCACATTATGATCGTTTGACTAGAAGTCAATGATTCCACCGTTGGATTTGACCAGAATCACAAGATCTGGTCAACATACAATAAATCCACCGTTGGATCTCATTACGATCTTACATTATGATCGTTTGACTAAAAGTCAACGAGTCCACTGTGAAAGAATTTTCGATCTCGAGGTTAAGGTCCAAACCCTCATTTGAGGGAGTGATGATCCGAACCGCGAGGGAAACTCTAATTATCATAGGTGAATATTTTAGGTATTATAGTTCGAAATCATTCTTTGGGTTCGTGATTGCAACCCGTATGAGCATTGAATTTGTGATTGCAATTCGAGTGTACTAGGAGTTATGCCCAGGGTCGTACTCACGTGGCTTAACTATTTCTAAGTACGCAAGAGATTGGGTACGAGTCATAACGCGTAATCTCAAATTGTAATCATAAATCCCACTTAAGAGGAGCCGTATGTCACGGGGTCACTCTTCTAGCAGTGTCAGCCCCTGCGACACTCAACGCCTGCTGCGCTAAGTCAGCCTATTTCTCTCAAATGCGGCACGCGATGCGGATTCCCAGATGCTACGAAGGGTGGAAGGCTTGTCCTACTCAAGCTTCACCTCAACCTCTACGTTCGGACTTCGCCCTGCGAAGCAATGCAGCAGGTTAGAGCCGGCAACGACGACCGTCAAGGCAACAGGCAACGATGAACGTAAGGCAACATGCAACAACAAGTGATATAGCGATAGGCAGCGACGAGCATACATCAAGCCCCCTTTGGGCTAGAACCCGCACCTCGAAGGTGGTTGGAAACCACCAACGCGATGGCCCTAGTACACGACGTAGTTAGGACGACCACGCCCTAAGCGTGGCCCAGATGCACGCACATAAGCCCACGAGGCTAGTGCACGTGTAGGGTCGGGGGACCCCAACTCATGTCCCCCTATATATGGTTTAAACATCAACAGTGCCTAAATGGCAGGAGGACCTCAAGCGTCTTGGTTTTGCATACCGCAACGCCCTCCCGCATCGCTAGGCCAACTTGGGTCAGTCACGTCCATGTCGCGACCGTGTCTTCACCCTTCACCCCAACATACCTCGACGCCATCGTGGCTCAGCCCAGTACATACGGTGCCGCCCTCATGGCCTTGACGCACCAGTCATACTCAACACTTGGAGAGGGAAAGTGGCCCTACGGCTGCCCCGGATGGCCACGCCGCGTGCCCCCGTCACACGTAGCTCTTATCCTAAGCGCATCTCCTTTAGGTAAGGGCTATAGCCCTTATCCTAAAAGTCTTAATCCTAACTTACTCCTCCTGTCCACTTTAAAAGAAAATAAAAAAGGAGAAGAAAAGAATAGTCAGAATCTCGGAGATCACCCTAGGGTGGATGAGTATTTTTTCTATCCACCTAGGGTGGATGAGTATATTTCTATCCACCTAGGGTGGATGAGTATTTTTTCTATCCACCTAGGGTAGATGAATATATTTTTATCCACCTAGGGTGGATGAGTATATTTCTATCCACCTAGGGTGGATAAGTATTTTTCTAGCCACCTAGGTGACTACGTATATTTTCTAGTCACCTAGGTGGATAAGTATATTTCTATCTACCTAGGGTGGATAAGTATTTTTTCTATCCACCTAAGGTGGATGAGTATATTTCTATCCACCTAGGGTGGATGAGTATATTTCTATCCACCTAGGGTGGATAAGTATTTTTCTAGCCACCTAGGTGACTATATATTTTTTCTATCCACCTAGGGTGGATGAATATATTTCTATCCACCTAGGGTGGATGAGTACCTAGGGTGGATGAGTATTTTTCTATCCACTTAGGGTGGATGAGTATATTTTTATCCACCTAGGGTGGATAAGTATTTTTCTAGCCACCTAGGTGACTACGTATATTTTCTAGCCACCTAGGTGGATGAGTATATTTCTATCCACCTAGGGTGGATGAATATTTTTTCTATCCACCTAGGGTGGATGAGTATATTTCTAACCACCTAGGGTGGATGAGTATTTTTTCTATCCACGCAGGGTGAATGGGTATATTTCTATCCACCTAGGGTGGATGAGTATTTTTCTATCCACCTCGGGTGGATAAGTATTTTTCTAGCCACTTAAGTGACTAAATATATTTTCCTAGCCACCTAGGTGGCTACGTATATTTTTTCTAGTGGCTAAGCATAGCTTAGGACTTTAAATCCTATTTAGATTAGGATTTGTTAAAAAAAACTATAAATAGTCTATTTCCCTAATTCCTTCTATCTGACTTTTAAGACTAAGTGGAAGAAAAAAAGGGTTCTCAATTCCAAAATTTTCGAGTCAACAGATACGATTTACAATTTCCCAAATCAAGGTACCATAAAATTATATGGTTCACGACAATGTTGGTTATTCTAAATAATGGCCTTCCTTTTATATATATATAGACCATTTTCTTTATCAGTACTATATGTGGCAGCTGTTGATGGGACTTCATTACTGTCATGTCAATGGAGTACTTCACCGCGACATCAAAGGTTACCATTTAATAGATTTTGATCTTTCGATGGATTCCTCGTTTTTTGTTAACTCATTTCTTGTTTATGATACATCTATTGATGCAGTGGATAATCTTCTAATCAATAACGAAGGAAATCTAAAGCTTGCAGATTTTGGTCTCGCGCGCATATTCTTCAGCAAAGCTAATGACGATCTTAGTCCTGATGCTGTTACTTTGTGGTACAGGTAACTAATTTAATATACTATGAAAAACCGAATTTGGATGCCCATGCCCAATTTATTATGGCTTCCCTTTCCGAGAATGCATCATTTTTTTTTTCCTAATTGATTCACGGTCATTATATTTTGATAGAGCTCCCAAATTGCTATTTGGAGATCCTAAGTATGGTCCAGCTATTGACATGTGGTCAGCTGGATGTGTTTTTGCTGAGCTTCATTATGGAAAACCAATCTTTCCTGGGAGAAATGATGTAAGTTGTTGTCGTTTCAGAGCATTTATAAAATATTTTAAAAGATCGAATGTTTGATAGATTTTCTTGGTTATTTAAAACATTATGATCAAGATGTTAGAGGTTTTGATGTAGCCTACTACTGTGTACCCACACTGTGTGACAACTATGAAAAAGGCTTATACATGTCATATTAACTCATTAGCTAGTCTACAAGTCTAAGAGTTTAAGGGGAAAGGATTAATCTTGATAAGATTAACACATGAGCATGTTGTAAGACCCATTTTTAGTGTATTAGATAGTTTTCACAATTTGAATGCCTTTTGATTTGTGTGCGTCTAAGGAAATTTCAAATTTGTTATGAGCTTATTCCTTGCTATCTCTACATTAATTATTTATACCTTTTTCTTTCTTTTAATATCTATCTTTATCAATTTATACAATAGTAAGAATCTCTTTGCACAAAGATTATTCACGAATTTACGATGACTGTGAGAGGACAATGAGTAGGTCAGGGACGTGATCGTGATCTGCTCATTAGCATATCACAAGAAGATTGTGAAAAACTTGTCTCTCCTCTTATAAGCTCCTTGGCCCCTCCACTCATAGCCAATTGATTTTGAGATGTTGCCCTAATTTTTTACAAATACATATATATTGACCATATAGAGGGTTAGAACTTTCTACACAATGCCAACCAGGAACTTTTTTGGGATTCCATCAATCTTAAGGTATTTGTACCTCTATGGGTGGGTGGAATCAATGAGGCATTGAAATTTTTGCCGATCAGTTGCAGAAATAAAATTCATATATAACTTGGATTAGATGTGAGTCCAAAATCTCCTAAAGATCTTGAAAGAAAGCAAGGGATAAATCATAATATGCATAGTCCCTTATTTATATTCAACAACATATCTAATTCAGAGGTATGCATTTTCATAAAAGAGCCCAGAATAACCTCTTTGGATAAGTATATCCGTTTTATGATAGTATTTTGGTATAAGTTTCATCCTTTATGAGTTTACTTTGGTCTTCATCATCCCCATTATCGTCATCCTTTATCTGTTTATGTGACAGCCCGGATTTCACACTCTGAAACCCAAACCATCAGCACAGCCTTGGAGGTCGTGCCCCATAATGTGCGCTGAACACTTGGTACATCCCATTCATTTGAGAACGCACAAAGAAATAATGCAAAATAAATCTCCAATTCTACTATGTGCTAATTCAAAACACCAATCCAAAAGATAGTTCTAATTTCATGTCTCTACATGAACAAAAGAACCAACCCGAACCATCAGTGCCGTAGCTACGGTCACTCTCAATGGTTCGACAAAAGAATATTACAGATGTCTTTACTCTTACAAAAACAAGGCTGGACGTACCAAGCCGTAAATCTTTCTCTCCTTTACAAAACACTCTCAAAGTATGCAACAAGTCTTCTAAAAGAATCTCTCCGGAGGAGGCTCAGATTCCTCCTTTGGAAAGTACTCTGAATCTCCGGGATCACCCTCTCCCGTAGCAACTCCTAAATCATCAGTGGCAATTCCTAAATCGTCACCTGTGACATATAGTCAAAGGGTGAGCTACATCCTAGCTCAATAGGGCAATATCACAACGAGTATATTCTTCTTACAAACATATATTTCATGACAAGAATAAAACATGAACTGATAGATCTCTTTGCTTGAAAAGTAAAGTTTTAGATGCAATAAATAATTTGACTGCAATTATTGATCTACTCATAAATTTTAAAATGACTACTACCTTCCCTTTTTGTTGCAACCAGGCTGATACCATGACTTAAATCATTAACTTAAATAATCCCCAAGCAATATAGCATCGAGCCCCGATGGAATACCCTTTATCGTCGTCTAATCAGACTATTTTTCATGGAATCGTCCACGCCCCTATCTCGTAGGCCATGAACATACTACTACTACACATCCCTGGGATGTCTGCTGGTGTACGGATTAGCCGCCGTACCGGTCACGGATATCTTGCCGAGTCAGTCACGATTATCCCGTTGCGTTGGTTGGGTATTCTCTAAACCTTAAACCAAATTGTGCTAATACATAGTAACACCCATGCAATTATGTTTACTGTTTATGTCTTGACGTGAATCTTTACATCCCCCAAACATTCCTGGGATGTCACGTCATCTGATGCATCTCTGCGATGCCTATGTGTTCTTACATCCCTGGGATGATTTTTATTCTTACTTAACAAGTTTCTTCATGAATTTGTGTAGACACACACCATTGTCATTTCTCTACTCTTTGTATTAATAATAAACGAAAATGATGTTTAAAGATCATGCAACAATATTCTATCACTACGTAAATGCTCGTAATAAAGTGTAGTCGTTTAGATATTTCCCTACCTCAATGCATCTCGAATCCTCGGATTCTCTAATCTGATCAAACTATTAGCAACCCAATGGTCCGATTTAACCTAGGTATGGTCAGCACATAAAGAACATCACTATAGTGTTTAAACATTTGTTCATGAAGCCTATGTTCAACTATAAATAATTTACAAGTTAAAACAGACCTAAAACCCAAATTCACTCAAATCGATCGAACGATTCTAAATCGTTCGAACGAATTTCTATATCGTTCGAACGATTTTATTTCATTCGAACGAATCCTTCAGAATTCATTGTTTCCTCTAAGCAAACCATTTGAACGATTTTCAATCCGTTCGAACGGTTTCCAAAATCGATCGAACGAATTTACATTTTATTCGAACGATTCACTCAGAAACCTTTTTCGTTTGAACGAATTTGCCCATCCTTAGTTATGGATCGAGTTCATCACTTCTTGAACTCATCCCACCCATTCAAGTCTTCATCATCAATTTCTTATATATACATAGCTATTTAATCTACACTAACACAAGGAAAATAATCATGAAAGATTCAGCTCACCTTTAACCAGTTGGCTCCCTTGATCCCAAACCTTAGCTCACTAGGGTTTCTCAAACCCCCAAACCAAAAATCCCTCTTCGATCTCGAGCTCGATACGTTATTCTTTACGAGCCAAAGTCACTTGTTTGCATTCATTGCACTTCTTCATTTATTTCAGAATACATCATCCTCTCATTCACTCTCTCTCTCTCTTTTTGTAATGTCTCAGAAAAATTGACCGTTTGACCATGCCCTCAGGATCCGTGCCCGATTGATCGTAGGTTGACCAAGTGATAGTCAAACCTTGAGTTCAAGGAGTGATGAATTGATGTGATGCAAATGGGACTCAAGTGTAGTGAGCGTTACTAGTTTAGAATCACATACACCTATCTCTAGTATATGTGTTTAACACACAAGCAGGAGAGAGAGTTAAGAAGAGAGAGAGAGAGAGAGAGAGAGAGAGTAAAGAGGAGTTATGGAAGTGGAGTTAATGCAAATCAAGAGGAGATTAGAGCATTGATTCCGGATTCAAAGCGAATTGGGATCGTTGAAGCAAGTGTTGGAACCCTAGCCATAAAACCCAACAAATCAATCCCTTGAGGGGATTATTGAGGTGAGTTTTTAATTAAAGTAAATGCATATAGTGTAGACAAGTTTAATTCAGTCAAGTAGGGTTAAATGAGTAGATTAAAGGCTTAAAAAAGAAATGAGAGAGATTTGGAAGAATAGCCCAGGAGGGGGCTGAATCTGGCCAAATCGATTAATCGATTTTGGCCCAAAAGTTGAAAAGTCGTGAAAGCCCGATTTCGATTAATCGAATTGTATTTCGATTAATTGATTTGGATTCCGATTAGTCAATTTGGAAATCGACTAATCGACTGGGTACCTCCAGTGGCTGGAGAAATGAGACCTGGAGAAATCGACTAATCGAGTTGGGAAATCGATTAATCGATTTTAGATTTCGATTAATCGATTTGGGATCGACTAATCGATTTCAGAATTTCGACCACTCGATTTCAGAATCGACTTCATTATGTTAGAGACTTCGATTAATCGATTTGGGATCGATTAATCGATTTTGAGAATCGATTAATCGATTTGAGTTTCGATTAATCGATTTTGGGAATCGATTAATCGACTTTGGGAATCGATTAATCGACTTTGATAGTTTTGCTTAACTTTATAATTTTTCTTTGAGATTCATGGAGGGTCTAGGACCTTCTTTATTACATCTTTAGTGATGTATTTCATGTGTTATGATGTACCATAGGTGGTACGTGTGAAAACGAGCACAAGGAACCACGTGGGACCTTGATGCTTGGGCCTTCAGAGAATTGAGGTAGGGAACACCTTGAACATGTATTTTAACTTCAAGAGCATGTATGTAGTGATATAATTATCAGATTTGAAATTGTTTTAACTATGAAAAGCTTTGTGAAAATGGGTGCGTGTCGGACACCAAGAATGTGATAAAGGCATCGGTGTGATGCAAGAAATTAACAATAAGGTTTAAAGGCATCAGGTGTGATGTGGGTATGTATACATCTCAGGGATATATATATATATATATATGATTGAATAATTACTGTTGAGGCCTAACTGATATAAGATAGCACACTTATACGGTGAACAATTATATGTAAAGCACATGCTATTTTTGTTATTTGAGGTTTGATAGGATACCCCACCGACGTGACGGGATACCCACGACTGACGCGGCAAGATATCCGTGACCGGTACGGCGGCGAATCCGTACACCAGTACGGAGATTTATCCGTAACTGTAAGTACATCCCAGGGATGTTGTGTGATATTTAACCCCGCCACCTAGTGAGAAAGGGGCTTGGGTCGTATTCCCATGGAATACATTTTTTACAACTGTCTAATTAGATGACGATGAAGGGTATCTCATCGGGGCTTGATGCTATATTGCTTGGGGATTACTTAAGTTGAAGATTTAAGTTTTTGCTTTAGGCCTATTCAGTGTCATTCATGATAAATCAACAGTAAAGTAAGACATGCTAATTACCAGTAAACTTGAATGTAATTCATCAGATTTAAACTGTTTTTCTAGCAAAAGCATAGACTCATTATGCTTAGAGTATCATGGAATATATGTGAGTTTTAACTTATATGTTCATTGTGTTTGTTCCCTATTGAGCTAAGATGTAGCTCACCCTTTAGACTATCGTCAGAAGTCCATCGATAGCGGTGAGGCTTCGGGAGACGTAGATTCAGGTGATTCGGATTACGTGCCTGGAGACGAGTTGGAGCCTCCACCCGAGGACTTCTTCTAAAGGACTCTGCTGTGTACTTTGATAGAGAGTCAGTTTTGAGAGCAGATTGTAGGACTTGGTATGTCAAGCCTTTATTTTGTTGAACATGTAATTAAATTGAATTATTCTTTTGGCGAATCATCTGGGGTGATCTGTATATCACCGATGGTTCGGGTCGGTTCTCTATTCATGCGATGGCATGAAAGTAGAACTGTCTTTTGCATATGCCAGTTGGGCATATTAATTGTTCCCGCTTTATGAGATTATCTGCTTAATTATTTAATTTGTGCTGATATACCAATGTTCTGTGCACAGTTTTGGGGCATGGTCTGGAGGATCGTGCTGATGGCACGAGTTTTGGGGTGCCAAAATTCTGGCTGTCACACTTTCTCTCTTAACTCTTCTCCACATTCAACAAGAGAAATAACTTCTCCTTTATTCCTTATAACCTATATCCTACTTACTTTGTGTTGAACACATACAACTAACTAATCGTGTGTGTGTGTATCAATGGATACATAGCCCAATCAAAGGGTTTTATGTTATACACTTCATCTCACCTATGATATATTAAGTCAACACAGTTAAAGTTGACCCGATCAAACGTGTGACCAGTCGGTCCACTTCTCGAGGTGTACTATTTAAATATGAATTTTCCGAGACGTTACAGTTTATTTTGATAACTATGATAGTTTAATGCCCACAAGTGAGGTTCTAACTCGGTCTCTAAATCGCGTATCATATCTTTGGACCGATATATATATATATATATATATATATATATATATATATATATATATATATCAGTCAATACCAATACCTTTTAATTTGTTGTAAAAAATGTTGGTCAATACTGATACAATATCAGTCGATACCAATACCAGTATCGGGATGGTATTGGAATCGGGTTCCGGTGAAACCAATACTTATCTCCGTTCCATATAGAGATCACCCGATACTTGATACCATGTTCCAGAGATTTGTATGCAATATTTATAATTTCCCCTAATATTTTGATTTCACTTTTAATCATGTATTGTTCATTTTTTTCGTAAATTTTAGCATGAATTCAGAGCATGCTGACTATTATGTTACTTCTCTTTTTCATCCTCTTGTAGAAAGATCAGTTGGAAAAAAATTATGAGCTTTGTGGAGGTGCTGATGAGATTACCTAGCCTGAGGTTTCCAGGTTACCTTGGTATGCCAACTTGAGGCCAACAAAGGAATGGAAGAGATATATCAAGGAGGCTTTCAGGAGGTAAGTATATCCGGACTTTGGTCTTTGCAGTTTTGCATTATTGTTAGTACCATTTTGATATTTTGCGAATCCTAGTATTATTATCAGGATTAGAATGTTATGAAAATGGAGAGTGGGTTTAATTTTCCTCTTTTAGTATAAATTATTGTAAGTTTTAGCTTTCTTCTTTCTGTTTAACAGTATTAATCGGCATGCTTTATTGTTGCTCGAGAGAATGCTAGTTCTTGATCCGTCTCAAGTATCACTTCTCTGATTAATTTTACTTATTTTCAATGGTTATCTGTGAGATTAATCTTACATATGCATGCTGCTGCTGGTATCAAAGTTTGTTATTTTCAATATTTACCCACTCATGGTAAACTATGAGGAATGACTTGTAACGTAGCCAAATGCCTAGTCATCTAGTTAGAGATACCCATGAATGGATTAATGACAATTGTCCCACTTAGTGTCCCTAAACTTGGTCCTCGGTGCCCCTCAATCCCTGTGCTTGTTGGTTTGATTTCGGATCTTTAATTTCCAGAGTAACATGGTCCCTTGGTGATTTTCCTCCAGTTGGTCCCTGCATTGGTCCTACGATGGCCTCACAGATGGTCCAACCGAAGTTGGTAGCTATGGTGGTTTTTCAATTGGTTTCGTAGTTGGTACATCATGAAGCAACCTTGAGGTGGAAAAGACAAATTCACCCTCCATGATCCTTGAATTAATATGGCAAACCACAAGTGATCATGGGTTAATCTGTCATTTCTAGGAAGCTCTCTAATAATTTACATATCATTGAACACTCTAGTCAAATCCCTTTGGCACATCAACATTGCAACCTCATGGTCGCAGGTTCGAACCCAGCTTACCTAAATTTAAAAAAAAAAAAAAAAACAAAAAAAACTAGAGTCACCTGGTGTCATATAACTCCTAAGCACATAACACTGTAGGAAGACCAAAATAAAGCTCACCTTTGACAAATCAGAGTGTCCAATAAATCATAAGATCCATAGAGATACTTCGAGAAGTAAACTGGAAATTCATAAAAAGGAAAATGCCTTTTCAGTTCACATATTCTCACAGATAATATCTACGATGGCCAATGCTCTAAGGCATGGCTTAAATACGGGTTTTCCGGTACATATCGTACGATACATACCTGTTCCAGGCGATACATTGGTATATATCGTCCGATAGATTACCAACATAGGTAATGCACCGGTATGAAACAGTACGTATTGGATGATACGAATCGGTTTTGTTAGAAATTTTGAACCATGCTCTAAGGGCCTGTCTTGATAGCTTGCACATGTATGCTTTCATGTAGCCGTTAATTGAAATTCCGTGATTCTATGGAATTTATCAGGCTATTCGATTATTTCTAATTAATCTAGAGATTACACTATAAACAACAATCACCACAACACGAGATATACGTGGAAACCCAATCACTGGGAAAAACCACGGGACCGAAGTCCACACACCAAATCTGTGACAGCCCGAATTTCGGCACCCCGAAACCCGTGCCATCAGCACGATCATCTTGACCGTGCCCTTTAGCTAAGCACGGAACATTTGTATATCAAGCATCCAAAAAGTACTATAAATGAAATTGCGAAAATTTTAAATCTATATTAATTACTTCCCAAAAGACAGTTCTACCCTCATGCCTCTGCATGAATGGAGAACCGATCCGAACCATCGATGATAGCAATCATCACGGATGGTTCGTCCCAAAAGAATAATCCAGACTCCTTATATACATGTTTTCAACAAAATAAAGGCTTGACATACCAAGCCGTACAAAACTCTCTGTTAACAATCCCTCAAAGTGGCGCAACGGAGTCCTCTAGAAGAAGTCCTCTGGAGGTGGCTCCAACTCTTCGCCGGCCGCAAGGTCCGACTCGCCGGGATCAGCGTCTCCTGAAGCCGCGGCAGCTGCTAATAGTGGACCTGCGACGTATAGTCTATAGGGTGAGCTACATCCTAGCTCAATAGGGAACAAACACTGTTGAACATATAAGTTATAACTCACATATATTCTATGATATGCCATGCATGATGTATCTATGCAATTGTTAATGAAACAGTTAGAAGCATTCGTTTTACTGTTGATTTCTTATGTTTTCATTTACTCATGAAAAATGCTGAAAAGGCCTAAAGCAAAACTTAAACTTTCAACTTAAGTAATCCCCGAGCAATATAGCATCGAGCCCCGATGAGATACCCTTCATCGTCATCTATATAGACAGTTTTAATGTATTCCCTGGGAATACCATATAGTACCCAAGCCCCTTTCCCCTGGGGATTGGTGGCGGGGTTTCACTTGTCTCAATCAACACCCCTGGGGTGTGCTTACTATGTACGGATAAGCCTCCGCACTGGCCCACGGTTTCGCCGCCGTATCGGTCACGGATATCCTGCCGTGTCAGTCGTGGATATCCCGCCACGTCGGTGGGGTAACCTATCAAACCTCAAATAACAAAAATATCGGTGCCTTACATATAGTTATTCACCGTGTAAGTGTGCTATCTTATATCAGTTAGGCCCTATCAAACATGATTCAATCTTTGGATACATCCCTGGGATGTATCCATTTACTACATCACACCGATGCTCTTATCTCTTTACTTCTTCATCCCACAGGGATGGCTCATTAATTACTCTTATGAATATCACACACACACTTTTCACAATTCTTTAGCGAAAAAATAATTAAGTGGAAATTTATATCACTACATACATGCTCTTGTAAAATAAGGTACATGTTCAAGGTGTTCCCTACCTTAGGTCTCTATCGATTCAATGCATCAAGGTCCCACTCGGCTCCTCGTGCCCATTTCCATACGTATCTCCTATGATACCATTAAACACATTCGAAACATCACAAAAGATGTAATGAATAAGTCTCAAGACCCCCCTAGAGTCTTGAAGTAAGAATCAAAAGTCAAAAAGTCACCGACTAGTCGAGTTCCTGGTTCGACTAGTCGAAATCCAACTCGACTAGTCGATTCTCAAAATCGATTAGTCGAGGTCCAATTTCGATTAATCGATTCTCAAAATCGATTAGTCGAAATCCAACTCGACTAGTCGATTCTCAAAATCGATTAGTCGAGGTCCAATTTCGATTAATCAATTCTCCAACTCGATTAGTCGAAATCCCCTGTTCTAACTGTCCAATTTTCCCTTAAATAATTGAACATACAAAATCGACTAATCGAGTCCAATTCGACTAGTCGAAATCCTTACTCGACTAGTCGAAATCCAATTTCGACTGGTCGATTTTCCTCCACCCATTTTTACTCCCCACTGGAGGCTCTCAGTCGACTAGTCGACACCCAACTCGACTAGTCGAGATTCAAAGTCGACTAATCGAAATTCAATTCGATTAGTCGAATTCGTGGTCATCTGACTTTTCAACTTCTTGGTGAATTTCGATTAATCGAATCCCAATTTCGATTAGTCGAAATCCCCAGATTCAGCCTTCTTTGGCTGTTCTTCCCCAATCTTTTCTCAGTTATTTTCTAAGCAATATTCCTACAATTTCCACCTATTTTAACCCCAATTTATTCTATAAATCTACACCATTTATTCACAAGAATCTCACCTTAAATCAACCTCAAATTGATTTAAATGTAGGGTTGGAAGGTTTGGGTTTCCAGCCTTTTGTTTGAACAGATCCCCCCACGTCGAATCCGGCGCTTTGATCGCAAGAAATCCCCTTCCAACAACTTGCAATAACTCCTCACTAGCTCCTTTACTCCTCTCTTTCTCTCTCTCTCTCTTCTTTGCTCCTCTCAACAACCAAAATATGAAAATTAGGGTTTTCAACCCTTTTTTATCTTATCTCTTTTCTCGGTGTGGAGCACATACACACCCATCGGTGTGTGTTACTCTACACACCCCTCTATCTCTCCACTCTTCTACACTGGTTCACACATCACATCCGCTCATCTCATCTTAAGTTCATCAATGAACTATCTCATGGTCAAACCTAAGACCGAACGGACACGGATCCCGAGGTCCTCGTTTGACGTGATTTTTCGGGTTATTACAAAATCCACTATGAAATAAATGATTACAAGGAGTTCCGAATGATATACTGACACATGCGCATGCCCTATCAAACCCCCAATCAACTCAACTTCCTGTCACGGGTCGCCTCCACAGTTTCTAGATTTGAATGCCCACCACAATCATTGATGAATGCACAATGATCCACTTTGAGATCCACAAGGCTATCACTCACACACCCTAATCTCTAGGGCTGAAGACACTCAACTCACTTGAGCAAATAGGATGTAGAAAATGAAGAAGGGACACCTTTTGAATCAACCAATCATTTGCAAACCCAAAATATCAGAAGGAAGAAGAAGATGGAGTTTTGGGTTTTTGCTCAAGGAGGAAGAAGCTCTCTCTAGCTTGCTTAATCCTCTTTTGATTTTCAAAAAACTTTTATAAAAAACCCTAAAACCCTAAAATAGGAAAAGTTCAAAAATTCTTTTTCACAAAAGAAATCAGAAGAGAGGATTGTCTGTCTCGAGGTACCACAGTGCGTTGTGATTCAAGTGGCAGTGAGCTGTGGTCACAACGCACTGTGGACACCACAACTCGCTGTGATAAATATCACAGAACGCTGTGAGCATTGAGAACATTTAGTAGCGACAACTCGTTGTGGGAACAACCACAGCTCGTTGCGGACATATCTTCAGGTTATTTAAAAGCATTTTTTAAAGGTCTTTTGATAGATAATAGGACAAATGAAGGATGTGTGACTGATAACCTTGATCAATCAAAGTAGAACTCATCCATCTTGGCACACACATATCCTAAGGGAGATCTACATGGATTTTGGAGTAGAGTGTGACAAGCATGTTCTAACATTAATAACTGCGAACTTTAAACGATAGGAAGCTTGTGCTTTATGTATTAATGCTTATATATATATATATATATATATATATATATATATATATATATATATATATATATATATATATATATATAAAGCTTGCACATGGACTAATCCCTACAGGGTGCCATCGCCCCCACTATCCCACGAGTATTTCATAATTAAAGCACCTTATGTGGCACCCATTTATCATAGAAGAGTCGTTTTGAAATCTTTGGGGAGCATTGATGCTTATATGATTACAACAATGGGACACTTGTCTCCTTTTAGTTCTTCAAGTGATAGTATAACTTGCATCATCTGGAGCCATTCCTGTGCTCTAGGGACATTTTTCATTCTATGTTGGTCCTTCCAACATTTTGTTCGCCTTTTTTCAACTTTGAACTTCAACTCCTTCTCAATATAATTTAAACTTCTGATTATTGGGATTTCAATTTCATAAAATCTTTATTTAATTCCATACAATGGATGGGTAATGAGAATAAAAATATTTGACAGTTGTGCTTCAATAATTTTATGAACAAAATATTTTGTATGTATTCATGTGACTCAATGTATTTTCATTGTTGGGTTAGGTTGGACCTTTGCAAAGCAATGCTTTGAGTGAGAGAGAGAGAGAGATTATTTATATATTAATTTATCCTTATAGATCATCCCTTTTACTAGCAATGCAACCGGCTTGTAAGGTGAGGTTTGCCCAAGTAACATATAGCCCAAGACCTCCAAGCCCACAGCCGATGCGGGACTATTCTAACACCTTTTACTATTTATTTATAATTTACCATCTTAAGAAGCTTACACTTAGCTCCATTGGTAGCTTTTGTGTTTTTCTGTTTCTTGAATTGTGTTATAGATAGTATTTTTCCTTCCAAACTTGTCAATCTTCCATGTCTTTCTTCATTGGATTTGTGAGTGTTTGTGTTCAATAAAAAATATCAACATTTTACTGATTACGTATCTTTTTCCCTCCTATATAGAGAATATCGGTGAAGGACGCACTTGATTCTGACTACTTCCGGAATGAACCATTCCCTGACTCAAAGAGGTTCGGATACACATATCTCTAAATTCGTATGCTTGCGAAAATCTTATCTAAATCTTTCATATGTCTCTGCTTTTCTCAATTGGTTATCAGTCCAAAACCCTAATTGTTGATTATGAAACTAAGTAGTTATGATGTTGCACTTAGCACAACTGATGTTGGTGGCAATCCCCATCACACACCCATGAAATGCTGCATCATGGTATCAAAACTCGGCTGCTACCGATATGTATCGATTTCATTGAGAACAGATACCAATACCACCCTGCTACACAATTTTTTTTTCAAAAAAATAAATAAATGAGTGATTCGGTATCGGCGATATCATATCCGTATCGGCTGATGCGTATCAGTCCAAGATGGACTGATAGCCGATACTGATACCGATATTGATACCTTGTGCTGCATGCTCATCGATGAGGACAACAAAATAGAAGAGACACCCCTTGAAAGGTCTTTAAACAGACCTATCATCAGTCATCACACTTACTGGGTGATCCCAGTTATAGTGTGACAGAAGTCTCCAATTTTTTTTAAAAGGTCGCATTTTAATCACAATTTATTTATCAAATGAATAAATTGTGACTTTTTCAAAACATCGATACTTCTTGAATAAATCGCAAACTTTGTGAATAAATCCCAAATAAGTAACACCTTATTCAAAAAATCGCTGCATTGTGAAATATATATTTTGTTGTAGTTTTTATAAGGGGGCCATTACTTGCACTCAGAAAGTTGGCCCTTGGATCGAATTTAATAGAAAGACTAGCAAGTTTGGCGATCTCTGCTATGTGAAAACACCCTCCAAGTCGTTTGATTTGAAGGCCATGATTTCAAGATATTAAGTGCAAAAGAATATCACGATATATAATCTTCATCATGTGATTAAATGTACTCAAAGGCTTATCTGATTCAACAGTTGACTACAATAGATAATATGGAAAATATCATGTTTTGCTCCAATCGTAAGTGTAAGGTATTATTGTCACTATCATGATAAGATTTAAGGCTTCTCCTAAATGTGTTGTATATTTGCCAAGTAAAAGTGTGATAAATCCTTTATCACATTTTGGTTCACGGACATCCGTGGTCACGGACGACCGTGAGTGATTCACGGACGTCCGTGCCCCGACCTTATTTAAATGGAAATATAGTTCGGGCAGTTTTCTCCCTTGTGCAAATTTTTTTTTTTAACTTTGAAAAATTAGAGGAGATTATTGAGATAAATTTACCCTATTATCGTTGTTAAATTTCTCAAGGATTTATTACTTGTTAAAGTGATCTAGAGGTTTAGATCTATATCTCGTAAGACTCGGGATTTAAAGAGAAGGAATTTCACTATGGATTGGATGATCATGGGATGCGATTGTTGGAAGTGAGAAGAGTGATAGGGCATATCATTCTGAAAGCACTGTAAGGTTTATTTTTCATAGTGAATTACTTATTTTGGATCTGAGAAAGATCTCGTATTTTTTACCTGTGATAGGGTTTTTCACGTAAAAGTCTTGTGTGTTATTTGTGTGGATGTGATTGATTTTATTTAATTGCTTATATTCAGTTTATAAAGTTAGATAGATAAATATTATGAAATTTCAATTGGTATCAGAGCTAGGACACTTGATTAATTCTTACGAATTTAGTGTAATGTCTAATTCGGGATATCTAGATCTTCCAAGAGAAGGTGCGTCTACTGCTTGACCATTTTTATTTGATGGCTCTAACTATCCTTACTGGAAAGCAAGGATGCGAGCATTTTTAAGTTCTATGGATCCACACATATGATATGCTATTGAGGATGGATGATCGCCACCTACTACGACCTCTGTCATCGATAATATGTCTAATACCACAATTAAACCTAGGTCTTTGTGGACTGATCAAGAGTATGATAATCTTGGATATAATTCTAAGGCTCTTAATGCGTTATTTGGAGCAGTAACTGCTTCTGAATTTCATCGGATCAGTACTTGCACCATTGCTAAGGATGCATGGAAAATCCTTGAAACGACATTTGAAGGGACACCTCAAGTGAAGATTTCTAAGCTTCAGATGTTTACCTTCAATTTTGAAAATCTTTACATGGAAGAGGATGAAAACTTTCTTGATTTTTATATTCGACTAAATGATATTGTCAACGGTTCATTTAATCTTGGAGAACCAATTCCAAATGCTAAAATTGCTAGAGAAATCTTAAGATCTCTACCTAAAAGATTCAGATCTAAAGTAAATGCCATTGTTGAATCTATAGATGTTGACAATTTAAATTTAGATGAACTTGTTGGTTCATTACAAACTTATGAGTATAAAATACAAGATACTCATGATAGCACAAGCATTGCATTTAAGTCATCTAAGAATAATTCTCAATCTAGTGGTGATTCTGATGAATCAGATGAACTTGCAATGTTTGTTAAAAAATTTAAGAAGTTCTATAAAAATAAGAACAACCTTTTCAAAAGACTGAGAAGTCAAAGAAAATTCAATTTAAATCTTTTGAAAAGAAACCTCAAAAAGATGCATCTGAAATACAATGTTTTAAATGTCGTGGATATGGACATTATGCTACTGAATGTCCAAATCAAAAAAATAAAAAAGGTAAGTCAAAAGCATTAAATGTAACAAATGAGGATGAAACTTATGATGAGTCATCTTCGGATGAATCTGATCAAGCTATGCATGGTTTTAGAGCTTTTGTGTCTACTATTGATGAGTCTGTTACTCATCACACTAATGATTACTCTGTTAATTATTCATCATCTGAATATGAAAATAATGATGAAAATCTTGATATGACTAAGGCCTATCGAGAATTGTATCAAAAGTCTTTAGAACTTACTAAAGACAAACTAAAATTGAGTAAAGAAAATTGTGAGTAAAAAAATATAATAATTGATCTAAATCTGAAAATTGAAACTCACATTTAAGAGAAACTTTCTTTTGACAATGCCTCTAAATCTTTTGAAGAGAAAATTAAATTTCTAAATTCTAAATTTGTGATTCAAGAAAATAAAGTTAAAACTTTAACTTTCGTCAATAATGATCTAGAAGGTGAACTTAGTTCCATCAATGACAAGTATTCTAAATTCAGTAATGCCAATAAAAAACTTGAAAAAATTTTAAATAATGGTCAACGAACTAATGATAAGTCTAGTATTGGATACTCTTATGTTTTAAATCAAGAAACTCAACCAGAAACTAAAAATGCACCAAAATTTGTTAAAGAAACAAAATCTTTTCAAATAATTTCTAAGAACGATAAATTAAAAAATATTAAGTCAACTAGTCACATAATCACTGGAAGGAGAATTCCAATTTGTTATACCTGTGGTTGGAAGGGCACACCTATGTATACTGTCCATTTTCATTTTCTTTTGAAAATTATTCTAGTCTAACAATTAGACAATGGAATAAACATAAAAATGTTCAAAATAAAACTCAAATTTCAACTAACAGTATCTTGACACAAGTAGGTCAACAATCATTGACACCTAAATATAAACGTGTTTGGGTCAGAAAATCTGATTTATTGGCTTAAGTTACCCATATTTCTCTAAAAGCATGTGAATCATCTAAGTGGTTTCTTGATAGTGGTTGTTCTCGTCATATGACTGGAGAAAAATCATTTTTTTCTCACCTTATTCCTTGTGTTGAAGGAAATGTTATTTTTGGGAACGGGGCAACATGTAAAATTATAGGTAAAGGAACTGTAAATGCTCCTGGGTGTCCTAAATTAAAAGAAGTTCTTTATGTTGAAGGACTTAAGGCTAATCTTATCAGTATTAGTCATTTATATGATGATGAAATGAATATTAATTTTTCAAAAAATAAGTGCTCCGTTTTTAATTCTTGTGGAAGTATTGTGCTTGAAGGGACTAGATCTTCAGATAATTGTTATACATTCACAGACTCTGTCTCAACCACGTGTCTAACAACTAGAATTAATGAACTTGATATTGGCTTCCAACCAACTTGTTAGGGGTTTACTAAAATTGAGTAAACCCGACGGGTCTATATGTGGTGCTTGTCAAATGGGTAAACAGATTTGCGTTCCTCACAAGAAAGTAAATGTCTCTACTTCTTCTAGGATTCTTGAATTATTGCATTTTGATCATGTTGGTCCTATGAGAACAAGTAGTATAGGAGGCAAAAAATATGTTCTTGTGATGGTTGATGATTTTTCTAGATATACATGGGTTGTTTTTTTAAGAGAAAAATCTCAAGCCTTTGATGAATTTTTAGTTATTGCTAAAAGAACTCAAAATGAAAAAGATTTATCTATTGTTCGAATCCGTAATGATCATGGTAGAGAATTTGAAAATGCCTTATTTTCTCAATATTGTTCTTCTAGTGGCATAAAACATGAGTTTTTTTCTCCTGACACACCTCAACAAAATGGTGTAGTTGAGAGAAAGAATCATGTTCTTCAAGAAATGACCCTTGTTATGATAAATGCAAATAATGTTGCTAAAAATTTATGGGTTGAAGCTATTAGTACTGCTTGTTACATCACTAATCGTGTATATCGTAGACCTAGCACTACTAAAACTCCATATGAAATATGGAATGGTAAAAAGCCTCAAATTAGTTACTTTCATGTGTTTGGAAGTGTGTGTCATGTATTAAGGGATCGAGAATCTCTTGAAAAACTTGAGTCAAAAACTGATAAAAGTATTTTTATTGATTATTCCTTAAATAGTCGTGCTTACAGAGTTTTTAATCTAAGAACCTTGACTGTCATAGAATCAAGTAATGTAGTGGTAGAAGATATCAAATCTATACCTACTCAGTATTTAGATAGAGATGAAGAAACTCCATTGGTTCCTATAAATCGTGACAAACATGTAAATGAAAACAATGTCACTCCTACTGAAATTAATTCTGACACATCTATATCTACTTGTATCACTGAAGAGTTAAGTGAAGAGGTAAACGATCACAACATCTATAAATCTCGGTCTACAAATAGACCGACTTACTCCCGTGATATGAAAAGTCATCCTTTCAGTGCCATCATTGGTGATGCCACTACAAAATTAATGACTCAGAATAAATTCAAAAATCTTACCAATCTTTTATGTCATTTATGTTATACTTCCTCTGTTGAACCTAAAAATATAAAAGAGGCTCTTCTTGATGAACATTGGGTTATGGCAATGCAAGAAGAACTTAATCAATGTAAGAGGAATGAAGTATGAGAATTAGTTTATCGATCTTCTAACATTAGAATAATTGGAACTAAATGGATTTTTAAAAATAAAACTAATGAAGAAGGAAAAATTATAAGAAACAAAGCAAGACTTGTTGCTCAAGGCTATACATAGGTTGAAGGGATTGATTTTCATGAAACTTTTACACCCGTGGCCAGACTTGAGTCAATTCACCTCATATTGGCAATGGCTTGTCATTTAAAATTCAAACTCTATCAAATGGATGTTAAAAGTGCCTTTTTAAATGGTTTTCTTTCTAAAGAAGTGTATGTGGAACAACCTGAAGGGTTTGAGGATCCACATTGACTATTTGATGTCTTTAAGTTTAAAAAGGCCTTGTATGATTTGAAGCAGGCACCACGTGCCTGGTATGAAAGATTAACAAAATATTTAATTGGTAATTACTTCAAACATGGTACTGTGGATAAAACTTTATTTTTGAAAAAAGAATCATCTCATTTAATAGTTGCACAAGTTGACGATATTATCTTTGGTTCCACACTTGATAAACTTGCACATCAATTTCAAAAACTAAAGAGTAATGAGTTTGAAATGAGTCTTATTGGTGAATTAACGCGTTTCTTGGGTCTTCAGATTAAACAAACTTCCACTGAAATTTTCATTATTCAATCAAAATATGTCAGGGAATTGATAAAAAATTTGGATTGGAATCCAGTAAATCTGCTCGAACACCAATAAGCACTTCTGTTAAATTATCAAAAGATGTGTCGGGTAAATCAGTTGGTGAAACTCTCTATAGAAGTATGATAGGTAGTCTTCTATATTTAACCACTACTAGACCAAACATAGCATACAGTGTAGGTATATGTGTTAGATTTCAAGCCGCCCTTAAAGAATCTCATCTAACTATTCTTAAACGTGTTCTCCGTTACGTCAATGGAACTTTGGATTTAGATTATGGTATCCTTTTGATACTACACATCAAATTGTGGGATTTTCTGATTCAGATTGGATTGGGAATTCGGATAATCGTAAAAGCACTAGTGGAGGGTGTTTTTATATTGGAAATTGTCTTATATCTTGGCTTAGTAAGAAACAAGCTTCTGTGTCTTTGTCCATAGCTAAAGCAGAATATATTTCTGCTGGGAACGGATGCACTCAACTTCTTTGGATGAAACAAATGTTATCTGATTATGGAATAACTCAAGGTGTTATGACTTTGTTTTGTGATAATAAAAGTGTCATTTCTATATATGAAAATCCTGTTCAACATTTTAAGACAAAACATATTGATATCAGACACCATTTCATACGTGATTAGGTAGAAGATAAAATCATAATCTTAGAGCACATAGACATTGAACGCCAATTAGCTGATATCTTCAAAAAACCTTTGGATTGTGCTCGATTTGAATTTCTTCTAAAATCCATTGGTTTATGTATTCTTGATTAATTTTTCAATTGAGACATTTGTAAATATATTTGTAAATATTCAATGATCTAAATTCTCTGTCTCATTCTTGTGCTAAGTGATCAAATTAATAGTTCTTCTCAAAATATATCCATATTTTTGTTGATACAACATGATTCAAATATGTTTTTATAACTTGAGAAATATCTATTTTTTTTTTCTAAATCTTAATTCACCATAAAAAAGTTACGTAATGATTAACTCATTGTTTGTTGTCTGATAAAAAAATATATATTGCTCAATCAGTTTTGTTATTGCAACTCTTCATATCAAATTATAAGAATTTTAAAAAATAAAAATAAAATTTTTTTTGAGACTTACATTTTTTTTTGCTTCTTACATATTTTTGTCTATTCTGACTCAAGTTATTAAGCTCATAGGAGTATTTCATACTCAATACCCTGAGCTAATTTGAGACAGCCCGGATTTTCCAACCTAAAAATTCGAGACATATATATATATATTTTTTCAACTTATAACAAATACCAAAAGGGAAAATCCGGACTGCCAGACCGTAGATCACAATCTGATACAAAATACTTGGCACATCCATATGTATACGGAAATCAAAGCAAAGTTATATATATGTCATAGATAAAAACTCCAGTTCTAATACCTAATATGTACAGGACCAAACAAACACCAGTGATGACCAACCATCACCAATAGTCGTATATCATGCATGTATAATAGCACGAATGCACCAAGCTCAAACTTACCAAAATCCATAATGCACTAAATCTACGATCTCGAAATAAAGTACAAATCCTTATGCGGAAGCTCCTTTTCTTCAAGTATGTAGTCTGGTCTTTCTCAAACCTACACCTGTGACGTATAGTCGGGGTGAGCTAACATCTAAGCTTAGTGGAGAAAACTAATACCAATATACATCTCATCACATGCATAGATTCAAAGACAAGATCAAAATATTTTCTTATCAAAACTAATACTGATTTCAAAGGCATTTCTTATCAAACTAAAATTGAGTTCAAAGGCATTCTCTTATCAAAACTGAAACTGAGTTCAAAGGCATTTTCTTATCAAAATTCAAAACTAATTTCAAAAGCCAACTGATTCAAGGACATCTCCTTATAATCATCAAAATTAATTTCAAGATATTTTCTTATAAAAATCGAAACTAATCTCTTATCAAAAGCATATTTCTTATCGTTGATTTACTGAGTTCGATTTACACTCACTCACATGTATTACTCGTTCTTACTTTACTTACTTATATCTCTTACACATTCCTTTTTAACTTGCTTACATATCTTACACATTTCTTCTTGACTTACTTACATATCTTACACATTCTTACTTAGCTTACACAATGTCTCACCCATTCTTAGCTTACACAATTCGATTCACGGATATCCCGCCGTGCCGGTTCGATTCACGGAGACTGCCGT
Source organism: Chloranthus sessilifolius (assembly GCA_021018995.1). Taxonomy (NCBI): domain Eukaryota; kingdom Viridiplantae; phylum Streptophyta; class Magnoliopsida; order Chloranthales; family Chloranthaceae; genus Chloranthus; species Chloranthus sessilifolius. Next base: position 1,012,232 of record CM037586.1, on the reverse strand, counting down.
GCCAGTTCGATTCACGGAGACTGCCGTACCAGTTCGATTCACGGTTAGCCGCCGTGCCGGTTCGATTCACGGATATCCCGCCGTGCCGGTTCGATTCATGGGTTTAACCGCCATGCCGGTTCGATTCACGGTTAGCCGTCGTGCCGGTTCGATTCTGCTCTAGCGGCTCACAAGGTACCATATAATCCGCCCATAGCGGTCCACACATGCACATATAATCCGCCCATAGCGGTCCACGATGTCATATAATCCGCCCGTAGCGGTCCACAACACAGTTATAATCCGCCCATAGCGGTCCACATTATGAGAAGACTTACACATTCGATTTACTTACATAGCTTACATATTCAGTTTTTCTTACATGACTTTCAGGTTCATATACATATTCAACTGTCCAATGCATTCAAAAACTCAGACGAAAACAAATTCTCCATGATCAAAAGCATTTCGAAAATATAAATGTAAATAGATTCAGCAAACATCAAATTTCTATTTCTAAAAGCATAGATTCAAAGTTTTTCATGACATTCAGAGTTCAAAAGTCAAAGTTCAAAAATCATATTCAAAACTAACATAATTTAAATTTTAAAATTTCAAATCATGATTCAAATTATATTTCATTCGATCATATCAAGCATCTATGAAATTAAAAAAAAAATGCAATTGTGTATTGGAATTTCCCCACCTTAACCTTGAAGTCGCGCTAAGCCAAGCTAAGCTCTATCGATGGATTCCCGCCTCAATCTACATCACAAGCATATGATGATGTATCAAGGATCAATTCCAATAACTAATAACTTAAACCTATATAAGTGTTTTCTCAAAATAAAGCGGAAATGGACAAGTTTGTGTTACCCTAGAGTTTGATGTAACTTTCCTCTAAATTTTCACCCTTAAAACTTTGGATTCAAGAGTTGGTTAAATCACAAAAATTATAGAAATCTCTTTCCTCTTTCCAACGCCTCAAGAATCATGCAATTTCAAGTTCGGGATAGAAAGTTACGACAACAATACCGAAGCAATTTTGGCATCCAGTCAAAGCATGCTAACTCGAAACTTAACCCAACTTCTCACTCAATTTGGACCTTTAAAATGATTGATTCATAAGTTGCCAATTCATAAAAGTTATAGATCTTTCTGTCTTCTTTCCAATGCCAGAAGAATTACATCAATCGGAGTTCGGGGTAAAAAGTTACGGTCGAAATACTAAAGCAGTATCAACGAGCCTAGTCAAAATCGTTCGAACGATTTAAAATCGATCGAACGGTTTCTAATTTCGTTTGAACAATTTTTAAACCGATCGAACAGTTTTTAATTTCGTTCGAACGGTTTTCAAACCGATCGAACGGTTTCTAATTTCTTTTGAATGATTTCCAAAACCGATCGAACGGTTTCTAAACCAATCAGAAACCTTTAGATTTCACTCTTGACGAAATCGTTCGATCGATTTCTAATTTCGATCGAACGGTTTCGTCAGATTTCACTCTTGATGAAATCGTTCGATCGATTTCTAATTTCGATCGAATGGTTTCGTCAGATTTCACTCAAAATCGGGTTCTAACTTCTCAACCCATTTTCCTTTCAAATCTCATCTTTCTTCTTCAAATTTCTCACCCATAAACCTAAATCAAACACAAATCAAACTAACTCAACTTTAAATCATAATTTATCAAAATTTCCATACCTTAAACTGATCAATTTCTTGATCCACGAGCTCATGCCCAAGCTAGGGTTTCAGAGTGATTTTTGACGATCCTTTCGTCGATTTGGTCGAAACAAAGCCTACGATGAAGATCCGCTCTAACGTGCACTACTCTTCGCTCTCCCAATCGCGTACGTTGTGATCACAACAGTTGGTCCTATCTACACATTCCAAATCTCAAAACTCTCATTGATATCCAATTTAACGACTCACCGTGACACATAAACTACCACGAGGCCAATACCTCGAAGTTCAACGGAGCCGATCCAAGCACCGGACGACCACGTGAGCGATCTCCTCCACTTCTCTCTCTTTCTCTCTCTAGAAATCCAAGAACCCCTAAAATTGCAAACGGTTGTAGCTTCTCAAAGAAGCTTTGTCCTTTTTTAAGTGAAAGGGGGGTGGTTCCCTTATTAAACACACACTCTTTTAGGTGTTAGCCTTACCCAAAGAACTTGATTTTGTGTGAAACGAATACACTTAAGCGAGGTGTTTCTTACTACCCAAACACTCTTTGATTTAGTGTGGGGCCTACACACCCAAACCACCTATCTATCGGATTCGGTGTTGAGCCGATACACCGAAGTTTGGTGTACAAAACCATCGAATGACCCACACACAATTTAAATCAGCCATTTTCAATTAAGACCTAGCCCAAACTAATTTATTTAATTAATTTCACAATGTCGAATATGTGACCAGTCTGACACGTACACCGAGGCGTATTGTTCAAAGGTTAAAATTTTCAGGATGTTACATAATTAGACCGAGAGTCATTGGTCTAACACTTGTTACATGGGTCGAACAGAAAGCACGTAAGCTATAGCATTTTGATTTCTCAACCTTGTAGCCTTGTTGACTCGAGCAAGTAAAATCGTAGGGATGTTTTCACATCTAATACCCTAAACTAACTAGTTGGGACGTATTATTCTAAAGCTCGATAAAATGGTCAATTAGAAAGCTTAATTTGGTTTGAGTATTTCATTTGTTTCGTCTCAATTTTTTTTTATGCAAAATGAATACAAATTTTTTTTTGGTTGTTGAGTTGACAATAATATTATATCAAAATTTTATTGTATTTCTATTTCAGATTACTTAAAATTATTTTTATGAGTTAATTTTTACATATTCCATTAATTTGCGAATTTTTGATTGACTTAAGAATTGCCAAATTCTCATGTTAGAAGCTTCTCATTTAAGTTAATTTGAATCATTTTTGTAAATAACAAACGTATAGTTATATACATTGCAAGGGTTAATTTTTTCATTTTGCATTTTTAAATGATTGATCATTTTTTTATATTAAAATCTCTGTTTTATCTTCATTGTTAAAAAATGACCATCTTTTTACGTACGTCCGTCAAATTTCACGGACGTCCGTCCAATGACCATTTTCTGTTTTCTACAACTCGGATTTGAATGGACGTCCATGTATCATTACGGACGTCCGTGTTTTTTAGCACTCTCTGTCAGTAGCACTACGGACATCCGTTAAGGACTATAGACGTCCGTCCTCCTGCCGATTCAACTGCCACACGGTTCAGTAACTGCATTTATGTCTGACAACTAATTTTCACGAACGTCCGTAAATACCCCTACGGACGCCCGTCCTTCAAACTCAATGGTCGGATTCTTATTGTGTTTCCTTTTAATGGTTATCATCAAACAACTCACGCGGATTAATACTCCACAGATGTCTGTCAAAATTCATGGACATCCGTCATTACTTAAAAACAAAAACCTCCGAATTTCACTTAAAAAAAATAAACTTCTATCACATTTTTTTACTTCTTATTGAAATTTGCATCGAAAATTTTAATTCCTAAAATGCCGTTAAATATAAAAAACTCAAAGAAAAATGTCGGATCGTCATCAGGATCTGCGCCTCAATTTCAAGTTTCCCAATGGTTTCCTACTTCGACACATGAAGAACGCTTTAATCGTCTTTTTGCATCACGATCTCTAATCGTCGAAAGGGAAGTTTTCAAACAATTTCTTCACGATCATGATCTTTTCGCACTATTTCAAAAACGTGGATGGGTTTCTTTTTATCCATTTCCGGTCCGGCGTATATAGATTTCGTCAGGTGTTTTTACTCCAATTTAATCAAAAGTAATATTGTCGATGATTGGTTAAAGAGTTCTCATCTCCTATGTTTATGGTAAAACAATCAAACTCTCTCCTTCCATCATTTCTAATGTGATTGGAATTCCTTTAAATTTTCAAAGATATAGATTTCCTGTTGAACAAAATGAGGTAGTTTCTCTTCATCATCCTTCGGCTGTTTATGATTTCGTCTATGAACTACCAAATCATTCTCCTAACGCCGCTCTTCATTACTCTTCCCTTAAAATTCGCTTTCAGTGGCTTAGACATGTTCTTTTTGCTACTCTAACTCCTAGAGCAGGTAATGAAGATCAAGTTAGGTGGGAATTGATTTATCTAATGTTTCTCTTAGAAACAGGTCGTCCTCTTTGCATCTCAACTATAATCTTTCTGATAATCGCTCGTCGCATGCGTGACGCGACGACCAAAATGCCTCTTCCCTTTCCAATTATCATTGGTCGTGTTGTTGTATCTCAAATGTCGCTTCTACCAAATTTAGCGACATCTAAATCGATGGCCCCTCTTGGGAAATTGAAGAAAATTAGAAAAAGAATTAGAATTGATTTAGATGATATTGAATGGATTTGCAATAGCTCTGAAGAAGAAGAAGAATTTATGGATGAAGGAGATGTTGGTGGTGGTGCTATTCCAAATCCTCCACAATTTCAAGAGCCTGCTGGTGATCTTCCAATTCCTCCTTTTCAAGGTCCTGATCAGCATTACTATAATTCTCGTTTTGATCGCATTGATTCTGAGATTCATAATTTGGCTAATCGGGTTGAGATTGGTTTCAACTTGTATGAGGAACAGATGAACTATTTAGTTGAAGGATTTGGTGCATTGATGCATCGATTTGATAGTTGTTTCCTTCGCCTGGGTCTCAATTTCCTCTAGCAGACGATTAGTTTCTATTTTCAAATGCATAGTGATCGTTTTGGATATATTAACCACTGTAAATGATTATGTTCTTTTTGGTTATAGTATGAAATGATGTGATAGTTGTCATGTTTTGTATTTGAAATCTATTTTAATTTTCAAGGTATTTATAAATTTTGCTTAAATGCTGCCTATATGATTATTTACAAAACATATATCTCTATCATAATCAATTGTGCATATCTAACTGCTTCACATAAAGTCATTCAAATTTTTATTCTCTTCTCTCTCCCTTGTCACATTATGACAAAATGGGGGAGAAATTTTTATGCACTGTTATACTTGATCTTTTGGTTTATTGTTTCAGGTAATAGCCATAGTACAAATGCGAAGACTTGTAATCAATAGATAGTCTTTAGTTTATGTTTCTTTACTTGACAAATAATTTAGGGGGAGTAAATAGAGTTGTATTCTGTTCATTGCATATAGATTGATGTATAGGACTTAGATGTATAGATTTTTTAGGCAGAAAAATTGGCAAGAAACATGATCTCTATCATCTGATTTGTCAGAGTCAACCATGAATCAAATGACGGACTTTGACTACATTGAATCAGATGATAGAGATTGTGTTTCATGTCAATGTTTGGTGCCAAAGGTCTTTACATCATGGTCTTCAAATTAGACGGCTTAGATGGTTTTCCACGTGCCACGGATCCCAAAATTAGGAAAGTCTTTCTTTTCAACCATGCGCGACGGTACAAATCTTGTGTCCAACTTTTAGCTCCTTTTTATGATGGGGTATCCAGCCTCTTACTAAGTCCCTAAGTAAATGCAACACCTGCACATTGCATGTACCCGTGAGTGGCCAACGAGGGGTGGGATTCAAACTCAAAACCTCTACTTTTTGAGGCGTGGTCCTGGCCATTGCACCAACCCTCAAAATCTAACCTTTGTAAAACATCGGCCCGCCCATTCACTCGATGAAAAACTAACTTCTCCATGTGATTAAGAATCTAAAAGCACCACAAAATGAACGGCTAGTCATTCATTTTCTAAATGTTTGTAGCCTCTTAATCACATTGTAAAGAGTTTTTTCTAATGTAACCCTAGGGTTGAATCTGATTTATATGATGGCACCAGATGGCACCAAAAATCCCGCAGCACCTTGGCACCATAAATGTACCATTTGTACCGAATCATTAATTTAGCAAAGGACCTGATTCTCCTCAATGGTTTAAGATGTGGGGGATCCATACCCTCAAAGTGATAGATCAAAGATTGAACTATACCAAACTCAAAAAGGTGTCTTTAAGAAGATTTAAACCACCCGATCGGTGGACTATAATATCAACAGTCGTAATTAGTAATAATGGCTATTAGTAACATTCATCAAATGGGTGGTTCAAATCCACTTATGGGCATGTTAATTTCTTTGAGCTGAGACATGTTCCAATGATAGATTGCGACTTGGACAATTAATTTAGATTGATTACAAATGTATGACACATGGCATAATGATAAGTCACACTTGAATGGTGTGAGATAAAAACGTAAAATTTTACTTTTGTAACAACACATGAACACCGCTTGTCGTGATGACGCAGCTCATGATCCAAGAGATGTGCATGGAAAAAAAACATCGGTGAAAATTTTGGTCAAAATTTCGGTTTCGGACAAGACTGATAATTTCAAATTATCAGCCGATAATATGCTACCAGTATATCGAAAACGATGCGTTTCGGCCGAAATTTTGAACCATGGTTAGGGTGAAGATAGAGAGTGGATCTCATCAGGAGAGGGCAAGGTTAAAAGGCTTGGTGCAAGACTGGCCCTGGGGCAAGGTGTAACATCCTGAAAATTTCAAATTTTAAATAGTGTACCTCGGGATGTATGCCCGACTTTGAACAGTGCACCTCGGTGTGCGTGCCCGATTGGTCACGTGCTCGATTTTATGAAATTACTTATGTAAGTTAAATTGGGTTTGGTCTTGAGTGGAAAAAGACCGATTTAGATTGTGTGTTGAGCATTAGATGGTTTCTTATGCACCAAGCTTGTGTGTATTGGCTCAACACCGAGTCCGATTTATGGATGGTTTGGGTGTGTAGGCTCACACCTAATCAAAGAAAACTATTTTGTTATGAGATAACACCTAAATAGGTATGTTCATTTCACATGGGAGCTAGATCCTTAGATGAGAATTAATACGCCCAAAGACAAGTATATGTGTTTTGTATGGGAACCAATCCCATTTAGTTAAAGAAGGCAATTTCTTCTTTTGGGAGCTAACACCCGGTTTGCATAAGGGATTTTTGGGTTTTGGGTTTTTGAGCAGAGAAGGAAGAGAGAAAGAGGAGATGAAATGAATGTGTTGAATCCATGTGTGCCAAGCGTTAGATTTGCTTGAAAAACATTTGTGAGATCGTGTAAGGGGAAGATCGTCGTCGGTTTCGACTTTTGGTTATGGTTTTGTGAGATTTGGAGCCGTTTGAGGTTTTGAAACCCTCTTCTTGCGAAGAGATCGTGGGTTTTGATCCGTAAATCATAGTGTGAGTTTGGGTGAAGTGTGTGTGGAAGAATTGCCGTCGATTTTGTGGGCTTGGTTGTGATCGTGGAGCACGGAGATGATCGAAGTGGGTTTGGAAACCCTTTTTGTTTAACGAAGGAGACGATCCGATCTACGAGTAGATCACTAATTTAAAGAGGTAAATAATGTAAATTATTTCATGTAATTTAACTAAATATAGGTTGCTTAGATGTGTGCAAAAGATTAAGATCAAAGGATTGAATTTTGATGTAAACAAATGGGTTTCAATGTTCAAACCCGAAAAGTCCTCAGAAACTGCCAAAATCGATTAATCGATTTTAACAAAAGTGAAATTCAAAGAGGAACTTCATGAAATCGATTAATCGAAATTTTCTTCGATTAATTTATTTTGAAATTCGATTGATCGATTTTGAAAATCGATTAATCGATTTTGAAAATTGATTAATCGATTTTGCCTGGGCTTACTGACATTACTGTAGTATTTCGGCCATAACTTTTTGTAACGAATTCCGATTGATGTGATTCATATTGCGTTGGAAAGAGAATAGCAAGCCCTACAACTTTTATGAATTGACTAACTTGTGAATCAATTATTTTAAAGGTCAAAAGTTAGTAATAACCTAGGTCAAATTCTTATTTTTTCGATTAATCAAAATTGGGTCGATTAATCGACTGGTCACAACCAGTGAGCAAGATTTATGGCTGTTTGAAAATCGATCAATCGATTTTGGAATTTCAATTAATCGATATAGGGATCGATTAATCGAGTTTGATTGTGCTCGCCAGTACTACTTTGGTATTTTGACCATAACTTTCTGCTCCGATCTCCGATTGATGCGATTTTTGAGGCATTAGAGAGATAACAAAGAGATCTATAATGTTTGAGTTTTGACCAACTTATGAATCTAAATTTTTAAAGGTAAAAATTTAGGGAGAAGGTTACATTAATTTCTATGTTGACGCGAACTTGCCCGTTCCGACTCGATTTTGAGAGAACACTTAAATAGTCTACGTGATTAGTGATTAGAATTGATCCTTGATAACGTCATCATATATTTGTGATGTAGATTGAGGGCGGGAATCTATCGATAAGGCTTAGCTTGGCTTCGTGCAACTTCAAGGTTAAGGTGGGGAAAATTCGATATACACTTGCATTTTTATTTGATTCCATAGACTCTTATAATGTTTTTAATTTGGCTCAAACTATGTTTAGAACTTTGGATATTTTGAAATAATGTTTGTTTTAGAAATCTTTGAAATAATTGAAAGTCATGAACCTTGGTATGTGAATTTCAAATTCGACCTTTGTATTAGAATCTAACCTTTGTAATTGAAATTAGTGTAAACCTTTGTGGATATGAATGGGGAATATGACCTTGAATATGAATCTAGTATTAGACTTTGAATTCGAACATTGAATCTGAAAGTCATGTAAATAAATCGAACTCAGAAGTTAAATTTGAACCGAACAATAAGTCTTGTCATTGAGTGGACCGCTATGGGCGAATTATAAGTATATTGTGGACCGCTATGGGTGGATTATAAGTACATTGTGGACCGCTATAGGCGGATTATGTACATTTGTGGACCGCTAGGGTGGATTGTTCGTGGGATCGTGGACCGCTAGGGCGGATTGTAAATAAGTAAATCAAATCAGTAAGTCACGTGAATGAATTGAACTCCGCAAATAAGATGTATAAGTCATTTAAGCAAATCAAACTTTGTAAATCGAATCTGTAAGACAGGTCTTTGAACATAAGAACCGTAATTTGACCGGTACGGCGGGTTATCCGTAATTTGAACCGGTACGACGGGATATCCGTAATTTGAACCGGTACGGCGGGATATCCGTAATTTGAACTGGTACGGCAGTTTATTTGTAATTAGTTATTTATATCGTGCTTTGAAATCCAAACATTAAATCCGAAACTCTAAACAAGCTATGTAAGAATAAGTAAGGCCGGCACGACAGAATATCCGTGATTTGAACTGGCAAGGCGGGATATCCGTGAATCGACTTTGTAAGTGATGTAAGAATGTGTAAGACATGTAAGTGAAGCTATGTAAGAATGTGTAAGACACGTAAGTGAATGTAAGTGAACTCAGTAAATCAAGATAAGACATGTAAGCGAATTGAAAACAGTTTCAGTTTTGATAAGAAAATGTCTTTGAAATCAGTTTAATTTTGAAATCAGCCTGCTTTTGAAATCAGTTTACATTTAGTTTGCCTTTGAAATCAGTTGCTTTTGAAATCAATTTACCTTTGAAATCAGCTTCGGTTTTGATAAGAAAATACATTCGAAATCAGTTTTGCTTTTGATAAGAAAATGCTTTTGGAATGCAGATCCCATTATGAGTTTGAAAAATGTCATTAGTTTTTAATATGAAAATGTTTTTATCTTTGTCTTTGAATCTATGTATGACTAATGAGATGTACATTGGTATCGATTTTCTCTACTGAGCTTAAGATGTTAGCTCACCCCGACTATATGTCACAGGTATAACGCTATCAGGACACCAGACTTGTAGATTGAGGACTTGAGGAGTGCTGAGATTTTTGGGATCGTAGATCGAGTGCCTTGTGGAGTTTGGTGAGTGTGGCTTGGTACAATGTGTTATTATATACTAGTTGTGCATCACTGTTTGGTGATGTTGGTACATCATCGGTGGTCATTATTAGTTATTGTAATATTTAATATTAGAATTAGAGATTTTATTTATGCTATGTTTTGTACCAAGAATTCTGTATCAAGTGTGATCTACGATCTGACGGTTCGATTTTTCTGTTAGATTTAGTTAGAGAAAAAAATAAAATATATTGTTAGTTTTTGTGGAAACGAAAAAAAAAATCGGGCTGTCACACAAGGCCATTACTTGCACACGCTTTTCAAGTGATTGCACCAAATTTAAAGAAAGACTTAGTATTTTAGGGACATGCGATATGTACAAATGCATTATGGGCCGTCTAATTTGAAGTTACTGATCAATAGATCTCTAATACATAAAATTGGAGCAAAACACGATACTTGCCATGTGATCTATTGTAGTCAACTATTGAATTATATATTAGCCTTTGACTCCATTTAATCAAATGATGAAAATTACATTTCGTTCTAATCTTTAGCAATTGATATCTTTAAATCATAGCCTTCAAATCAAACGGCTTAGATGGTGTTTTCACATAGTAGTGGTCGCCAAACTTGCAAGTCTTTCTTTTAAATTTGGTGCACTCACTTGAAAAGCGTGTGCAAGTAATGGCTCCCTTTTGTAAGTCCTTATGGTATAATTGTTAATATAATTTTCAATGTACAAAATGATCAAATCAAGTCAATGGGTTGATTGGTTAAGCTACATGTGTTGTGACAGCCCGGATTTTCCCAATCTTAAATTTTGAGACATATATTTTTTTTTTCAGCTTATACCAAATGGGAAAACCCGGACCGTCGGGTCGCAGATCACGATCCGATACACAGGATACCTGGTACATCCACACACATGCGGAAATCAAAGCAGACAACACATATGGCATGAATAGAAATCTCCAGTTCTAAAATCTAATATGCACAGAACTAAACAAACCTCAGTGATGGCCAACCATCACCAACAGTGGTGTACAACAGTACCAAAGTTCCAAACCTTAACTCACCAAAATCACAAAGTACTAATTCTACGATCCGAGAACAGAGTACAATACCTTATGCGGAAGCTCCTTTCTTCGAGTGTGTAGTCTGGGACCTCCTCAAACCTACAGCTGTGACGTATAGTCGGGGTGAGCTAACATCTAAGCTCAGTAGAGAAAACTCAATAGCAGTTACATCTTATCAATTAAATGCATAGATTCAATGACAATCTTCAAATCATTTTCATATCAAAACGGTATTTGAAAAATCCTTTCAGTAATAAATTTAAAAACCAAATTTCAACCAACAATCTGAGTTCACATTTTTTTTTTCGTGTCAAACGGAAAGCAAAACAATTTCTTATTTCTTATTTTCTAAGATTTAGACGAATTTACGAATCAAGGTTCAAGTTCACAACAAGGTTTTAAGTTCGGATCCAGGTTCACGTTCGAATCACGGTTCAGGTTCATATCAAGGTTCACATTCGAATCAAGGTTAAGGTTCACATCGAAGTTCAAGTTCGGATTTGCAAATAATGTCGAATTTACAGCAAATAACCAATCTGAGACCAAAGCATCCCATGTCGCGGGAACAGAGCATCCTACGAATCAAGGTTCAAGACATTCGAATCAGGGTTCAAGTTTACATCGAAGTTCAAGTTCGGATTTGCAAACAATGTCGAATTTGCAACAAATAACCAATCTGATACCAAAGCATCCCATATCGCGGGAACAGAGCATCCTACGTGGAAGGAACAAGGTTAAAACCCTGGGGACTCTACCCCTCTCTGGAGCCTTTACTCCTCTCTGCCTCAAGTTCAAGGTTCAAGTTCAAGTTCAGATTCAAGTAACAAGTTCAAGCATCAAGTTTAGATTCAGGAATGGATCGAGGTTTCGGATTCAATGATGGATTCAGATTCAAGGAACGGAGTTCAAAATCAACAGATTCACGGTTCGTACTTAGAGGTCGAATTCAAGTTCCAATTTCATGTTCAAGTTCATGTGTCAAGTTCATTTTACAGAGTTCCAAATACATAAATTCAAGTATTAGACAATGATGCAAAACTATTCAATTTTCAAATGCCATTAAATATCAGATTCTCAAATTCATAAAATTCCAGTTCTAGTTTCAAAGGATTCAAACACTAGCTTAAATATGGTCAAACTTATAATTTTTCATTCAATCATATCAAAATCATATCAAGAAGCTATGAACCAAATTCACAAAATGTACTTATACTCTGAGTTTCCCCTACCTTAACCTCAATATTGTGCGAAGCCAAGCGAAGCGCTATCTATGATTTTCCGCCCTCGAACTACATCACAAACATACAATGTATCAAAGACCCACTCTAGTTACTAGAAACTTAGACATCTATAAATGTTTCTCAACATGAAGCGGAAACGAACAAGATGATGCTAATCTGAAATTTGACGTACCTTCCCATAAACTTTTGACCTTTAAAAATTTAGATTCATAAGTTATTGAAAACATAAAAATTATAGATTTTGAAGTTATCTTTCCAACAAACAAGAATCACGTCAATCAGAGTTCGGCACAAAACGTTACGGCTTAAATGCCAAGACTCTATCGGTACCTCAGTCAAAACGCGCCAACTCAAACTTGATGTAACTTCCCTCTAACTGTTGATCTTTAAAAATTTAGATTCACAAAATAGTTAAAACATAAAAGTTATAGGCCATGTTGTCTTCTTTCCAACGCCTCAAAAATCATATCAATCAGAGTTCAGAGTAAAACGTTAGCACCAAAATACCGAAGCTGTGTCGGCACTTCAGTCAAAACGTGTTAACTCAGAACTTGACCCAACTTCCAACAAACTTTTTACCTTTAAACCGTTAGATTCAAGAGTTGGTCAAAATATAAAAGTTGTAGGTCTCGCAGTCTTTTTTCCAACGCAATATGAATCATATAATTCTGAGTTCGGGATAAAAAGTTACGGTTAAAATACCAATGTAGTAGTGGTAAGCTCCGACAAATTCGATCAATCGAATTCCATTTCGATCGATCGAGTTCCAAATTCGATCGATCGAGTTCCAATTTTGATCGATTGGATTTTGCAATAAATTTTTACTTTTCTGTACTATAAAATTCGATCAATCAAATTCAAAATCGATCGATCGAATTCGACAGTTTCAGAAACCCTTCAAGCTTCGTTTTCTTTGATCCAAATCATCCAAAATTTATTTTCAAGCATCCTAATCACCCATAAATCAAATCTAAACTAATTCCAACCAAATTAAATTGAATCTCACCTTCTAATCATGTGCACGCCCGTTCCACGATGATCAAAACCGACGAATTTGACGTGAAACCCTCTTATTCCTCCAACGCCCCAAACTCTTCGTTTTTTTTTTATTCTTTCGATCATACGGACGGAGATCGACTTCTCCCAATTCACACACTTCACACAACCCTCCGCTACTAATAGTGATTCAAATCACATGATTTTATCTCAAAAGAAAGGGTTTCAAAACCCCCAAACGGCACAAAACGCCCAAACGACGCACACGTTGAAACCAACGGCGATCCTTCCTTTCCACGGGTCCACGAACCTTTTTCACGCAAAAATCTAAACTCGACTCATTCGGATCCGCATGATTTCTCCTTCCAAAAACCCAAAGCCCCCAAAACCCTCAATTCTTTCACACGGCTAAAACTTCACAAGGAAGCTAGCCCTTTTCTAACTAAAAGGGTCGGCTCTCGTACAAAACACATACACCTCTCTTGGGTGTATACGAAAGTCACCAATCGACAAGGTGTTAAGCACATACACTCCAAAGTGTGTGACCACACACAGGTCAAACACACGCGGTCTGATCTGCACGGTTCTCCAAAATTTAGGGTCGTTACATGTGTTGTGTTACATTTTACCTAATACGTATGGGTTCAACTCTTCCCTAGCCCCATATTTGTTTTTTTTTTATGGGGTCGGATCGGGACTCTGCTGGGTCGGTGCTAGTCATGGGTTGGGTATTTGCCTCACTAGGCCAGGCCGGCCTTATATATTGACCCAGTGGATTCTCTGGCCCCATTTTGATCAGTCTGGATTTATTTGGCCGAATCCTTTATATATATACAAAATTTTCCTTACTAAATGACCCAACTTAAAGCAACAATTTCGTACTTATTACATCTCAAATTTCGCAAATGACCTGTCAATTTGGATCAACTTGACGAGAGCTATCTAATGAACATATTTATAGAACCTTTTAAGATTGTTAAAGCACAAAAAAATGACAAGAAAAATTCAATGGCAATTAAAATACTAAAAATGCTACAGTATTATTAGTTGGGTTACTCGATCCTTGAGGTACGCTCTACTATTTAGCTTTTCCCTTTTTTGCGCTTTATTTTCCTTTAATATATATTTTTGTTAACTAATTAGTTGCATATTTTAAAATTATAAACAGTAGAATAGAATCTGCAGATATTCGTAATCTAGGGGCAATCATGGTGATGAATTTCAATTTTGACAATATTTCGGTATTTCCGGAAAAATTTAAAAAGTTTGGAAAGAATTTTGGAGTACAAAAGATATTATATATAAATTATACTTAATATTTATAAAATTTTATTTACTATGCAAAACCGACTAAAATTAAAAGAAAATTAATTAAATTTGATAAAATTTTGTTAATTTTACCAAAATTAATGAAATTTGAGGATTTCGAAAAAATCATCGAAATTTTGTTGAAAGTTACGTCCAACTTCTATTTTGGTAAATTTCAGAGAAATTATGGAAAATATCGAAGAAATTTTTTACTATGGGAGAAATGAGTATTATTTTATTTGTTAAAAAAAAAATTGTGACGATTTTTTTTTTTTGATTAAAATGGAGGGTCCCATTTTAGAGAGCTTGCCTTGTGCCCCCAAAATTTCAGGGCCGGCCTTGATACCAAATATAACCTTATTTTCTAAGAAATTAGTGCCATCCACGAGAAGCAACACAAAAAAAATCAATATGATCGAGAGCTCACAACCCCTCCGTAGAGATATATTTCAATGTGATTACAATAAATACTGTGCGTTCCAGAAAAGCCTTGCCCATAGCCTGCAAATCTAGATTACAATAAATACTGTGCGTTCCATCGATATGTTGGACACAACATAGAGGATTGTTGGGTCCTCCGAGAAGTGGTCTATGACATGAGCGATCGGAACAAAATTGATTGGAAAGTATTGAGGAATCCTAACCCTAGCGACAACCAATCCCAACAAAACTTGGAGATCATAAACAACCCCATGCCTAATCACAACCAAGGGGCACCGGCCTAGGTCACTATTGTAGATCTCTCCAGTCAACCCTCCCCCCTCCACTTTAATCACTCGCATCCAACCCTTCAACGTTCCTACTACCCTTGTGAGAGTCTTTTCACCCCCACATCCCTCGACCTTGATCACTCGCATCACTCTGCCAAACCCGCCACCCCATCCAAAATTCAACCAGATACGAGTCCACTCCTTTAGGGCTAAGAGACCATTTCTCCATCTTTCCCCACCAGAACCTTCGACCCCTCTAAATCCTGAACCGACATCCTTACCACCTCCCTCGTCTGATTCTGAACCTGAGTTTAGAGACCATGCTCTTCAAACCGCAGCCCAAGTCGCCACGCGGATAGAAAATGTCACTTGGAAGACCCCAAACCTCGAAAATGAAATGAAGACTGAGTGCTTACTAAACATAAAGGAAGGCGAGCGAGAAAAGCTCTCCGACCCACATGAGACCCTAGCCTCAGCTTTCTTAGAAGAAGAAGATTATATACAGTAACTCCCGCCTTGGAACAGCGCCGTGCAGGCCCATTCTCTGACCTCTAGTTTTACTCGCTTTACAAATATATCGACGTCGAGTCACACTAGGTTCAGTCAACAGCCGACTTGCCCAATTCTCAAGTTCGGAACCAATTACCCACCTCCTCCTTTCCCTCGAAACAAGGATTTCATGAATACGCCACAACTAGATAGGAACGCAAGAGAAAGAGAGGTTCACTTGCTACGTCCATAAGAGTCAAACCATAAATAGTTCGCAACCCAAGCACCAAGTAACTTTAACTTAATAATTGAGTTAACATTTTTTTATGAGCACAACATGTAAGTCTAGGGTTGTCAACAGGTTGGTTGACCCGACTCTACTGATATTTTATCGGGACGGACACATAAAATTAGCTAGTCAGATCGGGTATTTATCGGTTCTGGTGGGGGCAGATATTTTATTGTTAAAAATTCATAAAAATAGAGGTTTTTCCCCTATTCGGGTGCAAAGTTGGGGCAGGTCAGGCATATGCAAATTTCTTTTCCGAGAGCCAAATTTTCTTGACCATGTGATTGTAGGCACATGATCTATGGATCCGTTGTGTGGAAGATGGGGATGAAAAACGATCTCCATCATCTGATTCAAAGGCAGTCGATTCATGTCGGCCGTAGGAGATGGGGTGAGAAAATAGTCTTTTAGGGTGAGAATAATGGTACTCGATAAAAGTGGCGCTTCAAGTAGTGTATTTGCTGGGGGGGAGAGAGAGATTTAATATATTTTATTAATAGCAAGCCATTATAGGGCTTGCCAAATATGGCAAGTAGGAGATGAGTCGCCACTATTTCTCTCAATATTTTTCTATTTTATCAACTTTCTTTTCTTTTTTTACTAATTTTTCTTCTTTTGAATTTCATTTTCTTGAAGCACCTCATATTTTTCATTCTTTTTCAAAATTTTTTTTTTTTTTTTTTTTTTTTTTAATATTTCTGCCATACACTCTGAGTAAACACCACAACTCGGTATCTCTTCACTTACTCTCTTTTCTTTCGTTCTCATCCCTCACTCCTAATTTCTCAAAAATAAGAAGGGTAAGGCTGAATTTTCAGAAATGGTGATGGGGTAAAAGTTAAGTGGCTTATCAAAGAATGTATAAAGGTAAATTTTTTAATAAGCTTAAAAGAGTATTTAAACAGATACTGAAAGATAAGGATTGGGATATTAAATCCTCCCATCATAGGTTTATCATTCATGCAATACAAATATGTGGATTAAGATATGAGATCCTCAAAAGATGTCTATGTGCAAGCACTGGACCCGAACACACATGAGTTCTAAATTGCAGATCTGAGATCACGGAAATGTATGATTAATATCCCATGAGTGTATGATTAACACCGATAGTATTCAGAACCCAATCTCTAGGTAATTTCTATACTACCGATCTAAGATCAAGGGGATGTATGATTAACATCCTATGAGTGTATAATTAATACTCACACCTCGGATGATAATTAGAAATTACCCTTGAGTAAAATCTACACTACCGATCTAAGATCACGGAGATGTATGATTAACATCCTATGAGTGTATGATTAATACTCACACTTCAGATAATGGTAGAACTTAACCCAGAGAAAGCAGTAATTAGATTAGAATCACTATTGTAGATATGAAATCATAGGGCATGATTAGCTCATAGATCTCAAATTAATCGGATTATATTCATATCGATAATAACATCAGGGTCATTAAAACAATCTCACATCTCAACCTGTAGATTTATATTATTATAAATGAACACTTCGGATGGGATTTATTAGATCCTCATCCTGAATGAAACTAGCCACACATGATAGAAATAAATGATAAAATAAAGACATAAATTAAAAATGACATTAAAATACCGTAAAAAACTTCAATAAAATCCACATAAGCTTTAATCTAACCCGGTACAATCCTTCTTCAAATGCAGAAATTAAACTAATCTAGGGCCTAAAACTAGGAAATGAAAAGAACAATGCTAAGGAAAATAAAAGGCTCCTCAAAAGGGAAAGACTCTTGACCCTAACTCTAAATTTTCCTTAAATATGGTATAATTTGGAAACCCAACTTTTCTCTCCAATTTTGAGCTTTAAAAATATAAAGATTCAGTCCAAACTCGATTGATCAAGTCTGTTGCTTGATCCATCGAGTTTCCCAGATTTTCGTAAAACTCAGCCGAACTCTTCAATAGATACAGTCTCAGTATTTTAGTCATAACTTTTTATTTCAAAGTCGGATTGAGACGACTCTTACGGCATTGGAAAGAAGACAGCGAGCTCTACAACTTTGGTGTTTGAGAAATTTCATGAATCCGATGTTTTAAAGGTCAAAATTAAGCTTTAAGTTAGGATAAGTTCTGGATGATCTAAGGCAACACGAATTTGACGTTATATTCTGAACTCTTGAGTTATTTTATATTCAACATATCTCCAGACTTGTGAATCATGGGTCAAAATATCGTCCGATACCGATATGTATCGGACGATACATATCGGTTTGGAACCTCAACGGTACGATACATAGGGTATGTATCGTACCCTACCAAAAACATCCAAATTATCGTCCGATACGGGGAAAGTATCGCCCGTATCGTCCGTATCGGACGATAATCTCAAAAATTTTACTGGGCCAAAAAAGTATTGAAATTATTGTTCGATATTATCGTCCGATAATTTGAAATTATCGGTAAGTGGGCCCAGGCACGTGGTCTTCCCTTTTCAGCCCAAACAACTCCCTTCTTCTTCCTTCTTCCTCATTGTAAACACTTCTATTTTGCTTATTTTCACCCCAAATCGCCGCCGAATCGCACAAAAAAGCTTGGGATCAACGCCGAAGGTATGTGTTTTCTCATTTTCCCATCGTTTTATTTCATTTTAAAAGTTAAAATAAGGTAGATCTACTTATAAATATGGTAGATCTATCCTTAAATATAGTAGACCTGGCCATAAATTTGGTAGATCTACCATATTTAATGGTGGATATTAAAATAATTAAAATAATTAAAATAATAGGATATGCCTCATAATTATTTTAAAATTATGGGTCATATGTAATTAAAATTATGGGTCACAAAATAATTTAAATAATTAAACTTATGGGTCACAAAATTATTAATATAATTAATAATATGGGTCAATATAGGTCACATATACCTTTAAAATTATGGGTCACAAAATAATTTACATAATTAAAATATGGGTCACCAAATAATTAATATAATTAATAATATGGGTCAATATGGGTCATATATACCCTTAAAATTATGGGTCACAAAATAATTAATATAATTAATAATATGGGTCAATATGGGTCATATGTATTAAAATTATGAGCCACAAAATAATTAATATAATTAATAATATGGGTCACATGTACCCCTAAAATTATGCGTCATAAAATAATTTAAATAATTAAAATTATGGGTCAATATCACTCACATGTACCCTTAAAATTATTGGTCACAATCTCATTAATATAATTAATAATATAGGTCAATATGGGTCACATGTACCCTTAAAATTATGGGTTATAAAATAATTAATATAATTAATAATATGGGTCAATATGGGTCACATGTACCCTTAAAATTATGTGTCACATATAATTAAAATAATTAATATTATGGGTCAAATGTAATTGAAATAATTAAAAATTAAAATAATTAAAATAATGGGGTATGCCCCATAATTATGAGATATGTCCTATAAAATATTAGAATAATATGAAATAAATTTCAAATAAATTTATAAATATTAGAATAATAGCAAATAAATTTTTTAAAATTAGAATAATATCAAATAAATATTCAAAAATTATAATAATATCAAATAAATATTCAAAAATTAGAATAATATCAAATAAATATTCAAAAATTATAATAATATCAAATAAATATTCAAAAATTAGAATAATATCAAATAAATATTCATAAATTATAATAATATCAAATAAATATTCAAAAATTAGAATAATATCAAATAAATTTGGTAAAATATAATCTACTCTTTTAAGAATTAGAATAATATCAAATAAAATTTCAAATGTAATCTAAATTTTATAAAAATTAGAATAATAGCAAATAAAATTTTTAAAATAAAAATAATATCAAATAAATATTCAAAAATTAGAATAATATCAAATAAATATTCAAAAATTATAATAATATCAAATAAATATTTAAAAATTAGAATAATATCAAATAAATATTTATAAATTATAATAATATCAAATAAATATTTAAAAATTAGAATAATATCAAATAAATTTGGTAAAATATAATCTAATCTTTTAAAAATTAGAATAATATCAAATAAAATTTTAAATATAATCTAAATTTTATAAAAATTAGAATAATATTAAATAAATTTAATAAAATATAATCTAATATTTTAAAAATAGCAATAATTAAAAAATAAATTTTATTTTCAAGTGTAAACTAGATGTTTAATTTAATCCAATCGTTTTCTCATTCATGCAGGTGAAATAAATAAATATGGTATGATCGTCAGATCTATCATGGCAATACGGTACAGCAATAGATGGTGATAGACTCTAGATAGAGTGTAAGCTTTGTGGGAAAAAACTGCTTGGAGGAGGTGTCACACGGTTGAAGGATCTTCTGGCTCATGTAAAGGGAGAGACAAAAGGGTGTCCCAATGTACCCAGAGAAGTGAAAGAAAATATCAGAGCTAGTTTACAAGCGGTAAAGGGAAAGAAAAAAGCTGAAGCCGATCGTAATAGGAAAATGTATGAGAGAATCAAGAGGGCAGATCCAAAGTTTACATCACCTGAACCCGAGGATGATGAGGATGAGGATGAGGATGAGGATGAGCAGATAGCGAGAGTTATGAGAGAGAGTGTCAAAGAAGCACAACATCGGCGAGATTAGGAAGAAGCCGAATATCGATTTCGGTCAAGGTTGAGGGGCCCATCCATGCCTGCTGCTGGTGATGGATCTACTAGTAGGCCAAATATTGTTGACGTTGATGAGGATGTTGAGTAGACTGTCGGGTTGCGTAGGTCAGCATCCGGGAGGGATTATAGGTCGTCTACTAGAGGCCTTACTACAGGCCCCATGGATCCATTCATGTATCGCACTGAAAGCTCCAAACAAACCAAATTGAGTGCAATCTCACTTAAAAAAATAGGGAAGAAGCTTGGAAAATCCATTGCCATGTTTTTTATATACAACCACATTCCGACCCAAGTAGCAGTGTCGCCGTACTTTAAAAGCATGATGATACAAGTGCAGAAGTTGGTCAAGGAGTTAAAAAGCCTTCTGCATACGAGATATCTGGGCCCTTACTACAAGATGAGTACGATGAGATAGGTGCCTATGTACAAAGCTTTGAGGATGTATGGGATGAGAGAGGTTGCACAATTATGTGCGATGGATGGACTGATCCCACAAAAAAGAGTTTGATCAACTTTTTAGTCTACAATGATGCCGGGATAGTATTTTTGAAATCAGTTAATGCTTCTAGACACGTAAAGATGATTGATTACCTATTTCAACTAATAGATAAGGTAGTTGAAGAGGTTGGAGAGCAGCGGGTTGTGCAGGTGGTAACAGACAATTCGGTAAATTACAAAGCCGCTGGATTAAAACTAATGATGAAGAGACGTCACCTGTACTGGACCCCGTGTGCCGCTCATTACGTGGACCTCATTCTTGAGGATTTAGGAAAGAGAAGCAAGGCACAGGCAACTATTCAGAAGATAAGAACGATTACTTTCTACCTGTACAACAGTGACAAGCTGGTCAATTTAATGAGAGACTTCACAAATAATGAGTTGCTCCGACCTGCGATTACACATTTTGCAACAAAAATTTTAGCCCTATAGAGTTTGTCTAGATATAGGCGTGAGCTGAAAGCCATAGTGTCGTCAGAAGGATGGAATAAATATGAAATAGAACTCCCACGAGCAAAGAGACTAGCTTGCACTGAAGTTGCTGACCTGATCTACAACACGCAGTTTTGGGTAGATGTTGACCACCTGATCGTTGTCACTACCCCGTTGGTGCAAGTGTTGAGATTGGTTGATGGTGATGAGAAATCAACGATGGGGTACGTTTATGAGTCAATGGATAAGGTAAAATTGGCTATCAAAACTAAATGTCTTACAAAATATAAACGATACTGGACAATTATCGACAAGAGGTGGGATGCATAATTTCACCAGTACTTGCATGTAGCAGGTATAACATGTTAAACTGCTTATGTAGTGATTTTTATTTATTTATTCATTATTTTCATATACTAATGAAATTGCTCATATTTGATGTGTAGCACACTACTTGAATCCGACCTTCTAGTATACGCGATGCTTCGAGTTGAGTGACACTGATGAAGTGTATACCAATTTGCCCAATATAATTCAATGAATGCTCCCAGAGTTGGCGGACCAAGGTCAAGCCATCAGAGATGTGAGTAATCATAGTATCATACCTTATAACAAATAAGTCAAATGTCATATGATATTATGATATATTTATTGATATGTGGCTTACTGTATTTCATCTTTATAGATTGACGTGTTTCGTAAGAGACATGGGTCATTTGGGACCCCGTTGGCGCAATCCCATATTAAGCACGATAAACCCGCTGATTGATGGATGCATTATGGAGGTGATGGTCCGATATTAAGGCGGGTAGCAATGAGGGTATTGTCGCAAACATGTTCCTCGTCCAACTGTGAGCGAAATTGGAGCACTTTCTCTCTCATTTACACTAAGACAAGGAATAGACTAACTATGGAACGATTGAAAAAGTTAGTCTACTGCCACTACAACATGCGATTAAGGGTCAGAAATATGCAGAGGACTAACCGTGGTAAGCAATTATATGAAGTCTTAGTTCCTCAATTATATGAAGTCTTACTTACATCTTATACTAATTCATCTATCATATTCTACCTTGCAGATAGTGAATATTTTGATCCCATCCAGTTGGATTATATATTCGAGGAGGATGGCCCTTTAAATCAATGGATCGAAGAGAGAGAAGAGCCAGTCTTGGATACTGAGAGCACTGAATGGCTGGACAATACTGAAAGAGTAGCGGAGCAGCAGACTTTCCAACCACCGAGGCAGAAAAAAAGATTGAATCGTCCTTCAGTGGTTGGATCTGATGACGAAACGCAGCCCGATAGTGATGATGGGAGTGGTGAGGATGATGGTGGAGGGCATAATGGTGGAGGGGATGCTGGCACTAGTGGTGGAGGGGAGGATGTTGGTACCTCTGATTCTTATAGAGGTATTGCGACATGGAACGATGACTCGACACCGTTAACATTGTTCGACACTCCTACATTTAGAATGGGAGGGATTGAAGGAAGAGGAGCGTCGAAATCATATCAAACACCACCACCACAAGGTCCACATGATGATACGGATATGAGTTATATGACTTCTAGCTTCAGGAGATTCAGTTTGCAAAATACCGAAGATTCAGCAACTAGTAACCCATATTACCAGCCACAACAAACCTACCTGGTGCCATATGACTTCGTTGGTCAGATTTTTTGTGACGACCCGACTTTTCCAATCCCTCAGGTATAGGAAAGGCCGGTTCACCAACCTATCGAATAAACGATAAGCCGGACAAACAGGGCACATATCAGAGTAAAGCGTAATAAATATCCATAGCTAAAATAAATGCGGAAGCAATTAAAAGTAAAGAACCACCGATGATGGCCGACCACCATCGAAACATGGCTCATAACAGAAATCAACGTCAAATATAAAACTATGATATCCAACTAAAAAGGGCCCACAAATTCAAGTCTAACTCTCACCACAAATAAGAAAATCAGTAAGTTCTATACTGGGAAAAACTCCTCAGGAGGAACCTCAAGCTCTTCCTCAGGCACGTAGTCAGGATCAGTCTCACAGCCCTGAATAGCCACGTCAGTACCTGAACCTGTGACGTATAGTCGGAGTGAGCTAACCAATAAAGCTCAGTAGAAGAAAGACATCTACGGCATTTTACTTTAACTAATATGGTTTCAAAACAAATATCGGAATATAGCTTGTCAAACATATAAGCAGATAATAAACTGAATTTAGGTGCAGAAATCATATGTAAGATTTATTTCTAAATGTGTGAAAACAGTTTTAAGAACAGATGCAGTGTTTCAGTGTCTTAGTTTCTCTAACTTCTATATGCAAAGTTCAGTAATTCATGACTTAATCCTCAACTTAAAATACCTCCCGAGTAAACTATATCTCGAGAGCAGGAATATAGCCGATGGGAACCCCTACCTACCATCGTCGTTCATGAACCCTTTTTCAGGATGCAACAAGCCCCTACGTAATGAGGGAAACTTGTGCCAGGAAATTGTTCAGGAATTTTTGAGGGGTCGTTCAGGTCAATCATAAAACAAATGCAGATACTAATATAAATCAGATGCAAGTCTCTTATACATAGTTCAGGTTCTTGATTTCAGATTTTCAGAGCTTAAGCAGATTCAAGTTTCAGGATTCAGGTAAATTTAGATTTTCAGTCATTCATATCAATTTCAGTTTACAGATGTGATTTCAATGGCATATGCAAGTTTAAAGATTTTAATTCAAAATATCCATGCGAATTTAAATAAAATACTGTAAAGATGAGATTCTCCTACCTAAAACTCGGAGTTATGCGAAGTCAAGCAAGGTCCTATTGATGGTCTCTCGCCCTCAATCTACATCATAATATACATTCATACATTAAGATAAACTCTAATTACTAATAATATAGACCTATTTAAGCGTTTCCTCAAAAACAAGTCAAAACAGGCAAGTTGCGCCAATCCTAGAATTTGACGTAACATTCTCATATATTTTTTACTATCAAGACGATTGATCCATGAGTTGGTCAAAATATAAAAGTTGTATATTTTTCTATTAGCTTTCCAACGCAAAATGAATCGTCTCAATCGGAGTTCGGGACACAAAGTTATGACTAAAATACCAAGGCAATGTCGAAGTTCGACAATACCTCGCTCGAGCGATGATAATAGCTCGCTCGAGCGATTTGATGTAACATTCTCATATATTTTTGACTATCAAGACGATTGATCCATGAGTTGGTCAAAACATTAAAGTTGTAGATTTTTCTATTAGCTTTCCAACGCAAAAAGAATCGTCTCAATCGGAGTTCGGGATAAAACGTTATGACTAAAATTCTAAGGCAATATCAAAGTTCGGTGATACCTCGCTCGAGCGATGATAATAGCTCGTTCGAGCGACGAAGCTGACGACGCGATTTATTTTCACCCGAATCGAAACCCATACATCCCAAAGCAAAACCCATGGCTAATCTAATGATTTAATCAAAAAGTTTAATTAAAACGTACCTTTAATCTAAGGATTCCTAGATTAGAAATGAGTCACGCGAATGGAGCTTCGGAACGAAACCGACGGGTTTCCTCAACGATTCGCGCCGCGATCGATCCCACGAGTTCACAGAGACAACTCCAACACGCCCCCAATGATTTCAACCTCTCCCAATAGCCAACTACGAATCCAAGGTTGATTCAAGTTCTTTCTAAGGTTTAAGTGTTTTCAACAAAGAGGGTTCTAGAGAAGGAGGTTTTCTAAACCGATCTCCTACGATGATTAAAGAAGAGAGAAGACGGAGTTTCACACGGTTGGGTAACTATCATCTCTTAACAAAACCTAGTATAATACGAGAATACAATTCCTTCTTATAATAGGATTGCTCACAAAGTAAAACACACACACACATCTTATGTATTATACACTTCTAATTTTAAAACTCAAGTCTGGTGTTGAGCGGCTACACCGAGGTCGGTGTACAACTTTCGCACGAGGGTCCAAATGGGCTCTAAATTAAAATCTGTCTGCACAATCACATCTAGATAAAAATCCAAAACAAATGGTGACATTGGTTGCCGAGCCGAATACACACACAGGGTCAGTCTAACTCGGGTTCAAAATACGGGTCTTTACATTTTTAGAGGACCGGCCTTTACGTACTATACTGAGCCATATTCATTGCTACAGCCTCAGTTTCAAGGGGGGACATATGATCATGGGTATCAATATAGCCAACATTATAGGCAAAGGTCGGAAAGCTCGTGCACCGATGATGATGATGATCACGAGGGCCAAGAACCACCACGAAATTCAATGTGGCTCTAAAGTAAGTTTTTCATGTACAATTAAATTTATTTTTATCAACATACCTATTAATTTTGACAATATGTAATTTATTTTTGTCAATATACATTGTAATTTAGTTTATGCGTGACTGCGTCGATCAAATTATGAAATATTGTTAATAAATAATCTATATATATAAACAAACCCATATGTCCGGGTAAAACATTTAGTTAAGAGGATTTAATGCCAGTTAGAGTATATTCCTTCTAAATTTGTATAAGCTCTCAGAATATATATGAAAGTGAAGCAATTTTGCATCAATCCTAATTTCCTCATTTCAGATAATTCAAGAAGGGAAAGGGGAAATAAAATAAGCATGTGATCAGCTGGTCAAAAATAATATTAGAAGATCTATTACATTAAGTCAAAAATATGATCTTAAGTCAAAAATAAGTCACAAAATAGGCATGTGACTTGGGTTAAGTAACAAAATAGGCATGTTACTTATATATTCATCTAAATAATGCGTCAAATAAGTCAAAAATATAAACAAAAATAGTTGATACAAAATAAATAAATATAATTTTTCAGATTTTATTGGGATTTTAAAAGATTTTTTTGGGATTTTTTTTTTTTGAATGTATCAAACCGATACATTCAATGTATCGCCAATACATTGGATGTATCAGACGATACCCGATACGTATTGTCCTGAAGGTCAGGACGATACGTATCGAAAATCCGGTTTTTTGACCCATGCTGTAAATTACTAAAATTATACGAAATATATTAAATAACTTTCATCGAATGGCTAAATATAGGTTTTAGGATAGCTTTCATCGGATGGCTAAATATAGGTTTTAGGGTATAAAATATGATCATATTTCATACCTCATCACACTCCAAACCTACATCTTGCTAGTCCTCGAGCAAAGAAGAAGATAAATAAAACTGAAAAATAAACTAACAATCTAAGAAAAGTAAAGAATGTCACTTTCGTAGGGAGCACGATTGTATTTAGCATATGCAACAAGCCTCTAAACCGCTATGTGATCCCTAGTGGAGGAGTTTTGTCTCTTGAGGGTTTTCAGTGAAGTTACCCACAAACTTCAACAAATTTTTGAAACCATCGATAAAATTGAGTTTTCAAAATATAATTTTTATCTATATTTAATTTCAAAACTCAAAACCATTAATCAATTCAATATGCGAATTAATCTAATGCTCAAATCATTAGATAACTTATCCATTCAGCCTAAGCGTGAAGTGTGTGCATACCTAAAATAAGATTCATCCATCTCGGAATCAGTCAAAACAGTAAATCATCGGATCTCATGTCTCAACTCAATCCTCACTTTATGTATACTCTCGAAATAGGATCACTCCGATGATAGATTCATTTTCGCTCACATGTGAGAAAACAAAAATAAATCTCATAAGAACAGATACTTATATATCCTAAGCATGTCATATCAAGTGTCATAGGTATCGCATATTCATTCTTTACAAAGCAGTTACCATATCAAGATCGAATTATGAAGGTCTTTTTAAGATTGTAATAGAGTTCAGGTAAGGGTAAGAAAGAGAGGAAAGTTTGGATTCAAAATTTCTGAGAAATTGGAAAAGAAACTAACTTTTGATTTTTCTATTTATCTTCTTTTTCTTTTCTAATCTCTTACTATTTTTCTCAATATTTTTCTATTTTCTCAACGTTCTTTTCTTTTCTCACTCATTTTTCTTCTCTTGAATTTCATTTTCTTGAAACATCTCATATTTTTCATTCTTTTTCAAATTTCTCATTTTCTTTTTCTCCTTTTTTTTAATATTTCTATCATACACTCTGAGTAAACACGACAGCTCGGCATCTCTCCACTTACTTTCTTTTCGTTCGTTCTCATCCCTCATTCCTAATTTCTGAAATAGAAGAAGGATAAGGCTGAATTTTCAGAAATGATGAATGGGTAAAGGTTAAGTGGCTTATCAAAAAATGTATAAAGATAAATTTTTTAATAAGCTTAAAAGGATATTAGAAGGATAAATTTATATAAGGTGCGATATTTTAAGCACAAACGAGTTAAAGATGGCCTTCAATCATGTCCTCAAAAGATGGTAACCTTGCCTATTTGTCTTGAGCAAACATACGATACATTCTAGCATAAAAATATGAATTTAATGTCATGCAAAGTCACAAGTCAAAACAAAATGTATGAGATTATGCAAGAATAATTCGTATTCAAAGACAACTCCGAATTTATGTAAACTCTTATCAATGACAGAAAATTAACTCTAAAACTCACCGGGTTTAGTCTCCACTAAGAACCTAGGATTCAAAGTTCAAAATAGTTCCTCGATTTCTAGATCTTAAGCATGGTATACGTGCACAAAGTATCCAGGCATGAATTTCAGGACAATCCTCAAATTATTATATTAAATTTCATCATCCTATATATAAGTAGTCAAAATATGACATCGACATTCTCAAAATTAAATTCACATGCATCATCAACTAAAGTTTGAAAACAATCCCAAAATAACATGTATCACGGTTCCAAATTTTTTTTTTTTGTAATTTTAGGGGTATCAAAATAATAAAATCACACAAACTACACCCCTAAATCTAAACAAAAAAATATTCTCATTGTTGACAATAAATAAAATATTGGATTAAAGTGAAAAACATATCTGGAGTAATGATTTGAGGCTCGTGGTAACACATGAAAGGGGGAGAGATAAGGAAAATCTCTTCAAACCTGCATGAAAGGATACCAGTCTATCCAAACATTCCCATCACACGAAAAAATGTCAACAATATTGAGGAGATTATCAAAACTAATAAAATGCTACTCGAATAAAACTATCAAAATCATAATCAATCATAAAAACGAGTGTATCTAAGTAAATTTTTTTTTTTTTTAAATTCTTATTTTATTTTATTTTTTTTGAAAAAAAAATTACAAAATTAATTTACAAGGTGTAAATTCATTTCAAGTCCACAGAATCCCAAATCTTCATGAAATTTTTTTTAAGAATGACCATTGATTTATTTAATAGTCCCTGTATTTCTCTTATCAGGGACTTCGCTACAGTCTCATGCTGTGCCCACGTTTCACCACTATGGTCTCTCTCTAACCTTTCAACTTCTACCCTGTACTTGACATTCTCAAAATCGCACTTCAAATTCAAACTCATTAATCTTTTTTTGGTATTTTAGTGATTATCTATGTATTCAATGAATGGACAACATATTTGAAATTTAATTTTCTCCCCTAAACTGATTTCACATTTATCGGAAAATGTTATGTCTCCCTTATCAAATGCTATAAGAGTGTCAATTTTTACCTCTCTCGACTCAAATTTGATTCTCAATTTCTTCAGCGACATCAGAATCGCTTAATTCAATTTCCTTTTTTCCTCGCACTTGCACTACTTCAACACTCGTTATGTCATTCTCAAGCGTAGTGACCAATTGGTCCTCCTCATATTTCTGAACGAAATTAGAGGGGTCCTCTTCATTCCGATTGGTAAGGAACTCCTCCATTTTATCTTTCATTTATAAGTACTCGATCATCTTACTAACTTGGAATTATAACTTAGAAATTTTTTGAGTGTTGGTGTGCACCAAACTTTTTAAATATTCTAAGGAGTAAGAAGAATTTTGGACTGATTCATATGGTTATGTGTCTTGAAAGTATTGAGTTTGCTGTGAAAACTCATATGAGAAGTTATCGGGGTAAGAACTTTAATCATCGTTAGGCATCATATCACAGATTGGAGGTTGATTAAACCCACACATGTCATTGGGTTGACACTGCAGGTAACTTTGACTATTGTAAGGTATCATATCACACATTAGAGGTTGATTAAACTCACACATGCCATTGGATTGACTCTGCCCATATATTGGAGGTTGATTAAACTCTCACATGTCATTGGATTGACTCTGCCAATCATGAGTGTTTCAAACAGGATTGACTCTGCCCATACATTGGAGGTTAATAATTTGGGCTGTTCAAGGGACACATAGGTGTACTGTGTATCGGATTTTCACAAAAAACACATGATTTTGGATTGAATCCATGCATTGACATGATTCTATCGATAACACTAAAATTTTTTTAAATTTTTTTTTCAGATTCGATTAATCGAATATTTCACTCGATCGATCGAAAAATTTTAATTTCAAAATTTTAAAATTTTGAAACTTTGAATTATTTAATTTTGAGTTTTTTTTCAAAATCGATTGATCGACAACACACGTCGATTGATCAAACTTTCTTTTTCTTTTCTTTCTCCTTTTTTTTTAAAAAAAATTGAAATTTTATTTATTTAATTAATTAATTTTTATTTTTTTTGAATTTCAACTTTCAAAATTTTGAAATTTTGAATTTGATTTTTTTTTATGTTTTATACTTTTTTTTTATTTTTTATTTTTTATTTATTTTATTATTATTAGTTTTTATAGTTGAAATTAAAATTTCAAATTTCAAATTTTAAGTTTCGAATTTTTGAATTTTAAATTTTAAATTTCAAATTTTGAATTTCAAAATTTGAAACTTGAATTTTTAAAATTTTAACTTTTCAACTTTTCAAATTTGAAATTTTGAGTCTTTTATTATTATTTATTATTTTTTTTAATTTTGAATTTTAAATTTCAAATTTCAGATTTAAAATTTAAATTTTCAAATCTTAAATTTCAACTTTTGATTTTTTTTTTTTTTGAATTTAAATTCCGAATTCAAATTTCAAATTTCAGATTTCAAACTTTTTTGAGGTTATGAATTTCAAGTTTAAATTTCAAAATTTTGAATTTCATAATCTCAAAAATTCGAATTATGCAAGAGAAAAGAGATTTTGGTTGGCTCGATTGATCGAACTCAAAACTTTTCAGTTTTTTTTATTTTTTTTTTAAAAACTAATTAAAATACTAATTTAAATCTATAGAAATTCTTAAAATTAATTTTCTATTTCCTAAAATTATGAATTTTCTACGCCCAATTCCTGGTAGCGGCTCCAAAAACTTGTGATTTTAAATGTGTTTTATTCGCAAGTGCACGAATCTGTTTGAAAATAGTGGGTGCGGAGTACGAGATCATTCCCACGAGGATTGGTTAGAAAATTTAAAAGAGGAAACAATAATTAATAAAGAAATTACCACTGATCTAATTCAATATTTAACTAGTTTAAAGATTCCAAGAGTTTAGTGGATGAGATAAATACTAACAAAAAAATTGAGAATTTAAACAGATACTAAAAGATAAGGATTGAGATACTAAATTCTCCTTTTGTAGGTTCATCAATCTTGCAATACAAATCTGTAATTAAGATATGAGATTCACAAAAAATGTCTATGTGCAAGCACGGGACCCGAACACACATGAGTTCTAAATTGCAAATCTAAGATCACGAAGATGTATGATTAACATCCCATGAGTGTATGATTAACATCTTAGATAATATTCAGAACCCAATCTCTAGGTAAATTTCATACTACCGATCTAAGATCAAGGAGATATATGATTAACACTCACACCTCGGATGATAATTGGAACTTACTCATGGGGTAATGTAATAGCCCGAAAAATCACGCTAAACTATGACCTCGGGATCCGTGCCCGATTGGTCACAAGTTTGACCAATTAGGAGATCAAGAGTTAGTATAGGATGAAATGAACGGACGAGATGTGATAGTTTGAATTATTGCGTGGTGTGTGTTGTAAATATGAAGTCGCATACACCTATTGAGGTGCATGTGCTCAACACACAAACTAGGAGAGGGATAAAAGGGTTTAATAACCCTAAAATAGATATTTGGTAGTTGAGAGAGAAGTAAAGAAGAGAGAGAGAGGAGTAAAGAGGGTGATTAAGCAAGGAGTTATTGTGGGTGATTGGAAGAAGGATTCAAGTATTAAAGAGGCTGATTCAACGCAAGGGATCCGTTAGAACAAAAGCTGGAAACCCTAGCCTTCCAACTATCTGATTGAAATCAACTTGAGATCTATTCAAGGTAAGATTTTTGTAAATAAAATGCATAGATTATAGGGGTTAAGTTGTAGTTGAATGTGGGTCAAAATCATAGGATAATGGCTTAGAAAAATAGAGGAAAAAGTATGGAAAAAGATTGGGAAGAACAAATGAAGGGTCAATCGATAATTTTGATTAATCGAAATTGGGTTTCGATTAATCAAAATTGGCCAGGAAGTTGAAAGGTCAGAGGACCCCGATTTCGATTAATCGAATTTGATTTCGATTAATCGACTTTGGATTTCGATTGATCGATTTGGGGATCGATTAATCGACTGAGAACCTCCAGTGGACCCCAGGGGTTGGAGGAAATGACTTGAGGAAAAATCGACTAATCGAAATGGGATTTCGATTAATCGATTTTAGTTTTCGATTAATCGATTTGGGATCGATTAATCAACTTGTGAAACTCGACTGTTCGAACTGAGAGTCTACTTTGCGAAAAGAAGAATTTCGATTAATCGAAATTGGATTCGATTAATCGAATGAAAACTCGACTGTTCGAACAGTGAAATTACTTTGCGAAAAGAGGAATTTCAATTAATCAAAATTGGATTCGATTAATCGAATGAAAACTCGACTGTTCGAATAGTGAAATTACTTTGCGAAAAGGAGAATTTCGATTAATCGAAATTACTTCGATTAATCGATATTGACCTTCGATTAATCGATTTTGGAAATCGATTAATCGAATCAGATTCGATTGATCGATTTTGGAGTTCGATTAATCGACTGACATGAATTATGTTGACTTTTGGGTTTAACTTTAAGATTCTTGGAGGATCTTATACCTTCTTTATTGCATCCTTTGTGATGTGTTTTACCTGTTATATGGTACCATAGGTGGTACGTGTGGACTAGTGCACAAGGAGCCACGTGGGACCTTGATGCATTGAACAAATGAAGACTTGAGGTAGGGAACACCTTGAACATGTACTTTATTTTACAAGAGCATGTATGTAGTGATATAGAACTCAATTCAAATGTCTATTTCTTAAGAGTTTGTGAAAAGTGTGTGTGTGTGACACCCATAAGAGTAATCATAAT
Source organism: Chloranthus sessilifolius (assembly GCA_021018995.1). Taxonomy (NCBI): domain Eukaryota; kingdom Viridiplantae; phylum Streptophyta; class Magnoliopsida; order Chloranthales; family Chloranthaceae; genus Chloranthus; species Chloranthus sessilifolius. Next base: position 979,391 of record CM037586.1, on the reverse strand, counting down.
GAGCCATCCCCAAGGGATGAAGAAGTAAAGAGATAAGAGCATCAGGTGTGATGCAAGTAAATGGATACATCCCAGGGATGTATCCAAGGATTGAATCATGTTTGATAGGGCCTAACTGATATAAGATAGCACAATTACACGGTGAATAACTATATGTAAGGCACCGATATTTTTGTTATTTGAGGTTTGATAGGGTACCCCACCGACGTGGTGGGATATCCACGACTGACACGGCAGGATGTCCGTGACCGATACGGTGGTGAAACCGTAGGCCAGTGCGGAGGCTTATCCGTACATAGTAAGCACACCCCAGGGGTGTTGATTGAGAAAAGTGAAACCCCGCCACCAATCCCCAGGGGAAAGGGGCTTGGGTACTATTAGTATTCCCAGGGAATACGGTTAAAATTGTCTATATAGATGACGATGATGGGTATCTCGTCGGGGCTCGATGCTATATTGCTCGGGGATTACTTAAGTTGAAAGTTTAAGTTTCGCTTTAGGCCTTCTCAGCATCATTCATGAGTAAATGAAAATATAAGAAATCAACAGTAAAACGAAATGCTTTTTAACTGTTCATTAACAACTGCATAGATACATCATGCATGGCATATCATGGAATATATGTGAGTTATAATTTATATGTTCAACCGTGTTCGTTCCCTATTGAGCTAGGATGTAGCTCACCCTATAGACTATACGTCGCAGGTCCACTACTAGTAGCTGCCGAGGCTTCAGGAGACGCTGACCCCAGTGAGTCGGACCTTGCGGCCGGCGAAGAGTTGGAGCCACCTCCAGAGGACTTCTTCTAGAGGACTCCGTTGTGCCACTTTGAGAGATTCTTGGAGAGGTTTTGTACGGCTTGGTATGTCAAGCCTTTATTTTGTTTAAAATCATGTATATAAGGAGTTGAGATTTCTCTTTTGGGACGAACCATTCGTGATGATTGCTATCATCGATGGTTCGGATCGGTTCTCCATTCATGTAGAGGCATGAGGGTAGAACTGTCTTTTGGAGAGTTAATTAACATAGATTTAAATTCCACAATTTCGTTTATTATTTTATTACAATGCTTGATATACCAGTGTTCCGTGCTTAGCTAAGGGCACGGTCAAGATAATCGTGCTGATGGCACGAGTTTCGAGGTGCCGAAATCCGGGCTGTCACAGTTGGTATCAGAGCTATTTTCTTTAGCAATTCTGACAAGGGTTCTTTCGTCAGAATATAGGGGCTTCTGCTAACGAAACTTTAGTTTCAAATGCAGCCGCAAATGTCGTCTAGAGGAAGAGGCCGACCAAGGGGAGGCAATCAAAGAAGTCTACGTAGTGGGGATGGTTACATCTCCCCTACTAATAGAGTGCCTTTAGGAGGTACTGAGGCCCCAGGGGGCAGTAGTAGTAGACAACGGGATGAAGAAGATCGAGATCATCAAGATCAAGATCTAAGAGAACAAGAAAGATTGAGAGAAAGACAAGAAGATAGGGAGGAGCGACAAAGGATGATGCACACTATGGAGACTATGGCAGCTGCCATGGCACAACAAGCCGCATCCTTTGCAGCTCATGCGTCAAGAGAACAGCAGCCACCTACACCACCTGTAGGACCTGCGTTGCCTGTGCCCTCATCATTTACAGAGTTTAGGAGGATGAGACCTCCTTCATTTTCTGGGCAGGCAGACACAATGGCCGCTGAGAACTGGTTGATGGAGATGGAAAAAGTCTTTAGCGTGCTAACTTGCATGGAAGATGAGAGTGTAAGATGGGCAGCTTACATGTTGGATGGGGAGGCTGGGCCTTGGTGGAAGTCCGTGATACGGACTCGGGCTCAGGAGACCCCAGAGTTGCCTTGGACTTGGGAGGAGTTTGTTGAGGAGTTCAACAAACAATATTTTCCAGAAGTGGTGAGGAACCAACTAGAGATACAATTTTTACAGTTAGTACAAGGGAGAATGACAGTGAGAGAATATGGGGTAGAGTTTCTACGACTTGCCTGTTTTGCTCCGGACTACGTCGCTACTGAGGTGATGAAGTCCAAAAGGTTTCAGCAAGGTTTGAAGCCTGAGGTTAGGGGAGGCGTAGCTCCATTTCAACTGAGGACCTATGAAGAGGTCATGAGTAAAGCACTAGTGGTTGAAGAGGAGAACACAAATAGATATCGACAGAGGGAGCAACAGAGAGGAGGAATTGAACAAGGAAGGTCGGGGCACTATGAATCGGTGAACAAAAAGCCGAGGTTCATGGCCCAGAATCAGAGACCACAGTTCCAAGGGGGTTTCGGAAGACCGGCGCAACAGCAACAACAACAACACCAACAGAGGTTTCCATTGCTTGCGTCGGGGAGACCTATTCGCTATGAGAGCCCTGCCATGCCTACTGGCGCCACTATCACACAGGGTTCTCGTACTGTTTCTTCCGCACCTCGGGAGACTTGCGCAAAGTGTGGCAAGCCTCATAGGACGGTGGACTGTAGATCGGGAACTAGGGGCTATTTCCGATGTGGCAAGGTGGGCCACTTGATCAAGGATTGCCCCGAGACGGATAAGAGAAAGACGATTTCAGTTGCAGCACCACGACCAATTCAAGCAAGGAAACCGATCGTCAGGAGAGCTATGATCCTTTGCCAAGGCAGAAGGTGGAATGTGCATGACGTCATCCAAGGTGTGACCCTTTTTAAAATTAAAGGAAATTTCCATTTCGTTAAGATTTTAGATAGAGAGGATCATGCATTAGAAATTATATAGATTCTCTTCTCAATACAAAAAGCTGTATGTAAATTAAGAGTGTAAATTGATGGGTAAATTATTGTATGTATGTATACTATAGGTACTCTAATATATATGAAAAAGGATGTTTCGGTGGATATGACGCTCGAGTGTTGATAGACGCCGGGTCTACCCACTCATTCGTCACTCCACGTTTCGCTAAGAAGATGAAGATTGTTCCAGAGACGTTGGATTTTGTCCTATCTGTGTCTATTCCGACTGGAGAGTTAGTAGACACGGAGTTAGCTTGCAAATCCATCATTGTAGTAGTTCGAGACCTAGAAGTGCATGAACTAGAAGCAAAGTTGATACTGTTAGACATGCAAGGGTTTGATGTGATCCTTGGCATGGACTGGTTGGCGCAGCATTGTGCAACCGTCGATTGCAAGAACAAGGTAGTCATTTTCAGACCCAACACAAGAAGATCATTTCGGTTTCAAGGAGTGAGGTCGTCATCTGTGCCACTGATTTCAGCAGTAAGGGCCGAGAAAATGATCAGAAAGGGTTGCAGTGGATACTTAGCTTTCTTAAAGGAGGATAAGGAAGAAAAGAATGTCATTTCTGAGATAGCAGTTGTGCGAGACTTCGCTGACGTGTTTTCAGAGGAATTGCCTGGATTACCTCCAGAAAGAGAAGTAGAATTCGCCATTGACTTAGCACCAGGAACGGAGCCTATTTCGAAAGCACCTTATAGAATGGCTCCACGAAAGTTAAAGGAATTAAAGGAACAACTACAAGAGCTTATGGACAAGGGGTTTGTTAGACCAAGTGTATCTCCATGGGGAGCACCGGTCTTGTTTGTCAAGAAGAAGGATGGGTCAATGCGACTATGCATTGACTATCGACAATTGAACAAACTCACTGTGAAGAACCGCTACACTTTGCCTAGAATTGACGATCTATTCGACCAACTGCAAGGAGCAAAGTATTTTTCTAAGATCGACCTGAGATCTGGGTATCATCGATTCTTGAGTCAAGGCGAGGACATTCGAAGACAGCGACTTTATGGACACTATGAATTCCTTGTGATGCCGTTTGGATTGACGAATGCTCCGGCGTCGTTTATGGATCTGATGAACCGAGTGTTTAAACCACACTTGGACTCCTGCGTCGTAGTGTTTGTTGATGATATACTGATATACTCCAAATCCAAGACGGAACACGAAGAACATTTGAGGATTGCTCTACAGACGCTACGTGAACACCAATTGTACGCCAAACTCAGCAAGTGTGAGTTTTGGTTGGAAGAGGTTAGCTTTTTGGGACATGTCGTCTCAAAGCATGGTGTCACTGTAGATCCAGCAAAGATAGAAGCAGTAGTCAAATGGGAGCAGCCAAAGACGATGGCGATGTAAGTTTTCTGGGCTTAGCAGGCTATTATCGACGTTTCGTCGAGGGGTTTTCAAAGATATCGGGACCTCTCACAAAGCTGACACGAAAAGATTCAAGGTTTGAGTGGAGTGAGGCATGCGAGAAGAGTTTTCAAGAACTCAAAACGAGACTCACTTCGGCTCCAGTGCTAGCGATTCCTTCAGGCAGTGGAGGATACGCCGTGTACAGCGACGCGTCATACAATGGCCTTGGTTGTGTGCTCAACCAACACAAGAAGGTGATAGCTTACGGATCAAGACAGCTGAAGGAACACGAGAAAAATTACCCGACTCATGACTTGGAACTAGCAGCAGTCATTTTTGCGCTGAAGATTTGGAGACATTACTTGTATGGTGAGACGTTTGAAATTTTCACCGATCATAAGAGCCTCCGATACTTGTTTACAGAAAAGAGCTCAACATGAGAACGGAATTCCTCAAGGACTACGATTGCTCCATACAATACCATCCAGGCAAGGCGAATGTAGTAGCCGATGCATTGAGTCGGAAAGGCTCAGCTCAGTTAGCTTCTTTGATTTTGGGTATGCACCGATGGAAATTATTGGAAGACCTGGCACTCTATGATGCGAACATTGAGTCAAAGGACACTGGATCCTTTTTGGCTAACATATCAGTAAAGCCAGTGATATTCGAGCATATCCACGATCTACAGATGAAAGATCCGACATTAACAAAGATTCATCAAGACGTGAGTGAAGGCATCAGGTCGGACTTCTCAGTAAAAGAAGATGATTCTTTGTTGTTCAAAGGCCGTCTATGCATTCCGAACAACGCCGATCTAAGACGAACGATTCTTGATGAGGCCCATAAGTCAAATTATGCTATCCACCCTGGTAGCACCAAAATGTACCAAGATTTGAAAAAGAACTACTGGTGGAGAGGATTGAAACAAGACGTGGCCGAGTATGTGTCACGATGTTTGACTTGTCAGCAGGTGAAGGTTGATCATAGACATCTGTGGACTATTGCAACCTTTACCAATACCGTAATGGAAGTGGAATCGATCTCAATGGATTTCATTGTTGGATTACCCGTCGCCAGAGACACAATGCCATTTGGGTCGTCGTAGACCGATTGACCAAATCAGCACACTTTTTTCCGTACAATACTACATATACAGCAGGAAGACTGGCAGACTTATACATGAAGGAGATTGTAAGATTACATGGTATTCCAAGCAGCATAGTTTCAGATCGTGATCCACTATATACCTCCAAGTTTTGGAAGAAATTTCAAGAAGGAATGGGAACTCGACTAGACTTTAGTTCAGCTTTCCATCCTCAAACTGATGGGCAGACAGAGCGAGTGAACCAAGTAATAGAAGACATGCTCAGGGCTTGCATGCTTGATATGCAAGGATACTGGGATGAGTATCTACCGATGCTCGAGTTCGCATATAACAACAGTTTCCAAACGAGCATTGGCATGGCACCGTATGAAGCTCTGTATGGACGACGATGTAAATCACCCCTCAATTGGGAGGAAACAGGTGAGAAATTTGTATTAGGACCGAAACTACTTGAAGATAATGCTACCGTCGTCCGAATTATCAGAGAAAGGTTGAAGACAAAGATGTAGTAAAAGGAAAAAGACTAGTATTGACTATAAAGTGGGCGAGCACATCTTTGTAAAAGTGTCACCTATGAAAGGTGTAATGAGATTTGGCAAGAGAGGGAAGTTAAGTCCACGTTATGTTGGACCATTCGAAATTTTAGGACGAGTAGGTGAAGTTGCATATCGCATTGGTTTACCACCGCTATTTGATCGAGTACATAATGTTTTCCACATATCGATGCTCAGAAAGTACGTGAATGATCCGTCTCATGTGTTAGGAAAGCAACCTATAGAGATGTGTGAGGACATGAGCATGATAGAGGAACCAGTGGAAATCTTGGATCGAAAGGAACAAGTACTGCGCACTAAAGTGATTCCCTTAGTGCTTGTTCAGTGGAATAATCACCCAAAAGAAGAGGCTACTTGGGAACGAGAGGCCGATGTGAAAGAACAATATCCAGCCTTGTTTCCAACAACGTGAGAACTTAATGTAAACCACAAACATGTCTGTGAAACCTCCACTATACTTGTAATTCAATGGAAAATTTTGATCCAATTTGATTTGAGGAACAGAATTACACGTACATGATCAAGTATATACAACTCTATGGATGAACCACTTGATGTCATAAACTATCAAAAGAAATCAAAGAAACAAGGAGATTGAAATTCTGCAGAAATTGGGCAAACCGATTAATCGAATTTCAAATCGATTAATCGATTTGGAATCTCGATTAATCGATTTTGTTCGATTAGTCGACTGGCATGTGCCAGTGACTGGAAATTTAAAAGAGAGTTAGAATATACATAGAAGACCAATTTCGATTGATCGAATTGGAATCTCGATTAATCGATTTGGAATTGACTAATCGATTTTGAAATTTCGATTAATCGAATTATATTTCGATTAATCGATTTACTAAAGGGGCTTACGAAAATTTGGAATCAAATGGACGATTTCGACTAATCGAAGTGGATTTCGATTAATCGATTTCGAAATTTCGATTAATCGAAATGGATTCGATTAATCGAATAATTTGAGAAATTCTGGAAAAATTAGAAGTTATAGCACGATTTCGATTAATCGAAATTAAATTCGATTAATCGATTTTGGAATTTCGATTAATCGAAATGGATTTCGATTAATCGACTGGCTCGCGCCAGTGAGCTTAAAAATTTAAAATTTTAATTTGATACGATTTCGATTAATCGAAATGGTTTCGACTAATCGAATTTGACTTTCGATTAATCGATTTGGGAAATCGATTAATCGATTTTACGCGGCTTAACTTAGTTTGAAATCTCGATTAATCGATTCTGGATTTCGATTAATCGAGCCGAGGCCTATATATTAGAAATTAGGGATTTTCTTCCCCATTCGAATCATTTGCACTTTGAGTTTTCGAGCGCCTTTTCTCCTTCTTCTCCGGCCATCCATCCGTGCTAGGGTTTTGGGGTTTCTTCGACGATTCCGGACCAAGATCGCCTATTTTGGATCGAAACTCCACGGTAAACCCTAGATTTATACTTTCCTTTTTCGTTTGAAATAGATAAACCCTAGTTTTCTCAAAATGCCGCCTAAAACTCGTCTATCTTCAAGGAAGGCGACTTCCAAGCTACCGGTTAGGCGTAAGAACGCCGCACCACCACCACCTACCCCATCGCCGGTGAGGACTCCATCACCGTCGGAATCGGAGACCACCTCCGGTTCGACGAGCGCATCTACGCGCGAGTCTTCCCGCGAATCGACCCCCATGCCACCACCACCCACCAATGTCGAACAACCAAATGAATGGTGGGCGGCAAAGACCTTTGAGGTCGAATACAACATCGACCCTACCCTTTTCACCAATCCCGATTATCGGCGAGACCCAATGGGCTCAAATTACCTCCACCAACGCCGGACTCGGCAATTTCTAAAACCAATCCGGGTTCTTACTACCCTAGATTGGTTAGGCTCTTTACCTTGGGCTAACCGTGGCCCTACCGATGATTGCATAATCACCAAGATTGAGGGTCGTCTCTATCGATCACTGTCGCCACATCCACGAGGTAATCGAGTGTTACCTCGATTTCACCCCGAAAACCACTCTTTTCCCACCTTTTGTGGAGGAACCCCGTTTTGAGGAGGTCATGACCCGTATGACCAACGGGAAAAAGGGGTCGGGATCCTCCATCAAGAGGTTGACCTTCCACCTTACATGTGGATGCTTGATTCCATAATCAAGTGTAACCTCTACCGATCAGCGCCACGACCGAAGCGTGGACAAAGTGCAACATGCACTTTACGCTACCTTGTGGCCGGTGGTTGACGCCACGATGGTCATCCTAGAGGGATGAAATACATCAAGGGAAGTTGATGAAGGGCAACATGAGGCCCAAGGAAAATATGCCCTATGCTCGTCTCATATCGAGCATGTTGGAGTGCTACTCACAGCCATCCTACACCATCTCACCTCACGAGGTGAGGGCTACGGATCGCGTGAAGACGTTTACGAAGTCTTCATGGACCCGTAGCTTCAATTTACTAAAGCGGACCCTACCAGCTCCGGGTCCCGCTCCCGCCCCAGCAGCAGCAGTAGCACCGCCACCACCCCCACCACCTCAGCAGGACCCACCGTGGGTGGGGCACACCCTATTCCCGCAGAGCCATCCATGCAGAGGGTTCCCTCCACACCAGCCTCACCGACACCACTGCACACTCCGCGCACACACCCACTTCATCCTACCGACGCGCCTCCACACCCGGTCCTACCATCGAGGGGCGTGTTGGCTCAGATGGAGGCCAACAACGACCGGATGAACCGGATAGACTTTTGATGTTCCACACACACTCACATCTATCCTACCGACTACCGCCGCTACCTTGCCCAGGAGGAGGAGAGGTGACGGGCCGACACCGCCTTCCATCGAGGACCGTCTTCCATCCCACCAGCGCTCCTTCCACATCCACATCTACTCACGACGCCTGTGATGACCCGGCCAGCTCAATGAGACCTTGACCATCGCCACCTGAGATGGTTGCTCTCATTGTATATATGTAGAGTTTTTGTACGCCAACTCTGTTGTGGCCTTGTAAATTTAACTTTTTATATAAATCAAATTTTGTCTCAATCGTCTAATTTTGTTTAAATTATCTCCATTTTTGTATGTGTAACTGCCAAAATACATCTGAGTCTATTGGACATCTTCACCTGTGTGTGGGGAGAGAGAGAGAGAACCATACCGACGAACCTTGGCTTATTTTCGAGGACGAAAATTCCCAAGGTGGGGAGGATGTAATAGCCCGAAAAATCACGCTAAACTATGACCTCGAGATCCGTGCCCGATTGGTCACAAGTTTGACCAATTAGGAGATCAAGAGTTAGTATAGGATGAAATGAACGGACGAGATGTGATAGTTTGAATTATTGCGTGGTGTGTGTTGTAAATATGAAGTCGCATACACCTATTGAGGTGCATGTGCTCAACACACAAACTAGGAGAGGGATAAAAGGGTTTAATAACCCTAAAATAGATATTTGGTAGTTGAGAGAGAAGTAAAGAAGAGAGAGAGAGGAGTAAAGAGGGTGATTAAGCAAGGAGTTATTGTGGGTGATTGGAAGAAGGATTCAAGTATTAAAGAGGCTGATTCAACGCAAGGGATCCGTTAGAACAAAAGCTGGAAACCCTAGCCTTCCAACTATCTGATTGAAATCAACTTGAGATCTATTCAAGGTAAGATTTTTGTAAATAAAATGCATAGATTATAGGGGTTAAGTTGTAGTTGAATGTGGGTCAAAATCATAGGATAATGGCTTAGAAAAATAGAGGAAAAAGTATGGAAAAAGATTGGGAAGAACAGCTCGAAAGGGGCTGAATCTGACAATTTTGATTAATCGAAATTGGGTTTCGATTAATCGAAATTGGCCAGGAAGTTGAAAGGTCAGAGGACCCGATTTGATTAATCGAATTTGATTTGATTAATCGACTTTGATTTTTCGATTTGGGGATCGATTAATCGATGAGAACTCCAGTGGACCCGTGGTTGGAGGAAATGACTTGAGGAAAAATCGACTAATCGAAATGGGATTTCGATTAATCGATTTTAGTTTTCGATTAATCGATTTGGGATCGATTAATCAACTTGTGAAACTCGACTGTTCGAACTGAGAGTCTACTTTGCGAAAAGAAGAATTTCGATTAATCGAAATTGGATTCGATTAATCGAATGAAAACTCGACTGTTCGAACAGTGAAATTACTTTGCGAAAAGAGGAATTTCGATTAATCGAAATTGGATTCGATTAATCGAATGAAAACTCGACTGTTCGAATAGTGAAATTACTTTGCGAAAAGGGGAATTTCGATTAATCAAATTACTTGATTAATCGATATTGATTCGATTAATCGATTTTGGAAATCGATTAATCGAATCAGATTCGATTGATCGATTTTGGAGTTCGATTAATCGACTGACATGAATTATGTTGACTTTTGGGTTTGACTTTAAGATTCTTGGAGGGTCTTATACCTTCTTTATTGCATCCTTTGTGATGTGTTTTACCTGTTATATGGTATTATAGGTGTGCGTGTGGACTAGTGCACAAGGAGCCACGTGGGACCTTGATGCATTGAACAAATGAAGACTTGAGGTAGGGAACACCTTGAACATGTACTTTATTTTATAAGAGCATGTATGTAGTGATATAGAACTCAATTCAAATGTCTATTTCTTAAGAGTTTGTGAAAAGTGTGTGTGTGTGACACCCATAAGAGTAATCATAATGAGCCATCCCCAGGGGATGAAGAAGTAAAGAGATAAGAGCATCAGGTATGATGCAAGTAAATGGATACATCCCAGGGATGTATCCAAGGATTGAATCATGTTTGATAGGGCCTAACTGATATAAGATAGCACAATTACACGGTGAATAACTATATGTAAGGCACCGATATTTTTGTTATTTGAGGTTTGATAGGGTACCCAAGCGTGGCGGGATATCCCACACCGCGGCGGGATATCCATGACCGATCTGGCGGCGAAACCGTAGGCGGTCTGAGGCTTATCCGTACATAGTAAGCACACCCCAGGGGTGTTGATTGAGAAAAGTGAAACCCCGCCACCAATCCCCAGGGGAAAGGGGCTTGGGTACTATTAGTATTCCCAGGGAATACGGTTAAAACTGTCTATATAGATGACGATGATGAGTATCTCGTCGGGGCTCGATCTTATATATTGCTCGGGGATTACTTAAGTTGAAAGTTTAAGTTTTGCTTTAGGCCTTCTCAGCATCATTCATGAGTAAATGAAAATATAAGAAATCAACAGTAAAACGAAATGCTTTTTAACTGTTCATTAACAACTGCATAGATACATCATGCATGGCATATCATGGAATATATGTGAGTTATAATTTATATGTTCAACCGTGTTCGTTCCCTATTGAGCTAGGATGTAGCTCACCCTATAGACTATACGTCGCAGGTCCACTACTAGCAGCTGCCGCGGCTTCAGGAGACGCTGATCCCGGCGAGTCGGACCTTGCGGCCGGTGACGAGTTGGAGCCACCTCCAGAGGACTTCTTCTAGAGGACTCCGTTGTGCCACTTTGAGAGATTCTTGGAGAGGTTTTGTACGGCTTGGTATGTCAAGCCTTTATTTTGTTTAAAATCATGTATATAAGGAGTTGAGATTTCTCTTTTGGGACGAACCATTCGTGATGATTGCTATCATCGATGGTTCGGATCGGTTCTCCATTCATGTAGAGGCATGAGGGTAGAACTGTCTTTTGGAGAGTTATTTAACATAGATTTAAATTCTGCAATTTCGTTTATTATTTTATTACAATGCTTGATATACCAGTGTTCCGTGCTTAGCTAAGGGCACGGTCAAGATGATCGTGCTGATGGCACGGGTTTCGGGGTGCCGAAATTCGGGCTGTCACAGGTAAAGTCTATACTACTGATCCAAGATCACAGAGATGTATGATTAACATCTCATGAGTGCATGATTAACACTCACACCTCAGATAGTGATAGAACTTAACTCAGAGAAGGCAGTAATTAGATTAGAATCACCATTACAGATATGAAATTATAGGGCATGATTAGCTCCTAGATCTCAAATTGTAATCGGAGTATATCCATATCGATAATAACATCAGGGTCATTAAAACAATCTCACATCTCAACCTGTAGATATGTATTATTATAAATGAACACTTCGGATGGGATTTAGTAAAACTAGCCACACATGATAAAAATAAATGATAAAATAAAGATAGAAATTTAAAATGACATTAAAATACCGTAAAGAATTTCAACAAAATTCACAAAAGCTTTAATCTAACCCGGTACAATCCTTCTTCAAATGCAAAAATTAAACTAATCTAGGACCTAAAACTAGTAAATGAAAAGAACAATGCTAAGGAAAATAAAAACTCTCCAAAGGGAGAGATTCTTGACCCTAACTCTAATTTTTCCTTAAATAGGGTCTAATTTCGAAACCCAACTTTCTCTCCAATTTTGAGCTTTAAAAATATAAAGATTCGGTCCAAACTTTATTGATCGAGTCTGTTGCTCGATCCATCGAGTTTCCCAAATTTTCGTGAAACTCGACCCAACTCTTCAACAGACACAGTCTCAGTATTTTGATAATAACTTTTTATCCTGATGTCGGATTGATGAGATTCTTATGGCGTTGGAAAGAAGACAACGAGCCCTACAACTTTGGTGTTTTAGAAATTTCGCGAATCTGATGTTTTAATAGTCAAAATTAAGCTTCAAGTCGGGATAAGTTTTAGATGATCTAAGGTTGCACGAATTTGACGATATATTCTGAACTCTTGAGTTATTTTTTGCTCAACATATCTCCAGACCTGTAAATCACTAAAATTATATAAAATATATTAAATAGCCTTCATCAAGTGGCTAAATATATGTTTTAGGGTGTGAAATATGATCATATTTCACACCTCATCAGATGGGCTTCAAGTGATTTTCAATCGCTATTTTAGCAATTTTGGGATTTATAACGTCTCTGCTGGAGATTCTCTCAGCGGATGAAATAAAAAAAATATCTCTATCATTTGATTCAAAGCAGACAAATATCATCTTATCTTAAATTGATGATTAGCATGTGGATTTCATACATTATTAATTTTTTTTTATGATAATTGTTTTTTCAATTGAACGACATTGAATAAAAAGAAGGAAATAGTTTATAAATCTTGGAATCATGAGCATTAAACTAGAAAATAACTATGTGATCCGTATACAATAGCCAATTGAGAGAGTACTAGTTTTTACACAAAACTAGAAAAACTTGCAAGAAGGTTAAAACTAATCTTTTAATGTGGTTGAATTAAGGAATATCCCATCAAAATTCCTCTGCGAGTAAACCCGTAGGAACACTTAATATTAGCCACAACTAGTCGGGCTTCAAAAGTTTCAAATAAAATATTTCATTCAACTCTAAAATTATATTCCAGCACTAACGGCCTTTAAATAAGCTTTTACAATGCATAAAATTATAAATCCTAGTCTAACACTAAATTCATAATTTTCCTAAAAGAATAATAAAATCCTAAAATAATAAGGAAACTAATCCTATTTCTAATTAAAAAAAATAAATTCTATTTATAAAATAAAATAATAAAAGAAACTAATCCTAATTCAACTAAGAGTCTTGAAATTTGTCACTTCCAATGCAGCTGTCAAAAATTGGCCATAACTTATTTAATAATTATAGGAATTGAGGCTCCTTGAAAAGCTACTTTAATAAGTTTTTAAATAAGATCAATCTAGCATCAATCCAACGTCGTTTGACACTTTAAAATAAGTCAAATATAAGAATACCGGCCGCGTCCATATAGTATGCTTTTGAACAATTTTTTTATTTATTTATAAGAATACCATACGCTAGATTTGATATGGAATCAATAATGGGATCAAAAAGTCAAAAATCCACCCATACCAGCCAAAATGTATCCGGTATGAAAATAGATAAATAGCATGGTTAGCATACAATGAGTGTCCACTCATCATGGGTGGACATAACAGTCCACCCATGATGAGTCTTTATGATTACATGACGTGCACGAAATTTCCATGCATGGAAGTCCGCAAAGATCACCCTGGCTGCTTTAATGCAGATTGATGAGTGGACACCCATTGTACCCATTGTAGACTAACTCAACAGCAAAAATGTCCTGTGGACCATTTATTATTATTATTATTTTAAATTATTAAATTATTTTCCCAATTTTTTAAAATGAAAAGACAAATACAATAGGAAGTTTAGCTTTAGCATGCTTAATTTGGTGCTTTGCCTAGTGAACTGACAATGCTGAAGTTACTTATGTGATTAAATAGCTTTAAATTATATTATTGTATGTAGTTTATAAATAAATAAATAAATAAATAAATTAAAAAAAATAAAAATAGTAGCTCATCCTACCCTTTGCAGTAGGATTCGGGAGATTTGAAGATCACGATAACAAGATCTGTGGTGTGAAAGATTGGGGTCAAAAATAATATATCTATCATGTAATTAAAATACAATCTAACACCATAAAATAGTTAAAACTGATTTTAGATATTTACATGATAAGTTTTCATCTTAAGACATTTTTGAATCACAAGCCAGATAAGTTTTTTCGATGAGATCTTCGACCTGCAAAATTTTGAATAAGATCCTTTGAATCACACAGTAGAATTGATGAAAGCACAAATCACGTGCCCCAATGCAGTGACCAGTTCCAAATCATCATTTGAAATGTGCCGGTTCCCTTAGGCTGTGTCTAGGTTTTCAAGCCAAAGATTGTCTCTTTGGATCCGATGGTGAGTTATAGGCTGTGTATGGCATTGCTCTTAGGAAGAGTAGAAAAAAACACCTTGTTGTAAATGTGACAGCCCGGATTTCGGCACCCCGAAACCCGTGCCATCAGCACGATCATCTTGACCGTGCCCTTAGCTAAGCACGGAACACTGGTATATCAAGCATCAAAAGTATTATAAATGAAATTGCGGAATTTAAATCTATATTAATTAACTTTCCAAAAGACAGTTCTACCCTCATGCCTCTACATGAATGGAGAACCGATCCGAACCATCGATGATAGAAATCATCACGGATGGTTCGTCCCAAAAGAATAATCCAAAACCTTATATACATGGTTTTAACAAAATCAAGGCTTGACATACCAAGCGGTACAAAACTCTCTGTAAAATCCCTCAAAGTGGCACAACGGAGTCCTCTAGAAGAAGTCCTCTGGAGGTGGCTCCAACTCTTCGCCGGCCGCAAGATCCGACTCACGGGATCGGCTCTCAAGCCGCTGCTTGCTAATAGTGGACTGCGACGATAGTCTATAGGGTGAGCTACATCCTAGCTCAATAGGGAACAAACACCGAACATATAAATTATAACTCACATATATTCTATGATATGTCATGCATGATGTATCTATGCAGTTGTTGATGAAACAGCTAAAAAGCATTTCGTTTTACTGTTGATTACTTATATTTTCATTTGCTCATGAATAATGCTGAAAAGGCCTAAAGCAAAACTTAAACTTTCAACTTAAATACTCCCCGAGCAATATAGCATCGAGCCCCGATGAGATACCCTTCATCGTCATCTATATAGACAGTTTTAATGTATTCCCTGAATACCATACAGTACCAAGCCCTTTCCCCGGGATTGGTGGCGGGTTTCACTTGTCTCAATCAACACTGGGTGTGCACTATGTACGGATAAGCCTCCGACCGCCTACGGTTTGCCACCAGACGGTCACGTGGATATCCCGCCGTGTCTGTGGATATCCCGCCACGCCGGTGGGTAACCTATCAAACCTCAAATAACAAAATATCGTGCCTTACATATAGTTATTCACCGTAAGTGTGCTATTTTATATCGCTTAGGCCCTATCAACATGATTCAATCCTTGGATACATCCTCGATGTATCCATTTACTTGCATCACACCTGGTGCTCTTATCTCTTTACTTCTTCATCCCCTGGGGATGGCTCGTTAGTTTACTCTCATGAATATCACACACACACACTTTTCACAATTCTTAAGAAATATATTTGAATGGAAATCGATATCACTACATACATGCTCTTGTAAAATAAAGTACATGTTCAAGGTGTTCCCTACCTCAAGTCTTCACTTGATCAATGCATCAAGGTCCCACGTGACTCCTTGTGCACTAGTCCACACGTATCACCTATGGTACCATATCACAGGTGAAACACATCACAAAGGATGCAATAAAGAAGGTATAAGATCCCCCAAGAATCTTAAAGTCAAACCAAAAGTCAACATAGTTTACTACTCGAATTCCAAAATCGATTAATCGAATCTGATTCGATTAATCGATTTCCAAAATCGATTAATCGAAAGTCAATATCGATTAATCGAAGCAATTTCGATTAATCGAAATTCTCCTTTTCGCAAAGTCCATTCTCAGTTCGAACAGTCGAGTTTTCATTCGATTAATCGAATCCAATTTCGATTAATCGAAATTCTTCTTTCAAGAAAGCAAATTTCCATCGTCAACAATGAGTTTTCATTCGATTAATCGAATCCAATTTCGATTAATCGAAATCCTTCTTTTCGCAAAGTAGACCCTCAGTTCGAACAGTTGAGTTTCACAAGTTGATTAATCGATTCCAAATCGATTAATCGAAAACCAAAAATCGATTAATCGAATCCCATTTCGATTAGTCGATTTTTCCTCAAGTCATTTCCTTTAACCCCTGGGGTCCACTGGAGGTTCTCAGTCGATTAATCGATTCCCAAATCGATTAATCGAAATCCAAAGTCGATTAATCGAAATTCAATTCGATTAATCAAATCGGGTCCTCGACTCTTCAACTTCTCGCCAATTTCGACATCAAACCCAATTTCGATTAATCGAAATTGTCGATTCAAATTTCTTTCAGTCGTTTCTTCCCAATCTTTTCCATACTTTTCTTCTATTTTTCTAAGCCATTATCCTATGATTTAACCACATTTTAACCGCAACTTAACCCTATAATCTATGCATCTTATTTACAAAATTTTACCTTAACTAGATCTCGAGTTGATTTCAAATCAAATGGTTGGAAGGCTAGGGTTCGACTTTGGTTTCTAACGATTCCTCGTCAAATCCGGCCTCTTTAATGCTTGAATCCTTCTTCCAATCACCCACAATAACTCCTCTCTTACTCCTCTCTCTTTCTCTCTCTTCTTTACTTCTCTCAACCACCTAAACATGAAAGTTAGGGTTTTCAACCCTTTTTATCTTATCTCTTTTCTCGGTGTGGAGCACATACACACCCATCAGTGTATGCTACTCTACACACTCCTCTATCTCTCCACTCTTCTACACTGGTTCACACATCACATCCGCTCACCTCACCCTAAGTTCATCAAGGAACTATCTCATGGTCAAACCTAAGACCAATCGGACACGAATCCCGAGGTCATAGTTCAACGAAAATTTTCGGGCTATTACATCCTCCCCACCTTGGGAATTTTCGTCCTCGAAAATCACCCAAAGGTGTGGTGGTCTGCAGTCTCCCCCCCCCCCCGCACACTCGGAGGTGAGGTGGTCTATCACTTAGCACACACGCGAGTACATGGACATAGGCAATCAATGAACCATATTTAACAGTAACAGAAATTGTATATATGAAAAAAAATCAAAAGTTACAATAGTTACTGAAATGGGGACCACAACAGAAAAAATTACAATGGTTCACCCCTATACAAAAAATGTACAATGCACAAAAACAAAACAAAACTACGGCAGTCAGGCCGGCCATGTGGATCGGTCAAGCTGCCGTTCGACGGAGTCGGATCTGCCACGGGTGGCTGGATGGCTGGTGGCGGTAGCGGATGAAAGTCTCATCGATCATGCTGTGGAATCGCAGTCGGCTGCAGAGGTGGAATGGTAGTGGAAGTAGATGGTGGCTGCGTCGTCGTCGATGGTGGTGGGGGTGCGGCGGAAGTAGAAGCACCGGCATCATGTAATTGCATCCTAAAGACCGGGCCCTGATGAAAGGCTGTGGTGCCGGCGGTCCATTCTTCTTCGCGGGCCAGCATATCCATGTAGGTGTGAGGGTAGATGAACTTGAGGGTGTGAAACATGAGGAAATCAATTCTCCTGTTTATCCTCTCGTTATTCAAGGCCCATTCTCGCCAACACGCCTCTATGGTAGGACTGCCGGATGGAGCGGCCGGTAGGATGAGGTGGGTGTCGCGGCGTGAGTAGCAGTGGTGTCTGGTGAGGCTGGGGTGTGGAGGGAACCTCTCACGATATGGCTCAGGCAGGTGTGCCCCACCCTCAAGTGGGTCCTGTGAGGTGGTGGGGTGGTGGCGGTGCCACGCTGCCACTTGGGCGGGAGCGGGACCCGAGCTGGTAGGGTCCGCTTAGGTTAGAAGCACGGGTCCATGAAGACTTTGTGAACGTCTTCACGCGATCCGTAGCCCTCACCTCGTGAGGTGAGATGGTGTAGGATAGCTCGTTGGAGTAGCACTCCAACATGCTCGAGATGAGCCGAGCATAGGGCATCTTTTCCTTGGGCCTCATGTTGCCCTTCATCAACTTGCCCTTGATGTACCTCATCCCTTCTAGGATGACCTTGGTAGCATCAAACCATCGGCCACAGAAGGCCGCGTAAAGTGCATGTTGCACTTTGTCCACGCTCCGTGTCGTGGGCGCATCGGGTAAAGGTTGCATTTGATTATGGAGTCGAGCATCCACATGTAGGGTGGAAGATCAACCCTCTTGATGGAAGTGCCCGACCCCTTCTTGCCATTTGTCATGAGTGTCATGACTTCCTCAAATCGGGGGTCTCCCACAAAGGGTGGAAACAGGGTAGTCTCGGGGGTGAACTCGAGGTAGCACTCGAGCACCTCATGAATGTGACGCCGAGTGATCGTGTAGAGACGACCCTCGATCTTGGTGATGATGACGGTAGGGGCCATTGGTTAGCCCTTGGTAGAATAATCTCACCAATCTAGGGTAGTAGGAACCCGGATTGGTTTGAGAAGATTGCCGAGACCGGCATTATTTATGTAGTTTGAGCCCATTGGGTCTCGCCTTGCACATCGGGATCGGTGAAAAGAGTAGGGTCGATGGTATATTCGACCTCAAAGGTCTTGGCAGCCCACCATTCATTTGGTTGCTCGACATTGGTGGGTGGCGGTGGCATGGGGGTGGATTCGCGGGAAGACTCACAGAGAGCGCGCTTCGTCCGAACCGGAGGTGGTCTCATTCGACGGTGAAGGAGTCCCCACCGGCGATGGGGTAGGTGGAGGTGGTGCGCGTTCTACGCCTAACCGCAACTTAGAAGTTGCCTTCTTCGAGGATAAACGGGTTTTGGCGGCATTCTTAGAAAAACTAGGGTTTATCTAGTTCAACTTGAAGGAAAAGCGAAGTTAGGGTTTTTACGCGGTTTTGGATGTGAATGTGGGCGAATCGACGGAAAATCGCAACCCTAGAGCGCCGGATGGTTGGAGAAGAAAGAGGAAGACGAAGAGCCCAAAATCCCAAAGCAAATGATTTCGAATGGGGAAGAAAATCCCCAATTTTATATATATAGGCTCCGGCTCGATTAATCGAAATTTTGTTTCGATTAATCGAAATTTAAAACTAGGTTAAGCCGCGTAAAATCGATTAATCAATTTCCCAAATCGATTAATCGAAATCGTGTCTGTTTAAAATTTTAAATTTTTGAGCTCACTGGCGCTTGCCAGTCAATTAATCGAAATTCATTTCGATTAATCGAAATCCCAAAATCGATTAATCGAACTTAGTTTCGATTAATCGAAATCGTGCTACAACTTCTAATTTTTTCCAAAATTTCTTAAGTATTCGATTAATCGAAATCCATTTCGATTAATCGAAATCGCAGAACCGATTAATCGAAAACCACTTCGATTAATCGAAGTTGTCCATTCGACTTTAATTTGTTCCTAGTCCTTTAAGTAACTCGATTAATCGAAAATCCAATTCGATTAATCGAAATTATAATTCGATCAGTCGAAATTTCATTCTATGTACATTCGAACTCTAACTTTCATTTCCAGTCACTGGCACATGCCAGTCGACTAATCGAACAAAATCGATTAATCGAAATTCCAAATCGATTAATCGATTTGAAATTCGATTAATCGATTTTGCCCTATTTCTACAAAATTTCAATCTCTTTCTTTCTTTTACTATTTTTGACAATTTATGACAGATTGGATTCAAAATTTCCATTGAATTTCAAGCATAGTGGAGATTTCACAAACATGTTCGTGATTTACATTGAATTTTCACGTTGGAAACAAAAGGTGGATATTGTTCTCTCACATCCCCTCTCGTTCCCAAGTAGCCTCTTCTTTTGGATGATTGTTCCACCGAACAAGCACTAAGGGAATTACTTTAGTGCGCAGTACTTGTTCTTTTCGATCCAAAATCTCCACTGGTTCCTCTATCATGCTCATGTCCTCACACATCTCTATAGGTTGCTTCCCTAACACATGAGACGGATCATTCACGTACTTCCTGAGCATCGATATGTGGAAAACGTTATGCACTCGATCAAATAGCGGTGGTAATCCAATGCGATATGCAACTTCACCTACGCGTCCCAAAATTTCAAATGGTCCAACATAACGTGGACTTAACTTCCCTCTCTTGCCAAATCGCATTACACCTTTCATAGGTGACACTTTTACAAACACGTGCTCACCCACTTTGTAGTCAACACTAGTTCGCTTCATGTCGGCGTAACTTTTCTGTCGACTCTGTGCTGTCTTCAACCTTTCTCTGATAATTCGAACGACGGTAGCATTATCTTCAAGCAGCTTTGGTCCTAATACAAATTTCTCACCTGTTTCCTCCCAATTGAGGGGTGACTTGCATCGTCGTCCATACAGAGCTTCATACGGTGCCATGCCAATGCTCGTTTGAAAACTGTTATTATATGCGAACTCGAGCATCGGTAGATACTCATCCCAGTATCCTTGCATATCAAGCATGCACGCCCTGAGCATGTCTTCTATTACTTGATTCACTCATTCTCGTCTGTCATCCATCAGTTTGAGGATGGAAAGCTGAACTAAAGTCTAGTCGTGTTCCCATTCCTTCTTGAAATTTCTTCCAAAACTTGGACGTATATAGTGGATCACGATCTGAAACTATGCTGCTTGGAATACCATGTAATCTTACAATCTCCTTCATGTATAAATCTGCCAGTCTTCCTGCTGTATATGTAGTATTGTACGGCAAAAGTCCGATTTGGTCAATCGATCTACGACGACCCAAATGGCATTGTGTCTCTGCGCGATGGGGTAATCCAACAATGAAATCCATTGAGATCGATTCCACTTCCATTACGGTATTGGTAAAGGTTGCAATAGTCCATAAGATGTCTATGATCAACCTTCACTTGTCGACAAGTCAAACATCGTGACACATACTCGGCCACGCCTCTTGTTTGATCCTCTCCACCAGAAATTCTTTTTCAAATCTTGGTACATTTTGGTGCTACCAGGGTGGATAGCATAATTTGACTTATGAGCTTCATCAAGAATCGTTCGTCTTAGATCGACATTGTCCGGAATGCAGAGACGGCCTTTAAACAACAAAGAACCATCTTCTTTTTCTGAGAAGTCCGACCTAATGCCTTCACTCACGTCTTGATGAATCTTTGTGCAACTGGATCTTTTATCGTAGATCGTGGATATGCTCAAATATCAACGGCTTCTTGATATGTTAGCCAAAAAGGATCGATGTCCTTTGACTCAATGTTCGCATCATAGGTTGCCAAGTCTTCCAATAATTTCCATCGGTGCATACCCAAAATCAAAGAAGCTAACTGAGCTGAACCTTTTCGACTCAATGCATCGGCTACTACATTCGCCTTGCCTGGATGGTATTGTATAGAGCAATCGTAATCCTTGAGGAATTCCATCCATCCATCTCATGTTGAGCTCTTTCTGTGTAAACACGTATCGGAGGCTCTTATGATCGGTGAAAATTTCAAATGTCTCACCATACAAGTAATGTCTCCAAATCTTCAGCGCAAAAATGACTGCTGCTAGTTCTAAGTCATGAGTCGGGTAATTTTTCGTGTTCTTTCAACTGTCTTGATCCGTAAGCTATCACCTTCTTGTGTTGGTTGAGCACACAACCAAGGCCATTGTATGACGCGTCGCTGTACACGGCGTATCCTCCACTGCCTGAAGGAATTGCTAACACTGGAGCCGAAGTGAGTCTCGTTTTGAGTTCTTGAAAACTCTTCTCGCATGCCTCACTCCACTCAAACCTTGAATCTTTTCGTGTCAACTTTGTGAGAGGTCCTGATATCTTTGAAAAACCCTCTAAACGTTGATAATAGCCTCGCTAAGCCCGAAAACTTGGACATCGGTCCATCGTTTTGGTTGTTGCTCCCATTTAACTATCGCTTCTATCTTTCGGATCTCTGGTGACACCATGCTTTGAGACGACATGTCCCAAAAGCTAACTTCTTCCAACCAAAACTCACACTTGCTGAGTTTGGCGTACAGTTGGTGTTCACGTAGCGTCTGTAGAGCAATACTCAAATGTTCTTCGTGTTCCGTCTTGGATTTGGAGTATATTAGTATGTCATCAACAAACACTACAACGCAGGAGTCCAAGTGTGGTTTAAACACTCGGTTCATCAGATCCATAAATGACGCTGGAGCATTCGTTAATCCAAACGGCATCACAAGGAATTCATAGTGTCCATACCGCAGTCCGGAAAGTGTCTTCAGATGTCCTCGACTTTAACTCAAGAATCGATGATACCCGGATCTCGTGTCGATCTTAGAAAATACCTTGCTCCTTGCGGTTGGTGAATAGATCGTCTATTCTAGGCAAAGGGTAGCGGTTCTTCAGGAGTTTGTTCAATTGCCGATAGTCAATGCATAGCCGCATTGACCCATCTTTCTTCTTGACAAACAAGACCGGTGCTTCCCATGGAGACACGCTCGGTCTAACAAACCCCTTGTCCATTAGTTCTTGTAGTTATTCCTTCAACTCCTTTAACTCAGCG
This sequence comes from Chloranthus sessilifolius, assembly GCA_021018995.1. Classification (NCBI taxonomy): domain Eukaryota; kingdom Viridiplantae; phylum Streptophyta; class Magnoliopsida; order Chloranthales; family Chloranthaceae; genus Chloranthus; species Chloranthus sessilifolius. Next base: position 956,650 of record CM037586.1, on the reverse strand, counting down.
GGAGCCATTCTATAAGGTGCTTTCGAAATAGGCTCCGTTCCTGGTGCTAAGTCAATGGCGAATTCTACTTCTCTTTCTGGAGGTAATCCAGGCAACTCTTCTGGAAACACGTCCAAGTTTCGCTGGCTACGATCTCGAAAATGACATTCTTTTCTTCCTTGTCCTCCTTTAAGAAAGCTAAGTATCCACTGCAACCCTTTCTGATCATCTTCTTGGCCCTCATCTTACGAGATCATTAGTACGATGGCGACCTCACTCCTTGAAACCGAAATGATCTTCTTGTGTTGGGTCCGAAAATGACTACCTTGTTCGCACAATCTTTGCGCCAACCAAATCCATGCCAAGGATCACATCAAACCCTTGCATGTCTAACAGTATCAACTTTGCTTCCAATTCATGCACTTCTAGGTCTCGAACTTCTACAATGATGGATTTGCAAGCTAACTCCGTGTCTACTAACTCTCCAGTCGGAATAGACACAGATAGGACGAAATCCAACGTCTCTGGAACAATCTTCATCTTCTTAGCGAAACGTGGAGTGACGAATGAGTGGGTAGACCCGGGGTCTATCAATACTCAAGCGTCATATCCACCGAAACATCCTTTTTCATATATATTTAAAGTACCTATAGTATACACACACACATACAATAATTTACACATTAATTTACACCCTCAATTTACATACAGCTTTTGGTATTGAGAAAAGAATCTATATAATTTCCTAATGCATGCTTCTTCTCTATCTAAAGTTTTAACGAAAAGAAAATTTTCTTTAATTTTAAAAGGAATCTCACCTTGGATGACATCATGCACGTTCCCTGCTTCCTGAGCAGTGACTGCATAGGCTCTCCCCTGAACGACCGGTTTCCTTGCTTGAATTGGTCGTGGTCTTAATCAAACCGTTTTCTTTTATCGTCTGGCAATCCTTGATCAAGTGGCCCACCTTGCCACATCGGAAACAACCCCTAGTTCCCAATCTACAGTCCACTGTTCTATGAGGCTTGCCACACTTTGCGCAAGTCTCCCGAGGTGCGGAAGAAACAGTACGAGAACCCTGAGTAACAGTGGCGCCAGTAGACATGGCAGGGCTCTCATAGCGAATAGGTCTCCCCGACGCAAGTAATGGAAACCTCTGTTGGTGTTGTTGTTATTCTTTGTTGTGCTTGTCTTGAAACCCCTTGAAGCTGTGGTCTCGATTACGGTCCATGAACCTCGGCTTTTTGTTCACGGTTCATAGTCGCGTTTCTTCCTTGTTCATTTCCTCCTCTCTGCTCCCTCGCCGATATCTATTATTGTTCTCCTCTTCTGACCAACGCCTTGCTCATGACCTCTTCATAGGTCCTCGGTTGAAATGGAGCTACGCCTCCCCTAACCTCGGGCTTCAAACCTTCGAAACCTCTTGGACTTCATCACCTCGAGCGACGTAGTCCGGAGCAAAACGGGCAAGTCGTAGAAACTCTACCCCGTATTCTCTCACTGTCATTCTCCCTTGTACTAACTGCAAAAATTGTATCTCAAGTTGATTCCTCACCACTTTCGGAAAATATTGTTTGTTGAACTCCTCAACAAACTCCTCCCAAGTCCATGGCAACTCTGGGGTCTCCTGAGCCCGAGTCCGTATCACGGACTTCCACCAAGGCCCAGCCTCCCCATCCAACATGTAAGCTGCCCATCTTACACTCTCATCTTCCGTGCAAGTTAGCACGCTAAAGACTTTCTCCATTTCCATCAGCCAGTTCTCAGCGGCCATTGTGTCTGCCTGCCCAGAAAATGAAGGAGGTCTCATCCTCCTAAATTCTGTAAAAGATGAGGGCAAAGGCAACGCAGGTCCTACAGGTGGTGTAGGTGGCTGCTGTTCTCTTGATGCATGAGCTGCAAAGGATGCGGCTTGTTGTGCCATGGCAGCTGCCATAGTCTCCATAGTGTGCATCATCCTTTGTCGCTCCTCTCTATCTTCTTGTCTTTCTCTCACTCTTTCTTGCTCTCTTAGATCTTGATCCTGATGATCTCGATCCTCTTCCTCCTGTTGTCTGCTACTACTGCCCCCTGGGGCCTCGTTACCTCCTAAAGGTACTCTGTTTGTAGGAGAGATGTAACCATCTCCACTACGTAAACTCCTTTGATGGCCTCCCCTTGGTCGGCCTCTCCCTCTAGCTGACATTGCGGCTGCATTTGAAACTAAAGTTTCGTTAGCAGAAGCCCCTATGTTCTGACGAAAGAACCCTTGTCAGAATTGCTAAAAGAAAATAGCTCTGATACCAACTGTGACAGCCCGGATTTCGGCACCCCGAAACCCGTGCCATCAGCACGATCATCTTGACCGTGCCCTTAGCTAAGCACGGAACACTGGTATATCAAGCATCAAAAGTACTATAAATGAAATTGCGGAATTTAAATCTATATTAATTAACTTTCCAAAAGACAGTTCTACCCTCATGCCTCTACATGAATGGAGAACCGATCCGAACCATCGATGATAGAAATCATCACGGATGGTTCGTCCCAAAAGAATAATCCAAAACCTTATATACATGGTTTTAACAAAATCAAGGCTTGACATACCAAGCCGTACAAAACTCTCTGTAAAATCCCTCAAAGTGGCACAACGGAGTCCTCTAGAAGAAGTCCTCTGGAGGTGGCTCCAACTCTTCGCCGGCCGCAAGATCCGACTCGCCGGGATCAGCGTCTCCTGAAGCCGCGGCAGTTGCTAATAGTGGACCTGCGACGTATAGTCTATAGGGTGAGCTACATCCTAGCTCAATAGGGAACAAACACTGCTGAACATATAAATTATAACTCACATATATTCTATGATATGTCATGCATGATGTATCTATGCAGTTGTTGATGAAACAGTTAAAAAGCATTTCGTTTTACTGTTGATTACTTATATTTTCATTTGCTCATGAATAATGCTGAAAAGGCCTAAAGCAAAACTTAAACTTTCAACTTAAATAATCCCCGAGCAATATAGCATCGAGCCCCGACGAGATACCCTTCATCGTCATCTATATAGACAGTTTTAATGTATTCCACGAATACCATAATTACCCAAGCCCTTTCCCGGGATTGGTGGCGGGTTTCACTTGTCTCAATCAACACAGGGTGTGCTTACTATATCTGGATAAGCCTCCGTGACCTTTGGCCTACGGTTTCGCCGCCGTATCGGTCACGGATATCCTGCCGTGTCAGTCGTGGATATCCCGCCACGTCGGTGGGGTAACCTATCAAACCTCAAATAACAAAAATATCGGTGCCTTATATATAGTTATTCACCGTGTAAATGCGCTATCTTATATCAGTTAGGCCCTATCAAACATGATTCAATCCTTGGATACATCCCTGGGATGTATCCATTTACTTGCATCACACCTGATGCTCTTATCTCTTTACTTCTTCATCCCCTGGGGATGGCTCGTTAGTTTACTCATGAATATCACACACACACACTTTTCACAATTCTTTAAGCAGTAATATATTTGAATGGAAATCGATATCACTACATACATGCTCTTGTAAAATAAAGTACATGTTCAAGGTGTTCCCTACCTCAAGTCTTCACTTGATCAATGCATCAAGGTCCCACGTGACTCCTTGTGCACTAGTCCACACGTATCACCTATGGTACCATATCACAGGTGAAACACATCACAAAGGATGCAATAAAGAAGGTATAAGATCCCCCAAGAATCTTAAAGTCAAACCAAAAGTCAACATAGTTTACTACAGTCGATTAATCGAATTCCAAAATCGATTAATCGAATCTGATTCGATTAATCGATTTCCAAAATCGATTAATCGAAAGTCAATATCGATTAATCGAAGCAATTTCGATTAATCGAAATTCTCCTTTTCGCAAAGTCCATTCTCAGTTCGAACAGTCGAGTTTTCATTCGATTAATCGAATCCAATTTCGATTAATCGAAATTCTTCTTTTCGCAAAGCAAATTTACTGTTCGAACAGTCGAGTTTTCATTCGATTAATCGAATCCAATTTCGATTAATCGAAATCCTTCTTTTCGCAAAGTAGACCCACTGTTTGAACAGTTGAGTTTCACAAGTTGATTAATCGATTCCAAATCGATTAATCGAAAACCAAAATCGATTAATCGAAATCCCATTTCGATTAGTCGATTTTTCCTCAAGTCATTTCCTTTAACCCCTGGGGTCCACTGGAGGTTCTCAGTCGATTAATCGATTCCCAAATCGATTAATCGAAATCCAAAGTCGATTAATCGAAATCCAATTCGATTAATCGAAATCGGGGTCCTCTGACTCTTCAACTTCCTGGCCAATTTCGACATCAAACCCAATTTCGATTTAATCGAATTGTCGATTCAAATTTCTTTCGATGTTCTTCCCAATCCTTTTCCATACTTTTCTTCTATTTTTCTAAGCCATTATCCTATGATTTAACCCACATTTTACTGCAACTTAACCCCTATAATCTATGCATCTTATTTACAAAAATTTTACCTTAACTAGATCTCGAGTTGATTTCAAATCAAATGGTTGGAAGGCTAGGGTTCCAGCTTTGGTTTCTAGCATTTCCTTGCGTCAAATCCGGCCTCTTTAATGCTTGAATCCTTCTTCCAATCACCCACAATAACTCCTCTCTTACTCCTCTCTTTCTCTCTCTTCTTTACTTCTCTCAACCACCAAAACATGAAAGTTAGGGTTTTCAACCCTTTTTATCTTATCTCTTTTCTCGGTGTGGAGCACATACACACCCATCAGTGTATGCTACTCTACACACTCCTCTATCTCTCCACTCTTCTACACTGGTTCACACATCACATCCGCTCACCTCACCCTAAGTTCATCAAGGAACTATCTCATGGTCAAACCTAAGACCAATCGGACACGAATCCCGAGGTCATAGTTCAACGAGATTTTTCGGGCTATTACAGTAAATGAATTTGAAGAGAGAGAGAGAAGGATTGGAGGAAGAAAAGCGGAGGCTACTGTTCGAAACATGAGAAACATCTCTCTTAAAAAGGGCATGAAAAATCATACTATTTTAAAGAGTGTCGTTTTTCTCATTTCAAAGAGCAGCCTCCCTTTTATCTTATTCCAATCCTTCTATCTCCTCTCATTTATTTCTCTGCAATAACAAATAGCAACAATTACTCTTTCCTACTCTTCCAAAGAGCAATGTCAAACACAATCATAATCGTGTTTGGTATCATTGCTCTTTGCCCCATTTGCTCTGACAGAAAGCTATTTTAAGTGATGAAACAAGGTCTATGCTTGCTCTCTATTAGGCCTCATTCGGGAGCCGGATTTAACCTAGATTTTGAGTTTAAACTCAGAAAGGTATCAGAATGTGGTGTTTTCCGACTGATTCTCGCGTTCGAGAGTTTTTTTTGGGAAGCGGGAATCCGAGTAGTTTCCGAGTGAAAGCGATAGTTGGTCGTCCGAGTAAATTGCTCGGAATAGCTCAGAATCTGAGCTCAGATTATAGGCGGTGTGTATACTTCACAGGATTGTATACATCATATCCCAAATATGCCTAAAAACAATAAATTAAAATAAAATAAAACCAAAAAAAATTTGCAGACCAGTTGGAGACGATGACGGTGAGTTAATATAAACTCACAGTCGCCGGTATGCATTTTTGGCTCACCGGACGGCCACCGGACCGGTACTGGAAGATTACTGGCGTCAGGGGCTGGTTGCTGATGTGTTTGACCGTCACCGTTGGACTGCTTACTCCCTTCAGATTTCACCCTACCATCACCGAGGCGCCTATCCCATGCGTCCGTATGCTGGAACCCTTTAGTTGTATACCTGTTTGTTTTATGATGTTTCCCTGTTGGCTTGCTTATGCTATTAGTGTATATATATATATATAAAATATTATAATAAATATAATATTATAATATATTATAATAGCAGTTATAATTATACAAGCAACATAATAAAGGCAGCCGAACTTTGATATCATATATTTTATAACATATGGAGCCATTACTTGCAGACGATTTTTAAGTGATTGCTCCAAGGTTAGAGAAAGACTTTGTATTTTAGAGATATGTGACATTTGAAAATGTGATCTGGGCCATCTGATTTAATGTTCATGATCTATAGATTCTTAGTGGGTAAGATTGCAGTAAAACACTATATTTATCATATGATCTATTATTGTTAATCGTTGAAATAAATAATAGCCTTTGACTATATTTAATCACATGATGAAAGTTATATTTTGTGACAATCTTATCCACTGAGGATCTATAGATCGTGAAATTTAAATCAGATGGCCCATATTACGTTTTCATATGCCACATGTCCCTAAAATATAAAGTCTTTTCTTAACTTTGGTGCAATCACTTAAAAAACAAGTCGAAGTAATGGTTCCTCCGGCATATGATATTACAATTACAAACGTAAAGGCAACCAACTTATATTATGAATATAATATTATTATTAAGAGCACCTTTAAATCCCACCGAATCTTTGAGTTCACCCACATTAAAAAATATTACTGCATTGAATCAGACAATGGAGATCGTTAATCATCCCAATTTGAGCCCACACGAAGGATCTTGGGATCATAGGTGTACCATTAGACGGTTAGTGTTTTATTTCGCATGACACGCATCTCAAAAAAATGACCTTAACATCACGTACACTCTTAAAATTGATTTTAAGGTCACTTTTTTCGGTGTGTACCATATAAAATAAAAAATGGCCTTTTAATGGTACGCCTATGATCTCAAGATCCATCATATGAAAGATTGAGACGATATATAATCTCCATCATATGAAAATTGAGACGATAAATAATTCATTGCAGTCAATGTGTTTCAGCGTGGGTGAACTCAAAGATTTGGTGGGTGGATTTAAAAGTACTCTATTATTAAAAGTAAAGACAACAAATTTTGTTTTATTGTAATGGGCGGCTATCCCATGTCAAGCTAAAGCACTAAAGCCGGTGCTTCTTGAATTGAATTGTTTTGTTGATTAGATTCATTATAGCCTAATTTTTTATTTTGTTTTTGTCGACTGTAAATATTAGTTTAATCCTGTAAATGGGTGTTAGTGGCCTATTTTAGAAGTAATGGTAATTAAATCATATTCGAAAAAAGACTCCGTCAAATATATTCACTATCATCTCGATTGGTTGCCCGTAAATTTTGAGATGATTACATCACGTTTCTACGGTCATAGCATAAGCACTGATTGAATCGATTCTGAAGATTTTCTGAGAGAAACTTAAAAACAAAGGATTCTGAGTTTTATAAGAATCTATCAGGAATTTGAGTAACTTAAGAACGCATATGGGGAAAAACAGGAATTTAAGTTTGCTAAGAATCTGTCAAGAATCTGAGTGTCCAAAAATCTGAGTTTTTCTGAGAAAAATTAGGAAACACCTGAACGAGGCCTTAGAGTAGATAAAACCTGTTAAAAATTAGGGAGTTATAACAGAGCCTGCCCCGCCCCATTAGTAATCAGGTCATGTATAGCCTAGTTCCAAAAGCCCGATTAAAAAATCGGCCAGTTAAGCCTGGCCTGACCTCACTCATTTAAGATAATTTCGATATAAATTATATAGAAAATGTTGGGCAGCCCATGGCTCTTCCCAGCCCTGCCCAAAATGGGCCGGATATGGGCTGAGGTAGTAGACCCAAATAAAACATAGGCCTGCCTGAGCCCATTAGTAATTGGGCCGGGTATGGGCTAGTTCCAAGATGCCCTACTATAATCGGTCCATTTAAGACCCGTCCCGAACCCGGCCCGGCATGGCTATCGAGACCCCTAAGAGAGCCAGCGTCCTACGGTGAGCAGACCCAAACACACCCTTATAGAAAGTCATCAAATGAAGACCCTAGCTTTTGTAGGAAGTTACATGAGTCTTCCCCTGTGATCATGACCATCCATTGATTGTGGAGTTGGTGTAGGAAACTGATCCGCTCACCCATCAGAGTAGGCGGGTTGTTAATCTATATACAGGTGACACCATTTTGGCACCACATAGACTTAGTTCGTGGAGCATTTCTATAGATCAGATTGAGTCTGAAAGCTATAAGTTCAAGGAAATGAAGGGCTAAAACATGAGGCTGAAAGCTATAAGTTCAAGGAATTGAAGGGCTAAAACATGTTTGGAGTTTTAGACAATTTGCTTAAAAGTTAATTCATTTTGTGATGCTTTTATACTCTAATCACATCATTCAGCTACTTTTTTAACCCAATCTTTGGATAAATTTGATCTACAGTATTGCCCCCCATGAGCCACATGGCACGATGTGGCACGTAGGGTATCTGATCTACATTATTTTATTGCCCCCACGAGCCACATGGCAAAATGTGTGGCACATAGGGTTGTGAATGAATCAGGTTGGAGCCTGGCCATGGTCAGGCGTAGCCCTGACCTACGGCTAGCTGCCATGAAGCCAGCTTTAAACCGGGCTTCCATGTGATGGGGCGGGCCGGCCCTGGGACTCACTAAAGGCCAGAGTTTACATGGATAATTTTATTTTTTTTCCTTCAAAATATGCAAGTTTCAATCATAGTGACAAATTTCACCGAAATTTAGTAAAATTTTGCAAATTTCTTTGAAGAGGAGTCAAACAAAAATTTCGGGAAAATTTAGTATTTTTTTGGTGAAATTTCAAATTTTTCAATATTTTTTTTTTGTTTAAATTATTATTATATTTTTGAAAAGGTATTGAAATTAATCTAAAATGTACCGAAAGGACCCGCACCAAAAAATTATCAAAAACGAAATTTGCCAATAACAATTATATCAACTTTTAAAAGGGTAGTGTGTCATCTTACTTCAATGCTCCCATATTAAATTGTTAGCTCATTTTAATAACATGACCAGATTATATGCCATCCTAAAAATAAATTAAAATAAACAAAATTATATAAAGAGAAAAGGGCATCATAAAAATTAATAATATGATCGGATTACAATAAATAAAATTAGAAGTCCTAGTCTAACACTAATTCCTAATTTAAATTTAAATAATAAAATATTAAAATAGATCAAATATAAAAGTAACAAAATTAAAAGTTGAAGATTGCGAGACTCGGATCAAAGGCTTTTCATCGATAAACTTTTAATTTTCTTTTTTCTCTTCTTCCACTGCTTTCCTCTTTCCCTGGTTTTCTATTTGGGATTTTGCGCTGCTCCATGGTCTCTGCAAGACGACTCTGTAGTAGGTCATCTGGGTGTTCCTCCTCAGTCTCATATGCCGGCTGCATCCATGACGGCGGCTCTCCTGTGATTTATGAGCTGGGAACGGGTGTGCGGGCACTTGATGCACAGAGCTACAGTAGGTCCCATAAATGCAAGCCCCGTTGTCGAAAAAGATTTGCAAATCTGCACAGCAAGAGTAAGAAAATTAATCACTGTACTTTTTGTTTTTATAATTTACGGAGTGAGGTGTTGTTGCATCGGGTTGGGTCGTATCGGGTTAAGAAATTTGGATATGAACTCGATCTGTTTTGCAAACCAATTGATATGTTTGACCCGCCCAAACCAAACGGGCCCAAAATCTAAACCAACGGACCTTATAGTGGGACCCGTTGGGGATTTACGATTAGAGATCATAGTCCCCAAGTTAGGGTTCAACATTAATTCGGCAAGGGTAAAACCTCGGTATCAAACCGGGCATCAGTATCATACCGGCCGATATGTATAAGGTCTCGCTGACACTGTGTTTGCAAATATATATATATTTTTTATTTTTTAAAACAAATTAAAAAAATATAAAAAAAATTGTATCGGTCACTATCGGTCAATACAGAGACAATATCGCTCAATGCTAACCCATATCGGCTGATACCGATACGATCCCGTTATCAGTATCAGGTTGTATCAGTATCGCCAATCTGTAACCGTCGGTAAATTCATAAAAAAAAAAAGATTGGAGAAAAAAATATAAAAAAAATTATTAGTTAAAACATCGATAAATTGGAAAAGGCACAAACTAATCACGATTTTATCTTGAATCTTGTGAACTTTTAAAAAACAAAAGAAATTTTTTAAAAATCTCAAATAACTCGTGTTTAATTCACAGAACCAAAAAATCAGATACTATTGTTTCTATGCTAGAGAAAATCACATACTATATCATTGCAGGTTGCGACCGAGCAAGAAAAGTTCAATAATCAGACGATTGAAAGCATCTGTTGTTGATAGATATCTTGATCAGATGGTTTAAAGCATCTGATCTAGAAATCTTGATCAAGACAAAACTTCATTCGTAAATAAAACTAAAACTTCATTCGTAAATAAAAAGACATTAAATATAATAATATATACTTAATTACCTCTGATTTGGGGTTAGGGTGAGGAGTTAATGGCAGCTCCTCTTTCCCATGCGCAAACTGCAAGGAAGAAGATTATGGCCAAATTAAATACTAGAAAAATCTTACTTGTTTAATAATTTAAGTAAACACTAATAATTAACTTTCGCTATTGTAAAAGAAAAAAAGTCATCATATATTTACGCGAAAATTAGGCAAGATCTCATAATCTCTGAAGAGTTTTTCTGTGTAACCGAGCATTGAGAAGTCTGTGTAAGCGAGTATTGGCGAGTCTGCAACCTCGAACAGTGGCAAGGATTTATTTAGACAAAAGTATTAACTCAAAACTTAAACTTCTTTTGGTGGATTTAGAGAAAAATATAATCTGAAACTTAAAACTTATTTTTGCTTATATAAAGCATGGGGACTACGTGTTTGGCTGTAATTAGAATAAGGAATATATAGTATTAGACTTAGTTTAGATTTATTATTAGAGTTATTTGTAGAGAGTTGGAGTAGGATTATAATTAGAAGATTGAGTATATATGATTAGGATTTCTAGTTAGTTAATTACTAGGAGACTCGCCTCCGCCGACTCCACTCCCGGTTTTGAGGATTATAACTTGTTGCAACTACTTATTTACTGCCCAATACTAGACCCACCGAATTAATCTTGGTTATCTCGCCCCAGTACCCGACCCACCGAACCTACTGGATTCGGTATATAAAGTTGACTAGCTAGGTCGGGTCAGGCATTGAGGTTTTAAGGTGAACTTTGGGTCAGGTCAACTCAAAGGTTAGGTTGGGTTGGGTCCTTCAAATATCTGATTATATATATATATATATATATATATATATATATATATATATATATATATATATATGTATGCTTTTTGTTTAATCAAAGCATCAATACCTCGATATAGAGGCGTTGGCGCCCCTAAAAAGAATGCGGTGATATTGTTGAGCAGTGGTTGGAGAAGAATGTGGTTAGAGAAGAAGGTGGAGAAGGATGGTAGGTGCTTTTAGGTAGGGTAAGAAAAAATATATAGGGTCAGGTCAAAATTTTGGCTGCCACACAAGAAATTGGTATATGTCTCATGCTACTTGACTCGACTCAATGGTGCATCCAACCCACCCGACAAGTCAACAATATATATCCGACTCGATGCCTAACTCAAAAACCCGGCCAACCCAATAAAATTCCTTTGATTTTATATATGAACTATCGATTCATGTTTGGTCGGCCCGATTTTTTAATCAGCTTGGCTAGATGAGATATCGGATTGGATTCCTCACGACTGACCCGATTTGACGAGTTAACTTTAGGGCTTTTGTCCAAATGGCGCCCTTCGCCTTATTTTATCACCAAAAATACGTACGCCTCTTTTTTTACAATTATAGTGCCCATGGTACTTTTCTCTTACGTTTTTACCCTTCTAATATCTCTTTCCTTTTATGTCATAAACATATCTCCATCAACTCAAACTCTCTCAGAGTGGTGGGTAACGAGTACTTGATCGGTGCCGAAATATGACCATATTTTCGGCACCTTAAATCCTACATTTAGTTATCCGATGAGAGCATCTCACCGCTATTATATAGTTTTAGTGATTGCAGGTGTTTCTGACCATTGGATTGTCAAAGAACATAAAAAAGAATAATTAAAGGTTACACAAGAACAGTAGACCAGGGTGTCAAAAGAAGCATCGAAATCCGTAAATTGACCCAACATTCACCAAGAGAATGAAGATCTTGCCCCTATGTGTCAATCGATTGAAGACCAAATCTCAATTAATTGACAAGGAAGACAGTTTTGCCCTCCTTATTTGAAATTTGAATTCTATCGATTGAGGTTTAAGGCTCAATCGATTGAGCTTATTAGAAAAATTGTCTTGCCCACTCCATATAAAAAGAAAGCTACGGTTTATGGTTTAAGGGGTTCTCTCTCTCTTACTTTTAGGCTCTTCTTCTCTTAGCAGATTGTATTTTAGGTCTTGAGAGTTCTTTTTTTTTACAATTTTTAAAGCATAGATTGTACCTAGGAACATAGCATTGTAAAGAGAAATCATGATAAATAAAAGTGCATGTTATAGATGATGGCTTATGGTCTATAACAGGCTTGTACACCGAGGATGAGCGGCTAAAATCACTTGTTCAAGGAGGAAGCGAACATTAGATAAGTAACTGTTCTATTATTGATTTTACAGTTTCATAGTATTGTCATTGAATCATTCTATTAGAAGTGTGTACTTAATTGAATATTATCAAGTGCTCGTTTACAGCCATTGATCGTGGTTATCAACGACCATAAAAGAGACACTTCATCTAAATTTGTTCCTGCACGCCGATCTAGGCTGTAGAATGATTGATTCATCATTGTCGTGACTTAGAATTTTGAGATACGCTATATTTTTTACATAATTCATACCGCAATGATAAGCTTGATGGGATCTAAATGGATCTATCGATCCGACCATCCAAAATAAGCCCTAGGATCTAGGCGCATGATCAATCAAAAACAATAAACCAATAATCTATAAATTAAACCAATATGCACACCTTGAGCGTGAGCCATTAATGGTGTCGCCGATCTTCAACGATCTTCTCGCGTTCAATATCTCTTAGCACAATGGGGATGCTTTCGCCAACAAGGAGGATTGAATTATGTCGAGCAATCGTTGGGACCAGGCACCCCTTATATTTATAGCCAAAGAGTCCTATCCCATTAAGGACTGAAATTACAAATTATAGTGTGATTAGAAATCACAGTCATACCTTAATTAAAAGACTTATTAATTAGTTGCCTATTCTTCTTCAAACTCACCGGAATAACAATTGTACATCTTAAGGTTGATCTTATACCATTCACCGGTCAACGGGTTTGACCATAGTGATGGCCACCAAAATAGGAACTTCTAACAGTCTCCCACTTGGCCAAACTATGTCAATAAACTCCGATTACCCAATGTTAGCTAACTTTCTGTGAATGGTAAGTCACAATCAATCTCAATCAAAGTCTTTATAATCAGTCCGGTCCAGTGAGAATTTCAACACAGAATCAATGTAGTCAATATATCATATCATCGATATATAACCGCTCATTAGTTACTGTATTGGAAGTCATCACCAACATGGATTCCAACTAGTATGATTTCACATAGATTGCAAGTTTACAAACTGAATGGTGATTACATATAAACTCAATCTAATATTAGTCCTACTTTATTGCCATCTACTGGCACCATATGTTCCAAGGAGTTATTTGCATAAAATGGAAAAGCAAATAAATAAGTTTTATTTCTGAATCAATTAAACAAATGTATCCACTCGCATATATCCACTCTCAAAGGCTATCAAAATTATCCGTTAACCTCATGCGCGCAACATGCTCCAAAAAGAGCTTGGGAGGTAAACCTTTAGTGAGAGGGTTAACCAACATGAGTGTCGTACTTATCTTTTCAACATATACAATTTGATTCTGAACTTTCTCCCTTACAACAAGATATTTTATATCAATATATTTGGAACCCCCACTAATCTTGTTGTTATTGGAGATAACAATCGCAGCGGAATTGTCACAAAAGATTCTCAGTTGCTTTGAAATAGTATCAACAACTCGAAGCCCTGAGAGAAAATTTCTTAACCATATCGCCTCACATGTTGCCTCAAAACATGCAACGAATTCTGCTTCCATAGTGGACGAAGTAGTCAGCATTTGTTTAGCGCTCTTCCAAGATATAGGTCCACCTGCAAGCATAAAAATATAACCTGATGTGGACCTACGAGTGTCTTGACACCCAGCATAGTCAGCATCTGAATAACCAATAACTTCAAGGTTATTCGACCTTTTGTATGTGAGCATGCATCCTTTAGTTCCTCGTAAATAGCGAAAAACCTTCTTAACTGCTTTCCAATGATCCAAACCAGGATTACATTGGTACCTGCCAAGCATGCCAACTATATACGCTATATCTGGACGAGTACAGACTTGTGCATACATGAGACTCCCAACTGCCGATGCATAGGGAATTGTCTCCATCTGTTTTCTCTCCAGATCGATCCTGGGACTCTGAAGTAGACTAAATTTATCACCCTTAATGACAGGGGCAACGGTAGCGGAATAATTGTGCATGTTAAACCTTTTAAGAACTTTATCAATATAAGCTCTTTGAGACAATCCCAATATGCCACGAGCTCTATCTCGATGAATCTTAATTCCTATCATGTAGGAAGCTTCACCAAGATCTTTCATATCAAAACTCTTTGATAAAAAGTTATTTGTCTCATGTAACATGCGCAAATTACTACTCGCAAGTAAGATATCATCAACATACAAAACAAGGATGATAAACTTACTCTCACTGATTTTAAGATATATGCATTGATCCACAGTATTTTCTTTAAAACCAAAATTTGAAATGACTTCGTAAAATTTTAAGTACCATTGTCAAGATGCTTGCTTTAAACCATATATAGACCTTTTGAGTCTATAAACTAAATGACTCTCCCCCTCAACCTGAAAACCTTCAGGTTGTGTCATAAAGAGATCTTCATGCAAGTTGCCATTTAGAAAAGCAATTTTAACATCCATTTGATGCAATTCTAAGTCAAAATGAGCTACTAATGCCATGACTATCCGAAATGATTCCTTTCTAGAGACAGGAGAAAATGTCTCTTTATAGTCTATTCCCTCTTTTTGAGTGAAACCTTTAGCGACTAACCTGGCCTTGTATCTTTCTATAGTCTATTCCCGCTTGCTTGATTTTAAATACCCATTTACAGCTTACAGGCTTAACTCCATTAGGTAACTCACAAAGATCCCAGACCGAGTTATGTTTCATTGATTCCAACTCATCTTTCATGGCTTCGAGCCATTGAGTGGATTTGTCGCTCTTCATGGCTTGGCTAAAGGAAACAAGATCTGATTCCTTTCCAAAATCAAACTTACTCTCATTGAGGTAAACTATATAGTCATCAGAAATGGCAGGCTTCTTTGCTCTCTCTGATCTACGCAATGGTAGATCATTGGCAGTCGCCATGGGAGCAAGAGCCTCCTCAATGTGGGGTGTGTCAATAAGTATAGCCACAGGTGCATCAACACTGGCTTGAATAACTAGTGTTGGTGCCACTTTTTCTTGGATAAAAGGGATAGGAATTATAACTTGATTCTCCTCAAAAGTGATTTTCCTAAGCTCTATACTCCCACTGATCTCACGATCCTCAAAGAATTTTGCATGTCTAGTCTCAACAATCCGGGTACTATGAGTGGGACAATAAAATCTGTAGCCTTTTGATCTATCAGGGTAACCAATGAAATGACAACTTATAGTTTTAGGGTCCAATTTTCCTAATTGTGGGTTGTACACCTTTGCTTCAGCCAAACAGCCCCAAATGTGTAAATATCCTAAAGTCGGTTTTCTGCCTACCCATAGCTCATAAGGAGTTTTGGGAACTGCCTTACTAGGAACTCGATTTATACATTTTCAAGGCTTCTCCCCATAAGAACGTAGGCAACGTAGAGTTGCATAACATGCTTCTCACCATATCCATAAGAGTACGATTTCGTCGTTCAGCTACACCGTTCTGTTCAGGTGTTCCCGGCATGGTGTATTGAGCGACAATGCCATGCTCTTGTAGATACAGGGCGAAGGGTCCTGGATTGCGACCTGTTTCAGAGTATCTACCATAGTACTCTCCGCCTCTATCAGATCTCACAATTTTAATCTTCGAATTGAGTTGTAACTCAACTTCGGCTTTATAGATTTTAAACATATCCAGGGCCTCAGATTTCTCGTGAATGAGAAATATATAACCAAAACGAGAATAATCATCAGTGAAGGTAATAAAATACTTTTGACCACCAATAGCGGGAGTTGGAAACGGTCCACAAATATCAGTGTGGACTATTTCCAGCAAACTCGTGCTTCTGAGAGCCCCTTTCTTATTAGTCTTTGTGAGTTTCCTTTTAACGCAATCAACACAAGTATTGAAATCAGAGAAATCGAGCGCATCGATTATATCATCTTGAATTAACCTCTCCATTCTACCCTTAGATATATGACCTAAACGTTTATGCCATAAAATAGAGGAGTTATCGATTGCTCGTTTTCGTTTCTTACTTATTTTATCATTCACATGCATAGAAACTAAAGATTGGGCGTAAGATGAATCCAAGTTCAACTGATAAAGATGACCCACTAATGAGCCACCACCCACAATATCAGAATTAAATAATAGAGTAAACATATTATGTCAAAATTTAAATTCAAAACCTAATGAATCCAATTTAGAAATTGAGATAAGGTTTCTAGTGATACTGGGAACATAAATAGTATCAACTAAATCCAAAATGAAACTACTATCTAAAATGAGACGGAGAGTCCCAATGGCCTCCACGTCTGCTTCTACTCCATTCCCGAGTTTGATGGTACGTTCGCCTTTACTTAGCTTCCTACTGGATCGAAATCCCTGCATTGAATTACTTATGTGAATAGTTGCACCAGAAACTATCCACCAAGTATTGCGTGGAGCATCAACATAAAGTGATTCAAAACACACAAAAGCTAGGTCATTACCTTTCTTAACTAGCAAATCTCTGTATTTCTAACAATTCTTCTTAATGTGTCCCTTCTTCTTACAGAAGTGACACTTGATGCCAGAAGTAGATGTGCTAGCTTCTCCTTGTTTGGTTTTCGGTAGAGGAGCTTTCACGTTCTTTCCTTTATATTGTCTCTGTTTTCGCTTGAAATTTCGTTTCGATGGGCCAAGAGTGGCGTAATGGGCACTTTCAGGTTTTTCAGCCCGAAGTTGTTCTTCTTCTTGGATACAGTGAGCGATTAGCTCGCTCATCTTTCACTTCTCTTTCTGCGTGTTATAATTGATCTTGAACGGGCCAAATTGTGTAGGAAGAGAAGTCATAATGAAGTGAACAAGATAACCCTCAGAAAAACCCATGTCCAGTTCTTTCAATTGAGTTGTCATGCCACTCATTTTCATAATGTGCTCCCGAACGCAACTATGACCATCATATTTCATGATTCCCATTTTAACAATTAGACTACTGGCAAGGGCTTTAGAAGTCCATTGAAATTGTTCCTTAATGGCTTGCATGTATTCCTTTGCAGTGTGTGAGTAAGGAATACCTCCCCGAATCGCATCAGCAATGGAACTCTTTATGATCATGAAGCTCATACGATTTGATCTATCCCATTTTTCTAAATCCGTATGGTTCACTGCCAGATCCTCATCCGAGGCATCAGCGGTGAGCACCTTGGATTTATTAGATCGTATAGCATAGTCAAGATCCCTGCAGCCTAGAACAATTGCAACTTATTCCTTCCATTTCTTATAATTTGATCCACTCAAAAGTTCAATTCCACCAATCATACTGGTTATGATAGACGGGTTCAATGCTGCACAATAATTAAGGGTTTTATTATGTCCACATACAATCGAAGTAACTATCAATTCAACAAGATTATAATTATAGTATGTGACACAAAAGTTAAAATATGTCAAGGAATATAAAAATTAAAACCAATGTGGTTTTATTGAGAAACAATTTGTGTCATTATGAGCCTCCGTTGGGTCGAGTTATAACACACTAGCCGCTTCCTTAATCTATATGAATGATTGTGGTACTAATTGCGTCGTTATGACCCTCCATTGGGTCGAGTCACAACACGCTAGCAGTACCCACACACACAAAATAATGAATAGTAAAATACAGCCATCATATACCATTAAGGGATTCATCACCGTTGGACAGAAGAACCGCTTATGTTGTGACGTCAACGTGAACTACACACTATCACGGAATTTGTAACACGGTCTTGGACAAAATTAAACCTCACTATGAAAAACACGACACTAGGAAGGATCATCACCTTTGGGCAGAAGAATCTTTCCAAGCTATGCTTTTAAATTAGGTTTGATAATATTTTAGAAGATCACAAAACGTGTTATGAGGAGGTGTCAAAATAGACAATAAACGAGTATTATAATGTATAAGTACCAGCCATGGCGGTGGAGCACAACCTCCACTACCCAATTCTAATGAATGATACTAAAAAAAATTGATTACATAATTAAAAAATGGAAAAAAATAACATCAGGTCATAAAAATATCATAATAGAGAGCTCATTGTCAAAAATAGATCTAAAAAATGGATCCGGAATGTCTGAGATAGTCAAAATGCATCTATAATGTCCGAAAATCAGACCTGTAAATAGCCCAGAAAAGGCCCAAGAAAAAATAAGGAATTCAAAAGGGCCATAAATGGGCCAGGTATCGGGCCAGGTAATCGGCCTTTGTGGTCGAATGGGCTATGGGCTCCGTGGAAGGGCCCTGCGGGTCAGGGCCATGAGCCAAAAGGGCTGAGTGGGCCTCAGCCAGTGAGCCGAGTGGGTCAAAAAGGCCCAGGCGGGTCGGGTGGGCCAAGTAGGCCCAGGCAGGTTGGGTGGGCCAAAAACCCAGACGGGTCAGGTGGGTCGAGTAGGCCCAGCAGGTCGGGTGGGCCAAAAGCCCAGACGGGTCGGGTGGGTCATAGGGGCCAGGCGGGTCGGGCCAGGGACCAGTGGGTCGAGCCAAAAGGGCCATGCGTGCCAGGCGGGTCGGGGCCGGACCCAATCCGGTCCGAAACACCCTAACCCTCCCCCCCATCCACTGTTCATCTTCCCCAAAACTTTTTTTTTTTTAAACCAGTTGCCATATTTGCATAGTCAAGTGTACCTTTTACTCAAGTTGCTGATCAGGTCGCCGGCAGCGCCGATCGTGCATCCCGGTATTTAAAATGCCCACCTGTTTGAGTTTACCAAAAAAAACCCCAAATTTTGGTTTTTTTTTTTTTTTTTTTTTTGATTTGCAGCAACAGCAGCCCTTAGGGGCTTACCCAGTCGAAGCCGAGTGACCGCGCCGACGGTCCGATGCGCCACGGCCGTCTCCTGTTGGATGTCGGTACCGGTAAAAATCCCCTACAGGCAACCTTTTTTTTATTTTATTTTATAAAACAGCCATTAAAAACAGCCTTGCGATCGGTGCCGGACCAAAATTTTTTATTTTTTATTTTTTATAAAACAACCATTAAAAAAAAAAAAACTCATTTTAAAGCTTTGACCGATCATAACGCCAATCATGGCTCTGATACCAATTGATGGGATCTAAATGGATCTATCGATCCGACCATCCAAAATAAGCCCTAGGATCTAGGCGCATGTTCAATAAAAAATAATAAACTAATAATCTATAAATTAAACTAATATGCGCACCTTGAGCGTGAGCCATTAATAGTGTATCGCCAATCTTCAACGATATTCTCGCGTTCAATATCTCCTAGCACAATGGGGATGCTTTCGCCAACAGGGAGGATTGAATTATGTCGAGCAATCGTTGGGACCAGGCACCCCTTATATTTATAACCAAAGAGTCCTATCCCATTAAGGACTGAAATTACTAATTATAGTCTGATTAGAAATCACAGTCATACTTTAATTAAAAGACTCATTAATTAGTTACCTATTCTTCTTCAAACTCACCGGAATAGGAATTGTACATCTTAAGGTTGATCTTATACCATTCACCGGTCAACGGGTTTGACCATAGTGATGACCACCAAAATAGGAACTTCTAACAAAGCTGAGTCATAGTTTTTAGATAGGGTATGCCGGATCAATAGTTACGTTCTTTTCGATTCATTTTTCTTTTTAATAAATGATGGTACTTTGACGCAATATGAAATTGTGAGTTTAATGGTAGAAAAGTTACGAATCTAGGGTTAGCTAACTCCTTGATTAGTTCTTAAATTGTCATTCTCTTGTCATAATTAGTTTTTGCTTAGATTAATTTACTCTCATTGTATCTAGAATCGTGTGATAATTGTTTGGTAAATTGACTTTCTCTCCCTTAATACTTTCTTGGGGGTTTTTTTTTTAGGAATTAATTTAATTTCGCGCTTCCCTGTGGGTACGACACTCTTGATATCACCGTGCTATAACTGACCTTGTGCATTTGTAAGGATATAATTTAAAATTGATCAGTACTCCAAAGCATCTAACGAATTCAAGGGCTCGTTATATGAGCTCTGAACCTCCGTGTCTCCGGAGAATCCTGACCGTCCGATACGAACGATTTGATCGAGCAATCATTGTTCTGCTCAATCGAAGAACTGCATGAAGATTATGATGCTTCTTCTTTTTTCCCGGAATTCCTCGAATCTCCGAAGATATTCCGGTCAGATTCATACCGGATTCCGGTCGTTTGATGATCGAAACACACGATATCCCATTGACAAATCCTAACCGTTTGATTCTATCGCTGCTACTATCAAAAGCAATCGGCATTGTCCGATCAATCCCAGCGTTTATTTTAACTCCGGCGAACTCCGAGACCCTATAATCTCCGGAGAAAAATAAATCATTTAATGTTGTGAAAGAGGGAGGAGGGAGGAGACGACCGACGAAGAATCATAAAAAAGTGCTATTCGATAATTTCAAAATAGCATAGAAAAGGGCCGCGCGCTGATGCGGCCCGTTTTGTAGCTGCATGATCACTCCTTTTTAATAAAAAACAAGTCACTGAAATAGTGATAAAAATATTTTTGGGGCGCCTCTAAGTACTTTTCTCTTAAATTGATGTGCTCGATCTCTTAAAAAAATTGGGTTGGACAGGTCAAGTGTTGGGTTGACTCCACCCGTTGACAACTCTTTAACCAAATGCAAATTTATGTTATATAATTAATGTATATTTTTATTACTCAATCCTACCCTTAGCGAATCTGGTTTGCTTAATTGGGGTGAATTGTAAACCATGAATTTGAACTCAGCGAACCAACTAAGTAATTAAGTCGGGTCCATGATAGGAAATATGGGTGGTTATCATCTTATCCCTTTGGCGCATCGATCCCTTTGGCGCATCGATGACTAATTGTAAATTTGTAAGCCTCCCTTTAGAGGATCATATGTGGAGAGCACGTAGGGAGACTACTGTTAGTCTCGTTATATCCTCCAGATTGAATGGTTTACAAACAACAAAGACTAAATTTATTAAGCAAGGTGTAAAATCGGGTATCAATTTGTTCGAGGCCGATACGAATCGGCCGATACTAATACATATTGGTTAATTTTAAAATTTAAAAAACAAAAACAAAAATCAACAAACTCGATTGAAACTAAGACGTATCGGCCGAAACCCAATACGGGATACCGATTCGTATCGATTTCGGTCCATTTTTGATGCCTTGTTATTAGGGCCCCTCTATCCATGCCTACCCAATTAATGAAGGTGCCTATGCTGCAAACCCTTTAATTGCGATCATTTTTTCATTCACACAATGGATTTTTGAGACCATAAGTGTACTGTCTACGGTCGGTACTTTATTTCAAGTGACATATATTCAAAAAATTGACCCTGATGCTCTAACGTGATAGGGTCACCGTTTGGGATCTTTGCTATAACTGATTTTTAGGTCATGTCCTATCCAAGGTGTCCCATAGAAGGGATCAGTCCTAGTAAATTAGCATATGACTAACGGTTGACATTTTGATCTAAATGTTAATTTATTTCAATGCTAATATATCGCTCTTAAATCTTACGGTAGGTATGCTTTTTCGATGGAATCTTTCCGCATAGTTGATCTAAATGTCTTATGTTTTTCATCGGGTGATACCATAAATAATAGATTTCATATTTATGTATTATTAATTAATTAGGTATTTTAGTATAATGCTTTTAAAATAAACGTCTTTTATCATATGATTTAAAGTGGTCAAATGCTTTTAAAATAAACGTCTACCTTGTAATTCTCTAATATGAATAGCTCCAATTAGTTATCGCCTTCACCTTGTAATCCTCTAAAATGAACGGCTCAAATCAGTTATAGCCCTTCATTTTAAGGGCGTTGATAGCTGTGAATTGTATGATATAAATATTTTTTTGCAAACTTTAAGGTCGTAAATCGCTAGATCATATCTTCGAATGACGCGGCTTACTTCAAGAAATATGTTGCCTCTTGTTAAAAAATTGACCAATTCCGATGCTTGGTTTGGAGCCTTTCGGTTGTCATGATTACCCATATGAGTACCTTTAAATTCACTCACAGAATCTTCACCGACACTGGAACATGTTCATTGCTTTGAATCAGACGATGGAGATCATTTTTCGTCCCAATCTTTCACACGATGGATTTTGAGCTTATGGGCGTACCATCAGAGGGCCAGATTTTACATTTCATGTGGCAGACATCACAAAAAAGTTACCTTGAAATCAGGTTTGAGCATGATGAGGTCACCTTTCTGGGATGTGTACCACTTGAAAAAAAAAATTGACTATTTCATTCATTGTGTGAAAAATTAATTGGGATGAAAAATGATCTCCATCATCTGATGCAAAGCAGTTAATAGGTGTTCGATGTGGGTGCACTCAAAGATTCGGTGGGTGAGTTTAAAGGTAACCTTACCGTATGTGAGTTTTTTATCATAAAGAGATTTGACTACTTTAGTATTAAAAGATGTCACACTTGAAAGTGAACGGGTCAATTACCCTATACTAACGCTATCTTAATTTGTACGAGGAGATGCTCATAGCCTCACCAATATCGGCCGAAATCAATACATTATTAGTTGATATATCGGCTAAGGCTTTAAGGTTTTAAATATTGGCGGAGACTGATACATTAGTTGATATATTAGATTTGGGTTGACCCGAGTCAATATCAAAGGCAGATACAGTACGGTATACAATATCGGCTTAGATAGTTTGATATTGAAAATATATAGACTGATATAGCTGACCTTTATTAGTTTAATATCGAAAATGTCCTTTGATTACTATCGATCTTTTCTCAATTAAAATGTTTGTTTGAATTTATTTTTTCTTCGAAGAAAAACGCTTTATATTATATTTATCAGTATCCGCCGATATGTCTAATACTCATTTAAAGACACGCGGCTAGGCATGAAATTTGACCTGATCCGACTTCTGGGTCGGATTGTGTTGACTAAGAGGTCGGGTCGGATCGAAAAAAAATCAGGTCAGGTTGAGATATTTTATAGAACATATGAAGATAAGGCTGTTTATCTGGTCGAGGCGGGTTCGGCCTGACCCGACCCTTTGACAGCCCTAAATGTGGGCGTGCACCTAATACTAACACCGTTCGAGGCATATACACGAATATTGAGAGCAATGATATCCTCTTTTTGGGAGGTGTGCAATGTGAAACCACCGTATGTTTTCTGTGATTTAACGCACATGATCTCGAGATCTATGACCCAAAAGATTGGATCCAAAGAGAATCTTCATCGCCTGATTCAAAGTGATCAAAGGCCAGTTATCCCAATCTTTTTGTACCAATGGTCCTTGGATCATGGCCACCAATTGGACGAATCACATATGATTCTATGTGACACACATCTCAAAAAGTGACCTACCAATAGATTATTAATATATATATATATATATAACAAAATATGTTACCTAATAGGCTAATACTAATTTTATACAACCTCATTTAGAAATTATATACCTAATTTAATATATTACCTAATAGGATATAAACTAACTACCTTTGGGGGTTTAGGAATTAAGCAAAAGGCAAGGGTTCTTTTGTCATATCAGATATTTAGAACTAACTTTTAAAAAAGAATTCCCTCTTTTACGTCCATTTTTAAAACATCACAAATCGACTCATCGTCTCAGTTCTTAAATTTTATTTTCGAAATCGCATGTGAACGAAGAATCGATTAACTAACGGCTATCTGTAGACTCCACAAACTCCTATCAAAGACGAATAAAGTATGCCGGAGACGATCTCGGCTGTCGAAACAGGGGAAATTTCCAGCTCTCTACAACTGCATCTTTGGTACTTATTACTTTCTGTTCTTGGATTCTTTATCTGTTAATTTATTTATATTTTACGTTTTTATTGTCCAATTTGAAGAAACATCCTAAGACCCTGTTTTTGATCTGTTGTAATTGAAGATTTTACATTCTTCTTATTCTGAAAGTTGTTGGAGGGATGGCTGAAGCGCCCATCGGATTGATAAATGTTGAGGATTTTCACTTGGGTGGATCACGAAATGTCGATTGCTTCGAGAGGTTGGAGCAGATTAGTGAAGGAAGACGGTGCAGGTAGTGAAAAAAATATATAATAGATATCTTTCTTTTTTGTTCTTCTACGAGTTTCTTTTCGGATCTTTACGTAACGAAGTTCTTGGAACTATGAACCTGTAGATGTAATTGTGACTTATGTTTGTTGAATGTATCTGGTAGAGGTTCTTGTTTTCGCGTTGTTTTGTGAAAATTGATTTCAGGGTACTAGTTTCTTGTTCTAATTTTTGTAAAACTCTGTAATGAAACCCTTCAACTAGAATTCTTGGGTTTTAGATCTCCCTTCTAGGGTTCGAAAGAGACCTAAAATAAACTAAATTATAATTCAATATTAAAAGCTTTCATGTTAACAATCTTAATGAATTTTTTTGGTTTTTTTTTTTTTTTTTTTTAAAACCCTAGTCTTACGACTGGAGGAATGGGCCGGGCCAGCTTGACAATCTACTGGGCTTGGCCCATACAGGCTGATCTTGATTAGAGGTTCCCCAATTAGTAATTTGGACTAATTGGGCCTCATCCGATCCTGCTAAATCCGAACCATTAATCACAAATTGGCATGGCCTGAGTGAATTCGTAGGTGTGAGCAATATGCAGGTAGGCTTTGGGCCTAGTTTTGGCCCAATTTTGTTGGGCCTATTTAAGACCCAAAGAAAACCTGTGCCGGACCAGGCCATTTGCTCTCCTACTGACCCCAATTAATAATTTAAAGAAAATTTATAAATGGTCCAAACCAGGTTACCCGATTTGCTCACCACCTTACCGAACTGCGAACCAGTTCGCAGTTCGGTTCGGTCTGGCTCGCAAACCTGTTCATGAAGCGGGTTAGTCATAATTACTTAGACTTCTTCATATATAATTTATTTAAGTTTTTAAACATATCATACATCGGTAAGGATTTGAACCTTGTCCACTTGCTTATAAAGGAAAGGCTTTCACTAACAAGTCAAAGTTACTTGGTTGATTTAAAATATAAAGTCGTTTTATATATTTAACAGTTTTACATAACACTCATCCTACCCTCGTAAACCGCTTTCGCTCGACAGTGGCGAACCATGAACCTCGAACGCGAATTTGAACCAAGTGAACCATGGAATTGGGTAACATTTGTCCATACTACACATAAAATCTCTAGGCTTCAATTAAAAGTATTCATGTAAAAATAAGAAAATGCCTGCCCAAACTATTTCTGTAAACATGCAATGCATCAATCTGATGTGGTTAATGAATATCAGTTATGTTTGTGGAATACCTGAAATCAATCTCCATGTACCTTCCAAGTTGGAATTTGTCTACGATGCAATGAGCTGATGTCTTGTCAGCTATGCATTCATTTAGACTTTGAGATATCTACGGATTTCTATGCTCTTTAAAGCTTCTGTAAACATGCAATACATCTATGCTCTTTAAAGCAATGAGCTGACATATGTATATGTGTGTGCGCGCATGTGTATATATATATATATATATATATATATGTGTGTGTGTGTGTGTGTGTGTGTGTGTGTGTGTGTGTGTGTGTGTGTGTGTGTGTGTGTGTGTGTGTGTGTGTGTGTGTGTGTCAGAATGTCAATGTGTACATTTCATTCCAGGAACAAAATGATCTCAAGTTCAAAATTGGTGATTCAACTTGATTGTTGAATCTCCCTCATTCTCTTTGGATGTTCCTCACAGAAAACAATCTTTACTATTTCGATTAAAAATTCAAATCATCTATGATGGGCCAATCAGAAATAAGTTCCTCATTGGACCCTGGTCCCTACTCAAAATTTGACACTTCGTCGACAGTACACATTCTATTAAAGAATTTTCTCATCATAAAAATGATTTTGAAGATATAAAAATGGGTTTAGGGAATCGTCAAATTTTCCCAAAGTTGGAGTCTTTGACAGCGTGCAACTCTCAATGACTTTCTTGATGCTTCAAAAGTTGTGTTACATAATCTATCATTTTTATTTAAATGACCCCTCTTAATCTATCATATTTATTTAATTGACCCCTCTTAATTCTTCAAAAGTTGTGCTAGATTATCTATCTTCTTTCATGACATTTGAATCAGATCATCTAGTTGTGTGTAATTGTTCCCAACACACTGATCACCTCTTGCAACCAGCATGAATCAAAACTCAACCCAATTTCGAAGAGATTCCACTTTGATGCCACTGGTTCAACTAGGAAATGAGGTTAGAACTGCCTTAGAGAAATAGAGATGAGAGAAGCTTCAACGACAAAATATAAAAATGGGTTAGAAAGCTCTAAGCCTTAATTTTCATTCAATAATATTAAAGATTCTCTTCACAATAATTGAAACGATCCCTGTATAAAAAAAAAGTCTGAATTATAGATTTAACTATATTATTATTAATTATATTACCTTATTTTACTCTAAACTTAAAAGACTTCATATCTATATCTATCTCATATAGCCTTATCCCATCTATTTGGGTTGGCTTTGTGAATCATTTTTCTTCATTGATTATGGTTCAGCTCTAAGCTCTCTGTTACTCAGCAATCCTTCATGTAACATCTTATTGCTTCTGTATACTCTTTACTGGTCTTCCTCCTACTTCCCTGTGCTTTTAACGTCCCAATCCTTCATACAGGTCTGTTTCTAGGGATGCCATGCTACCTCCAATAATCCAATATCAATCCTATGAATTCAAAAACCCAAAGACCTTTTAGATATAATTTCTCAAAGGGAAATCTAATTCCTAATTTCTTGCTTGGTCCCAATTCAAATCCCAAGAAACTTCAATATAAAATAAGACGAAAGTAATATGAATTTTGAAACAGTTTCTATCAGAAAAATCCAAAGCTTTTTCTCGAGAGATCATTTACTTGAAATTCCTAACAAATTTCTCATAAGTGCAGTCAGAAATTCGAAGGCCATATCTGAATTGTTATACTTGCATTCATGTCATTTAGATACTTGCATTTTATGACTAAAGCACATTTCCACAATATTGCACTCCAGGTTTTATCTCTTTATCAGTAGACATATTGCTTCTTTTGTATGATTCCCATGTAACTAAATCTCTAAATTTCCTTTTTGATTTATTTCCAAATGCTCATGCAAGATGCATTCCAGTATATTATTCATAGTCAAAACGCGTCCAATACCAATACGTATCGGCGATACGTATCAGCATCATTGGAAACCGATACCACCTCGATACAGGTATCGGGCTGGTATTGCTATTGGGCGATACTGCTATCAGCCGATAGTGTATAGGTATCAACCGATGTGGTCAATTTTTGTGATCTTGTTTTTTTTAAACAGAAAAAAGATTGGTTTCGGTATCATCGATACCATATCGATATCAGCTGATACAAATGGGTCATTACCCAATACCGATACCAACTTAAATACATTGATTCATAAATTGGTCTAGATCAGTGTTTATCTCCCTATGTTATAATATGTGTTTTCCTGATGCTTTTCAAGTACGGTTGTCGACTGATTGTTGATGGTTCTGAAATTTCAGCCCAGTGTATATGGCTCGGGAGATCGCAACCGGGAAAATTGTTGCCTTGAAAAAGACACGAATGAACGTTGATGGGGTATGTGTATGTTAATTTATTAGTTTTAAAAAAATATATATTATTTTTGACTTGTTCATGGTCAAGGAAAGAGTTGGGGTATCTATAAATTGTTGTTTTAATAAAGGGGTTTATATTATTATATGTTCTCTTTTGCTTGGTTTCTGCAGTTACCAATGAGTGTCAAACGCGAAATAACTATTTTAAAAAAGTTGCATCACAAAAACATATTTCAGTTAAAAGAGATTGTCTTTTCTCCAGGTTCCATTTGAAATTTCACATTTGCATTTCTCTGTTTAGCAAGCAGATTGGATCTTACATATATTTTTACCACTTAACTTTTTCTTCGGAATGTCTCTTAGGTTATGAAAGGGGTGCAAGAGGAAATACAGGTGAATTTTTGCATGTCACATGAAATCCAATTTATTCTAACAGGTGACAAACATTTCTAACAAGGGATAATGATTCCTGACCGACATTTAAACACCAAAATGGTGTTTAAATAATATTACACTATTAAAATTATACTTATTATCTCACAACATTCAAGTGCGATTTATCGTTATGTCATGTGGCACACTTCTGTAACCAATCAAAATTGCCCAAGTGGCAATCCATCAGTGGATCATGTCTCAGCCCAAAGAAACATGCCTATAAGTGGATGTGAACATCCAATTGATGAACTTTAATATCACCCATTAAAACTAAAAACAGTGGTTGGTTTTATAATCAACAGATTGAATGATTTAAATCTCCCTTAAACACCATTTTTGGGCTTGTTGCACTTCAGTCTATGATCTATCGCTTTGATAGTACGGATCACTCACATGTTATATCATCTGATGGTGCAAATTGGTGTTTAAATGATCGGTCAGGAGAGTCGAGTCCCTCTAATAATTGGCAATTTATCACTTCAATTGTACTTTGATGTTTGCTTAGTGCATTGCTATTTATATTCATTTTTCGGATATTTCTAATGTGTGTTGGATATGCCTGGATCAGAAGGTAATAAGAACAAAGGCGTATTCTACATGGTTTTCGAATACATGGACCATGATTTGATGGGTCTTTTAATTCGTCCTCGGATATGATTTACAGCTTCCCAGATCAAGGTACCATAAAATTATATGGTTCACGGCAATGTTGGTTATTCTAAATAATGGCCTTCCTTTTATATATATATATATATATTTTTTTTTTGACCATTTTCTTTATCAGCACTATATGTGGCAGCTGTTGATGGGACTTCATTACTGTCATGTCAATGGAGTACTTCACCGCGACATCAAAGGTTAGCATTTAATAGATTTTGATCTTTCGATGGATTCCCCGTTTTTTGTTAACTCATTTCTTGTTTATGATACGTCTATTGATGCAGTGGATAATCTTCTAATCGATAATGAAGGAAATCTAAAGCTTGCAGATTTTGGTCTTGCGCGCATATTCTTCAGCGAAGCTAATGACAATCTTAGTCCTGATGTTGTTACTCTGTGGTACAGGTAACTAATTTAATATACTGTGAAAAACCAAATTTGGATGCCCATGCCCAATTTCTTACGGCTTCCCTTTCCAAGAATGCATCATTTTTTTTTCCTAATTGATTCACGGTCATTATATTTTGATAGAGGTCCGGAATTGCTATTTGGAGATCCTAAGTATGGTCCAGCTATTGACATGTGGTCAGCCGGATGTGTTTTTGCTGAGCTTCATTATGGAAAACCAATCTTTCCTGGGAGAAATGATGTAAGTTGTTGTCATCAAACATTTATTCAGAGCATTTATAAAATATTTTAAAAGATGGAATGTTTGATAGATTTTCTTGGTTATTTAACTATGATCAAGATGTTAGAGGTTTTGATGTAGCCTACTACTGTGTACCCACACTGTGTGACAACTATGAAAAAGGCTTATACATGTCATATTAACTCATTAGCTAGTCTACAAGTCAAAGAGTTTAAGGGGACAGGATTAACCTTGATAAGATTAACACATGAGCATGTTGTAAGACCCATTTTTAGTGCATTAAATAGTTTTCACAATTTGAATGTCTTTTGATTAGTGTGTCTCTAAGGAAATTTCAAATTTGTTATGAGCTTATTCCTTGCTATCTCTACATTAATTATTTATACCTTTTTCTTTCTTTTAATATCTATCTTTATTAATTCATACAATAGTAAGAATCTCTTTGCACAAAGATTATTCACAAATTTACAATGACTGTGAGAGGACAATGAGTAGCTCAGGGACATGATCGTGATTTGCTCATTAGCATACCGCAAGAAGATTGTGAAAAACTTGTCTCTCCTCTTATAAGCTCCTTGGCCCCTCCACTCATAGCCAATTGATTTTGAGATGTTGCCCAAATTTTTTACAAATACATATATATTGACCATATAGAGGGTTAGAGCTTTCTACACAATGCCAACCAGGAACTTTTTTGGGATTCCATCAATCTTAAGGTACCTCTATGGGTGGGTGGAATCAATGAGGCATTGAAATTTTTGCCGATCGGTTGCAGAAATAAAATTCATATATAACTTGGATTAGATGTGAGTCCAAAATCTCCTAAAGATCTTGAAGAAAAGCAAGGGATAAATCATAATATGCATAGTCCCTTATTTATATTCAACAACATATCTAATTCAGAGGTATGCATTTTCATAAAAGAGCCCAGAATAACCTCTTTGGATAAGTATATCCGTTTTATGATAGTATTTTGGTATAAGTTTCATCCTTTATGAGTTTACTTTGGTCTTCATCATCCCCATTATCGTCATCCTTTATCTGTTTATTTTGATAACTATGATAGTTTAATGCCCACAAGTGAGGTTCTAAGTCGGTCTCTGTATTGGGTATCATATCTTTGAACTGATATATATATCAGTCAATACCTATACCTTTTAATTTGTTGGAAAAAATGTTGGTCAATAGTCAATACTGATACAGTATCAGCCGATACCAATACCAGTATCAGGATGGTATCGGGTTCCAGTGAAACCGATACTTATCTCCGTTTCATATAGAGATCAGCCGATACTTGATACCATGTTCCAGGGATTTGTATGCAATATTTATAATTTCCCCTAATATTTTGACTTCACTTTTTCTCATGTATTGTTCATTTTTTCCATAAATTTTAGCATGAATTCAGAACATGCTGACTATTTTGTTACTTCTCTTTTTCATCCTCTTGTAGAAAGATCAATTGGAAAAAATTTATGAGCTCTGTGGAGGTGCTGATGAGATTACCTGGCCTGGGGTGTCCAGGTTACCCTGGTATGCCAACTTGAGGCCAACAAAGGAATGGAGGAGATATGTCAAGGAGGCTTTCAGGAGGTAAGTATATCCGGACTTTGGTCTTTGCAGTTTTGCATTATTGTTAGTTACCATTTTGCTATTTTGCAAATCCTAGTATTATTATCAGGATTAGAATGTTATGAAAATGGAGAGTGGGTTTAATTTTCCTCTTTTATCTTTTAGTATAAATTATTGTAATATTTAGCTTTCTTCTTTCTGTTTAACAGTATTGATCGGCATGCTTTATTGTTGCTCGAGAGAATGCTAGTTCTTGATCCATCTCAGGTATCACTTCTCTAATTAATGTTACTTATTTTCAATGGTTATCTGTGAGATTAATCTTACATATGCATGCTGCTGCTGGTATCAAAGTTTGTTATTTTCAATATTTACCCACTCATCGTAAACTATGAGGAATGGCTTGTAACGTAGCCAAATGCCTAGTCATCTATTTGAGATACCCAAGAACGGATTAATGACAATTGTCCCACTTAGTGTCCCTAAACTTGGTCCTCGGTGCCCCTCAATCCCTTGGTGTTCCTTGTGTTCCCCTTCTGTGCCTGTTGGTTTGATTTCGGATCGTTAATTTCCAGAGTAACATGGTCCCTTGGTGATTTTCCTCCAGTTGGTCCCTGCATTGGTCCTACGATGGCCTCACTGATGGTCCCACCAAAGTTGGTAGCTATGGTGGTTTTTCAATTGGTTCGTAGTTGGTACATCATGAAGCAACCTTGCGGTGGAAATGACAGATTCACCCCCCATGATCCTTGAATTAATAGGGCAAACCACAAGTGATCATGGGTGAATCTGTCATTTCCGGGAAGCTCTCTGATATTTTACATATCATTGAACACTCTAGTCAAATCCCTCTGGCACATCAACATTGCAACCTCATGGTCGCAGGTTCAAACCCAGCTTACCTATAAAAAAATTTTAAAAAAAACTAGAGTCACCTGGTGTCATCTAACTCCTAAGCACATAGCACTACAGGAAGACCAAAATAAAGCTCACCTTTGACAAATGTGAGTGTCCAATAAATCATAAGATGCATAGAGATACTTTGAGAAGTAAACTGGAAATTCATAAAAAGGAAAATGCCTTTTCAGTTCACATTTTCTGACAGATAATATCTACCATGGCCAATGCTCTAAGGCATGGCTTAAATACGGGTTTTCCGGAACATATTGTATGATACGTACCTGTTCCGGGCGATACATTGGTATATATCGTCCGATAGATTACCAACATATGGAATGCACTGGTATGAAACAGTACGTAGTGGACGCTACGTACTGGTTTTGTCCAAAATTTTGAACCATGCTCTAAGGACCTGTCTTGATAGCTTGCACATGTATGCTTTCATGTAGCCGTTAATAACTTTAAAGGATAGGAAGCTTATGCTTTATGCATTGGTGCATATATATATATATATATATATATATATATATATATATATATATATATATATATATATATATATATATATATATATATATATATATATATATATATCGTCCGATACATTGGTATATATCGTCCGATAGATTACCAACATATGGAATGCACTGGTATGAAACAGTACATATTGGACGCTACGTACCGGTTTTGTCCAAAATTTTGAACCATGCTCTAAGGACCTGTCTTGATAGCTTGCACATGTATGCTTTCATGTAGCCGTAAATAACTTTAAAGGATAGGAAGCTTATGCTTTATGCATTGGTGCATATATATATAAAGCTTGCACATGGACTAATCCCTACAGGGTGCCATCGCCCCCACTATCCCACGAGTATTTCATGATTAATGCACCTTATGTGGCACCCATTTATCACAGAAGAGTCGTTTCAAAATCTTTGGGGAGCATTGATGCTTATATGATTACAACAATGGGACACTTGTCTCCTTTTAGTTCTTCAAGTGATAGTATAACTTGCATCATCTGGAGCCATTCCTGTGCTCTAGGGACACTTTTCATTCTATGTTGGTCCTTCCAACATTTTGTTCGCCTTTTTCAACTTTGAACTTCAACTCCTTCTCAATATAATTTAAACTTCTGATTATTGGGATTTCAATTTCATAAAATCTTTATTTAATTCCATAAAATGGATGGCTAATGAGAATAATAATATTTGACAACTGCTTTCTTCGTTCATTGAGAGAGAGAGAGATTATTTATATATTAATTTATCCTTGTAAATCGTCCCTTTTACTAGCAATGCAACCGGCTTGTAAGGTGAGGTTTGCCCAAGTTACATATAGCCCAATACCTCCAAGCCACAACCGATGTGGGACTATTCTAACACCTTTTACTATTTATTTATAATTTACCATCTTAAGAAACTTACACTTAGCTCCATTGGCAGCTTTTGTGTTTTTCTGTTTCTTGAATTGTGTTCTAGATAGTTTTTTTCCTTCCAAACTTGTCAATCTTCCATGTCTTTCTTCATTGGATTTGTGAGTGTTTGTGTTCACTAAAAAATATCAACATTTTACTGATTACATATCTTTTTCCCTCCGATACAGAGAATATCAGTGAAGGATGCACTTGATTCTGACTATTTCCAGAATGAACCATTATTCCCTGACCCAAAGAGGTTCGGATAAACATATCTCCAAACTCATATGCTTACCAAAATCTTATCTAATTCTTTCTTATGTCTCTACTTTTCTCAATTGGTTATCAGTCCAAAACCCTAATTGTTGATTATGAAACTGAGTAGTTATGATGCTGCACTTAGCACAACTGATGTTGGTGGCAATCCCCAACACACACCCATGAAATGCTGGTATGAATAAATCCCAAATAAGTAACAACTTATTCAAAAAGTCGCTGCATTGTGAAATATATATTTTATTGTAGTTTTTATAAGGAAGCCATTACATGCACTCGGAAAGTTGGCCCTTGCACCGAATTTAAAAGAAAGACTAGCAAGTTTGGCGACCTCTGCTAAGTCATTTGATTTGAAGGCCATGATTTCAAGATATTAAGTGCAAAAGAATACCACGAAATAATATCTTCATCATGTGATTAAATGTACTCAAAGGCTATTATCTGATTCAACAGTTGACTACAATAGATAATATGGCAAATATCATGTTTTGCTCCAATCAGGCATTGGAGATCTATAGATTATGAACTTAAAATCAGACAGCCCAGATTGCATTTTCACATCACATTTTCACATGTCATAGGTCCCCAAAATACCAAGTCTTTCATTAAATTTGGTGCAGGGGCCAACTTTCAGAGGGCAAGTAATGGCTACCTTTTCATAATTATTAATAAATTTTCTATTATTTTCTTTTCTTGATTCTTTCCCTACTTTTACTGTTTTTTATATCAATAAATATATATGTTGTTATACTTTTTTTTTTATTAAAAATAAGAAACACATGACAATTCTTCCACAGAACTGAAAAACTCCCTGTTTCCTGAATGACAGCCTGCCGAAATATGAACCATCCCATATATTCCAGGTGAGGAAAAGATGCCAAGAGCAGCAAGGACACAGGGAAATTTTGAAGCACCAGAAAAAATGGAAAGCACATTATCGGCTCAGGTAGGACATATCAACAAAAAAAATATATTTGGAGAATAACAGTTAATTTGATCACTTAACACAAGAATGAGACAAAGAATTTAAATCAATGAATATTTACAAACCTATTTACAAGTAACTCAAATGGAGAAGTTAGTCAAGAAACCAATGGATTTTGAAAGAAATTCAAATCGAACAAAATCCAAAGGTTTTGTGAATATATCAGCCAATTGATGTTCAATGTCTATGTGCTCTAGGATTATGATTTTATCTTCAACCAAATCACATTAAGAAATAATGTCTGATATCAATATGTTTAGTCATAAAATGTTGTACAGGATTTTCAAATATAGAGATGACACTTTGGTTATCACAAAACAAGGTCATAACACCTTGTGTAATCCCATAATCAGATAGCATTTGCTTCATCCAAAGAAGCTGAGTGCATCCATTCCCAGCAGAGATATATTCTGCTTTGGCAGTGGATAAAGACACCGAAGCTTGTTTCTTACTAAGTCAAGAAACAAGACAATTTCCTATATAAAAACACCCTCCACTGGTGCTTTTACGATCATCAGAATTTCTAGCTCAATCTAAATCAAAGAATCTCACTATTTGAGATGTGATATCAAAAGGATACCATAAACCTAAATCTAAAGTCCCGTTAATATAATGGAGGACACGTTTAAGAATAGTTAGATGAGATTTTTTAGGGGTAGCTTGAAATCGAGTACACATACCCACACTATATGATATGTCTGGTCTACTTACTGTTAAATAAAGAAGACTTCCTATCATACTCCTATAGAGTGTCTCACCAACAGATTTTTCAGACACATCTTTTGATAATTTAATAGAAGTGCTTATTGGAGTGCGAGCAGGTTTAGAAGATTCCAATCCAAACTTTTTAATCAATTCCCTAGCATACTTAGATTGAGTAATGAAAATACCAGTGGAACATTGTTTTATTTGAAGTCCTAGAAAATAATTTAATTCACCAATTAAACTCATTTCAAATTCATCACTCATAAAATTTTCAAATTTATGCGCAAAATGATCAAGTATAGATCCAAAAATAATATCGTCTACATAAATTTCTGCTACTATTAAATGAGATGATTCTTCTTTTAAAAACAGAGTTTTGTCAACACTCCCACGTTTGAAGCCATTATTAATCAAATATTTTGTTAATCTTTCATACCAAGCACGTGGTGCCTGCGTCAAACCATACAAGGCCTTTTTTAGCCGAAAAACGTCAAGAGGACGATGTGGATCCTCAAACCCTTTAGGTTGTTCCACATATACTTCTTCAGTAAGAAAACCATTTAAAAATGCACTTTTCACATCCATTTGATATAGTTTAAATTTCATTTGACAAGCCATAGCTAAAATGATTCGAATAGATTCATGTCTAGCCACAGGAGAAAATGTTTCATGAAAGTCAATGCCCTCAACCTGTGTATAACTTTGAGCAACTAATCTAGCTTTGTTTCTTACAATTTTTCCTTTTTCATTAGTTTTATTTTTAAAAATCCATTTAGTTCCAATTATTCTAATGTTAGAAGGTCGAGAAACCAATTCCCATACCTCATTTCTCTTAAATTGATTGAATTCTTATTGCATTGTCATAACCCAATGTTCATCAAGAAGAACCTCTTTTACATTTTTAGGTTCAATAGAGGAAGTATAACATAAATGACATAAAAGATTAGTAAAATTTTTGAATTTATTCTGTGTCATTAATTTAGTAGTGGCATCACCAATGATGGCACTGGAAGGGTGACTTTTCATGTCACGAGCGTAAGTAGGTCTATTTGTAGACCTAGATTCTGTAACATTATGATCAGTTTCATCATCATCAGAATGTTATATACTATTAGAAGATGTAGGATGAGATGAAACAGGTTCAGAATTAGTATTGTTTTCTATTCTAAGTTTTGTACAAGTGATAGGAATAGTTTGATGATCATCATCTTTATTTTGATGAGTAGGAGATTTAGAAGTGAAATCTTCTACAACTATATTTATTGATTCCATAACAGTTAGAGTTCTTAAATTAAAGACTCTGTAGGCACGACTGTTTAAACAGTAACCAATAAAAATATCAGTATCAGTTTTTGAATCAAATTTATCAAGAGATTCTCTATCCCTTAAAATATGACATATACTACCAAATACTTCAAAGTAACTAACTTTAGGTCTTTTCCCATACCATATTTCATAGGGAGTTTTACAAGTGTTAGGTCTAAGGTACACACGATTAGATATATAACAAGCTGTACTCATAGCCTCTACCCACAAATTTTTGACAACATATATAGAATTAATCATTACACGAGCCATTTCTTGAAGAACTTGATTTTTTCTTTCAACTACACCATTTTGTTGAGGTGTGTGAGGAGATGAAAACTCATATTTTATTCCACTAGAGAACAATATTGAGAAAATAATGCAATTTCAAATTCTCTACCATAATCGCTACGGATTCGAACAATAGATAAATCTTTTTCAGTTTGAGTTCTTTTAGCAATAACTATAAATTCATCAAAGGGCTGAGATTTTTCTCTTAAAAATGCAACCCATGTATATCTAGAAAAATCATCTACCATCACAAGAACATATTTTTTGCCTCCTAAACTACTTGTTCTCATAGGACCAACAAGATCAAAATGCAATAATTCAAGAATCCTAGAAGAAGTAGAGACATTTACTTTCTTGTGAGGAACACGGGTCTGTTTATCCATTTGACAAGCACCACATATAAACCCATTGGGTTTACTCAATTTTGGTAAACCCCTAATAAGTTTGTTAGAAGCCAATTTATAAAGATCATTTTTATTCATATGACCTAACCTTTGATGCCATATATCAAGTTCATTAATTCTAGTTGTTAGGTACGTGGTTGAGACTGGATTAGTGAATGTATAACAATTATTTGAAGATCTAGTCTCTTCAAGCACAACATTTTCATAAGAATTAATAACAGTACACATATTTTTTGAAAAATTAATATTTATTCCATCATCGCATAAATGACTAATACTGATAAGATTAGCTTTAAGTCCTTCAACATAAAGAACCTCTTTTAATTTAGAACAATCAGGAGCATCTACAGTTCCTTTACCTGTAATTTTACATGTGCTCCCGTTCCCAAAAGTAGCATTTCCTTCAGCACAAGGAATAAGGTGAGAAAAAAATAATTTCTCATCAGTCATATGACGAGAACAACCACTATCGAGGAACCACCTAGATGATTCACTAGCTTTTAGAGAAATATGGGCAACTTGAGCCAATAAATCAGATTTTCTGACCCAAACACGTTTATATTTAGGTTCCAATGGTTGTTGACTTACTTGTGTCTGAATATTGTTAGTTGGAACTTGAGTTTTATTTTTAACATTTTTATGTTTATTCCGTTGTCTAAATTGTGAACTAGTATAGTTTCCAAAAGAAAATGAAAATGGACAATATACATAGATGTGTCCTTTCCAACCACAAGTATAACAAATTGGAATTCTTCTTGCAGTGATTATGTGACTAGTTGGCTTAGTATTTCTTAATTTATTATTCTTCGAAATTACTTGAAAAGATTTTGTTTCTTTAACAAATTTTGGTGCATTTTTAATTTTTGGTTGAGTTTTTTGATTCGAAACATAAGAGTATCCCATACCAGATTTATCATTAGTTCGTTGATCGGTATTTAAAATTTTTTCAAGTTTCTCATTAGCATTACTAAACTTAGAATACTTGTCATTGATGGAACTGAGTTCACCTTTTAGATTTTTATTGATTAAAATTAGAAATTTAACTTTATTTTCTTGAATTACAAATTCAGAGTTTAGAAATTTAATTTTCTCCTCAAAATATTTAGAGGAATTCTCAAAAGAAAGTTTCTCTTGAATGTGAGTTTCAATTTTCAGATTAAGATCAATTATTGTATTTTTCAACTCACAATTTTCTTTACTCAATTTTAATTTGTTTTTAGTTAGTTCTAAAGACTTTTGATACAATTCTCGATAGGCATTAGTCATATCAATATTTTCATCATCATTTTCAGATTCAAATGATGAATAATTAACAGAGTTATCTTTAGTGTGATGAGTAACAGACTCATCAATAGTAGACACAAAAGCTCTAAATCCATGTGTAGCTTGATCAGATTCATCCGAAGATAACTCATCATAAGTTTCAGCCTCATTAGTGACATTCAATGCTTTTGACTTACCTTTTTCATTTTTTCGATTTAGACATTCAGCAGCATAATGTCCATATCCACGACATTTAAAATATTGTCTTTCAGAGGAATCTTTTTGAGGCTTTTTCTCAAATGTTTTAAATTGAATTTTTCTTGATTTCTCGGTTCTTTGAAAAGGTTGTTTCTTATTCTTATAGAATTTTTTAAATTTTTTAACAAAAAGTGCAAGTTCTTCAGATTGATCAGAATCACTACTAGATTTAGACTCATTCTTAGAAGATTTAAATGCGACACTTTTACTACCATGAATATCTTATATTTCATACTCATAAGTCTGTAAAGAACTAACTAATTCATCCAAATTTAAGTTATCCATATCTTTGGATTCAACAATTGCATTAACTTTAGATCTAAATCTTTTAGGTAAAGATCTTAAGATTTTTCTAACAATTTTGGTATTTGAAATTGGTTCACCAAGATTAAAAGAACCATTAACTATATCATTCAGACGAATATAGAAATCAGGAAATTTTTCATCCTCTTCCATGTGAAGATTTTCAAACTGAGAAGTAAGCATTTGAAGCTTAGAAATCTTTACTTGTGGAGTCCCTTCATAAGTAATTTCAAGGATTTTCCAAGCATCCTTTGCAATAGTGCAAGTACTGATCCTACGAAATTCAGAAGCGGTCACTGCTCCAAATAACGCATTTAGAGCCTTAGAATTATAACCAAGATTATCATACTCTTGATCAGTCCACAATGATCTAGGTTTGATTGTGGTATTAGGTATATTATCGATTACGGAGGTCATGGTAGGTGGTGACCATCCATCCTCAATAGCATACCATATGTGCGGATCCATAGAACTTAAAAATACTCTCATCCTTGCTTTCCAGTAAGGATAATTAGAGCCATCAAATAAAAGTGGTTTAGCAGTAGACGCACCTTCTCTTGAAAGATCAAGATATTCCAAATTAGACATTACACTAAATTCGTAAGAATCAATCAAGTGTCCTAACTCTGATACCAATTGAAATTTCAGAATAATTATTGATCTATCTATATATAAAGAATATAAACAATTTATAAAACTAATCACATCCACACAAGTAACACACAAGAATTTTTACGTGGAAAACCCTATCACAGGTAAAAACCACGGGATCTATCTTAGATCCAAACTAAGTAATTCACTATGAAAAATAAACCTTACAATGCTTTCAGAATGATATGCCCTATCACTCTTCTCACTACTAACAATCGTATCCCACGATCATCCAATTCATAGTAAACTTCTTTCGCTTCAAATCTCGAGTCACACGAGCTATTGATCTACACCTTTAGATTACAGTCTTAATGGAGTAAATCATTAGGAAAATCTTCAATTCAGAATAGGGTAAGTTTATCTCAAAGACCAAAGGAATGAAGACTCTCTTTTTCGGATAATAGAGAAAAATTTTGCTCAAGAGATAACCACCCGAACTAACTTTACGTTTAAATACTTCCAGTTCACGGACGTCCGTGATTCACTCACGGTCGTCCGTGAGCACGGATGTCTGTGAGGGTCATCACGGACGTCCGTAGGTCCGATAGTGTAAAACGTCAATCACCATCTTTTACTTAGAAATTAGGGAGCAATATTTTAAATTAAGTCATGATTATGATAATAAATCTTACAGAATCGAACCCTGACCTGGTTCACTTTGAACGGGATCACAGTTTGGATGTGAACTTGGCGAATTAGGTAACACTGGGGTGGACTATATCTGAATGATTTCTCATATCCATCAGTCATGTAGGAGAAGTCAATTGATTATTCAAAAGAACCATAATCGAACTGCTATGCGGGGGACGAATAGAGAATATTAAGGATTGATAAAAGACATATATACATCATATGTATATCTTATATTATAGGCAAGATTAAGATTAATAAGGATTTTATAAATACTTCCGCGGACCTAAAATAAATGTTCTTCAACACATGCCTGAAAAGCATTGTCAGTACTTTCAGGTAATCAAAATTAAATAATTTTAACTTCTTTCAAGTTAGAGGTGTTTGCATTTGAATTTCTAAATTTTTAAAAAAGATTGTATCGAAGCTATAGACGAGACTCACATCCCAGCAATGGTTCCAGCTGAGAGTAGACCCATCTTTCGTAATAGGAAGCAAGAGATCTCCCAAAATGTTATGGCAGTCGTGGACTTTGATATAATGCTTACATATGTCCTTGCCAGTTGGGAAGGATCAGCCGTAGATTCTCGAGTGTTTCGTGACTCACTTACAAGAGAAGATAGATTGAAACTATCAAATGGTATTAAATCGACTCTTGATTTATTTTGCTATAATAAAGATTTCACTACTATAGTTATAACAAAAACATATTTGATCACATGTTTCAGGTAAATACTACATCGTTGGTGTCGGTTATGCTAATATCCTTGGATTTCTTATCCCATATAGCGGAGTGAGATATCATTTAAGTGATTATCAAAGTGGCGGTAGGCCAAAAAATGCAAGGGAGGTATTCAACTATCATCACGTGTCTATAAGAACTGTTGTGGAGCGAACGTTTGGAGTCCTGAAAAAATGCTTTCCTATATTGAAGACTGCACCGCAATATGCCTTTTGAACACAAGTCGATATTGTTTTAGCTTGTTATGTCTTATATAACCATATCTGAAGTATTGATCGTGATGACTCTTTCTTGGGCAACATTGAAGATACCTCTTCAAATGACGAAGATAAAGACAATGGGAAAGAATTGATAATGAGAATTTTAAATAGAACCTAGAGGGAGCGATAAGAATGGGAAAATATGAGAGATCAAATGACAGAAGCTATGTGGATGAACCGTTAAAACTATAGAATTAGATCTATACTATGACACAAT
Organism: Chloranthus sessilifolius; assembly: GCA_021018995.1. Lineage (NCBI taxonomy): Eukaryota > Viridiplantae > Streptophyta > Magnoliopsida > Chloranthales > Chloranthaceae > Chloranthus > Chloranthus sessilifolius. The sequence continues at coordinate 914,824 of CM037586.1, read as the reverse complement.
TTATGAACTACTGAGTGACCTATGTTATTTTGTTCAATTGTTGGTGAATGAACCAATTTAGATGTTTAAGTAATTTAGAATGTGTTTTTGTTTCATGATTTTGTAATGTTTTATCAGTTGTTCACATTTACTTAATTATCAATTTGTGTCATTGTCCTTTGTGGTAGTTTGAATGAGTTTTGTGATATTTTCTATTGATTTATGTTTGGTTGATATGTTGTTTTATTAATCATATATGTTTTACCTATAAATATGTTAAATGATATATTGTGGTATTTTATTATAGGAATGACAACTTCTGAAGATCCATCTAAAAGGACCAATCTCCGTTGAACAAACGAAATGTGCGATATCGCCATTGATGTACTTGTAGAAGAGGTTGCGAAGGGTCGCAAACTTGATAATGGATTTCATCGGGATGCTTACAATGCAGTTGTAAAAGAAATCAAGAAAAAGGTAAGGATAAATGCCACTAAAGGTAATATTTATCATAAATATAAGCAATGGAGGAAAGGTGTACTACTAATAAAAAACTTTCGCTTTAATTGTACTAACTTTGGATGAGATGATAGTGAAGAGATGGTAGTTGCCGAAGATTCTATTTGGGACGATTACTTTAAGGTATATGAGTAGTTAAATTTAATATAAATATATATATATATATATAATATTATTTATTATATCCATTTGAAGATATTTCAATTATTTACAAACTCACCTGCAACAAAAAGTTTGGCATAACAAAGAGTAAGACGATATAACGAATTATATATTATAGTTGGAAAAGATACGGCTAGCAGTAAGAATGCGAAAACAGGAGTTGATAAGCCTATAAAAGAAACTTAATCTCAATCCATTAATGATTATTACCCAAACTTTGATGTGTTGGGTGAGTTTTCATCTGCTGATGTTGAGAAATTGGTTTATGAAAATATGCGAACTCCAGAGTCCGTTGAAAGGATGCTCCTGAGTCAATTAGAAAGAGTGCCTTGGGTCAAAGCTTTAATCAAGTGATCAGAGGTCAACGGACAAGAGGAAAGTAAGTGAAGATGCAGTGAATGCTTGTGCTAACTTAGCAAAGGTGGTTGGAAAATTGGCCACAACATTAGAGATGGATAATGAATTCATAAGGGTAAAAGTTTTAAAGGAGGCTATTAAGTTAGTGACTGGTATTAATCGAGAAGAAGTTTCTGCGGCATTCTAGATCTCAATTCAAGATAAATTCAAAGTACTCGACTTTTGGACCACTGAAAAAGATGAAATGATGGACTTTTTGCGTTCTTTACTTTATAGTTGACCAAATCCTTCTTATATTTAATTAGTACATCCATGAAGCGATTGTAGTTTTTTTGAACAATCATTTTTGTTTTAATGATGGTTTGTGATATTACAGGTAATAGTTATGGATGGTCTTTTTTGTGGCATCATTAATATGGATGGTCTTTTTTTTTGTAGATCATTGGAATTTTTTTATGAATTTTAATTTTTTTGTAAATTAGTATAATCATTTTCGTGGATGATCGTTTTGTTGGATAATTTATGTTTATGATCATTTTTGTGGACCATTTTTATGATATTGCAACGGCTTTTTAGTTTGAATGATTTTTTGTGGTATTATGACTATTTTTTTTGTTGGGATATATTATTTGAATACCTTTCTGTGGGTGGAAATAAAGGTAATATATGAGTACCCTTTATTTCTACCCACAGATTTTTTCCATCCACCCACATAATAAAGGTACTCATATTATTTTCCTACAATTTCTTGCATATGCATCCAAACACATGATTAACCTAATCAACAAAAAACAAAGGGAAATAAAAAAATCCAATGGTTTCCTATAACTTAGGTATCCATAAGAAGCTATAGGAATATTATTTTACTTTCCTACATTTCTCGTATTTTTATTTAAACAAGCCTTAAGAGAAACTAGCCTTAAATAGACAATCTAAATCTTACTTCTAATCAAGGATCAAAATTTTGGGTTTCATTTCGGTTTCGGAGGAGACCGAAACCGAAAATTTGAATCGAAATTTCGGTTGAAAATTTGAATTTCGGCAGATAATTTCAATCCCACACAATCAATGACCGAAATTTCGGTCCCATATTATCGTTTCGATAGGGATCGAAACCGATAATTTCGATCATTTTGGCCGAAAATTTTGATCCTTGCTTCTAATCTAAGAAGTTAGAGCTTAAAGCAACATCATGTAGGGTCTGAATGACTAGGTTCATGGTAGATCGTGAATGGGCTAATTATAATCAGCCATTTTGGAACTAGCGCATTATTGACTGATTACTAATTTGGCCACATCAACTTATTTATACATGGGGCCTACCTACCTTAGCCCATGCCTAACCCTTAAATGGTGTTAATTGATTCTGTCGGGCCAAGTTCATACCAAGCTTCCATATTTAAAGATGGTGTTATTGTCACACTGATCGATTTTAAGTGTAACCCTTGCAGGTGCACAAGATCTATTGCAGTAAGGCAAGAACAAGGGTGTCGAACCCACAGGGAAATGTGAATTTTAATTAATTCTTTCAGAGATTTAAAAACGTCCCTAAGGAAGTACCAAAGGGTAAATTCAATTTAACAAAAAATTTATCACTTTTTCTAAAAGCAAGAAAAATAAATTAATTAATCTAAACAACTAATTGCTTATGAATCTAAAATAATAATTAAATGAGATCAAGGAATATGCTACCCCAGATTTGTACCCCTTTTCTACCATTAAAACCCACAATTTTATTAAAGCATCATTCACACCATCATTCATCTATAAAAAATGATTCGAAATAAAATATGATCATCAATCCGGTATACCCTATCTAAAAATAATGACTCAGCCTATCATTGCGGTATGAGTCATGTAAGAAGCATAGCGTATCTCATAATGTTTAGATCATAACATGAAGTACATAATCGCTCTGCAGCCTAGATCAGTCTGCAAGTCCAGATCTAGCGATTATAGCCGTTGATACGCGCCATCAACGATCATAACAAGCATTCAATATATTTTCAATAACACAAACTTTTAGCAAAACGATTCCATGATGACAATAAATCGACTATGGTATTAATCATAAATAAGGGTACTTATCTGGGGATCGCATCTTTCCCGATCAACTGATTTAGCCGCTCATCTTTGGTGTATGATCTCCTTGTTCATTCAAAGCCATTCCACTTTTTATTTATTCTAAAAGATCTTTGTTTACAATGCCTTTTCCTAAATACAATCTATGAATGTAAAAGAAAGACAATACAAATTCTAAGTACAATCTACCCAGATCAATCCCTAGAAGAAGGAGAAAAGAAGAACTCTTAAAAAGATGCCCAGAGGAGTCTAAAACCAAAAATAATAATAATGAATAATAATCCTAAAAAATTCGTTTAAAAAAAATTCTAAAAAAGAAAAGCCAAAACTAACTCTCTAATTATCTATCTCTAATTCCTTTTTTTTCCTTCTTGAAGTGTTTGATCCGCTTTAAATAGAGCCGCAGTTTCCCAGCCGCAGAGGTGTTCCAACTCAAAAATTTATGGTCGATTAATCGACCCAATAGGGTCGATGCATCGACCTCCCAGATTTTCGTGAATTCCCGCCGAACTTTGCATCAGATACTGCTTCGATATTTTGGCCATAACTTTCTGTCCCGAACTCGGATTGAGGCGATTCTTGTGCCGTTAGAAAGCTGACAGAAAACTCTACAACTTTTGGTTTTTGACAATTTCATAATTCAGCCGTCTTGAAGGTCCAAATTGAGCTGCAAGTCGCACCAAGTTCTCGATGACCCAAAGTTGCAGTGTTTTGATATTATTTTCAGAATTCTTGGGCTATTTTCTACACTTGGCTTGTATTTACCTGAAACACTTCAAATCTAATAATTCTTATCAGATAACCTTCATCGGATAACTAAATGTAAGTATCTAGGGTGAAATATCATCATATTTCACTACTCATCACACACCAACTTTTGTTATAGCCACCCAACTTAAGCAAAACAAATAGGGTTTTTTGCAAATACCCCCCTAGTTATGTTGATATTACAAATAACTCCCCCAATTATAGATATTTGCTTTAAACCCCATTAGTATTTTGGTGTTTATAAAACACCATCTTTAACGGATGCTATTTTAAATGGTTAATCAGCCGTTAAAAAATACCCTAAATACCATATTTATCCTTTTTAAAATTAAATTACTAAATTACCACCCTCGACACGTGGTAAGAGTAATTTTAAATCCACCCCTCCACTTACAAAAAAGAATAGTTTTAAATTCACCACCAAATATTTGAGTTCACCAATGCTGAAAAACATTGACTGCATTGAATCGGACGATGGAGATCGTTTATCGTCCCAACCTTTCACACGATGGATCTTGAGATCACGGTGGCACTATTAGACGGTTGACTGCATTGAATCAGATGATGGAGATCATTTATCGTCCCAACCTTTCACACGATGTATCTTGAGATCATGGTGGCACCATCAGACAGTTGACTGCATTGAATTGGACGATGGGGGTCTTTTATCGTCCCAACCATTCACACGATGGATCTTGAGATCGTGGTGGCACCATTAGACGGTTGATTGCATTGAATTGGACGATGGAGATTGTTTATTGTCCCAACCTTTCGCACGATGGATCTTGAGATCATGGTGGCACCATCAGATGGTTGATTTTTTATTTTATGTGGTACACACCCAAAAAAATGACCTTTAAATTAATTTTAACCGTATACATGATGTTAAGGTCACTTTTCTGAGATGTGTGCCACGAAATAAAACACTGATCGTCTAATGGTATGCTTAAACGATCTCCATCGTCTTATTCAATGCAATCAATGTGTTTTAGCGTAGGTGAACTCAAAGATTCGGTGGATGGAAGCAGACGCGGTTAGGCAATCCAATTCCTAAAAATGGGTCTTGAATCATATAGGAAATTGGAGGGACGAGTATTTTGAGTGGAACACGTAGATTGAAGGTTTTCTTTTCAAGAATAATTACATCGTTTACCGCAAATCCTCCATTAGTTGAGTATTTGTTCAAATATTGGCATGCTTTAATGGGGGAATCACTCATCTGATGAGCCTTGAATCTTATGGGTGAATGAAGGGCTTTTTAGAGGAGTACCTTTAAATCCACCCACTGAATATTTAAGTTCACCCACACTGAAACACGTTGATTGAATTGAATCGAACGATGGAGATCATTTATCCTCCCAATCTTTCACATGATGGATCTTGAGATCATGATCGTACCATCAGACGGTCAGCGTTTTATTTCACGTGGCACACATCTCAGAAAAGTGACCTTAACATCACGTGCATGCTTAAAATTGATATTAAGGTCACTTTTAGGGGTGTGTACCACATGAAATCAAAAGTCGACCGTTTGATGGTACACCTATGATCTAAAGATCGATCTCATGAAAGATTGGGACAATAAAAAATTTCCATCATTTGATTCAATGCAGTCGATGTGTTTCATTGTGGGTGAACTCAAAGATTTTGTGGTGAATTTAAAGGTACTCCTTTTAGAATAGCGGTAAATTATAATGGCATGACTTATAAATAAAGGTGAATGAAGGGCCTTTTAGAATGGTGATCAACTGTAACAACCCAGATTTTTAGATTTTATTTTAATGGTGTTAGATGATGCACCACACTATGTACTGTGCTAACGCTCCACATCAGAATCGAAACCCACCTTTTAAAATAGAAAACTTCTAATTTTCCCATATCAAAATTAGACTCATTGCGAAGTGCTCGTCGATACGATTCCAACGATATATAATTTGACGACTTCTGACAAGAATATAAAAAGTTATGCCCATTTTAACTGATCAAGCAAGTCAAAGGGTATAATTGTAATTTCGGGAGAGAAACACCAATTGGTTTGGTGCTTATGCAAAACGCAAACCTTTTCTCAAGCTATCCAAGTTACGTATGAATTCTTATTCCGTGTAAAAATCTCCTATTCTATTAAATCTCCCACGAAAAGTGTTAATTAGAGTTGACCTAAAATTTTATACCATTATAAATAAAACTTTAAAAGCTCTCTCTATAATAAGAAATTATTCTCCGATGCCTTGGGAATCGACCTTTTCAACCCGATAAATCGTGTTGATCTTCCGTTCACGCCAAGAGGTGGGTACCCATCAATCCATCTGTAGGATGCTTTCGATCACAAGATCGACGGGTTTAAAAATCTTATTTAAACCCAAATATCTCATAAATTAATAGATCTATATATTTAATATATGCTTTCCTCGAAAGTTATATATTTTGTAAATTGAGTTTATATGTTATTTCTCTTCTTTTCAAAAATCCTTTTGTTTGAGCCATTAATATTCTACCTTATATTAGTGCGTATATTTAATATGTTTACTTCCTCTTTTATGTCTGTAAAATTAATTAAATTTTAATACTTATAAATTTGATAGATTGACTTAATTGGCATAATATCATATTGATATTATTTATTTCTAAATCTATATAGTATAAATTTATCCTTCTACTAAGACTATAATAATATATATTATTGTTGCAAGTTTATATTATTATTTATTTAAAATTAATTAAGCCCAAAAATTAAATTATATTTTTATTTTATTTAAATAAATAATAGATTGTACCAACTTAATATTTCGGGTCCGAACTTGCGGCTACGAACCCGAATTCACGTCCATGAACCCGACCTCGCGACCATTGATGTACCTGTCTCGATATTTTGGCCATAACTTTTTATTCCGACCTCGGATTAATGCGATGCTTACGGCATTGGAAAGAAGACAACGAGCTTTACAACTTTGTGTGAAATAGCCATTTCACGAATCTGACTTTTTAGAGGTCAAAATAGAGCAACAAGTCGGGTTCAATTTTGAATGAATCAAGGCTATTCGAATTTAATATTATTTTCTAAATATCATGACCAAAGTTCTTATGTATATTATATTGTAAAGTCTTTCGATCGATGGTCATGATAAATCATAACTTAATAAGTATAAATATTATTTAATTTAATTATCTAATTATTATATATATATATCAATTTTATCGCCTCTTCGATAATACAAAGTTGCCTTTATGAAATCGAACTCTGACTTTTACGATTATCGAAATCACACTTATAACTCTATTCTATAATTATATTGGTGTGGTATATAAATAAATATAAATATAAGCATAATCAAAATCTAAGTATAAATCGTTCTGTATATGTGATATTTTTGTATTTGCAACTTAATCAATTTATACGAGTTAAGAATATGTTAGATCATGAGTACGAGAGTGTATGAGATCATGCCTACGCTTGGGCGTGGTGATTCGCCGAGATGGTATCGAAGCGAGAAATACACCGTATTCACATGCCTTACAACTCATGGTGGAATGGGACCCATGACGAGTCGGGTGAGTGTGAATTCAGTGTAACTTCGTATACGGTGGCATATACAGTGATCCTATCACCCCGAGTTTTAATACGAGAGGATAAGATATGAGATATGATACGAGAATCGGGCGTTGGGCCTTTAGCTGTGGTAAGGTTTCTTTTACGGTCACGTGAAACTCAGAATATTGGCGTCCATGTACGGATGCAACACCTCTATGATAGTATAAACTATCACACGAAGTACATCCAAGTTACTACGAAACTTTTTCTTGGGAAGCGTGAATTAGGAAGGTTGCCTCACTATAGTTTGTCATAGGATTCAGTATAAGAGTATGATAAGATATGAGTATGAGATAAGATAAGTTATGATACGAGTACGATAATAAGACATCAGTGTAGGCCAAAGAAAAGATAAAGAACTTAAGTCTCTCAGACGTCTGCCTTCCTCATGAGCCACCGTAAGGGCAACAACGTCTTTCAGCCAAGACGGATCTCTGGGAGAGATTATGAGTATGAGTGCGTTATGAGTGAGTTTGGCCATTATGTCTCCCCATTGGCTGGGTGGTGGAGTATGAGTATGACACGAGGGCGTTATAATATGGTGGTATGATACTATGTTGACCCTCCCATAGTAGCTCGGCGTGACTTCGCACGTGTCGTTTAGGATTTCACTAGTATGTTAGTTACGCTCATACGATGTACAGACGTATGTGCGAGAATGATAATAAGACATGATATAATATGTTATGAGATATGGTAAGCCACGTTAGGATATGAGTGTCTAGATCATGGTCTTGCATTTATGATATGAGTATTTCGATATGCACGTGATTTTGTCTTCCTTTTGTTATCTGCTTTGAGATATTATGTTTATCACTCACCAAATGCACTCACAATTCACCTGAGTAGTATGGGGTGGATTGGTGGTGTATCCACTGAGTTTACGTGACCGAGTAAACTCATCCCACGATAATCTAACAGTTGCAAGTGATTACGCTAGTGGAGTAGACGCTGGCCATCTAGATCTCGTGGCGATTTCATTGATTCATGAGCGTTGAGTACCAGGAGCCTTTGGAGGGCGACGCTGCCGGTTATCAGGAGGACTACGGTGCTGATCTTGATTCGAGTGCCAGTTACTGATCATTGTAGACTTGGTATTGAGTTTTATTGATACCAGTATTGCGGATTTTATAGTTTATTTTATCGGATTTGTCTCCGACTTTCATTATCATTTTATTGGCGGATTATGATTTTATTACACTTATTCAGCATTTATGATTACATTCATATTCCACCCTATTTGTTAGATCTCACGGATTTCGTAAAATCATTATTGCACGAGAACTCTGATTAGGTGTATGTCCGCTTAGCATATCCGGGATATGTGCGGGTCATAACTCGGAATTCTAGGCCCTCGGGATGGGGTAGAATTTCGGGTCGTGACATCAACTTTAATGGCATGACTTGTAAATATAGATGAATGAAAGGCCTTTTATAATGGTGGTATTTTTAAAATATTGGTTTCATTAAGGGTAAAATAGGCATTCGGTCCATAAACTCACGGCTAGTTAACGGCAGGGGGTTACATGAAACAAAAACACAAAAGTAGGGGGTACAGAATAAATACCCATAACTCAGGGGATTTCTTATAATATTAGCATAATACGAAGGGTATATGCAAAAAACCCAAACAAATATTGACTGCTTTGAATCAGATGATGAGATCATTTATAATTTCATATTTGCATTTTTTTTATAGAGTCATAGCCTATTGTTTGCTACTTAGGGAAAAATGTGTTTAACCTAATCGACACCATAAAAAATGTGTTTAATCTAATGCTTACACTAATTAGGATTTTAGTTTCTAAACTTTGAAAACAATTATTTTTCTAGTCTAATTTAGGGTTTATCTTTTTTTTTGTAAAAATTTTTGTAGAATATTTTTTAACTTTAACCTTTAATTAAGATTTTCGCTAATTAGGAAGGGCTAATAATTTAGCATGCCGTGTGTGATTTTTCAGGCAAAATTAGAAAGTCGATAGAATGTGTGGCTGGGAGCGATAGGAGTGAGCTTTACTCCACTTCTCATGTCTTATCATACAGTTGTACCCTCGAATTCCTATCCTTGGGACAAAAGAGAAAATGACACCTTTTGTTTTTTCTAAAGTATCAATACCAAAAGAGAAAATGACACCTTTTGTTTTTTTTCTAAAGTAGCGAAATTTAGCCCATGAGTGGAATAGAAAAATAGCTGCTTTAATATCATGATAAGAAATTTAACGAGCTTAATTATGGATCAAAAATTCGGAAAATTAATATATATCTTTCGAGCCCAAAATCGATACGTATCGAAATTAGTAAGTATCGGACGATACATTCACTGTATCGTTCGGCTTATTATATATATATGAACGATACGGTAATTTTAATGTACCGTATCGTTCAGGTATGATATCGATTATATCAGACGAAATTTTGATTCATGAGCCTAACTTAATCTCACAAAATATATAAGGTGAAGATTGCCCAAATTATATATAGCTCAAGACCTCTAAACACCCAACAAATTGGGTTCAACCAATTGGACCTAACCATTGCGCTTATGTCAATATTTTCTCAAGAAAATATTGACATTTGGCATTTGTTCTCACGGCAAAGGAAGATAGCATATGGAGTACCCATGTGCAGTGTAAACACCATATCTTTCTCCTAATCCTACATTCCTATTTATATAACAAACAAAATGCAGAACCCAAAAACCCTTATTGTGAGTTGAATGGAAAGCCAAGTTGTGATAGTGGGTGCTGGGCCTGCAGGCCTAGCCACATCTGCCTGCTTAAATCTCCTCTCCATACCAAACATATTGCTTGAAAGAGAGGATTTCTATGCTTCTTTATGGACCAAGAAGTCCTATGATCGCGTGAAACTTCACCTCAGAAAGCAATATTGCCAACTCCCTCACTTCTCATTCCCCTCCTCAGCTCCCCACTACATACCCAAAGAGGACTTCATCCAATACTTAGCTGACTATGTGGCTCAGTTCAACATAAAACCCGTGTGTTCTCGGTTCGTCGAATCGGCCACATACGATGAGGCCGTCGGGAAATGGTCCATACTGGCTCGAAATACTGTATCGGGCGATGTCGAGGTGTATAATGCTAGGTTCTTGGTGGTGGCTACAGGTGAGAATAGTGATGCTTATGTGCCTCAGATTGATGGGTTGGAGAGTTTTGGTGGACAAGTTATGCACTCTAGTGAGTATAAGTCAGGGTTGGGGTATGATGGGAAGGCTGCTTTGGTTGTTGGGTGTGGGAATTCAGGCATGGAGATTGCTCTTGATCTCTCCAACCATGGAGCAAAGACCTCTATCGTCATTCGAAGCCCGGTATGTATCGGTTTTTTCTTTTTTGGGGGGCACTTTCGATTTTGGTGCTTAATTTTAACCATGGTTTCAAATATCGGCCGATCCTCATCCCGATCGATTTTTGCCCAAACGATCCCAAATCCCTGGGTTGGATCGTTTATACATGAGTATTGGATGTGGGTCGGTCGGATCACTCTGGATTGGCCGATACTAAACGATATTTAGGTAGGATCGCCGATCCACAATTACAAGAAACTTATACACATAAAGAATATGTTACACTTTACATTGAATATAAATTACAAAGTTAAAAAAAGAAGGTAAGTAATAAGATCCCAAGCCTCTTTTGCTAAAAGAAGGTAATTAATTATGTTTATTTTGTGCCCAAAATCATAAAAAATTCTAAAATTCTAAGTGTCTTTTGTTAGGTGTCCTTCGGTCCTTCCTCCCGCAAACCTCTTCTTACAATCAAATTTTATAGAAAAACAGTAAAGGATAATAGATATTTTAATAAATCTAGGCTTGTCACAACCTCACAAATATTTATTTTCTTTTTTTACTTTTCAAATATCTTTATATTGATCGGATGGTATTAGTTCGGTATGAACCGGCCCGGGCTTCCATTCGCTCCAATTCACCCACCAACAACAATCCATATATTAATATGTCCAAAATTTAGAATCTCAATTTCGTTTCAGTGCTGGCCGAAATCGATAAGATTCAGCCGATAATTTCATCCTTAAAGCATCCTCAAATAATTTTCAATTTTTATTCGGCCGATATATATTTATATATATAAAAGTTTCACATCGCATTAAAAACCTTGGTCCAACGCTCCCCACGTAGCTTCCCTACAGAGTAGTAGGATATTAGACGGCACTCAGTTGTGATGGTTTGAAGTAACGATAAATGTCTCTTGGAAGTTTAGTGGTCCAAAGGACAATATGGTCCAACGCTCCACACGTGGCTCCCCTACAGAGTAGTAGGATCTTAGATAAATCTTTTTAAAATGATAAAATTATTTTATTTTATATTTATTTATATATATATATATTTTAATCTTTATAGAAAAAAAAAAGGATCTATCAAACGTGGAGATCTTTGTATGGATCATTTGAATAGATAATTGTATGGATCATTTTTCAATGGCATAAATCACATAATAGAGGTTAACTCTCAACCATACACTGTTCACTTCAACCACTTGATAAAAAAACAAGGTTTTTAATGCGATGTGAAACTATATATATATATATATAGAGGTTCGGGAATATACATTCGGACATAGAGATATTTTTGCGCCTATTAATATAAGCCTGACATGTAGTACACCTTTTATTAAGTGATCGATGTTGCTTTATAATTATTTAATTATTTTTAACTAAGATTATATTTATTTTTAAAAAAGTAGACAATATTTTTTAAATGCTCTGCGCCTAATCACATGGGTGTCAAAACTCTACCAACTCATCTCTTTTTCACTAAGGGTGTCAGTGCTTCGTTATCGGGGTGTCAGCGCTTCGCTCTTAGAGTGCTAGCGTTTTGCTATTGGAGTGTTAGCGCTTCGCTATTGAGATATCAGTGCCTCACTACCGAAGTGTTAGTGCTTCGCTAATGGGGGTGCCAACACTCACTATCGTGATGTCAGTGCTTCGCTACCGTGGTGTCAACGCTTTTCTCTCGGAGTATTAGTGCTTCGCTACTAAGTGTTAGGATGTGAAATATGATCATATTTCAACACTTCTCAAAAGAGAATATAACTTTTAAAATATTTTAAAAAATTTAATCCTAATTAGTAAAGTGAGTCCCATACTACATATCGTTCATAGAGCAGTCTGAGGTCTGAGGATAGAGAAATCTCTATGCCCGAGCGCGTTCTCCCGTCAATCATATATATATATATATATATATATATATAGAGAGAGAGAGAGAGAGAGAGAGAGAGAGAGAGAGATTTGGGCCATTTATATGGTATATACATTATTTGATGTCACGAACACGAAGATTTGCACCATTTTTCCTAAACATGATTAATATTAGGCACCTTTAAACACAGCCATAGAATCGTGAAAGCTGCCCATACTAAAAATCATTGATTGCTTTAAATCAGATGAATGGAGATCATATTTCGCTCCAATTTTTCACCATGAACATACCATCAGACGGTCAATTTTTGATTCCACATCAAATGTGACTTTAGGGCCACTTTTTTGAATTTGTGCCATGTGAAATCGAAAATTGATTGGCTGATGGTATGTTCATCTTCTCAAGATCCCTTGTGTGGAAGATTGGAGCGAAACACGATCTCTACCATATAATTTAAAACAATCAATGATTTATGGCGTTGGCGCTTTTCAAGATTCTGTGGGCGTGTTTAAAGGCGTGTGAACGGGCAAGTCACGTATCTTACCATAGCCCAAACCGTACTCCTTCGCATTTGAGCTTCATGTCCAACCCATGGACTTCGGAGTCCGTCTGGGCCATTTCGGCCCATTTGCACCCCTTACCACTTCTCATATTTAACCAAATATTGTTACTGGGCTGCTGAATTCAGGTCCATGTGATGACTAGGGATGTTATGTACCTGTGGCAACTCTTAAACAAGTTTCTTCCATCAAAGTGGACAAATTGGGCCGAGTCTTTCATAGTGACGCTTAGCAAATTGAAGTATGGAGATATTGCTAAGTATGGGATTACTAGGCCCAAAGAGGGCCCTAGTTATCGTCTACGAAAGTACGGAAAATATCCGGTCCTCGACGTCGGGACCTGGAAGAAGATAACATCTGGAGAGATTCAGGTAGATGTCACCTTCATGCCGTTCTTTTTCCTAGCAGGCTCGAGCTGGGTTCGGGCCCCACTTTTAATGACCTTATGTTTAATCAGGCCTAAAAGCCTTATTCGAGCATGGCCCATTAACTTATTGGTCGTTTAAATTTTCCCTGGCCTTGATTAAAACTTGTATAAGCGGGTCAGGCTTAGAAGGCTTGAATCCTTTCATAGTTTTCAGTCAAGACCAATTATTAGGCCCGATTCTGACTTGCTGTCCAAAACGCTTATCCGAGGTCCATACCAAAGCGGGCCAGCACACCCAAATAACACCAGCAAAAGGCCCATTTACACTGTGGGATCATAGTTACCAAAATCTCCATTTTTTTTTTTTTTGTTTAAAATGCCTTTTTTCCCATGAAACTTTGGAAACATGTCTAAAACACATTTTTTTTTTCAAAAATACTTATATTGTTTAAAAATTCTACGTTTTAAATGTATTTTTTACGATTTTTTCAAAAAATTTCCTCATTTTTTTCAAAAAAGTATTTATGTTTTATATTTTCATTACTTCTTCCCAAATGCTTCCTGATTTTTTTTTGAATTTTTCTGACTTTTTTTGCTTCCCCATTTTTTCTCGAATTCTGACTCGGTAACTATGTGTGGTATCGTTCGTGTGCCGGCCACTAGGTGCACTAATTTGCGGAGCCATGACAACCCTGTGCATGCCATGCTTCAACGTTGGACTCACACAACTTTGTCCAAGCATAAGCTTGGGACACCCTTAGGGACAAAATTTTATACGCCCCAATGGGAAAATGGCACATGCCCAATCTGAACTGAGCCGACCCAATGGTGCAGCTGAAAAAACGCAACGCCCAATCCAAAAACACGACCTGCCCAGTTAAAACCCCCTTTTTCATTTTATTTATATACAGAATATCGGGTCGGGTCGAGATGCCAACCTCTTAGCTGACCTGATGGGCCAAGTTTATGATATCGGTCGGGTCGAGATGCCAACCTCTTAGTTGAACTGATGGGCCAAGTTTATGATATCGGTCGGGTCGGGTATTGGGTCGACACAGCCCGTTAACAGCCCTAGAAAGCCTATGTTACCCTAAAAAAATAAAAATAAATAAAATGGACTCACCCGATCGCTACTTTCTTTTTCTAATGATTATGTATAGGTTTTGCCAGCAATAACAAACATAAAAGGCAACGACGTGGTGTTCTCAAATGGCAAGGTGCATCAGTTCGAAGCCATAATTTTTGCAACCGGCTACAAAAGATCAACTAGTGCTTGGCTTAAGGTATTCTTTTATTATTATTATTATTTCGGCCGTAGGCCTGTCAATGAATTAGGTTGGGCCAAAATCTTTAAAGTCAGTTGTTTCAAGGCCGGACCAGACCAGACCTTAAGGTGGAAGCTTATATGCCTGACCCAATTGAAAACTAGGGTCGAGTGGAACAGTTTTTGCCCCAACCTGGCCCGTTGAAGGGCCTAGGGAAAATGCAATATTTGAATTTGCATATTAAAATTCATCTCGGCCCCATTTTGGGAATGAAAAAATAGACAAGGAGACAACTGATTGACTTGTATTTTTTCAGACTGGAAAATTTAATATTTTTTAAAAGAAAATGCATTTTAGAAAAAATGTAAAATTGTATTATTTTTTGAAATGTTTGAAATGAAAATAGAAATATTTTAAACAGGATAAGGTATTTAATTAAAATATATTTTTTTATTTTTTATATTAGAAAAATAAAGTGTTTTAGCGGTACTTGTTGTTAAGGCATTTTTTTTGTAGCGACAGGACTAACAGTGACAGTTTTTGGTAGTGACAAGATTGATAGTAACATTTTTTTGTTAATAGTGACAGTTTTTGACTGCAGCTAATAGTCTTATTTTTTGTAATGTTATAATTATAATTAATTAAAAATTGATCATATGACTCAAGTCATAGGCTAACTCAAACATCCAACAAGAGCATGTATCTATTCTAGCTTGTTCGGTAAAAGCTCAGAATCACCCGAGCAAGGTCTTAGGGCCGGGTTCAGTCGGGTAGCATATTCTATATATAAAATATAAAATGATTTAAATGATTTTGAATCGGGCAGCCTGATCCGACATAGCGTATCTGTAGTCGGGTCCGGCAAACCGAAAGATTCATGCATCAAAAAATTTGGTCCTACCCGAACCGAGTGACAATGACTAGCTAGGGATGACAACGTGCTGGGCTCGAGCCGGACTTATTAGAAAATTATAAAAATGTAAGCCCAATCCTAGCCCATTGATATTTATCAGTATGACACTAATATAACTATGTTTTATGTAGGATGATGATTATTTACTTGGAGAAGATGGATTCTCAAAGCTAAGGTATCCAAACCATTGGAAGGGACACAAGGGTCTCTATTGCGCAGGACTTGCGAAGGGAGGCATCTATGGTGCTGGAATGGATGCACAAAATATAGCCAATGACATCAGCTTAGCCATAAACCAAATTGACTGATTAAGACTAAGTATTTTGTATATAACAAAATTTTAAAGGCATAAAAAATATGTTTTAAACCTAAGACATGCCAATGCTTCACAGTGCCTTAGCTGCAACAACAACATTGTGTGACCCCTGTTCAACTTGTCTGTATCCTCCTGTGGTGGCTTCCATCTTCCGACTGGTTTGCAATGAGAAGGAGGACCTGAAACCACATTTGCATCCATAAACGAGTGTAGATAATTTTAGATATTTAAACACTTTAAAACTTGTATCTTTTCTAAAGAGGTGTTTTTTAAAAGTTATGTGTCATTTTAAAAGAAGTGTCTTTCTAAAGTGGTGTCTTTTCTGAAGGGATGCCCATAACACCTTTTCATAGAAAAATGATACATTAACACACCACTTGATTTTTTATTTAAGGAATCTAAAATTATTATTTTTATATTATAATGGAGTCTCCTTTCTTCTCTCTGGTTCTGTCTTTAAAGGTCTTCGTCAGAGCGTTCTTACAATATTTGGTGTTCGGATAGCATGATCGGATTCACCAAATCCTTCACAAGAATACACAGCCGATTCGTTTTATCTTGAAACTAATTTGCGAATAACCTGTTGGTGACCACTTTATTGAAGTGGTGGGGGCAAATATTAGTTTAAAGATAATGATATTTCTTGTGCCAAACCAGGGAACTGATGCCCACTCACATAATAACAGGGGATGCATAGTATCCTCTACTTCCTTTCCACAAATAGCGCATGCTCGATCAATGTGATTCATTTTGATGTTTAGATTCAGGCGAACTGGGAGAAGATTTACATGAGAGGACTTTGAAAGTGGTTCGTCTCAGGATCCAATGATCTTCCTCGATACTAAGGGTGCGTATGGCATAGCTCTCTGTTAGCCCCTGTCATAGCAGAGTTCATCTGTTTTAGCAGATTCTCATCCTCTTTGCTAACATCCTTCTACCTGCTTTAGTAGGTACCCCTTCTCATTGATAACTCCTTGCATAGCAAGATTTACCTGTTCAATAGTTTTACCCTCCTCTCTACTCACTCTTTGACAGAGTAGATTTTATTTGCTCTAGTAGGGAGGTTGCTGCTAGAATAGGTAAACCCTCTTTTGTATGTTCGATCAATGTAATTCAATTAGGTGGACTATATTGTGGCAGGAGCTAACAGAGAGCTATGTCATATGCAGCCTAATATTTCTTCCATCACCAATGTGGGTCAAACCCCATTCAATGGTTCTTCATGCAGATGGAATGCTCCTGGTCCTTGCAAATACCTTGCCTTCAGAACTCGATAGAAGTAATGTTGGCGAGTAAGAAGCCTCCATCCCTGTTTTGCTAGCAACACTTCATTGAAGACGTCAAGATCACAGAAATCGAGCCCCACCAAATCTTTAAAATCCCCATTAAGTACAGCTGAAAACCATTGACTGTTTGAATTGGACAATAGAAAATGCCTTTTGCTCCAATATTTCACATAACTAATCTTGAGATCATAGGCATATGATTAGACGGACAGTCTTTATCCCACATGAGACACATCCCAAAAACGTGACCCAAAGACCATGTGACACACATATATCACAACTCATTTTTTGGGTTGTGTACCATATAATATAAAAAATTGTTGGTTTGCTAATATTCCCTTGATTTCAAGATGAGTTGAGTTAAAGATTGGAAAGAAAAGCAATCTCCATAATATATCCAATCTAAGAAAATCAACAGTTTTCATCTATACTAGTTTACATCTATACTAAATGGGGGATATTCATCATTTGATGGGACGCTGCTAGCAGCCCTTTAAACACCAACATGCTGTTTAAATGATCTTGCATCATCATTGGTATAAGATGTTGGTGATCCGTACCGTCAAAGTGATAGATCATAGATTGAGGTGCCATAGGCCCAAAAATTGTATTGTAGAGAAATTTAAATCATGAGATATATTGACTATATATCCATTGTTCTTCTTAATTTTACTTATTAAATTTTATCAATTGGATGGTTCACATCTACTTATAGCAATTTTTTGCAGGGCTGAGACACGTTCCAATGATGGACTGCCAATTGGATAGTTGAGATTGATCACAAACGTGTGCCACATGGCATGATGATAACCCACTTCAATGGTGTATGATAAAAGGTGTCAGTTTAATGTGTAAGATTTAAACACCATTTGGTGTTTAAATGTCAGTCAGGAACCATTATCCTATATCTATATATCCTACTGGGATGCAGGATCTATGCACGTGCAAAAAGGTCTAATTAAGATATTTTTATACTATGGGGAAGATTTGGGCTGAAATTTTGGGTCCCCACCGAAACCGAAATGAAATCCGAGTTTTTGATCCTTGGTCCCAATCTTCGATACAATAGACCTTAAAATTATATGTATGTGCAATCGAAATCTACCCATTCAATGGTGGGCCCATCGTTTTATCCAACTTGTATTAATCCTATCTGAGATGTCCTCTTCATATTCACCATCTGATTGCAGAGTAAGGCCTAAATAGCAAAATTCATGACAAAGTGATACTATATGATTTTCTATCTTGACTTAATCCTCCTCCAGACTATCATGTTTACTAAATTTGTACTCCAAGTTTTTTGTCTTCATTCTGCTAATTTTTCAAACTTCTTGACTCCAAAACTTTTCTCCATAATTCTTGCCTATCATTTATCTCTTTCCTTGTTTGGGCAATTAACACTGTCAACATGCATCATGGGGTCTCTTCTTATATATCTAAGATTGATACAACTATGACCAAGGCAAAAAATAAAGGCTAAAGCAGATCTTTGATGAAACCTAACTCCGACCGGGAATTCACTTGTCCCTCATGTTCTTCTTACACTAGTTATTGCGTTTTGTACATATCTTGGATAATCTCAAAGTACAAATATGGGATGCATGTCTTCCTCAAAAGAAACTGGAACAATCACCACAAAAGATCAAAATAAGCAAATGGCAAGAGAGACCAAGTTTTTTACGTGGAAAACCCTTTGAAGCAAAGGTAAAAACCACGGGACCTAGTCCAGGAAAATCCACTAATAAAATAGATACACAAAGTTCATCACCCAAAAGGATAGATAAAGAAAAAACAATGGAAATCTCGTCAACACTGGCTGCTTACTCCAATAAAGATAAACAATAAAATAAATATGAGGCTTGAACAATGATCTGGAATTGGTTGGAGAAGGCTTTTGATCTTCTTCTCACTGGTGCTTACTGTTATTGACGGATGGCTTCTACTTCTCTTCAGCACTGGCTGCTTTTGATCTTCTTCTACATAGATGCTATTGTTTACCCTGGAAATTCTATAAATCAAGACGAAATGTCGTAACATATATAATTTATATGACAATCTTCAACTGAAAAGAAAGCTAACAAGATAAGATAAGAACAAGAACATATAATTTTAAGTCTGAATCATAAAACAAGATGAAAGAATATCATTTCAATTGAAGAAAAGGATAATCTTAAATAATCAAAACTTACTCATTACAGATTGATAGTGAAGTAATAACAGTAAATATTTCAATACAACAGTTACACATGATTCAAATGAGCCTCTTGTGTGATTTTAAGACCATGATCTAAAGATCTACAATGTCAGAGATTTTCATGATACCTGCTAGTTTACCCATTGGATCATAAGTGAGCGTCGTTTTTACACCATGGTTTTTAAATCACATGGGATACATGATAAAATCAGGTGCCACATTTCCAAAAAATTGACCCGTTAATCAAGTTACTTGTTAGTCAGGGTCGGGTAAATGATACTTGGATATTAGGTCCTCGACCAAATGTCATGGTTGGCAGTTGGGTCAACTCTTTCTGATGGTCAAATACCTAATACCAACTAAACAAGATATACGAACCAAATCATGACCCGATCAATCACATCATTTGTAAATTGAGCTGATATACAACCATGGATTAAAGAAACTGTTTTTCTATGAAAGAAACTATTTTTCTATTTTAAATATTAAAAAATGAATATATATTATGATATTAAAAAAATTCCCCAAAGGACAGTTTTGGTATTATGCCCGGTTCATATAAGATATATATCGGACTATATGACCTTATATGAGCTAATAAGACCTGATATTTGAAATATTTCACCCTATATCGAATAGGGGGCAAATATCGTATGTGTTGCGTGTTGGTACACGCTAAATTGGGGTGTCTATAGTGGGGGCTACTAACCCAATACATATTCGCCTATATGTATTGGATTCACTGGATATTTAAAAGCATGTATACAACAATAAAACTATAAATTATAAGACCCAAAAATAAATTATTATTTAACAAACATTATCTGAACGAAACTGTAGTTGAACAATTTCTCTATAACGATGAGCATCATGATTAACATAGCGACAAACCTATTTAAACATGAAAGGGAAAAGCGAAAAAAATTTAAATTCAAAGAGAAACTCAAGATATTATGATTGAAATAGAGAACTAAGATAGAGTGTAGAATTGAAACCTGTAATAAGCTATGCAACAATGGAGGCAAATGATAGTACATCAATCCAGGCAAAATATGTTTTTCTCATACTTCTTATACCATACGTGTAGAAAACACCAAGAAAAAAAATTCTCAGAGAGAAAATCCAGGAGAAAGGGGTGTTGTCCTTCTGCTACTCGACATCGTGCATCGCAAAAAAAGGCACAGATATTTGTGTGCATAAAATGGTTTGTAGCAACCACGAAAAGAATGCAGAATATAGTTCGAGAAGGAAAAAGATGGGACAGCGACACCAACACACAGAGGAGGCCCGGGCTAGATTGCCCTACGAAACCTCCCCCGAAAACAAAAAATTGTAATTTTATTAAGCCACGTGGCCGACTTGCAAGCGCACCTGCAAAGCCCAAGACCACAATTACAACCAGAGACAGTTACAATATATTTGCTACATAAAAATTTTCCTCGAAGAAGTCTTAAAGACTACTAAATATAATCTGTGTCCACCCCTTGTTAAATAAAAGGAACTTCCCTCCATGTGTTTCATAATTTGGAAACCCGATGTCTTCAAAGCCAGATCCTTCGTCACTGCAATTGACAAGACAAAAGTACAAAATTATAATGTTGGCCAAAATAGGGAAACAAATTAGTTTAATACTGATGGAAATTGAAAAACTTAATGTAGATCTAAATCGAAAAAAACTATGAATTCAGCCTTAAAAAATAAAACATTAGAGAAAAACATTTTTCTCACATCAAAAAAAGTAAACCTAACTCCCAAGAACATAAGAGGTTGGTGATGGCTTTGATCACAATGATCTTGTTGCAGATGCTATTGTCTCCTCTCCGGATATACTATAAATCGAAAATAAGGATTATAAATACATTGATTTACATTACGAAATTCAAATGAAAAAAGCAAGCCAAGAAAACAAGATTAGAACAAAAACATATACTCTTGAAAACATAAAACAAGAATGTATCATTCCAATATAAAAAAGAGATCATATTACATTAATCAAAGGAACCAAAATAATCAATAAAGAAGTAATACCATTGAAATCTCTCACTGAAAACCACGGGACCTAGTCTAGGAAAATCCACTAGTAAAATAGATTCACAAAGTTCATCACCCAAAAGGATGGATAAAGAAAAACAATGGAAATCTCTCACCGAAATGAGGCTTGAACAATGATCTGAAATTGTTGGAGAAGGCTTTTGATCTTCTTCTCACTGGTGCTTATTGCTATTGAAGGATGGCTCCTACTTCTTCTCTTCAACACTAGTGCTTACCCCAATAAAGGGATTCTGACTTCTTATGTAGATGCTACTGTTTACCCTTGAAATTCTGTACATCAAGACGAAAGGTCATCACATTATATAATTTATATTATAAACTTCAAATGAAAAGAAAGCCAACAAGGTAAAATCAAAACAAGAACATATTTGAATCAAGAAACAAGAAGGTGAAAGAATATCATTTCAATTGCAGAAAAGGATAATCTTAAATAATCAAAACTTACTCATTACTGATTGATAATGAACTAATAAGAGTAAATATTTCAATACACCAGTCACGCGTGATTCAAATGAGTCTCTCTTGTGTGATTTTAAGACCATGATCTAAAGATCTATTGTGAAGACCCAGACCCACATCCCGCAATATTGTCCGGTTCGGGCTTAGGTCTCCGCCCCGGTTTTATTTCTAGCATGGGCTTAAGTCCCCACTCAAAATGCGTCATGACATGTGGCATCCGTAATCACATATAGCCCAAGGTCAGGACTTTTCCCTATCCAATGTGCGACTATTACATCTATGGTGCCGGAGATTTTCATGATACCCGCTAGTTTACCAGTTGAATCACATGTAAGTCATTTTTAGATCATGATTTTTAAATCACACGGTACACATGATGAAATCAGGTGCCACATTTCCAAAAAATTGACCTGTTAGTCAAGTTACTTGTAAATCAGGGTCGGGTAAATAATACTTGGGTATTAAGTGCCTGAACAAGTTCCATGGTTGGCAGTTGAGTCAACTCTTTCCAATGGTCGTGTACCTAATACCAACTAAACAAGATATACGAACCTAATCATGGCCCGATCAATCACATCATTCATAAATTAAGCTGATACACATATCATCAGTCCCAAGCTGATATGTACCAGATATACTAGATACGTATTGTCCAAACCAGCCAATATTAAAGAAATTTTTTTATTATTTTAAATATTAAAAAATGAATATATTATGATAAAAAAAATTCCCCAAAGGACAGTTTCAGTATTATGCCCGATTCATATAAGATATATATTGGCCTATATGACCTCATATGAGGCAATAAGATCTGATATTTGAAGGATTTCACCCTATATCGAATCAGGGGGCAAATATCGTATGGCGTTGGGGCTACTAACCACAATGCATATTTGCCGATATTTAAATGCATGTATACAACAACAAAATTACAAATTATAGGACCCAAAAATAAATTATTATTTAACAAATATTACTTGAACTGTAGTTGAACAATTTCTCTATAACGACGAGCATCATGATTAACATACCGACGAATCTATTTAGCTGATTTTGGTGACTATGCAATACAAACAGCTTTAAGCATCCATTTGCATGATATTCATTAAAATAATAAAAAATGGACGGGCATTGTATTTTTGGACTAAATTCTATATATCCATACAGTTAAATATATATATATAGATATAGATATAGATATGTATGTGTATTGCATATCTATATATATATATATATATATATATATATATATATATATATATATATATATATATATATATATATATATGATATATGATAAATGAGAAAATGGAGTCTTAGCAGACTGTGTAATCAAGTGTTGGATCACGTGTCACGTAATCACGAGTTGCATTAGATTCTCTAACGGTCGTTCACCAGTCCCTGAATAAATCTTTTCGAATTTTTTTGCTCTTTAGTTCAGTGGTCAAAGATACGGGATTTCTATCTAAAAGTTTCACCACTGAAAGTTTTATCTTTGACCAAAAAAATCAATGGTGTAACACTTGCATTCAAATGCATATCCCCGACCCTCTTATAGAGGGTTGTTTCAAGTCTGTTAAGTTTGTAATCTACGCCATGATATTTTTCATGAATCTAACTATAAGCTACGACTTTTAATTTCTTTATTGACTCTTATATATGAATCAATGTAGCATAAACTTTAATTTTTATGCAAATATAACTATAAGAAAATGTTGGTTGTGTTTGGCATTGCTCTTAGGGAATGTAGAAAAGAGCGGCAGCTGCTCTTTGTTATTGCAAAGAAATGCCGGGGGAGGGGGGAGAGAAGAATTGGAAGAAGAGGAAATTGAGGCTGCTCTTTGAAATAGGACAGACAGCCCTTCTTTAAAAAAACATGATTTTTCATCCTCTTTTAGAGGGGTGAGGTGATTTTCATGTTTCAAAGAGCAGCCTCCCCTTTTCTCTTCTTCCAATCCTTCTCTCTCTCCCCCCCATATTCATTTGCAACAACAAGGAGCAATAGCTGCTCTTTTCTACTCTTCCAAAGAGCAATGCCTAATACAGCCTTAAAGATTATTGATAGAGCTGCATACATTTAAGCTATCACACGGCCTAACTAGGACAGTTATACGAGTAAAAAGTGTCAGATGTCACATTTCCCACCTACATTGATTCCAAGAATAGAGTATTCTAATATTGATCTAAATAGCAAAACTTTAGCATGAATTATTATTTCAACCATACAACAAAAAACATGAAACAATAAAACAATTTTTAAAACGATTACCTCCAGCATTCAGTTGATGAAGACAGATGGGCTAACGAGTGGTAATATAGGTACATTTACATCTGACTCTTTCATGAAGAGGTGTCGATCTTTTTCGGTTGGCTTGTATGTTGCAGATGCGATCTTTTACCCTTGAAAATTCTGTAAGTCAAGATGAAGGATTATAAGTGTACATAATTTCTGTTACAAACTTCAAACGAAAAGGAAACTGGGAAGATAAGATTAGAACAGCATATAAGCTCAACCCTGGATCATGAAAAAGGAACATATCATTTCAATTTTAAAAAATGACATCTTAAATAATTAAGACCTACTCATTACTAATCGATAAAGAATTAATAAGCATAAAATTACAATACAACAGTCACAAAACCTTTGAAAAACATACATATTACAAGAAAAAAATACTATGAAAACCGCCACAGCAATGGAAGATCACCCACTCATTAGTATACTAGGAAGAAAGGCAGAAAACCAGAGATATGTTTGGAATATCTCTGAACGGATTAAGAATAGGCTTTCATCAAGTCACTGTTTATTAGGAGGTTATCTTGTTCCCTATTTAAGGGAGGAGTTGGTACTAGGTAGAGCCGAGAGCCAAGTGACTTGGTTCATGCATGTGTGCCGTGGGATTTGAAGACCGTGATCTGAAGATCTATTCCCTAAGATCGGGATGAAAAAACGCCTATATGATGTGATTCAAAGGGAGTCAACGCCCTTTAAAGATCTACAATATAGGAGATTTTTATGGTAGCCATTAATTTTCAGAATTGTTAACCACTTTGAAGCACACAAGGGTGATGTTTTTAGATAAGGTTTTCTCACACGGCACATAATGAAATCAGGTGCACATTTCCCAAAAATTAACTTGTGAGTCACACATAATGAAATCACTTGGTACTTGGGGTCGTGTAAGTAATACCTAAGGGTATTAGGTTCTGGCCAAGTGTCATGGTTGGCATTTAGGTCAATCTCATTCTTACCAAATGGTCAAGGTAAAGTGCCAAATTATTTATAATAGCTCACAAATTAGTCAAAATACATTTGATCTTTCACTGATTTGGCCATGGAAATAATTTTGTGCCGCCTAGGCACTTGGGCCGAGTACCTAAAACCAACTAAAAAATATATACTAAATTGGGCCACAGCCCGAGCAATCCATCATTCTTGAATTGAGAAGATATGAATATCCAAAATTACAAATTATGGGATCCGAAATTAAATTAGAATTTTAACTAGCATTACCTGAACGAAACTGCAGTGGAACGATTTCTCTATAATGACGAGCATCGTGATTGACGTACCGGCGC
Source organism: Chloranthus sessilifolius (assembly GCA_021018995.1). Taxonomy (NCBI): domain Eukaryota; kingdom Viridiplantae; phylum Streptophyta; class Magnoliopsida; order Chloranthales; family Chloranthaceae; genus Chloranthus; species Chloranthus sessilifolius. The sequence continues at coordinate 889,207 of CM037586.1, read as the reverse complement.
ACCTATTCAAAACAGAATGGGAAAAGATAAAAATTAAATCCAATAAAAAATCGGAGATTTAGTGATTGAAATAGAGATCCAAGATAGGTCGTGGAATTGAAACCTGTAATAAGTACGCGAGTGATGTAGAGCGCGGCCATGAGAGAAGTGGGTAGTATAACAATCCAAGAAAAATATGTTTTCCTCATTCTTCTTATACAATATGTATAGAAAACACAAATAAAAAAATTTCTCAGAGAGAGAGAGAGAGAGAGAGAGAGAGAGAAACGCCATCAAGGAAGAAGGGTTGTTCTCCTGTTGCTGGTCACCGTCCATGGCATAGAAGGGCACAAAGTTTTGCTTGCATCAAATGGATTGCAGCGTCCAGGAAAAGAATACGAAGTATAGTTCGAGAAAGAAGAAGAATCGACAAGGACACCAAGACACAGAGGAGGCCCGGTGTCACGGGGTCGCACTTCCGCAACCTCAGTCCCGTGTGGCACCTAACGCACGCTTCGCTAGGTCAGCCTACTTCTGATACCAACTGTCGCGGGAGCGTCCTTCGACGCGCTTTCAACCCGCGAGGTGCTTCACTACCGCGTGCAACGAAGCCAACCCATCTACACATTAGCTCTGATACCACCCGCCTAGAGGACGGGAACTCCCCCAACATGGTTACCTCTGTTTCACGGCCTACCATTCGGCTCATCGTGCCCCTTACGACACGCCATCTGCACCGCTGCGCTAACTTGGCCTGCTCAAGCTTCACCCTGTGCACAGCACTAGTACCTCGCTCGCAACAGTCTTGGCATACAGCTCCTCATGCCACCATGTCATGCTCACATACCGAACCAAGCCCACAGCCTGGTGCCTCGCGCCGCGTGCCCAACTGAGTCCCACGCAGCTGGCCTTCATGTGCGTTCTGAATTACTAGCACCGTTCATCCTTAGCCCACATGCTGTCGTGCTCAACTGAGTCTCACGCAGCGCCTTGGTGTTCTCACGGGAGGTTGCCCAGCCGTATGCACCGCGACGAGTAGTCCGGAGCCATACTTCAACCTCACCCGGGTTTCACACGGCATCGATGCGTCGACGTCCTAGGTCCACCCTTTCAGACCTAGGAGACACTTGCGCCCCCTCGGCAACGCAAGGCCCCGTGTGCGGGGGAATAGCTCTCTAACTCCCTTCCCCTATATAAGGGTAAAACAGTCATTCAGCCAGAATGGCAGGAGAACCTCAAACCCCTTGGTTTGACATACCGCAACGCCTCTTGCATTGCTAGCCCACCTTGGCTATGTCGCGTCCGTGTCGCGTCCTCGCAGCGCGACCACGTCGCCAGGCCCACTTGGCCCCATGTCGCGTGTCCTCTTGGCACCACATGTCGTGTCACACGCACCATGCTGCAAGCTCGAGTATTGGCCCCGTCACATCGGGCTAGACTGCCCTACCAAACCTCCCCCGAAAACAAAAAGTGATAATTTTATTAAGCCACGTGGCCGACTTGCAAGCGCACCTGTATAGCCCAAGGCCAGAATTACAACCAAAGACTGTTTTGTATATTTGTTACATAAAAACTTCCCTCCAACAAGTCCTAAGCAGTACATCCACTAACTATAATCTTTGGGTCCATTCCTTGTTAAATATAAGGAACTTCCCTTCATCCAATGGATAACAGATGTCTTCTAAGAAAGATCATTCATCACTGCAATTGACAAGACAAAACTATAAAAATATAAACGACAACGGTAAAATATCATACTTGAATTCCACTACTACTGATAAATATAAATTGAAGGAACCAAAATATAATGCAACATGATTAAAAATAAATTTCAATCTTTGAAGGTAGTGGAGCTTTTACAAATAAAATTATTTACTAAGTAATTTTTTTTTTCAGCAATGACATACCCGTCCATGATCTACTTATTTATTATTTTAAACCTGTTGACTACTTTGCAAGGATCAAAATCTCGTTTTTTCGATACGTATCGTCCAGCCCCAAAACCGATACGTATCGGACGATACGTATCGATTCCGGACGATACTCTCCGATTTTTTCTCAAAAAAACAAAAAAAACATTAAAACCGATAATTTGAAATTTTCGGACGATAATTTCAAATTATCGTCCGATACGAACGATACATTAAACGATACGGACGATACGAACGATACATTGAACGATAATTTGACTGTTTTTTCAGGGGGGCGATAAAAACCCATTGTATCGTATCGGTGAGGTCCAAAACCGATACGTATCGTCCAATACGTATCGGTATCGGACGATATTTTGATCCATGCTACTTTGAAATGCATGATACAAATGTTTTTTTTGTCCCAATCTTCAACACCAAAAATCTTTAGATCACGGACTTTAAAATCACCCAACACAGTTGATGAAACCACATAACACACGTCCAACAAATTTACATGTGAACCATATTTGGAATTCTCTGGAAACAAACTACGTGAGTATAGCATGGGTCAAAATATCGTCCGATACCGATACGTATCGGACGATACGTATCGGTTTTGGACCTCACCGGTACGATACATACCCTATGTATCATACCATCAGTAAAAACAGTAAATTATCGTCCGATACGGACAAAATATCGTCCGTATCGGACGATAACTTCAAATTATCGGACGATAAATTGAAATTATCGTCCGATAATTAGTATAAAACTGGGAAAAAAATAATAAAAATCAAATTATCGTCCGATAATTTGAATTTTATGTGGGACCCACCGTAGACCCGACTTAAAAATCGGGTACTACCCCTTCTCCTTCCCCTATTCCTCTCTTCTTCCTCCTCTCTTCTTTCTCCTCTATTTTTTGATTATTTACCCTATAAATCGGCGCCAAATCGCACAAAATATCACGTGATCGACGTGGAAGGTACGTGTATTTCATTTTATTTCCTAAAATAAGGTAGATCTACACTAATTTAGTATAGATCTACCCTTAAATAAGGTAGATCTACACTAAATAAGTGTAGATCTACACTAAATAAGTGTAGATCGTAGATCTACACTAAATAAGGGTAGATCTACCCTTAAATAAGGTAGATCTACACTAATTAAGTGTAGATCTACACTAATTTAGTGTAGATCTACCCTTAATATTAATTAATATTATAGGTAAATTTATCATTTACCTATAATATTAATTATTTAAATTATTTAAAATAATTAATATTATTTAAAATAATTAATATTATTTAAAATAATTTAAAAATAATATAAATAATTATTTAAAATATTTAAATTAATTAAAAGTAATATAAATAATTGGTCAAAAATAATATGATGGGTCAAAAATAATTATATGTGACCCCATTTAAAATATTTAAATTGATAGGTAAAAAATAATATAAATAATTATAATTAAGGGTCACATGTAATCAATATGGGCCACATATAATATGGGTCACATATCATATGGGTCACATATAATTAATAAAATAATAAGGTCAATATGGGTCACATATAATATGGGTCACATATCATATGGGTCACATATAATTAATAAAATAATAAGGTCAATATGGGTCACATATAATTAAATTTATTATTAAAATTAATATGGGTCACATATTAATTTTAATAATAAATTTAATTATATGTGACCCATATTGATTATATGTGACTGTCACATATAATTAAAATAATTTATATTATGGGATATGTCCCATAAAATTTTAGAATAATATGGAATAAATTTCAAATAAATATTTAAAAATTAAAATAATATCAAATAAATATTCATAAATTAAATTAATATGAAATAAATATTCATAAATTAAAATAATATCAAATAAACATTAATAAATTAAAATAATATCAAATAAATATTCATAAATTAAAATAATATCAAATAAATATTCAAAAATTAAAATAATATGAAATAAACATTAAAAAATTATAATAATATCAAATAAACATTAATAAATTATAATAATATCAAATAAACATTAATAAATTATAATAATATCAAATAAATATTCATAAATTAAAATAATATCAAATAAATATTTATATATTATAATAATATCAAATAAATATTCATAAATTAAAATAATATCAAATAAACATTCATAAATTATAATAATATCAAATAAATATTCAAAAATTATAATAATATCAAATAAATTTGATAAAATATAATCTGATATTTTTAAAATAGCAATAATTAAAAAATAAATTTTATTTTCAAGTGTAAATTAGATGTTTACTTTAATGCAATCGTTTGCTCATTCATGCAGGTGAAATAAATAAATATAAATACGTTCGATGAGATCCAAATAGGCAATATGGTACAAAGAATAGATGGTAATAGACTCGATTCAATATAATCTTTGTGGAAAAAAGCTGCTGGGAGGAGGTATCACACGATTAAAGGAGCATCTAGCTCATGTAAAGGAGAGACAAGAGGGTGTCCTAGTGTACCAGAGAGGTAAAAGAAAATATCGAGCTAGTTTACAAGCGGTAAAGGGAAAGAAAAAGTAAGCCGATCGTGATAGGGAAATGTAGAGAATCAGAGGCGGATCCACGGTTTACATCGGATGCACGAGGATGATGAGGATGAGGATGAGGATGAGCGGATAGCGAGAGCTATGAGAGACAGTACTAGGGAAGCACAACAGCGTCGAGATCAGGAAGAAGCCGATTATCGGTTTCGGTCCAGGTTGAGGGGTCCATTCATGCCTGCTACCGGTGGTGGATCTAGTCATAGGCCACATGTTGTTGATGTTGATGAGGATGTTGAGCGATGGGTTGCGTGAGGCGACATCTGGGAGGGATTATAGGCCGTCTACTAGAGGTCAGAACTCATATGGATCCATTCATGTATCGCTGAAAGCTCCAAACAAACCAAATTGAGTGCAATGTCACTTGCAAAATGGGGAAGAAGCTTGGAAAATCCATTGCCAAGTTTTTATATACAACCACATTAGAGCCAAGTAGCGGACTCATTGCATTTCAAAAGGATGATTGATACAAGTGGAGAAGTTGGTCCAGGAGTTAAAAAGGCTTCTCCATATGAGATATCTGGGTCCTTACTAGCAGATGAGTACGATGAGATATCTGCCTATGTCACGAGCTTTGAGGATGTATGGGATGAGAGAGGTTGCACAATTATGTGCGATGGATGGACTGGTCCCACAAAGAAGAGCTTGATAAACTTTTTGGTTTACAGCGATGCCGGGACAGTATTTTTGAAATCAGTTGATGCTTCTAGACACGTAAAGACTGCTGACTACCTCTTTAAACTAATGGATATGGTAGTTAATGAGGTTGGAGAGCAGCGGAGTTGTCTGGTGTGGTAACAATGCAAAGAAACTACAAAGCCGCTGGATTAAAACTAATGGCGAAGAGACGTCACCTGTACTGGACCCCGTGTGCCGCACATTGCGTGGACCTCATTCTTGAGGATTTAGGAAAGAGAAGCAAGGCACAGGCAACTATTCAAAAGGGAAGAACGATTACTTCCTACTTGTACAACAGTGACAAGCTGGTCAATTTAATGAGAGCCTTCACGAACAATGAGTTGCTCCGACCTGCGATTACACGTTTTGCAACCGGTTCTTAGCCCTCTGAGTTTGGCTAGATATAGGCGTGGTGAAAAGCATGGTGTCGTCGGAAGAATGGAATCAACATGAAATAGGACTCCCACGAGCGAAGAGACTAGCTTGCCTTTGAAGTTCTTGACACGATCTGACCTTGATTTTGGCGGATGTCGACCACCTGATCGTCGTCACTACCCCGTTGGTGCAAGTGTTGAGATTGGTTGATGGTGATGACAAACCAACAATGGGGTACGTTTATGAGTCAATGGATAAGGCAAAATTGGCTATAAAAACCAAATGCCCTACAAAATATAAACGATACTGGGTGATTATCGACAAGAGGTGGGATGCACAATTTCACCAGTACTTGCATGCAGCAGGTATAACATGTTGCACAATTATGTAGTGATTTTTATTTATTTATTTATTATTTTCATATACTGATGAAATTGCTCATATTTGATGTGTAGCACACTACTTGAATCCAGCCTTCCAGTATACGCGACGCTTCGAGCTGAGCGACACTGATGAAGTGTATACCGGTTTGCTCAATGTAATCCAAAGAATGCTCCCTGAGTTGGCGGACCAAGGCCAAGCCATAAGAGATGTGAGTGATCATAGTATCATACCTTATAAGTAATAAGTCAAATGTCATGTGATATTATCATCTATTTATTGATGTGTCTTACTGTGTTTCATCTTTATAGATTGACATGTTTCGCAAGAGACATGGGTCATTTGGGACCCCGTTGGCGCAATCCCAAATTAAACACGACAAACCCGCTGATTGGTGGATGCATTATGGAGGTGATGGTCCGATATTGAGGCGGGTAGCAATGAGGGTATTATGCATAGCGTGTTCCTCGTCCAACTGCGAGCGGAATTGGAGCACTTTCTCTCTCATTCATACTAAGACAAGGAATAGACTAACTATGGACCGATTGGAAAAGTTAGTCTACTGCCACTACAACATGCGATTAAGGGTCAGGAATATACAGAGGACCAACCGCGGTAAGCAATTACATGAAGTCTTAGATCCTCAATTATATGAAGTCTTACTTACATATTATACTAATTCATCTATCATATTCTATCTTATGGTGATTATTTTGATCCCATCCAGTTGGATTATATATTCGAGGAGGATGACCCTTTGAATGAATGGATCGAAGAGAGAGAAGAGCCAGTCTTGGATAGTGAGAGCACTGAATGGCTGGACAATGCTGAAAGAGTAGCGAGCAGCAGGCTTCCCAACCACCGAGGCGGAAAAGAAGATTGAATCGTCATTCAGTGGTTGGATCGAATGAAAAGTGATGATGGGAGTGGTGAGGATGATGGAGGGCATGATGGTGGAGGGGATGTTGGCACTAGTGGTGGAGGGGAGGAAGCTGGTACCTTTGATCCTTATAGAGATATGGCGGCATGGGACGATGACTCGACGCCGTTGGCACAGTTCGACACTCCTACATTCAGAATGGGAGGGGTTGAAGGAAGAGGAGCGTCAGGATTATATCAAACACCACCACCACCACAAGATGATACGGATATGGGTTATATGACTTCTAGCTTGGGATTGGTTGCAAAATCAAGATTCAAAGAACTAGTAACCCATACTACCGACCACAACAAGCTTACGGTGCCATATGACTTCGTTGGTCGATTTTTGGAGGACCGGCCTTTACATTCTACCATATTTGAGCCATATTGACATATAATCATGGGTATCAATATGGGCAACATTATAGGCAAAGGCCGGAAAGCTCGTGCACCGATGATGACGTGATCATGAGGGCCAAGAACCACCACGAAATTCAATGTGGCTCTAAAGTAAGTTTTTATGTACAATTAAACTTATTTTATCAACATAGCTATTATTTTTGACAATATATAATTTATTTTTGTCAATATATATTGTAATTTACTTTATGCGTGTCTGCGTCGATCAAATTATGAAATATTATTAATAAAATAGGCATGTGATCAGCTGATCGAATATAATGTTAGAAGATCTATTACATTAAGTCAAAAATGTGATCTTAAGACAAAAATAAGTTAAAAATTAGGCATGTGACTTGGGTTAAGTTACAAAATAGGCATCTTACTTATATATTCATCTAAATAATGCATCAAATATATAAAAAATAAAAGCAAAAATAGTTGAAATAAATACAAAATAAATAAATATAATTTTTTCAGATTTTTTGGGATTTTTTGGGATTTTTTTGGCATTTTAAAAAAAAAAAACGATTTTTTCAATGTATCAAACCGATACATTCAATGTATCGCCGATACATTGAATGTATCGGACGATACCCGGTACGTATCGTCCGAGAAGTCCGGACGATACGTACCGGAAAACCGGTATTTTGACCCTTGGAGTATAGTCTTTGTATTTGGCTACATGATTTAATATGAGAGAGGTATTTTTTCTATGGATAATGGGGTGTCATCCACATAATAGATGGGATGCTCACTCATGCACTTCTTTCACTCATCCCAAGTGGATAGACATCATGTGACCTTCACTTAGCCCAAAAAATATATCCTTCAGTGGATTAGTACAATAGTACCATCCAGTCCAAGGACTTCAATATGGACTATGTAATTTTGACACTTCAATATTGAAAACTACACTCATAGCATCAATTACCAGGGTTGTTATTGATCTTAGCCATCTTTCTCTTGGAATTTGTGGTTTCTGTAAAGGAATACATCTATACGATACTGATATATTGAACTCTCGCATCTTCAAGCTCTGATTATCTGTTTTTCTGCATTTATTTTTTTTTTCTTTTATGTATGTGTGGGATTTGATCGAATCTTTTTTGTGCTTTTGTTGGTACTAGCAGAAGAGGGCAAAGCTAAGGTACTTGCTTTTGATGAGATTGACAAACCACCAGAGGAGAAGGCTAGAGGAATTACCATTGCAACGGTTCAGGATATTTTTCCCTTTAGTCGCTTGTTGTATGCATATTTGAAACTTAGGCATTGGTCTATCTTTTGCATCAAAGTTCTATTGCTCAACGTTTGTTGAAAAAAGTATATTCTGGACTTTACTGTAGGTTTCAATACTTTATTGCAGGCCCATGTGGAATGCAAATGACATTCCGCACATGTGGATTGTTGGAGTTGATATTTCCATTGTATGGGTGTTTAGTAAGTACCTTTGGGTGTGTGTAGTTAGGTGAATTTTAAGTTGTACAATTCACCTAATACTGGGACCATGTAATCCGTGAACATGCTAAGATGATATAAATAATAACTTACATTGGGAATTGGGTCGCATTGACTCAACCCTAATATATCTCTATTTTTCTCTTTCCTCTTCTTTCTACTCAACCCTAACCCTAAATTCCAATTTTAACTTGGTATCAGAGCCAACAAAAAACCAAACCTAGAAAACTTTATAGCCCTAAGCCATCCACACCATCGCTGACGTCAGCATGAAGTCGTCATGCTGGTGTCAGTAGGGTCAACCCTTTGACATCGTTTCTCAATTATTTTTTGGGGGATTTGATCAGATTCTTAACCTGAACAGATTTCTCTATTGCGGTATAGCGATTTGAAGACTCCTTCATGGAGTTCTGCAGACCTCCATTATCGTCTTCCTGGTGGAGCTATATCTGCAACTTTTTGCCTCACAGCTTCAAAGCTCGAAATCTCTTTGGCTTTTGCATGGACACTCATTGGGAGAGTGTATACAAACATTAATGTGCCCAGATTGCAAGGTTTTGTAAAACTGTGTGATCACTGTGACGGTACCAGCTGAAGCTGTCGATTCCCGATGAAGTTGCTAGTCTGTGATTTATGCAACAGATGTTCCAAGCTGCTGATCTGTGATGTTTCAAGGTGCTGATCGTGAAATCTGAAAGTTCATGTTTCGAAGTTGATGGTTCAAGTTGTCTCGTGATATCTGTGTCTACAACAGTTGTGAAATCAGTGTCTGCAACAATGGTTCTTGTGAAAGTTGCTGGTCTTCTCTCTTTTATTTAAATATTTTGATCTCGGTATCTCTTAATCATGGACTAGAATAAATCCAGGATCGTTGGCAGGGGAGATGTCTATCATAACTTACAAATTACTACCAAGAAATTGCATGGAGCCAATTATCTTTTGTGGTCATGGTCTGCTGCTATGTACTTAGGGATGAAGAAAAAATTGGGTTACATTTACGGGAATATCCAAAAACCCAAAGAATATGACCCTAAGTATATTGATTGGGAAAGTGACAATCTAACTGTCATGACATGGCTGCTACACTCCATGCAACTAGACATTAGTGATTCCTTTATGTATGCCAGTGATGCTAAACAATTATGGGAGGTTGTGAGGGCTGCGTTCTCGCAAAAACAAAACCTCACGAAAATGTTTCAAGTTAGTGACAAAATTAACACTATGAAGCAATGTGATGAGACTATTGGAGAGTATTACACCCAAATGAGGAGTTTGTGGGATGAACTAGCCCTGTTTCAAGAAGAACTGTGCAGTTTGTGTGCCAGTAAGGCTAGTAAAAGTACTAAAAGGAGAAGAGTGCTTGACTTCCTAAAAGGGGTTAGACCTGAATATGAGAATGCTAAATCAAACATTCTAGGCAGAGAGGAGTGTCCTTCCCTTGGTACTGTGTATGCCCTCCTTCAATATGAGGAGAATAGACAACAATTTATGCAGATTCTTGGTAGTGATATATCTGAGAGATCTGCCCTACCATCCTTTACTTCTTTTGGTCGTGGTGGAGGCAAATTTGGTGGTAGAGGTGGTGGTCGTGGAGGTCTCTCTTGTGAAGAAAGAGAGAAATTGTTGTGTTCTCATTGTGACAAGAAGGGTCATACCAAAGAAAGATGTTGGGAATTACATGGGAAATCAAAATTTCTTCCAGGTCGCGCATTTCAGTCTTCCACTGAGGAAACTTCTAATCCAGTAGTTGGTCAGAGCATCCCTCCTCCTTCAGCTCCACCTCCATCTGATTTTTCAGAGCCTAGAGAGAGAGCTTCAGGATCTTCAGGGCCGCCTTCAGCGCATGGCGGTAACACAGGGATAGACATCTTCCTCCCACATAGCTGAGTCAGGTACCTATGGGTCTGCCTACGTGACCTTAACCTCTCAGTCCCCATGGATCATCGATTCTAGGGCTACGGATCACATGTCTGATATGACAAATTTATTTTCATCTGTGTCCAATATTTATGATTCTATTCATATTCGTATTGCTGATGGACCCCTTGTTCCTGTAAAGGATAAAGGGAGTGTTCCATTAGGCACCTTGTCCATTGACTCTACTCTTTTAGTTCCCAACATGCCTATGAATCTATTATCTGTCAGTAAAATTACTAATTCCTTACATTGTAGTGTGACATTCTTTCCAACACATTGTGTTTTCCGAGACCTGAAATCGGGGAGGATCCTTGGTCATGATACTGAAGAGAAGGGACTCTACCTCTTTCAAGATTTGCGTGGTGCATCTCCTCCTGCAGCTATGGTAGTTTCTATTGATGAAGCTAGATTGTGGCATTCCCACTGTGGCCATCCTCATATCAGTCATTTAAAACTTTTATTTCCGAAAAAATTTCATGGATTTGATAGTAGTTTGTTTAATTGTAAGACTTGCTAATTCTCTAAACATGTTCACAATTCTTATCTCTTGAGTGGTAGTAAATGTGCTATTCTTTTTGAAGTTATTTACTCTTATGTGTGGGGGCCTTCCCCTGTTATTGCTTTGCATGGTTATCGTTATGTTGTTAGTTTTATTGATAACTGTACCTGACTCACTATACTCTTTCTTATGCGCACCAAAGATGAAGTTGCTTCTATTTTTCCTCTGTTTCACAGGCTTGTTAGCACACAATTTCATGGGATTGTTAAGGTTCTTTGGTCGGATAATGGTGGGGAATATTCCTCACATTCTTCAATCTTACCTTACCTCTCATGGAATTGTATGGCAAACTACTTGTCTTTATACCCCCCAACAGAATGGGGTTGCTGAGAGGAAAAATAGGCATCTTTTCGAGGTTGGTCGATCTCTATTGTTTGATATGAAGGTTCCTAAATATCTCTGGGGTAAAGTTGTTCTCACTGTTGCCTACCTCATCAATCGAATACCTACACCTATTCTGGACGGACATTCTCCCTTCCAACTTGTGTTTCCTCATCGACCTCTATTCATAGTGCCACCACGTATCTTTGGTTCCTTATGTTTTACTCATATCCCCAACATTCAGTGAAGTAAACTTGATCCTAAGGCTACCAAGTGTCTTTTTATTGGGTATCTCTCTTCTCAGAAAGGATACAAATGCTCTGACCCTCTCACTTGTCGTGTGATCGTCAACATGGATGTCACATTCTTTGAGAGCACTCCTTTTTCCCGTCCTCCGAGTCTTCTTCAGGGGGAGAAACAACGTAACAATGAAGAGCACTCTGAGATGTTTAGAGCTTTACTTATGGAGATGGTGAAAACTGTGAAGAAGTGGATGATGAAATTGTTGAACCACAGCAAAACGAACAACCTATCTTTGATAAATATGGAAAGAGAAAGATGTATGTGCGAAGGAACAACAAAAGTTTCGTTGAAGCCACTGCGCATGAGAATGTGGATGAGTCACCTTCTCAAAATACCGACCAGGATCCCTTACCCGAAGAGGGTCCTCTTGTTTCTGATCTTCATCTACCCATTGCTCATAGAAAACTTCCTAGATCATGTACTCGTCATCCCATAAGTAAGTATGTGTCATATCACAATCTCACATCATCCCATTATGGTCTTATTTATTTTCTTGATTCTATCACCCTTCCCTCTACTGTTTCTGATGCCTTGTTGCAACCAAAATGGAAGGATGCTATGACACAGGAGATGAATGCTCTGGAGCAGAATCAAACATGGGAAATTGTTGAACTCTCCGAAGGAAAGAGGGTTGGTTGCAAATGGGTGTATACAGTTAAGTACAGACCTGATAGTACTGTCGAAAGATACAAAGAAAGGCTTGTAGCAAAGGGGTACACTCAAACACAAAGAGTTGATTATCAGGACACCTTTGCACCAGTAGCCAAGTCCAACACAATTAGGGTATTGTTATCTCTGGCTGCCCACAAAGACTGACCACTATCTCAGCTTGACGTGAAAAATGCATTTCTTCATGGTGATCTCAAGGAAGAAGTCTACATGGACCTTCCTCCTGGGTTTGTAAAAAGAGAGAAGGAAAAAGTGTGTAGATTGATGAAATCTATCTATGAATTAAAGCAATCCTCAAGGGCCTGATTTCAAAAATTTAGTGCTGCTATTATGAGAATTGGGTACCGAAGAAGTCACTATGATACCCTATTTATAAAAAGGGGGATCAAAATGACGGTCATATTAGTCTATGCTGATGATATCATCATTACTGGTGATGATAGTCATGAGATTCCTAAGCTGAAGGAGTCTTTGAGCAGAGTGTTTGAAATTAAAGACTTGGGAAGTTTGAAATATTTCCTTAACATTGAAGTGGCGAGTTCTAAGAAGGGCATCTCGTTATCCCAGCAGAAGTATACCATAGACCTCCTTCATGAGGTGTAGGCCTGCTGTGACCCCTATTGAGCAAAATCACCGATTAAATGGTGAAGAAGGTGATCTGCTCAAGGATCCACGTACCTATCAAAGATTAGTTGGCAAATTGATTTATCTAACCATGACTCGTCCAGACATTGCTTATGCAGTAAGCGTGGTGAGTCAATATATGCACTCACCAAGGATAGTACATTTGGAGGTCGTTCACAGGATCCTGAGATATCTGAAAGGAAGTCCTAGCAAAGGGCTTCTCTATAAAAATCGTGATCATTTGGATGTAGACATATTTACTAATGCCGATTGGGCGGGATCTCTGGATGATAGAAGATCAATTACCGGATATTACACCTTCATGGGAGGTAATTTGGTCACATGAAAATCTAAGAAGCAGCATGTAGTATCAAACTCTAGTGCTGAGGGAGAGAACCGCGCCATGTCCCAAGGTGCGAGAGAAGGCATGTGGCTTAAATTGATCTTGTTAGACTTGAGAGTCGCTCTATCCTCTCCAATTACTTTGTATGGTGACAATGAGGTCGCCCATCATATTGCAGAGAATCATGTCTTTCATGAAAGAACAAAACACATTGAGGTGGACTGTCACTATATTCGCGAGAAGGTCGAATCCAAAGAAATCAGTATTCCTCAAGTTAGAACTGAGGATCAACTTGTCAACATCTTGACTAAAGGTGTTGGTGGCAAGAGACTTTATGACATCTCCTTCAAGTTGGGCATGATCGACATCTGTACTCCAACTTGAAGGGGAGTGTTGGAGATGATATTTCCATTGCATCAGTGTGTAGTAAGTACCTTTGGGTGTTTGTGTAGTTAGATAAATTTTAAGTTGTACAATTCACCTAACTCTGGGACCATGTAATCCGTGAACATGCTAAGATGATATAAATAATAACTTACATTGGGATTTGGGTCACATTGACTCAACTCTAATATCTCTCTACTTTTCTCTTTCCTCTTCTTCTTCTTCTTCCTTCTACTCAACCCTAACCCTAAATTCCAGTTTTAACTTGGATTGTCAAGGACATGCTGATTATGCTAAAATAGGTTCTGGTTGTATATATACATTATATATACATACATATATAAATATATATATATATATATATAGAAAGTCTTGGACTGGATTGAATGGTTAGAATCCTTTGATGGACACCAATTTTATGAACACGTGATATCTTTTTCCAATATATAGATATCTTACCTTATTACAAGGCACATTGGTTGAAACAAAAGTAGTGCTAGTATTACAGACGACAAACAAGTTCTGGGTTTTTCGTTTGTCCTTATACTTCGAATCTTTCTGTTGTCTTGCTTTGTTGGTTTCGGCATACCTGCTAATAAGTCCAATAGCTAGGAAATTATGGTGTATTTATGATACAGACAGTCAAATTGACAAACTTATTATAGAATAGTGAGAGAAACGGAATTTTCTTCCAGATTTATGGTCAATGGTTGCTTTAGTGTGACTATATATAAGGTGGGAAATGTTCCCTTATAAAAACCATGTTATTATAAGATAATTCCCCATGTGCAAGAGACTGCGGTATTCAGTATGGATTTATACATTGAGATATGTATAAGTAGACAAGTTGTTGATGGATCTTGTTAGAATAGAAAGACAACTGACACATTTTCTTCTACTTTTTGCTCAAGCGGAGGTTTGTGGGTGTGGTAATTTATAGTCAAAGCTTCATTTTTGGATTATAGCTGTTTTTTCATTGAGTTTTTCATTAACAAACTACCCTATTGCATAATGAAATGAAAATAAGTGATTAAAATATATAGTTTTCAACATCAATAAAAAATTGTTTTCGACATCATTGAGAAGATTATAAGCTTTCTTTCATCTATAAGAGCATATAGGTGCTGAAAAAAGGTCTAATAGCTTCTTCAATATAATTGCAGACAAACATCAAAATATTGTCATCAATATCAAAATGATATTATAAAACTTAAGGTGTATATGGGAATCAAAGAACGAACTGGTGCAAAAAAAAGTCCATTCAATAGCCCCTACCAATACCTAGCATGCTACTCCTAGAAGATTCATTGTCCACAAAGGCATCATAAGGTTATGATGTACCTTTAGCCATGGAAATCCATTAAAACTGAATCAACTTTTCGCAGGCGTTTTAAGTGGTGAACCTCAGACATCTTATTAACCCTTTCTAACAATATGATAGATCTATTGCTTCATGCAACAAAAAATGCTACTATTCAGTAAGTATCTGTCATCCTTTCAAGTTGCCATATTATTCTTTTTACCCAAAGAGTCTTCATGGATTTCAGTGTTTGTTTTAATCAACTTATCAAATTCCATTTGTGTTATATAATGCAACACAAACACACAGGGAGCTCCCCCCATGAATGAACTCTGTACAAAAGAGGTGATGCGAGAACTTACTAAATGCAATGCTAGGGCTGAGATTAGGATTAAAATTAATTTAATCAATTAAAAAATAACAATTTCTCATAACAAATTACCACGAAAATTCTAGAAATTCAATTAGGTAATTTAATTTCGGCTCAAAATAGCGTTACTTTCGTGTACGTTCCCTATCGCGGATCTAGAAGACTAGGGTTCTTATGAACGGCTAGATCTCCGATAGTTTTAGGGCGTCGAACGAACTCGCAAGCGGGTTCTCTCGATACCAAACGAAAATAAAAGGCTAATAAAATTAATGATGAACAAAATATAATTAGGATTACGCTACTTACGCAAACCGTAGAACTAAAGAAGATAGATATGGAAGAAGAGTTGGCCTCGCACCAAACCGCAAGCGGGAATCGAAGAATCGCTCTCCGTTTTGAGAGAATCACACCCTCACGAAAGTTAAAACTCTCAATTTTGCATAAGCAATTTTCATTAACCAAAAAGTAATAATAAAAGTGTTTACAAGCCTTTAAATAGGCTAACCAATGCATAAAATTAGAAATCCTAGTATAACTCTAATTCCTAATTCAAATAAAAGAAATATTCTAATTCTTCTAAAACAATAAAGTCCTAAACAATAAGGAAACTAATCCTATTTCTAATAAAAGAAACAACTCTTACTTTCTAAAATAAAATAATAAAATATACTAATCCTAATTCACTTAGGATTCATGAAATTCGTCACTTTATGTGCAGCCTCCAAAAACTGACTATAACTTCTTCAATACTTGTCGGAATTGCTCAAATTTTGACTCGTTGGAAAGCTACTTCGATAAGCTTTCAAATATGATCAATTTCGTATCAATCCGACTTCGTTTGACACTTCAAAATAGGCCAAACATAAAAGTGACGGGAATGAAAGTTGAAAACCCTAATAAATTTTGGATTTTCTTCTTTCTGACCAAACGGGTCTTTAACGGGCCTTTTTTTTAAAAAACCCATTCATGGGTTCACTTTCTATTTTGACATCTCCTCTTTATCCGACCACGATTCAAACAAGCGGATCTAAAATACGCATCAAGAGGGTTATGAAGCTTTTGAAATAGCCTTTTAGCAAGCCTGTCGAAAGCTAATTTCCACAGGATTTAGGGCCCTGAAATCTACAAATTATATTTTCACAGGATTGAGATGGTTTTAGATGCAATCTTTAGCCTAAATCTGGTCTTTTGACAGATTTGAGATTTTCTTTAGATGAATATTAGGGATGGGACTGGTTGAGACGGGAGCATGTTGTAGTTACATTTTTTAGAGATGGGTGCAAGTCACTTCACTTAAACAAGAGAAAACTTACAAGAGCCAACACCAAGAAGCACTAAGTGAACTCTTGGAAGAAATCAGAGGGAATAAAACTGTGAAGTGTTGTTTCATTTATATCTTTTGGATTTCTATTAAACTAAAACAAATGTCTTCACTTTAATGCTTTTTTCCATCCCCTTCTTTGTAATCATAAAGTAGTTTCCTTATGTAATGCCAAAACTACAACTATTTTATTTTCATGAAAAGAAGGCCAATAGATATTTGTTAGCAAGCTACGGATAGCTACATATCTTCCTCGGTTACTTATCTAATTTATTCACATCATTATCCTCCAAGTTCTAGGTCCTTGTCATAGTTGGGAACATGGAGGGTAGAAAGTTAAACATAGACTCTCTCATCTCTTCCAATCAGATAGGACACTACAGTAATTCTTAGTCATATTGAGATACTTTAGTTAAGTTTAGGTGTCTTTGTGGACTTGTGATGTGCAAAAATGTAGTATAGAAGGTATTCTAGCAATTGACTTTTACTTTTATATTAGTATCAATATTTAATTTATCACCAACCTGACCAATATCATATAGCATTAGTCTTTTTTGGGTACTTCTTTCCCTGTTAATAAGAAAATTTGCATATTAGAAATGAAAATAAAAGAAATAATGAGTATCAAGTATCAAGCATCAAATACGAGCCAAGACTCATAACACAGAACTTGATTTGTGTCTTCCCCATAGCAAGGGAAAGTTAAATTCATTGATTAGCAGCTTTTAATAAAAAAGGAAATTTTGAGTTTCATCAAAAAGTAAGAAGTGCTACACATAAGTTTAAGGATTAATGGGGCGTCACCAGCAACTATCAAGCTTATAAAGCATCTAATAAAAACCAGATTCTGTCCAAATCTTACTGTCAGTGTTTTTAGGGGTCCCTGGCGTATGTGGAAGACAACCTTTGACAGCATTCAATGGGTAAAAGGCACCTCATAACTTGATGATATAGATCAGGAGAGCAACTTTCTAAGCATATTACTGCAATAAAAAAGAGAAAAGATTCGTTAATGTTAAGATTAGAAAAGGGTCTGCAAAACTATAAATATACAAACAACCGAATCATGTTTTTTGGGGAGTTAAGAGTACTGTCTCTGACTGAACATTAAAAAATTGCTGCTTAAAGAAGGATTTATCCTCCAAGTACTGCTAAACATGGCTACTAATAAATTTCATAACTCTAGCTAGGTCATCAAACTAGTGATACAAATATCAGAAAATAGAAACTTAAGAAAATACTGCTTACTATTTGAATGCACACATTAAACTGTAAGTCATTTATATTGAAAGATATTTAAAAACTGATCACCCCCTTGAAATTTTGGATTCACTAGATAGAGGCCAACCCCAAATTGAGCAAACTAAAAGCCAGGTTTAAACTATACAATTATAGCACATTTAGGGCTATCTAGCATGCCAAAAGCATCACTCAACCTGACTGTTCCGACCTGACCCTGCAGGGTTTATGTGCTCGACCTTGTTTAAAATAAATGGGTCGGACAGGTTGGCTAGCAGGCTGACCCTGCAGGGCAAGTTTACGAACAGCTATAAGCACCCATTTGCATGATAGTGGTTGACATAGTGAAGAATCATACAAGCATTGTGCTTTTGGGCTGAATAGTGAATTCCTTATATATATATATAAATGGAGTCGAGGACAGGGTTGGACGTAATCACGAGTTGCGTCACATTCTCTAAGGGTTCACCAATCCCTCTGGTTATAGAGAAAAAAAATAACTTTTTTGCCCTTCATTTCACAGGGCAGAGATTTGGTACCTTTCCATCCAAATCTTCACCATCAAGAAGTTTCACTTTTGACCAAATACTCAATCTTGTTGCACTTGCATTTGGATGCATATTTGGAAAGAAAAACAACCATCATCTTTTTTAGAGCATTCAAACGTCATCTAAAAATATCTTTATGCTGGATTTACATGGTAGCCGTTAATTTTATATCATGTTTGACAGCTTTGAATGTCAGGATGGAGATCATTTTTCATTTCAATGTTTTACATTAAAGATCTTTAGATCATCACACACCAATCAAAAAGTGAGCCGTTTAATAAATCACCTGGGGGCCAGGCTGCTTACCTAATTCTAACTCTTGTTTTTGGTGCTTCTGAGTATTTTGAACTCCTCCCCTTTTTCAGCCATTGCGACCTCTCAAAATATAAATCTTGCTGATCTTATAGTCCCGGACAAATGCAATGATCAGTTTTGGTTTGTCTGATAGGGAAAAAGGCTCTTCCTCTACATGGTAATCTCATCCTGCCAGTGATGGCCACCATTAATAGATTAAAAAATAAATAAATAAATAAATAAAGGATTATATTCTGAGCAGTTCTATTTGCACCCACCAAAACTCTAAACTATATAAAAGTTGTTTAAAGTCTTTAAGTTTGTAAAATAAGTCATGACATTAATCACAAATCCAAAATTACTATATTTTTAGGGCTTTTAATGTCTTTATGGACTCTTATACTTCAACATATGTAACAAAAACTTTAATTTCTATGCAATTATAACTATAAAAAAAAACTTCAAGATTAGTTGATCACTTATCTAAGTAAGAAATTCCCAGATGTCACATCTCCAAGCCACATTAATTCCAAGAAACAGAGTATTATAATACTGATCTAAGTAGAAAAACTTAATATTGATCTAAAAAGAAAAAAACTATTAATTCAAAGTTAAAAAGAACATAAAACCACAGAAACAATTTTTTTTTAACCTATAAAAAAGAAGTGAACCTGACTCCCAAGAACACAATGATCTTGTTGCAGATGCTACCGTATCCTCTCCGGAAACCATTAGAACCAAAATAATTAGTAAATAATCAAAAGAAAAAAAAATAATCAATAAGATATATGGAATTAATAAGAGTTAGAGCAATGCATTACAACGTAAAAATGACTAAGAAGGCGCGAAGACTGCCTACTGGCTTAAGGGAACGAAACAGAGAGATAATTTGGGCGTTATTTGATTTATAGAGGTAATTTACTAAAACACCCATTATATATAGGACCTTATCTTGTATGCTTGTTCCCTACGCAAGGGTAGAATAGACCGACAACAAGTTACTTTCATTCAAGGGTTGCCTTAGGCTACTACACGTGGCATTTTTATATGTCAATCTGGATAGCCAAGTGGAAGATCATCATGTGGATTGGCGTCAACCAAAATTTGGCGTAAACTACCATGCCCGTCCGATCAGCCGTACACCGTCAGATAAGTAGCCTAGAAAACCGTGCAAGTAAACAGTTTTCAGATGTCGCTGTCCTCAATGCTGTGGCTGGCTGGCTAATATCAGCATTTAGTCCCATTGAAACCTTTAAGAGTAGGGCTGCAACAGAGCCGGGCCGAGCCCCAGTGTGGCTCTACTGTATACGAGCCGTGTTAGAACTTGGCTCTGGGTCCTTCGAACATGAAAAGTTTGAGCTCTAGCTTGGATCTATCGAGCTCGAGTCAAGCCGAGCTTCGAACTAAATAAGATTTATTATAAATTTTTTTCTTAATGTTTTTTTATACATTATCTTCTTTTTTACTAGATGAAAGCTTTAATAAAATTTAATAAATGAAAGTTTTAATATTTTTTTATCCCTTAATTATTTTAGATTTAACAGATTGATTGGAGAAAATCTAATGGATTAATTTGGCTCTGAGCGACATTTAAACACCATTTTGTGTTTAGATGATCCTATGATAATGGTATAAAGCTTATGAAGTGCCTCGTACCCCATTGAATCAGTCTGAGAGAGTCAATCAGATTGACTCATAAGCATTTCATCCGCAGATCAATGGTCAAACTGAGAGAGTCAATCAGAGTATCGAAGATATGCTTAGAGCATGCATGATCAATTTTTAGGGATCATGGGATCAACATATACCGCTGATTGAATTTGCGTATAATAATAGTTTTCAGCAAAGCATTAGAATGACTTTGTATGAAGCACTATGTGGACGGAGATACAGATCTCCCATCAATTGGGAAGAATCCGGCGAGAAATTTATATTGAGACCGGAAGTGATAAAGAAAAATGCTGAAACCATTCGCATCATTCGAGAAAGAATTAAGACGGCTCAGAGTCGGCAGAAGAGCTATGCCGATATAAAGAGATCGAGCGTGGATTTCCAAGTGGGGGATCACGTATTTGTGAAAATTTTACCAATAAATGGTGTAATGCATTTTGAAAAACGTGGGAAGCTAAGTCCTCCCTACATTGGACCGTTCGAAGTATTGGGAAGAGTTGGCAAAATTGCATATAGGGTCGCTTTACCCCCGCAACTTGATAGAGTGCATGATGTGTTTAATGTTTCTATGCTACGAAAGTACGTGAGGGATCCGACTCATATACTCGATGTGTCACCGATTGAAGGCTACGAAAATTAGACAGCTATAGAAGAACCAATGCAGATTTTAGATCCGATTGAACAAGTGTTGCGTACAAAACGGATTCCCTTGGTGCTAGTCCAATGGAAGAATCATTCTAAAGAGGAAGCTACTTGGGAGCGCGAAGCTGATATTCGCGACCAGTACCCTTTGTTGTTTTAGTGAACGAGGAGAGAAAAGGAATTGTAAAAGTTTTTTTTTATAACCCTTGTTGCATGTAATATGGGTCTATTAGCTAATTAAAAGGAGGCCCTTGGAGTGTTTATGAGTCGCAATGGAAACGAAAATTGAAAAACACAAATTTTAAATGTTTTTGTCAAATTCGATTGATCGAATATAAATTTGATCAATCGAAGTGCAAACCGATCGATCGAAACCACCAAACAGAAAATAACTTTTTAGTAAATTAAAACATATTAAATTCGTTCGATCCAAACAAAAATCGTTTGATCAAATTTGAAAATCGTTCGATCGAAATAAAATTTATTCGATCGAATTAAAATTCGTCCGATCGAATTAAATTCCTTTCAATCGAAACTAGTGAAGGCAAGGGGTAGCCTGAGAAATTCGACCGATCGATATTTATTTCGTTTGATCAAAATTTAGAGCTCGATCGATCGAAATTAAATTCGTTAGATCAAAATCGTGGCCTTGTTTCTCTTAAGTTAATTTTGATTGATCGAAATTAAATTCGTTCGATCGAAATCATGGTTCAGTTTTATCTAAGTCAAATTCGATCGATAGAAAATTAATTCGATCGATCGAATCGCACAGTATTTAACTAAAATGAACCTTTTTGGTTGAAATTTTTTTAGAAAATTTAGGGCTTTCTCTTGGGGTTTTCGTGTGCTTCTTCTTGGAGATCAAAGAACCGATTATTTATGTCAGGATCTCTCACGAGATCAAATCCAAACTTCACCAAAAAGGTAAAAGCCCTAATTTTTTGTTTAGAATCTGACATTCAAATACCTCTATTTTGTGTAGATTCTAGAAACCCTAGGTTTTTGTTTTTGAGACTTATGGCCCCTAAGACGAGGCAATCGTCTAAAACCCCTACGTCGAAGAAACCCAAATCTCAAGCGGGTTCTTCGCAACCACTCACCTCTTCGCAACCACCAATGCAAGTGCCCCCACCTACCTCCTTGCAGCCACCACTACGTGAACAACCTACTGAGTGGTGGGCTGCCAAGGGGTTTGCCTACGAATATACGATCTATCCGGCCCTATTCGAAACACCTAACGTGCCGGGTATAGACGAATGGCCACTTGTGTACCTAAGAAAAGCCGGATTGGTTAACTTATTAAAACCCCTTCATCAATACTACTACCCTCGCCTCGTACGACTATTCTACCAAAATATGTACGATAGTCCGAATCCCAATACCCTTTGTACCAAGATCGATGGGAAGAGCTATATTTTCACCCATAAGATGGCTTATAAAGCCTTGGAGTGTTTTGATGGCTATGGCAATGGCGTCGACCTCTTACCCCCAAACCCATCTGAAATACCTCGCACAGTAATAGCAACAAAAATGACTCGGGGTCGAATAGGATCTGGTCGAGCGATTAATCGAGCTGATCTACCTAGCTATATGTGGATGCTCGACACGATCTTTAAGTGCAACTTGTACCCCATACGCCATAAGACCGAGAGGCTCGGAATGATAATGCAAGCTTTATTCTTAGCATTTGAGGGGCGGTGGTTTAATTTCGCAGAAGTAGTCTTTGAGGGCATGAAATATGCCAGGGGAAAATTGTTAGAGGGTGTCGATAAGCCAGAAGAGTACATCCCCTACGCAGGCCTTATCTCTAGTATGCTTGAGGAGTAATCGGGGAGTGCAGCGCATGTGATTTCGCCGCGTGAGCCCAAATCCTTGGATAATGTGGAGTTGTTTACCTTTAAACATTGGAAGAAGACTTACAACCGGCTAAAGCCACGTCTTCAACAGGCACCACAAGTACCTCCCCAAGCCCAAGAGCAGCCAATTAAGGGCGCTCCACAGCCAAACTAGCATGCTCAAGACGCCCCAGTGCATGAACAACAAGCCCATGATGTACCCTATTAGGATCAACCAGAGATTATACTTCTAGTTCAGTACCCTCACATCCCCGTGCCTCCACCACATCAATAGACTGCCAGCATGACCATTGAGGAGTTAGCAGCCCTCATTGAGGAGAACAACCGTCAGTTAAATCGTCGCCTCGATTACCATGAGCTCATATTGGAGGACATCATGTACCACATGTATCCGGCGAACTACCTCCAACGGATGACCATGATGCGTGCTAGTGTGTTCGATCCACAGGCGGATGGAGCCGACGAGGCGGATAGAGCCAACGACGACGTGGGTGGAGCGGATGATCCTACCGGAGCGGAGGGAGGGGCTGATGCTTGACGTGTTTGGAAGGGTTTGTGAGCATTTGAGGGATTTTCTTTTTGAAAATTTAAATTTTGATGGATAATTGTATAAGTCTCATTAACTATGGTGGCATGGTTGCCACATCTACTTATTTTGTTTCTTATAACTATGGTGGCATGGTTGCCACGTTTGTATATCTTTTTGGATGTTAATACCTACGATAATCTTTTTCGATAGTGATTGGTGAATGTGTATAGGATCTAATAGTTTGGTGAATGGTAAATGTGATTACACTATTTTGTTTTTGCTATGCGTAAATATGAATTGCTAGAATTCGTGACATAAACATTGTGGGATCAGTCCTTATGCAAATTAAATAATGCGATTATATAGGCCTGAACAGCTATGGACAATTCCACCACTCGTGCTACTATATCTGTATTCCTTGCAGCACACGAATAAGGTTGCATGATCGTGGTCCATGTGTGTGGGAATTTTAGTTTAGTAACTGCTTTGTTTAGCCATGTGTGGTACCTTTCAAGGTCGCCTTCTTTGTGTCCAACCTTTGTAGTTAGATCCATTTTCGAGGATGAAAATCCCTAAAGTGGGGAGAGTATAACGTCTTGAAACTTTGATCTATAAACAGTATGCCATGGTGCGCGTGCCCAACTATTCGTACGTCGGAGATCATGCAAAACATTGAGTAATGTTGTGGATTAGATAGAACTAGAAAGTGTTTGAATGGTTAAGTGGAGCTTCATATACCTATGTCATTGTGTAGCAGCTTAGCACCTAAGCCTAGGGCTTAGTTATAAGAGTAATAAATACCATTAAAGGTTTTGCATTCAATTCCCTCCTTATGATTAGAAATTGATGAAGAGAGAGGAGAGTGGAGGTCCTTCGATTCGAAATCTCGAGGATGTGGTTGCTCGAGTTGTGCATGAAGCAAGGATTGAGGATCATTCCCTAATCTATTCCATTCAAACCTTAGATCTGGAGTTGTGTTCAGGGATCATGTGATCGATCAAATCAAGGTACGAAGTTGTATTATATTGTGAATTTGTATTAGGTGAGTTTTGTTTATGATATGATTGAAAAAATATGAAGAAGAGAAGGTAGATTTGAGAAAGAATGGAAAGAAAATGAGAAAACCCAAGATTCGATGAAATCTATAAATTTCGATCGATCGAAATTTGATTCGATAGATCGAAATTGACCTAAGTTAGAAGAATACAATTTATGGAGAAATTCGTTTGATCGAGATAAGATTCGATCGAACGAAATGTGTTTCGATCGAACGAGTCTCTCACTCGATTGATCGAAATGTATAAAACAGGGATTTGGAAATTTAGCTGTTAGGATTCGACCAATCGAATTTGAGATTCGATCGATCGAATTATAAATCGTTCGATCGAGATTGAAGTACCAAACTGTGTCTGAGGAATTCGACCGATCGAAATATATTTTGATCGATCGAATTTGGATTTCGATCGATCAAAATAGGGAATTGATCGATCGAAATTGCCAGATTCAGGATTTTGTTCTGTTTTATTTGAGGGAGTTTAAGGGATCTTATATCTCTTTGTTTCGCATCATGTCTGACGTATGAACGGTGAATTTATGTGTTAGGTTGACCTTGTGCTTATGAAAGGTTGAGGCTTGAGCGTATTGAAAGACTTCGCTTGTGACTTCGTAATTGAGGTAAGAAAATCCCTATACCATATTTATTCAATGTCAATGGCATGTGTGTTATGATATGATAAGTTTTGTCAACATTTAAGCATAAATTGTTTTGAGACCCAAATGTGAATGTATTAGTGTGCGTGTGTGATTTAGAGAATGTATTGTGATGAGAAAACCTCTCAAGCTTTGTTTTAGCAGCGTGCTACTATGTGGAATCCTTCGTGATTCATTTCGATATGTGTGTGCAAAAGATTGTGTTTTATTTTTAGCTTTCAAACTTAATTATATTTAGCACATCGCACGGTAATAAACTATAAGTTACGCATGATGATTTGAGATTTATATATGAATACCCGACCAATGCGACGGTATAATCGCAACCGACGTGGCGGGATATCCGTGATCGGTATGGCGGGATATCCGTACACCATTTGTGATCTTATGTGATTTTATGAAATCATACCGACCAATGGTAAAATTTATGTTCGACACAAGCATCCATTTTTGTTGGGACCTTGAGCACCATATGTGAATGGTTCATATAAGTGACGATGGTAGGTATTCCATCGGGGACTCAAGGCTATAGTTACTCGAGTACTGACTTAAGTAAAACACTTCAAGTTTCTTCCTCTGTATTACGAGAATCAATAGAGGTGCATGTGATAAGCTCCCTTCACAAAGAAAAATGGGTGTTTTATTCAGTCCTTTCAAATTGTGCACCATTAAATTGCTTTACTCAGTGATTGCTTTTGAAATCGGAATACAGTAAGGATAAATCACAATTTTTCATTTATGTCATGAGATATATGTCTTTTGATAAAAAATGCATGCTATTAGTTTTTCCCTATTGAGCTTAGATGAAGCTCATTCCTCGACTATACGCCACAGGTACATGTGAAGACATAGGCATGGAGGACCAAGACAAGAAGGACTCTGATTACGTGCCGTTGGAAGAGGAGCAAGAGCCTCATCCAGAGAATTGCTTTATTTGTGCAAGGCCCGGGTAGGTCCGACCTTAGGATGGGATTTAGAATACGGTGTAGTAACGTTTTGTAAGAGAATATAAGTTATTTTAGAGATTCCTTGTATAATTATTTTGTGAACAATATTTCGGTAAGGGATGGCCCTTACCGTTGGTTCTTTTCGGTTCTTTTATCTATATGCACTCGTATGGAATTAAAATCATTATTTTGAGCTTTTGAGATTTCATTTCTTTTACATATAATAGTTACGTCTGTTGGTGATGGTTTCCGCTTTGCATGTGGATATGCCAAGTGCTCCGTTCGGGGATTAACCTTAGCGTTGACCTGACGGCCCGGGTCTCGCGATTAGGAAATCTGAGCTATCACATTTTCTATTATAGATTTACCATCAAATGGTCAATTTCTATTTTATACAATGCACGGTATAAAAATGTGACCAAAAATCATGTCGCAACCATCATGTTGAACCATAATTTTTAGGTCACGTTTTGAGTTTTGAGATGTGTGTCATATACTCATATGAAACAAAAATTGATGATATGCCCATGACAGCATGATGAATTGTGTGGAAGATGGGGGCAAAACAAGATCTTCATTTTCTCATCTAAAACATGGTGTAAATGCTTTCAATGATTTGGTAGGTGCAAATAAAAGTAAAATATTTTATCTCGAGACTTTGAGTCATTATTAGATACTTAATCAACTTTTATTATTAAGTAAAATTGAAGTTGGATCTTGAG
Source organism: Chloranthus sessilifolius (assembly GCA_021018995.1). Classification (NCBI taxonomy): domain Eukaryota; kingdom Viridiplantae; phylum Streptophyta; class Magnoliopsida; order Chloranthales; family Chloranthaceae; genus Chloranthus; species Chloranthus sessilifolius. The sequence goes on along the minus strand of CM037586.1, from coordinate 862,219 downwards.
ATTATGTGCATGCCATTAGACGGTGAAAGTGCTTTCAATGATTTGGTAGGTACAAATAAAGGTAAAATCCTTTATCTTGAGACTTTGAGTCATTATTAGATACTTAATCAACTTTCATTATTAAATAAAATTGAAGTTGGATCTTGAGATTATGTGCATGCTATTCAACGGTGAAAGTTTCCGATTCCAAAAATGGCCTTAAAAATGGTTGCCTTAAAAATCACATGCACACATCACATTAAAGATTCATTATGTCAAAGGTCGGAATAAAAATTTAAGGTGGTTAATGGGTTTTAGCAAAGGTGCCTAGCAATAATGTGGCAGGTGCCTTAAAGCATAATTTTTAGGTCACTTTTTAATATGTGTGACATATGAAATAAAAATTGATGGTATGCCAATGATGACTTAATCATTTGTGTGAAAGATTGGGGCAAAAAAATCATCATTTTCTTATCTAAAGTAACCAATGGTCTTTAGTGGATGTGCTTTAAATGATTTGTTAGATGCAAATAAAGGTAAAATTCATCTGGCATGAGACTTTAAGTCATTATTAGAAATTTTACCCACCGTCAATATTAGGTAAAAATAAAGTTCGACCTTAGATGATGGGTATTTTATCAGAAGGCCAAGTTTTTTATTCCATGTGGCATATACCCCAAAAACGACGCTGACTAAAATCACATACACAAATCGCACTCAAGTCAAAGATCAAAATGAAAAATGACCACGATTATTTGATTTAAAGCGGTCAACGGGTTTTAGCATAGACGCCCACCGGCATGACCAGAGGGACTCAAATTTATCTTTCAATAAAATATTATAACTATTATTATTTTTACTTATGGGATTAAGGTGTGCATCCCCGTGCCCTTTTACTAGTATACCCAAGCATACAAAATAAAGCAAAAATAAAAGCCTTTTACTGGTATACCCAAGCGTCAATACAAATTAAGAAACATATAAATCACAAAAGAGCAAAGACTAAAGAATAAGAGAAATAAAAAAATAATCAAATAAATCAGGTGTCTAAAATCTACGATGCTAGCAAATAATCAAATAAATCAGGTGTCTAAAATCTAAAATAATCAAATAATTAAGAAACATTTGTACTAGTGAAAAATATACGCCAAATTCATTTCTAATGTACCCGCAAAGACAAACATGGGAGTCATGAAATGAAAATTTGAATTAGTTATTTCATTAAAGGCATATTTTAACTCTAATATTGGCATGCTTTAGTCCATAAATTTTAAACTAGGTACTTTCGGATTTAATAGCTTTGTCGGCAAGGGCGTCAGAATAGGAATTGGCCTCATGTCCATGTTTGATGGTCAATCTTAACATAGATTTATTAAACCAGTAACAAAACTTTTATGGCAAGCCAGCAGAACCAAGCGTGAAGGAGATGCCACGGCCCTCATTAATAAAATCCGAATTGGAGTACTCTATTTAGAGGGTGAAATTCTCATAACCAAGCTCCACCTGATACATCAGTGATTTGGGTGCTATGTGGAGTTTGACACTGGGTGTACTCTATTTGGAGTACACTATCTTCTCGAAGATGATCTAAGCAATGCACCCAAGCTCCACGTGACATTAAAACAATATTTTTGATGTCATGTGAAGCTCCACGTGGAAGCTTGGAGGACAGTGACCGTCCTCTCACGGACGGACACCTTTTCCATATATATATATATTGTTCGAAACTGTGTATAAAGTCGATGTCGACGATATATAAAGTCAATATCGATTGTATATATAGTCGATATCGACTGTTTATACAGTCGACATAGTTATCTCAGTCTGACTATATATAACAGTTCATTTAAATAATCTTTGTTAGTATGAGGCTCACTCATTTCCTTTTTATTACGTTTCATTTGAACAAGTTGTCAAGATAATTGTACACCGAGTTATTGCCAAATGTTCCCCTATTGGCATTTGGAGTCTCTACAATGACGCTAGCTCAAGGAGAACGGAGTTACTTAGAGCATTAGTTTTCGGTGGAATATTTCAAATGCCAAAGGGTGTGCGTTTTCTTGGAAATGTTGTCGATGCGATGTTGACTTTTTGGGTTGAAAAAAATCATTTCCAAATCGGGAAGAAGGATGTCTATATTCGGATATTGGACATTGCATTAATACTGAGTCTTGTCGTAGTTGGCCCCGAACAGTATACCCCCTCTGTTAAACCACCGGAAGAACAAACTATTCGCTACAAATATTTTCATGGAATGCCTACCGGAAAAATTCTCTAGTCTCATATAGACAGCGCAATTAAACGAGCGAAAAGTGACGACGACTTCGTAAAGCTGTCTTTTCTATTTGTGTTGTGTATATTTATTTTTTCTGGGTCCCACCATCAATTGGCGAAAAAATCGCGTCGACCTCATCGATAACGTCGAGAACTTCAATCAAACTCCGTGGAGTCTCCACATGTACCATGACTTGCTCGAGTATATAATGAAGGACGTGACGAATAGAAAGATTGTCGACACGGGTAAAGTCTTTAAGTCATACAACACATATGGATGCATATGTGTACTTCAATAGTAGGCTTATAAGATGTTGCTAGAAATCTCGCCTGAACTGACACCCCTTAAGGCCCCTTTCCCACGATTGTTTAAATGGGCAGAGAAGGCGCAATCGAAGATGAAAGACAACATTCTCAAAAAGATGTTGAACAACAAAATATGATGTTTATTTAATACGTCAAATTTGTAAAGCTAAGGACTGTAAAGAGTATCAATTCTGATTGAATAAGGGTACCGACTGCTTAAAGAGTCGATATCGACTTTGTAACGGGTCGATATCGATTAATTAAAGAGTCGCTAACGACTGCTTAAAGAATTGAAAATGACCTTTTAATGAGTCGATACAAACCTCTTAAAGAGTCGATAACGACCTATTAATGAGTCGATACTGTCCTATTAAAGAGTCAATACCTTGCACTTATATTCTATTAACGATTTAATAATATGATATTTTGGGTGTTTCATTTTTTTTAGAAAAGGTTTGTGCTCCTTTCGAATTGATTGCCTTTGAATTAGAGATACCCATCGTACGAGAGTATTTATGGGATCGAAAGGTCGTTGGGATAAAGAGAAAAGAGGTTCACGAAGCGGTCAAGAAAGTTGTGGAAATGGATGTGTAGGCAAAGAAGAAGAGAAATTACATTCTAATTGACAATATTGATGAGGAAAAATTTGACATCCAATTGACGTCAGACGAAGAATCGTCCTCGGAAGAGGGCCCCGTCCATGTAGAGCGGTCGAGAACTAAGAGGCCACGAAAGAGAGCAGAAGTGTACCGACCTCCTCTAATGAATCGTTGTTGAGGAGGATCGACGATCTAGTGCTCGAGAACTTTAAACTCACCTAGAGAGTGAGCCATTTGGAGCGAGAGAATGAGGTCCTCGAGATACGATGCAACTCTGTAGAGACACTATGCAACTCTTTGAATGAGCGGCTCACTTCAAGGGATGTGGAACTGCAGACGTTGAATCACGTCAACAAGTTAGTCAGAAAGGACCAAGCGATTCTTAAAGAACTTCTTAAAGCAATTTTGGAGGCAACACCTAAGGTATATGTTGTAACGTAGTTTATATAAGTGAATATAATTCCAGTCAACTTTCTAATAATGTTACATTCGATTTTCAGGAAGTTACTATTTCGAAGTTGCTATCGAAGGTGCCTGACATAGCCTTCGATATCCCTTCTTCCTCCAACAAGTTCGCCGATAAGGGACCACCTCTTCTCATGCATGAGGAGGCGGCAGCTAGTGACGAGCAGCCCGAGTCTCAAGCTGATAAGGGTCCAGCTGGTGATGAGCAACCCTCTTCCCAATTCATGGGGGTACCTCAGCAATAAATTGACACTCACTTGAGACCTCGAAAAGGGAAACACGCGAAACACACTGCCGTCAAACCTAGGATATATTGAAAGGGAGTCACGACGAAAAAGTCTGTAACAAAGAGGGTCATTGAAGAGACGTTAGATATTGTTACTGTTGAGCCGACAGAGAAGTAAAAATATATGATGGACCTCTAAAACAAGCATGAATCTAAGGACGAGTAAGTTATTCTTTTCATGATTGTTAGTTAGTAGTTTATTTAATTACGTGGTTGGTCCTGTAAATTTTTCTTTTGAATTTTAACATTGGCCGTTATTTATGCAACACCTACGTAAGTACCGTCGGTAATTATACGCTCCTGGTGCAGTATTTCAAATGTTTGGCGGACACGACATACCTGGATAATATTGTAAATGCTACAATATACCAAAAGTTTCAGGCATCCAAAAATTTGGCCCTACCCGACCCGAGTGACAATGACTAGCTAGGGATGACAATGCGTTGGGCTCAAGTCGGACTTATTAGAAAATTATAAAAATGTAAGCGTAATCCTAGCCCATTGATATTGATCATTATGACACTAATATAATCATGTTTTATGTAGGATGATGATTATTTACTTGGCAAAGATGGATTCTCAAAACTAAGGTTTCCAAACCATTGGAAGGGACAAAAGGGTCTGTATTGCGCAGGACTTGCTAAGGGAGGCCTCTATGGTGCTGGAATGGATGCACAAAATATAGGTGTTGGAATGGATGCACAAAATATAATCAATGACATCCCCTTAGCCATAAACGAGCCCATCTATGTTACTTTATTCGCTCATTAACCGAATTGATTGATTAATACTAAGTATTTTGTATATAACAAAAATTTAAAAGCATAGAAAAAAATTTAAACCTAAGACATGCAAATGCTACACAGTACTTTGCACTACTAACATAGTTCCATGGTGTTGCTTTAGGCCTTGTTTGACAGCAATGAAACTCCAAAGAGGAAATGAAATCAATTTCTTAGCTGATTTCCTGCGAAATGATTTCCTCTAGAAATGAAATTTTCACTGTTTGATTATTATGTTTAAGAAATGAATTTCATTGGAAATTGATTTCTCTTGTTTGATTAGTATCTTTAAAAATGAATTTGAAAATGAGTTTTTAAGTTTTGATCATTTATTATTAAAATCATAATTAAAGTCAAATATTAACCAATAATTTTTTTAATAATATTCTATTACGTTACAAATTAATACCATAGTAATTATTATTTATTACTAAGTTAATTAAGTCAGAGTTTGAAAAGTTAAACTCAAATAAAAAGTCAAACTTTGACTAAACTTAAAATTTTGATAAAAAAAATATGTAAAGCTAAATAACAAAGTTGTAAATGCTAGTATCTAATATAAGTTTATACGTTGAAATGAAATTAAATTTTTATAAAAGTCAAACTTTGACCAAAATTTCAACTTTGACCAAGAGAAAATTTTACGATGTACCAACAAGTTACAAAAGTTCAACTGCAAATTAATATAACAGTATACATATAAATCGTTAGGTTATACTAGTCAAAATTTGATCAAATATTCACTTTTAATAAAAGTCAAACTTTAACAAAACGTAAAACTTTGATTAATAAAAAATTTTAATACTAAAGTACAAAGTTATATAGTAAATGCTAATATATATTATAAGGTTATATGTTGAAACAAAATTTAATTTTTAAACTTGAAAGAAAATTTAATTTTTTTTAAAAGTCAAACTTTGACCATTTTTTAAAACTTTAACCAATAAAAAATTTGACAATCTACTGTCAACCTACAAATTAATATAACGTATTCGTATCCATCACTAGGTTACACTAGTAAAAAATTTGACTAAATATCAACTTTTTAAAAAGTCAAACTTTGACCAAATTTAAGAAAAAGTAAAATAAAATTTTGTAATGTACTACAAAGTAATAAATAAAAAAATGATAATCTCATTGGGGATATAGAAGTTCAAAAAAATCAAATTGTGCTAAAAAGTCAAAGTTTGACTAAATATCAAACTTTAACTAATAAAAATTTACATTACCAAAATACAAATAACAACAATAATAATTACTATCTAATGTCACGATACACTTATCAAAATTTGACTAAAGTCAAAATTTGAATAAAAGTCAAACTGTGACTAAAAGTCAAATTTTGACCAATAAAAATGAGGCAATATATTTTCAAGTTATAAATTAAAATAATGATATATATTTTTAATTATAATATTTCACTAATAAAAATTTATAACACTATATAAAATTGAACTTTAACCAAAGTCAAATTTTGACCAAGAAAAAATTGCACTAATATGATATAAATTTATGTAGTAGTAGACTCTATCTATAAGCAGGTTTCGAGTTTGACTAAAAATAAATTTTGTGTAAAAGTCAAAGTTTGACTAAAAGTCAAAGTTAGACTAAAGGTCAAAGTATTGACTAATACAATTGAGAATCTAGTATCAAATTATATATCAATGCAGTAGTATCTTTTTTTCGTCATTAAATTATTGGAGACAATGTTTAATAAAAAGTAAAATTTTAATTAAAAGTCAAAGTTTGACCTTAAAGTCAACCTTTGACTCCTAAAAATTTGATAATATATTTCTAACTTACAACTTATTATCATGTTTTAGTAGTCAAAGTTTGATCAAAAGTCAAAACTTTATATAGCTTATATATCCAATTAAAGTTTGATTAAAATTCAAAGTTTGACCAAAGTCTAATATTAGCTTAAAAGAATATGATGTAGATAATGTGGTCGTCATAGTGATCGTGTTGGTATGATGGTCATAGAAATTGAAGTTACTTTTTAATATTCAGAAAATAATTTTTTTTTGCTTTTAGGTTTTTTACAAGTAACTTTAGATTTGCAATGATAAAAAATTATTATTTTGTTAGTAGGAAACTCAATTTCAGCCACTTAATAGGTTGAAATAGTTTCCTCCTAAAATGATTTGGTGTATGGAAATTCAATTTCCATGCGGGGCCGACTTAATTTCATTTCCATCTCCTTAAATAATTATCAAACAACAACAATTGGAAACTAAATTTTATTTCCACTATGAAATTACATTTCCATGTTATCAAACGACGCCTTAGCTGCAACAACATTGTGTGACCCCTGTTCAATATGTGTGTATCCTCCTATGGTGGCTTCCATCTTACAACTGGTTTGCATTGTGAAAGGTTCTACCACATTTACATCCATAAACGACTCTAGATAATTTAAGATATTTAAGCGTTTTAAAACTTGTATCTTTTTCAAAGAGGTGTCTTTTCAAAGTTATGTGTCATTTTAAAAGAAGTATATTTTCAAAGTAGTGTTTTTTTTCGATGAGATGCCTGTAGCACCTTCATGGGAAAAGGGTACATTAACATACCACTTGATTTTCTATTTAAGGAATTTAAAATTATTATTTTTATACCATAATTGAGTCTCCTTTCTTCTCTTTGGTTATGTCTTTAAAGGTCTTCATCATAGCGTCTTTGCAATATTTTGTGTTCGAATCTCGTGATCGGATTCACCAAATCTTTCACAAGAACACACAGTCAATTCGTTGTATCTTGAAACCAATTTGCGAGTAACCTGTTGGTGACCACTTTGTCGACGTGGTGGGGGCAAATATTAATTTAAAGACAATGATATTTCTTGCGTCAAACCAGAGAACTGATGCCCGCTCACATAATAACAGAGAGGGCATATACTCTACTTCCTTCCCACAAATAGTGCACGTTTGATCAATGTGATTCATTTTGATGTTTAGATTCATGCGAACTGGGAGAAGATTTTTACAAGCCCTCTAAGTAAAATGCTTAATTTTGTTTCGGGAATTACAGTCCCAAAGTGTTCGCCATATTTCACTCTTAGGGCTGTTCGTAGAGCTTCTGGTCTCTCTCTTTGCCATACGTGCAATATAATAAGCGCTTTGATCGAAATTTTTCCTTTTTCATCGCATATCCATGCTATTTGATCTTCATCACGAAAGTGAGAAACAGGGATGTTGAGAATCAGATTAGCATCATCTTCTATGAACACAACACGAATTAGATCTTCATTTTATCTTCTAGTCCCACCATGAAAAACATCTGCCACCCCTTCGAAATTGCTCGTTCCTTTGTGAGAGAGGACTTTGAAAGTGGTTAGTCTCAGGATCCAACGACCTTCTTCTATACTAAGGGTGCGTATGGTATAGCTCTTTGTTAGCCCCTATCATAGCAGAGTTCACATGCTTTAGCAGTTTCTCATCCTCTTTGCTAACATCCTTCTACTAGCTTTAGTAGGTACCCCTTCTCTTTGATAACTCTTTGTATAGCAAGATTTTATGCAAGATTTACCTGTTTAGCAGTTCTACCCTCCTCTATACTCATACCTTATCAGAGCAGATTTTATTTGCTATGATAAGGAGTTAGTAGAGAGTAGGGAGGTTGCTGCTAGTACAAGTAAATCCTCCTTTGCAGAGAGTTAAAAAAGAAAATCATAATCAACTAAAACAGGTGAACTCTGTTGTAGCAGGGGCTAATAGAGTGTTATGCTTTACGCAACCTAATATTTCTGCCATCACCAATGTGTCAGATCGATCCCCTTTCAATGGTTCTTCATGCGGATAGAATGCTCTTCCAAGAATAAGACTGACATGCTCCCTGGAAATACCGTGCTTTGAGAACCCGGCAGAAGAAGGAATGTTGGCGTGTGAGAAGCCTCCATCCTTGTTTTGCTAGCAAGGCTTCACTAATGACCTCAAGATCACGGAAATTGTGCCCCACCAAATCCTAAAGATCCTCATTAACTACAGCTGAAAATCATTGACCATTTGAATTGGACAATAGAAATTGCCTTTTGCTCCAATATTTCACATAACTAATCTTAAGTTCATAGCCATATGATCAGACGGACAGTTTTTGATCCCACATGACACACAACCCAAAAAATTGACCCAAAGACCATGTGGCACATATATATCACAACTCACTTTTTGGGTTGTGTGCCATATGATATAAAAATTTATTTGTGTGCTGATATTCCCATGATTTTGAGATGAATTGAGTTAAAGATTGGAACAAAAAACCAATCTCCATAATATATCCAATCTAAGAAAATCAACAGTTTTCATCTACACTAAATGGGGGATATTCACCAATTGGTGGGACGTTGGCAGCAGCCCTTTAAACACCAACATGCCGTTTAAATGATTTTGCATCATCATTGGTTTAAGATGTGGGTGATCCGTACCGTTAAAGTAATAAATCATAGATTGAGGTGTTATAGGCCCAAAAATTGCATTGTAGAGAAATTTAAATCATGAGATATATTGACTATGATATCTATCGTCCTTAATATTACTTATTAAATTTTATCAATCGGATGGTTCACATCTACTTATAGCATTTTTTTGCTGGGCTGAGACACGTTCCAATGATGGATTGCCAATTGGACAGTTGAGATTGATCACAAATGTGTGCCACATGGCATGATGATAGAACCCACTTCAATGGTGTATGATAAAAGGTGTAAGTTTAATGGTTTAAGATTTAAACACTATTTGGTGTTTAAATGTCGATCAGGAATAGGGTTGTGCATTTTTTGGACCGAACCGACCAAACCGACCGAACCGGACCGAACTGTCGAGTTTGGTCCGGTTTGGATGGGTACCGGTTTGGGCTTGGTTTGGAAAAAAGGAAAACTGAAAAGTTTGCTTTGGTTTCAGTTCCAAGCCTCCCCAAGCCACAACATACCGAGCCGAACCGAATGTAGTTTGCGGGCATTTACCTTAAATGCATATTTTTATATAAAACACTACCCTTGTCTTCAGCGTATTCCTAAATCCTAAAGCAGTAAAGTAGAACTTATGCGTTGGTTTGGTTTAGGAGTTGGACGGTTTGGTGTGATTTGAAAATCTAGAAACCAATTAAGATCGGTTTGGTTTGTGGTTTTGGTCCATAACTGACCAAACCAAACCGATTACTCCCCTAGTCAGGAACCATTATCCTATATCTATATATCCTACTAGGATGCAGGTCCTATGCATGTGCAGAAAGGTCGAATAAAGAGATTTTTAGACTATGGGGAAGATTTCGACCAAAATTTCGTCTCAAAATTTCGGCTTTGGTCCCCACCAAAACCGAAACGAAATCTGAGTTTTTGATCCTTGGTCCCAATCTTCAATACAATAGTTCTTAAAATTATATGTATGTGCAATCAAAATCTAACCATTAAATGGCGGGCCCATCATTTTATCCAACTTGCATTAATCCTACCTGAGATGTCCTCTTCACATCCATCATCTGATTGTAGAGTAAGGCCTAAATCGCAAAATTCATGATAATGTGATACTAAATGATTTTCTATTTTAACTTGATCCTCCTCCAGACTATCATGTTTACTAAATTTGTACTCCATATTTTCTGTCTTCGTTCTGCTAATTGTCAAACCTCTCGACTCCAAAACCTTTCTCCATAATTCTAGCCTATCATTATCTCTTTCCTTTTGGGCAATTAACACTTTGTCAAATACAGGCAACATGCACCATGGGGTCTCTTCTTTATATATCTATGATTAATACATTTATGACAAAGGCAAAAAATAAAGGCCAAAGCAAATCCTTGATGAAACCCAACTCCGACTGGGAATTCACTCGTCTCTCACTTCGTTCTAACACTAGTTATTGGGTTTTGTGCATATCTTGAATAATCTCAAAGTACAACTCTAGGATGCATATCTTCCTCAAAAGAAAATGGAACAATCACCACAAAATATCAAATAAGCAAAATGGAAAGAGAGACCAAGTTTTTTACGTGGAAAACCCTTTGAAGCAAAGGTAAAAACCACGGGACCTAGTCCAGAAAAATCCACTAATAAAATAGATACACAATGTTCATCACCCAAAAGGATGGATAAAGAAAAACAAAGGAAATCTCGTCAACACGGGCTGCTTGCCCCAATAAAGAAAAACAATAAAATGGATATGAGGCTTGAATAATGATTTGGAATTGGTTGGAAAAGGCGTTTGATCTTCTTCTCACTGGTGCTTACTGCTATTGACGGATGGTTTCTACTTCTTCTCTTCAACACTGGTTGCTTATGCTGGAAATTCTGTAAATCAAGACGAAAGGTCATAACATATATAATTTATAATACAATCTTCAAATAAAAAGAAAGCCAACAAGTTAAGATCATAACAAAAACATATAATTTTAAGCCTGAATCATGAAACAAGAAGATGAAAGAATATCATTTCAATTGCAGAAAAGGATAATCTTAAATAATCAAAACTTACTCATTACTGATTGATAATGAACTAATAACAATAAATATTTCAATACAACGGTTACAAGTGATTCAAATGAGTCTCTCTCGTGTGATTTTAAGATCATGATCTAAAGATCTACAATGTCGGAGATATTTGTGATAGCCGCTAGTTTACCTGTTGAATCACATGTGAGTGTCTTTTTTAGATCATGGTTTTTAAATCACATGGCACACATGATGAAATCAGGTGCCACATTTCGAAAAAATTGACCCATTCATCAAGTCACTTGTTAGTCAGGGTTGGGTAAATGATACTTGGGTATTAGGTGCCCGACCAAGTGCCATGGTTGGCAGTTAAGTCCAATGGTCGGGTACCTAATACCAACTAAACAAGATATACGAACCAAATCATGGCCCAATCAATCACATCATTCATAAATTGAGTTGATATACATAGTATCAGTCCCAAGCTGATATGTATCAGATATACTAGATACGTAATGTCCAAACCAGCCACAATTAAGAAACTTTTTTTATTATTTGAAATATTAAAAAATGAATATAATATGATAATAAAAAAATTCCCCAAAGGGCAGTTTCGGTATTATGCCCAACTCATATAAGATATACATTGGCCTATATGACCTCATATGAGCCAATAAGATCTGATATTTGAAAATTTTCACCCTACATTGAATCAGAGGGCAAATATCATATGGGGAGGGGCACTACTAACCCAATGCATATTCGCTGATATTTAAATGCATGTATACAACAACTAAAATACAAATTATAGGACCCAAAAATAAATTATTATTTAACAAATATTACCTGAATTGTAGTTGAACGGTTTCTCTATAACGACGAGCATCGTGATTAACATACCGACGAATCTATTTAACATGAACGGGAAAAAGAAAAAAAATTAAATTCAAAGAAAAACTCAAGATATTGTGATTGAAATAAAGAACCAAGAGAGAGTGTAGAATTGAAACCTGTAATAAGCTATGCAACAGTGGAGGCAGATGATAGTACATCAATCCAGGCAAAATATGTTTTTCTCATACTTCTTATACCATACGTGTAGAAAACACCAAGAAAAAAAGTTCTCAGAGAGAAAATCCAAGAGAAAGAGGTGTTGTCCTTCTGCTGCTCGTCATTGTGCATCGCATAAAAGGGCACAAAGATTTGTGTGCATCAAAGGGCTTGTAGCTTCCACGAAAAGAATGCGGAATATAGTTTGAGAAAGAAAAAGAAGGGACAATGACACCAGCACACAGAGGAGGCCCGGGCTAGACTGCCCTACGAAACCTCCCCCGAAAACAAAAAACTATAATTTTATTAAGCCACGTGGCCGACTTGCAAGCGCACCTGCAGAGCCCAAGACCACAAATACAACCAGAGACAACTACAATATTTTTGTTACATAAAAATTTCCCTCGAAGAAGTCTTAAAGACTACTACATATAATCCGTGTTCACCCCTTGTTGAATATAAGGAACTTCCCTCCATGCGTCTTTCATAATTTAGAAACCCGATGTCTTCGAAGCCGGATTATTCATCACTGCAATTGACAAGACAAAAATATAAAAATATAATGTTGACCAAAATAGGGAAACAAATTATTTTAATACTAATCGAAATTGAAAACCCTAATGTTGATCTAAATCGAAAAAAACTACGAATTCAACCTTAAAAAATAAAACATAAAAGAAAAATATTTTTCTCAAATTTTGATTGGCAGGAGAGTGCTCCAAATCCACTGCTATTCCTGATTCTTTTCTCCTTGAACCCGAATTTTGTCCCAGGCTGAGGGTATTGAGAACCAACCTGAAGTAGTCGGCTTCCATACTATTTTCTGTACATTATGTTTTCTAATTTCCAGAGTTGCACATTGTTGAGAAAGGTTGACCGAAAAGCTTTGAGTTTTGATGTTTTCCATATGCCACCTTTCCATACTTCGGAGAGAAGTACATCATAGTTTCATAAGTGAGGATTGGTGGAGATCAACGGGGGCAGTGAGCTTCATTTTACCCGTCTAGTTGTCCCTAAAAAAAGTTGGCAAAACTTCTCCTAGTTCTTTGATTACATACTTCAGTATGGGAAGAATGGACAATAGGTTGATTGGGATGCTGCTCAGTACATATTTGAGAAGAGTGAAAATGTGAGCGTGCCTCCCCTTCAATCAAAATCTTTGATTTCCAGAAATCTATAGTTAAGCAACCATTAAAGAGGGGTACTCCCACGTAATTTGAAGGGAGTTGGGAGTTGGGACTTGGGAGGGAATGAATCCCAGGTTGCTTTTAACCATATTAATCCTGGGTGTGTCTGTGTGCATATATAAATAAATTGGACAATAATTGAGGTGTATGTAGTTGTAATCAATGAGGTGTTTTAGTGCCACGTGCACTTGGCCCAGAACATATATATATATATGATAAACGAGAAAATGGAGTCTGAGCAGACTGTGTAATCAAGTGTTGGATCACGTGTCACGTAATCACGAGTTGCATTAGATTCTCTAACGGTTGTTCACCAGTCCCTTAATAAATATTTTCGAATTTTTTTGCTCTTCAGTTCACTGGCCAAAGATACGGGATTTCTATCTAAAAGTAAGTTTCACCGCTGAAAGTTTTATCTTTGACCAAAAAAATCAATGGTGTTACGCTTGCATTCAAATGCATATCCCCGACCCTCTTATAGAAAGTTGTTTCAAGTCTCTTAAGTTTGTAATCTATGGCATGATTTTTTTCATGAATCCAACTATAAGCTACAACTTTTAATTTCTTTATTGACTATTATATATGATCCTATGCAACATAAACTTTAGTTTTTATGCAAATATAACTATAAGAAAACGTAGGTTGTGTTTGGCATTTGCTCTTAGGGAAAGTAGAAAAGAGCAGCAGCTGCTCTTTGTTATTGCAAAGAAATGTAGGGGAGGGGGGGGGGAGAAGAATTGGAAGAAGAAAGGGAGGCTTCTCTTTGAAATAGGACAGACAGCCCCTCTTTAAAAACCATGATTTTTCATCCTCTTTTAGAGGGTAGCAGGGTGGGGGGGAGAAGAATTGGAAGAAGAAGAAGAAAGGGAGGCTGCTCTTTGAAATAGGACAGACAGCCCCTCTTAAAAAAAACATGATTTTTCATCCTCTTTTAGAGGGTAGCAGGGGACCCGGGGGGGGGGGGGGGGGGGGGGTGAATTGGGGGGGGGGGAGAATTGGAAGAAGAAGAAAGAGAGGCTGCTTTTTGAAATAAGACAGACAGCCCCTCTTTAAAAAAACATGATTTTTCATCCTCTTTTAGAGGGGTGATTTTCATGTTTCAAAGAGCAGCCTCTCCTTTTCTCTTCTTCCAATCCTTCTCTCCCCCATATTCATTTGCAACAACGAGCAGTAGCTGCTCTTTTCTACTCTTCCAAAGAGCAATGCCTAACACAGCCTTAAAGATTATTGATAGAGCTGCATACATTTACGCTATGACACAGCCTAACTAGGACAGTTATATGAGTAAAAAGTGTCAGATGTCACATTTCCCACCTACATTGATTCCAAGAACAAAGTATTCTAATATTGATCTAAATAGAAAAACTATAGCATGAATTATTAATTCCATCTTACAACATAAAACATGAAACAAGAAAACAATTTTTAAAAAGATTACCTCTAGCATTCAGTTGATGAAGAAAGATGGGAAACGAGTGGTACTATATGTTCGTTTACATGTGACTCTTTCATGAAGAGGTGTCGATCTTTTTCGGTTGGCTTGTATGTTGCAGATGCGATCTTTTACCCTTGAAAATTCTGTAAATCAAGAAGAAGGATTATAAGTGTGCATAATTTCTGTTACAAACTTCAAACGAAAAGGAAACCGGGACGATAAGATTAGAACAACATATAAGCTCAACCCTAGATCATGAAAAAAGAACATATCATTTCAATTTTAAAAAATGACATCTTAAATAATTAAGGCCTACTCATTACTAATCGATAAAGAATTAATAAGCATAAAATTACGATACAACAGTCACAAAAACTTTGAAAAGCATACATATTATAAGAAAAAAATACTATGAAAACCGCCATAGCAATGGAAGATCACCCACTCATTAGTATACTAGGAAGAAAGGCAGAAAACCGGAGATATGTTTGGAATATCTCTGAACGGATTAAGGATAGGCCTTCATCAAGTCACTGTTTATTAGAGGTTATCTTGTTCCCTATTTAAGGGAGGAGTTGGTACTAGGTAGAGCTGAGAGCCAAGTGACTTGGTTCATGCATGTGTGACGTGAGATTTGAATACCGTGATCTAAAGATCTATTCCCTATGATCGGGATGAAAAAACACCTATATGATGTGATTCAAAGGGAGTCAACACCCTTTAAAGATCTACAATATAGGAGATTTTCATGGTAGCCATTAATTTTCAAAAGTGTTGACCACTTTGAATCACACAAGGGAGATGTTTTTAGATAAGGTTTTCTCATACGACACATAATGAAATCAGGTGCACATTTCCCAAAAATTTACTTGTGAGTCACACATAATGAAATCACTTGGTACTCGGGGTTGTGTAAGTAATACCTAAGGGTATTAGGTTCTGGCCAAGTGTCATGGTTGGCATTTAGGTCAATCTCATTCTTACCAAATGGTCAAGGTAAAGTGCCAAATTATTTATAATAGCTCACAAATTAGTCAAAATACATTTGATCTTTCACTGATTTGGTCATGGAAATAATTTTGTGCCACCTAGGCACTTGGGCTGAGTACCTAAAACCAACTAAAATATATATACCAAATTGGGCCACAGCCCGAGCAATCCATCATTCTTGAATTGAGAAGATATGAACATCCAAAATTACAAATTATGGGATCCGAAATTAAATTAGAATTTTAACTAACATTACCTGAATGAAACTGCAGTGGAACGATTTCTCTATAATGGCGAGCATCATGATTGACGTACCGGCGAACCTATTCAAATTAGAATGGGAAAAGATAAAAATTAAATCCAATGAAAAACCGGAGATTTAGTGATTGAAATAGAGATCCAAGATAGGTCGTGGAATTGAAACCTGTAATAAGTACGCGAGTGATGTAGAGCGCAACCATGAGAGAAGTTTGTAGTATAACAATCCAAGAAAAATATGTTTTTCTCATTCTTCTTATACAATACGTATAAAAAACACAAATAAAAAAATTTCTCAGAGAGAGAGAGAGAGAAACGCCTTCAAGGAAGGAGGGTTGTTCTTTTGCTGGTCACCGTCCATGGCATAAAAGGGCACAAAGTTTTGTGTGCATCAAATGGATTTTAGCATCCAAGAAAAGAATACGAAGTATAGTTTGAGAAAGAAGAAGAATCGACAAGGACACCAAGACACAGAGGAGGCCCAGGCTAGACTGCCCTGCGAAACCTCCCCCGAAAACAAAAAGTGATAATTTTATTAAGCCACGTGGTCGACTTACAAGCGCACCTGCATAGCCCAAGACCAGAATTACAACCAGAGACTGCTTTGTATATTTGTTACATAAAAACTTCCCTCCAACAAGTCCAAAGCACTACATCCACTAACTATAATCTTTGGGTCCATTCTTTGTTGAATATAAGGAACTTCCCTTCATCCAATGGATAACGGACATCTTCTAAGAAAGATCATTCATCACTGCAATTGACAAGACAAAAACATAAAAATATAAACGACAACAGTAAAATATCATACTTGAATTCCACTACTACAGATAAGAATAAATTGAAGGAATCAAATTATAATGCAACATGATTAAAAATAAATTTCAATCTCTGAAGGTAGTGGAAGCTTTTACAAATAAAATTATTTACTAATTAATTTTTTTTTCAACAATGACATACACGTCCGTGATCTACTTGTTTACTATTTTAAACCTGCTGACTACTTTGAAATGCATATTAAAAATGTTTTTTTTGTCCCAATCTTCAACACCATAAATCTTGAGATCATAGACTTTAAAATCACCTGGCACAGTTGATGAAACCACATAACACACATCCAAAAAATTTACATGTGAACCATATTTGGAATTCTCTGGAAACAAACTACTTGAGTATAGTCTTTGTATTTGGCTACATGGTTTAATATGAGAGAGGTAGTTTTTCTATGGATAATGGGGTGTCATCCACATAATAGATGGGATGCTCACTCATGCACTTCTTTCACTCATCCCAAGTGGATAGACATCATGTGAACTTCACTTAGCCAAAAAAATATATCCTTCAGTGGATTAGTAAAATAGTACCATCCAGTCCAAGGACTTCAATGTGGACTATGTGATTTTGACACTTCAATATTGAAAACTACACTCACAGCATCAATTACCAGGGTTGTTATTGATCTTAGCCATCTATCTCTTGGAATTTGTGGTTTCTGTAAAGGAATACATCTATACGATACTGATATATTGAATTCTCACATCTTAAAGCTCTATTTATCTGTTTTTCTGCATTCATTTTTTTTTTCTTTTAGGTATGTGTGGGGTTTGATCGAATCTTTTTTGTGCTTTTTTTAGGTACTAGCAGAAGAGGGCAAAGCTAAGGTACTTGCTTTTGATGAGCTTGACGAAGCACCAGAGGAGAAGGCTAGAGGAATTATCATTGCAACGGTTTGGATATTTTTCTCTTTAGTCGCTTGTTGTATGCATATTTGAAACTTAGGCATTGGTCTATCTTTTGCATCAAAGTTCTATTGCTCAACGTTTGTTGAAAAAAGTATATTCTGGAACTTATTGTAGGTTTCAGCACTTTATTGCAGGCCCATGTGGAATGCAAATGACATTACACACATGTGGATTGTCAAGGACATACTGATTATGTTAAAGTACGTTCTGGTTGTATATATACATTATATATATATATATATATATATATATATATATATATATATATAGAAAGTTTTGGACTGGATTGAATGGTTAGAATCCTTTGATGGACACCAATTTTATGAACACATGATATCTTTTTCCAATATATATAGATATCTTACCTTATTACAGGGCGCATTGGTTGAAACAAAAGTAGTGCTAATATTACATACGACAAACAAGTTATGGGTTTTTCGTTTGTCCTTATACTTTGAATCTTTCTGTTGTCTTGCTTTGTTGGTTTCGGCATACCTGCTAATAAGTCCAATAGCTAGGAAATGGTGGTTGTATTTATGATACAGACAGTCAAACTGACAAACTTATTATAGAATAGTGAGAGAAACAAAATTTTCTTCCAGATTTATGGTCAATGATTGCTTTAGTGTGACTATATATAAGGTGGGAAATGTTTCCTTATAAAAACCATGTTATTATAAGATAATTCCCCATGTGCAAGAGACTGGTATTCAGTCTGGATTTATACATTGAGATATGTATAAGTAGACAAGTTGTTGATGGATCTTGTTAGAATAGAAAGACAATTGATACATTTTCTTCTACTTTTTGCTCAAGTGGAGGTTTGTGGGTGTGGTAATTTATAGTCAAAGCTTCATTTTTGGATTATAGTTGTTTTTTCATTGAGTTTTTCATTAACAAACTACCCTATTGCATAATGAAATGAAAATAAGAGATTAAAATATATAGTTTTCAACATCAATAAAAAAATGTTTTCAACATCACTAAGAAGATTATAAGCTTTCTTTCATCTATGAGCATATAGGTGCTGAAAAAAGGTCTAATAGCTTCTTCAATATAATTGCAGAGAAACATCAAAATATTGTCATCAATATCAAAATGATATTATAAAACTTAAGGTGTATATGTGAATCAAAGAACGAACTGGTGCAAAAAAAAGTCCATTCACTAGCCCCTACCAATACCTAGCATGCTACTCCTAGAAGATTCATTGTCCACAAAGGCATCATAAGGTTATGATGTACCTTTAGCCATGGAAATCCATTAAAACTGAATCAACTTTTCACAGGCATTTTAACTGGTGAACCTCAGACATCTTATTAATCCTTTCTAACAATATGATAGATCTATTGCTTCATGCAACAAAAAATGCTACTATTCAGTAAGTATCTGTCCTCCATATTATTCTTTTTACCCAAAGAGTTTCATGGATTTCAGTGTTTGTTTCAATCAACTTATCAAATTCCATTTGTGTTATATAATGCAACACAAACACACAGGGAGCTCCCCTCACGAATGAACTCTGTACAAAAGAGGGTTATGAAGCTTTTGAAATAGCCTTTTAGCAAGCCTGTCGAAAGCTAATTTCCACAGGATTTAGGGCCCCGAAATCTACAAATTATATTTTGATAGGATTGAGATGGTTTTAGATGCAATCTTTAGCCTAAATCTGGTCTTTTGACAGATTTGAGATTTTCTTTAGATGCAATATTAGGGATGGGACTGGTTGAGACGGGAGCATGTTGTAGTTACATTTTTTAGAGATGGGTGCAAGTCACTTCACCTAAACAAGAGCAAACTTACAAGAGCCAACACCAAGAAGCACTAAGTGAACTCTTGGAAGAAATCAGAGGGAATAAAACTGTGAAGTGTTGTTTCATTTATATCTTTTGGATTTCTATTAAACTAAAACAAATGTCATCACTTTAATGCTTTTTTCCATCCCCTTTATGTTGTAATGCATAAAGTAGTTTCCTTATGTAATGCCAAAACTACAG
The DNA here is from genome assembly GCA_021018995.1 of Chloranthus sessilifolius. Lineage (NCBI taxonomy): Eukaryota > Viridiplantae > Streptophyta > Magnoliopsida > Chloranthales > Chloranthaceae > Chloranthus > Chloranthus sessilifolius. The sequence goes on along the minus strand of CM037586.1, from coordinate 842,448 downwards.
CTATTTTATTTTCATGAAAAGAAAGCCAATGGATATTTGTTAGCAAGCTACAGATAGCTACATATCTTCCTCGATTACTTATGTAATTTATTCACATCATTATCCTCCAAGTTCTAGGTCCTTGTCATAGTTGGGAACATGGAGGGTAGAAAGTTAAACATAGACTCTCTCATCTCTTCCAATCAGATAGGACACTACAGTAATTCTTAGTCATATTGAGATACTTTAGTTAAGTTTAGGTGTCTTGTGGACTTGTGATGTACAAAAATGTAGTATAGAAGGTTTTCTAGCGATTGACTTTTACTTTTATATTAGTATCAATATTTAATTTATCACCAACCTGACCAATATCATATAGCATTAGTCTTTTTTGGGTACTTTCCCTGTTAATGAGAAAATTTGCATATTAGAAATGAAAATAAAAGAAATAATGAGTAGCAAGTGTCAAGCATCGAATAGGAGGCAAGACTCATAACGCAGAACTTGATTTGCGTCTTCCCTACAGCAAGGGAAAGTTAAATTCATCGATTAGCGGCTTTTAATAAAAAAGGAAATTTTGAGTTTCATCAAAAACTAAGAAGTGCTACACATAAGTTTAAGGATTAATGGGGTGTCACCAGCAATTATCAAGCTTATAAAGCATCTAATAAAAACCAAATTCTGTCCAAATCTTACTGTCAGTGTTTTTAGGGGTCCCTGGCGTATGTGGAAGACAACCTTTGATAACATTCAATGGGTAAAAGGCACCTCATAACTTGATGATATAGATCAGGAGAGCAACTTTCTAAGCATATTACTGCAATAAAAAAGAGAAAAGATTCGTTAATGTTAAGATTAGAAAAGGATCTGCAAAATTATAAATATACAAACAACCGAATCATGTTTTTTTGGGAATTAAGAGTATTGTGTCTGACTGAACATTAAAAAATTGCTGCTTAAAGAAGGATTTATCCTCCAAAATACTGCTAAACGTGGCTACTAATAAATTTCATAACTCTAGCTAGGTCAACAAACTAGTGATACAAATATCAAAAATAGAAACTTAAGAAAATACTGCTTACTATTTGAATGCACACATCAAACTGTAAGTCATTTATATTGAAAGATATTTAAAAACCGATCACCCCCTTGAAATTTTGGATTCACTAGATAGAGGCCAACCCCAAATTGAGCAAACTAAAAGCCAGGTTTAAACTATACAATTATAGTACATTTAGGGATATCTAGCATGCCAAAAGCATCACTCAACCTGACTGTTCCGACCTGACCCTGAAGGGTTTATGTGCTCGACCTTGTTTAAAATAATGGGTCGGGCAGGTTGGCTAGCAGGCTGACCCTGCAGGGCAAGTTTACGAACAGCTATAAGCACCCATTTGCATGATAGTGTTTGATATAATGAAGAATCATACAAGCATTGTGTTTTTGGGCTGAATAGAGAATTCTTTATATATATATATATATATATATATATATATATATATATATATATATATATATATATATATATATATATATATATATATAAATGGAGTCGAGGACAGGGTTGGACATAATCACGAGTTGTGTCACATTCTCTAAGGGTTCACCAATCCCTCTATGGTTATAGAGAAAAAAAATAACTTTTTTGTCCTTCATTTCACAGGGCAGAGATTTGGTGCCTTTCCATCCTAATCTTCACCATCAAGAAGTTTCACTTTTGACCAAAAATTCAATCATGTTGCACTTGCATTCGGATGCATATTTGGAAAGAAAAACGACCATCATCTGGTTTAGAGCATTCAAACATCATCTAAAAATATCCTTATGCTGGATATACATGGTAGCTGTTAATTTTATATCATGTTTGACTGCTTTGAATATGGGGATGAAGATCACTTTTCATTTCAATGTTTTACATTAAAGATCTTTAGATCATGGATAACACACTAATTCTAACTCTTGTTTTTGGTGCTTCTGAGTATTTTGAACTCCTCCCCTTTTCCAGCCATTGCAACCTCTCAAAATTTAAATCTTGCTGATCTTATAGTCCCCAACAAATGTAATTATCAGTTTTGGTTGGTCTGATAGGGAAAAAGGCTATTCCTCTACATGGTAATCTCATCATGCCAGTGATGACCTTCATTAATAGATTAAAAAATAAATAAATAAAGGATTATATTCTGAGCAGCTCTATTTCACCCACCAAAACTCTGAAGTCTGAACTATATAAAAGTCGTTTAAAGTCTTGAAGTTTGTAAAATAAGTCATGACATTTATCACAAATCCAAAATTACTATATTTTTAGGGCTTTTAATGTCTTTAGGGACTCTTCTACTTCAACATATGTAACAAAAACTTTAATTTCTATGCAATTTTTTTTTTTGAGAATGATTTTCTATGCAATTATAATTATAAAAAAACTACAAGATTAGTTAATCACTTGATCTAAGTAAGAAATTCCCAGATGTCACATCTCCAAGCCACATTAATTCCAAGAAACAGAGTATTATAATACTGGTCTAAGAAGAAAAACTTAATATTGATCTAAAAAGAAAAAACTATTAATTCAAAGTTAAAAAGAACATAAAACCACAGAAACAATTTTTTTTTAACCTATAAAAAAGAAGTTAACCTGACTCCCAAGAACACAATGATCTTGCTGCAGATGGTACCGTATCCTGTCCGGAAACCCTATAAATCAATTAAAAACATTATAAATAAAAATAATAATAATGAAAATTACAAATAAAATAGTAATAATTTGCAGTCCAAAATTCAAATGGAAAAGAAGAAGGTGAAGAAGAGAAGATTAGAACCAAAATAATTAGTAAATAATCAAAAGAACAAAAATAATCAATAAGATATAGGGAATTAATAAAAGTTAGAGCAATACACTACAACGTAAAACTCACTAAGAAGGTGCGAAGACTGGCTTCTAAGAACAAAGGGAATGAAACAGAGATCACTTCGGCGTTATTTGTTTTATAGTGGAAATTTCCTAAAACGCCCATTATATATATAGGACTTATCTTGTATGCTTTATCCCTACGCAAGGGTAGAATAGACCTTATCTTGGGACGGTGGAAACCACCAAACAAAAAGAAAAATCAACAAAACGAAAAAAGAACAACCAAAGGCAAGGTAGAAGGGCGCGAGGCATCTACCCCGGATCAAAACCTTCGGAACTTAAATCAGCCCCACCCTTATCAACTCCACCCAAGAGCACATAATGTCCACAATCACTTTGAGAATCATCCCGGTCGGACGACAAAACTTACGAAAAATACGGGCATTGCGTTCTAACCAGATGCCCCACAAGACCGCAAAAGCAACAACCCTCCAGTACGCCCTAGCATGACCGCCTAACTTAATGCCCAACTAGGAAGAGAGGAGGCTAATGACGGACTTCGGGACAACCCAAACCATATCGAACAAACTGGGGATCGATTCCCAAATTTGGTGCACAACCTGGCAGTGGAGGAATAAATGCAACACCGATTCCTCAGAGTTAAGACACATAGCACAATGATTAGGTAAAACTTTGCATCTTCAGATTAACTGATCGACGGTGGGAATACGGCCCCTGAGAACTGTCCACATAATGAACCTCACTTTGGGAGGAACCGGGGCTTTCCAAAGCTTAGCCCCCTCACACCGACAAAGGGGCTGACCAGCCAACATCAGGTAGAGAGATTTGACGGAGAAAGACCTGGATGTAGAAGCCATACAAATTCTCTCATCACCTCTAGCCCAGTTTTTGACTGTGTGATATAAGCAGGCCAATAACTCCTAGAAGGGGATCAACTCGTCCTCCCTAAGGGACCTCCTAGTAGACACCTCCCAAGATGCCGATCCTCCATACTCCGAAAAAGATTAGCCACCAAGGCTCTTGGGTTTCTGGCAATGGAATAAATAGCAGCAAATCTTTCCTTCAGAGGTCGATACTCTATCCAAATATTGTACCAAAAGTTGATCCTAGTCCCCTCCCCCCAGCTGAAACGGATACCCCTCACATAGAACTGCCAAGGAGAGCAAATACCTTTCCACCAATTAGAGGCCTGTCTATTAACCGAAACACTGACTCCCCAAAAATCGTCTAACCAGCCATACTTCTCCACCAAGATAGCCACCCACAGACTGTTCCTTTATGTAGCTGACCTTGCTCGCCAAAACTATTTCCCAAACAACGCAATATTAACCAACTCTAAACTTCTTATCCCTAGCGCCCCCCCCCCCCCCCCGAGGACATCTATAGCTGGCAAATCTCCCAACTCACAAGGTGATATTTCCTATCAAGCCCCAAACCTTCCCAAAGGAAATCCCGCTCTATTTGATCCATCCTCCGTATGACCGATTTGGGGCACAAGAAGACTGACATGTAGAAGATTGACAAACTGGATAGGCCAATCTTAACAAGGAGCAGCCTACCCCCAATACTTAACAGCTTGCCCTTCCAAGAAGTTATCCTCCTTTCAAATCTTTCAACCATCGGATCCCAAGCCCTAGCATTCGGCTTGCTAATGTCGAGAGGCAGCCCCAAATAGGTAATAGGGAGCTCCTCGCAAACGCCGTCCACCTCTGCACCCAAATAGATAAAAGCTGATGATCCACCCGATACCCGACGTCGTAGACTTGTGGAGGTTGACACGCTGGCCCGAAACCATAGATTTTAAACTAGGTACTTTTGTATTTAATAGCTTTGTCGGGAAGGTGTCGGAAGAGGAATTGGCCTCATGTCCATGTTTGATGTCAATCTTAACAAAGATTTATTAAGCCACTAACAAAACTTCCATGGTAGCCCACAAGAACCAAGCACAATGGAGATGCACGGCCCTCATTGATAAAATCCGAATCGGAGTACTCTATTTAGAGGGTGAATTTCTCAGAACCAAGCTCCACCTGATACATCAGTGATTTGGGTCCACTTGAGTTGGATGTACTCTACTTAGAGTATACTATCTTTTCATTTACGCAATCTCCAACAGCGAATGGGCAAGTCCAATCCAAATTGTTCCAAAAAAATCAGGAATTACAGTGAAAGAGAACAAGGAAGGGGAACTAATGCCTACATGTGAAACTATTGGGTGGCGTGTATGTATTGATCATAGGAAATTAAACTCTGTTACGAGAAAAGATAATTTTCCTCTCCCTTTTATCGATCAGATTCTTGTGAAACTAGCAGGACAGGAATTCTATTGTTTTCTTGATGGCTACTCTAGGTATAACCAAGTACCCGTATTTCCGGCAGATCAAGAGAAAATAATTTTTACATGCCCTTATGGCACATTTGCTTATCAGAGGATGCCATTCGGACTTTGTAATGCACCTGCCACTTTCCAGTGTTGTATGTTAGTTATATTATCTTATATGGTTAACAAGTTCATTGAAGTATTCATGAATGATTTCTCAATTTTTGGGAATACTTTTGAAATATGGCTACACCATTTGACACAAGTGTTATAATGTTGTGAGGAATCTAATCTTGCTCTAAGTTGGGAAAAAATTCAGTTTATGGTTCAACAGGGAATCGCCCTGGAACACATCATATCAAAGAGAGGAATCAAAGTTGACAAGGCAACAATCGACTTGATTGCTAATTTGTCGCCTCCGAAGACTGTTCGTCAAATTCGATCACTTTTGAAACATGTTAGATTTTACAGAAGATTCATCAAAGATTTTAGCAAAGTGGCTAAACCATTATGCAGCCTGCTTGAGAAGGATGTCCCTTTCAACTTTGATGATGATTGTATGAAGGCCTTTTTTAAACTGAGGGAGTTGTTTTCAACCGCCGGATTACTCACTTCCTTTCAAATTAATGTGCAATGCTTCGAACTATGCAATAGGAGCGGTCTTAGGACAAAGAGTAGGTAAATTACCCCACGTAATTTACTACGCCAGTAAAACATTGATGGATGTACAGGTGAATTATACCACGAAAAAAAAGAGTTATTAGTTGTGGTATATGCGTTGGATAAATTGTGTTCATATTTTCTCGGTTCCAAGATAGTCGTCTTTTCAGATCACTCAACATTGAAATACTTATTGGCGAAAAAGGATACGAAACCGAGATTTGGATCTTACTCCTTCAGGAGTTCAACTTTGAAATTCGTGACAAAAAGGGGGTAGAAAATGTTGCCACAAATTCTACCTGAAGAATCATCCTCGTCAGAGACCATCTGTGACACATTTTCGGATGAACAATTAATGGCGGTAGGTGTAACAGCTAATAGAGCCCCTTGGTACGCGAACATTGTGAACTACTCGGTCACTGGTAGAATCCCTTCACAGTGGGGTAAAAATGACAGAGATATATTTTTCTCCCAACTAAAATGCTACTTCTGAGATGACCCACACTTGTTCAAGTTTTGCTCAGACTAGGTGATTAGAATTTGAATACCAGAGGAAGAGCAATTGAGCATTATGAACTTTTGTCATGCTGACGCATGTGGAGGCCATTTCGGAGGACAAAAGACCATACATAAAAGTCTTTAAAGTGGGTGTTATTGGCCCTCCATTTTTCGGGATACATCAAGGTACTGCAAGGAGTGTTTGAGGTGTCAAAGGCTAGGAAACATAACAAGATGAAATATGATGTCATTGCAGCCAATTTTAATCGTTGAAGTCTTCGACGTTTGGGGAATTGACTTCATGGGTCCCTTTCCCCCACCATTCGGTTACCCTTACATTATGGTTGCAGTGGATTATGTATCAAAATGGGTGGAAGCAATAGCCACCAGATCAAATGTTCACAAGGTGTTCGTCGGATTCTCAAAAGAGAATATTTTCAATTGGTTTGGGGTATCGCGAGCCATCATCAGTGATGGTGGGTTGCATTTTTGTGATCGCCACTTTGATGAGAAAATATGTTCTTACGCATAAGGTTTCCACACCATACCACCCACAAACCAATGGGCAGGTAGGGGAATCAAACTGGGAAATAAAGAGAATCTTGAAAAAGAGTGCGACCGGAAAAGAAGGATTGGTCATTGTGCTTGTCTGACGCTTTATATGTGTATCGAACAACATTCAAGACGCCAATAGGGATGTCGCCCTTTAGACTTATATTCGGGAAGGCTTGTCACCTCCCGATTGAATTAGAACATAAGGCGTTTTGGGCGATTAAGTGTTTTAATTTCGATATGCAAATGGCCAGATCGAATCGTCGATTACAGTTGAGCGAGCTAGAAGAACTGTGCTATGACGTATGAAAATTCGAAGCTCTACAGGGAACGATCCAAGAAGCTGCATGATCAATTAATATCTCGGGAAGAGTTCCATCCTGGACAAAAGGTGTGGTTGTTCAACTCAAAGCAGAAGTTCCATCCAGGAAAATTGAGATCGAGGTGGGAAGGACCTTTTCAGGTCATATCTACTTCCACCCATTGTGCGATCGAAATTCGAGATTTAAAAGATAATCGTGTGTTCAAAGTGAATAGTCAACGCCTCAAACCGATGTTTAAGCCACTGACCCAAATGTCTATTGAATCAATAGACCTCATTGACCCCAAGAATTGAGAATCAAATGGTCGAGCTATCGACAATTAAACTCAGTGCTTATTAGGAGGTAACCCAATTGAATTGTTCATAGTGTGTAGTGTCTGTTAGTTAAATTTTTGTAGGGTTAGATAAATCATTCTTGATTGATTGATTTTTATTTCAAATCAATTGATCAAAGTCATTGAGTGGGTAGCATTGTGCACGCTGTAAGTTTTTGTCAATTTATTGATTAATACAATCAATCGATTGACTGTACCTCACATGCACGCATTGAAAGTTAGTCTAATCATATTAATGTCAATCGATTGATTTGGAAAAATCAATCGATCGACATTAACGAATTTCAGTCACCCAAGAGTCATTCTCCATGTCTTTTCAATGGTCATATGAAACGGCGCAATGTTTATGTCAATCGATTGGTTTTCTAAAATCAATCGATTGACATAATGAGCCACCTGTCGGGTTCCCTGGCCCAAAGCAATTTGACTCAACGTCTTTTTGAATGTCCTTCGAAATGACGTTGTATTAATATCAATCGATTGAGTGGAGAATTTCAATCGATTGACATTAATAAATGTCAGACGGTTTCTGTTTCTCAAGCGATTTGACTTGCTTCTTTTCGAATTTCCATTCGCAACGACCCACATTGAATTCGATCGATTGAATTTCACAAATCAATCAATCGATTTTAGGAGGTCTGCTAGCGAACGGTCTTACATTAAAGTCAATCGATTGAATTTTTAAATTCAATCAATTGACTTTAGCATTTTCTATCATCTCCTGTCACGAGAATTTTCAATTTAAGAGACACCCGTGGTCCCTTCTTTGCCATTCTCTGAACATTCCACTCGAACCCATTCTTCCGACATTCCTCATGGCTGAAGCAGGTCCACCACGCCCCGCCACTGTTCCTAGAAGCATGCCGTCAGAGGACTATGCCAATAGAAAAATCCAAACTGAGAATTTCTTTGATCTAGCTGAGTTCTGTCGAATTCCAGAAGCTGCGTGATCCATTGAATACATCAAAGTCGTGCATCTTGAAATGATACTCGCACCCCCTCTGATCGACGTGTCTCTACAAATCATACGGTTGTTCTATCAAAATATGGAATGGGTGTCGACATCGCGCTCTCAATTGGGTTTCGATTACATTCGCGTTAGGATCAACAACTAGATCTATCGAGTTCACGCTTCGAATCTCGCCAGGGCATTCAATTTTTATGTGACCAGACCTCTTAATCATCAAATCGACCCGAAAGTCGAGTTAAACCAGGAAGTTATGATTGCTAATATGTGTGGGGGTAGGCATGGATCAGGGTTGTCTACACCTCGATCGGCTTTGCCCCGTGACATTTTATTTTAGGATATTGTGATGTCTACCAATCTACTACCTCATGGGGCAAAGAGAAAAAGGGTTGGCAATAGAGTGGCGGCACTTTACGTAGTGCGCACAAACACTTGGTTTGACGCGCCATGGATGATGTTCGATGCCATGTACCGATGCCACAATGATATCGCCACATTAATGCGGCGTCGCGAAAGTTTGCTGCTCTACTTCCCTCACTTTGTCATGCACCTTCTGGATCAGCTAGGGTGCTCGATTTACGATGACGAGGAGATGGGTGGTATGTAGTTCTACCATTACAGACGCAATGTTTGGAACAAGAGCATGCAAACTCTTGTCAGAATGTGCTAGCTGCACAACAACCTCTCCATGTTGATGTCGATGATGTACCTCCTCATCCTCCCCAACTAAACCCCGCACAACCCCAATGTGACAGATTGAGAAGGCCTCGTCCCGAAGAGGCCCCCGATTTCAATGCCGAGGCAGCGATCGCTCACCTCGAGGCACAGATGGATGGGTTTGCAATGAGAATTAGAGGCATTGATCGTACCAGAGTTCCCTCCTTACCCAGATTGCTCAGGAATCATTTCCTGGGGAAGTTGATGGGTTCATTGCCCGAGCGCGAGTGACAATGGAAAGGGAGGGTGACGATGAAGAGGATGACGGTTAAGTTTGATTTGGTTGAAGAGAAAATGGTGTGTTTCGTGTTATGTTTTGTGCGTTTGGTGTTTGGTGTGTTAGGATTTTTAGTTTAATTAATTAGTTTAGTTGGGTTAGGATTTTATGTGTGTGGTTTAGAAAGTTTAATTTGTGGTATTAGTATGGGATTTTATGTAATAGTTTTTAATTTTAATGGAAGGAAAATCATGTGGGTTGTTTGTTTCTGTTCTCTATTTTTCGGACTTATGAAGAAATGCCCAATAGCATCAGTCAATCGATTGAATTTCAAATTTCAGTTGATTGATTTATGCATTCTTCAGTCGATTGAAAAGTCAATTTCAATCGATCGATTATGTGTTGCTTAACATTGCCAAATTTGAGATACCTTTTGGAAAAAAAGATCGACCCAAAAATTGGAAAATTTTGGAAACGGAAAGTTTCCTTTCATCCATTGGTTCAAATTCCAACATTAAAATCGATCGATTGATTCTCCAAATTCAATCGATCAATAAGATGTAGATTCGAATTTCCAGAGTTTAAGAAACTTTCTCAAAATTAATGATTCATCCAAAATTGGACACTCTTATAAACAAAAAGATTCTTCTCACCAACCGGTCAACCTTCCATCTATACCAAGTCAATCGATTGATTTCCAAAATTCAATCGATCGACTGTGATCGATATAAAACATTCCAGATTCAATCCAAAAATTGTAATTTTTTTTCCCTTTTAGATTCTTCCTCTTTTAGGCTATTTTTCAGTTATTTAATAAACTCTCAACCCATAGTTTTTCATAATTAGTTCCCTTAATTCTTAGTACTTCTCATCCCTCAACTTCGATCGATGGAGAGTATAAAATACTGCACTCGTGCTGCCATCAAACATCTGAAAGAGTCGAGGAGAAAACGAGCTCATAGGGATGCTCCACCCAAGCCATTGGATTTAGCCAACAGAGAAGTGATAGATTTGGATCCAGTTTCGCCACCACCTCCATCCCCGTGTTCGACATTCGAGTTTATGCCTATCAATCCACAATAATCACCTTCGCCTCCGCGCAACCCCCACCCATTCACTCATTTCTCGTTCAAGCTGAATTCCATGACGGAGCCACTTAATTTAATTCCGACCTACCTTTGGGCAGAGCTGAATTTGCAACCTAACATCGTCGATCGGTCGCCAACACCATTGCCCTCCCCACTGCGCTCCAATTCCAGCACCCGGCGAAGTTGGAATAACTGAAGAAATGTGGAAATATGCGTTCTTGAAACCAAAGCTAGGGATGACTAGTGATGAGTGTTGCGAGTTCTGAGTGTGCTTGCTTTATTGGTTGGTGATAAAAACAATTTAAAATCAAAGAAAGAGTAAAACAGGGGATGAAATCAGCACAACTGAGAAATCCTAGACCTGCAAGATACATGGTCCATTTGTAGCAAGTTTTGATAAGTAAGAGTTTGTCTTATAGGGAAAGGTGATCTACAGCTCTAAGGGAGCCATCTCTAGTAGTCCCTCCAGATCTGACTACAGATCTGGCAGTCCTAAAAGTAGGAGAGTTTAAGGTCACTTATTCTAAGTATTCTAAGGTAACATAATGAGTTAACTACAGAAAGGATTGAGAAGATGGATGGAGTGTGGAAAATAAATATAAAAGGGTGAGAAGTATGTTATTGAGTTTAGGTCAGAGGAGTTTTGTAACTCAGATTCAGATCTGATGTTATAGAAATCCTGTCTAATGGCTACATTATCACCAAAGAGGAGAAAGAATCCAATTCATCCCTGTGTCATAATCCAATCCCTTAAGGTTATAACCTGTCCACTTAAATGGTCACAGACTATCCCATAGGGGAACCACAGACCAGAGATGGGTCAAAACAAAATAATCATTGTAGGCACTACTTCATTCAGTCTACAAAAGCTCAGGAATCCATAAGGAACCTCAACCTCTAAAGCTCTGTGTGTGGGGCTAAGGCTGTATAGGACCATGATAGCCCAGACACATAGAACCAACAAGAGATTGAGTACCACCTTAGATCTAGCTGTCCATTGCTTGAGTGGGGCTGTAATGGTCCAGTCGCAAGCCTACAATCTCTATAACCAGATCAGATCTAACATCTGATGACGGATCTATACAAATATATGGGGAGTCTACCTCTGCACAATCTCCTACCAGGCTTAACAGCTCAGGCTCGGGGAAGAAGGATCCATCTTGGATCGGCGAATTGGATTCACCCTAAGGCTATAACCTGTCCACTTGAATGGTCACAGACTATCCCAGAGGCTATCCTCCTCACGGAGCCCAAGACAAAACAAGTTAACTGCTGCTACCACCATGGTCACAAGGCTACAAGCTCAAGCTCCCATGAGAATTTCAGATCTAGTGGATCCTGTGGTGGGGCTAAGGCTGTAAAGGGCCATGATAGCCCAGACACACAGGTCACTTGAATCTGAGTGGATCCTTAGAATCAGTCCTCCATTGTTTTGAAACACAATCAAAGCAATGGCGGATCACAAGGCAGCAGCCTTGCACAGAACAGCTCACAAGTACACAAATCCCATAAAAGTAAAAATCCTATCACAAAAACTCCATTAATCTAATTTCAATAGACGTACAAAGGCATGGCCAGCAAATGCTGGGCCATGGAGAGAAGAAAAAGAAGAAAAAAAAAACTACTTACAGGAAAAGAAAAACGATCTCAGATCAAGTCTGAGTTAAAATCCCAGATCAAGTCTATATTAATTTCCAAGATATATTCTATGTTAAATTCTAAGCCCCCAAACCTAAACTAAGTTTGGGTTTATATAGCAGTGGGGTGGCGGAGCATTAGGGTTAGAAAACCCTAATTTTAACGATGCCACGTGCCCGAATAGTGATCCTTGGATGCCTTGGGGCACGTGCACGAAGATTTGAGCGTGGGAGTGCATGCCCTAATCGTTGGAAATCCCCAGAAAGTCCTATGCATAATGATGGAAGTTAGAGTTCAGAGCTTCGCCAGGTTACAGTCGATTCCCAGACTTGTCGTGTGGTAGCTCTGTTCTTCACGTGGTTGAATTCAACATTAGAGCTTCAGACGTCGCGTGGTTGCAGCTTCTTGATGTTTTGAGCAGTCACGAGGTAGACAGTTGAGCTCTCGCTGGGTTGGGCTTCGCGCAGTTGGATGGATAATTATGAACAGCGCGGGAACTGCGCGAGCTTTCCACTTCACTTTGTGAGGCTAATTCTGGCTTTTGTGAGACTGCTTCCTTTCTGAATCAGCGCGAGAAGTGCGCGAGAAGTTCACTTCTTAATGGGTCTTCGCGAGAATCCTCACGAGGCTTTAAGGTTTTTCTGAACTGCGCGACAGGTTCTCTTGATATTTGCATCTCGCGGCTATTACGCGACAGCTGCGCGAGGCAGGATTCTGAAGCTCTCTCTCCTCAGCTGTTCTGAGCGAACCGCGCGAGGGTGAGAGGGGTCTTCTTGAACTGCGCGACCTTTTACTTCTAAACTTCGCGAGAGCTGCACGACTCAAGGCTTCTGAAGCTTCTTCTGTCACTCTACTGCGCGAGAACTTGTTTGAAAATTCTTGGGACTTCGCGAGGACTGCGCGAAGTGTATTTGTTTGAATCCTCTGGAGCTTTGTCAACTGCATGAGGCTCTTCTATGGTCTGGATTCATGGTTCATTCTTTGAGGGACTTCTGGTGCCAAGCCAGGCTCCTTAGCAGGATTTATGGCCTTATTGCCCTGCTGCTTATTACCTGCAGAAAACACTTAACAAGCATTTATTAGATGGCTAAGGGTCTAATCAAAGGCTAAGTTAAAGGGTGAAAAGTGATACTTTTTAGGTCTTAACAATGAGGATTAAGGATTTAAATTTTGTTTGCGTTGGTTTTATTTTCCATACTAGGATTAGTTTGCTTTCGTTGATGTTTTAGGCTTAGTGTTTATTTCGAATAAGTGTAATAAGCACATAGAATTAAATAAAAATTTAGATTATTGTAGTAATTTTTTGTTTTATTTAGATCTGCTCTGTGGAAATAAGTATGAATCATTAACTTGCAATATTATTTTTGAAGCATGATATGTGACACTTGATATGCCTGAGGGTGCCCAGATTCAATTTTGCACAATGAGGACATTGCACCCGATAGGTTTGGGGGTGAAAAACGTCATGCATTCAATATCAGGTTATAGAGCATAATGTTTCTTTAAAAAAAAGAAAGAAGGGGGTCTGTTCTCAAAATAGTTGAAAGATTGCACAGTCAATCGATTGAAGGAAATTCAATCGATTGACTGAGAATACTTTTGCAACTAAAGCACCTCAATCAATTGAGTTTCAAAAATCAATCAATTGATTGGCAATTATGGCCGTGAATGTTTGTAAGCTAGTGCAAGTTAATCGATTGATTTTGGGAAATCAATCGATCGACTGAGCAGAGTGAAGCCTAATTCTGAATTTCAAAGAATTTTTAAGATTTTTAATTATCAATACTCGTGAAGTTTTTGTGAAAAATACTATGCCATGGTATGATTGTCATTGTCTATATTCATTAGTTTTAATGTTAAAGTTCAAAAGATAATTCTGCAACTCATGACTAGAACTTTTTGCACCATTACCATGCTTGAATTTCAAAATCAAGGGATCAATTTAAAACTTTGAATCCTAAGATTCTAGTTGAAACTATAACCCGTGAGCTTTAGATCCATCCATCTATTCTTGATGAATGCTTATACGAATTCGGAGTATTTTTGAATTAGTACCAATTTTGCTTAATCTCATACATTGCATCTTGGTTTGTCACTTGGCATTGTTTATATCATTGTATTAGAACACATTGCACTTTAACTTAAAACAACCGACATACTTACCATCTTGGGAGGAAGTGATTGAAGGCCGTCTTTGGCTCGTTTACACCTAGTTTCCCCACCTCATACAATGTTCCTTTTAGCAACCCTTTTGAGTTGTATTCAAAAATTACCCTTTTATGTTTTTACCTGCATTGATATCAAGTTCCCTTGTGTGAAAGATTGGGCTGAAAAGCGATCTCCATCAACTAATAAAAAGAGTCGGATGGTTTTTGGCATGGGTGCCCTCCAAGATTTCGTGGGTGTTAAGCTGCCTAAATAATAATTTATTGAAAAGTTGAAACCCTTTGAGTCATGATTAATGTACCTCTGATCAAATTTTCTCATCCTACCTAATCGGTTATTGCCTTTTCCCACCTAAAATCAAAATCAAACTGAACAAGAATTGGTTCAGTCTGACCTGATTTTTGGGTCGATTGGGGCTGGTTCAATTAGTTAGGTTTTTGGGTCTGGTTTAGATTTTGGTTCAAAACATACACCCATACGTATGGTTGGTTATAGGACTTAGGTGAGCACTTAACTTTATTTGACTTGGACAAGCATATGATACTTTTACATAGGATCTCAACAGATCGAATAGACTTGATACTCGACCTGCTTGGGACAACTTTTTTATTGGGCTAGACACTAAACTTGACATATTAGGCTAAGTTAGGCATGAAGTGTTAGACACAATCTATAGGTATGGTTGGGTTGGGTTGGGTTATGAAAAAATTTGGTCGACTAAGCTCGAGTTACATGATATCCATAAATTGACCGCCTGATGGTGCACCATTGATCTTAAGCTCCATTATGTGAAAGATTGAAAAGAAAATCAATCTCCATCATCTGGTTCACATCAGTTAATGATTTTTCGAATGTAGTGCACTTAGAGATCTAGTTGGTAAAATTAAAGCTATCCTTTAAAGGAAAGACTTGATATTTGGAGGACTTAGACCAAGTGGCAACTTCGTCTTAGCCATTGGATTTGAAGGTCATGATCTAAAGATGTTTAATGCAAAAGATTGATATAAAATAAAATCTCTATTATATGATTCAAAGCAGTCTAATATGGATGAGATGATGGTCATTTATTGTGTTAAGTCATATGATAGAGATTGAAGATCTTTAGAATGTGACATTTAAATTAGAAATTCGATGGTCTCTCCACATTTATATTAACATGTGCCACGCACTTGCACTTTTACTAGTATATATACCATGTCTCAAAAAACATAGTGAGGATGAAGTTTCAATTTTAGTTTTTTTGAAGATGATCTAAGCAATGCTCCCAAACACCACGTGGCATCGAAATAATGTTTCACGTGCCACGTGGAGCTCCAAGTGATACCTTGAAGGATGGTGACCATCCTCCCATGGAGGACTGTCACCGTCCTCCAAGCTTCCATGTGGCAACCAAAATATTAGAAAGATGAAGGTACTCCAGGTGGTGTGCCCCTTGCCGTACTCCAACATTAACATGGAGGTCCACATGACCACTCAAATATTGTTTTGTGCCACACGGAGCTTCAACAGCCTGCATAGATCAATTTTAAGAAAAACAATTAAAATTAAGTTTTAAAATTAAAAGTCAATTTTGACTATAATTCAAGAATCTAAATTTTATGACCTAAAAAATACATGATGGAGATATTTTAAAACTTTCTTTTTCACATCATATTAACTCTTATGTAACGGTCACTTCGTATTAGCTAGCTCTTGAGGAAAATCTTCAATGATAGCATTGTAGGGTGCACCTACTAACATGATTAATTTTGGAGGGTTTTGCGCTATATACACGAATATTGAGAGCACTGATATCAATAAATTCTGGAAAATGGTACTTAATTCGCTCATTCACCAAAAGAATTGTAAATTGGATACAACAAACTCAATCGGTGTGACAAGCGAATTCTCGAATTAATATTAAGCGTTTTAGCTATAGCAAAAAGCATAAAAACAAATTTAAACCTAAGGACTTTATGATTTTTATATGTTAAATTTAACCAATTTGTCATTTATATTTTATTTATTATAAAATATAAATTTATATTACAATACTATAAATAATTTAAAAACTCATCCTACCCTAGACGAATAGGGTTCGCTTGACACTAGCGAATTGGAATTATAAACCTGAATTCAAATTGAGCGAATCAGTAAACTAACTATGATCTAACTACCATGTTGGTATCTCAACACATCAAACAATCCATCCTCCTACTTGACTTTAGGAAGTTCTTGATTGAAAGATGTGAACATCATAACTCTACTACTGAGTCAACAAGATAAATAGTATCTTTTGATGGTATTTGATTACATTGAATCAGATGATGAAGCTAGTTCAAATCTTCAATTTGATATAATGTATAGTGATGAGTACTGAAAAATGAGGATATTTCGCCCCTAAATACCTATATTTAGCTGTCCGATGAAGGCTATCTGATGAGATTGATTAGATTTGAAGTGTTTCAAGTAAATACAAGCCAAGTATAGAAAACAGTACAAGAATTCTGAATATAATGCCAAAACACTGCAACTTCGGGTAATCAAGAACTTGGTGCGACTTGCGGCTAAATTTGGACTTTCAAGACGGTCGAATTACGAAATTGTCAAAACATGAAAGTTGTAGATCTTTTCGTCAGCTTTCCAACAGCGCAAGAGTCGTCTCAATCCGAGCTCGGGATAGAAAGTTATGGCCGAAATACCGAAGCAGTATCTGAACCACAAGAAAGTGCTGAATTTCACGGATTTCTGGGGTCGATGCATCGACCCTACAGGTCGATTAATCGAGCCAGAGTTTCAGTCTGACACGAATCTGACACTGAAAACGTGATTTTTTGGATTTCTTGTCGGCTCGATGCATCGACACCTATTGGTCGATTAATCGACCCTAAAAAATCGACTTAGGAGACCTCCGCACGACGGGCCTATTTAAAGTGACTCAAACACTTCGGGGAAGAGGAGATTAGAATTAGAGTTTTTTTTTAGAGAGTTTTAGTTTTTAGTGTTCTTAATTTTTAGCCATTGTTTTTCATAGTTAGACCTAGAAATAGGGAAGTTTTATTATTTCTTTTTGAGAGCTTTGTTCCTTTTAATTTTTCAGTACTCATTCCTTCAGTTTATAAATTTTGTTCAAAGTTTATTCCTGCATTTATTTAGCTTTAAGATTATCATCCGTGTGGATCAACGTAATTTATTTTGAAGTTTGAGGTAATTTTAATTAATGTTATTTTCCCGTCTTTATTTATTTATGTCATTTACTTACAATATGTGTGGCTAAATTTATAGGGATGGGGATCTAATGATTCCCATCCGAGGGATGTACTTTTAATAATATAAATTTAGGATTAAAACATGAGATTTTAATTTTATGGTTGTTGTGCTATCATGAACGGATGAAATCCCGCGGGATCGCGTGTCGAGCCATGCAGGGATCTCGGATCCGACGGTAATTTTACCCTATCATTGTTATGGTCTTTGTGTTTTCATTCTGTGGATCTAATTACGATTATGTTCTGGGATCGAGTGTGCCGAGCCATGCCCTGGATCTTGGTTCTGTAATGGTAATTTTATCTTAAATATCCCTAATCTGAATAAAGTGTGCCATGCCCTTGATTTGATTTGTAAGTGGTATTCTTGTTGGAATTTTCACCCACTTTGGGGATGACTTTTATTTGAACTCGAGCGTGCCCTTGATCCGCATCTATATATGAAAATCATCTAAGTCCTAATTGCAGGGATGCAACATGGAACCTATTAGGGTGTTGACCATTGATCTTCCATAAAGATGTTTGTTACTAATGAAATATCTCATAATTTAATCCTTAGATTTATATTATAGGAAGAACGGACCAAAGATGGGAGGATTTAGTATCTTCGTCTTTATCATCATCTTCACTTTTATTTGTGAATCATCAATTGAATTTTAGTTTGTAGTCATTAATTACCATCAACCACTTAAATCATAAAACTGGTAGAATACTGTTAGATCTTAATAGATTTCTAGAATTGCTTGTCTCTTTTAGGTATTTCAAAATTAATCCTCGTGGAAACGATCTCATACTCCGCACCCACTATATACAAACCGATTCGTGCACTTGCGAGTAAAACATTACATTAAAATAACACAACAAGTTTTTTACGATCAAATTGAGAAAATCTGAATTTTTGGTAGACAGTAAATTTTAGGAATTTTCGAGGATTAAAATAGTATTTCTGCTTAATTAAAAAAAAAAAAAAAAAAAAAAAATTCGAAAATTTCAAATTTAAAAATTTTAATTTAAAAAAAAAAATAAAAATCAAAAATCAAAAATTTCAAATTTAAAAATTTTAATTTAAAAAAAAAATAAAAAATAAAAAAAAAATTCGAAAATTTCAAATTTAAAAATTTTAATTTAAAAAAAATAAAATAAAATAAAATAAAATAAAATAATTTTTTGGAGTCGATGCATCGACCCCTATTGTCGATGCATCGATTTGGCCTCGATTGATCGAGTGTGACTCGATCAATCGATTTTAATAAAAAAAAAAATTGTTGAGGTTTTTCTGCCTGAAACCTCCACTCTGTGCATTATTTGCATGCACACTAGGTCTTCTAAAGAAAGAAATTTAGAACCGTTAAATTCTGAGATCGAACGTGCCTGTCGGTCAAATCGTAAGGACGCTAGATCAAGGCAGAAATTTTTAAGTGAATCATCCACTGAAGTCAATATGACTGACAACATGAATGGGCAACTCGAACAAGAGGAAGAACCAACATTGAGAGAACTGTTTTCTCCGATAACTACAAATACCCCATCATGCATTGTATACCCCGCCACACCTGGTGGCCGGTTTGAAATTCGGACAAATGTCATCCAAATCCTTCCAATCTTTCATGGCATGGAGCGAGAAGATCCATACCAGCATGTTAAAGACTTCGTCAAGTTCCGCCATCCGCTTACCAAAATTTCAATAAGAATAGGTTACGCTTATTTCCTTTCTATAAAGGATAAAGCAAAAGCATGGTTAAATTCTCTACCATCGGGATCCATAACCACCGGGATCGAATGGTCAAAAAGTTTTGTCAAAGTTCTTCCTATGGCGAAGAGATGTCCTTAGACGTGAAATCACGGATTTCACGCAAGAGGAAGATGAGAGATTATATGAAGCTTGGGATAGATTCATGGATCTCTTACTCAAATGCCCGCACCATGGATACTCAAATGGAGACTGTCCGGTTTCTACAATGGACTAAATCAACCAAATAGACATCCGGTGGAGTCAATGAATGGCTGAGGATTCCTAAGCCTTAAAGAAACCGAATCTTATGCTTTCTTAGAAAAGCTAGTCGAGGATTCTCAAAGACTGGGATTTCACAAAGACTGAACAAGCAAAGCCCGTGATCAAGCCGAGTTCAACCAAGAAAGGAGGACTATATGTAGTAAAGGATTCCCGGATCCGATGGCTAAACTTGATTTCCTCACTCAACAAGTGGAGGAATTGAAAGTAAGAAGAATGTGCATATGGTCAATACACAACCGAGCCATGTTCAATTTGTGCAAGTCCAATGCATATGGCGATGATTGTCCTTCAATGCGGAACTATCATGAAGACACATCCTAAGCAGTTAAATGTTGTGAATAATTATGGGCGGAATCAAGGAAACGTTTTCAATGAGAATAACCCAAATAGCTGGAGATACCACCCAAATTTCTCATGGAAACAAGATAATCAAAGAATGCAGCCCAGGAAACAGGGGACGAACTTTTATCCCCAACAAAATTTCAATCAAGGACCGCAGCAGAACTATGGTCAAGGGCAATTTCAGCAGCAAGGGTTCAATAACCCGAATCAATTTCAATACAATCAAAATCAGGTTGGGCAGCCACGGCAAATGAACCAGAATTTTCAGTTTACACAGCCAATGGGAGGTTATCAAAACCAATCACAACAAAATTTTGTGCCGACATTTCCACCACCTGGATTTAACAACCCACAGGGAAATCCTGCCCAACGTCCTCATACACAAACTCCTTCTATTGAGGACCTGATGAAACTCATTCATTCTCACACATCCTCAATTTCTAAAATAGAGACCCAAATTGGGCAATTGGCATCCTTTCTCTGTGAAAGAGAAAAAGGTTCGTTTCCAAGCCAACCTGTTCCTAACCCAAGGGGCCAAATGGTTGTTGAACAAACATCAACTTCAACACAAGAGGAGAATCAACAACAAATTCGGGCGATCACAACGTTGAGATCTGGAAAGCAGGTCGATAACAAAGTAGTGTTGCCAGAGGAGGAGGAAGAGTCTGATGGAGAGAAGAAATCTGAAGAGAGAGAAGAAATTGATGACAAAGTACAAGCAAAAGAAATATCAGATGACAAGAGTGAACAGAAGAAAAGTCTAGTTCCGAAAGCACCGTACCCGCAAAGATTGATGGCACCACTGAGAAATCGCGATGTGGAAGGAATAAATGAGATTTTCAAGCAATTAAAAATTAATATTCCCTTTCTGGATGCCATCCGTCAAGTACCTGCTTATGCTAAATTTTTGAAGGAATTGGTCACAATCAAAAGAAAGACCAATATTCCGAAAAAGGCTTTCTTAGCCGAGCTGGTTAGTTCAGTGTTGCAAGCAAAGCTCCCAATCAAATACAAGGACCCAGGTTGTCCTACAATCTCGATCATTATCGGCGATAACCGTATTGATCAGGCCCTTTTGGACTTAGGAGCAAGTGTCAACTTGTTGCCTTATTCTGTGTATAAGGAGCTCGAATTGGGAGAACTTAAGACCACTGCGATGACCCTTGATTAGTGATCGGTCCGTAAAAGATCCCTCGAGGAATTGTAGAAGATGTCCTCATCAAGGTGGATTCTTTCTACTTTCAGAGATTTTGTTGTTCTAGACATCGAACCAACATCAAATTTGAAGAATAATATTCCGATGATTCTAGGAAGACCATTCTAGCAACCTCCAATGTTGATCAATTGTCGAAATGGGATCATGAATCTGTCATTCGAGAATATGACAGTGGAACTCAACATTTTTAATATTGCCAAGCAGCCCATGGAGGATGATGAACATGCACAAGCATGCATACTCGATGAAATTGTAGAGGAAATATTTAATGCATCTGAATCTGATGATCCTCTAGCAGCTTGCCTTGCGCATTTTGGAGAAAATTTCGATGTGGATCACCTAATCCAAGAAGTAAATCACATGTTGGATTCCACACCACGTCTGGGTGAAGAACAGGAAATAGAGTATGGAACTCAAATTGAATTAATCAAGGAAAAGCCGAAAGAGGAGGAGAAAGTGTCCTTAGCACTTAAACCTCTTCCGGAATATCTCAAGTATGCCTACCTGGGGGAGAATGAAACTCAACCTGTTATCATATCATCAACACTGGATGCGAATCAGCAAGGCTAACTCATGAATGTACTCAAAGAGCACAAAAGTGCCTGCTGGTCGATAAAAAGATATCAAAGGCATTAGTCCTGTGTGTATGCGAATCCATTTGGAAGACAATGCTAAGCCTTCTAGGGAACCACAGAGGAGACTGAACCCTATAATGCAAGATGTGGTCCGAAATGAGGTAATCAAACTTTTAGATGCTGGAATCATATACCCCATTTCGGACAATAAATGGGTCAGCCCCACACAAGTGGTCCCTAAGAAATCGGGAATCACAGTGGTTAAGAATGAAGAAAACATACTGGTCCCTACAAAAATTCAAACAGGGTGGAGAGTGTGCATTGATTATCGGAAGTTAAATTTGATGACGAGAAAAGATCACTTTCCACTTCCGTTTATCGATCAGATGTTAGAAAGATTGGCCGGGCATGAGTACTATTGCTTTCTCGATGGCTATTCCGGGTATAACCAAATAGTCATTGCACCGGAGGATCAGGAGAAGACCACTTTCACATGTCCTTTTGGTACTTTCTCCTACCGACGAATGCCGTTTGGGCTTTGTAATGCACCAGCTACATTCCAAAGATGTATGCTGAGTATTTTTTCGGATATGGTCGAGCGATTCTTGGAAGTCTTCATGGACGACTTCTCGATACATGGAAACAGTTTTGCTGACTGTTTGAATCATTTGTCGCTAGTGCTTGCACGATGTCAGGAGAAGAATCTTGTTCTTAACTGGGAGAAATGTCACTTCATGGTTAAAGATGGCATTGTTTTGGGACATATCATATCGTCCCAGGGTATTGAGGTCGATAAGGCTAAAGTTGATTTAATTGTCGACCTACCACCACCGAGGACAGTTAAGGAAATCAGATCTTTTCTGGGCCACGCTGGTTTTTACAGGCGTTTTATTAAAGAGTTCAGTAAGATAGCACGACCGCTCTGCAGCTTACTTTCCAAAGATGTCCCATTCATCTTTGATGATAAATGTTTGCGGGCCTTTGAAACCATTAAGGCCGAATTAATAAAAGCTCCAATAATTCAATCTCCGAATTGGGCCTTCCGTCGAAATTATGTCTTGACGCCTCGATTATGCAATTGGAGCTGTTTGGGGCAACGAATAGAAAAATTACGGATGTAATCTACTATGCGAGTCGCACTCTCAACGATGCCCGCTTAAACTACTCGACCAATCGAAAAGGAACTTTTGGCGGTAGTTTTCGCGTTGATAAATTTCGATCCTATTTATTAGGATCTAAAGTTGTGGTATTCACAGATCACGCCGCTCGCTGACGATATCCGCTCGCTAAGAAAGAGGCTAAGGCACGCTTTAATTAGGTGGATCTTGTTGTTGCAAGAGTTCGATTTGGAGATCAAGGACAAGAAAGGTTGAAAAATGTGGTGGGATCACTTGTCACGAATAATTATTGAGAAACCCGACGAGCTGTTATCTTGGAGCACTTCCGGATGAACAATTGTTCGTGATTGATTGCCCACCTTGGTATGCGGATCTTGTCAATTTCCTAGTCACTGAGAAATTACCTCACCATTGGTCAAAGAATGAGAAATCTATTTTCTTAGCTCGGGTGAAACACTATTTTTTCGAAGATTCGTACTTATTCAAATACTGTCCTGATCATATCATACGACGATGTATTCCTGAATCTGAGCAACCACAAATCATCTCGTTCTGTCATGAGTTAGCTTGTGGAGGTCACTTTAGTTCCAAAAGACCGCTATGACTAAGATCTTTCAAAGTGGTTTTATCGCCGACGATATTTAAGGATTGCCATCAACATTGCAAATCTCACAACCGCCAAATGCTAGGCGAATCTCAAAGCGCAACATGATGCCGCTCAATCCAATTTTAGAAGTTGAGTTATTTGATGTTTGGGGATCAATTTTGGGTCCTTTCGAATTCGTTTGGAAATACGTTCATTCTTGTCGGCGTTGACTATGTTTCAAATGGGTAGAGGCCGTGGCTTGTAAATCTAATGATCACAGAGTAGTGATCAAATTTCTCAAGGATCAAGTGTTTTCACGTTTTGGCATTCCAAAGGCGATAATCAGTGATGGTGGAAAGCACTTTTGCAATAAAGTGTTCACCCAATTAATGAAGAAATATGGTGTTACACACAAAGTTGCTACACCATACCACCCTCAGACAAGTGGCCAAGTTGAAGTCTCTAATCGGGAACTTAAGCGGATTTTAGAAAAGACAATCAATCCAAACCGTAAAGACTGGTCGTTAAAGCTGAATGACGCTCTATGGGCGTATAGAATCAGATTTAAAACTCCGATTGGCATGTCGCCAGACGGTTGGTCTTTGGTAAAGGGTGTCACCTCCCAGTTGAATTGGAACATCGAGCATTTTGGGCCGTTAAGTCATTGAATTTCGATTTCCTGAAATCTGGTGCCCAAAGGAGTCTCCAAATAAATGAATTAGAGGAACTCCGTGCTGATGCATATGACTGTGCTAAATCGTATAAGGACCGTATGAAACGGGTTCATGATCAATCTATTCTGCGGAAATCGTTCGTTGTTGGTCAACTAGTTCTACTCTACAATTCCCGACTTCATCTATTTAAAAAAACCCGTTGGAGTGGTCCTTTCAAAATCTCTCGAATACTCCCCAATGGGGCAGTAGATATTATAAACCCGAAACACGGGAATGTTTTTCGAGTTAACGGTCAGCGATTGAAACCGTTCCTTGAGAATGCGATTGCATTCTCTGACACTATTTCTTTGGGTGAGCCACTGGCTCACCTTGACTGAGCAATTCCCAAGGTCGAGCTATCGACTTTAAACTAGCGCTCATTGGGAGGCAACCCAATTGTGTAGTTTTCGTTTGGTTTAGGATTTAGGACTTTTTAGTTTTTTTTTTTTCTTTTTTTGTTTTGTTGTGTTTACTTTAGATTATTTTTTTTTATTCCCTCAATAGTGTAACCATATCCCCTTCAATATATTTTTTGTCATGTTCCAATTTGATACAAATATTCTCTGCACCTGATCTTTGTGTTGAGGTACTTTTTTTTTCAAACAGGTTTGGGGGTGCGCTACTTCTTTCAGTCAATGAGGACATTGTCATCTTTAGGTTTGGGGGTATGGTTAATTATTTTGCGTCATTTATTTGTTTTATTTGAAAAAAAAAAAAAAAAAAATTTATTTTTGAAGTCATCATGCACATTATTTTACGATTGTTTTCAAACTTTAGTTGATGATGCATGTGAATTTAATTTTGAGAATACTAGTGTCATATTTTGATTACTTGTATCTAAGATGATGAAGCTTAATGTGATATGTGTGGATAATTTTGATATTCATGCCTAGAATTTTTACACTTATACCAAGCTAAGACTTAGAAATCGATGAACTGTTTTGAATGTTGAATCTTAGGATTTCAGTGGAGACTAAACCCAGTGAGCTTTAGAGCTAATTTCCCGTCATTGATGAGTGAATATATAAACTCGGAGTTTTCTTTGAATACGACTTATTTTGCATAATCTCATACACTTCATTTTGACTTGTGACTTTACATGAAATCAAATTTATATCATTATGTTAGAATGTACTGTATATTTACTCAAGACAAATAGGCAAAGTTACTATCTTTTAAGGATATGATTGAAGGCCATCTTTGGCTCGTTTGTGCTTAAAATGCCCCACCTCAAATAAATTTATCTTTCTAGTACCCCTTTGAGCCTATTGAAATATTTACCTTTATATATTCTTTGATAAGCCACGTTAACCTTTAACCCTTCACCATTTCTGAAAATTCAGCTTTACCCTTCTTATTTCTGAGAAATTAGGAACGAGGGATGAGAGTGAACGAAAAGAGAGTAAGTGAAGAGATACTGAGTTGTGGTGTTTACTGAGAGTGTATGGCAAAAATAAAAAGAAAAAGGGGAGAGAAAAAGAAAAAGAAAATTGTGAAAAAGAATGAAAATTCTGAGGTGCTTTAAAAAAAAAAAAAAGGAAGAGAAAAAGAAAGTTGAGAAAAATAGAAAAAAATTGAGAAAAATAGTGAGAGATTAGAAAAGAAAAAGAAGAGAAATAGAAAAAAAAGTTGTTTCTTTTCCAATTTCTCAGAAACTTTGAATCCCAACTTTCAATTCTTTCTTACCATTTCCTGAGCCCCATTACAACCCTAAAAAGACCTTCATGATCTGATCTTGTATTAGTAACTGCCTTGTGGAGAGTAAATATGTGATACTTATGACACTTGATATGACATGCTTAGGATATACAAGTATCTTCTTATGAGATTTATTTTTATTCATTGATTGCATCGTGTTTCATTTATCATGTGAGACCTTTTTATTTGCTTTGTATTGACCTCTCACATATGTGCGAAAACTTATCCACTATTGGTGTTTTTATATTTTGAGAGTATACCTAAAGTGAGGATTGAGTCAAAACAACAGATCCAACGGTTTTCCGTTTAAACTAGTTCTGAGATGAATGAATTTTGGTTTGGTTATGCACACACTTCACGTTTAGGCATGAATGGATGAGCTATCTAACGATTTGAGCATTAGACTAATTTGAATGGATATTAGTATGATTAGTATAATATTGTTATTTAAAATTGAGAATTCGCATGTTGAATTGATTAATGATTTTTGTTTTTGAATGGTATATATGTTATCAAAATCATGTTTTGAAAACTCAATTTTATCGATGATTTCAAAAATGTATTGAAGTTTGTGGGTAACTTCACTGTAAACCCTCAGGAGACACAACTCCTCCATTAGGATCACCCAGGGGTTTAAAGGCTTGTTACACATGCTAAGTGCAATCGTGTTCCCTACGAAAGTGGCATTTATTTTCTTTAGTTTGCTTTGCTCGAGGACTAGCAAAGTGTAGGTTTGGGGGTATGATGAGTACTGAAAAATGAGGATATTTCGCCCCTAAATACCTATATTTAGCTGTCCGATGAAGGCTATCTGATGAGATTGATTAGATTTGAAGTGTTTCAGGTAAATACAAGCCAAGTATAGAAAACAGTACAAGAATTCTGAATATAATGCCAAAACACTGCAACTTCGGGTAATCAAGAACTTGGTGCGACTTGCGGCTAAATTTGGACCTTCAAGACGGTCGAATTATGAAATTGTCAAAACATAAAAGTTGTAGATCTTTTCGTCAGCTTTCCAACAGCGCAAGAGTCGTCTCAATCTGAGTTCGGGATAGAAAGTTATGGCCGAAATACCGAAGCAGTGTCTGAACCACAAGAAAGTGCTAAATTTCACGGATTTCTGGGGTCGATGCATCGACCCTACAGGTCGATTAATCGAGCCAGAGTTTCAGTCTGACACGAATCTGACACTGAAAACGTGATTTTTTGGATTTCTTGTCGGCTCGATGCATCGACACCTATTGGTCGATTAATCGACCCTAAAAAATCGACTTAGGAGACCTCCGCACGACGGGTCTATTTAAAGTGACTCAAACACTTCGGGGAAGAGGAGATTAGAATTAGAGTTTTTTTTTAGAGAGTTTTAGTTTTTAGTGTTCTTAATTTTTAGCCATTGTTTTTCATAGTTAGACCTAGAAATAGAGAAGTTTTATTATTTCTTTTTGAGAGCTTTGTTCCTTTTAATTTTTCAGTACTCATTCCTTCAGTTTATAAATTTTGTTCAAAGTTTATTCCTGCATTTATTTCGTTTCTGAAGATTATCATCCGTGTGGATCAACGTAATTTATTTTGAAGTTTGAGGTAATTTTAATTAATGTTATTTTCCCGTATTTATTTATTTATGTCATTTACTTACAATATGTGTGGCTAAATTTATAGGAATGGGGATCTAATGATTCCCATCCGAGGGATGTACTTTTAATAATATAAATTTAGGATTAAAACATGAGATTTTAATTTTATGGTTGTTGTGCTATCATGAACGGATGAAATCCCCGCCACTAACCGGGATCGCGTGTGTCGAGCCATGCCCGGGATCTCAGATCTGTGACGGTAATTTTACCCTATCATTGTTATGGTCTTTGTGTTTTCATTCTGTGGATCTAATTACGATTATGTTCTGGGATCGAGTGTGCGAGCCATGCCCTCGGATCTTGGTTACGAATGGTAATTTTATCTTAAATATCCCTAATCTGAATAAAGTGTAGAGCCATGCCCTTGATTTGATTTGTAAGTGTATTCTTGTTGGAATTTTCACCCACTTTGGGGATGACTTTTATTTGAATCGAGATCATGCGTGCCTAAGCCGTACCCTTTGATCCAGATCTATATATGAAAATCATCTAAGTCCTAATTGCAGGGATGCAACATGGAACCTATTAGGGTGTTGACCATTGATCTTCCATAAAAGATGTTTGTTACTAATGAAATATCTCATAATTTAATCCTTAGATTTATATTATAGGAAGAACGGACCAAAGATGGGAGGATTTAGTATCTTCGTCTTTATCATCATCTTCACTTTTATTTGTGAATCATCAATTGAATTTTAGTTTGTAGTCATTAATTACCATCAACCACTTAAATCATAAAACTGGTAGAATACTGTTAGATCTTAATAGATTTCTAGAATTGCTTGTCTCTTTTAGGTATTTCAAAATTAATCCTCGTGGGAACGATCTCGTACTCCACACCCACTATATACAAACCGATTCGTGCACTTGCGAGTAAAACATTACATTAAAATAATACATCATATAGATCGCACGGTTCAAATTTTCTAATTGAATGTGATCTATCATCTTGTAGGTAGCTACCAAAAATTTGAGGGTAGCTCTATGCATGCCTACTCTAAAAATGAAAGCACCTGCAATAAAAATCATTAACTGTTTTGAATCATATGATAGAGATCGGGTTTTATCCCAATCTCCGACACAATGGATCTTTAGACCATAGTCATACTATTAGACGATCAATTTTTTGTTTCATGTTATAAATATCTTATAATATAATGGCTCCCTGAACTATGTGGTATCACGTGTACAATGATTAATGACTTGCTTGCTCTCAAGTGTGAGGAGATCATGTTGGATATTTTAAAGTTTTTGAAACTTGTCTTTTCCAAAGAAGTGTGTCTTTTCAAAGTTATGTGTCCTTTCAAATTAAGTGTCTTTCCAAAGTGGTGTGGCTTTTTCGAAGGGATGCCTGTAACACAGTTTCATAGGAAAAGGGTGCATTATATTAACACACCACTTGATTTTTTATTTAAGGAATCTAAAATTATTGTTTTCTTATTATATTGGAATCTCCCTTCTCTCTGATTTTGTCTTAAAGGTCTTGATCAGAGTGTCCTTGCAATATTTAGTGTTCGGATAGTGTGAACGGATTCATCAAATCCTTCACAAGGATATATAGCCGGTTCGTTGTATCCTGGAACCATTTTGCCGGTAACCTATTGGTGACTACATTGTCGAAGTGGTGGGGGTAAATGTTGGTTAAAGACAATGATATTTCTCGTGCCTTGGATCGGTTCTCTGTATTATTTCGGATCAAAATTTCACATTTTTTCCAACAGATCATTATCATATCCTTATCGGATCTGTTTGGGGTTGGTTTTGCAAATCTGATTTCTGTACTCGTTTCTAATTAGCGTAAAGCTCTTTGTAACTTTCCAATCTTTTATATCCATTCTCACGGCTTTCATTCAGATCATCATAAGTCTTCCTCTTCTCCTAAGTCCTTGTACTTATAGAGTCTCAACCTTTCGTACAAGGTCTACTTTTGGCTTCTGATGAACATATCCAAACTATCTCAAGTGACACTCAGTAAATTTATTTTTCCTTTATAGGTCTCAGAATTTCTCTTATGTACTCAATTCGTATTTTATTTTTTCTTGTTACTCCACATGTCCTTTATCTTCTTATCGCTTTCATGTAGCCTAATACTCGGCCGTCTTATAAACACGCCCCTTCAATCTAAGTAAAACTCTTGGGTCACATGATACTATGCTAGTTTACCTCCACTTCATCTAACCTATATTAATCTTATTTGAGATGTCTTCTTCAAACGATGATTTGAAACTTGTCACTCAATTAGGACACGCATGTGGTCTCAATGTTTCAATTGACACTTGATGCAAAAATTTGGACGGTTATAGGTAGGGCTGTAAACGGTTTGTATCGGCATCATATCTAACCGGATCCGACCTACTTAAAATGGGCACATAAACTTGACTTGACCCAACTCGGTAAAAAAAGGCACATAAACTTAACTTGTAGGGTCGGGTCAGGCATTAGATATGCTCCATGACCTTCGGGTCAGGTCGGGCCAAGTCAGGTATTTGCCGGGTCAGGTTGGTTGACCCGACCTGATATTTTATATGTAAAATGTACAAAAATAGGGATTTTTAAGGTGTTGGGTCGAGTTCTCGGGTCAGGCATTGGATCTGGTTGGTTTTTCGGGGGCCGGCTTTAATGCACCATCGGGTCGGGTTGGGTGCACTACTGGGTCAGATTGGCACAGGCATTTAGGGTTTTCTTATCTTTGATCCAATCCGGCCTGACCTGACCTGTTGACAGCCTTAGTTATAGTTGTTCATAGGGCTCTCAATGGGTCAGGCTGGCCTAAATTTTGGCCCGCACCCGGCCCGGATATATATATATATATATATATACTTATCCTTTTTACGTTATAAAAAAAAAAATCCTTTTAATTAAATATAATTTATTGAAATGCCCTGAGATTAACCGTTGTCCGTTATAACTATAGTGCAACAAACTAAAATAAAATATTTGAATAAAAGCATGTACCTGAGCCTCTATAATGTTAATATAATTATTTAATTAAATTTTTAACCTTCTTCAAACTTTTATTAGAAAAAAAATAACTCAAGTCCAACCAAATTTTATTAGAAAAAATAGTTTAAAAAAACAGCCAAACCAAATTTTATTGGGAAAAAATAAGTAAAAAAAAGTCCGGAAAAACGCTCATACCCGGCCTGGCTCGGTAGGGGCCGGGCTTGGGCTGAGTACATTGCAGCCCGGGTTAGGGCCGGGCTGAAAAATTTGGGAACCCGGCCCAGGTAGGTTAGGGCCGGGTTGAACCCCAACTCAGCCCTAATCCGGCCCATTGAGAGCCGTAACTGTTCATTTCAAAAGAATTTCCGACGTTTAATTACATAAGATTTTTTGAAACTAGCGGATCTCAATGCTAAGGGAATTCTAGTTATTCTTGTATAACTTCGTTAAAGTCAACTGTCAAATATTCAGCGGCTAAAAGGAGTTCACATAAGATTTTTTAACATCATTGAACTTGGGTTTATCAAAACAAAAGAACACACTATTGAACTTGGGCGGCGGGCATTGGGATTTTGCCAAAATTAGAGGGTATTCTTGCCATTTCAGCTAACATAACTAACTTTTGAACTTGGGCTGGTATTGTGATCTTGCGAAAAGTCAAGGGTGTTATTGTCATTTAAGCCAACATTATGTTTTGAAAGATTATTTATCCGTCAACCTTTTTTCTCCTTTCATCTTTGAAAACGAAATTCACTAATCGATCCATCTTCTCATTTCTTGGAATTTCATCTTGAAATTGAAATCCGAAGGCTCCACAAACTTCGATCGAAGATGAACTACGAAGCTGCCCAAACACGAAAAATTCCAAGCGGTTCTGCAACTTAGGTACCCATCACTTTCTGTTCTTGAGTCTCTTCTGTTGATCTTCATTTTTGGTGTTCAGGTCTTTCCTCATTGAGGTTGAAGAAACTTTACAAATCCTATAAACCCGTTTTCCAATATTTCTAACAAAAAATTTTACGATCTCTTAAAGCTGTAAACCTTCCTTTCTCCTTACATATTTATCATCAAACGTTGATTCATCTTCCTATTTTTAGGAATTTTATCATAAAAAATGGAATCCGAAGAGCCCACAAACCCCGATAAAAAACAAGCAGTGAATCCAATCAAATCAGGACACTTCCCAAACAGGTAAATCTTAGCCATTCCCTTTGATGTACAATTTTTTGGGGTTTTTTCGGTCAAGATTGAAGAAAAATTATGAATCTTACAACCTTATTGCTATATCTTTTCTAATACGAGATGGATGTACAGACCAGACCTTCAAGAGATAAGCATCGACAATTATACACATGGATTACGAAGGGTGGAGGATTCCTACGAGAGGGTGGAGCAGATTGGAAAAGGAGGGTCCTCGTAAGTGAAAAGGAGATAACAAGTCCCCAACTTATCTTTCTCTTTTGCACACACTTTTGATTTATGTATTTGGACCACGAATCTTGTTTTTCGCATTATTCTGTGATGATCTTTGTTTTTTTCAATGCATCGATGCCCAAAATCTGAGACATCTTGCTCGATTTCGAGATGTTTCTTGATCTGTTTCAAGATCGTATGGTCTTGTTCGGCTGCAATCTGAGTAGACTCAGATTTACTCAGAATCTGAGGTCAAAAACTGTTTGGTTGCGCCTCATATTTTGAGGTCTTCCTGAGTCAAAATCTGAGCCTGACCAACAATTTACCTGTATTTGACCATTCAAATGGCTCTGTTCTGGGGAGACCCACTCAGAATCTGAAGTCCTATGAGTAATTTAGTTGGAAAACAAATTCGCAAGGAACTCAAAAAATGAGACCTTATGAGTGGGTGCCCAAATGAATGCTAGATTTTAGGCAAAACTCAGAAACTAGTGCTTTATGAAGAAATCCATCTGATTCTGAGCATTTTCTAAGAACCGAACAAGGCCAAAGCTCTTGTAAGACAGAAAACCTGTTAATAGCCGGCCTTACAATTTCCAAGTATAAGAGAGCTCTGAGAGCCCTCAACTTATCTTTCTCTATTGCTCTTTCATTTTTTATTATATATATATATATATATATGGACCATGGTTCATGTTTTTGCATTTATTTGTGATAATCTCTGTTTTTCGTATTCATCGATGCTTGAAATTTGAGACGTCTTGTTCGAGTTTAAGATGTTTCTTGATCCGACTGGACTACTTTCTTGTTCCAAGAGCGTCAGTTTTTGTAAGACAGAGACCCTGCTACTAGCTAGCATTACATTTTCATTAGTATAGGTGGCCTTTGCAGTTTTACATCTCTTATAGCAGAGCATTACTAAAGAAAAAACCCCAAAAGAAACTAACTTATAATTTATCATTATCTGAAAAGAGATTTTTGTATTTTGTAGAGGATCACATTCTAAAACGGACGGTTGGTTTTTTTTTTTAACAGTTGAAATTAAGGTGCATCAATTGGATGGTTAGAAAATATTGTAATAGGTTGAATTTGTTAGGTGTCAATGAATTGCTTGGATTTAACAAACATAGGCACCAGGTGACCTCTTTTTTAGTTTTATATCTCCTTCTAAGTTAAGGTTTGGGTCCAAATCTCAACCCATCAGGTTGGCTTGGGGTGAATCCCAACTCAGGCAATCAATGAATGGGCTGGGTAAGAGTTATAACCAACCTGACCCTAATAGGCTGGGCTGGGTCCAGGCTTTGTTTTAGCTAAAGTTCTTTTCATTCAAATTTGTGTAGATAAAATTTTTTTTGCTAACTTTTTTAAAACCAAAACATAGAATTTTTATAATGAGTTTATTAAATTCAGTTAAACAGGAAAAAAGCAAAGGAAAAGAAGAAGAGTAGTTTTTGTATAATAAGCTTAGTATCTTTGGTGGTATTTTACTGTACTGTCCGACAAAATCTCAGTGCATTTCAGTAACACTTTCAATAAAACCGTTTATATAAGTATAATCTTTAATTTAATATTATATATTTATATGTATAAAAACATGGCCAGGTGAGAATTGGGATACCTAGTCCAAACTCACTCTGGCTTAACCAGAACTGGATCATACATAGTCGGGTTAGGTCCCTGGCCGTAAATACACACCGAAAAGCCTGCTATTTTCTGGCCGGATCAGGCTGAACTCTGGGCTAGCCTGGTCCATTGACAGCTCTCATTTCCCACCCTTTTAATCTTCGAGGCAGGTTTGAATTCTGGGCCCCAATAGGCCTACATGCTAACATCAACATCTTGACTATTATAACTAGTAGGGAACCTGTGCCATGAACGAACGTTATCAAAGGAGAAAATCTATGTCATACAAATACACTTGAGAGTAAAATCAGCATTCACTTTTGATGCTTATAAATAGCAATGCACTGCTTGGGGATTGACCATCTCGACAGATGACATGGACCCGAGCACCACTGATAGTGCTCATGTTGGGTACATAATACTTAATTGAGAAGGAGATAAGTAAGAGAGAGAGAGAGAGAGAGAGAGAGAGAGAGAGAGAGAGAGAGAGAGAGAGAAACCATACAAAGACAAAAATTGTGTTAAGTTTTTTTCCTTTTCTATTAAAATGTGATAGAAGTAGGGTGAATATGGATCGGGTTGGCCTAACAAGATTTTCAAACTTGATCTTCTACAAGTCTTGATTTGATGCCCAGTTAAATAACGGTTGAGTTAATGTTACACAATCCCTTTGCTGATATTATTACTATCTATGCTTCTTACATATTAACTACTGTTTACACACCCAGTGACGCTAATACACCCTCAGAGTAACTTAACTAGTTGCACACCTAATAATTCTACTCACACACTACTAAGTTAAATACATCATCACCAACAATATTACCTCAAATTGTTGTCATTGCAGTAGCAATGTTCTGAAAAACTGTCAAATATTGATTTGCAGTGGATTCTTTGGATCTGCCCAGAACTTCAATATATACCATCTCCAAAAAATTGATAAAAACAACAAAGAAGAGAGTAACACAAAATTGGGAAAAATAATAGCTCTTTGAAAATTACTTTCTTGAGCTGGATCTTGGTATGTTGACCACTGCTGACGTCAGAATAGCACTCTTGTGCCACTGACCTACTGAAGCTCTGATATGAACTTAGCAAAGTGAATGCTTGGAGTTTTGGATGATAGATTTAGGTTATGTAGGGAGGAGAGAGAGGAGGAGGAAAAGAAGAAGAAGAGTCTAAAGGAGGAAAGATTTCTGGAGGCTCATAAGCCAATGCGGATGGGCAGGGATTTTTATCACCTTAATAATAATCAACGTGACCAAACTACGCTCAACTTACTTACAGTACCCGCTACAACCTACTGTAGGGTTCTATACTATATACTCCATGGTATCAAGTATCGGGCCGATACTGATATGTCACAACAGTACATATTGATTTCACCGAAAATTGATAATGGTACTTGCCCAATACTAATATTAGACTGGTTTGGTATCAGAAATACCTTCTCGGTATTGGCCGATATGGTGATACCATTATTTTTGTTAATTTCTTATGTGCTTCAAGAAGAAATAGTACCTGTATTTTGAATATCAGTACCGGTCGATACATATTGCTCCAATGATCGGGCAGATACCTGATATTGAAATCCAGTTAGATAACTTTTTCTTTTTTTGAAAAGATAACAAAGCTTAAATATATTAAAAACGAGAAAAAAACACATACCTTAGCGGATAGTAAGACACCACCCGAACAGAAAACCCCCCAAAAACTCACCCGGGAACCCAAGCAAACCTGCAACAAAGACTATCCCCCAGGAGCGACCACCGCAGCATACACCCCAGAGACCCTTAGCCGACACAGTCGTCCCATATCAGCAGAAACTGCTGCAGCCCTTCTTGAAAATCCGCCTTCTTAATCGCAATCCAATTAACAACCCAGTCCCGGATTTGCCGAATAACCATCCCTAGCGGCATAGCCCCTTCTAAACACTCTACTATTCCTCTCAATCCAGATTCCCCAAAACACTGCATACACTGTCACAGACCACAGCTCCTTCTGGTGCTCGTCCACCTCAGCAGCCATCCACATTTCTATCATTTGGGCAGGCCCTTCTGGCATAACCCAAAAAACTTTGAAGAGCCCAAAGATCTAACACCAAATGTTGCACGCAAAGGAGCAGTGCAGGAGGATATGTGCCACCGATTCTCTACTTCTCATACAAAGGAGACATTTATTTCTCACGGGAATGTTCCTCCTGACCAGCTAGTC
Organism: Chloranthus sessilifolius; assembly: GCA_021018995.1. Taxonomy (NCBI): domain Eukaryota; kingdom Viridiplantae; phylum Streptophyta; class Magnoliopsida; order Chloranthales; family Chloranthaceae; genus Chloranthus; species Chloranthus sessilifolius. The sequence goes on along the minus strand of CM037586.1, from coordinate 806,783 downwards.
CTTAGTTAGGAGTCTTCCTCGCACCCCAGTCCACACAAAAATTTAATTTTTGGCGGGATCTTGATTCTCCAAAACCCGGTCCACCATCGACCACTATAGCTGCTCCTATGCAGCTTCAACATCTGCCTGTAGAACGAATTGATGGAGAAGATCCCCTTGGCCGAATACTTCCAGAGCCTTTGGTCAGAGTTGCTAGCGTTGGGGATCAGCCCCCTGATGAGTCCCATGAGGTTCATGAATTTCGCGAGTTCTCATTGTCTAAGGCTGCGGCGAGTTGGAATATTCCAAACCCAGGAGCCCTCCACCAACTGCACGAAATGGCTAACCACCGTATCCTTCGAGTTGGAGAGCATATAGATTGTAGGGAACCTAACTTGAAGTGGTTGTTCCACCACCCAGATGTCCTTCCAAAACCGAATCCGCTGGCCATCCCCCCAACTGTACGTAGTACCATTTTGAATTAAACTCACACAATGTTGCACCTCTTTCCACCAGGTCGACTGAAGGTTGGATCTGAAATTGTAGTACCATGGCTCATTCGACGCCCCATACTTGTTGGTAACCAGCTGCCACCAGAGCTTATCCCTTTCCCTATCGTCGCCGATCCTCCAAAGCCATTTTGCAAGGAGGGCGTTCTTCACCATCCGAAGCTTACGAATACCCAGACCCCCTTTCTCCTTGAGATCACAACACTCCATCCATTTAACAAGATGAAACTTCTTACTATCCTAATTGTTATTTTAAAGGAAATCTCGAATAATCTTCTCTAGCTTCTTCGTAATACTCAACGGAGCCTTGAAGATAGACATCATGAAAATCAGCATGGAAGAAAGAGTAGATTTGATGAGCGTTAGCTTCCCCCCATTGCTAAGAATTTTGCTTTTCCACATAGCCAATTTTTTCTGGAATCTCTGAACAAGCCCCTCCCAGCTTCTCGCTCTACACATCCTGGTTCCCAAAGGTACCCCTAGATATGTCATCGGCAAAGTTTCCTTCCTACATCACATGAACGCAACAACTCTCTCAGTTTCGGCATTGGGAATGTCAATGCCGGCCAGACTGGACTTGTGCAGGTTAATCTTCTGACCAGGCACACCTTCAAAGAGAACCAGAATATCGGTGACCGCCTTGACTTCCGTATCCCCCTACTTCCGTTACAGAAGACCATAGTATCATCCGCATATTGCAAATGGGAAACTGCCATACCATTGTCCGCCACCGTAAAACCCATAATGATGTTACAATCTTCCGCCCTCTAGAAAAGCCTATGAAGAGCCTCCCCAACTCAATTAAATAACATTGGTGACAGCGGGCACCCCCTGCCGCAACCCTCTGCTACTTCTGAAGTACCCATGAGGCACCCCATTAATCAACACTGAGAACCTAACCGACGATAGCAGCCCTTCATCCACTTCCTTCAATATTCACCGAAGCCTATTCTAAACAACATGTAATCTAGAAACTTCCAATGCACCCTATCATACACCTTTTCCATATCAATCTTAAAAATCCAGCCTTTGTCCTTCTGCTTTTTAACTGAGTCAATAGTTTCCACTACTGTAACTGCGATGTCAAGCAACTGTCTGCTAGGGATAAAAGCTCCTTGCACATTAGAAATCAGCCTGCTTATAACTCCCTTGAGACGAGTAGCCAGCACTTTAGCAACAATCTTGTAGGTGCACCCTGTGAGGCTGATCGGTCTAAAGTACGCAATGTCACTCGCCTCGGTACACTTAGGGATAAGGGAAATGAACAAGGAATTGATACTCTTTGCCATCTTACCATACCTATGTAACTCACTCAAAAAAGCCATGAAGTCCATACGAATGATTTGCCAAGCATATCTGAAGAATTCTATGGTAAAGCCATCCGGCCCAGGAGATTTGTTACTACCCAACTTCTCTAATGCATTCTTCACTTCTTCCTCTGTGAACATCCTTTCAAGGAATGCAGCTATTTCTGCGTCAATGGAATTAAAGGAAACCCCCTCCAAAGACTGTCTGTCCACCTCCTCCGAAGCATCAAGACCCTTATAGTACTAAACTATCTTTTCTTGCAGCACCTTCTCATCTGTGTCCTTGACCCCCTCAATCTCAATAGCCACAATTCTGTTATGATTCCGCCGACCATTTGCAACAGCATGAAAGAACTTAGTATTGCCATCACCCTCTCGCAACCAATGTGCCTTAGCTTTTTGCCTCCAAATCTGCTCCTCTTCCCGCACTTTCGGGTTGTAAGCCACCTTAAGCGCCAACCTGACCTCCCTATTCTCCTCCAATAACAGGCCACCTTCTTCCATCTGATCGAACACTGCAATCTCCTCCAAAAGGCCTTCCTTTAACCGACCCACCACCATGAACCTTTCTTTATTCCACGCCTTTATGTGGGCTTTCAGCTGTTTCAACTTTGTGGTAAAGATGTATGACGGTGTGCCAACAATCAAGCTGTGATTCCACCACCCTACCTTGGAAGTCCTCATCCAGTAACCAAGTGTTCATAAACCGAAAAGGACCCGGAACATTTCCCGAAGGAGGCCCACGGGGACAACTAAGCACAATTGGTTTATGATCCGATATAGTTGTATGACGGATTTGGACCGAAGCATTCTCCATTAGATCTAGGAAATCTATGTGACATAGGAACCTATCGAGTCTGGACAACATTGGCGCATCCTGACCATTCGACCAAGTAAACCATCCCCCAGCCATTCCGAGATAAAAAAGGCCAGCTTGCGAAATACACTCCATGAAGAGATCTTTTGCAGTGAGATCAATCTGCCCTATGTTTTTTCCCCCGCATTACAAAGGGAATTAAAATCCCCCCCCCCCCCCACCCACACACACACACACACACACACAGACTGGATAATCCCATCTATTGATGATAGTGCTTAGTTTGAAGAAAAACTCGCGCCTGAGGCTGTTAACCGTAGGCCCATACACGATCATTGCCACCCAATGGCTAGCAGTCCTATTATCCTACAAAAGAGCCGCAACCACATAGGTTCCCACCTCCGAATCCACCACTTTGAAGACATTGGCATCCCAAGCTAAGAGCACACCACCCCTGCTACCAGCCGCATCAACCCTAAATCTAGTTAGATATCTTGCTAAACATTTATGGCTTTTATCTATTGAAAAGGCAAAGATTTGAAATTCTTGCCTTCTATGTAATAGTACTTTGAAACTCAAGGTCATAAGAGGAACTTGTTATAAATGTGGAATATGTTTTTGCTGTATTGCGTCATGACTTGTATTCTGGCGCTAAAAGCATGCTTCGAAAACATGTATATATTTTTTTGAGTTACCAAGAAATGCTCTTGTAAGATGCACACCAGTAGATATAGTACTTAATGCAGTAACATGCTGGTTTAATTAATCTCTTGGTTGGTTCAAATAACTATTTATCTCAGCTTACAGTAACATGCTGTTTCTTGAAGCTATTAGAGTGTTGTTCTTGATTTAATGCTCCAAGAAGATTCCTCATTGGTGCCTCTGAAATTTCAGCAAAGTATATAGGGCTAAGGACATTGAAACAGGGGAAATTGTTGCATTGAAGGAGGTTCAATTGAATGAACAATTGGTATGCTTGTTTTTATATTCGTGATGCTATATCTCTCTGCACTTACAAAATGTAACATAATATTTTTGACCTGGATGTCCATTTGTTTAGGCTCTGAAGATATTACATTTTGTCAAACGAGAAGTCGACATTTTAAGAATGTTGCAACATGAGAACATAGTTCAGTTGAAAGAGATTGTATTTTCTCCAGGTTCCATATAATTTCACATTTTCATTTCCTTTCTTGTTTGTCAAACTAGCAGATTGGTTCTTACACTATCATACTAACATTAACTTCCGCAGATTGGTTCTTACACTATCATACTACCATTAACTTCTGCTATGATTCTGTGGAATCTTTCAGGCCATATTAAATTTCCAGTAGATTTGTTTGTGGATGCATTTTATTTTTAAATAACATTTTGGATAGTTAGAATTGATACAGATGGTGACCAGTATATTTATTTCATATTCAGGAAATCTCTGATGTTTATTTGATTTTCTTGGGACAGATAGTGATCAGCCCAACTCCAAAGGTTCCTTCTACATGGTTTTTGAATATATGAACCATGATTTGTGGGGTCTAATGGATAATGACGAGGTGAAACTTACAACGTCCAAGATCAAGGTATCATAATACCTCACTGTTTAGATAAATGTTTGTCAACCTGATTACTGACCAACTCTTAATCTTGGATTTCTTTTTTTCTTTTTCGGGATCCATTTTTCTTCATCAGTGCTATATGAAGCAGCTGTTGAAAGGGCTTCATTACTGTCATGAAAATGGAGTGCTTCACCGTGACATCAAAGGTCGTTACTATCATGTTAAAGAATAATTCATTAGGAATTCCTTTTTCTTTATTTAAAATGTTGTCTTTTATGCTTCTTTTATTTATGCAGGGCAAAATCTTTTACTTGATGATAAAGGAAATTTAAAGATTGCAGATTTTGGCCTTGCATGCACATTCCCCAATGACTCCTATGGAGCTCTGACAAAAGAAGTTGTAACTCTTGGGTATAGGTAATTTTCAAATTCACCATGAACGGTGAAATTTGGATATCCAAATTGTTATAGCTTTTGTTATTGTATCCTTCACAGAATACATCCTATTTCTTTCCTTAATTTAATCAGGCACGTGATTTTTTGCCAGATCTCCAGAGCTGCTGCTTGGAAGTTGTGATTATGGTCCAACTGTTGACATGTGGTCAGCCGGTGTTGTTTTTGCGGAGCTTCTATGGAGAAGACCATTCTTGAGGGGAAAAGATGAGGTAGGGGTTAATCCTCAAACAGTATTAGATAGGCTCCTTTGATTAATTTACTATTGTAGAGATGTTCTATATTTCTACATGTTTTCTTTAATTATGCAATCTCATTCATTTACCTTTTAAAGCAATGACTGGATGTAGACCTTGATACTTTCAGAATCATTAATTAAAATTGATCAACAATCTTATATATTGGTCCCCACAACACAAAGAAAAGGGAAAAGGCCATTCCTCTTCTTCCCAATTTTCCGCTCTAATCTTCTTTTTTGTCTTCAATAGCCCTTTATCTCATTAGAACACCATGGAAAGGCAATCCAAAAAAAAAGAAAAAAAAAAGCTTTAATGCATGGAAAAAACTATAAGAACCACAATCACATATTATGACTATGAAAGACATGGGTGAAAAACGCTGCAAGCAACCGTGAATCCTTTTTGTTCGAGCTAAGAGAGTAATATTGTGAAAGGTTTAATCTGACATTGGTTGGAAACAAATTTTGTATTAAGGCTGCTCTCTATATATAGAAACTGTTTCATGTAATGTAATATCTCAATATTATTAATGTATACCTTAAGTGTTCCTTGTGTTGGAATTATCCCACATCTTTTGTCGGCTGGCCCTTCTTGGGCTCTTTATATAATTTGGGCAAACCTCACCTTATAAGCCAGTTTTGTGAGGTTGATTTGGGACCATTGGATTTCTTACCATGATATCAGAGTCGTTCTTTCTCCCCACGTCACCCATCATTTGGCTCAATCTCGCCAACACATGCTGGGGCGTGTTGGATTTGTCCTACATTGGCTGTGGGCTGACCCCTCTTAGGCTATATATATTTTGGGTACTCCTCACCTTACAAGCCGGTTTTGTGAGGTTAAGTTAGGCCCAAGGATGAAAATATAGGATAAAATTTCGGTTTCGGGCATGACCGAAACCGAAAATTTGGAAATTTTGATCCTTGGTTAGGCCCATGAAATTTTGCATGGTACTAGAGCAGATAACCACAGGGATGTAGAGAGACACGTTAGACGTGAGGGGGTGTGAGAGATAGTCCCACATTGGCTGGTCAATGGCCTTGGGCTATATATAAAATAATCTGGGCAAACCTCACCTTACAAGCCGATTTTGTGAGGTTGAGTTAAGCCCATAAAATTCCGCACGGTATCAGAGTAGGCCTTTCTTCACTCCACGGCACCCAGTTTAGTTGCCCATGTGATTTGGCTCAGTCCAGCTAACACATGTGAGGACATGTTGAAGTTTAATCCCACATCGGGTAAATTATAGCCTTGTCTCTCCCCTTATAATATCCTAGGCCCCTCCACTCATAGAAAACTGGTTTTGAGTTGGATGCACAGATTTTTCATGGTATCAAAGCAGGCCTTTCTCCAGTTCACGCCACCTAGTTCAATTGTCCACGTGATTTGGTTCAATCTCGCCAACACACGCAGGGGCGTGTTGGTTTGTCCCACATCGGCTGTGGGCTGGCCCTTCTTGGGCTCTTTATATCTTGGGAAAACCTCACCTTACAAACCAGTTTTGTGGGGTTGAGTTAGGCTCATTGGATTTCTTATCATGGTATCAGAGTCATTCTTTCTCCCCACGTCACCTATTTCTTGTCCACGTGATTGGGCTTAATCTTGCCAACACGTGCAGGGGCGTGTTGGATTTATCCCACATCGGTTGTGGGCTGGCCCTTCTTGGGCTCTTTATATCTTGGGCAAACCTCACCTTACAAGCCGGTTTGTGAGGTTGAGTTAGGCCCATGAAATTCTACACATTTCTCTCTCTCTCTCTACTCTCCATCTCCTCCATTCTCCTTCTCTAATAGTATATTGTTATCTTTATTTAGTTTACTACTGCATTTTCTGCATATATGGACCTTTGTGCATCAAAAATCAGAAACCATTTTTTTATTCTCCAACATGTTTGTCCTTTTACCTCCATTTGTTCTTTAGATTGATCGTGTCTCCATCTGTTTTATTCTTTTGTAGACCAACCTTATTTTGATGTGTGTTGTATTCCCTTTATCAATATTTGTTAGAACTATGTGTATTATGTTTTGTACGTTCTACTAGGCTTATTGTGTGTGTTGTCTTCCCTTTATCATTAAGTGTTTTCCTGTATGTCATTGTTCTCGAGATGCATAAGATTGTAATACCACAATATAAACATCGTCTTCAACCTTGGGACGCTGGAATTTTTGTCTTTCCTCGACTTCATCGAAGCTACATTAGAGCTCCAGAGCAACTCAAAAGTCTTCAAATGTCCTATGTAAATGAAATTTTGGTTAGGGTGGTACTTAAGTGAAATTTTTTGTCCCGTCTTTGAGTGCATTGTTTAGATCAATTCTATAGAAAAAATTTCAAAAGATATTTGTTGAAGGCAAAAGTCATACATTGACTGATTTCAATTGTCTAAATTTCATGGTGGAGATGAGGTTTGCAAAAAAAAATTTAAAGATTGATCTAAACAAAATAACCTTGTTCCACATGGTACCAAAACAGTGTTGTGGGTCATGCACTAGAGCTCCTCATTGACCATTGAAATATGCTCACCGTGCCCCGTTGGGGTACGTAACTTCTATCCATCCATACATGCATACATACATACATGCATACATATATATATATACGGAAGATAAATTAGCTGGTTAGCTACTTCATCTTACCCTGTTGTGATGAAGCAAGGAAGGTGCTCATACGTCGTTCCACTAAGGAAACAACTACAACGATTATGCAATTTTGGGTCTTGGAGTCATCTACCCTTGGAGTGGGACTGCAATCAATCAATAAATGAATATCAGCTGCAGCAATTGACTAAACAAAATACATGTAAATCAGCATTGTTATATTTATGAGGACCTATTTCATACTCATGCAAGGTGATAGGAATAGCCATATCCCTTGGGAACCTTCTTTTGGGACCACCCGAAAGGAAGCAAGTGTCGCATGATGATAAAGTATCCGTTCTTTCAAATTTATTGTGAATTATTTTTACAAGATATCCAAATGGGAACTTAATATTATCGAAAATAAAACAAGAATTCCACCAATTAGTGTAAAATTGAAATGATTGTGCTTACATCTTTATTTTTCCATGATATGTTGATTATACTTACTCATTTATTGTCTGCTTTTTTCCCTAAAATTTAGTATGGTATCAGATCATTCTACTTTCTGTAGTTATAAGATTCTTCCATTCCACTGAAAGAGAAGTTTGATAGCAGTGTTTTTTATCCTTACTGTAGGATGATCAGTTGAACAAAATTTATGGGATGTTTGGGGGTGCTTATGAACACAATTGGCCTGGTGTTTCCAGTTTACCCTCGTATAAAAAGTTGAAGCCAACAACAGAAATGGACGGTTGTTTCAATAAGACTTTTGAAAAGTATATTCTCATTTGTTTTTTGTATTTGTGATTTTTTTTTTGGTTTCTCTATTTTATTTCAGATATTTAATTATTAGGATTTGCAGTGGTTAAAAATGTTGACATTTAATTTTTCCTTTTTCGATAAATTATGTCGACATATATCGCTTTTTTTTTCTTTTTGACTCGCAGTCATGACCAGCATGCTGTCAATTTACTTGAGAGAATGCTAGCTCTTGATCCTTCTCAGGTAACACTAATATGATTAATTTATTATTTCCAATCATTAGACTTTCAGATCAATCTGGCTTTTGTGCTGCAAGTATAAATTTTCATCCTTGTTTTCTGTAACAGTACCGGCTCCATGGGCTACATTCTTCCTGATTTAAGAAATTTATTTTCAATTTTTATCTGCTCAGGATTAACATTGCAGCTTATATGTAACCATTAGGGCTACTGAGGTATAATAGACTTCAATAGAGTATATCTATTGAAATTTGGTGTAAAATTCTCACGGCCAAAAGCTCATATATATATATATATATATATATATATATATATATATATATATATATATATATATATATATGTATGTATGTATGAGTGTGTGTGCCGGTTGATTGGATTGATCTCATAAATATTTCATTTTAGTTAATGACGTTTCCTAAATTCTCTCAGAGACACTCATGCTGGTGGTAGACTCGATAATGATGAAATTTGGCTTTAAATTTCAATTCTTCAATATAAACCAGGATTAAGATGTGAAGATAAATACTCAAAACTATGTACAGATTGAAACTATATATTTACCGCTTATTTTTATGAACATAGGTGGTTTGTATCTGAGGATGAAGTTCAATAAGGGGGTTTTGACTCTTCAGAACTATGAATTTTCTTTTGGAAAATATGAACTGAAATGCTATGCTGAAAATAAGAATAGTGAGGGTGTCATTTAGATTAGTTGTACCTATAAATGTGATGATGGAAAAAACACGTTTAGGAGAAGTAACATCTTGCTTACCCGTATAAGGAAGGGATGTTTTAGGGATAGAAGTGGTACCAGTCATTTGACAAGTGGCATTAGAATCAACAGTAATATGAGTTTGATTTAAGAGATGAGGATATGTTACCATCAATAATAGTTGCAGTATCTGTAGTAGTCTGTTGTATTTTATCGTGCCAATCTTCTATATAAAATTCTCCATAAGAGTTGTGTGAAAATCAGTAAATACTTATTTAGTTATTTATATGTATTTTTTCCCTCTAATACAGAGAATATCTGCCAAGGATGCACTTGAACATGACTATTTCCGCATCAACTCTCTACCTAGTGAGCCAACGAGGTTTGGCTTCTCATCTTTCCAAAAGCCAAACCTCTTTACTTCTCTCACTTGGTTCTGTCCTAAATTCTAATTCCTTATTATGAAACTGCATAACTATGGTATATTACTTAGAACACCTGATGTTGGTAGCAACCCCAAACGATGCCTTTTTTTACAACGGACTTGACTAAGTCCCCGCGTATGTGCAACACCCACACATTACACTTACCAGTCAGTTAGGGATATATCCCTGCGAGTGGCGAACAATGAGGGATTCAAATTCAAACCTCCGCTTCTTGAGGCATTTTCCTGGCCACTGGGTTAAATCCCCCTTTTGGTTTTGGATGTGGAAAGGAACCCCAAACAATACTAAAGCGCATATGATGCAATTTTGAGGCTGCAGGTGTGATGAACAGTTCAACGGAAGGGTGTCAGACCAAGCTTCACACTTATCTGATGATCCTAATTATGATCTTTGCGGGTGCCCTTTTGATGGACTGTTCCCCATAACTTTATTAACCCTCCAATATTGGAAATTAATTGAATGGATAGTATCATCAATTAAAAGTGTGATTTTTGGATCCTGTCCTATCCAAGGTGTTCTATTGAGGGGACAGTTCAAATCAATTAGCACTTGTACCATTCCACATTTAAAAAAGCTCCAGACCATATTTCTTCTTGGCTTCTAATCCCTTTGAATACTATAATGTCAGCCTTGCAAATGTGAGATCCTCCCTCTATTTCTTGGTGAATAGAAGGAATGAAGAGAAGGACATGCCAGGATGCGCCGATACCGAGTGCAAAACGGTAAAGAGATAGTAGACTTTTTGAGGCCGAACAGAGTTTGGAATGGCAGGATTCGATCGCTATTGGTGGCAACAAAGTGACCAAAAAAGAAGAAGCCTCCAATGGCGTAATTTTCTTTTGGTCATTTTCCATACTGTAAACAGTGAACAAACCGAAATTTCAGTTTTCAGGTAGGTTTCAGTTAAAAAAAACATTTCGATTTGGGTTTCGGTTAACCGTACTTTTAAACCCCCAAACTGAAACCGAATTCGATTTTGGTTTCAGTCTGTTCGCTTTTCGGTTTTTCTTCGTATTTTTATTTTTATTTTTTTGGTTTTATTAATTTTTCGGGGTTTTTTCCGTTTTTGTCATTTTCGGGTATAATTATTTGGTTTTTTATTCGGGAAATTTACCTGACCGGCCCTGTCAGGTACGCCTTTTACGTCAGAAGCCCTATAGTTTCACTTTTACCCAGACAAACCAGCTCCAAACCTAGCCGACCCTAAGGAGAGTAAAAGGTCCAAATTACCCCCTTCTATGACCTTCTTTAACCAACAAAGCATCGTCTTCTTCCTCATTTTATCCTGCAAAAAAGTTAGAGGTGTAAAACCCTAGACGGAGTGTCCTTACTTAGTCTGATCTGCTCCGATCTGCTATTTCGAAGAAGAAAACAGAGGCTTGGAAGAAGAAGGCCCTGCATTTCTTCATTGTGACAAAAAGACCCTGAACTTTGTCCTTGCGACAAGAGGTATCCTACTTAACCCCATTTTCAGTTTATTAGTGTTATTTAGTGATGCAGTATCTCTTAGAAGAAGAAGCATACACAATCGATATCGACAAATACAATCCAAGATCGACTTCATATAGAGTCGATGACGATTGTGTATACAATCGATATCGATTGTGTATGGAGTTGATGCTGATTGTATTTGCAATCGATATCGATTGTGTATACAATCGATATCGACTCTATATGGAGTCGATGCCGATTGTATACACAATCGATATCGACTCTATATGGAGTCAATATCGATTGTATTTGCAATCGACTAAGAGTTATAGTCGTCTTTTCTCTTTTGTTTCATCAGTCTTATGACCCTTCCTTCTCATTCTTAAGCGATGACGGACGTGAGGATTCCTCTTCTTTGTCACTATGATGGCCTTCTTATAGCGATAATGGCTTGTATGAAGGTGGCGGCGGAGGCTTATTAACATTTCAATTGAAATTTCTTATGAACAATTCATAAGGCGAATGTCTGCTTTGTCGATTTTATGCGGCGGATGAAACAGATTTCACAAAGTTTCATATGAAGATAGTGAATACGCTTTGTGGTTGCCGACATTTTGGACTCGATGATTTGGCTACATTATTTACGTTTATAAATCCGAGTGGACGTTATAAAAGTATTCATCATTAAGGAACCGTCATCCTTCCTAGTTGAAGTGAACAAGTAAATCTCGTGGTGATTTTGTGTCTCATTCATTTCAGCCATGTAAGTTTGAGGATGAAATTGTATACGATACCGTCCCGTTAGGTGATGACGGTTATATTGCGGCGAACGATGGCAGAAGAAAAACAACATTTGATTTAAACGATGCTCCGATTGAATCGTATGATGACCCAGTAAAATACATGCATGGGTCACAACAATGTAGTCAATGGTTAGACTATACTTCAGAAAGGGTGGTGGATACCAACGATTTCAGTCATATCTTCCCCGGTGGATGGACAACTTGGTTTACTCAAGACTTATGTTCTACCATGCCATCGATGAGAATTATCGGAATAACTCAACCCCATGTCCATACATATGAGCACCCCTTCAGTGAAGGGCCTAGCCAACCATGCCATTATCCATTCTGTGAAGGATCCGGTCAATCACATCAGAACCCCTTCGGTGAAGGATCTAGTCAACCACCCGAGAACACCGCTAGTGAATGGCGTAGTTATCCTCAAGCCATGAATGAAGATACCTTAGAAGAAGAATATGAAGGCGAACCGGATGGGTTTATCAAAGAGGATTCGAAAATTTTTGTGAGAGACATTGACAATCCCCTAATAGACGGAGATTACGAAATGTCAGAGACATCGGGCGATTCCTCCGATGAAGAGGTGGAAACTGAATATCGGAATTGGACATTTAAAATTGGAGAGATCTTCCGAGACAAACAAACATTTCAAAGAGCATTGAAAGAACACGCGGTAGAGAAAAACTTTCAAATTCGGCCTTTGAGGACCGCTAGTTATCGAGTGATAGCCAGATGCTACGAACCCGATTGTTCGTGGCGAATACATGCTTCTAAATTGACTGGGCTCGATTCTTTCCAAATCAAGACATTCAATAGTACTCACACATGCGGAGCCGCTAAGATCGGACCGCACGGTCACCGTAATGCAACAATCTCCTTCGTAGCGAACTATGTACGGGATAAACTTATGGAAGGATTCGACTACACACCGACGTCGATAATGTTTGATATTGCAAAAGCTTATAATGTGCAAATCTCATATGCAAAAGCTTGGAGGGGAAAAGAGCTTGCCCTTAATGATATTAGAGGAAGTTGGGAAGGACAATTTGTTGATCTACCGGCCTACGTGAAGGAGATGAAGAGGGTAGATCCTAATGTACAAACATCCTTTGAACTTACTCTTGACGGTAAGTTTCAAAGATTTTTTTGGAGTTTTGGCCCATGCATCGGAAGCTACCGCAATACACTTCGTCACATATTGCTTGTAGACGACACACACCTACGAGGATGTTTCGAAGGGATCCTACTTATCGCCTCTGCGCAAGACGGTAATGGTCATATATTACCGTTAGCATTTACCGTGGTCGAGTTAGAAGAAGAGGATACGTGGATGTGGTTTCTTGAACGAGTAGGTGCGTTCGCGATCGGTGGGTTTAACGAAGATCTCGTAATTAACACGGACAGGTCGAAGGGTTTAATAAATGCGGTGAAACGTATCTTCCCTAACGCATATCACAACTACTGCATGCGGCATATGACACAAAATTTGCAGCACAAGTATCCCAGGAACAATGTGAAGGGTCTATGGTGGTGCACCGCGCGTGCATATTCGAAAGAGAAATTTGATTATTTTATTAACGAAATGAAGAAAGATCCTGCTGATTCTCAGGCCGTAGAATATATTTTGAAAATAAATCCAAAGCATTGGGCACGCGCACATATGGAAGGAAGGCAGTACGATTCCCTGACTACGAATATTGCTGAAAGTTTAAACAGCGTGCTAAAGATAGCTCGAGAGAGACCAATTATTGACTTAATCAGAACTACTAGAGAGAAAGTCGCCGATCATTTTCAAAAACGCAGAGAGATATCTGAGAAATGGACCACTCTTCTCTGCCCGAAAGCAGACACTCACATGAAGAAGGTGTTGCAATGGGCCGGTAGAAAGAGAGCTCAACCATACGGGCGCGATTAATTCCAAGTCAATTTCGGAAATTTCATTCATCACGTCGACTTGGAACACAAGACCTGTAGTTGTCACCGTTGGCACATTCATGGCTTGCCTTGCTCTCATGCCGTGGCGCCAATCAATCGAAGAAGTTACGACTATCATAAATTTTATGAGAACTGGTTTTTCACCGCTTGCTTTAGACAAACATATAACGAGCAATGGGTTCCCACCCTCGATAAACGTCAATGGGAGTTCCAACCAGAGCAACTCCCTGAAAATATGAAAGTGAGACCACCCTATTATTGCCGAAAGCAAGCCAGCCGTCCGAGGAAGAGAAGGATAAGGTCTAAGGGTAAGGTTAAGGCACTACAGTGTAGCAGGTGCAGTGAATATGGTCACAACCGCAGGAGCTGCAAGGCAGTGGGACCGATGGGCTAACAGTGTATATTTTTAATAATGATAGATTGAATGTAAATGAGAAATTCAGAATTCATGTTTTTTTACACTGTAATATAGTCTTTACCGATGTATCATAGAGTCGTCATCGATTGTATAAATAATCGTTAACGATTAGTTATATAGTCGGTAGCGATTACATACAGAGTCGTCACCGATTATTTATATAATCGATGACGACTATATATGTAGTCGCTAATGGATGCTATTTCTACTTTTTAACTACAACTACATAAAAATAGTGCAATTATATTCAAAATAATTCATTAAAAAAATATATTTCATTTACAATTACAAAAATATTCAAATACAACCACACTACTGCTGCTCCCCCTCCTTTTTGTCATCCTTCGCCAATACTCCGCCATCGCCTGTGTATGTAGCCAGTATATGGCCAATTTCTGCCCTGATCCTATCTATATCTGATTGCACGAAGTCAAATTTCTTTCCCATCATAAAGTATTCGACATACTTCACAACAAACACTCCACAATCACAGGAGTTGGTCTGTCGGGGGACGGCTTTGATCCCCGAGATGACCAAGGATAGCTCTTCTTCATTAGTGCAGTGGAGTCACCGTACGAATATAAAATCACGGAAGGTATTGGGTCTGTTTCGAAATAATAGAGAGGAGTGTCAGATATGTTAAGCTAACAATGATAAAAGATATGCTAAGCAAACTTACCAAATACCAATTGGGACACATATCTTTCCTTAGAGGGCCTATTAAATATAGGGTCGACGATCATTATCGATCGTTCGACTACCTTTACGATCGCAAGCGCCCAGTATAGTGGTTGTTGTGAATGTATTGGCATAAATATCTACAAAAAAGTAATATAATCTCAAAGGGTATGATAGAAAAATTAAAAAGAATAATTATAAAGAGGATAAAAGCATACTATGTTGCATTGTGAGCCCATGATTCGAAGCTCATTGAAGAAGAAAGTTTCCATCGACTTCTTCCCTCCGTCTCTCTTTGTCATAAATGACCCACCTTTGAACTTGAACCTCGATCAGGTCGTATAATTTTTCAAAGGGTGAACTTGTTGAAATCTCTGCTCACTATAGCCCAAAAGGTATGTGGTCCATAAGGAAATTTTTGACCTCTTTCTCAGGATGAATTTTATCATCAATAACTTCCAAATGTCTCAGGTAACCTGAAACCAATGCAGTTAGATTAAAATATGCAGTTAGAGTTAAATACATAATCGTTATCGACTCTATAAGTCATCGATATCGATTCATTTGAGAGTCGATAACGATTATTTAAGTCATCGAAATCGTTATCGACTCTCTAATGAATTGATATCGATGATGTACAGAGTCGCTAACGATTACATAAGCCATCGTTAACGACTCTAAAAGCCATCGATAACGATTACATAAGCCATCGATAACGATTTTGCCTACAGTATGTTAAACTTACAAAGTTATCCAGGTACTGAGTTCCCGCCAGACATCTGAAGGATTGCACCACCAGCTTATACTTGCCGACAGTGCTAACATATTCTCTGCATAAAAAATGGCCAACTTAACTAATCTTCACGATAAATATATAATAATAAAGTTAAGTATTCAGGGTAGAATAACTTACACGTCCTCCTTCAGAGGCTTGTTCCATATGTCTAGCATATATTTTTGCTCCGCTGTTAGCTCAGCAGGAGCATCTTCATCCGTAAACCCAGGACCAGCGGTAATGACTACCACCGGTCCAGGCTCAGCAGTTAGTCCTTCGTTGGCCTTCTTGGTAGGCTTCTTTTCAGCCGCTACCCTTCGCTGGGCCTTAGGTTTGACGACAATTACTTTGCTGACTTTCGCTTGCCTAGGTCTTAAGCGAAGCTCAGCTTGTTGGTGAGGCAATTGGGAAGAGGTTTCCTCTTCACCAGCAGGACCCTTATCAGTTTGGGTCTCAGGTTGCTTGTCAGCAACTGCCTTCACCTCATCAACGGGAGGAGGAGGAACCTGATGCGCAGGAGCTGATGGTTCCTCATCGAAGGTTGTGTCGTACACTTTCGATATCAGCTCCTCCATAGCCACATCCTGTACATCGTAATAATGATGCAAAATAAGAATTAATTTTTGGTCCACATTTTAAAAAGTCCAAATCGATTTTAAATATAATCGTTATCGACTATACTTATAGTCGCTATCGATTTTATATATGATCGTTATCGGTTATATATATAGTCGCTATCGATTTTATATATGATCGTTATCGATTATATATATAGTCGCGATCGATTGTAAATAGAATCGATACCGACTGCATATATAATCGATAACGATTGAATATATTATCGGTATCGACTCTATATATAATCGATATCGATTTATGTTAACAAAATTGAACATCTAAAACCAGATTTCAACACATACCTTAGGTCTCACCTCCAATAAATTTTCAAGGAGTTCTTTTATATCAGTCTGGCCCTTTCTGACTAAATAGTTGTAGTGATTTAACTTCTGCCACTCCGCATCCCTTGAATCCAACCTCTCATTGAAGGAGTTGCATAGTTTCTCTAAAGAAGACAAACGTTTAGCTAGGGCTTTATTCTCTCCCTCCAAATCGCTCACTCTTTGGGTGAGCTTCAAGTTATCCAGCGTCAAATGATCGACCCTCCTCAACAAAGAATCATTGGAGGTGGACGGTTCAGCTGGGCTATCTTTCGCTGCCAGGCTCTCCTTGGCGGCCCCCCTAGTTCTTGGCCGACCCTCTCCCACATGCACGGGGCCCTTTTTCGAGAGGGGTTCTTCTTCAGACGTCGATGCGTCATCCCATTCTTCCTTTTCCTCTCCAACATTCTCGACCGAAATGTAATTTCTTTTCTTCTTCGGCCGAATCTCTTCCACAGCTTTCTTGACCGGTTCTTTCCTCTTCCCCCCAACCTCCTTTTGAACCCGTAGATATTCTCTTAACACGGGTATCTCTAATTCAAAGCCCTGAGGCACGAGGGGAGCGCGAACCTTTTGAAAGAAAATGAAACATGTAAACAACAGAATAAAATGATCGTTATATATAATAAATCACTCTCGATTATGTAAAGAATCGGTACCGACTATTTAATAAATCGTTATCGATTCGTTAAAAAATCGCTATCGATTAGTTAATGAATCGTTATCGACTACTTAGTAAGTCGTTATCGACTCTGTACGGAATCGCTATCGATTGTTAAGGAATCGTTATCGATTTGTAAATGAATCGGTATCGATTCTGTAATGAATTGTTATCGATTCTAGAATGAATCGGTAAGTTGCTTTTTTTTGAATAGGCAATAGACCTCATACCTGTCATCTAACATCTCGCATGAATGTAACCTTTGATCTGGATCGCTCCTCGTCCACCATTTCAGTGGGAAAGGGTCCTTGAGGCCTAGCTGGGATGGCGATATATCAGGCAGGATCTCATAAGCCCACCATTGAAGTACACATATGCATCCATATGTGTTGTACGTCTTCAGGGCTTTATCCATCTCGACGGTTTTTCTATTCGCCGCGCCCTTTATTATATACTCGATTAAGTCCTGGTAGACGTGCAGACCCCACGGAGTTCGGTTAAAGGTCTCCACATCATCGATGAGGTCGATGTGGTCTTCCGAAATCTGATGGTGGGACCCGGGGAAGATAAATATGCACAACACAAACAGAAGAGACAACTTTAAGAAGCCCTCATCACTTTCCGCTCTCCAAATTGCAACATCTATATGAGACCGGAGAATTTTTTCGGGAGGCATTCCACGAAAGTATTTGTATCTAATGGTTTGTTCTACCGATGGATTAATGGATGGGGTATACTTTTCTGGGCCAACTATGGCAAGGCCTAGTATCAATGCAATGTCTATCTTCCGAAGATAGACATCAGTCTTCCCAATTCGGAAGTGGTTTTTATCAACCCAAAATGTCAGCATCGCATCCACCACATCGGAAAGAAATCCTACACCCTTGGGCATTTGAAATATTCCACCAAAAATTGAATCTCTCAGTAACTTCTTTCGAGCTGGGGTAGCATTTTCGTAGAGATTCGAAACGACACTGGGCGAACACTTGGCAACAGCTCGGTGTACAACCATCTTGACAGCCTTTTGAAATGAACTGTAATAAAAAAGAAAGGACTGAGCACCATACTAACAAGGATAGTTAAAAATGTTGATGAAATGTATATATAAAACCTGTATCGATTATATATAGAGTCGTTATCGATTACATATGTAATCGATACCGACTCTATATATAATCGATATCGAGTCTACATATGATCGATACCGATTACATATGTAAGCGATAACGACTCTATATGTAATCGATATCGATTACCTATGAAATCGCCAACGACTCAATATAAATTCGCAATGACCTCAAAATGTTTATTTATATAGAAATTACTTAATTTACTGACTCTTAAGTTTCTTTTTCTTTCTTTTCTTCCTTCTTCTTTACCTACATCGATTACATATATAATCGATATCGACCCTATATGTAATCGATACCGACTCTAAATGTAATCGATATCGATTACTTATGAAATCGCCATCAATTTAATATAAGTCTACAATGATCTCAAAATGTTTAATTTACCTGTCAGGTAAATTTCTCTTATTTATATAGAAAATATTTAATTTACTGACTCAAAAGATTTCATAAAGTCGCCATTGCATAAAAAAGTTTCATTTACTTGCAAAATTTTTCAATTACATTCAAAATTTTTCACTTATAATTAAAAATGAAAAGAAAATTTAGGAAGAAGGATGAAGAGCAGGTGGTGGATGGGGTGGAGAGGCGGGTGGTTCCGTCTTAAGTTTCTTTTTCTTTTCTTCCTTCTTGTTTTTCTTTTCTTCCTTCCTTTTCTTTTTTTCTTCCTTCCTCTTCTTCTTTTCTTCCTTCACCAAAATCTCCATTACTTCATCGTACTCGTCCCACAGGAACTGCAGAGGATCTGGTTCTGGTGGTGGTGGTGGGTCCTCCCATACAAGCTCGAACTTGATTGGGTTATAGAAGGTTTTTTCTTCGTCGTCAGACATTGAGAAAAATATGGGCTGGTAGGGATGATAGGTGGTTTGCTAAGGACGAACTAAACCTGTATTTAAAGCTCCTAGATTGTGGAATACGAATCGTTGTATTAAATTTTTTCATTCTTCCAACCTAACTTGCCATAATGGTTTTACAAAAGGGTAGTTGGCAATAAATTGAACGTCGGCTGAGATAAATATAAAACCTCGTATGATTTATTATGACATCGAGGGTAATAACTATAGGAAAATTAATTCAAATGATGGAAATTAATTATATTCATAGAGAGTCGATATCAATTTGTTATAGATTCGTCATCCACAGTTTATATAGTCGATTACGACTACATATATAATCGTTATCGACTCTAAATGTAATCGATATCGATCTTCGATGTAATCGATAGCGACTAAATATGTAATCGGTAACGATTACATATAGGATCGATATCGATTACATAGAAGATCGATATCGATTACATATGGGAAAACCTAAAAAAATTATGTCAAAATATGTATCAAAGAGAGGAGAAAAAAAAAATCTATAGCGATGGAAGCTAATTTTAATTCTAACTTACAGATTTGGTAGCTTGAAGGTTGTAGATTTGAACGCGATCGTCCACGAAGCGTCAACGACTCTCCACCGACTTCGAACGAAAAAGTAAATTGAAAACAATAAATGATTTGAAAAGAGGGCGGCTATTTATTACTGTGGGGGTACTTTGGGTATTTCCTACAGGCGTGCCTCAGCTTGGCGCGCAGCGAGTTTGTCTGGGTAAAAGTGAAACTATAAGGCTTCTGACGTAAAAGGCGTATCTGACAGGGCCTGTCAGGTAAATTTCCCTTTTTATTCTTATTTGATATATTTGGACTTGGGCTTCGGCATTGGATAATCTTAGCCGCTGATTTTTTAAACAAAATTAGGAATATTTGATGATGTAACCCAGAAACACAGCATCCGGATCATAACTTCACAAGCCTATAAACCTATAACCTTGTAGAGCACCTGACTAATCCCAAGTCATGTGCGCGCCCCACGAATGAGGGTCGAGGGTTCAAATGGGTTTGCCTTGCAACTGCCCACAAAGTTTTTAGTGCATATGAAATCTATTGAAAGAATCTGACTACATTATCTAAAGCGTTTTCTGCAAATACCACTTAGTTACGATGATATTACAAATAACCCCTCAACTATTTGCTTTAAACCCCCTGAGTTAGCATTTTGGTGTTCATAAAATACCCTTTTTAACGGATGCTACTGTAAATGATTAATCAGCCGTTAAAGAATAGCCTAAATACCATATTTATCCTTTTAAAAATTAAATTACTAAATTGCCACCTTCTACACGTGGTAAGAGTAATTTTAAATTCACTCCTCCACTTACAAAAAAGAGTAGTTTTAAATCCTCCCACCAAATATTTGAGTTCACCCACACTGAAAAACATTGACTGCATTGAATCGGACGATGGAGATCGTTTATCGTCCCAACCTTTCACACGATGGATCTTAAGATCACAGTGGCACCATTAGACGGTTGACTGCATTGAATCGGACGATGGAGATCATTTATCGTCCCAACCTTTCACACGATGTATCTTGAGATCATGGTGGCACCATCAGACTGTTGACTGTATTGAATTGGACGATGGAGGTCGTTTATCGCCCCAACCATTCACACGATGGATCTTGAGATCATGGTGGCACCATCAGACGGTTGATTGCATTGAATCGGACGATGAATATTGTTTATCGTCCTAACCTTTCACACGATGGATCTTGAGATCATATTGATTTTTTTTTCATGTGGTACACACCCAAAAAAATTACCTTAAAATTAATTTTAACTATATACGTGATATTAAGGTCACTTTTCTGATATGTGTGCCATGAAATAAAATACTGATCATCTAATGGTATGCCTAAACGATCTCCATTGTCTTATTCAATGCAATCAATGTGTTTTAGCGTGGGTGAACTCAAAGAGTCGGTGGATGGAAGCAGACGCGGTTAGGCAATCCAATTTCTAAAAATGGGTCTTGAATCATATAAGAAATTGGAGGGACAAGTATTTTGAGTGAAACATATAGATTAAAGGTTTTCTTTTCAATAATAATTGCATCGTTTGTGGCAAATCCTCCATTAATTGAGTATTCATCCAAACGTTGGCATGCTTTAATGGGGGAATCACCCATCAGATGAGTCTTGAATATGATGGGTGAATGAAGGGCTTTTTAGAAGAGTACCTTTAAATCCACCCACTGAATCTTTAAGTTCACCCATGGTGAAACACGTTGATTGAATGAAATCGAACGATGGCGATCATTTATCCTCCCAATCTTTCACATGATGGATCTTGAGATCATGATCGTACCATCAAACAGTCAGTGTTTTATTTCACGTGGCACACATCTCAGAAAAGTAACCTTAACATCACGTGCATGCTTAAAATTGATATTAAGGTCACTTTTAGGGGTGTGCACCAAATGAAATAAAAAATCGGCCGTCTGATGGTACACCCATGATCTAAAGATCGATCTCATGAAAGATTGGGACGATAAAAAATCTCCATCGTTTGATTCAATGCAGTCGATGTGTTTCAACGTGGGTGAACTCAAAGATTTTGTGGGTGGATTTAAAGGTACTCCTTTTAGAATAGTGGTCAATTATAATGGCATGACTTGTAAATAAAGGTGAATGAAGGGCCTTTTAGAATGGTGATAAACTTTAATGGCATGACTTGTAAATATAGATGAATGAAGGGCCCTTTAAAATGGTGGTATTTTTAAAATATTAGTTTCATTAAGGGCAAAATAGGCTTTCCATCCATAAACTTGCGGCTAGTTAACTGCAGGGGTTATATGAAATAGGAACACAAAAGTAGGGGCTGCAGAATAAATACCCATAACTCAGGAGATTTCTTATAATATTAACATAACACGGGGGTATGTACAAAAAAACCTTTAACTAAATTTTGCATAAAATTGTGTTTAATTCTAAAAACTTACTAGAAAAAGTTCTGATTGGCTGCTTATACAACTTGGCTATTGTATTGCTTTGGATTTGGCTTCTAGCATCGGATAATCTTAGCCCTTGATATCTAAATATATGGGATTTATATGGGATCTAAATGAAATAATTTATTGTGTATTCTTAACAATTAAGATAATTTGTTTACTTTGTTAGACAGTTGTACTCTGACCATGAGGTCATAGATTCAAGTCTCTTTGGGCCACAAAATGCAAATAGTCACGCACACACGTTCTCTTTCTTTCGTGGGAAACAAGTCTCCTTTTTTTTGGGGTAACTTTAACAAATTCTGTAGAAAACTACCTAATTTAAATTACGACTGAATTGAAACTACTTAATTCAAAATATAACTGGCGTAACTTCCTAATTCAAACTTAAATCTACTAAAACTGATAAACGAGAATGTCTATAAATTATCTCTTCTAAAATTTAAACTTATATTAACTCTTAAACTCTCTCTTCTAAAATCTCTCTCCACATGTGCATAGCATATGCCACCCACATAATCCACCACCCAGATCAAGAAAGCGATCCAAGAACCCCAAAAAAACGTAGATGAACTTTGACGGATGGGATCAGGTCGGGTCTAGCATGAAGCATCCATCAACTCAAAGATCAGTGCAGGTCGGGAAAAAATTGGGTGGGGTCTGATCGACTATATAATACTACCATTGGTTAAAAAGCCTAACCTCTCTCAATTGGCTCCTTCCTAAATCCTAATTCCTTACTTTGCGATTGCATAACTATGTGCTCATTGACGATGGATGGGTGTCAGATCAAGCATAACTGTTAATTGATGATCCTAATGATCTCTGACAGTCCAAATCAATTAGCGCTTGCACCACTTCACGTAAAAAAAGCACCGGACAATAATTCTTGGAATTTCTTGTTAGAAGTTTCTATTTTGGTGGCCATCACTATGATCAACCCGTTGATCGGTGAATGGTATAAGATCAACCTTGAGATGTGTAGTTGCTATTCCGGTGAGTTTGAAGAGAATAGGCAACTAGTTAGTAAGTCTTTTAGTTGTAGTATGATTGTGATTTCTAATCGCAATATAATTAGTATTTTCAGTCCTTAATGGGAAAAGACTCTTTGACTATAAATATAAGGGGTGCCTAGTCCCAACAATTGCTCGACACAATTCAATCATCTCTATTGGCGAAAGCATCCCCATTGTGCTTGGAGATTTTGAAGGCGAGAAGATCGTTAAAGATTGGTGACCAACCATTGATGGCTCACACTCAAGGTGCGCATATTTATGGATTGTAGGTTTATTGGTTTTTGATTGATCATGCGTCTAGATCCTACGACTCAATTTGGATGGATGAATTGTTAGAAGTTTTTATTTTGGTGGCCATCGCTATGGTCAAACTTTTGACCATTGATGTGACAGCCCGGATTTCGGCACCCCGAAACCCGTGCCATCAGCACGATCATCTTGACCGTGCCCCTTAGCTAAGCACGGAACACTGATATATCAAGCATTGTAATAAAATAATAAACGAAATTGTGGAATTTGAATCTATATTAATTACCTCTCCAAAAGACAGTTCTACCCTCATGCCTCTACATGAATGGAGAACCGATCCGAACCATCGATGATAGCAATCATCACGGATGGTTCGCCCCAAAAGAATAATCTCATCTATATGTATATACATGGTTTAAACAGAATCAAGGCTTGACATACCAAGCCGTACAAAACCTCTCCAAAAAATCCCTCAAAGTGGCACAACGGAGTCCTCTAGAAGAAGTCCTCTGGAGGTGGCTCCAACTCGTCACCGACCGCAAGGTCCGACTCGCCGGGATCAGCGTCTCCTGAAGCCTCGGCAGCTGCTAATAGTGGACCTGCGACGTATAGTCTATAGGGTGAGCTACATCCTAGCTCAATAGGGAACAAACACAGTTGAACATATAAATTATGACTCACATATATTCCATGATATGCTATGCATGATGTGTCTATGCAATTATTGATGAAACAGTTAGAAAGCATTTCATTTTACTGTTGATTACATATGTTTTCATTTACTCATGAATGATGCTGAAAAGGCCTAAAGCAAAACTTAAACTTTCAACTTAAGTAATCCCCGAGCAATATAGCATCGAGCCCCGACGAGATACCCATCATCGTCATCTATATAGACAGTTTTAACCGTATTCCCTGGGAATACAAATAGTACCCAAGCCCCTTTGCCCTGGGGATTGGTGGCGGGTTTCACTTGTCTCAATCAACACCGGGTGTGCTTACTATGTACGGATAAGCCTCGACCGGCCTCACGGCTTTCCCCACGACGGCCACGGATATCCCGCCGTGTCGGGCCGTGGATATCCCGCCACGTCGGTGGGTACCCTATCAAACCTCAAATAATAAAAATATCGGTGCCTTACATATAGTTATTCACCGTAATTGTGCTATCTTATATCGCTTAGGCCCTATCAAACATGATTCAATCCTTGGATACATCCTCGATGTATCCATTTACTCAGATCACACCGATGCTCTTATCTCTTTACTTCTTCATCCCCGGGATGGCTCATTATGATTACTCTTATGGGTGTCACACACACACTTTTCAGAAACTCTTAAGAAATAAACATTTGAATTGAGTTCCATATCACTACATACATGCTCGTGTAAGATAAAGTACATGTCCAAGCTGTTCCCTACCTCAAGTCTTCATTTGATGAATGCATCAAGGTCCCACGTGGCTCCTTGGGCACTAGACCACACGCATCACCTATGGTACCACATAATGTAAAACACATCACAAAGGATGCAATAAAGAAGGTATAAGACCCTCCAAGAATCTTAAAGTCAAACCCAAAAGTCAACATAATTTATGTCAGTCGATTAATCGAACTCCAAAATCGATTAATCGAAGGTCAATATCGATTAATCGAAGTAATTTCGATTAATCGAAATTCTCCTTTTCGCAAAGTCGATTCTCAGTTCGAACAGTCGAGCTTTCATTCGATTAATCGAATCCAATTTCGATTAATCGAAATTCTTCTTTTCGCAAAGTCGACCCACAGTTCGAACAGTCGAGTTTTCATTCGATTAATCGAATCCAATTTCGATTAATCGAAATCCTTCTTTTCGCAAAGTCCACTCTCAACAATGAATTTCACAAGTTGATTAATCGATCCCAAATCGACATCGAAAACTAAATCGATTAATCAAATCCCATTTCGATTAGTCGATTTTCCTTAAGTCATTTTCTCCAACCCCGGGTCCACTGAGGTTCAATGATTAATCGATCCCCAAATCGATTAATTCCACAAATGATTAATCGAAATCACATTAATCAAATCAAATCGATTAATCAAATCGGGGTCCTCTCGACCTTTCAACTTCGCCGCCAATTTGATTAATCAAACCAATTTCGATTAATCGAATTGTCGATTCACCTTCGAGCTGTTCTTCTCAATCTTCTTCCATACTTTTTCCTCTATTTTTCTAAGTCATTATCCTATGATTTAACCCACATTTAACCACAACTTAACCCCTATAATCTATGTATCTTATTTACAAAAATTTTACCTTGAATAGATCTCAAGTTGATTTCAAATCAATGGTTGGAAGGCTAGGGTTTCCAGCTTTTGTTCTAACGGATCCTCAAGGCCTAATCCGGCGTTTATTGCTTGAATCTCTCTTCCTCAACTAGCATTCACTCCTTGCATTAATTACTCTCTTCACTCTCTCTCTCTTCTTTACTCTCCTTCAACAACCCAAAATACCCATCTAGGGTTATTAAACCCTTTTTATCTATCTCCCTCTTTGTGTGTTGAGCACATACACCGCAGGAGGTGTAAGTGACTTCTCATTTACATCACACACCACATAATCACTCAAACTATCACATCTCGTCCGTTCATCACATTCTATGCTAACTCATGATCTCCTGATTGGTCAAACTTGTGACCAATCGGGCATGGATCCCGAGGTCATAGTTTTTGCGTGATTTTTCGGGCTATTACAATTGAATGGTGTAAGATCAGTCTTGAGATGTACAGTTGCTATTCCGGTGAGTTTGAAGAGAATAGGCAACTAATTGTTGAGTCTTTCAGTTAAGGTATGATTGTGATTTCTAATCACACTATAATTAGAAATTAAAGTCCTTAATGGGAAAAGACTCTTTGGCTATAAATATAAGGAGTGCCTGGTCCCAACGATTGCTCGACACAATTCAATCCTCCCTATTGGCGAAAGCATCCCCATTGTGCTAAGAGATATTGAACGCGAGAAGATCGACGACCAACCATTGATGGCTCACACTCAAGGTGCGCACATTTATGGATTATAAGTTTTATTGTTTTTTATTGATCATGCACCTAGATCCTACGGCTTAATTTCGATGGATCCACAATTAGATTCCATCAATTGGTATCAAAGCCATGACTAGTGTTTGATCGGTCAAAACATTAACATATGAGTTTTATCTTGTGTGATATTGAGACCAAGACCTCGGAAGAATCGAACGATTTTTTTTTAACGATCGGTTTGATTAGTCAAACCAAGTCGACTCGGTAATTGGTTGGTTTTGGCGTAGAGGATTAAAAGCACTTAGATGTGCTTCTACTCCCACGGATTTTATATGATGGTTGGTTTGAAATTTTTTTTTTTTAAAAAGGGTGCCGGTAGGGGTTTTTTCCGGCCACCGGATTGACACTGGCAGACAGCTGGCGCCGGGGCCGATCGGACGGCTCACCAGAGGATCGAATCTGGTCATCGATGAGGGACGGTTGAGGGCTGCTGTTGCAGCTCAAGTAAATTCAAAAAAAATAAAAATAAAAATTGGTGGTTTTGTTAATGAGACCGTCATTGTAAGATCTTTCCGTATCGGATCGGGCACGACATCCGATCCCGAGCCGTCTGCCACTGCTGCAGTCACAAAGTAGTAAGCCCTAAGGGCTGTTGCTTTGTTGCAACAATTAAAAAAAAAAAAAAAAAATTTTGCTTTACTGTTTGCCGACGGTCCGGCGCCGGAACCGACCGGACGGCGTACCGGACGGTCGGCGCCGTTCACTGGTGAGAGGGCGCGGTCAAGACCCATGGGCGGCTGCCTGTTGCATGCAACTACTTAAAAAAAAAAAAAAAATTTGAAGAAGATGAATAGTAAAGGGGGTTAGGGAGACTGGGACGAGGTTGGGTCCATTTCCGACCGCCTGGGCCTTTTTGGCCCACCCGACCCGACTGGGCCTTTTTGGCCCACCCGACCCACCTCGGTCTATTTGGCCCACCCGACCCGACTGGGCCTACTTGGCCCACCGACCCGCTTGGGCCTATTTGGCCCACTCGGCCCACTGGCTGAGGCCCACTCAGCCCTTTTGGCTCATGGCCCTGACCCGTAGGGCCCATAGCCCACTCGACCACAAAGGCCCATGGTCTGGCCCGATACCCGGCCCAATTATTCCGACACTATTTCCTAATCTTCTCGGGCCATTTCTGGGCTATTTATAGGTCCAATTTTCGGACATTATATATAAATTTTGACTTTCTCGGGCATTCTGGACTCGTTTTTTAAATCTATTTTTGACAATGAGCTCTCTGTTGTGATATTTGTATTACCTAATGTTATTTTTTTCCATTTTTTAATTGTGTAATCATTTTTTTTTTTAGTACCATTAATTAGAATTGGGTAGTGGAGGTTGTGCTCCACCACCATGGCTGGTACTTATAAATTATAATGCTCATTTATTGTCAATTTTGACACCTCCTCATAACACGAATTGGACTTGGCTTATTTTTTAATATCACTTTCGTGATCATCTAAAAATATTATCAAACCTATTTTGACAGCATAACTTGGAAAGATTCTTCTACTCAACGGTGATGATCCTTCCTAGTGTCGTGGTTTTCATAGTGAGGTTTAATTTTGTCCAAGCCCGTGTTACCAACTCAGTGAAAATGCGTAGTGAACGTTGACGTCACAACATAAGCGGTTCTTCTGTCCAACGGTGATGAATCACTTAATGTTGTATGATGGTTGTATTTCACTATTCATCATTTTTATATGTGGGTACTGCTAGCGTGTTGTGACTCGACCCAACGGAGGTTATAACGATGCAATTAGTACCACAATTATTAATATAGATTGAGGAAGCGGCTAGTGTGTTATGACTCGACCCAACGGAGGGTTATAATGACACAAATTGTTTCTCAATAAAACCACATTAGTTTTAATTTTTATATTCTTTAACATATTTTAACTATTACGTTACATATTATAATTATAACCTTGTGAAATTGATAGTTACTTCGATTGTATGTGGACATAATAAAGCCCTTAATTATTGTGCAGCATTAAACCCGTCTTCTATAACTAATATGATTGGTGGAATTGAACTTCTGAGTGGCTCAAATTATGGCAAATGGAAGGAACATGTTGCTATTGTTCTAGGCTGTATGGATCTTGACTATGCTATATGATCTGATAAACCCAAGGTGCTCACCGCTGATGCCTCAGTTGAGGATCTGACAATAAACAATACGGATTTGGAAAAATGAGATAGATCAAATCGTATGAGTCTCATGATCATAAAGAGTTCCATTACTGATGCGATTCGGGGAGGTATTCCTAACTCGCACAATGCAAAGGAATACATGCAAGCCATTAAGGAACAATTTCAAGGGACTTCTAAAGCACTTGCCAGTAATCTAATTGTTAAAATGGAAACCATAAAATATGATGGTCATAGCGGCGTACGGGAGCACATTATGAAAATGAGTGGCATGGCAACTCAATTGAAAGAGCTGGACATGAGTTTTTCTGAGGGTTATCTTGTTCACTTTATTATGACTTCTCTTCCTGCACAATTTAGTCCGTTCAAGATCAATTATAACACGCAGAAAGAGAAGTGAAAGATAAACGAGCTAATTGCTCACTGTGTCTAAGAAGAAGAAAGACTTCGGGCTGAAAAACCTGAAAGTGCCCATTACGCTGCTCTTGGCACATCGAAAGGAACTTTCAAGCGAAAGAAGGGCCAATATAAAGGAAAGAATGTGAAAGTTCCTCCATCAGAAACCAAACAAGGAGAAGCTAGCAGATTTACTTCTGACATCAAGTGTCACTTCTGTAAAAGGAAAGGACACATCAAGAAGAATTGTCAGAAATACAGAGATTGGCTAGTTAAGAAAGGTAATGACCTAGCCTTTGTGTGTCTTGAATCACTTTATGGTGATGCTCCACGTAATACTTGGTGGATATATTCTGGTGCAACTATTCACATAAGTAACTCAATGCAGGGATTTCGATCCAGCAGGAAGCTAAGTAAAGGCGAACGTACCATCAAACTCGAAAATTGAGTAGAAGCAAACGTGGAGGCCATTGGGACTCTCCGTCTCATTTTAGATAGTGGTTTCATTTTGGATTTAGTTGATACTATTTATGTTCCAAGTATCACTAGAAACCTTATCTCAATTTCTAAATTGGATTCATTAGGTTTTGAATTTAAATTTGGAAATAATATGTTTACTCTATTATTTAATTCCGACATTGTGAGTGGTGGCTCATTAGTGGGCAATCTTTATCAGTTGAACTTGGATTCATCTTACGCCCAATCTTTAGTTTCTATGCATGTGAATGATAAAATTAGTAAGAAACGAAAACGAGCAATCGACAACTCCTCCATTTTATGGCATAAACGTTTAGGCCATATATCTAAGGATAGAATGGAGAAGTTAATTAAAAATGATATACTCGATGTGCTCGATTTATCTGATTTCACTACTTGTGTAGATTGCGTTAAGAAAACTCACAAAAGCTAATAAGAAAGGGCCTATCAGGAGCACGAGTTTACTCAAAATAGTCCACACTGATATTTGTAGACCGTTTCCAACTCCTGCTATTGGTGGTCAAAAGTATTTTATTACCTTCACTGATGATTATTCTCATTTTGGTTATATATTTCTCATTCATGAGAAATCTGAGGCCTTGGATATGTTTAAAATCTATAAAGCCGAAGTTGAGTTACAACTCAATTCGAAGATTAAAATTGTGAGATCTGATAGAGGCGGAGAGTACTATGGTAGATACTCTGAAACAGGTCGCAATCCAGGACCATTCGCCCTGTATCTACAAGAGCATGGCATTGTCGCTCAATACATCATGCCGGGAACACCTGAACAGAACAGTGTAGCTGAACGACGAAATCGTACTTTTATGGATATGGTGAGAAGCATGTTATGCAACTCTAAGTTGCCTATGTTCTTGTGGGGAGAAGCCTTGAAAACAGCGGTACATATCCTGAATCGAGTTCCTAGTATGGCGGTTCCCAAAACTCCTTACGAGCTATGGGTAGGAAGAAAACCGACTTTAAGATATTTACACATTTGGGGCTGTTTGGCTGAAGCAAAGGTGTACAACCCACAATTAGGAAAATTGGATCCTAAAACTATAAGTTGTCATTCCATTGGTTACCCTGATAGGTCAAAAGGCTATCGATTTTATTGCCCCACTTATAGTACCCGGATTGTTGAGACTAGATATACCAAATTCTTTAAGGATCATGAGAACAGTGGGAGTGTTGGGCCTAGGACAATCACTTTGAGGAAAATCGGGTTATAATTTCTATCCCTTTTATCCAAGAAAAAGTGGCACCAACACCAGTTATTCAAGCAAATATTGATGCACCTATGACTATGCCTAACGAAACACCCCACATTGAGGAGGTTCTTGCTCCCATGGCAACTGCCAATGATCAACCATTGCATAGATTAGAGAGAGCAAAGAAGCCAACCATTTCTGATGACTATATAGTTTACCTCAATGAGAGTGAGTTTGATTTTGGAAAGGAATCAAATCCTGTTTCCTTTAGCCAAGCCATAAAGAGCGACAAATCCACTCAATGGCTCGAAGCTATGAAAGATGAGTTGGAATCAATGAAACATAATTCGGTGTGGGATCTTTGTGAGTTACCTGAAGGAGTTAAGCCTGTAGGCTGTAAATGGGTCTATAAAACTAAACAAGACTTCAAAGGTAATGTAGAGAGATATAAGGCCAGATTAGTCGCTAAAGGTTTCACTCAAAAAGAGGGAATAGACTATCAAGAGACATTTTCCCCTGTCTCTAGAAAGGAATCCTTTCGGATAGTCATGACATTAGTAGCTCATTTTGACTTAGAATTGCATCAAATTGATGTTAAAACTGCTTTTCTGAATGACGATTTGCATGAAGATATCTTTATGACACAACCTGAAGGTTTTCAGGTTGAGGGGGAGAGTCATTCAGTTTGTATACTAAAAAGGTCTATATATGGTTTAAAGCAGACATCTCGACAATGGTACTTAAAATTTCACGAAGTCATCTCAAATTTTGGTTTTAAAGAAAGCACTGTGGATCAATGCATATATCTTAAAATCAGTGAGAGTAAGTTTATCATCCTTGTTTTATATGTTGATGACATCTTGCTTGCGAGTAGCAACTTTGGTATATTATATGAGACAAAGAACTTTTTATCAAAGAGTTTTGATATAAAAGATTTTGGTGAAGCTTTCTATGTGATAGGAATTGAGATTCATTGAGATAGAGCCCGTGGCATATTGGGATTGTCTCAAAGAGCTTATATTGATAAAGTTCTTAAAAAGTTTAACATGCATAATTGTTCCGCTATTGTTGCCCCTGTCATTAAGGGTGATAAATTTAGTCTACTTCAGAGTCCCAGGATCGATCTCGAGAGCAAACAGATGGAGACAATTCCCTATGCATCGGCAGTTGGGAGTCTCATGTATGCACAAGTCTGTACTCGTCCAGACATAGCGTGTATAGTAGGCATGCTTGGTAGGTACCAACGTAATCCTGATTTGGATCATTGGAAAGCAGCTAAGAAGGTTTTTCGCTATTTACAAGGGACTAAAGGACGCATGCTCACATACAAAAGGTCGAATAACCTTGAAGTTATTGGTTATTCAGATGCTGACTATGCTGGGTGTCAAGACACTCGTAGGTCCACATCGGGTTATATTTTTATGCTTGCAGGTGGACCTATATCTTGGAAGAGTGTTAAACAAACGCTGACTACTTCGTCTACTATGGAAATATAATTTGTTGCATGTTTTGAGGCAACCTGTGAGACGATATGGTTGAGAAATTTTATCTCAGGGCTTCGAGTTGTTGATAGTATTTCAAGGCCACTGAGAATCTTATGTGATAATTCCGCTGCGATTACTATCTCCAATAACAACAAGATTAGTGGGGGTTCCAAATATATTGATATAAAATATCTTGTTGTAAGGGAGAAAGTTCAGAATCAAATTATAACTGTTGAAAAAATAAGTACGACATTCATGTTGGCTGACCCTCTCACTAAAGGCTTACCTCCCAAGCTCTTTTCGGAGCATATTGCGCGCATGGGATTAACGGATAATTTTGATAGCCTTTGAGAGTGGATATCTGAGAGTGAATACATTTGTTTAATTGATTCATAAATAAAGATTATTTATTTGCTTTTCCATTTTTGTGCAGATAAAATTTGGAACATATGGTGCCAGTAGATGGCAATAAAGTTGGACTAATATTAGATTGAGTTTACATGTAATCACCATTCAGTTTGTAAACTTGCAATCTATGTGAAATCATACTAGTTGGAATCCATGTCGGTGATGACTTCCAGTACGGTAACTATTGAACGGTCATGTATCGATGACATGATATATTGACTACATTGATTCTGTGTTGAAATTCTCACTGGACCGGACTGATTATAAAGACTTTGATTGAGATTGATTGTACCTTACCATTCAAAGAAATTACCTAACATTTGGTAATCGGAGGTTATTGACATAGTTTGGTCAAGTGGGAGACTGTTAGAAGTTTCTATTTTGGTGGCCATCACTATGGTCAAACCTTTGACCGTTGAATGGTGTAAGATTAGTCTTGAGATGTACAGTTGCTATTCCGGTGAGTTTGAAGAGAATACGCAACTAATTGTTGAGTCTTTCAGTTAAGGTATGATTGTGATTTCTAATCACACTATAATTAGAAATTAAAGTCCTTAATGGGAAATGACTCTTTGGTTATAAATATAAGGAGTGCCTGGTCCCAATGATTGCTCGACACAATTCAATCCTCCATATTGGCGAAAGCATCCCCACTGTGCGAGGAGATATTGAACGCGAGAAGATCGTTGAAGATCGGCGACCAACCATTGATGGCTCACACTCAAGGTGCGCACATTTATGGATTATAAGTTTTATTGTTTTTTATTGATCATGCACCTAGATCCTACGGCTTAATTTCGATGGATCCATAATTAGATTCCATCATGGATCGATGGATTCATATTAAGATTCCATCATTTCTTACTTATAATTAAGCCTGTCAAATGTGTAATCCTCCCTCAATTTCTTGGTGAATAGAAGGAATGAAAATAAGTGGAAAAATGAGAAAAGTTCAACATGCCAAGATACCTAGAACAGTAAAAGAGAGAGTATGCCATCAACTGTGGTTACGAAAAAGCAGAACTGAGCCTGTGGGAGAACACGTACTAGCGAACCTGGTAGCCCTCCAAAAGGCTATATATAGATTTAATTTACAATGGGTGGACTGTCCATGCTCAGCAGACATCTTGAAGCACACTCTTTGCTCGTGGACTTTGAAATGCGCGGAAGTCTGTGTGCGTTGCGTGGATGTGCATTTCACTTTCCAGCCTAGTATGACTGAACATCATCATCATCATCAACAACATCATAGCCTTATCCCATCTATTTCTAGTCAGTTTTGCGAGTCCCATTCCTCCACTTGTTACTGAGAGTCGCTTGAGGTGGTTTGGTCGGCCTAGCATGACCGGACACCCATCATAAAAGAGCTCTATAGTGTCTTTTTGCCTGCTACAGCAGTTTCAGCAAAACTGTGCGGCTCTTGAACGAGGAAAGCCAAGGCACTATGGCTTGTCGAGCACAATCGCAATTCTTGTAGAAAATTTTAATATGTCACTTTAATGCGGTTAGATATCTGATAGTGGTTGGTGTACATTTGAGTGTACAACATCTTGCTTTATATATATGTAACACAACCTTGGCTTTGGGGCTGCATCTAGACCAGTTGGGCACCATGTGACACCCATAACAAGGATCGGGTGCCACAGCCACTTCGACAAGATTAATCAGGTGCCATATAAAAAAATTCAGCCTGATATGGTTCATATCCGCCGTCAAATATGTGGCCAAAGGTGCACAAAGTCAGTGCACAGAAAAATGCATTTTTCTATAAATCATATGCTACATGGCTGATCAGCCAAAAATGAATCTTCTTTTGGGTTGATCATGCCACATGGCATGTGATCTAGCATCCGGATGATATATCGTGCACTCTATGTATACATATATGCAATCTATATATGTAGTGGAATTAACACCTGACACGAGTCAATGTCAACCATGAAAATCTAAAAGGTCACCAAGTTTGAGTCACTTGTAACTCGAGTCAACGGATCATTGCCCATATATATATATATGCAATCCCACACCCAAGCCTTTCCACAAAGCCCACTTTAGATTTAAGTCTCATTCAGGAGTTTTCTGATTTTTCCCAGAAAAGCTTAGATTCTTAGACACTCAAATTCTTAGCAAACTCAGATTCCTGGCTTTTCCCATATGCGTTCTTAAGTTACTCAGATTCTTGATTTCTCTTATAAAAGATGAAAATCCTTTGTTTTTAAGTTTCTCTTAGAAAATCCTCAGAATCGATTCAATCAGTGCTTATGCTATGACCGTAGAAACGTGATCGAATCATCGGTTAATGAGCCGTACTCGGATTTCTCTCAAAATTTACGGGCAACCAATCAAGATGGTGTTGAACATATTTGACAGTCTTTTTCCGAATCTGATTTAATGGCCATTACTGTTAAAATAGATCACTAATACCTGGCAGTATTCCCTGCGGTTTTATACCGTCGGCAATAAGTTTTCTTTCCTTGCAGTTGTAACCGTTGAAAAAAGGCCAATCTTTCTAGCCACCAAAGTTAGACAATTTTCATGGCGGCAGTTTAAAATCGTCAGGAAATTGTTTTATTTTTAGATTCGCTGGCAGTTTTAAATTGCCAGGAAAATTTTATCCTTATAATAATTCCTGGCAGTCTTATCCCACCAATAAAAAGTGTTTTTTTTTTTTTAAAGGAGAAAATTTTCCCCATATATGGCCATTTTAAACCTGTAGCTTTTTTATTTAGCATATAGAAAAGAATTCTAGGTGGCACAACTCATAGAGAGAGCCAAAGAGAACACAGTACGAACCTACATGACCTCAATAGTTGTAGCTATCCTGGTTTCAGCTAATTAAAAGGAGCACATAAATTAAGCTAAAAAACAAGGAAATAGTTTGGAGTCCTTACTCATTAACACATGCATTCTAATGTGTCAAGCTGTGTCAGTAGATGGGCTTTGGAAGTTTCAGCTTTGTCTTTACCAAATCCAATAGTTCAATCAAATTGGATTTATTAACAAGTTCCAAAAGAATCGAATACTAAATTAGACTAATAAGGTTCTATCTATAGGCCCATTTAAGGCCCAGCCTAAAATGAGCCCAAATCATATATGCGTAATGTGCCGCAGTTTTAACAAATCGGCATATCGATCATCTTCTTCTTCACTGTGTTGCTGTCCCGAGTATTTGGAATTTGTTCAAATTACACCTAGGCCTGGTGGGTTGCTTGCTTAGGTCCTGTAAGGAGGTGCTAGTAGAACTATAATCTGGTCATGGATTGT
This sequence comes from Chloranthus sessilifolius, assembly GCA_021018995.1. Lineage (NCBI taxonomy): Eukaryota > Viridiplantae > Streptophyta > Magnoliopsida > Chloranthales > Chloranthaceae > Chloranthus > Chloranthus sessilifolius. The sequence continues at coordinate 770,868 of CM037586.1, read as the reverse complement.
GGCATGATGTCATGGCAGGCCTGCCCTCCTCAAGATGTTCATGAACCATATAATTGTTTGACCCATCAAAGTTGTTCCACCTGGATGTAGAACACGTACTCCTATATGAGAAGTCAAGATGCCCTCCAACTTGCCCAACCGTACTTACCTTTTCACTGCTCCTATTATCATAACTTCTTGGAGGACCCTCTCTCTCATGACCATGTCCAACTCTTCCACTTCTCATTATTGGCGGCCTAATTCCAAACACTTATCCTTAGATAAGAGAAGGTAAACATAAAGAAAAAGAAACAGAAAACTATGGAGATCCCATGGTTTCGAATATCCATTCAAGAGAGGATAAAAGAAAATGTGATTCCATGAATCCTAATGCTCCTAACAATTTATCGGGTGCAACACAATAAGGCACTATTAAACATTTTGAAAATTGATGGTTTGATTAGGCTAAAAATTGAAAGAATTGGGCATATATTAATGGCTCAAAAGTGTTTTACACACTAAGAAAACTATTTGCCTTGTTTTGTAGTTCGTAAAAAATAATAAGTTAAATTACTATCTTCTATGACTAATGAATTATATAGGCCATTTTCAAAAATTGAAAGTGAGCTGAAGGCAGTTGGTTTTATCTCGCTGTAGCAATCAACTTTATGCAAACATATAAAAGCTAAAGAACATGGAGTTGTGTCCATCAACGACAACCAAGGATTCAAATTTCAGCCAAAATGACCGAAATTTCGGCCAATATTATCGGTTTCGGTCCCCACCAAAACGATAATTTAGGACCAAAATTTCGGTCATAGAATATATGGAATTGAAATTTTTGTCCAAATTTTCGGTTTCGGTCCCCTCCGAAACATAAACGAAACCCGAAATTTTGATCCTTGACAACAACAACCCACCTGCAAGTGTTGGTGGTCGGAGATCACAAATTTGCAACATTGTCTGCTTAGCTGCCAAAGAAAGAAAAGATTTTATAATATGAACTACAACATATAGGATCAATCATTGACAAAACTAAAGAACATCAATATTTGCCTATAACTGATGATCATAATCACATTTTCTTGTCCCAAATATAACAGCTGTGGGAGAGAAAAACTAGTGGATAACAGTTTGGCCAATAAATTATAGAGGTGGAGAGGTGGAGGGGCCTTTATTTACTGTGTGGGTGCTTATTTAGCGACCATGAAGGGGCTTTTATTTGTTGCTTCTTCGATGCTGCCAATAGTGATGATGGTGACAGAGTTACTTTGAGAGCTATTTACCAAGGTTTAGTGGATTCTATTGAAAATAATTTAATGAAGCTATAGGTGGAGTTAGAATCCACAAGGCTCACTAATTACATTTAACAAGGGAGGGTTCAGTCCTTGGAGATGTTTGCGACTTGCTAATGAAATCAGGGGCCCCACTGGCAAATTTAGATGTATTTTCATTCTCTTTTGTTCATAGAAATACAAACAAACCTGCTACTTTCCTTTCTAGTTTAGGCTTAGTGCCTATTCCAGCCTCATTCCTCAACATTGCAGAATAAGTAAACTACCTCTGATAAATCGAGAAGGTGTGGAAGGGAACCTAGAAAAGAATCCCAAGGTTTCACAAAGCAGAGGTTATTTAACCAAGGAGGCAATGGTTAGTTTGGTTTTCACTTGTCCTCAGGATACCAAACCTATGACCTTAGAGAAATTCAAAGTATCAGACGCAAACCCAAGTGTAAATTTTAGCAAAATATCAAATAAACACATCACCCACCTACTGATCTACATATAGCACAATTTAAATAATTGATCCCATCTCCATCTCACACAACCTCTAAAACCCCATCTTCACCTCCGCGAGTAACTCAATTGCAATTGGTGCCTCAAACATCATTTCCACCACCATTACCATCTCGTGAGGCAGATCAAACCCAGCGGACCGCGACTCAAACTACATCTCCACCCCAATCCCCCATCCCATAAGATAGCTCAAAACCAACCTAGATTAACTCAACTTTTGTCAGAAGACCCTCAACATCAGGAAGAAGCCTCCCATCGGCCAGCTTTGTAGTCCAAAACCCATTACTAAGTGGATCAAAAACCTGGGACCAAACACCACCAACCAAACCAACATCGCTGCCAGTTAGTTTAGGTAGCCAACCTACACTAGTAGAAGAGTTTGATCCCCTAGTTGCACCCGCACCTTCAACTGCCACTCCAGAGACACTTTTTTTTTTATAACCTAAGTATCCGGGCCTCTTAGAGCACCCACCTAATCCCAGGGGCATATGCGCACCCCAAATTCAGTGCATGCCGGGTCAGCACAAGGTATAGATCCCTAGGGCACTATGTGAAAAAGCCAAAAAAATTAGTTTTTGACAATGAAAAATCACTACCCTAAACAGTTGTAAAAAAAGTAGTAATTTTTTTTTATCACTACATACAGTAGTAGTTTATGAACTTCAACAACAACTGCTCTTAACAGTCATAGAAAAAATACCACTATTTTTTACAGTGATTTTTTTATGCAAATTTTAAAAAAATAATAAAAAAATTTCATCGACGATTTTTTATGCAATTTTTTTTAAATTAATATTTTTTTATGCTTTTTTTTAATACAATTTTTTAATGCCTTTTTTAATGCTATTTTTTAACTACTTTTTTTAATGCTTTAAAAAAAATTATATGAAGAAAAAAACTATTAATCTTATATTTCAACACATCCATTCAACTCATATGCAAATCATTCAATGCCATTAATAAAAAAAGTAAGTGTCCAATTCTTTTATTCAAACAAAAGATTGCATCTCAACCTATGATCCAACCTTTCAAATCAGCCAAACATTTTAAACTCTACATGTCCAATCCTTTTATTCAAACAAAAAGAAGAAGAAAAACAATCTAAAGACCCCATGTCCCATTTTCAAAATAAAAGAAAAAAATAAATAAATTTGTTTCGCCTCTCCTGCCAAGTGTCTCTGACCCCTAGTGATCCATTTGAGGTGAACTTGAAATCGGAAAACTTCACCTGAAATCAAAAGGAGAACATCATTATTAAAGTCTAGGCTATGGTGCATTAACTCATGCAATTCATTTTCCTAAAATCTGAAAAATATAAATGACAAATTGAGCTAGTAAGAACCTAACCTACTGCTAGATATGAACTCCAATATCTCCAAGCACCACGTTGCCTGGTGCATATGATGCATTTGACTTTTGCAACAATTCCTGTATGCAAAGGAAAATAAAAAAATAAAAATTATATATATATATATATATATATATATATATATATATATATGTTGGTAGTAATGTCGAAAATCATAATAAAATCATTACATGCCCCATAAAGAGTGAATGGCTTGGCGTAAGGATTCATACTCTAAGCACTAGATAACATATATCTACAAAGATGTAATATATATATTTTAGGGAAATTTACTAGAAAAATGCTATATTTCGGACAAAAGACCAAAATCACACCATTTTTTGCAAAATTCTGAAAACAAACTTAATGTTACAACAGCAGAATATTCAGGGGACCTCACCTGGTTTTATCCCACCTAATTTCGACACAACTTTGATCGATGACATCATCACTGTTACAACAGCAGAAGCAATGACTAATGCAAGGAGACTCACAATGGAGGAAGGCCAGCTTGTTGGAATCTCTCCTCGGGCACTGTTTTGGCGGCATGTCGAAAGGCAGGTTCTATTTTTCTCTTCCCCGTCTAAACATTTCCTCTGTAAATCCGTAACCCTACATTTCTAACTTGCTGAATGTTCATTAGTTGCAAAGAGAGATGAAAACAAAGGAAAGATGATTGTGACTATTTTATCAAGTGGTGGAGAATGGTACCTGAGCACAAAGCTGTCCTCTGAGGTGAGAGATTTAAGAGCCCACTTGGTTTGGAGTGATTCAATAGTATATAAGACTGCATTAGACAATAAAACTGGCTTCCTTTGATCCATCAGGAAGCCAATTGTTGGCATACTTTTTGTTAAGAAGCCTGATTTGTGATATCAAATGTAATGTAACAAAAAACTTATTTGTATCTTCAAGCGTGATTGTAGTATGTATAGTGAAAGTACCATGGTGTTGGTGCTAGCATAACGGCACCCATCTAGACTTAGTAGCGGCACCTGAAGTTGCACAGTTGAAGTTTTACACTGCTTAGATGATCATATGCAGGGTCTAAAAATTCGGGCGTTATTGATACATATTGGTAATATGCATTGGTTTTATCAGTTTTTGTCAGTTTTCTCTTCCTACTCAGTCGGTTTTTGATTCTCAGCACTCAAAACTGAAACTGAACCGATCCAAAATCGGTTTCGGTTTTTTTTTCCATCCCTAATCACAGACGTATCTCATCTATTTGGGTCAGAGTAAAACTGACATGGCAATTGATAACCGTGCACCATAAGTGGTGACAAGAGGAACTTGTGCGTTACATATTATAATGCAAGTTACTTGCATAAAATAGAAGCATAAACCCTTTAATTAACCATTTGAATACCTAACTGACTCACCTTAATGCCATTTTAAAATAGTTGGATAGAAGGAATTATGATGTGCAGTATTTTATACATAGCCCCTGTGACTATATCCGATGGCTACGAATGAATTTAGGCTCATCTTAGTCCCCAAATATTAACACTATTCAATAAGCATAAGCTTTAAATGTGGTTTCTACATCAAAATCACTTCTATCACAAGGAAAAAATAGGCTGAACCTGATATATGGTTCTATTCGACCTAAATGTGGCCAAACTTAATGATATGATATTCATCTTGCAAATTCACAAGTAATTGAGACAAAAACCTTGATTATTAATAGTATAGCAGGAAAACCATATCATTGGCCATGAAGGGAAATATAAAATATTATATACCAAAGGAATAAAGGGCAGATGAGCACCCATAAACAGATTAGAGGCATGATTGTACCTAAATGAGGTGGAGGTTTGATGGTTACGGAAGAGTGTTGATCGACACTACTGTCCCTGATTTCGCTGCCAGCAATTTGGGTCTGCTATCACCGATTTTGCCGCCGTTTTGGAATGAGAGAGAGAGAGTGAGAGACATGCTGCCGATTTGCAGAACGAAGTGACGATTTTCATTTACTTCACAGTTCTAGGTGCTGCTGACTCTGTTTTTGTAATATTAAAGTTTCAAAAGTAGTACGACTGTACGACATATCTGAATTTAATGTGTAAAAAGGCAGGGCTGGAACTAAGTTTACTTGAGACTCTTTGAACTATTCTGGCAGTTTCTTTCGACATGGCCTCTTTCTCCACAGCGATAACACTTTTTCTTCCAATCTCCAGCTTTGCAATCGCGAGCCCAGTGGCCATCAATGCCACAAATAAAGCAGCGACCAGATCCAGGGGGAGGACCTTTGCCCTGATACTCTCGAGAACCTCCACCTCCACCTCCTCCTCCTGATCCACGTGGTCCCTAAATCCAGAGTCATTCATATTGTTATTGTGTTCATGCTCATCAAAAATAAAAAACAAATATTACCTGGACCAAGATTGTTTGGCTAATTTTAATCAAATTTAGCTAAAACTATCTAAATGTAAAGCTTAATATTAAAAGATTCGATAAACACCTGGGCCAAGATTGTTTGGCTAGACAGCCTGTTGGCATCTTTCCCAGATTCAGTCATCGGACCTCCCAATAAGAGCAGTTCAATGGTTTCTAACACGCTGAGCAGATTTACACTCTACTGGCATGGTGTTTGTTTTGGATTGCAACAAAAATTTGACCAGTCAACTTGAGATTAACATCTATACATTTTAGAGCGTATCCTTTGATGACATCAAGCAATAGCTCCATTTAATATCAAAAAGTACAAATAAAGTTACAATCCATTAAATGGATATTTTACCTTCTGTTGTGTAAAACGGTAGGCGTTGCCTTTGCGAAGCTTCAAAATTGATATTAAAGGGCCAAACCCTATAGTCTCCATCAATAACATCTGAACTATACAAACAGATAGTCAGTATGAGAATAGCGCAGAGTGACTTAACGGGACTCACTATCCACAAACTTGATTGGATGCATTGTTGCGAAGGAGATTGTTTAATAATTCAAGACCATCCTGCTTAGTAAAACAAGTATCAGTGAGTGCTTTAAATGGGCTCTAAGATTCCAAACATAATTACTCTGTTGATACAAAATTAAATCTGAAAATTAATGACCAAAATGATCTAGAATGCTGTTAATATCATAGAAATGGTAAGGCTACATTTTCGAAGACTGTAGAATGAATGTAATACCATAACTGATGGCGGCCTGGTTACAGGCCAATGGCCAACGCAGAACCAACTGAAAAGGAACTATATTATCCTGAGTGTCAATCATGATGTTAACCACAGCACAGATGATGGAGATGTTAACAAAGGTGTCACTAGTGAAGTAGATAATTAAGATCAGATGGTTGGGATTGGGCTGCAACCCAATGTTGCAACCTCTAGGTTGCAGGTTCAATCCAGCTTACCTATCAAAAAATAAAAAAGATCAGATGGTTAACCTGGGCTACAATGGTGGAGATGCTAAAGGGATCTGTGTCATGAGAAAGACCATGTCTTTGCTTTCCCCTCTCCTTTTCCACAATGCCCTTAAACCCTACTAAAAACCCAGTTAAAACAAAAGCCTAAACCCTGCACCCAAACATTGAAACACCCCCTAAATCTCAAATGTATTTTTTGGTCCCGCCTCACAAAATACGTACCATGAAAAATAAATAAATAATTGGGGTTATCCTATAGTACGTACCATGAAAAATATAAGAAGTTCAAGAAGAAAGGAGAGATTGGATATAATGCAGAAGAATCAAGATCCTTTCCTTTATATATAAAAAACCATACACTGGACTTATTGAGACAGAGAAAGAGATCTCCCAAGTGTGCAGTTCTCTTCTCATCCCAAGTTAGTAGTAGTCCCCCTTAGCATTAGCCAGACAGGCTTCCCTAGTAAAATATCGTCATATTTCTTCCCAGATTTTAGAGCATAACCTGAGATGGAGGGAGTGAAAATGAACAATTTTTTCCTGGCAACTGTTTTGCCGTAAGCTGATCTGAGGAGCGAGGAATGACCTAAGCAGAGATTTGCTCACCTTAATGATATAATATTTACAAGACTAGTTATGCGTGATAACATAACATGTATTTTATCACGTGAGGTCCCTAGGAGGGATTCAAAACTGCATCGAGATTTGGGTAGTTATACATGCAGGAGAAGACAACTACTTAACTTGGGAACAAGTTTATTGCCAGAAAACGGATTAGACGACCAGCCCCACTGGAAAGAGGGTACTTCTTAGGAGCGAGACGCCACCCTCCAAGTAGAAGAGTTGCATTATCAATAATTCTTATCAACAGGGGAAAAAAAAGGACACCCTTAACATGGGGGTACCAATTGGATGATAAAGCTGCACAACATTTACATCTTTACACTCAGTTCTATTAAATTTTAAGCCAATGAATATAATAAATTTGGCGCCTTTCCATGGATCATTTGGTACTTGTTATTTTAAAATTCACATAACCAATCCCTGTCTCAGACATTAGAAGGTTTTCTCAAATGTTCCTAAAACGGAAAAACCGAATCAAAATACTAAAATGATGTATCGATTTGATTAAATCTTACAGTTGTCCCATAGTTCTACTAAGCTGACAAAAAGACAATGCTATCCCCAGCATAATGAAGATGAGATACAACTCACAAAAACTATTCTCAAAATACTATGAAATGTGAGCAGCCGAAACAAGAAACAGGAAGAAAATAATAACATAGAGGTGTGCATCAAAAATATAATAAATAAATTAATAGTCTAAAATAAAACATAAAAAAACTAACCTCATAGAGTGCTGTGATTGGCTCCCTGGGCAGAAAGATGCCCCAAAGTACTACTCCATCAGGAAACTGGATCCGAATAATAGTGGCTTTATACCTCCTTCTGGCAGCCTTTGCCTGCTTCTCCTTCAAGGACTTAGGAATCAAAAGCTGATTGTTGGATCTGAGTCAGTTTCAATAGGATGCACAAAATTATCACATACTACATACAAAAGATTTTATGATTCTCCAATATTAAAATAAATAATTGTTGCCCTGATCAAAACTTGTTGGATCTGAGTCAGTTTCAATAGGCTTGAGAAAAAGTCCATAACTTAGATCTAGCATGTTCAGTTGACTCAGTTGAGTCAAGCTAGAAACCCAAAAACCAGACAATCATTGAACATTGCAAATTGTAGAGGATTGAGTGGATTGCCTAACACACCTAGTGACAGGGACACCGACATCGTAGACATTGGATATGGACCGTTTCGTGTATACTGACGTCGGAAGAAGCGGAATGGAAATCATCAGAACTAGGCGAAAGACGAAATTCTGGAGAAAATTGGAGGAATCAGCCAGTTCGATCGATCGAATTGAAGTTTCGATCGATCGAATCGAATGGCATCGACAGAGTTATATAGTTCTGGAGTGAAATTTCGACCAATCGAATGGACCATTCAATCGATTGAAACTTCAATTCGATCGATCGAATGTCGACGACGATATTTTATATGTATAAAATTCGATCGATCGATTTGAAATTTCGATCGATCGAAATCGCGCCGGGCTGTTTAGTTAATTTTGAAGTCTAAATTCGAACTTTTGTTTTGAGGGTTTATTTGTCTTTTATTATTTGTTTTAGGGTTTTCTTTTGTTGAAAGGACTCCTATATAAGGTCCTTAAGGAACAATGTAATTAGTTGACGATTAATGAAAAGAGCTTTTGCTTGTGTGCTTGAGATGAGCCTCTACAAAGAGTGATTCTTCTTTCCGAGAAGGGTTTGGTGTGAAGCCAAGGGTGTGAAGCCCACAATTTATCCTTGTTTACGTTATCCTTTTAATCTCTCATCCTTGCTTTAATTCAAACAACTTAAATCAGCCATCTCCCACCCAAATACCCAACTCCCGAGATCCTAGCTTTTCCCTAATCCATTGAATTGATTCGATTCAACAACCGTAGATCCCAGCAGAGTTATTAAATCCTTCCGCACCAAATACTTAGAGAAGATCGGGGATCCCATCATTGAATTGTGAGCGCCCTAATCTGGACAAACCTAGAGTTCTATCTCTAGGATCGATCCGTGCTGCAACCTAACAGATCTAACGCCCGGATTGAACCCAACTTGAATTATACATGAGCCTCCAATGGAATACTGCGAACGCCAAGGTACTGGTTATATTTTGTGAGTTTTATTGTTTAATTTAATTCTATTTAATTTCGGCAAAATTAATCATTGCATTCACGTAGTTTAGGGTACCGTCCTGCGTCAGTTTTGGTATCAGAGCCCTAGGTTCTAGGTTAGGGCATACTGTGTGACATTACATTCACTGCACTTTAATTTTAATTGCATATTATTTCTGTTTTGGCCCAAGTGTGCACATCACGTGTTTGTCAAAAGTCCCCTTCATTGTCAATTTATTTTGCATTCCATATTAGAACCCGTCAATTAGTGAACCGTATCACCATGGACATGAGTGGGATTGCCGAAGCTCTTAACGGCATGAGGGCTAATCTAAAATCGATCAATGATCGAATGGCTGCCTTGGAGACAGCCCAAAAGACTCTCGAAACATCCAATGAGAGGTTATTAGACCGAGTCAATCGGTTAGACGAGGGTGATGAGTACTTCGAACCACCCCGTGAGCGTAATGGTTCACGTTTCGAACGAAATGGCTACCAACATAATCGGAACCGAAACCATAGGTTTGATCATCATGGAGATGACTACGACCCGGAAGGGAGACTCCTCAAAAATGTCCGAGTTGAGTTCTCGACTTTCGATGGACGACTAGACCCTCAGGTCTTCCTCAATTGGTTATCCGATATGGACCAGCACTTCGAGTGGTTTGGCATGAGCGATGAAAGATGTGTTAGACTTGCTAAAATGAAGCTCATAGGCGAAGCTCGACTCTTTTGGGTCAACGTTGAACGCATCAGAACGAATGCGGGTTGTACTCCCTGAACGAATTCGATGACCGCAGGAATTTGTATTGTTTTCTGACCACGAGGCCTTATGTTTCCTTGCTTCCCAGAAAAAGTTGAACCCGAGGCACGCAAAGCGGGTCGAGTACCTTCAAGGGTTCACATTTGTCTTGAAGCATAAGGCTGGTGCCAAGAACAAGGCTACTGATGCGCTTAATCGTCGAGTGGCGACTTTGCAGTCTATGAGCACCGAGGTCATCGGATTTGAGCAATTGAAACAAGATTATCCTGATTGCCCAGATTTTGGGGCAGAATACACTGCTTTCCTTGAAAATCCGAACAACATCAACTCCGAGTATACCCTGCTGGATGGGTATTTGTTCAAAGGAAATAGTTTGTGCATCCCTCGCACTTCATTGAGTGACTTCCTCATCTGGGAGTTACATGCCAGAGGGATTGCTAGACATTTTAGACGCGATAAAACTAGTACGCTCGTTGAGGATAGATTCTATTGGCCTAGCCTTGTGAGAGATGTCTCTAGGGTCGTAAAACAATGTCGTACATGCCAAGTTGCGAAGCGTATCAAACAGAATATCGGCTTGTACACCCCTTTACCTGTGCCGCACACCCCGTGGTAAGACATCTCTATGGATTTTGTGCTTGAACTTCCAAAGACCAAACGGAAGCACGATTCCATTTTATGGTAGTGGACCGCTTTTCCAAGATGGCCCACTTCATACCATGCTCTAAAATCATCGATGCGGCTCACATAGCCAAATTATTTTTGGGGGAGGTTGTGCGTCTACATGGGTTACCCCAAATGATTGTGTAGGATCGAGATGTGAAGTTTACCAGTTATTTATGGAAAACTTTATGGCACATGATGGGTACCATGCTCTGATTTTCTTCGGCCTATCATCCTCAAACAGCTGGCCAAACGGAGTCCACCAATAGGAGCTTAGGTAATCTTCTCCGTTGTCTTGTTGGTGATCACCCTAGGACTTGGGATTCTATTTTTCCTTTAGATGAGTTTGCATACAACAATTCAGTCAATAGGTCCCTAGGTATGAGTCCATTTGAGGTCGTCCTTGGTCATAGGCCTAGAACACCCATTGATCTTATGCCCATGTCTGTATCTCATCGAGTCTCCAAGTTAGCCGATTCATTTGCACTGCATATACATGAATTGCATGCCGAAATTAAAAAAATAATTAATGCAAGCAATGAACAATACAAAATATCTGCGGATGCGCATAGGCGCTTCAAGGAATTCCAGGTTGGAGACTACGTCAAGGTTCGGGTTAGGCCTGAGCGGTTCCCATTAAGAGCCGCAAAGAAACTTCAAGCCCGCGGTGCTGGGCCTTTTAGAATTATGACAAGGAGCGGACCTACTACATATGTTCTCGAGTTTCCACCGGATATAAGGGTCAGCTCTACATTTAATGTGGAGGACCTGGTTCCTTCTTTGGCTCCAGCCCCACCCCCTCACAACCCCTTCCAAGCAGCCCCGAGCCCAAATGCTAGCCCCACCCTGCAACCCCTACCCTTCCCTTCCCCACGCAAGCAACGCAGAGATAAGATCGAAGGAATCCTAGATGATTTGGCGATATCTACCCATGGGAGCAGAATTCAAAAGTACTTGGTCAAGTGGTTGGGAAAGCCGGACTCCGAGAACTCATGGTTAACTGAAGACGAAGTGCGACGTTTGGACCCCGACATGCTCGAGCGCTATCACGATGCCACTTCATCGGTGATGAAGCTTTTTCGGCCCGAAAGAATTGACGGGGACGCCAACATCGTAGACATTGGATATGGACCGTTTCGTGTACACCGACGTCGGAAGAAGCGGAATGGAAATCATCAGAACTAGGCAAAAGACGAAATTCTGGAGAAAATTGGAGGAATCAGCCAGTTCGATCGATCGAATGGCATCGACAGGGTTATATAGTTCTGGAGTGAAATTTTGACCGATCGAATGGACTATTCGATCAATCGAAAATTTCGTTGGATCGAAACTTCAATTCGATCGATCGAATGTCGACGACGATATTTTATATGTATAAAATTTGATCGATTGATTTGAAATTTCAGTCGATCGAATTCCAATTTCGATCGAAATTGCGCCGGGCTGTTTAGTTAATTTTGAAGTCTAAATTCGAACTTTTGTTTTGAGGGCTTATTTGTCTTTTATTATTTGTTTTAGGGTTTTCTTTTATTGAAAAGACTCCTATATAAGGTCCTTAAGGAACAATATAATTAGTTGACGATTAATTAAAAGAACTTTTGCTTGTGTGCTTGAGATGAGCCTCTACGAAGAGTGATTCTTCTTCCCGAGAAGGGTTTGGTGTGAAGCCAAGGGTGTAAAGCCCACAATTTATCCTTGTTTACGTTATCCTTTTAATCTCTCGTCCTTGCTTTAATTCAAACAACCTAAATCGGCCATCTCCCACCCAAATACCCGACTCCCGAGATCCTAGCTTTCTAATCCATTGAATCTATTTGATTCAACAACCGTAGATCCCAGCAGAGTTATTAAACCCTTCTGCACCAAATACTTAGAGAAGATCAGTGATCCCATCATTGAATTGTGAGCGCCCTAATCTGGACAAACCTAGAGTTCTATCTCTAGGATCGATCCGCGCTGCAACCTAACGGATCTAACGCCCGGACTAAACCCAACTCGAATTATACGTAAGCCTCCAATGGAATACTGCGAATGCCAAGGTATTGGTTATATTTTGTGAGTTTTATTGTTTAATTTAATTCCATTTAATTTCAGTAAAATTAATCATTGCATTCACGTAGTTTAGGGTACCGTCCTGCGTCACCTGGCTTCCAAGTTGGTCGACGAAGCTGTGACCAGCCAAGGGTTTCTCAAAGAGGCCCATTGTGAATTTGACTCTCGAAATCCTTCTCACAGCATCATTGATCTGGCTCATGGGAACTACTTTGTTCTTGACTATTTCGGTCAGACCATTAATAAACTTGGTATGGTTAAAAGGAAGCATGGACTGCAAGACACCAAAAAACACTATGGGAATGCAAAAAAATACATGATATAAAATGTGCTTTACAAGTGTCCTTCATTTTTCTGCCGTTTTCATATAAAAATTAGTTTAGTACAATTTTTAAGGTGGCAAATAGTTTCAGATTTCTTCATAAAACCAAGTTACCCGAGGAATCACCCAAGTTCTCAAAGAGTCACATTTACTTAATTTTTTAAAAAGTGAAACTAAGATTAACTCCAACCCTAAATAGGGTACTATTTTAAAAATAAGTACCCAGATATACTTTAAAATAAACACTGCATAGGGCATATACCCTCTTTTATAAAAAAATTTACCGCAAGGGAAGGCCTACATACCCTATAGTTTTTTTTCTTAAACGGTGCCGTATATGGTGTTTATTTTTAAAATGATATATCTGAGCACTTATTTTTAAAATGGTATCCTATTTGGTAAATTTCCAAATATGCACAATTAATGTGACAAGGCAGGTATATTAAAGAAACACTTACCATATCAATGCCAGCATTCATTCCAGCATCAATGGAGTATGAGTAATTCACACCTTCTGGAGTAGTAATTCTATCGATACCAACCCAATCCGAGATGACAAAACCCTGAAAACCCATCAATGAAAAAAAGTAGTATGTCACAGTTGCACTTGATTCAAGTGAAATTGGTGGAGCCCACATCACATAAACTCCTAAATTGAAATGCTAGTCAACTTACCCTGAAATGCAGTTTGTTCTTGAGAAAGTTGGTAACTAGATCATGGTTCGCATGCATTTTCACTCCATTCCAAATCAAATACGACACCATGACGGTTGAAACACCTTTGATGATGGAATTCAAGTAAGCAGGCATATATGTGGATACTGAGCAAACCATGGATACTTTAAAAAAAATTGTAAGTTTGCTTCTCTAAGCACATGCAAAAAAAGAACTTGTACAACCCACACTACTATAAAAATAATTCAAGTAATAATTAGACCATAAATGATGCTTAAAGAATCATCTGCAATCCTTAGATCAGGTGTAAATAAAGCATTAGAAGAATTAGGATATTTCTTTTATTTGAATTAAAAATTAGAGTTATACTAGGATTTCTAATTTTATGCATTGGTTAGTTTATTTAAAGGCTTGTAAACACTTTTATTATTAGTTTTTGGTTAATGAAAATTGCTTATGCAAATTGAGAGTTCTAAACTTTTGTGAGGGTATGATTCTCTCAAAACGGAGAGCGGTTCTTCGATTCTCGCTTGTGGTTTGGTGTGAGGCCAACTCTTCTTCCATCTCTATCTTCTTTAGATCTACGATTTGCGTAGGTAGCGTAATCCTAATTATTTTATTGATCTTATAAAAGCCCTAAATCAATATTTTATTCATCATTAATTTTATTAGCCTTTTATTTTCATTTGGTATCGAGAGAACCCGCTTGCGAGTTCGTTCGATGCCCTAAAACTATCGGAGATCTAGCTGTTCATAAGAACCCTAGTCTTCTAGATCCGCGATAGGGAACGTACACGAAAGTAACGCTATTTTGGGCCGAAATTAAATCACCTAATTGAATTTCTAGAATTTTTCATGGTAATTTGTTATGAGAAATTATTATTTTTAATTGATTAAATTAATTTTAATCCTAATCTCAGCCCTAGCATTGCATTTAGTAAGTTCCCGCATCAGTAAAGCTATAACACAAGCCTACAAATGGTTCATTGTTGAGGATACAAACTGAATACTAACTTTTTAGTATATGTTTTATATATTATTAGGGTGCATCTCTGTTTGGTGAAGTTCATCTCACATTGAATTTATGAAGGCTTGAAGACTTATGATCATGATTATGAAGTTAAGAGAGGGAGTGTGGAGCATACTTCCTAAAAAAATCGTTGTATGGCAATGAGTTCCTAATTTTTTAGATTCCCTTATCGTCCAACATTAGAAATCTGAAGGACATATAGCAGCTTTTTTGTTAATATACTGTCTGAAAATTTTAGCTGTAGCTAAAGAATCATCACTTTTCATGCTTAATCAATTGTGAAGAACTTCAGAACCAATGAAGGGTGAATCTGTTGCCATTGTTTCTTTAGATTTCTTCCTATTAATGAAAGCCAATCTAATCTGCTCACAATATTAAATCTTTGTTTTTCAATATTTTTGGCTGAGACATGTTAGTTTGTTGTGAAAAAAATAAGCCTTTATAAACTCAAAGCATGCCTTCTCGCCAAATCCTTTTGTCCCAATGCCTAAAACATTCCCTGTTTCATTGTTTCTAATCTATTTGCTTCAAAAAAAGTAAGAAATTATAACATATAACCTATAACTGATTTAGATCGAAATAAACTTGAACTAACAAAAATTATATCATTTGACAGATATTTTTAATGTAGCAGAACATTATACATCTATAGAGAAATGGGAAAAATAAGAAAAGGGGAAATGTATATTTGTATTTAACAGAAATTTTTGCATTTATAAAATAAAAAATAATAATAATAAAAAGAAAAAAAAAAGAGGCGTTGGATGGATGAAGAATTAAAAGCTCTTCCATAAAATAAAAAATAAAAAAAACCGGGGAAAAGGAACAGATATGGATGTGTTCTTTTAATCAATTTTTCCTTCAAATTGACCACATCAATATCTGTGAATTAATCCCCAATCCATGAAATGATTTATAATCACGAATAAAATTTATCTGGGTTTTTAACCCAGCTGTAAAAATTATATGCTAAAATCTTTCAATCTCCTACAAAAACTAGCAGATACAAGGACTATTACCTGAACATATCTGTTGGAAAATATCAGTTGGCTGGAAGTCTTTATCCACTGTTCTTCCTTTGGCTGAGTATAATGGCAAGAGGGAAATCTGAGCTCAGATTCTGAGAGTTTCCGACCCAATTCCTCCGACGAGCACCTGTGGCTATATCTCTCAGATTCATGCAGAAAGCTCCAGTCCCTATGCACTCTCTCGAACGGCAGATTCGCGCAGAAAACATCAGAATCGATCTAAAATCTGAGTTGATACTCAGATTCTGCACAGAAAGGAGCTCTCGAACGAGCCCTTAGGAAGTGTTGCCGAGAGATTATCATACCATCGACCAGCATGATTCTTTTGTGAGTATACCATTAAATAGAGGGATCCCCAAGTAGGTTGATGGTTGTAAACCTTTACAGAATCCAAGGTTGTTTTCCACAAGAGAGATGTTATGATGGGTTGCTTTTTTTGGTAGAAAAATCCTGCCCTTCTGAGTAGTTTATACCTTGACCAGATGCATCAGTGTACCCAGATAAGCAAAATGACTTTTTTGTTAAAGTCATCAGGTCATCTGCAAAAAAATAGATGGGAGGGGCTGATCACATTGTGAGAAGAACAATATCTTTCAATTAAATTGGATTCACATGTATAGTGATGATAATCCCTCACTTAAAACTTCTTCCACTTTGTTGAACAGTGTTATAGAGGGGCGGTCTCCTTGACAAAGACCTCTTGTACCAATCACAGAACCCTTTATGGGAATTGAGAACAAACAATTTGAGATACAACCCTTTATAAGTTTTGTAAACAATGGACTAAAACCAAACTCGATCAAAACTTGTTATAAGAAATCCCATTCAATTCGGTCGTACGCATTAGAGATATCAATTTTCAATGCAACATTTTCACCACACTTCTTTCCATGTCTTGAATTAACTCATGTGCTGTAATCACATTGTCATAAATATCTCTCCCCTTTACAAAAGATCCTTCCTCTTTGGAAATGATCGCAGGTAAAACCATACTTGAACAACTTGTAAGAATTTTGTCAAAAAAATTGTAAATACTTATTGGTCTAAATTCTGCAATAGTAGAATGCTTAGCTGATTTTGGGATCCCTGTTAGGCTGTAATAAAGTTTGAGTTGACTGCTATGAGAATTATCATTTCTTGAAATGTCACGACCCGAAATATAATCCTTAAATCGATGACATAGAATTTTGTATCATGACTCGAACGCATGCTAATACGATAAGCGGACAGGCAGACAGAACATATCCACCTAAACATTTATGGTGGGTCTTGTAAAATTAAGGGAAAGAAAATTTTCTAATTAACTTGTGAACTTGCAACTAACAGATTTGCTCAACTAATAATCCATTAGTTAATTCTCATTTCTGAGTTAATCTACGTAATTGGCAGTAATATTTCATTATGGACACATTGAACAATTTAGATTGTAAGTGAGATTATTCCACAAGGCGTTCAGTGCAGGTCCTTGCATAAAATGCTTCCACCATTCCCATGCACGAAAGAAAAATAACAATAAATAATGAAGACCATAAAATGTCTGTCTAAAATCACTGGTATCATTCCAGGGAGAAACGACTCCTGGTGATACAAAATAAAGAGTGAACGAGGAACTAACTAAGCAAAATGAATCTCAATGTCAAAAAGGAACTGTCCAACGAGCCTCATGCTCCTAGTATTCTGAGGGTCTACACCCTCCTCAGGGATCACACCCTCCTCAGGGATCACACCCCATCATCACCGTAGTCTCCATCAGGCTACACCACCCTCCTGCGTCACCATGTCGCCCTCATAAGCATCTGAGAAACAAAGCCTCCCAGTGGATAGCACGACTGATCCACCCCACTCTACTCGGGGTGTACAGTGTGTGCACTGTTAGTGATGGCACATAAATAATAACAAATAAAGGAAGCAATCACATAATCAAAATATAGAAAGAAAGTAATAACAATCATGATCGGAGATATAATTGTAGGTTTGATATGATTTATCAGGTATAATACCAGGGCAGGACAATATCATGGATGCAATGCACATATCATTATTCTACTTCTAATGAACCTATCAGAATTCTATCTCTATTAGTCATACGTGTCTTACAAGTTTCCACAGATTAAATCTAATATACCTCTATTAGTCATAAGTGTCTTACAAGTTTCCACAGATTAAATCTAAGCTTTAAGGCTTCGACTTGTCTATACATCACATGTTTACCTTAGAGAACATATTTATGAATTATATTGGTCATTGCTCGAGCCTAATACATGATGCAGGTGTGTTAGATTGTCATTCACCACTTATCGCAGTGACAGGACTTATCTCAGAACAATATAATTCCCATGCAGCCAAATGGGGAAGAGTTATCCCATAACAGAAATAGAACAACGTGTTCCAACAGAATCGGGAATCGCGCCTTGACTCTAGGCATTAAGCCCTTACGTTGGCTAGGCATAAGGTGCCGGACGTATAGATTAACGTGTAGTATTTTTAACTTTTAAGAGTAGTATAGATATAAATTAGAAAGTGAAGACTAAAGAAATGCGATGCATCAGTTTTCTAATAAATATAATTGAGATTCTTATTTATACAAGAGAAATTTTAGGAGAGACTGATTTAAGGGTATTTTTAGTTTTGAGAGTAGTACGAATATATGGCACTTTAAGTCTTGTCGGGTCGAGTTGACCCCAAGGATAAAGTTTATGTGCCTGAACAGTTGACCTAATAAAATTCCGGGTGTGGGTCGGTTATCAGATCGATCAGACCCACTGACATCCCTACTCATAGACGTAATGATTTCGCATAAACATGTGCTAATGATTTCGCTAGGTTAACTACTTGGATTTGTCAAAGATATCTGCCACATGGCATTAAACAGGGCAGTCAAAGTATTCACAAGTGGTTAGCAGAAATAGGCCCTCTTTAGAATATACATATAGCTTTCCGTGAGACACTTTTTTGAAACCTCTCCCTCGAAAATACCTAAGGAAGTGTTTGGGTCTGCTATTCTTTTGCAAACTCCAGGGCTATGTTTGGCAGAGCTCTCTGTTGGCTCCTGCCAGAGCAGGGCTTACCTACTTTTGCAGGATCCCTTTTTCTTTGTTAAACCCCTACTACATGCTTTAGCAGGTCTCCTGATACGGGATGCTAAGATCGAGAGCCGTAGATTCAGACCGCAACAGATTTTCTAGCCAAAAAGAAGCGGAACGGAAATCAGAACCAGGAGAAGAATCATAAGATATGATCGATCGATCGATTCAATGACTCCTACTGATCGATCGAAGCCATATTTCGATCGATCGACGATGACTAGAGAGGAATTTAATTCTAGCGTGTGTGTATATATATATATATATATATATATATATATATATATATATATATATATATATATATATATATATATATATATAATTCGATCGATCAATTTTATGTTGATCGATCGAGTACACATTTCGATCGATCGATTCAATGCTTCAATTGGTCGAGTATCACCGTCGATATATATATAATTCGATCGAGTACCCCTTTTGATCGATTGATTGAATTTCGATTGATCGAGTGTCACTTTCGATCGATCGATTTCACGTGAGAATGAGTTTTCTCAGAATCCGAATTTAAGTTTCAAGCGCAAACTTGTCTTTCTTTTATGTTTATTTTTGTTTTAGGGTTTTATTTTAAGACCTCATATATAAGGTCTCTCCATAAACAATCTAATTAGTTATTGATTATTGAATGAATGAGCTTTTGCTTTTGGAACTTGAGATGAGTTTCTCCGAAGAGTGATTCTTCTTCCTGAGAAGGGTGTGGTGTAAAGCCAAGGGTGTGAAGCCCAAAATATATCTTTTATCTATCTCTTTTACCTTATTTTCTTTTCTGCCTCGTGTGATCTCACAAACTCTAATTCCAGCCTTCAACCTACAATACCCCGAAATTCGAACCCTAAATCTCATCCCACTAATAAGCCCATACGAATCAGAATCATGAGAATACTCGCGACTCCGTCATTGAATCACGAGCAGCGCTCTAATCTGGAAAACATAGAGTTCTACCTCTAAGACTGATCTGCACTGCAAGGCTAACAGATCTAGCGCCTGGACTGGACCTGATTCAAACCCCAATGCGATCATTCACATGGAAAACTACGAAATTCTAAGGTATTCGCATTACTTTTAGGTTCATTGTTTAAAATTAATTTAGTTTAATTTTGGCAAGTAATTAATTCATTGCACGCATGTAATTTAGGGTTTTGTCCTGCGTCATCTCCCTTCTCCTTAGTGATTCCCGCAGATAAGGATTTACCTACTCCAACAGTTCTCCCCTGCTCTCTGCTCAACTCCTTGCCAAAGCAGATTTTTTTTTGCTCAGGCTGGGAGGTAGCTGCTAGAGCATGTAAATCCTTTATATGCAGGGATAACAAAGAGAAGGGGGGCCTCCTAAAGCAAGTTTTCCAACTCTGACAGAGAGCTGACAAAGAGCTATGCCAAACGCAGCCTAGATCCCACCCGCGAAATTTTTTAGTTTTTATGACAAAGAGCAGGTGGAGAGATGTTTTACCACTTAAAACGGCATCCTTACAGAGCTAACTGAAACATGACCTAAAACGTGGGAACCATCTACATATGAATGCAAGCTTTCACCCGAAACCAGAACCATCTACATATAAACGTGGAACCATCTACTAAAAAAATGTGTAAGTATTAAGTATTAGAAGTGAAGTAATAAAGGTCATATAGCATGGACCATGATGAATCAGCTACATACCTGTGAGAGAGACCAAGCTTTGGATATAAACACTGCCATCAAAATCAAACTCTGGTTTTCTCCTTTCATAAACGTCTGTAATTTGTTTTGTTCTTGAATCGTAATAGACTATTCCCTCTCTCGTTTGAATCACTAAGATTTCCACACGATCTCCGCAGAACCATATGAGTTTCCCCAAGAATCTGATATCATCCACCACATCGATAGTGTATTCTTTGATCCATGAATAATTCTTCTTGGTGGAATCCTCTATAATATTAATACCCATAAATCAATATGGTCTTTGTAATAACTATCCACTAAGTAAACTCTTTCTCGCACCTCCATCAAATGCAGCCTACTACTCATTTTTCTCACACCATCCAGTCAGGAAGTGGAATTGTTCTGAATTTTTCGTCCCCTAAATCAAAGGAAACAATAAAATCAGACCCCACATAGTAGCGATTCAAACCACAAACCGTCCAATATAAAACTCCTCTGGCAGCACAAGTGGAAGAATAGGCATAAAGATGGTAACCAATGTTCCCAAGCCGTCTCCACGAATTGCTGCTACCCAGAGTAAAAACCAAGCACTCGTCATCATCACATTCCCAACTTGCCCAAAATAGGAGCACTTTATAGTAATTCGTACATGGATGAAATCCAAGTACGACGCGGCATCCGCAATACCTTGGATTCTCGCAATTTGGAGTTGGGAGAAATAAAGATTCTCGTGTAGCGGGATTGAAGATGTGAAATGGGGAATTGGGATGACGATAAAAAAGGCAGATCAAATCATTGCAGCAAGGTAACATGAAACGCCACTGGTCACCAGGATTTGTTAAGATGATGTTCCCATCAGTTGTAGATCAAACCATTGCAGCGAACACAAGTGCAATTTTACTTGTTCTATCTCACTACATAAATTAAATTCAGAGCAGATAATAAGATGAGAAGAAGAGTCTGCTTCTTCTTTTGCACGTTTTAGATGTCGCCCGATGAAAGAAGGATCTTTAATAAGTGAATACCAGAGCTTGCAAACACACTCTAATCTTATAAGGGATATCGCATCAACTCTACAAAGTGTCTCTTCAATCATAACTACCTCCATATACAGCTTCTTTTGGTTGGTCATCTTCATACCTTATTCTGTTTCTTCTATATAAAAGAGAAATGGCGGAAAGAAGATCTAGAGGCGATTAGAAATCAATGAAATCAGAAACCGGAGAGAGAGAAGGGTACTTTTTAAACCGACGGCTTTAGGGGTTATGGGTTAGAGCATCTCGAGCAATGAGAGCTAAATTAGCTCTAGTAAAAATTATTCTATTTTAGTTATTTCTTTTTTTAAAATATTATTTTTTATTCTTATTTTATTATATTTTACTACCCATACTTAGACCTTCTTTGACAATCCGAGTTCTTCAAAAAAACTCGTGAAAATTTTGATTTTTTTACATAAAGTGGATTTCTAGCCGTTTGGGAAATTCAGTGGGTCCCACTTATCCGAGAAATATGATAAAATAGCCCACAAAATATTTTCAACTAAAAATATGCTGAAACTATTTTTAGCCCATGTTGCGGGAAAAAACGAAAGCTACCTCTATTTGTGCCCATGTCCCATGCCCCTTCTAAACCATTGATTCCTTCTAATCAGATGATGGAGATCGTATTTCACCCTGAACTTCAACATAATAGATCTTAAGATCATGATGAACCTATCAGATGGTCGATTTTTTATTCCATGTGTCACGTATCCCCAAAATCTGGCCCTTGAATCATATGGCACAAATCACACTAAAATGTTACTTTAGTACCATTTTTGGGGGAACTGTGACACTTGGAATAAAAAATTGACCGTCAGATCAGTGCACCATGATCTCAAGATCTATTGTGATTTGTGCACCTCTATTTGCGCCCACGTCCCATACCCCTTGTAAATCATTGATTCCTTCTAATCAGATGATGGAGATCGTCTTTCACCCTGAACTTCAATATAATAGATCTTAAGATCATGATGAACCTATCAAATGGTCGATTTTTTATTCCATGTGTCACGTATTCCCAAAATATGACCCTTGAATCATATGGCACAAAT
Source organism: Chloranthus sessilifolius (assembly GCA_021018995.1). Classification (NCBI taxonomy): domain Eukaryota; kingdom Viridiplantae; phylum Streptophyta; class Magnoliopsida; order Chloranthales; family Chloranthaceae; genus Chloranthus; species Chloranthus sessilifolius. The sequence goes on along the minus strand of CM037586.1, from coordinate 748,284 downwards.
CACACAAAAATGTGATTTTAGTACCATTTTTGGGGGATCTGTAACACTTGGAATAAAAAATTGACCATCAGATCAGTGCACCATGATCTCAAGATCTATTGTGTAGAAAATTGGGGGTGAAACACAATCTCTCATCATCTAATTAGAAGAAATCAATGATTTTCAAGGGGTCTGGGACGAGGGCGCTTTCAGAGAATGCATTTAGAGAAAACGTGTATATCTGAAACCACTGTCAACCCCTTGAATAATAGGGTGGGTACCTCTATGGGTGTGAGACATGGGTGCTTTCAGAGATCGTATGGACGCGAATAGAGGTACCCATAAATAGCGACGCTAATAAATATAACCCAACCATCTAAGCCACTTAATTTGAAGGCCATGATCTAAAGATCATAAGTGAAAAGATCCGCACCGAGCATAATCTTTACCAAATGACTCAAAACAACCTCACCTCATAATCGTACCATTTATTTGCACTGTAAAATTGTAACCTCGCCCCATCTCCTCCGGCCAACATGCATTAACTGCTTTGAATCTGACAAAGGAAATTATTTTTTTATCCCAATCTTCCACATGATGCATCTTGAGATCATGGGTATATCATAAAAAACTAACTATCTGAGTGTATGCCCATGATCTCAAGACTCATCTTGTAAAAAGTTTGGGACAAAAAAAAAAAATTCATGTTCTAATTCAAAGCGATTAATGCATTTTGGCCTGACGAGATGGGGTGAAATTACAGGTATACATGGTGTGAAGAATGGTGCCTTAGGAAAATAATTTTGCACAATGTAGCCAAACAACTGCAAAAAATAAAATCAAACCATTGTAAAATTTTAAAAATAAAACTTCCCATAAGTTATTTTATTTACAAGCCCATGTAAAGTAAAAAAAAAGGTTATTTCCATGAGTTTTATCAAACAAGGCCTTAGGGATACAAGTTCAGTATACCGAATCGAACCAAACCTAAAATTTTTTGTGTTCGGCTCGATACACCCCAAACCGAAACCGAATCAAAACCCATTTGGTTTGGTTCAGTTCTTTTTGTTTGAAATCGAAATCGATTTGGTTTGGTTCAGTATAGGTAAAATACCTATTTTTTTAGTGTATCGTTTCATTTTTTTGGGATTTTTTTTCGGCTTCAAGCCATCCAAATCGAATTGAATTGGGGTTCAAATCAGTTTGGTTCAGTTTGTGTCGGTTTCGGTTTGGTTCAATTTTTTTTTTGAATCGAAACCGATTTGGTTCAATTCGGTGTCGGTGTCGGTGTAGGTGTAGGTAAAATACCTACTTTTTTTAGGGTATTTTTTTGGCTTTTTCGATTTTTTTTCGAGTTTTTTTTTTTTCTTTCAAGCCACCCAAGCCGAACCGAATTGGGGTTTGGTTTGATTCGGTTTGTCAGGTTTCGGTGTGATTCGGTGTAGGTAAATTACTTTTTTTTTTTTTTTTTTAGGGTATCTTTTCATTTTTTTCGAATCTTTTTCGACTTCAAGCCACCCAAACTGAACTGAATTGGGGTTCGGTTCAGTTCAGTTTGTGTCAGTTTCAGTTCAGTTCAATTTTTTTTCTGAAACCGAAACCGATTTGGTTCGGTTCGGTTCGGTGTAGGTAAAATACATACCTTTTTTATTTTTTTTTGCTGTTTCGATTTTTTTTGAGTTTTTTTTTGCTTTCAAGCCACCCAAACCGAACCGAATTGGGGTTCAGTTTGGTTCGGTTTGTCAGGTTTTGGTGTGGTTCAGTGTAGGTAAAATACCTACTTTTGTTTTTAGGGCATATTTTTTATTTTTTCTGATTTTTGTCACTTTCAAGCCACCCAAACTGAACCGAATTGGGGTTCGGCTCGGTCCAGTTTGTGTTGGGTTTCGCTACGGTTCGGTCCGGTTCGGGACCCTCGGATTTCGGTGCAACTTTGATTTATTTTTATTTTATTATTTTACTATTCGATAAGAGAGAGAGGAGAGAGGAGAGAGGAGGGAGAAAGAGAGTTACCTTTAAAAAAAATATTATTTTAATGTTTAGCTACTGCTGCACTAATACCTAAATTTAGCTATTATTGTAGCAATAGCTATTTATAGCGTGTAGGATGGTGCTCTTGTTGGAGCTTGGTATTTGGAGAATCGCACGCTATTTTAGCTACTGGAGTTGATTTGTCACGCCTGTTGGAGATGCTCTTAGAGAGGAGAAAGAGAAAAGAGGGAAAATAGATCAATAAGAGGGAGAGAGAGGTTGACTTGATGCATCTAAACTATTGCTTCTATCAAGTAGGCACCCAAAGGTTGAATTAAGTTCATCATCTAAGCCCCTACCGGCAACTTTCGTTAATATGAGAACGAAAATCTCACAGATGCGCCGACATGGCGAGAACTTAATCGAAATGAATGCAATCTTCATGTTTCCCCAAAATAAAATTTAAAAAAAAAAAACTAAAAGAATTGTTGGTCCTTCCTCTCTACTCCTGAACCTCACGTGACCTAAAAGTTACAAATTGGGAGAGTGCACCACAATTAGGATTTATAAACAAAGAAGATGTAAACTTGGACGGAGAATACGAAGTTCATCGAGATGAACTAGTATAGCGTCTACGGCAACAACAACATATTTGAACATTGTGGACGTCTGTGAACCTGGGGAGAAGATTCGTTAGCTGCCCGAACGTAGCGTGCGGAGACTTTGGCTGGGTGGATCTACCCATATGCGAGAGGCCCGTCCAAATTTTTTTGGGGCTCCTTCGGAGGTATAACAAGTTCGAGACAGAGATCAAAAGGAGGAAGCTTAAAGAGTATATGTTATGGGTTCTTTGACTCTCAGTTGGATTTTTTTGTGTATTTGTGGTTCAAGAAATTTCTGGTTTGATGGCTAGTTGGGTGGATTAGGGACCATTAGGGAGATGTTTTACGCTTTGTTTAGGGTTTAGGATTAGCAAATTCTGGTTTGATGGGTGTATGGGGATTAGTGATTTAGAGATGTCGCCTATGTTGTGTTTGTATTGAAATGTAATCCATTAATAAGATGCAATTCATGTGTTTGTGCTTTTATGAAAAAATTGTTGTTTACTTTGTAAATACCTGCAACAATCTATGATTCAATGTCATACCTGCAGCAAGTTATGATTTAGAGAGTTTAACCATTTTAATAATATTGTACATTACCAAAAACAAATGTGCTCATAACATCCACTGTGTTCTTAAATTGAAACTTGTTGGTCACATTCATTAACTGTGACACAAACAATCATGTGTTATGTACTCACGTTCAGAAGGGCCACCTATGATCACAAATTTGAAACCCATGTTTATAACAAATGGACTATATACATTTGCCAAAAAAGTTGAAAATTATATTCTCAAAGAACATGTCCAATTTGAAACTCATATTCATAACAAAAGGACCATATAAATTTACTAAAAAACTAAAAAAATACATTCTCAGAGAACACATCCACTCGTGTTCATAAATAAAAATCATGTTTATAAATTGAAACTTGTAGCCATATTCATTAACTGTGACAAATCAACTACACCCATGGAGTCAAGAGCACTGCCCAATTGAAGTGTCCAAATCAGTTTCCATCAAAGACAACTTCCCTTTCACTTTAGCACAAAATTGACATTCCCTACTATGACCTACCTCTTTGGCCATTTCTGTCAACTCCAGAAGGGACATCTCATCGATGTGATAGTAGTAAAGTAAGGTATTGATGCCTCCAATATATCTCCCCTCATGTCTAATCACAAACTGGTCCTCATGGTGCAGTCTTACTGTATAATAATCCGAACTTAGATCGCAAGATCTATTGTGTGGAATATTTGAATGTAAAAAGATCTCCATCATCTGATTTAAGATAGTCAACAGTGTTAACAATGGAACTGTCTGTTGGGAAGTAGTGCGAAGGACCACAAGCCAATGAAGACCGATGGAGCTTGTTTGTGATGTGGCATCCGATCTAACTGTTTGTTGGGAGTTAGCATTGTGTCCGTTCCAGAATTTTTTAAAAATTCGCAAATAATTCTTGAATTTAAGGTCCCCCAAATTAATCACGAATTTTTTGAAAATTCGCTAATTATTCATGAATAATTCCCATTTTTTCAAAAGAATGTGACTTTATAATATTTTTTATATTTTAAATTTTTTTTACAATTTTAAATATTTTTATTTTTATTTATTAATTTTTCTCACCGATTTTTCCTTCGAATATTTCCCCGAACTTCCCAAATTTGCCGGATTTTTTCGAATTTAACCCCGCCAAATTATTGCCCAACCCTGATTTGTTGACTATGCTGACAAATCCTCTTCTGTAGGTTATGTTACTTATTAAGATAAAAGTACATTGTTTAGAGCACAGTTCATAAACTTAAGCAAAACAAAGAGTAACCTTCGTAATATGGAAAAACATGAATAACTGAGGAAAAGATACAACTGTTGGAAGTAAAAACTAGACAAAGAAATACTTAATGACATCTATATCTCACTCTCTACGTAAATAAAGATTTCGATCGGTATTGCCTCGCAAACTGTGGATCTTACACAAGCTCAATCTAAACCAACAATTACAATGCATTGAGTCATGTCACCACACACCAATATTGTATGAAGGGTAGCTTTATTTCAACCCAAGATTCTTCCTTCTTACTGGGTTTTACATGTTTAAACCGTTGATTGCTTTGGATCAGATAATGGAGATCATTTTTATCTACCTCTGATGATCAGAGTTTGATTCCACATGGCACATATCCCAAAAAGTAATCCAAGAACCACATTTGACGTATGCCCATGATCATGTTCATTTTTTGGGAAGTTTGCAACATGAATTCTATGACCTTTTGATGGTGTCGCAATGGGTTTAGAAATGATCTCCATGGTCTGATTTGATGATTCAAATCAGTCGAGATTTTAAGCACATGAAACATAGGTTGAGACGGAAGAATATTGGGTTGTAAAGGCACCCCTTTACAAATACTTACTGGTATTCTAACTATTCAACCATCTCATGGAATTAAACAAAGTTTCCAAAATATTGACATCCCACTTCCCTTAGATTAACAAAAAAAAAAGCACTTGGAGAAGGCAAAGAAAAAGTTGGAAGGTCAATAAATGGAAAATATCCCCAAGGGACAATAGTGACTCCAGCGAAGCTTAGCCCTCTAAAAAAGTTTGCTGGAAAGGCTATTAAGAACACCAAAAGGATTATGTGTAAATATATAAAAGTACTGAAACTTTAGGCACAAGCTTACTACACTTAAAGAAGTTAACCATTAGAAAAGATTGGTACCTTTATTTTCAACCAAAGATCCATCTTTTTCAACTTAGGGTTTCATGAGCTTCAACTGAGACTGCTCTGAATTAGATGATGAGAATCATTTTCCATCCCATTCTTCAACCAAATAGATCTGGCGATCATGGCCTTACCATCATACAGTCAGATTTTAATTCCATGAGGCACACATCCAAAAAAGTTATCCTAAAACCATATTTGATACATACACCTATGATCATGTTTATTTTTTGGGATGTGTGTCGCATGAAATCAAAATCTCCATCACAGTTATTAAAATCACGTTTGAGTGTGATGTGTGTCATATGATTTTAGGATAATTTTTTAGGATATGTGTCACATGGAATTGAAGAACTGACTGTTTGATGGTACGCCCATGATCTCAAGATCCATGGTATAGAGGGCTGGGACCAAAAACGATCTCCATCATCTGATTCAAAACAGTCATTGCATGCTGGCTGGAGGAGATGGGGGAGGTCACTCTTTCATGTTGTATATAATTAATAATGGTACCCTCCCAAATTACGTTTTGACCACTGAATTTGTGAAGAATGAGAGTACGACATACATGGGTATGGAGTAGGGACTATAAGAATTGCACGGATCTCTATATTAGTTTGCATGTGTCTCAAGGTCCACGCTCCTACGTGGCGCACTAGTTACTGGTTGACTAGCTCTTGACCAAGTTCATCAAGTTGACCAGTCAACTCTTAACGGTCTTAACGAACTTCATTTTTTTAAAAGGTTGAACCTGATTTTGTATTCAACTAGTTTTTTAGCCATTAGATTCCACAATTTCCATTAGGGTTGCAATCAAGCTCAGGGTACCTCTAGCTCGACTCTATCTTATACGAGCCGAGCTGGGGGTTGGTTCTAGGGTCTTCGAGCTCGAAACTCTCAAGCTTTTAGCTCGGCTCTCTGAGCTCAAATCGTGCTCGGGCCGATCGAGCCAAATATGTTTTATTATAAAAAGTTTCCCTCAAATACTTTTTAAAACTTCTACTCAATTAAATATCCATTCAATAAAAGATTTAAATGAATGATTAAACACAAATACGCAACATATGAAATAAATAAACACAATATATGTGAAATTGAACTCAAAATAAAAATTGTATACCATTTTAATAAATATCCTTTTGAATTGCACTTATCATTTGATTTGTATCTCCTTCTTGTCTATCTCCTTGCTTGTTAATTTGATTGCCATGCGGTAGGTTCGAGATTTTTCACAAATTCATATAGCATGATAAACATTGATGAAATCAAATCGATTAAGTGCATAATTTTTTAAAAAATTTATGAAAAATAATATATTTTTATAATAATTTGAACTCTTAAAATATGCTTCATAATTATTATATTCCCTTGATAAAATATAATAGATGAAAGTACTAATTATTTTTAAAAAATATAAAAGGATAAAAATGGCTTCACTAATTTGATTTGATTCACTAGTTATCTTTGTTTGCTCTCAAACGGAGGTGATATTGAGAACAACAAGTAGGAGTAACAGTGAATATTATATAATATATAAAGTGAAAATTAGGGCAAGTGGGGAGCAGAAGTTTATATTTTACTTTTCAGAGTAACCGATAGATAAACTTAAACGGTTACTTTGAAGGGTAAAATAGACCTCTCAAAATTAATTACTTATTTTATATATATATATATAGAGCCATAGAGCCGAGTTGGCCCTAGCTCGAGCTCGGTTCTTGTTCATTCGAGTTAGAAACTGCTCGGCTCGGCTCTCGAGCCGAGCCGAGCCGAGCTTTAAAGAGAAAAGCTCTTATTTTTTAGGCCGAGCCAAGCCGAGTTGTTGAGTTGGCTCGGCTCTGTTGCAGCCCTAGTTTCCATCTTCTTATGATGGCATGTAGTCAACATTTTCTAATATTCAATGGCTGCAAAATTGGTTGAACACTAAATCAGGTTTAACCAGTTAGACCTGACTATTGCCCTTCTTCTAAGTAAGGGTATGCAACTACTGTTTGAACGGATTTTTTCACCCTAGTCCCTCGCGCGAGTGTTCGAATTGTCTTGGACTTGCCAAGATATTAAGATTAAATAAAAATCTTTTCGCCATCTATGCCTTTTATTTTTTGATAATTCTCAAGAGTTGCACTACAAAAAATAAGACTATTAGCAGCATTTTTTTACTCCAAAAAACTGCCGCTATTAATAAAAACACTATGAAGACTATTAGCAGCAAGGGTATTAGCGACAGTTTTTTGTTGATAGCGGTAGTTTTTGACTACCGCTAATAGTCTTTTTTTTGTAGTGTCGTATTAATTAAATAAAAATATGTACAAAGAGGCCTACTTATGAGCAAGGAGCTCAGAAGAGACAAAGAACAACTCTAACTTTGTCCAAAACAGAGAACAAAAAAAGACACGAAAGGACAGACGAGCAAAACACCTCCTCACCTCTCATAGGAGACTATTTCTATCCCCACAAACCAAGTCCCTATTTATGAAGAAATCCATAATAGAGTAGGATCCCAGCATGTTCAAGCTTTTGGCCTATTGTAGGGTCTTTCTGCCATATCTGACGCGCATCTTCTCCTATTTTTGAAGATTCTGTTATTTATATCTTTCCACAACCCGGACAATGCAGCAAGTAGAACAAAAGACCAACAATTTTCATCTCTCTTTGACACCCCTCCAAGGTTCCAAGCACCGACCATTGAGCTTGTAGAATTTGGCATAACCCAATAGCGACTTGACCATCTCAATAGACGGTTCCACACTTCCCCTACATAGGGGCAATGGATGAAAAGATAGTTATTATCCTCCTCGTGTTGACAGCAAAGCGAGCATCAGTTAGCCATAGAGAAGCCTCTCCTTTGAAGTTTATCCACCATCAGAACCTTGTCCAGCACAACAAGCCAGGTGAAAGATATCACTCTGATTGAGGCATGAGATTTCCATATCTAGAGCCACAGAAGAGTAGGTGACACCATTGATGCGAGGTGTTTATAAAGAGAGCTGACCAAGAAACGTCTATTGTTGTCCAACCTCCAAATGAGCTGATCATTGTTATTAGGGGTGAGGAACACAACACTGTTAAGGAGGTTAATGAGATTAACGATTTCTCTAATCTCATTGTCACATAGTCTTCGGGTAACAGCTATGTTCTAAGAAATTTTGTTGTGATCACCCAACATAGCTGCTTCTTTCATAGAGCAGAACTTGTTTATAGCTAGAGCATAAATGGATTTATATGAAGATGACTGCCTATATTATTCCAGAATGAAGTATTAGCTCCATCTCCAATTGGAATAGAGGCCCCCATTCTAAAGGCATGCTTACTATTATTGATGGCTCCCCACACCCCTAAACCAAAACTTGTTGAAGGGCCTTGATCTCTCATAGGCTGCCTCCATTCCCATACTTATCCGCCATAATTCTCCTCCAAAGGCTGTCATGATTTGAGGCAGAGCGCCACAACCACTTAGCAAGAAGGGTTGTGTTAAAATCTTTAACATTGATTACCCTTAGACCCCTTCCTCTTTTTTTTGACATAATAGACGCCAATGAGCAAGATGAATCTTTCCTTTATCATCCGCCCCTTGCCAGATAAAATCTCTCTCAAGCTTTTCGAGTCTAATCATAACCCAAGACGGACGCTGAAACAGAGACATGAAGAACACTGGAAGTGCCGATAGGGTGGATTTTATAAGCGTAATACGACTGGCGAACGACAGAACTTTTCCTGTCCATCCTTCCAACCTTTTCTCCATCCTTTCAATATTCGGTGACCACAATATTTTGCCTGGAAGTGAATTTCTTACTGGGAGCCCAAGGTACTTAAACGGAATCACATCAGCTTTACACCCTATTCTCTGAGCTAGTAGGTCGGCATTGCTCGGATCACAAGAGATCCCGATTAACTTGGATTTAGTGTGGTTGACCTTAGAACTGAAATTACTTGGAAGTATCGGAGAATTCTAGTGACATTTAAGAGTGCTTCCTCATCCCCACAATCGATAAAAATGATTGTAGCGTTTGTCTTCTATACCTTTGCTTCTTGCTATCATAGATCCACCTTCTTTGCAGGTAGGGATGCAAATTTTAAACTGAAACATGAACTTCACCGAAAAATTTGATTCTGAAATGGCTTAAATTTTTGGGTGGCAGAAAACGAAAAATGATTTGGTAAGATTAGAAAACCAAAAAAAATTATAAAAGAAAGGAAAAATAAAATCCGATATCAAACTGAACTAACTTTTTCTAGTTACGGTTTGGGAAATTGGAGAGAAGAAAGAACCGATTTTGGTCAGCTGAACCAAACTAAAACTTGAAGGTTCAGTTTCGGTTCAAAGAACCAAATCTGCATCCCTAATGGTGGGTAAGATTGTCATGATTCTTTGGTGAAAGGTTGGTCTACCCTTTCAAATTTTGAATCCTTGTCTTTTCACCTTTAATTAGACCTACAAAATGAACTCCCTTTCTCAGATCGAGTGTAAAAATCATAGTCACCGAATTTTTGAAAAATTCCCAAATTTGGGGCTTTGTGAATTAATCCTAAATTATTTGTGAATTTTTCAAAAAATCGGTGAATGTTTAAAAATTCGTCAGGATGTGAAAAAGGATGAAGGCCGATGCTTGATTAGTGATGTGAGAGGATAGACTTAGGGATCTTAAGAGTAGGAAAGTTAAAGTGATCTATAAGCTTTAATATTATAAGAAAATTATCCTTGATGCCCTAAAGAGTGCACACATGATGAACTATGTTACTTAATTCTCCATTTGCTTAGTGATCTATGAGCAATTCAACTATTTGTTTTAAAACATAACTCTAAGGACTCGTTCGGGTGAATCCTGATTTTTCTCATAAAAGCTCAGATTTTTGAAAACTCAGAATCCTGTAGATTCTTAGCAGACTCAGATTCCTGGAATTTCTCAAATGCATTCTTAAGTTACTCAAATTATTGGCTTTTCCCACAAAAGTTCATAATCCTTTGTTCTTAAGTTTTTCTCAGAAAATGCTCAGAATCGGTTCAATGGGTGGTTGTGCTACGACTGTAGAAATGCTATCTAATCATCGATTTATGTATCGTACTTTGATTTGACTCAAATTAGACAAGGAACTAATCGAGGCGAAGCTGAACATATTTGATAAAGTTTTTTTCTGATTCTGATTTAATGGCTAATAGATTGTAAATCATACATAACAATCAATTAAATGGTGGCAAGAGAACATAAAATATCACGTAGAACATATATATATATATATATATATATATATATATATATATATATATATATATATATATATATATATATATAAACTAGGCCGTTCCAAAAAATTGGCCTAATTTAAAATTCTCTAAAAAATGACTACGAGGTAGCATCATCCTCATCGCCATCCTCTTAAAAGTAGGAGGATGCGGCAGTACGTCGTGAGGAGCCCATGGCACCATCGAAGTTGTCGAACATGATGATGAAGGGGAAGACCCGACATTTTTTAGTTAATATTTTTTATGCCTCTTGTAGAATACATATGCATTATTTCGATTTAAAATATTATATATATATATATATATATATATATATAATGTTTTTTATTTTCTTACATACTTTAGTGAATTGTTGAATGAATGCTTCCTAAAGTTTAGGTCATAGGTTCAAACCTTGCCATGTGTAATAAATTATTTATTTATTTAAATAATTATACTAAAACCTATACACCCTACATGTGAGTGTGTAACTCTACACCATAGTGGAGCCCATTGTGGGAGAAATTACTCCGAAAATAAGTTTATGAAGCACCTAAATAGATGGAGGGGAGCAGAAAAATGGACCCAAATTATGTGTAATTGGGTTTGCAATTCGAATTCTACCAATATTATGATGGTTGCAACTAAGGAATCCTCTATTATAAGTAATTATGGGAAATAATTTCCTCTCTTCTTGCTTTAGAATCTTAAAAAAGGGTACCAGCATTTGCAACCAAAGATTTGGTCTCCTGAATTGATGGTTTCACCGCTAACACCATTGACTGCCCTGAAACAAACGGTGGAGATCGTTTTTCGTCCCAATCTTTGACAAATTGATATACAGATCATGGCCCACCTATCAAACAATCAAATGTTGAATCCCCATGAAATACATCCTAAAAAGTGACCCAAGACCGCTACTTATATAACGCTCATGAACACTGTCACTTTGGAATTATGTGCCACTTAGAATCAACATATGACTGTCTGATTTGTGGGTCACGATCTCAAGATCTATTTTGTCAAAGATTGGGATTAAAAAATAATCTTCATGATTTGATTCAAGGTAGTCAACATGTCAAAAGTGCTTCAAAACTCTTTAAACATGGTGATTATGGGGTATTAGAATAAAAGAGAGCTATTGGGTTTTAAATATCTCAAAGGCAACTATATGGTATATATACAAGGTGAAGGTAACATGTTAGAACATAAATTTCGAGTAAAATTTCGACCAAATCTTAGTAATTTATTCGAACGCATGAAGGTTGCTTTCAATCTAAGAGCACCTGAAAATTGGTCAAACCCACGCAAACTCCCTCAGATTTACTAGGATTTTCACCACTTTCTAAATTGAAACTCAGATTCCAAGTGAGGAGCTATGAAACGAGGCCTAATAGTAAATGGAAGGGATGTGAACCTAAGAGCTCATGATTTTTGAGTTTCATGCTAATTAATGCAAATTTATATTTTAATATAATAATAATGGGTAGCTTTAAATGCACCCATTGAATCTTGTTGGGTTGGTTGCATCATCGTGTTGGGTCGGGTTGCGCATATGCTAATTTCCCAGGTCTGACCCAACTCATTGATAGCTCTTAGGGCCTGTTTGGTTTCAAGGGAAATAAGGGAAAACTCACATGTTGCAAATAAATTATCGAGATTCTTGTTGTTTGGATGACATACAAAGTGTTGGAAACTATGCCGTCAAAAATCCGAGAACAAATGATGAGGTACTCGGTTTTCTACCTACCGAGCCTTGAGACTCTTCAGCCATTCTTATTAGAGCATACCTTATTTGATAATTACCACACATCAATTATCTCAACCAATTGTAGTTATCTAAACCAATTGTAACCTTCATTTTTCTTTCATTTCTTCTACATGAAATTGATTCATGTAATTTTCATTTTTTTCTCTTCGTCTCTTTTATATTTAGTAAGAGATGCCTTCTTATTCATGTAGATGAATTTCCACATTGATTTGCTTAGTGGATGTGTATTTTTCACTTTGATCTTCAATAGCCTCTTATATTCCATGTAGATGTCTTTTCTTATATTTTCTTTAGATAATTTATGTAGATGGTCATTTTTGTGGATCATTTTTATGATATTGTAGCTGTTTTTTCAATTTGGATAATCTTTTGTGGTATTATGGTCATTTTTTTGTTAGAATATATTATTTTCTTACAATTTTCTACATACGTATCCAAACACAGGATTTAGTTAATCTTGTGTTTTCCCAACTAGCAATGTGGTTATCTAAACAGCAGAAAATAAAGAGAAACAAAGAAGTCTTATAGTTTCCTGTAACTTAGTTATCCATGAAAAAATATAAGAATATTATTTTACTTTCCTATTTTTATCCAAAGGCCCTCCGAATAAAAGTCAAATATTATTTTACTCCATCGTTTTTTTTTGTCATTTCAACCATAACTAACAGGCTTTTGAAAGATCAACGTACCATTCTTACATCTCAATTCATGGATGACCAAAATCTGAGACGTGTTGTTCAAGTTCGAGATGTTCCAGCATTTACATTTTTGGATAGATTTTAAAATCATAGTAAATTTGATCTGGGTGGTTGGCTAAGGATTGAGAGTAGGTGTTAGGTGAAACAATGTTGCAGCATTGCATTTTTCTAATGACTGGAGAGTTCTTATGGTTGTTCGTCTCTTGTAGAGAAACCCCTCAAATGAAACTTTTATAGTTTTGTTGTCATGTCAAGTTTTAGATATGAGAATTTTTTTTTTTTTTATTCCTGGTTAAAACTGATCTCTGAGTCAAAACTTTGAGAGCTATGAAAGATTTTTAACAAGTTAATTTGTGGTACCTTTAGTTTATAAACCCAATTTTCATGTGCGTAAACTTATTTATATTTTTTATAATCTGGGTGTCCGGGCTCTTAGAATATTCAACTAATCCGAGGGGGCACGTGTGTGCCCCAAGTTAGCACATGCTAGGTCAGCACGAGATATAAATCCCTAAGGTGATCTCAAGGGGGTGATTCGCATTCAAGTCTATGGGGGTGATTCGAATTCAAGTCTACAAGGCACCAATGCTAAACCCGATGACCACCTTATAAAAAACTTGACCATATGATGGAATGCGCATCTTCTTAAGGTCCAACTTTATTTTTACCTAATAATGATGGTGGATAAAATTCCTAATAATTAGTGTCAAGATAGATGATTTTTACCTTTATTTGCATTTAAAGCACCTACACAAACACTATTAGCGGCAGCCAAAAACTATGGCTACTAACACCCTTATTGTTAATAGTCTTAATAGCCTTTAATAGTTATCTTATTAATTGCAGTAACTTTTTGCTGCAAAAAATTACCGCTAATTATCTTATTTTTTGTAGTATAGGAAAATGAAGATTTTTTTTGCCCCAATCTTTCACACAACCGATCAAGTATGACCCACATATTGAAAAGAGACCTAAAAATTAAGGCACCTACCACTTTATTGATGGGCGCTTATGCTAAAACCCAATATATAACCGCTTTAAATTTTCATTAACAATAGAAGAAACAATTGAAGTAATTTTTATTAACAAAATACCCACGCGTCAATACAAATTAAGAAACATATAAATCACAAAAGAGCAAAGACTAAAGAATAAGAGAAAAATAAAAAATAATCAAATAAATCAGGTGTGTAAAATCTACGATGCCATGGCGTATCGGCAAATCGGGCATAGACGGCTTAGGTTCAGCCAATTAACTATGCAGTCTCCATGAAAGATATGATCACAAGGCATCCGTATAACTTTTATTCCCGTACTAAATTCTTCCCTGCAAATCACACACATATCTTTTCCACAATCTTTCTCTTCAATTTCGGTGATCCTTAAGGTCTCGATCGAAGCCTGAGATGCAGGTACTGCAGTACTGAACCCTCTCCGCTCGCTCTCATTCAGAGATTCTTCTATAGCCCAACCTATCTCCTCTTCTCCGTCGTCGTTGTATACTAGCGAATTAAAGACCTTTATTATGACATATATGTATAGAGCCTTATCACCCCTTTCTCTCGCTATCTCGAATTGGTCGATAGCGCAGGACGATATGCTAGGTTCGATGAGCCGGGCATGCTCCATATGAATTCTATAACTGGAAAGCATATCGAACACCGCCGTTTGAACAACAAGTGAATCTGTTAAACGATCAAATTCTATGGTGCGGTAGCTTATCTCATCAGCTGATTCATCCACCCAGCTAACGCCATCGCCCCGTTGCCATTGAAACTCTTCTTTCTTACGAATAGCAATGCATACTCGATTTGGTTCGAGGTCGAATTCACTTTGTTCTTGATTGAAGGATGTAATAGATAATACCTCTGCGTTTATGTTGTGGGCCATCATAATACGATTGAGTTGTAGTTGCTCGCCCTCTATATGTGGGTCTTACGATTGAGTTGTAGTTGCTCGCCCTCTATATGTGGGTCTTCTTTTCAAGTTTGAGATGTATATATGGGAACAAGGGTTTCCTAGTATTTATATATTGTTTCGCATTATGTTTTGTTTTGTTGGCTGCAAAATAAAGCTACCCATATATAGTTAGAGGGGAAATCTAACTCTTAAGATTTTACTTACGGTTATCAAGAAGTAAACCCCAATCTTAATCGCTAATTTGCACGCGTTTAGCTCTTCTTTATAACTCCTTTACCAAGAGTTAAAGATTTTCTTTCTTCTTCAAGTATGAGATCTATAGGAATTTGGGTTAATAATTCGTAGTATTTATATATTGTTTGAAGTTTTGTTCCAGCATCGAACTCAACATAAAAAGGAAAGTCATTTACTCATTAGTACTTTTTATAGTATGTTTTGTAGCAGCATCGAAGATAGTCAACTCCCCAATCTTAATCACTAGTTTTAGGGCAACACAACACAACAATCTATCCAAGTGGTGGCCTAGCTATCAATTTGATGGTCTGGATTGAAGATTAGAACACTGAAGTTTGGAGGAACAACTTCATTCTGACAGTTGCAAACCGCGTGGGAAATTGTTTCTTGGGAAAGAAGAAACGAGGCTCGGATATGGTACATTATTGTACAAGTAAGTAAACGTGTAAGGCAGCAGATAGAGATCAGGAGGTTTCTTGAGAGGAGGGAAATAGGAGAATGGATTAGAATGCCGAGGAAATAAGCAAATTTAATATATATATATATCTTCGTGAAATTTAGAATATTCTTTTCTGTTTTCTTTCAAACGGTGGAGTTGGGATTAGATGTTTTGGCGAGTGGTCTGTGGATGGTGCTCCCATGCTCATTTTCGATCAAATGAGCACAAAAGTTGTGGTTACGTTTGTTATAATCGGCAAGTTTACTGTGAGCAATCGTTTGATAGACCAAAGAGTAAACAAATGCGTTAACTTGCTTTTTAACTTATGGTAATTAATGGAAAATTGCATACGAAGAGGGACCCTCGTATCCGCTCATCAGTACACTCATTGTCACCTGTAACCATGAGTGCCCCTTGCCCATAAACTCGTCTGCAAATCAAACATGCCCGGTATAATTTAAGATTAAGACTCATCGCCACGAGAATGTTAATCTCCAATTGAAATGGCATTTAGGGTTGTCCATGGGTTCGGGCCATAATTTTGCCTACCTAATAAGAATATTGCAAATGCCTGGCTTGCTCCGACCCAACCCTACCCGACACAACACTCCTACACAAAAACCTGACTCAACCCGGTAAAAATATCCCTACCTGTATACTTCTTATTGTTAATGAAAATTTGGTATTGATAATGGCTCCAAGGCACGTAGTTCACTACGCTGTCTTAAAGACAATAGACGCCATCACTCTGTTGGATAAACGAAAATGCAATAGAGTTCCCAGCGAATCTGCCTTCAGGAGACAACAGAGCCCGGTCTTGCCAAGAACCGTATGTTCTTTTCTAGATTGCACTTTCTAGAAAAAGAACCTGCCACACAGATTTTCTGATACACAAATTATAAGAACGAAAGAAAAAAAAAGAGAAATATATCTTAATTCTGTTGTGTATATCTTATAATCTGGATCTGTATATATTTTGATTTCATAATAATTGGAGATAAATCGATTCTTGAACGCGTTCAAGAATTGCAGTTTATCGTCACTGAAATAGAAGTCCTATGTATTTAATAAAGTGTACTAGACCCAATATAGCATTTATAGTGGGGGTATTGAGTAAATTTACTAGCAGCCCAGGGTTAGAACATTGAGAAGTTATTCGTCGGGCATTGCGATACTTAAGAGAAACTATGGATTATAGTTTACAATATATTGGTAAACCTGAACTTTTAGAGAGGTTTATTGATGCTACTTGGATTTCTAACTCCTCTGATTCAAAATCCACAAGCGGATGGATTTTTACTTTGGTAGGAGGAGCAATATCGTGGGGTCTAGAAATAGACATGTATTTTTTATTCAAGTATAGAATCAGAGTATATAGCATTATTTGCGAGAGCAAAAGAGGGAGAGTGGCTTCAAAGCTTACAAAAATACTACCCAAAAATATAATGTTAAAAACATTGAGGGGGATGGGCCTAAAACCGATATCTTTAAAGGCACAGTAGTTGAACCTCAACTTAGTAGAGTTGGAGATCTCAAATCCTAAGTTCAACGAGATAAGAAACTACTCCGTGATCCTTGAAAGTGCACAAAGGTATGTTACCTATTGGTCATCCCTATGGTGTTAAATTTTGTGCATATCTCTTGTAACGTGAGAGGGTGAGTTTAACTCTTAATGATTCTGTAAGCATTCATTTGTTGGGGTGAGAAAGTAGTTACAAGAGCACCCATGACAGATTCACCTATATGAGTATGGAAGTGAAGCCGCTTCAACAGAGATTCAGTCCTCTCTCTGAGATACTCATGAAATCAGGATTTTAGCGCATGACTGTAAAGCGCAGGCTTTATGTCACTAATGATTTAGGTCATAGTAAGTGTATATATAATTTCGGTTTGTTAGACAGGTTTTAAGTTCAAAGCTATAAGCTACTTAAAGTCCTTACAAACTTTGAGTTGTATGTACTAGTCAAAAGTTCAAACCGATCGGTACCTCTGATGATGCTTAATATGATCGTTCTGATACATAATTTTTTCTATTTGAAACAAGTGGGGGATTGTTATATATATTAATGTAGTAATATATATTTTATTGTTTCAAATTTAAGTT
This sequence comes from Chloranthus sessilifolius, assembly GCA_021018995.1. Taxonomy (NCBI): domain Eukaryota; kingdom Viridiplantae; phylum Streptophyta; class Magnoliopsida; order Chloranthales; family Chloranthaceae; genus Chloranthus; species Chloranthus sessilifolius. The sequence goes on along the minus strand of CM037586.1, from coordinate 730,625 downwards.
TATAATTATCATTATATATATATATATATATATTTATTTATTTATTTATTTTGAAACAAGTGGGGGATTGTTATATATATTAGTGTAGTAATACATATTTTATTGTTTCAAAATAAAGTTTATAATTATTATTATGTATATTAATAATAATTCAATGGCAAACAAGTAAATATTATTTTCCTAAAGAAGTGTCTTTTTAGATTTGAATTTATCTCTTCACCATAAATGTGAAAAGACACAAGTTTGACATCTCTTAACAGTAAATCTGAAAAGACACAAGTGAAATCGACTTTTCTTTTTACTGTTATCTGAAAAGACACTACTCTCTGAAAAGACACAAGTGAAGTTATTTATCTTTTTATTGTTATTTGAAAAGACACAACTCTCTAAAAAGACACAGGTGAAGTTATTTATCTTTTTACTGTTATTTGAAAAGACACAATTATCTGAAAAGACACAAGTGAAATCGATTTATCTTTTTACCGAAGAGATATAACTTTATAAAAAGACACATCTGAAATCTTTTCACCGTAACCTGAAAAGACACAATGGTTCAGAATTTCTCTATAAATAGAGATAAGATCTCTGTTAAAAGTATAAGATATACACAACAGAATTAAGATATATTTCTCTTTTTTCGTTTTCGTTCTTATCATTTGTGTATCAGAAAATCTGTGTGGTAGATTCTTTTTCTAGAAAGTGCAATCTAGAAAAGAACATACGGTTCTTGGCAAGACCGGGCTCTGTTGTATCTTGAAGGCAGATTCGTTGGAAACTTTATTGCATCTTCGTTTATCCAACGGAGTGAGAGCGTCTATTGTCTTTAAGACAGCGTAGTGAACTACGTGCCTCGAAGCCATTATCAATACCAAATTTTCATTAACACTTATGTGCCCGACCCATAAAATATTGGGTCGGGTCAGGTTGGGTCAATCTTTGACCTCCAACTACACTACTTTAACCTCCCTACATGTTGTATTGCTCTATTCTCTCACTTGTAATTTCTATTTAAACACATTTGTACTAATGAAAAATATACACCAAATTCATTTCTAATGTACCCGCAAAGACAAGCATTGGAGTCATGAAATGGAAATTTGAGTTAGTTATTTCATTAAAGGCAGATTTTAACTCTAATATTGACATGCTTTAGTCCATAACTAAATTTTAAACTAGGTACTTTTGGATTTAATAGCTTTGTCGGCAAGGGCGTCAGAAAAGGAATTGGCCTCATGTCCATGTTTGATGGTCAATCTTAACATAGATTTATTAAACCAGTAACAAAATTTCCATGGCAGGCTAGCAGAACCAAGCGCGAAGGAGATGCCATGGCGCTCATTGATAAAATCCGAATCGGAGTACTCTATTTAGAGGGTGAAATTCTCAAAACCAAGCTCCACCTGATACATAAGTGATTTGGGTGCTATGTGGAGTTCCACCTGAGCTGGGTGCACTCCATTTAGAGTACACTATCTTTTCATTTACGCAATCTCCGACAGCAAATGGGTAAGTCCGGTCCAAATTGTTCCAAAAAAATCAGGAATTACAGTGAAAGAGAACAAGGAAGGGGAACTAATGCCTACACACGAAACTACTGGGTGGCGTGTGTGTATCGATTATAGGAAATTGAAATTTGTTACAAGAAAAAATCATTTTCCTCTCCCTTTTATAGATTAGATTCTTGAGAAACTAGCAGGACAAGAATTCTATTATTTTCTTGATGGCTATTCTGGGTACAACCAAGTACCCGTATTTCCGGTAGATCAAGAGAAAACGACTTTTACTTGCCTTTATGACATATTTGTGTACCATAAGATGCCATTCGGACTTTGTAATGCACTTGCCACTTTCAGCGTTATATGATAGCTATATTCTCTTATATGGTTGACAAGTTCATTGAAGTATTTATTGATGAATACTCAGTCTTTCGGAAGAGTGTCTGCACCATTTGACGCAAGTATTACAACACTGCGAGGAATCTAATCTTGTTCTAGGTTAGGAAAAAATTCATTTTATGGTTTAACAGGGAATCATCCGGGGACACATCGTATCAAGGAGAGGAATCGAAGTTGACAAGGCAAAAGTCGACTTGATTACAAATCTGCCGCCTCCGAAGATTGTTCGTCAAATACGATCATTTTTGGGATATGTTGAATTCTACAGAAGATTCATCAAAGATTTTAGCAAAGTGGCTAAATCATTATACAACCTGCTTGGGAAGGATGCCCCTTTCAACTTTGAAGATAATTGTATGAAGGCCTTTTTGAAACTGAGGAAGTTGCTTTCAAACGCCCCTGTGATTCAACCGCCAGATTACTTGTTTCCTTTCGAATTATTATGCGACGCTTCAGACTATGCAATAGGAGCGGTCTTAGGACAAAGAGGGGATAAATTATCCCACGTAATTTACTATGCTAGTAAAACATTGATGGGTGTGCAACTGAATTATACCACGGCAGAAAAAGAGTTATTAGCTATAGTATATGCGCTAGATAAATTCGGCTCATATTTGCTCGGTTCCAAGATAGTGGTCTTTTCATATCACTCAACGTTAAAATACTTATTGGCGAAAAAGGATACGAAAATCAAGATTGATCCGATGGATCTTGCTCCTCCAGGAATTCAGCTTTGAAATTCGTGACAAGAAGGGGGTTGAAAATGTCGTCGCCGATCACTTGTCACGGATTCTACCCGAAGAATCATCCTCGTCAGAGACCACCTGTGACACATTTCTGGATGAACAATTAATGGCGATAGGTGTAACAACTAATAGAGCCCCTTGGTACACTAACATTGTGAACTACTCAGTCACTGATAGAATCCCTTCGCAGTGGGGTAAGAATGACAGAGATCTATTTTTCTCCCAAGTAAAATACTACTTTTGGGATGACCCACACTTGTTCAAGTTCTGCTCTAACCAGGTGATTAGAAGACGCATACCAGAGGAGGAGCAATTGAGCATTATGAACTTTTGTCATGTTGGCGCATGTGGAGGCCATTTCGGAGGATAAAAGATCGTGCATAAAATTCTTCAAACATGGCCCTCCATTTTTCAGAATACATCAAGGCACTGTAAGGAGTGTTTGAGATGTCAAAGGCTCGAAAACATTTCAAGACGAAATATGATGTCGTTGCAGCCAATTTTAATCGTTGAAGTCTTTGACGTTTGGGGAATCGACTTAATGGGTTCCTTTTCCCCATCATTCGGTTACCTTTTACATCCCGGTCACAGTGGATTATGTATCAAAATGGGTGGAAGCAATAGCCACCAGATCAAACGACCACAAGGTTGTCGTCGGATTCTTGAAAGAGAATATCTTCAATCGGTTTGGGGTACCGCAAGCCATCATCAATGATGGTGGGTCGCATTTTTATAATCGCCACTTTGATTCTTTGATGAGAAAATATTTTGTTACGCATAAGGTTGTCACACCATACCACCCACTGGTACCATACCACCCACATACCAGTGGGCAGGTAGAGGTATCAAATCGGCAAATAAAGATAATCTTGAAAAAGACTGTGTGACCGGATAGGAAGAAATGGCTAGTAGCATCAATCAATCGATTGAATTTCAAATTTCAATTGATTGATTTATGCATTCTTCAGTCGATTGAAAAGTCAATTTCAATCGATCGATTATGTGTTGCTTCAAATTGCCAAATTTGAGAAACCTTCTAGAAATAAAAGATCAACCCAAAAATTGGAAAATTTTGGAAACGGAAAGTTTCCTTTCATCCATTGGTCCAAATGCCAACATTAGAATCGATCGATTGATTCTCCAAATTCAATCGATCGATAAGATGTAGATTCGAATTTCTAGAGTTTAAAAAACTTTCTCAAAATTAATGATTCGTCCAAAATTAGACACTCTTATAAACAGAAAGTTTCTTCTCAGCAACCAGTCAATCTTCCATCTTTACCAAGTCAATCGACTGATTTCCAAAATTCAATCGATCGACCGTGGTCGATATAAAACATCCCAAATTCAATCTAAAAAATTGTAATTTTTTTCCCTTTTAGATTCTTCCTCTTTTAGGCTATTTTTTAGTTATTTAACAAACTCTTAGCCCATAGTTTTTTATAATTAGTTCCCTTAATTCTTAGTACTTCTCATCCCTCAACTTCGATCGATGGAGAGCATAAAATACTGCACTCGTGCTGCCGTCAAACGCCTGAAAGAGTCGGCGAGAAAACGAGCTCATAGGAATGCTCCACCCAAGCCGTTGGATTTATCCAACAGGGAAGTGATAGATTTGGATCCTGTTTCGCTACCACCTCCATCCCCGCATTCCCCATTCGATCTTATGCCTATCGATCCACAACAATCACCTTTGCCTCCGCGCAACCCCCAACCATTCACTCGTTTCTTGTCCACGCTGAATTCCATGACCGAGCCGCTTAATTTAATTCCAACCTACATTTGGACAGAGCTGAACCCACAACCTAACATCGTTGATTCGCTGCCAAACACCACCGCCCTCCCCTCTGTGCTCCAATTCCTGCACCCGATGAAGTTGGAATAACCGAAGAAATGTGGAAATATGCGTTCCCGAAACCAATGCCAGGGACGACTAGTGATGAGGATTAAGGATTTAAATTTCGTTTGCGTTTTAGGCTTCCTTAGGATTTAGGATTTGTTTTAGAGTTGGTTTTATTTTCCGTACTAGGATTAGTTTGCCTTTGTTGATGTTTTAGACTTAGTTTTTACTTCGAATAAGTGTAATAAGCCCATAGAGTTAAATAAAAATTTAGATTAATATAGTAATTTTTTGTTTTATTTAGATCTGCTTTGTGAAAATAATTATCAATCATTAACCTGCAATATTATTTTGAAGCATGATATGTGACACTTGATCTGCCTTACGGCTGTGATAAGTTTTTATCAGGTTTGGGGGTGCCCAGATTCAATTTTGCACAATAAGGACATTGCACCCGATAAGTTTGGGGGTGACAAACGTCATGTATTCGATATTAGGTTATAGAGCATAACATTTCTTAGAAAAAAGAAAAAAGAAAAGAAAGAAGGGGATCTATTCTCGGAATAGTTGAAAGATTGCATAGTCAATCGATTGAATGCTTGAAATTCAATCGAATGACTGAAAATTATTGACTGAGAATACTTTTGCAACTAAAGCACCTCAATCGATTGAGTTTCAAAAATCAATTGATCAATTGGCAATTATGACCGCGAATGTTTGTAAGCTGGTGCAAGCCAATCGATCGACTGATTAGAGTGAAGCCTAATTTCGAATTTCAATGAATTTTCAGGATTTTTAATTGTCAATACTCGTCAAGTTTTTGTGAAAAATATTATGCCATGGTATGATTGTCATTGTCTATAATCATTAGTTTCAATGTTAAAGTTCAAAAGATGATTCTGCAACTTATGACTAGAACTTTTTGCACCATTACCATGCTTGAATTTTGAAATCATGGGATCAGTTTAAAACTTTGAATCCTAAGATTCTAGTGGAGACTAAAAAGTCGTGAGCTTTATATCCATCCATCTGTTCTTGATGAGTGCTTATACGAATTCAGAGTGTTTTTGAATACTCACCAATTTTGCTTATTCTCATACATTGCATCTTGGTTTGCTACCTGGCATGTTTTATATCATTGTAATAGAACACATTGCACTTTAGCTTAAAACAAACCGGCATACTTACCATCTTCAGAGGAAGTGATTGAAGGCCGTCTTTGGCTCATTTGCGCCTAAATTACCCCACCTCATGCAATGTTCATTTTAGCAATCATTTTGAGCCATATTGAAAAATTATCCTTTTATGTTATTGACAAGCCATGATATCTATACCATTACACCAGTGTTATTTTGAGCCTTATCCCTCCATTTATGAGAAATCGGTAATAAGTAAAGAAAAGTATTTGAGAAATCAATCAATGGGAAGTAATGAGTGTGGTATTTACTGTGATTGTGTGGAAAAAATTAGAAAATTAGAGGAAAAAGTGTGAAAAATAAGAAATAAATATGAGGTGATGATAAAAAAAATAAAAATAATATGAGAAATTAGAAAAGGAAAAGATGGAAAAAATTAGAAAATTAGATTAGTTTCTTTTCCCGATTTCTCAGAGAATTTGAACGAATTTTCCTTTCTTTCTTAACCTTTACCTGAGCCTCGTTACAACCCGTAAAAAGACCTTCTTGATCCAATCTTGATTGGTAAATGTCTTGTGGAAAGTGAGTGTAATGTCTATGGTGAGTGATGTGAGGTGCTTCGGATGCAAACATCTTTTTCAATATGAGATTCATTTTCATTCATTAATGCACTGTGTTTTATCTTATCATGTGAGTCCCTTTTAGTTGTGTTATAATGCTCTCTCACATGTGTGCGAAAACTGAACCATTCATCGGAGCGATTCTATTATGAACGTATATCTAAGGTGAAGATTGAGTCGAGACATGAGATCCAAAGATTGCTTGTTTGAGTTTATTCCCTGGCTGAAGGATTTTTGCATTGGTAAAGCACACACGACACTTAGGCATGAATGAAAGAACCATGTAATTATCAAAACATTGAACTAATTTGAATAAGCACTGATAAAACTAGCATGATTGTGTACCTGATATCAAAGCTTTACAGGTTATAAACAACTGATAGTTGTGAAAATTAATTTTGAAATGTAAAGGCTTTGAAGTTTGTGGGTATCTTTACTGAAAACCCTCAGAAGACACAACTCCTCCACTAAGGATCACCTAGGGTTTAAAGGCTTATTGTATATGCTAAATGCAATCGTGCTCCCTACGAAAGTGACATTTATTTTCTTAGGATGTTAGTTTTACTTGCTTTGACATATTTATTATTCTCTTTACTTGAGGACTAGCAAAGTGTAGGTTTGGGGGTATAATCTGTGTCGAAATATGACTATATTTCTCACCATAATACCAACATTTGGCTATCCGATGAAGAAAATCTAATAGTTGTTGTATAGTTTTAGTGGTTGAGGTGTTCATAATCGTTGGATCTTGCCGAAGCATAATTGAAGGCTACATGGGAGTATTGAACCATAGAGCCAATAGAAATACCAAAATCCGTGAAGAGAACTGATTGGTCCAGCCACAACTATGATAAATGAATATGTCATATGTCAAAATCAATCGATTGAATTTTAGAAATTAATCGATTAAGTTTGATGACAATTGTTTCTCTCTTAAATTTAAATTTAAACTCAATCAATTGACATTTTGAAATTAGTCAATTAATTTCAAATTCAATTGGATCCGCCAAAACTCAAAATTTTTTATATCAATCAATTGAATTTTGCAATTCAATTGATTGACCTTTAAATGGAAGTTTTCTTGTCCGCACCCTATATAAACAATGTTATGTTTAGGGTAAGAGGGACTTTCTTTGGCCGAATTTTCTCAATATTTTTCTAGTTTTTCTTCATTGTTTTAGCTTTTGATCAGTTATAAGTAGGAGTCAAGCTTTGTAAGGTTTTGATCTTTTCCTAAAAGATCCAACAGTTGATAAATAAAAGAGTATTTTTTATGGCTTCGAAGTCGTGTGTTGCATTCGGATCGAGAAGGAGCGGCTAAACCGCTCATTCAAGAAGGAAGCGATCCCTAGATGAGCATTTAATTTATTTTTAATTCCCATCATTTCTTGTCATAATTATTGAATCGTACAACTTTAAGTTTGTGCATATTATTTTATCATCGAATACTCATTTATCGTCATTGACCTTGTAAATCGATGACAATAAAAGAGTTATTCCACCTAGATCGATCTTGTAGACCAATATAGAATGTCGTACGATTGATTGTTATTTTTATAGTGTCGCATTTGTGATATGTTATACCTTTCCCATGATTCAGGTCGTGATTGAATACGTCATAGTGTTATGATGATGTATGCTGAATCAAATAATCACATTCTTATCGAATCGTTTTCCTTGTAGTAAAATGAAGGTACATAGTTTGTCAATGAAATGTGTGGATTGTTTGTAGAGAAATTACAAATCTAGGGTTAGCGGAATCTTTGATCATCTTATCATCATTGTTTAATTAATCATTGTTTTCCTTGCACAAGCTTTGCTTAGAATTTGTCATTCGTGCTTTGTTGTTATTTTTTATCGCAACCAAAAATCTCGCCTTTGATACTTCCTTAGGTTTGTTGTACTCTTTTAGAATTAATCGAATTACGCGCTTCCCGATGTGTACGACACCCTTTGTACTCGCCCTCGTTCATCGCACTTGTGCACTTGCAAGGGTATATTTTAAAATCGATCAGTCTTCCCTTTCTATATCATAAAAATGGAAAGAATCTGAATTACATTTGTTCGTAATTCGAAATGAGTAGCATTTGTAGTGGGATGGGCAATGCATGAGGAGGTATTGATGGTAATGGGTGCAAACAAGTGCCTAATGGTTGATTCCTCAACTTCCTCATGCGGGATCTCTCCATTTACAGCCATTGTATCTAAATTGAAATTCTCAATTTCTCCTTCACGTCTCAATCTAGTTTCCTTACGATGCAAACGACAAGTACGCTCAATCTCAAAATCTAAAGGCTCTAAGATTTTATATATGGACGCTCTAGTTTGCATACAATGGGCTTAGACACAAAGAATTCCAACAATTCTCCTCAAATTCTGTAGCAAAAACCCTTACAAAGATTTCTAAGATATTTTTATTTTATTTTTACTAATTAATTAATTTTTTAATTTTTTTAATATATATATTTTTTGAAAATAGCATAAATATTGATTTAAATCTAAAGAAAACTTTATAAGAAAGATTTTTAAATCCCCAGCAAAAACTCCAAAAACTTGATGTTAATTTAAAAGTGATACTCGCAAGTACACAAATCGTACCGTAGTAAACATGTGCAGAGTATGAGGTCGTTCTCACAAGGAATTTAAATAAATTTTTAAGAATGAATAAACTACTAATCACAGAATTCCCTAGAATTATCACAATATTAATCTAGCCTAACAGATTCAATGAATGTAAAAGAAGAATAAACTAAACAATATAATATTACTCAGAGAAAAATAAGCAAAGTTTAGGATATTAAATTCTCACATCCTTGGTCATCATCCATGAGTTTAGATCTAAAGAGTGAAATATTGGAGACGAAAAATAACATAAAGATTAAACTCAGTTAAAACTTTATTGAGGAATAAAACAATTAAATTGGTATAAAAATTTAAGGTAATATTTTTCCAAATTCACAACTGAAAAGAACCAAAACATTCAATGTATTAAAATATTTCTAATCACAGTGAATTAATAATTCAGATTTTTACATTAAAAATAAGTTTAGGGCACTCAATCATAGGTCTAAGATTATGGAAAAAACATGACTAATTCTCATATGGATTGATGATTAAATCCAAAAATGGCAAAATCATTTAAGCATAAAAATCATAAAGGCGTTTACTAATATTCCAACCACATATCTAACTTATCCCTCATATGGGATTCATTAGATCCTAAATCTCTAAGAAATTAGTCAAACATTTTCATAAGAAAAATATAAACAAATAAAATAACTAAATTAAACTACATTAAAATACCAGAATTTAGCGTCAAAACGAATCCGAACAACAGCTTTAATCAATCCGCTATGATCTTCCTCTAAAAAGAACTACTATTCTATGTTCTAGAGCTAGAAAACTGATAGAGGAATGCTTGAAAACTGATAGAATGAAGCTAGAACGTACCATCAGACGGTCAGTTTTCGATTCCACATCAAACGTGACTTTAGGGCCACTTTTTTTGGATTTATACCATGTGAAATCGAAAACTAACTCGCTAATTGTATGTTCATGTTCTCAAGATCCCTCGTGTGGAAGATTGGAGCGAAACACAATACCCACCGTATGATTTAAAACAATCAATGAGTTTTGGTGTTGACGCTTTTCAAGATTCTGTGGGCGTGTTTAAAGGTACCCTAATTACTATAGGTGTGTGAACGGGCAAGTCACGGATCATCCCAAAGCACAAGCTGAACACCGGCCCAGGCCCTACCTGTTCCCATTTGCGCTTAGCTCATGTCCAACCCATGGACTATGGAGTCCGTCGGGCCAGCTCGGCCCATTTGCACCCCATACCACTTCTCATATTTAACCAAATATTGTTACTGGGCTGTTGAATTTAGGTCCATGTAATGACTAGGGATATTATGTACCTGTAGCAACTCTTAAACAAGTTTCTTCCTTCAAATTGGGCGTCATGCTTAGCAAATTGATGTATGGTGATATTACTAAGTATGGGATCACTAGGCCCAAAGAGGGGCTTAGTTATCGTCTACGAAAGTACGGAAAATATCTGGTCCTTGACGTCGAGCTGGGTTCGGGCCCGATTCTTAATGGCCCTATGTTTAATCAGGCCAAAAAAGCTTATTCGAGCTTGGCCAATTAACTTATTGGTCGTTTAAAAATTCCTTGGCCTTGATTAAAATTTGTATAAGCGGATCGGGCCTAGAAGGCTTGGATCCTTTTGTATTTATCAATCAAGCCCAATAATTATACCCGATTCTGACTTGCTGGCCAAAACGCTTATTCGAGATCCATACCGAAGTGGGCCAGCACACCCAATTAACACCAGCAAAAGGCCCATTTACACATCTCACACAGTCATAGCATGTGGGATCATAGTTACCAAAATCTCCGTTTTTCTAAAACTTTGGAAACATGTCTAAAACACGTTTTTTTTTCAAAAATACTACTCATTGTTTAAAAAGTCTGATTTTTACATTTTAAATAGATTTTTAAGATTTTACTATAAAAAATAAGACTATTAGTGGCAGTCAAAAACTACCGCTATTAACAAAAAAACTGCTGCTATTAGTCTTGTCGCTATAAAAAATTACCTTAACAGCAAGTGCCGCTAAAACACCTTATTTTTATAGTATTTTTTTTCAAAAAATTTCCTCATTTTTGTCAAAAAAGTATTTATTTTTTATATTTTCATTACTTCTTCTCAAATACTTCCTGATTTTTTTTTGAATTTTGCCAACTTTTTTTATGTTTTTTTGGCCCGATTTCCGACTTGGTAACTATGTGTGGTATCATTCGGGTGCCAGCCACAAGGTGCGATAACAACCCTGTGCATGCCGTGCTGCAACATTGTACTCACACCACTTTGTCCAAGCATAAGCTTGGGACACCCTTCGGGTTGTTGACGTGTCGGGACAAAGTTTTGGCTGCCCCAATGGGAAAATGGAAAATGCCTGACCCGAACCGACCCGACCCGACCCAATGGTGTAGCTCGACGCCCGATCCGAAGACACGACCTGGCCCTATTAAAACCCCCTTTTTCATTTTATTTATATACAGAATATCGGGTCGTGTCGGGTCGAGATGCCGAGCTCTTAGTTGGCCCGACGGGCCAAGTTTTCGTGCCCAAATTAAAATAACAAGTACAAAAGGCAACGAAGTAGTGCTATCAAATGGCAAGGTAATCAGTTCCAAGCCATAATTTTTGCAACCGGCTACAAAAGATCAACTAGTGCTTGGATTAAGGTAGTCTTTTATTGTTATTGTTATTATTTATTTATTTATTTATTATTATTTTTTTAATGAGTACCTTTAAATCCATCCATTGAATCTTTGAGTTCACCCATGCTGAAACGCATTGACTGCTTTGAATCCAACAATGCAGATCATTTTTCATCCCAATCTTTCAGCTGATGCATCTTGAAATCATGCTCTTACCATCCACCGTCGCTTTTTGATTTCACATCATATCTATTCTAAAAAAGTGACCTTAACATCACGTAGAACTCATCACGCTCAAATAACGTCATTTTTTAGGATGTGTACCATATGAAATCAAAACATATCGTTTGATGGCACGCTCATGATCTCAAGATCCATTATTTGGAAGATTGAAATGGAAAACGATCAGCATGGTCGGATTCAAATCAGTCAATGGGGACTGCGTGGGTGAACTCAAAGATTCGGTGGGTGGAATTAAAGATACTCTTTATTTTCTTTTTATTTTTTTTCGCCCGTAGGCCTATCAATGGATCAGGTTGGGCCAAAATCTATGTGTCTTTGATTTGATCTGATCTGATCTTTAAAGTCAGGTGTTTCAAGGTCGGGCAAGACCATAAGGTCGAACCTTATATGCCTGACCCAATTGAAAACTAGGGTCGGGTAGAACACTTTTTGCCCCAACCTGGCCCATTGACGGGTCTATAGGAAAAATGTTATAATTAGGCCTGGATTAGGCTGGGCCGGGCTGGACCCGATTTGAGTTTCGCGCAATTTGTGAATTTGCTTATCAAAATTCATCTCAGCCCCATTTTGGGAATGAAAAAACAGACAATGAGACAACTGTTTGACTTGTATTTTTTCAGAGGAAAATATAATATTTTTTAAAAGAAAATGCATTTTAGAAAAAACATAAAATTGTATTGTTTTTTGAAATGTTTGAAATGAACATAAAATTATTTTAAACAGGAAAATGTATTTAATTAAAATACATATTTTTAATTTTTACATTACAAAAATAAGGTATTTCAGCGGCACTTGCTGTTAAGACATTTTTTTTGTAGCTACAAGACTAACAACGACAGTATTTTGTAGCGAGAGGACTAATAGCAATAATTTTTTGTTAATAGCAACAGTTTTTGGCTACCACTAATAAATCTTATTTTTTATAGTATTATAATTTTAATTAATTAAAAAATATCATATGATTCGAGTCGTAGCATAACTCAAACATCCAAAAAGAGCATATGACTGGAGAACTGATGCCCGCTCGCATAATAACAGGGAGTGCATAGTATCCTTTACTTCCTTTCTACAAATATAATCTCATGTTCCAAATGTGATTTATTTTGATGTTTAGATTCACGCGAACTGGGAGAAGATTTTTACAAGCTCTCCAAGCAAATGCTTAATTTTGTTTGTGGAATTATAGTCCCTAAGTGTTCGCTAGATTTCACTCTCAGGGCTGTTCGCAGAGCTTGTGATCTGTCTCTTTGCCATACGTGCAATATAATAAGCGCTTTGATCGAAATTTTTCCTTTTTTATCGTATGCCCACGCTATTCGATCTTCATCACGAAAGTTGGAAAGAGGAATGTTGAGAATCAGATGAGCATCATCTTTTATGAACACAACACGAATTAGATCTTCGTTTTATCTTCTAGTCCCACCATGAAAAAAATCGGCAACCCCTTCGATGTTGCTCGTTCCTTTGTGAGAGAGGACTTTGAAAGTGGTTTGTCTCAGGATCCAACAATCTTCCTCGATACTAAGGGTGTGTATGGCATAGCTCTCTAGTAGCCCCTACCATAGCAGAGTTTACCTACTTAGGTAGGTTCTCATCCTCTTAGCTAATATCCTTCTACCTGCTTTAGTAGATACTCCTCCTTGATAACTTCGTGCATAGCAAGATTTTATGCAAGATTTACTTGTTCACTAATTTTATCCTTCTCTCTACTCACTCCTTGTCAGGGACGATTTTATTTGCTAGGAAGTTAGTAGAGAGTAGAGAAGTTGCTATTAGAGCAGGTAAATCCTCCTTTGCAGGGAGTTAAAAAAGAGATGTGCCAAATAGATCTCCTTTCAATGGTTCTTCATGCAGATAGAATGCTCTTCCACGAATAAGACTGATTTGTTGGCCTGTAAGAAGCTTCCATCCTCGTTGTGCTAGCTACACTTCCTTGAAGACCTCAAGATCACGGAAATCAAGCCCCACCAAAGCCTAAAGATCCCTATTAAGTAAAACTGGACACCATTGACTGTTTGAATTGGACAATAGAAAATGCCTTTTACTCCAATATTTCACATAACTAATCTTGAGATCATAGGCATATGATCAGATGGACAATTTTTTATCACACATGACACACATCCCAAAAACGTGACCGAAAGACCATATGGCACACATATATCACAGCTCACTTTTTAGGTTGTGTGCCATATGATATAAAAAATTGTTTGTCTAATGATATTCTGATGATTTCAAAATCAGTTCGAGTCAGATTGGAACAAAAAGCAATCTCCATAATATATCCAATCTAAGAAAATCAACAGTTTTCATCTATACTAAATGGGGATATTCACCATTTGGTGGGACGTTGCTAGCAGCCCTTTAAACACCAACATGCTATTTAAATGATCTTGCATCATCATTGGTATAAGATGTTGGTGATCCGTACCGTCAAAGTAATAGATCATAGATTATTACAGAGATTATTATACTATGAGGAAGATTTTGGCTGAAATTCCGATTTAAAATTTCGGTTCCGAAATGAAATCCTAAATGAAATTCGAGTTTTTGATCCTTGGTCCCAATCTTCGATAGAATAGATCTTAAAATTATATGTATGTGCAATCAAAATCTACTCATTCAATGGTGGGCCCATCATTTTATCCAACTTGTATTAATCCTATCTAAGATGTTCTCTTTATATCCACCATCTGATTAGTAGAGCCTAAATAGCGAAATTCATGATAAAGTGGTACTAAATGATTTTCAATTTTGACTTAATCCTCCTCCAGACCATCATGTTTACTAAATTTGTAGTCCAAGTTTTCTATCTTCATTCTACTAATTTTTCAAACCTCTTGACTCCAAAACTTTTCTCCATAATTCTAGCCTATCCTTTATCTCTTTCCTTGTTTGGGCAATTAATACTGTCAACGGAAAATAACATGCACCATGGTTCTTATATATCCATGATTAATAAATCTATGACCAAGACAAAAAATAAAGGCCAAAGCAGATCCTTGATGAAGCCCAACTCCGACTGAGAAATCACTCATCTCTCACATCATTCTTATACTAGTTATTGCATTTTGTACATTTCCTTGATGAAACCCAACTCCGACTGGGAATTTACTCATCTCTCTCAAAGTACAAATCTGGGATGCATATCTTCCTCAAAAGAAAATGGAACAATCACCACAAAAGATCAAAATAAGCAAATGACTAGAGAGACCAAATTTTTTACATGGAAAACCCTTTGAAGCAAAGGTAAAAACCATGGGACCTAGTCCAGGAAAATCCACTAATAAAATAGATACACAAAGTTCATCACCCAAAAGGATGGATAAAGAAAAACAATGGAAATCTCGTCAACTGTTGTTTACTCCAATAAAGAAAAACAATAAAATAGATATGAGGCTTGAACAATGATCTGGAATTGGTTGGAGAAGGCTTTTGATCTTCTTCTCACTAGTGCTTACTGCTATTGACGGATGGCTTCTACTTCTTCTCTTCAACACTGGCTGCTTACCCAGGAAATTCTAGATAGATGCTATTGTTTACCCTTGAAATTCTGTAAATCAAGACAAAATGTCGTAACATATATAATTTATATTACAATCTTCAAATGAAAAGAAAGCCGATAAGGTAAGATCAGAACAAGAACATATAATTTTAAGCTTGGATCATGAAACAAGATGAAAGAATATCATTTCAGTTGTAGAAAAGGGTAATCTTAAATAATCAAACCTTACTCATTATTGATTGATAGTGAACTAATGACAGTAAATATTTCAATACAGCAGTTACACGTGATTCAAATGAGTCTCTCGTGTGATTTTAAGGCCATGATCTAAAGATCTACAATGTCGAAGATTTTCATGATAGCCGCTAGTTTACCCATTGAATCACATGTAAGCGTCGTTTTTAGATCATGGTTTTTAAATCACACGGCACACATTATGAAATCAGGTGCCACATTTCCAAAAAATTGACCCGTTAATAAATTACTTGTTAGCCAGGGTCGGGTAAATGATACTTGGGTATTAGGTGCCCTGCCAAGCTTCATGGTTGCCAGTTGGGTCAACTCTTTCCAATGGTCGTGTACCTAATACCAACTAAACAAGATATACAAACCAAATCATGGCCCGATCAATCACATCATTCATAAATTGAGCTGATATACAACCATGGATTAAATAAACTGTTTTTCTATTAAAAAAACTGCTTTTCTATGTTAAATATTAAAAAATGAATATATTATGATAATATAAAAATTCCCCACAGGACAGTTTTGGTATTATGACTGGTACATATAAGATATATATTGGCCTATATGACCTTATCTGAGCCAATAAGACCTGATATTTGAAAGATCTCACCCTATATCGAATAGGGGGCAAATATCGTATGTGGTGGGGGCTACTAACCCAATACATATTCGCCGATATGTATTGGATTCACTGGATATTTAAAAGCATGTATACAACAGCAAAACTATAAATTATAAGACCCAAAAATAAATTATTATTTAACAAACATTACCTGAACGAAACTGCAGTTGAACAATTTCTCTATAACGATGAGCATCATGATTAACATACCGATGAACCTATTTAAACATGAAAGGGAAAAACAAAAAAAATTTAAATTCAAAGAGAAACTCAAGATATTGTGATTGAAATAGAGAACCATGATATAGGGCGTAGAATTGAAACCTGTAATAAGCTATGCAACAGTAGAGGTAGATGATAGTACATCAATCCAGGCAAACTATGTTTTTCTCCTACTTCTTATACCATACATGTAGAAAACACCCAGAAAATAAACTCTCAGAGGGAGAAAATCCAAGAGAAAAGGGTGTTGTCCTTCTGCTGCTCAACATCGTGCATCACATAGAAGAGCACAGAGATTTGTGTGCATCAAATGGTTTGTAGCATCTACGAAAAGAATACAGAATATAGTTCGAGAAAGAAAAAGAAGGGACAGCGACACCAACACACAGAGGAGGCCCGGGCTAGACTGCCCTACGAAACCTCCCCCGAAAACAAAAAATTGTAATTTTATTAAGCCACGTGGCCGACTTGCAAGCGCACCTGCAGAGCCCAAGACCACAATTACAAGTAGAGACAGCTACAATATATTTGTTACATAAAAATTTCCCTCGAAAAAGTCTTAAAGAGTACTAAATATAATCTGTGTCCACCCCTTGTTGAATATAAGGAACTTCCCTCCATGTGTCTTTCATAATTTCAAAACCTGATGTCTTTCAAGCTAGATCATTTGTCACTACAATTGACAAGACAAACATATAAAAATATAATGTTGACCAAAATAGGGAAACAAATTATTTTAATACTGATCGAAATTGAAAAACTTAATGTTGATCTAAATAGAAAAAAACTACAAATTCAACCTTAAAAAATAAAACATAAAAGAAAAATATTTTCTCACATATCAAAAGAAGTAAACTTGACTACCAAGAACATAGGAGGTTGGAGCTGGCTTTGATCACAATGATCTTGTTGCAGAGGCTATTGTCTCCTCTCCGGATATACTACAAATCAAAAAGTAGGATGATAGATACATTGGTTTACATTACGAAATTCAAATGAAAAAGTGGGCCAAGAAAACAAGATAGAACAAAAACATATATTCTTGAAACCATAAGACAAGAATGTATCATTCCAATATAAAAAAGAGATCATATTACATTAATCAAAGGAACCAAAATAATCAATAAAGAAGTAATACAATTAAAAACTTGCAATAAATCGGTCACAGATATGGAATTAACAAGGGTAAAAGCAATACATTACAAAGACCATGATCTAAAGATCTATGGTGTCAAAAATATCTGCCATGTAATTCAAAGGAGTCAACACCCTTTATAGATCTACGGTCTGAGATTTTCATCATATCTGTTAATTTAAAAATATGTTGACAACTTTTAATCACAAGAGAGCGACATTTTTAGATCATTGTTTTTAAATTAAACAGCACACATGAATATATATATGTGTGTGTGTGTGTGTGTGTGTGTAAATGCAAGTATGCATGTATGTATTTGTTACGCAAGCAATGAATTGAAAGAGAAAAAAAAGAAGGAAATGTAACGGGGGCATCCACCGGTGGAAATACATTAGAGTGGAATTCTCAATAAATGAACATAGGCATTGCCATCACCCATTCATTAAGAAGTATGTTCAATTAATCTAAAAACTGAAAGGATTGTAAATTCGACCAGTCTCCAGAAAATGTGAGTTTGACAAGTGTGGGGAGAGAGAGGACTAAGAGTAAAAGGTGTAGTTATTTGTTCTTCAGACGGAGTGATTGGCTAAGACATCTGCATCCCCATGTTATTTTGCCTAGCCATAAGAGAGCGTTGTTGACCTAGAATAGAAGGGTGCCATGGGAACGAATTTGTTGGGTTTAGGAGGCTGTTGATAAGAAGCTGCAAGTCTGACTAGATATTTAGCTTGGTGCAGCTGCTAGGAAGGATGTCTAATGCATCATTTTTGGATTATAGTTGTTTTTTCATTGAGTTTTTCATTAACAAACTACCCTATTGCATAATAAAATGAAAATAAGAGATTAAAATATATAGTTTTCAACATCACTGAGAAGATTATAAGCTAATTTTCTTTCATCTATGAGCATATAGGTGCTGACAAAAGGTCTAATAACTTCTTCAATATAATTGTAGACAAACATCAAAATATTGTCATCAATATCAAAATGATATTATAAAACTTAAGGTGTATATGGGAATCAAAGTACGAACTGGTGCCAAAAAAAGTCCATTCAAAAGCTCCTGCAAATCTGCAATACCTACTCCTAGAAGATTTTGTTAGAATAGTCCCACATCGGTTGTGGGCTTGGAGGTCTTGGGCTATATATAACTTGGGCAAACCTCACATTACAAGCCGGTTTTGTGAGGTTGAGTTAGGTCCGTTGATATTTTATCATGGTATCAGAGCCAGAGCCTTCTTCAACCGATGTGGGACTATTCTTACAGATTCATTGTCCACAAAGTTATCATAAGGTTATGATGTACCTTTAGCCATGGAAATCCATCAAAATTGAATCAACTTTTCGCAGGCGTTTTAAATGGTGAACCTCAGACATCCTATTAATCCTTTCTAACAATATGATAGAAAGAATTAACACTTTTGTTCATCCAAAGAATTAACACTTTTGGCTATGGGGTATCTAATCATGGGTTGGATATCATCAAATTCCTTAGGATTTGATCATCATAGGTTATTTTGCGATGATTTCACCATTAGATCATGAAATGATCGTATAATACAATCATTTTAACATAAAGTTAATGAATTCACCATTGGATTTGACCAAAATAATGAAATTTGATCAATCCATAATAAATCCACCGTTGGATCTGATTACGGTCGCGTATTACCATTGTTTGACTAACAGTCAACTAGTTCAGTGTTAAATTTGACCAGAATCAGAAGATTTGATCAACATGTAACAAATCCACTGTTGGATCTCGTTATGATCTCGTGTTATGATCGTTTGACCAAAAGTCGACGAGTCCACCGTTGGATTTAACCAAAATCACAAGATCTAGTCAACATATAATAAATCCACCGTTGGATCTCGTCACGATCTCGTATTATGATCGTATGATAAAAAGTCAAAAGATCTACCGTAAAAGAATTTTCAATCTCGAGGTTGAGATCCAAACCCTACATTTGAGGGAGTGATGACCTAAACCGCGAGGGAAACTCTTATTTCGGGATGTGATTCAGATCCGATAAATATGATGGCTATGAGTCATTGTAGATGAATATTTCAGGTTCGCAATTGCAACTCGTACGAGTATAGAATTTGTGGCTGCAATCCGAGCATACTAAGAGTTATGCGAGGGGTTGTACCCACATAGTTTAACTATCTCTAAGTACACAAGAAATTGGGTATGTGTCATAACGCATAATCTCAACTTGCAACCCTAAATCATACTTAGGTAAGAGCTATAACTCTTATCTTAAGCATATCACCTTTAGGTAATGGTCGTAACTCTTATCCTAAGCATATCAATCCGAGCTTGTTTCTCCCGTAAACTCTAAATAATAAAAAAGAGGGAACGGAAAGAATCTCGGAGATACTTTAAGGTCTCTTGCAAGAGGATCAAAGTCGGAGAGGTTTTCGACAAGGGTTTTGCGCCAAAATATTCAGAACCTAATAATGAGAACAGATCTGCTATTTATAGATTTATGGTAGCGGTTATGAGAAGTTATAATCCTACAGTTTCCACAGAGTTTCACAAAAATCAAGGGTTGTGAGGGTTGCGTGGGTCTTAGCTTTTACGCGGATTGAGAAAAGATTATTCTCCAAATATCTGGCATACGCAAGTAGTTATTTGTTTAAGCGGAGAAAATAGAGGATTCACGTTCAAAGGAGATGACCTACGCAAATATGACCTATGCAGGCATGACCTATGCAGGCACGGCCTATGAAGGTATGACCTACGCAGGCACGACCTACGCATGTATGGCCTGCGTGGGCCATATTTAAAAACAAGAAGAGGAAAAGAGAGAAATAAGATGGCCTACGTGGGTTTCTATTTATCTTCTCTCTCTTTATATATATATATATATATATATATATATATATATATATATATATATATATATATATTTATATATATATTTATATTTTATCCAAAAAAAAGAAACAAATTATATGTATATACAAGACACAAATTTTTTGTGTCTACACTTATGTAAAGCCAAAACTACAGCTATTTAATTTTCATGAAAAGAAAGCCAACAGATATTTGTTAGCAAGCTACGGATAGCTACATATCTTCCTCGGTTACATATCAAATTTATTGACATCATTATCTTCCAAGTTCTAGGTCCTTGTCATAGTTGGGAACATAGAGGGTAGAAAGTTAAACATAGACTCTCTCGTCTCTTCCAATCAGATAGGACACTACAGTAATTCTTATTCATATTGAGATACTTTATTCCGTTTAGGTGTCTTTGTGGACTTGTGATGTACAAAAATGTAGTATAGAAGGTTTTCCAGCAATTGACTTTTACTTTTATATTAGTATCAGTATTTATTTATCACCAACCTGACCAATATCATATAGCATTAGTGTTTTTTGGGTACTCCTTTCCCTGTTAATGAGAAAATTTGCTTATTAGAAATGAAAATAAAAGAAATAATGAGTAGCAAGTATCAAGCATCAAATAGGAGGCAAGACTCATAATACAGAACTTGATTTGTGTCTTCCCTATGGCAAGGGAAAGTTAAATTCATTGATTAGCAGCTTTTAATAAAAAAGGAAATTTTGAGTTTCATCAAAAAGTAAGAAGTGCTACACATAAGTTTAAGGATTAACGGGGCGTCACCAGCAACTATCAAGCTTATAAAGCATCTAATAAAAACCAAATTCTGTCCAAATCTTACTGTCAGTGTTTTTATGGGTCCCTGACACATGTGGAAGACAACCTTTGACAACATTCAATGGGTAAAAGGAACCTCATAACTTGATGATATAGATCAGGAGAGCAACTTTCTAAGCATATTACTGCAATAAAAAAGAGAAAAAAATTGTTAATGTTAAGATTAGAAAAGGGTCTGCAAAATTATAAATATAATATAACAAACAACCGAATCATGTTTTTTCGGGAGTAAAGAGTACCGTCTCGGACTGAACATTAAAAAATTGCTGCTTAAAGAAGGATTTATCCTCCAAAATACTGCTAAACTTGGCTACTAATAAATTTCATAACTCTAGCTAGGTCAACAAACTAATGATACAAATATCAGAAAATAGAAACTTAGAAAATACTGCTTACTATTTGAACGTATACATCAAACTGTAAGTCATTTATATTGAAAGATATTTAAAACCTGATCACCCCCTTGAAATTTTGGATTCACTAGATAGAGGCCAACCCCAAATTGAGCAAACTAAAAGCCAGGTTTAAACTATACAATCATAGTACATTTAGGGCTATCTAACATGCCAAAAGCATCACTCAACCTGACTGTTCCGACCCGACCCGGCAGGGCAAGTTTATGTGCTCGACCTTGTTTAAAATAAATGGGTCGGGCAGGTTGGCTAGCAGACTGACTCGATCCATTAACAGCCCTAGAAGTTTTGCTCGTTTATGTCCCACTCTCCATACAAACAGCTATAAGCATCCATTCGCATGATAGTGGTTGATATAGTGAAGAATCATACAAGCATTGTGTTTTTGGGCTGAATAGTGAATTCTTTATATCCACACAATTTTCTATATACACACATATTATACATATACATGTAAATATATATATATAGATAGAGAGAGAGATAGATATATAAAAAAATGGAGTCGAGGGCAGGATTGGACGTAATCACGAGTTGCATCACATTCTCTAAGGGTTCACCAATCCCTCTAAGGTTATAGAGAAAAAAAATAACTTTTTTGTCCTTTATTTCACAGGGCAGAGATTTGGTACATTTCCATCCAAATCTTCACCATGAAGAATTTCACTTTTGACCAAAAACTCAATCTTGTTGCACTTGAGTTCGGATGCATATCCCTGAATCTTGGTGTAAAAGGTTGGAAAGAAAAATGACCATCATCTGGTTTAGAGCAGTCAAACGTCATCTAAAAATATCTTTATGCTGGATTTACATGGTAGCCATTAATTTTATATCATGTTTGACTGCTTTGAATATGAGGATGGAGATCATTTTTCATTTCAATGTTTTACATTAAAGATCTTTAGATCATGGATAACACACCAATCAAAAAGTGAGCCGTTTAACAAATCACCCAGGGGCCAGGCTGCTTACCTACTTCTAACTCTTGTTTTTGGTGCTTCTGAGTATTTTGAACTCCTCCCCTTTTTCAGCCATTGCAACCTCTCAAAATTTAAATCTCGCTGATTTTATAGTCCCCGACAAATGTAATTATCAGTTTTGGTTGCTCTGATAGGGAAAAAGGCTCTTCCTCTACATGATAACCTCATCATGCCAGTGATGGCCTTCATTAATAGATTAAAAAATAAATAAATAAATAATTATGGATTATATTCTGAGCAGCTCTAGTTGCACTCACCAAAACTCTAAACTATATAAAAGTTGTTTAAAGTCTTTAAGTTTGTAAAATAAGTCATGACATTAATCACAAATCCAAAATTACTATATTTTTAGGGCTTTTAATGTCTTTATGGACTCTTATACTTCAACATATGTAACAAAAACTTTAATTTCTATGCAATTATAACTATAAAAAAAACTTCAAGATTAGTTGATCACTTATCTAAGTAAGAAATTCCCAGATGTCACATCTCCAAGCCACATTAATTCCAAGAAACAGAGTATTATAATACTGATCTAAGTAGAAAAACTTAATATTGATCTAAAAAGAAAAAACTATTAATTCAAAGTTAAAAAGAACATAAAACCACAGAAACAATTTTTTTTTAACCTATAAAAAAGAAGTGAACCTGACTCCCAAGAACACAATGATCTTGTTGCAGATGCTACCGTATCCTCTCTGAAAACCCTATAAATCAATTAGAACCATTATAAATAAAAATAATAATAATGAAAATTATAAATAAAAAAATAATAATTTGTAGTACGAAATTCAAATGCAAAAGAAGAAGGCGAAGAAGACAAGATTAGAACCAAATAATTAGTAAACAATCAAAAGAACAAAAATAATTAATAAGATATATGGAATTAATAAGAGTTAGAGCAATACATTACAACGGAAAAATCACTACGAAGGCACGAAGACTGTCTACTGGCTTCTAAGAACAAAGGGAACGAAACAGAGAGATAACTTGGGCGTTATTTGATTTATAGAGGAAATTTCCTAAAGCACCCATTATATATATATAGGACCTTATCTTGTGTCCTTGTTCCCTACGCAAGGGTAGAATAGACCGACAACAAGTTACTTACATTCACGGGTTACCTTGGGGCGCATTTGTCTTGAAGACCATAATCATCTAAAGGGTTAATTTGGCTCCTGACCAACATTTAAACACCATTTTGTGTTTAAATGATCTTATGATAATGGTATGAAGCTTATGAAGTGCCTTGCACCCCATTGAATCAGTCAAAGAGTATTTCATGGATTTCAGACCATCAGACCCTGCTGGAAATACATGACAGTCAGCTTTGACAAGATTTACTGGTTAAGGTGTGTTTCCTTACGTCCATATCCTTACCATGCCAGTGACACTCCATTACTAGAAGGCAAAAAACATAAACTAATAACATTAGAAAGGGATGAATTTGTACTTCTACATGGTGTACACCGTATGCCCACTATCATCATCATCATCATCATCATCGTTGCCTTATCCCATCTATTTGGGTGGCTTGTACGTCTTATTTCTTCATTCACTTCTATGCAGGGCTAAACTTTCTATTACTCTCCAGTCCATCTTACTTCTCTCCAAGTCTTCACTGTTCTACCTCTTCTCCTTCTTCATTCGTCTCAATCCCTATGCAATTGCTCCTTTTGGCCTCCAATAGAAAAGTCCAAGCCACCTCAAACACATTCTATAATTTGCTCAGTAAGAGAAAAAGGTTTTCAGGCATAGATAATACATATTGTAAATCAAGACTGCTAAAGCTCTCTGGCCACATCTTCAGTATTTTGTATAACAAACTTAATTTTATGCTACAATATGCACTTGCTGTCTAAGAATTTGTTCCCAACCATTAGGAAGATGAAACTGGTTACAAAAATGTTTCCTACTACGGAAGTTGTAATGTAACTTGATGAATCATAGTAACATTTATGGATATCTCTCATGTGCTGACTTGCAAATTATGCTAAGAAAAAAATTACAGCATTCATTGTTACACAGCTACTTCATAATAATGCATGAATGTGTTGCTTTGTCTTATCAGCTAGGCAAGCTGACATAAGACACCTGAGGTGGTCGAATAGCACCTTGGTATTTGGGCTTTTTTAAAAAAATTTACATCAAGAGCTTTAGCAGCCATCGGATCTGAGCAAGGAAGAGATCAGTGCAGTGAGTCAAAATTTGTGGCAAGGTCCAAGGTAGGAAAACTAGAGTAAATGCATTAAACAGCCAATATCCGAGTACCAGGTAGTGTTGAAGCAATCTATGCAATATTCTCCAGAAAATCACAAACAACCTTCAACAAAAGGGTACTGTACCCGAAACTGACACAGGCTCCACCAGTATACTTTGACAATAGCTCATTTTGAAGCTAATCACATAAACTAACTCCTTGGATTGCTAAATACAGCTGCAAGCAGGTATATTTCTCACCCTCCCTCTCTTTCTCTCATGACATTTCTCACCTCCGAAACATCTCATCATCTATTTGTGTAGCATAAATGTTTGAAAATGACACATAATTGCATTTATCATGTGGCTCAGGTTCAAAAACCTGGCCTGCAATAATTTCGCTTCGCTCGATATTTCCATGCAACCTACAAGCCCCAAGTAATGCACCAGCATGGGCCTCCACCGGCATTGATTTTATAACCTCGTAAGCTGATTTCAATCAGCCAACTCAACCAAGAAGATCAGCCATGCAAGCATAGTGATCCGTGGCTTGAATTATTTGTAGTTGTTAAAGATAGATTTGAAATACTGACAACCCTCATGCAGTTAAAATCACTATAAAGTCACATATTCATGCATTAGTCCTTATAGAAACACCTCTATCCCATCATAATTCATCCACTGGTGGTAAAACTTGTTACAGACAAGCTACCAGCCTAAGTGAGTTCAACCTTCTCAGGTTGAGCAGCTTCTGAACAACCCACCGAAAAAATCAATATCCATGATTAAGCAAGCACACGACAAACTAGATAACAAAGAGCTCACCAAAAACAAAAAGAGGTCGACACTTGACCTAGCACGGACCAGAACTCTGATTAAGAGAGAAAGAAGAACAAACCCTGAGACAAACAGAAAGAAGAAAAAAGAGTCATTTTGGAAACTTTTCCAAGAGCTTCTAATGGACGTCAGCATATCCTGGTAGTTACCGAGTACTAGAACATTTCCTAAATCCAGTAGAAAAATAAGCCTGGGAATGAAAACAACAAGAGAAGCGCATTCCCTTACCTGCAGAAACGATACTAACTTGTTACGGAAAAGAATGTGATGAGCACTGCTTAGGAAGGAAAAATGCAATATGATCGGCAACCATGAAATTAGTGTACAAGCACCCAATGATTACTTACTTTCTAATGTGTGCTCTTCAAGGATTAATTCAAAAAAGTTTAGAAAGCACAAATGATGATGCACCTCAATCTTTACAACATTCCATGCATATATTGACTTTGAGTCATTATGACAGATTAAAAGGTACAAATGCCTGGAAGTGTACCTGCATCTCCCATCGAACATGTGGCCTATAGGCATATTAATCCAGACTACCGATGTGGCAGGCACCAGGTGTGTGTGCCTACAGCTCAAAATCATGCCCCACTCAGCGTATCTTAATTGCCCAACCAGTTCACCTTTTCATGCTCAACATCACTCTTAATTCGACAATTCTTCACGCCGTTCAGCTACTGTGGTTTTTAGACGATGTACGATTATTGATATAATGAATAGATTTGTTTACATGAATAAAAAATAATTTGCACCAAGAAGACTATCTCAGGGCAGTAATTAAGGTGTTCTAGCTTGAGCCCAAATTGGCTTAACACACTCAAGTGGAGTGTAGGGCTCTCTTAAAAGTCTCTGGATCCGTGTCACATCCTGATGGCCTGTTTAACGTAGAAGAGAGTCAATTTTATTGGCTGGACTACATGTAAGATGAGTGGTCCTTAATGCTTCTCCTCTCTTCTAAATAAGCTTTTCCTTTTGTGGAAGGGTGTGAGAACCAGATTAGGAATGTTAGAAGAGAAATGAATCATGTGGTAGATTCTCTTGCTCGGGACTAGGGAGAGAATCCTGAAAAACTTTTGACTCAGGGACAGTCCCCAATTTGATGATATCGTAACTTTATTTTTTCCTTTTCCGTGACTTATTAATTATACTAATAATACCATTAATATTAATATTAACACTAAAATTGACATAAACATTAACTTTAATTATAATTTGCACAAAAGCATCTCAGATTGAGCCCACATTAAATAACTAGTACAAAACAGGAAAACATCATAAAATTCAGTCACAAGTAAAACTCAACAGTTGAATCAACAGAACTGAAATGCAGATTAACGATGGTCTCAATGTACTCAGCAGCAATCTAACAATTCCATACAAGAAAAGAGAACATTTCTCAAGTTTACAACTCGGAATTAACACGGCGATCCTTGATCCTATCTAAACCAAAATCTCCAACAAAATCTAAACATGACTCTTCCATCAAAAACTTCACCAATGACATGAACAAATTCCCAACCATTTGATCTCCTCAACCGAGCTTCTATTTCAAGCTTATAACCTAAAGATTCATCAATCAAAAGCTTACCTCTAAAATGACGACTCTGAATTGAATCAAAGATTACAATCTTGTCAGCAGGTACTCCTTTGACAAGCGATTTTGCCATGGCATGAGATCATTCTTCGGGTACGGAGTACTGAACGGAGACGAAGGGCATTGATGGAGATCCTTTGACAGTGTAGATGTCGTAGACATTGTTGCGGAGAGATGGTGTGATGCAATTTGCAGAGGAGAAGAACTCGGGGAAGATTAGGGTTCCGATTAGGGTTTTGGGGGACAAATAGTGGAGAGTGAGGGATGGGGTTAGAGAAAAGGAGGGAGGAAGTTGTTGAGGGCTTCTTGGATCTTGCTGGAGGGGGGAATGTCAGTTAGGGTGTCTTCTATTGTCGCTGCTGCTGAGTTTAACCCATATAGTGTAACTATATATAATTTTAGTTTTTTTAAATTATTAAAAACTAAACTTCTCAACGGACCGTTCCTCTATAGGTTTTGCGCAACATAACTTCTTGACGGGTAGTTCCAAAATAAGTTTGACGCAACTAAACTTCTCGTTGGAAAATTCCTCAATAAGTTTGGCGCAACCAAGCTTCGCGAGAGATCGCTCCTCCTTAAGTCTTGCACAACTAAACTTCTCTATGGACCATTCCTCGATAATTTTGGCGCAACTAAATTTCTCAATGGACTGTTCAACGAGCGGTTTACGGCAACATCTCAATGAACCGTTACTCGAGAAGTTGGCCACTAGCCCACAACAAAAGTACCTCTGTTTACGCCTAGGCATTCTCTGAAAGCGCCCACGTCTCAGACCCCTTGCAACCCATTGATTTCTTCAAATCAGATGATGGAGGTTGTGTTTCAATCCGATCTACCACACAACAGATCTTGCGATCATGGTGCATCTATCAGGCGGTCAGTGCTTTATTCAATGTGTCAATAATCCTCAAAAAATGGCCCTTGAATCATATGGCACACACCACGCGCAAACATGAATTTAGGACAATTTTTTAGGGATTTGTGACACAGGGAATAAACAACTGACCATCTGATAGGTGAGCTATAATCACAAGATCTATTGTGTGGAAGATCGGGTCAAAAAATGACCTCTATAACCTAATCCGAAGCAATCAATGGTTTTCAAGGGGTCCTGGGACATGAGCACTTTCAGAGAATGCGTGGGCATAAACAGAACTACCCACAACAAAAGCGCTCAGCTAGAAGTTTAGCGCAACTACCCGTTCAGAACGAGCGCAACAAAACTTGCCGTTCAGAGAGAAACGGTTACCATATATGCAACCGCATGGGGTTTGCACAATTAAATTGGTTGACTAGTTTGAATCAGACGATGGAGATTTTTTTACATCAGTCACTGACAAATGTCCATAGAGTAATGAGAGTGAATACCGATGTCATTTTTTTCCAAAAGAGCAAATTCCTCATCCTAATTAATGGCATGCTCCTAAGTGAATTCTCGAGCAATCGAATGAGCCCTATCCCTCTCCAAAGAGTCATCAGAATTCAGATGCATTCTTGACTTTCTCTATTGGTGTTACAATGTAATGTCAAATTGTTACTACCGAAAAGAGGATTGGAGGTTTGATAGTTTAGATTAAGCAAAAGTAAAAGAAGCAGGGTATTAAGGCTGAAAGCTTATTTTATAATGCACTAATCTCAAAGCTTTACCAAGAGTTTGACACCTTCAATATCTGCTTTGTGATGCTCTTTGAAACATAAAAAAGTTTAAATGAAATCGGTAAGATATATTAATAGAAAAACAAACGAACAGGGTATCCAATGTTCCAAAAACAATCTTGCCGAAACCCACTTGAAACGGCTTTAATAAAAACCTCAGTATAATGGAAAGTTTTTATTATTCATAATCTTCCCAATGCCACTGAATATTACAATCCTTAATATGTGAATGATAATGTATCCAGAATTCATCAATGAGCATAGTGCCTCTCAATCATTCAATACATACCCTTTTAATTGATTCTTCTCCTTCTAGCAATAAAGTATTTTGGAATTTGAAGCAGCTAACATTGAATTTATTCAATATTAGTTTACAAAATTTGTATTAGTACCTTAAGATTAACAAGTGGCAAACAAAATGATATGTATTAGGATGAAGATTAGCAAAACACACCAAATGCTTACGAATATTTCAATCCTTAATAAGTGAATGATAGTGAATTCAGAATTCATCAATGAGCATAGTGCATCTCAATAATTCAATACATACCCTTTCAATTGATTCTTCTCCTTCTAGACAATAAACTAATTCTGAATTTGGGGCAGCTAGCATTTGAATTTATTCAATATTAGTTTAAAAAATTTGTATAAGTGCCTCAATTTTAACAAGTGGCAAACAAAATTATATGTATTAGGATGAAGGTTTGTGAAACACACCAAATGCTTACCGCTAGATCTGTTTGGTATTGACAATCTCTATTGCTATACTTTAAGTAAAAATGATCCAGGTGACTACAGAAGTCCCAAGTGAATATCTGGCCCACCAGAAGATAAAATGAGAGAAGCATCTGATCCTCCTAGTGAACTCCCAATCAATGTTTAAATCAACAAACTCATATCAATGATTAGGCAACATACCCGTGCAGATTCATCACCAAAAATCTGGCAGATTCTCTCATATAATTCATCTGCAATATCTTGGAATATATAAAAATATTAAAACAAAGTAAACAAAAAGATTTGAAAAAAAACAAGATCCTCAGATGGAATGAAGTGGTCATCAATAAGAATAAGATAAGTAGCTAAAAGCATAGGAAGAGGACATTAAATGGTTGATATAAGAACTGGAATGGTAAAAAAGCATATAGTTCTAAATTTTGTAGTCATGTCCGTAGTGAAAACATCTATGAAGTAGCTAGATTGAAACTCAAAGAAGGTTTAATTCTCAACACTCATGGCATTGAACCAGAGTGCATCTTGAAAGTAACAAAATATATTTAAACAAATTCAGATGTGTGACTAGTCTATATATGTTAGATTTAAATTTTTTGTGGCTGCAAATGATAAGCATTCACAGGAGTTTGACTATTTCATAGATGAAAATTCAGGAATGAGGTGGAGTGCCACATTTGGGTCTCACATTTAAAGGAGTACATGTATTGGAAATATATAGAATGTCCTAAAACTTTATCCATACTGGAACAGACTTGAAAACATCTTTTTGCTGATACTATGTCGCATGAGTTTCTGAGTTCTACCAAATCTAAACTAGAGTTTCCACTTAGAGACTTCATTCTATTATGAAGTCAGGCGAAAAATACATCAGCATTGGTGCCGCTTTCATAATCAACATAAGTCTTAATCATGTATCAAAATTCCAGAGGAAACAGATATGTATCATCCGATACGTATCAGTTTCGGACGTCACTGAGTCGACATATTGAATGTATCATGGATAAAAGTTCCAGACGGAACTGATATGTATCATCCAATACAGATGAGTTTCGGAGGTCACTGTGTCGATACATTGGATGTATCGCCGATACATACCAATGTATCGTCCGAAATCAATACGTATCGTCTGATACATATTGGTTTTGATCTGGCCGAGACATATTGGAAAGCCGAGATTTTGATTCTTGGTCTTAATCATCATTTTCAAGAGTTTGCTTTAATCAACATTCACCATTGATCAATGTATCCATTGTTAGAAATTTTAAATAATTTTAAATTGTTCGCCTTTGAATAGTCCCACCTTGACCAAGATTTATACTTGGATGTGTTCTCTAGAGGAGCTTTGGGACAAAGGCCTGGAGCCTTCACCCAAGGGGCACCCAACTTTGTGCATTCCACCTCTATGCACTTTGAGACACGCACACGTGCGCTAAGCTGAGCCAGTATGGTACAGGCACGAGCACTTGACCGTTGTGTTTGATAAGAATTCCATAGGTCTAACTCAACCTCACAAAACCGGCTTGTAAGGTGAGGAGTGCCCAGATTATATATAGCCCAAGACCTCCAAGCCCACGGGCAATGTGGGACTATTCTAACACCCCCCCGCATGTGTTGGCGGGATTGAGCCAAGCCAAATCATGTGGACAATTGAATCGGGTGACATGGAGTGGAAACATATCTGCTCTGTACCATGTAGAATCCCATGAGCCTAACTCAACCTCACAAACCGGCTTGTAAGATGAGGTTGGCCCAAGATATAAAGAGCCCAAGAAGGCCCAGCCCACAGCCGATGTGGGACAAATCCAACAATGTCTAAATTCAAAGAGCCGGTATGGTACAGGCAATAATTAAATAAATATCATTATCCGAAGTTGTGCCTGAAGCGCCTTTTCTCTTGGTAGTTAGATCTACCCTATAGGGAAGGGTGAGCCCGATGTTGGGAGCTGGTTCTAAGTTCCATCAATTTGGAGACAGCGACAACGGCGTTGGTAAGCCCACCTTTAGAGGATGGGTGTAACTTGCAATCACGTACCACGTGATCTAGCATTGAAACACAAAAACCACGTTGTGCAATTGACTGCATAATCGCTCGCTTGTGTGTGTGTATATATATATATGGAAAAGGTGTCCGTCCTCATGGGAGAACGGTCACCGTCCTCCAAGGTTCCAGGTGGAGGTCCACGTGCCATCCAAAACATTGTTTCAATACCACATGGACCTAGGGTGCATTGCTTAGATCTTTTTTTTTTAAAATAATTTTGAAAACTCATCTCCACCATGTATTTTTTGAGCCGTGAAATGTAGACAATTGAAACTAGTCAAACATTGACTTATGCTTTTAAAAAA
Organism: Chloranthus sessilifolius; assembly: GCA_021018995.1. Taxonomy (NCBI): domain Eukaryota; kingdom Viridiplantae; phylum Streptophyta; class Magnoliopsida; order Chloranthales; family Chloranthaceae; genus Chloranthus; species Chloranthus sessilifolius. The sequence goes on along the minus strand of CM037586.1, from coordinate 698,734 downwards.
TGTTTTTTGAAATTTCTTTTTTTAAAATTGATCTAAACCATCCACCCATGCTCCACGTGGCAACCAAAGAGTGTTTTGGGCGCCATGTGTACCTCCCATGGAGGACGGAACCGGCTCCCTATATATATATATATATATATATATATATATATATATATATATATATATATATATTGACAAATATGTATTCACAGAGGAAATCAACACACACATATATATAAATGGAGAGAAGCCAGGAGATATGCATTCGCTCGAACACACCATTCATTCATGCATTCGAACACATCATGTGCCATGTGGCACCCATTTAGGGGATTGGGTGTCACCTCAACTTGCCCAAGGAGGATTAGATCCATCCAAAAAAAATAAAGGGCGTGTATCCAGTATCCACCATCTAAAACTTACGCAAAGGTGCAAGATCTTCGCTCACCAAGTTCATGTGAACAGATGGTAAACTTTAACCAGGATTTTAAAGGGCAAAAGATGAACCCTTAAAAGTGGGTGAAACTCCTGATCACATGTCACATGGCACATGATCAAGCATTCAAACGCATGAAGCAAGCTGTGCGTGATAATGCATAGTCCCTTTTTCCATGTATACATAGTTATATAGTTATCATAAAGAGGTAAGAGACTAACCTTTTTGTTTAGCTTCACTTTCATTGGATTTTCTTGGAACACATTAGAGCCGTAAGTTGTAAAGTAGAGGTGTCGAGGGGTCGTCATTAATACAAGACGAATTTCACAGCTTAACAGCGCTGATCATGAAGAGGGGGTAAAACTTTGAGACCTGTAAAAGGCGACCGTTAAGCACGGTCTTGATACCTCCAAATGTTACATATGATTCAACGCCCATGACCTCCGTATTTAATGCAAAACATTAGGTGAAAATACTATCTTCATAGTAATGACGAGAAAAGAAAACTACGTAAAAATATTGATTAAAAAAAAATTTCGATCCCAAAAGATAATTTATTTTTTTGACATCTCAATATAAAGGAACTCAGAGATTGATCAGAAAAGAAAACTATGGGAAACATATCTTGATAAAAGGGACATATGCGATATCTTGATCAAACGGAAAAGAAACATATGCCATATCTTGATCAAACGGAAAGGAAAGATATGAAACATCTTGATCAAAGGGAATTCAGAAATCAAAGGAAAAGAAAATTATTCAAAATCGTCATAGAAAATAGCACAGAGATGGATTGGAAATCTTGATAAAACAGAACTCGTAGATAATTATAGTAAAAAAATTCGAAATCTAAACAAACCAGAACTCAGAGATCGGTGGAAAGAAATCTATAAGCAGAGATCAATAGGAAAGAAATCTATAAGCAGAGATCAATAGGAAAGAAAAACAACCGAAATCTTGATAAAACCGGAACTCCAAGAACTATCGGAAAAGGAATATATGTGAAATCTTGATTAAACGCAAGGCAAAGAACTCTTGGAAAAGAAAAATATGTGAAATCTTTATTAAACAGAAGTAAGAAATAAATTTATTCTAAATTCTAATAAAACGCAAGACAGAGATCAATTGAGAAAGAAAAATATCAGAAAAAATTGATAAAACAGTCGATGACAATAGAGAAAGTCGGAACTCGGAAATAGATCAAACGAAATTAGAGATTACCTGTCAGGCAGCAGATAGAGGCCACTTCTGCTGTATGGAATTATAAGGTTTCTTGAGAGGAGGGAAATAGGAGAATGGATTTGAATGCCGAGGAAATAAGCAAATTTAATATATATATATATATATATATATATATATATCGTCCTGAAATTTATTTTTTCTTTTTTTTTTTATGAAATTTTGTCTGGAAATTGTGAATATTCTTTCAAATGGTTGAGTTGGGATTAGATAGTTTGGCGAGTGGTCTGTGGATGGTGCTCCCATGTTCATTTTCGATCAAATGAGCACAAAAGTTGTGGGTACGTTTGTTATAATCCGTAAGTTGTCCGTGAGCGGTTGTTTGACAAAAGCGGTAACGTGTTTTTAACTTACGAATTACGGAAAATTGCATACGAAGAGGGACCGTCATATCCGTTCGTCGGTACACGTCTTCGTCACTTGTAACCACGAGTGCCCCTTGCTCTTAAACTCGCCTTCAAATCAAACATGCCCGATATAATTTAAGATTAAGATTCATTACCATGAAAATATTAATCTCCAATTGAAATAGCATTTAGGGCTGTCCACGGGCTCGGGTCATAATTTTGGCTGCCTAATAAGAATATTGCAAATGTCTGACTTGCTTCGACCCAACCCTACTTAGCAATACACCCAACTACTCTACTTTAACCTCCTACAGGTATTACTTTGCTCTACTTTCCTATTCTTTCACTTGTAACTTTTATTTAAACACATTGTACAAATGAAAAAAATACACCAAATTCATTTCTAATGTACCCGCAAAGACAAACATGGGAGTCATGAAATAGAAATTTGAGTTCGTTATTTCATTAAAGGCATATTTTAACTCTAATATTAACATGCTTTAGTCCATAGATTTTAAACTAGGTACTTTTGGATTTAATAGCTTTGTCAATAAGGGAGTCGGAAAAGGAATTGGCCTCATGTCCATGTTTGATGGTCAATCTTAACAAAGATTTATTAAACCAATAACAAAACTTTCATGGCAAGCCAGCAGAACCAAGCGTGAAGGAGATGCCATGGCCCTCATTGATAAAATCTGAATCGGAGTACTCTATTTAGAGGATGAAATTCTCATAACCAAGCTCCACTTGATACATCAGTGATTTGGGTGCTATGTGGAGTTCCACCTAAGCTGGGTGTAGTCTATTTAGAGTACACTATCTTTTCAAAGATGATCTAAGCAATACACCCAAACTCCACGTGACATCAAAACAATATTTTGGGTGTCATTTAGAGCTCCACGTGGAAGCTTGGAGGACGGTGACAGTCCTCTTATGGAGGACAGATATATATATATATATTGTTAGAAAAATTACGATCTGAGATCCGAAAATGATGAAATTGGGTCAGAGAAATTGGGCTCGAGACACGTAGTCGCTATCTTTAAAACTTTACTTGCTCCCTACTCGAGTAAATTTTCAAGTTTGCAAAAAGGGTTCAAGCGAGACGTTTTCGGGATACAACAAGCTCAATCTCTTTGATGTGATCCGTTACTTTACAACAGTAGAGGATCGCCCCAGAAAACTCGATCTGATGAAGTACCAAATAAAAGAAGAACGCAACAGAATTGTCAAACAAAAAAGGAAATAAAGAAAACTCAAATGCAACGGTTCGCCGCTAGGCACACTTTTCTCTTCTTATTGTCAAAAAATAATAGCATGAACTACTTTTGACATTTTCTTATGTGGGACTATTTATTTATATACAAAAAATGAGAACTTCTATTGCCTAAAAACCAACTCATTAAACTAAGAAAACAAAAAGGAAATTTTATTTTTTTAAAATTATTTAAAATATTTATTATATTCTAAAGTAATAAATAAATATTATATATATATATATGGAAATGATCTCCTAAGTGAAATCATTGATTTTGAAGGGTGAAATTATATAAAACACACGTCTTTGATTCATGAATATGCGTGCCATATAGCAGCCTCTCTTGCATGCTCTCTCTAGCGTACTCAACAAAAAAAAAGGGAAATTTATCAGATTGACCTTGTCAGATACACCTTTCCTACCAGAGACCTTATATTTTCACGTTTACCCAAACCAACCAGCTCCAAGCCCAGCCGACGCACGCCTTTATGAAATGCTGAACTAACCTAGGTAATAAATAGCTATAAAAAATTCAAATCATTATTGTTTAACTCTTTTTACTTTTGACTTTTCGTTCGAAGTCGGTGGATAGTCGGTGGTGCTTCATTTTTCAATCTTCAAGCTATCAAATCTGTAAGTTAGAAATAAAATTTTCTTCCATTGCTGTAGAATTTTTTCTTCCTCTTTCAACGGTGTATATTTTGAATTAATTTTGCAATGTTAATTTTTATATAGTTGATATCGATCGTATAGACAGTCGTTATCGACTGTGTGTAAAGTTGATGTCAACGATATATAAAGTCGTTATCGATCGTATATATAGTCGATATCGACTGTTTATACGGTCGATATAGTTATCTCAGCTTGATTATATATAACAATTCATTTAAACAATCTGTGTTAGTATGGGATTCACTCTTTTCTTTTTTATTACAGTTTATTTGAACAAGCTATCAAGATGGTCGTACACTGGACTATTGCCAAATGTTCCCCCATTGGCATTTGGAATCTCTACAATGACACTAGCTCGAGGCGAAAGGAGTTGTTTAGATCATCAGTTTTCGGTGAAATATTTCAAATGCCAAAGGGTATGGGTTTTTATGGAGATGTCATCGATGCGATGTTGACTTTTTGGGTTAAAAAAAATTATTTTCGAATCAGGAAGAGGGATGTCTATATTTGAAAATTAGACATTGCATTAATACTGGGTTTTGCCGTAGTTGGCCTCGAACTGTATACCCCCTATGTTAAACCACCGAAAAAATAAATCATTCACTACAAATATTTTCGTGGAATGCCTACTGAGAAAATTCTCCGGTCTCATATAGACAGTGCAATTAGGCGAGCGAAAAGTGACGACGACTTCATAAAATTGTCTCTTCTATTTGTGCTGTGTATATTTCTTTTTCCCGAGTCCCACCATCAACTAGCGGAAGACCACGTCGACTTCATCGATAATGTTGAGAACTTCAATCGAACTTCGTGGGGTCTCCACGTGTACCATGACTTGTTTGAGTATATAATGAAGGGTGTGACAAATAGAAAGACTACCGAAATGGATAAAACTTTTTTAGTCGTACAACACATATGAATGCATATGTGTACTTCAATGGTGGACTTATGAGATGATGCCAGAAATCTTGCCTGAATGAATACCCTTTAAGGCCCCTTTCCCACGATTGTTGAAATGGGCGAAGAATGTGCAATCGATGATCAAAGGCTACACTCTCGAAAAGATGCTGAACAGTAAGGTATGCTGTCTATTTAATACGTCAAATTTATAAAGCTAAGGACTGTAAAGAGTATCAATTTCGATTGAATAAGGGTACCGACTGCATAAACAGTCGATACTGACTTCGTAACGGGTCGATACTGATTAATTAAAGAGTCACTAATGACTACTTAAAGAGTCGATAAACCTCTTAATGAGTCGATACCGACCTCTTAAAGAGTCGATAATGACCTATTAATAAGTCAATACCTTGCACTTATATTCTATTATCGATTTAGTAATATGATATTTTGAGTGTTTCTTTTTTTTTGGAAAAGGTTTGCGCTCCCCTCGAATTTGTTGCCTTTGAGTTAGAGATGCCTGTCGTACGAGAATATCTACGGGATCGAAAAATCGTTGGAGGGAAGAGAAAAGAGGTTCACGAAGCGATTCATTCCGGTCAACAATATTGACGAGGAAGAATTTGACGTTCAATCGACATCAGATAAAGAATCGTCCTCAGAAGAGGGTCCCATCCATGTAGAGTGGTAGAGAACTACGGGAGCCACGAAAGAGAGCGGAAATGCACTGACCTCCTCTAATGAATAGTTGTTGAAGAAGATCAACACTCTAGTGCTTGAGAACTTGAAACTCACCCAGAGAGAGTCATTTGGAGCGAGAGAATGAGGTCCTCATGACACATTCCAACTCCGTAGAGACACTATGCAAGTCCTTGAATGAATCGCTCACTTTAAGGGATGCAGAGCTACAAACGTTGAATCACCTCAATAAGTTGGTCAGAAAGGGCCAAACAATTTTAAAAGAACATCTTGAAACGATTTTGGAGACAATACCTAAGGTATGTGTTATAACGTAGTTTGTATAAATGAATATAATTCCAACCAGCTTTCTAATAATGTTATATTCGATTTTCATGAAGCTGTTATTTCGGAACTACTATCGAAGGTGCCTAGCACAGCCTTTGATATCTCATCTTCCTCCGAAAAGTTCGCCGATAAGGAACCACCTCCTCCCATGCATGAGGAGGCAGCAACTAGTGACGAGCAGCCCGAGTCCCAAGCCGATAAGGGTCCAGCTGGTAATGAGCAACCATCTTCCCAATTCACGGGGGTGCCTCAGCAATAAATTGACACTCGCTTGAGACATTGGCAAGGGAAACACATGAAACGCACTATCGTCAAACCTAGGACATATAGAAAGGGAGCCACAACAAAAAAGCCTGTAATGGAGAGGGTCGTTGAGGAGACGTTAGTTGTTGCTACCGTTGAGCCGACAGAGGAGCGAAAATACATCATAGTCCTCTGGAACAAGTCTGAATCTGAGGACGAGTAAGTCATTCTTCCCATGATTGTTAGTTAGTAGTTTATTTAGTTACGGGGTCGATCCTGTAAATTTCTCTTTTGAATTTCAACGTTGGCCATTATTTATGCAGCACCTACATAAGCACCGTCAGTGATTATAAGCTTTCGATGTAGTCTTTCAGATGTTTGATGGGCACGACATATTTGGATAATATTATAAGTAAAGTAATCTTACAACTTATATATTTAGTTTTGGAATGTTCATGCATGACTTCGCTCATTTATACTACTGTAAGTACCAAATAGACAATAGTCAATAACTCTGTAGCCTGTCAAACGACTCTGTAGATAGTCATCATCGACTTTATATAAAGTCGTTGACGATTGTCTATTCAGTCGTTGATGACTCTTTATACAGTCGGTATCGATCGTATAAAGAGGTGATATCGATTTCCTATAAAGTCGGTATCGATTGTATAAAGAGTCGAAGATGACTACTTAGACAGTCGATACCGACTCTATTGAGAGTCGTCAACGACTGTCTACAGACTCGTTGACGACTCTTTAGAGTGTCGTTTATTTGTTTAACACTGTATTTGTATTGCTTTCAGATAATGGGAGCCTAGCTAAGACTCTTGGCAGTCATTGATGAGACTATTCATCCTGACGGAAAGGATAAATGCTTCCTTATGGGCCCCACCGTTTTGACCTACATGGCTTAGAGTTGAGGAATTTCAACAAATTCCTTATTTCTGAAAACTGAATGAAGAATCATTCGAGATACAAATAGAACGACGGTCTACTCATAAGCTCGAAACGAACCAAGGTAGAAAGTTGCTACAAAATTTCTTCTTCAATCGGTTTCGGAATCTGTGGGCTCACGATTATAGCACGGTATCTACCAACATCTTTTTAATTTTTCAAATCATACCCTCTAACATTACATTGCTTCTTTTCAAATATTTGTTCCAATTCATTCTCACCAACCGTTGCACTAGGCGCTTGCGATCATGAAGGGTGTTGAACAATCGGTAATGGTCGTCGACCCTATTTTTAATAGGCCCTCTAAAGACAGATATCTGGACCAATTGAAAATGCTGGTAAGCAATCGTTATACGAATTCGTTCAAACTTAAAAATTTTGATTATTTGTTTAGCATATCTGACATTCCACTATTTTGAAACATACGCATTACCTTCCTGCGCTTTTATATTCATACGGAGACTTCACTGCTGTGAACGTTAAGACTTATCCTTGGTCATCTAGTGACTGTTGGATCAAAGTCGTTCTCCGACAGAGTAATTCATGGGATTGTGAGGTGTTCGTGCTGAAGTATATGGAGTATTTCATATCGGAGAGAAAATTTGACTTCGCGTAAGAAGATATGAGTAAGTTCAGGGCAGAAACTAGTCATGCCCTGGCTAAATACACTGGCGATGGAGGGGGATTAGACCAGGACCCTGGTAAAGATATACCGGTGGATCCGTCCTCAAATTTGTAATATAAATGAAACTGTAAAATTGAATATATGATCATTTGTAATGTAAATTCCAAAACTATATATTTGAATATTCAAATTCAATTTTGAGTTGAGTACATGTTAATGTAAATTTGTTACTCTACTGTATTTAACCACTACTAAGTAAACTTGTGAATAAACAGTCTTCGACGACTTTGTAGTCAGTCGAACGACTCTCTAAAGAATCTTTGACGACTGTATATACAGTTGAAGATGACTCAGTAGACAGTCGCCAACGACTCTGTGGAAAGTTGATGACGACTCTTTAAGGAGTCGTTGGAAATAATTTTGTACATTCCATGTTCCATGTTTCTAAGCAAATGTACAGTCCAAAATTATAACTATTACGAAATAAAAAATATACATTCTGAGTTTCTAAGCAAATATACATTCCAAATTTGATCGTGAATATTAATTGCCTTACAACATTCCATCTACCATTATTACAAACTGAATTCGGCCAAACTTTGCCTCGTAACATTCCTTGTACGATCTAGGCGACTTCTTATACTGTTCCTGGATGCAATCGATCTCCATCCACCACACGTGAATTGCAATCCTATCGTCTATTGGTAGGTGACTTGTGTCAAATCCATACCAAAGTGTCGTAATTTTGGAGGTTGATTCTAGATCGGAGGTACCTTTTTTACTACTAAAATACAAAAGAGTTATAAAGTGATAACTAGAAAGGAAAATTTGCAAATAATAAAAGCGATACCTATTACAACGTCTTACCCCATCCACAACTTCAGAGGTTTCAACAATGTTACAACGTCTTGCCCCCGCCGGAGGTACCTTTTTCACTGCAAACCCACAATTATCATTTCGGTTGCGTTTCGGAATACGGCGTACCGTCACAATGGAAAATACAAACCAATCTCTGTCAGAATGTAAGTTGCCAAAAAAATCTCATTTCTTAATAGAAAATGTAAGTTACTAATCTCTTAATCGAACAGTATCACTCTCATATAAGAGCGCTAATGATCTCTTAGCGAGATCGTAATGGAGCGATATTGATCGTCATTGCACGTATACTATCAACCCATCGGTCCCATTGCAGTGTAACTCATGCGATTGTGAGTATACTCACTGCACTTGCAACACTGTAGGGCCCTAACTTCACCCTTAGACCATATCATTCTCTTCCTTGGTCGGCCGACTTACTTTCGAGAATTATAGGGCAGTTTCACTTTCATATTTTTCGAAAGTTGTTCAGCTTGAAATTTCTATTGACTTTTATCGAGGGTGGGAAACCATTGTTTATTGTATGATTGCCTAAAGCAAGCGATAAAAAATCACTTCTCACAGAAGTTATGGTAATCGTAACTTCTCCAATTGATGGCCGCAACGACATGCGAGCAAGGCAAATCATGAGTGTGCCAACAGCGGCAAATACATGTCTTATGTTCCAAGTCAACGTAATGAATGAAATTCTCGAAATTGATCGCTCCCGTATGGTTGAGCCCTCTTTCTACCAGCCCATTGCGGCACCTTCTTCATGTGTTCGCTTGCTTTCAGGCAGAGGAGAGTGCTCCATTTCTCATATATCTGTCAGCGCTTTTGAAAATAATCGACGACTTTCCCTTTAGTAGTTCTGATTAAGTCGATAATTGGTGTCTCCCGAGTTAGCTTCAGTACGTTATTCAAGCTTTCAACATTACTCATAGTCAGGAAATCGTACTGCCTTCCTTCAATATGTGCGCATGTCAAATGTTTCGGATCTATTTTTAAAATATACTCTACGGCCAAAGGAACAGCAGCATCTTTTTTGATTTTGTTCATAAAATAATAAAATCTCTCTACTGAATATGCACACGCAGCGCTCCACCATAGATCCAACACGCCGTTCTTGGAATACTTGTGTGCCAAATTTTGTATCATATGTCGCATGCAGTAGCTGTGGTAGATGTTAGGGAAGATCCATTTTACCACCTTTATTAAACCTTTTGACCTATCCGTGATAATAAAAAAATCTTCGCTAAACTCACTGATCATAAACGCACCTATCAGTTCAAGAAACCACATCCACGTATATATGGCCATTACAGTCTTGTGCTAAGGCGATAAGTAGAATTCCTTCGAAATGTCCCCATAGGTATGTGTCATCTACAAACAATATGCGACGAAGTGTATTGTGGTAGCTTCCGATGCACGGGCCAAAATCCCAAAAAAATCTTTAGAACTTACCGTCAGACGTAAGTTGAAAGGACGTTTGTATATTAGAATATACCCTCTCCATCTCCTTCACGTAGACCGGTAGATTTATAAATTACCTTTGCCAACTACCTCTAATATCATTCAAGGCGAGTTCTTTACCCCACCAAGCCTTTGAATATATGATTTGCACGTTATAAGCTTTTACAATGTCAAACATTATCGACGAAGGTATGTAGTCGAATCTTTCCATAAGTTTCTCACGTACATAATTGGCTATGAAGGAGATTGTTGCATTACGGTGGTCATGCGGTTCGATCTTAGCGGCTTCGCATGTGTAAGTACTATTGAATGTCTTGATTTTGAAAGAGTCGAGCCCAGTCAATTTAGATGTATGTATTCACCACGAACAATCAGGTTCGTAGCATCCGGCTGTCACTCGATAACTAGGGATTTTCAAGGGTCAGATTTAAAAGTTTTCCTCTACCGCATGTTCTTTCAATGCTCTTTAGAATGTTTGTTTGTCTTTGAAGATCTCTCCAATTTTAAACATCCAATTCTGGTATTCAGTTTTCACCTCTTAATCGAAAGAGTCGCCCAATGTCTCTGACACTTTGTAAGCTCTGTCTACTAGGGGATTATCAATATCTCACAAAAATTTTCGGATCATCTTTTATAAATTCATCCAATTCGCCATTAAAATCTTCAATGTTCTCTTCTAAGTTGTCTTTATTGGTAGGTTGAGGATGACTATTCCCTTCACTAGCGGTGTTCTCAGGTGGTTGACTAGGCCCTTCACCGAAGGGGTTCTGACGTGGTTGACTAGATCCTTCACCGAAGGGGTACTCATGTGTATCGACATGGGGTTGAGCTCGTCCGATAATCCCTATCGATGAAATGGTAGAACATAAATCACAGGTCAACCAAGTTGTGAATCCACTGGGGAAGATATGACCGAAATCACCTTCATCCCCCACCCTTTTTGACGTGTAGTCTAACCCTTGACTACATTGTTGTGACCCATGCATATATTTTAATGGATCATCATATGATTCAATTGGAGCATCGTTTAAATCAATAGTAGCTTTTATGGCCGACATGCTCGTCATAATTTCGTCGCCATCGCCTAAACGGACGGTATCGTATATAGGTTTATCCTCCTCAAACTTACATGATTGAAAGGACTGATTACTCATAAAATCAGTCCCAACAAGTGATACTTATTCAACTCCGACTCGGAAGGATGATGGTTCTTTAATGATAAATACCTTTATGACGTCCACCTTAGTTTTATAAAACATAAATAGAGAGGCCAATCATCTGAGTCCAAAATGTCGGCAAGCACATAAGTATTCACTATCTTCATAGAGAATCTTACGGAGATTATTTCATCTGCCCTCGCAAAACTGATAGCGTACATTTGTCTTATGAATTATTCATACGAAATACTCGTCGAAATGGAAAGAAGCCTCCGCCGGTCACCTTCATACAAGTCATCATTGCTTACAAGAAGACCATCATAGTGACAGAGAAAAGGAATGTCCACCTCCAACATCGCCTATTTAAGAATAAGAAGGAAGGGATCAGAAGACTAATGACACAAAGGGGAGATGACGACTGTTTATACATATTGACTGTTTAAAAAGTAGTAACCGACCGTTTAGACAATTGTTATCGACCGTTTAAAAAAATTGACCAATAAAATAAAATTATTTCTTATACTGCACCATTAAGAGACCCTAGCAAATTGAAAATGGGGTTTACACTGGATAATCTGAACATACCTCGCGTCACAATGGCAAACTGCAAGGTTTTCTTTTCTTAATGGCAAAATGCAGGGGCTTCTTCTCCCAAGCCTATGTTTTCTTCTTCCAAATAGTAGATCGGATTGAAGAAGAAGACGTCGTTACCTTCACCACCTCTAACTTTTTACTAACTACAGCAAATCAGAATGAGGAAGAAGGGGATGCTTTTATGGGTTAAAGAAAGTCATAGAAGGGGGTAATTTAGACTTTTTACTCTCCTTAGGGTAAGCTAGGCTTAGAGTTGGTCAGTTTGGTCAAAGGTGAAAATATAGGGTCTCCGACGGGAACGGTGTATCTGACAGGGTCGATTCGATAAATTTCCCAAAAAATAAATGATTGAAACTAAGTCTTTAATTGCTTTACTCTAAGATTTTGAAAGTACCATTTTAACCCCTTAACCTAAACTGACATGATTTGGAGAAGTAAATTAGGTATGACATTTATTATAGGGAGCCATTACGTGCACACGCTTTTCAAATGATTGCACCAGATTGCTCTGAATTTAAAAGAAAGACTTGCAAGTTTGGCAACCTCTACTATGTGAAAACATCATCTAAGTCGTTTGATTTGAAGGTCATGATTTAGAGATATCAATTGCAAAAGATTAGAACAAAATATAATTTTCATCATTTGATTAAATGGAGTCAAAGGCTATTATATAGTTCAACAGTTGCCTACAACAGATCATATGACAAGTATCGTGTTTTTTTCCAATTTTATGTATCAGAGATCTATTGATCATGAACTTCAAATCAGACGATCCATATTGTATTTTTACATATCACATGTCCCTAAAATACTAAGTCTTTCTTTAAATTCGGTGCAATCACTTGAAAAATGTGTGCAAGTAATTGCTCCCTTTATTATATTGTACAAGGATAAATCGGCCTAAATTGAAAGTTTTCCACTACATCCTTAAGCCCATTTTCAAAGTTTGGGTACCCAAATTGTTTTGGTGAATTGAATTTTTTCCCCTTTGATTATATTTTGGACGGTGGATATGCATCAGATCATACCTAAATTGTTCGAGTGATCTCTGATTATGTATGGGGAAGTTTCCGCATCATCATCTCATGTGACGGTGCCTGTCTGCTGACACGCAGAGTAATGATGCCGTCACATTCGAGATGTCGCGTGCCCTCTTGGCACCACATCTCGTGCCCCTACGCGGAGCACCGCATTACATGCCTCACACGGGTCTAGTCGCCACACTAGATCGTCGCTTAGCTCAAGTCACCGTCGCAGCATTCATAAGGGGAACACGCACGCACTGCAAGGCCACGTGCTTCCGTGCACACGCCCCATACGGGTCGGGCCAAGTTGGGTATTTGTCGGGCCGGGTTGGTTGACCCGACCCGATATTTTATATGTGAAATGTACAAAAATAGGGATTTTTACGGTGTCGGGTCGAGTTCTCGGATCAGGCATCGGGTCGGGTAGGTTTTCCGGGGGTTGGCTTTATTGCACCATCAGGTCAGGTTGGGTGCACTACTGGGTCGGGTCGGCAGGGCATTTAGGATTTTCTTATCTTTGACCCAATCTAGTCCGACCTGACCTGTTGACAGCCCTAATTATAGCTGTTCATTTCAAAAGAATTTCCGGCATTTAATCACATCAGATATTTTGAAAATAGCGGATCTCAATGCTAAAGGAATTCTAGTTATTCTTGTATAAGTTCGTTAAAGTCAACTGTCAAAACATTCAGCGGCTAAAAGGAGCTCACATAAGATTTTTTAACACTATTGAACTTGGGTGGGCATTGGGATTTTGCCAAAAGTAGAGGGTATTCTTGCCATTTCAGCTAACATAACTAACTTCTGAACATGGGCTGGTATTGTGATTTTGTGACAAGTCAAGGGTGTTATTGTCATTTAAGCCAACATAACGAAGTTTTGAAAGATTATTTATCCGCCAGCCTTTCTTTCTCCTTTCATCTTTAAAATCAAAATTCACTAATCGATCCATCTTCTCATTTCTTGGAATTTCATCTTGAAATCAAAATCTGAAGGGTCCACAAACTTCGGTGGAAGACGAACTACGAAGCTGCCCAAACAAGAAAAATTCCAAGCAGTTCTGCAACTTAGGTACCCATCACTTTCTGTTCTTGGGTTTCTTCTGTTCATCTTCATTTATGGTGTTCGGGTGTTTCCTCATTGAGGTTGAAGAAACTTTACAAATCTTATAAACCCGTTTTCCTAACTTTCTAATAAAAAATTTTGCGTTCTCTTAAAGCTGTAAACCTTCCTTTCTCCTTACATATTTATCATCAAACATTGATTCATCTTCCTACTTTTAGGAATTTTATCATAAAAAATGGAATCTGAAGAGCTCACAAACTCCAATAAAAAACAAACAGTGAATCCGGTCAAACCAGGACACTTCCCAAGCAGGTAAATCTTAGCCATTCCCTTTGATGTACAGTTTTTGGGGGTTTTGGGTCAAGATTGAAGAAAAATTATGAATCTTACAACCTTATTTCTATATCTTTTCTAATACGAGATGGATGTACAGACCAGACCTTCAAGAGATAAGTATCGACAATTATCCACATGGATTACGAAGGGTGGAGGATTCCTACAAGAGGTTGGAGCAGATTGGAAGAGGAGGGTCCTCGTAAGTGAAAAGGAGACAACAAATCCCCAACTTATCTTTCTCTTTTGCACACACTTTTGATTTATGTGTTTGGACCACGATTCTTGATTTTCGCATTATTCTGTGGTGTTCTTTGTTTTTTTCAATGCATCGATGCCCAAAATCTGAGACAACTTGCTCGATTTCGAGATGTTTCTTGATCTGTTCTAGATCGTATGGCCTTGTTTACCTGTAATCTGAGTAGACTCAGATTTACTCAGAATCCGAGGAGGTCAAAAACTGTTCAGTTGCGCCTCATATTTTGAGGTCTTCCTGAGTCAAAATCTGAGCCTGACAAACAATTTACCTGTATTTGACCGTTCAAATGGCTCTGTTCTGGGGAGACCCGCTCAGAATCTGAAGTTCTATCAGTAATTTAGTTGGAAAACAAATTCGTAAGGAACTCATAAATGTGACCGTCTGAGTGGGTGCCCAAATGAATGCTAGATTTTAGGCAAAACTCAGAAACTAAGTGCTTTCTGAGGAAATCCCTTTGATTCTGAGCATTTTCTAAGAACCGAACAAGGCCAAAGCTCTTGAAGACAGAAAACCTGTTAATAGCCGGCCTTACAGTTTCCAAGTATAAGAGAGCTCTGAGAGCCTAGAGAACAAATCCTCAACTTATCTTTCTCTATTGCTCTTTCATTTTTTATTATATATCTGGACCATGAGTCATGTTTTTGCATTTATTTTGTCATAATCTCTGTTTTTCGGATTCATCGCTGCTCGACATTTGAGACGTCTTGTTTGAGTTCAAGATGTTTCTTGATCCGACTGGACTACTTTCTTGTTCCATGAGCTTAAGTTTTTGTAAGACAGAGACCCCGCTACTAGCTAGCATTGCATTTTCATTTGTATAGGTGGCCTTTGCAGTTTTACATCTCTTATAGCAGAGCATTACTAAGGAAAAAACCCAAAAGAAACTAACATATAATTTATCATTATCTGAAAAGAGATTTTTGTATTTTATAGAGGATCACATTCTAAAATGGACGGTAGGGAATTTTTTTAAAAGTTGAAATTAAGGTGCATCAATCGGATGGTTAGAGAATATTGTAATAGGTTGAATTTTTTAGGTGTCAATTTATTACTTGGATTTAACAAACATAGGCACCAGGTGGCATGAAAATGGACAGCCATGCGAGGCGGTCGGTCATAGGAGTCGACCTCTTTTGCAGTTTTATACCTCCTTCTAAGTTAAGGTTTGGGTCCATATCTCAACCCATCAGGTTGGCTTGGGGTGAAGTCCCAACTCAGGCAATCAATGAATGGGCTGGGTAAGAGTTATAACCAACCCGACCCTAATAGGCTGGGCCGGGTCTGGCTTGGTTTTAGTTAAAGTTCTTTTCATTCAAATTTGTGTAGCTAAAATATTTTTTGCTAACTTTTTTAAAACCAAAACATAGAATTTTTATAGTGAGTTTATTAAATTCAGTTAAACAGGAAAAAATCAAAGAAAAAGAAGAGTAGTTTTTGTATAATAAGCTTAGTGTCTTTGGTGGTATTTTACTATACTGTCCAACAAAATCTCAGTGCATTTCAGTAACACTTTCAATAAAGCCGTTTATATAAGTATAATCTTTAATTTAATGTTATATATTTATATGTATAAAAACATGGCTAGGGTGAGAATTGGGATACCTAGTCCAAACTCACTCTGGCTTAACCAGAACCGGATCATACATAGTCCAGTTAGGTCCCTGGACGTAAATACACACCGAAAAGCTTGCTATTTTCTGGCCGGATCAGGCTGAACTTTGGGCTAGCCTGGTCCATTGAGAGCTCTCATCTCCCACCCTTTTAATCTTTGAGGCATGTTTGAATTCTGGGCCCCAATAGGCCTACATGCTAACATTAACATCTTGACTATTATAACTAGTAGGGAACCTGTGCCATGCATGAAAGTTATCAAAGGAGAAAATCTATGTCATACAAATACACTTGAGCGTAAAATCAGCATTCACTTTTGATGCTTATAAATAGCAATGCACTGCTTGGGGATTGACCATCTCGACTGATAGTGCTCATGTTGGGTACATAATACTTACTCAATTGAGAAGGAGATAAATAAGAGAGAGAGAGAGAGAAACCATACAAAGACAAAAATTGTGTTAAATTTTATTCCTTTTCTATAAAAATGTGATAAAAGTAGGGTGAATATGGATCGGTTGAGTTAATGTTACACAATCCCTTTGCTGATATTATTACTATCTATGCTTCTTACATATTAACTACTGTTTACGTGCCCAGTTACACTAATACACCCTCAGAGTAACTTAACTAGTTGCGCACCTAATAATTCTACTCACACACTACTAAGTTAAATACATCATCACCAACAATATTACCTCAAATTGTTGTCATTGCAGTAGCAATGTTCTGAAAAACTGTCAAATATTGATTTGCAGTGGATTCTTTGGATCTGCCCAGAACTTCAATATATACCATCTCCAAAAAATTGATAAAAACAACAAAGAAGAGAGTAACACAAAATTGGGAAAAATAATAGCTCTTTGAAAATTACTTTCTTGAGCTGGTTCTTGGTATGTTGACCACTGCTGACGTCAGAATAGCACTCTTGTGCCACTGACCTGCTGAAGCTCTGATATGAACTTAGCAAAGTAAATGCTTGGAGTTTTGGATGATAGATTTAAGTTATGTAGGGAGGAGAGAGAGGAGGAGGAAAAGAGGAAGAAGAGTCTAAAGGAGGAAAGATTTCTGGAGGCTCATAAGCCAATGCGGATGGGCAGGGATTTTTATCACCTTAATAATAATCAACGTGACCAAACTACGCTCAACTTACATACAGTACCCGCTACAGCCTACTATAGGGTTCTATACTATATACTCCATGGTATCAAGTATCGGGCCGATACTGATACGTCACAACAGTCCATATTGATTTCACCGAAAATTGATAATGGTACTTGCCCAATACTAATATTAGACTGGTTTGGTATCAGAAATACCTTCTTGGTATTGGCTGATATGGTGATACCATTATTTTTGTTAATTTCTTATGTGGTTCAAGAAGAAATAGTACCTGTATTTTGAATATCAGTACCGGTCGATAGATATTGCTCCAATGATCGGACAGATACCTGATATTGATATCCAGTTAAATAACATTTTTTTTTTTGAAACGATAACAAAGCTTAAATATATTAAAAAGTGAAAAAAACACATACCTTAGCGGATAGTAAGACACTACCCGAACAGAAAACCCCCCAAAAACTCATCCGGGAACCTGAGAAAACCCGCAACAAAGACTATCCCCCAGGAGCGACTGCCGCAGCACACACCCCGGAGACCCTTAGCCGACACAGTCGTCCCATATCAGCAGAAACTGCTGCAGCCCTTCCTGAAAATCCTCCTTCTTAATCGCATTCCAATTAACAACCCAGTCTCAGATTTGCTGAATAACCATCCCTAGCGGCATAGCCCCTTCTAAACACTCTACTATTCCTCTCAATCCAGATTCCCCAAAACACTGCATAACTGTCACGGACCACAGCTCCTTCCGGTGCTTGTCCACCTCAGCAGCCTTCCACATTTCCATCATTTGGGCTGACCCTTCCGGCATAACCCAATAAACTTTGAAGAGCCCAAAGATCTAACACCAAATGTTGCACGCAAAGGAGCAGTGCAGGAGGATATGCGCCACCGATTCTCTACTTCTCATACAAAGGAGACATTTATTTCTCACGGGAATGTTCCTCCTGGCCAGCTGGTCCTTAGTTAGGAGCCTTCCTCGCACCCCAGTTCACACAAAAATTTAGTTTTTGGTGGGATCTTGATTCTCCAAAACCCGGCCCACCATCGACCACTATAGCTGCTCCTATCCAGCTTCAACATCTAACTATAGATCGAATTGATGGATAAGATCCCCTTGGCCGAATACTTCTAGAGCCTTTGGTCAGAGTTGCTAGCATTGGGGATCAGTCCCCCTGATGAGTCCCATGAGGTTCCTGAATTTCGCGAGTTCCCATTGTCTAAGGCTGCGGCGAGTTGGAATATTCCAAACTCGGGAGCACTCCCCCAACTACACGAAATGGCTAACCACCGTATCCTTCAAGTCGGAGAGCATATAGATTGTAGGGAACCTAACTTGAAGCAGTTGTTCCCCCACCGAGATGTCCTTCCAAAACCGAATCCCCTTCCAAAACCAAATCCGCCGGCCATCCCCCCAACTGTACCTAGTACCATTTTGAATTAAACTCACACAATGTTGCACCTCTTTCCACCAGGTCGACTGAAGGTTGGATCTGAAATTGTAGTGCCATGGGTCATTCGACGCCCCATACTTGTTGGTAACCAGCTGCCACCAGAGCTTATCCCTTTCCCTATCGTCGCTGATCCTCCAAAGCCATCTAGCAAGGAGGGCGTTCTTCACCATCCGAAGCCTCCGAATAACTAGACCCCCTTTCTCCTTGAGATCACAGCACTCCAGCCATTTAACAAGATGAAACTTCTTACGATCCCAATTGTTATTTTAAAGGAAATCTCGAATAATCTTCTCTAGCTTCTTCGTAATACTCACCGGAGCCTTGAAGATAGACATCATGAAAATTGGCATGGAAGCAAGAGTAAATTTGATGAGCGTTAGCCTCCCCCCACTGTTAAGAATTTTGCTTTTCCACGTAGCCAATTTTTTCTGAAATGTCTGAACGAGCCCCTCCCAGCTTCTCGCACTACACATCCCGGTTCCCAGACGTACCCCTAGATATGTCATCGGCAAAGTCTTCTTCCTACATCCCACCAACGCAACAACTCTCTCAGTTTCGGCATTGGGAATGTCAATGTTGGCCAGACTGGACTTGTGCAGGTTAATCTTCTGACCAGACACACCTTCAAAGAGAACCAGAATATTGGTGACCGCCTTGACTTCCATATCCCCCCTACTTCCGTTACAGAAGACCATAGTATCATCCGCATATTGCAAGTGGGAGATTGCCATACCATTGTCCGCCATCGTAAAACCAGTAATGATGTTACAATCTTCCGCCCTCGAGAAAAGCCTATGAAGAGCCTCCCCAACGCAATTAAATAACATTGGTGACAGTGGGCACCCCTGCCGCAAACCTCTCTTACTTCTGAAGTACCCATGAGGCACCCCATTAATCAACACTGAGAACCTAACCGACGATAGCAGCCCTTCATCCACTTCCTTCAAACTTCACCGAAGCCTATTCTAAACAACATGTAATCTAGAAACTTCCAATGCACCCTATCATACACCTTTTCCATATCAATCTTAAAAATCCAGCCTTTGTCCTTCTGCTTTTTAACTGAGTCAATAGTTTCCACTACTGTAACTGCGATGTCAAGCAACTGTCTGCTAGGGATAAAAGCTCCTTGCACATTAGAAATCAGCCTGCTTATAACTCCCTTGAGACGAGTAGCCAGCACTTTAGCAACAATCTTGTAGGTGCACCACTGAGGTCGATCGGTCTAAAAGTGCATAATGTCACTCGCCTCGGTACACTTAGGGATAAGGGAAATGAACAAGGAATTGATACTCTTTGCCATCTTACCATACCTATGTAACTCACTCAAAAAAGCCATGAAGTCCATACGAATGATTTGCCAAGCATATCTGAAGAATTCTATGGTAAAGCCATCCGGGCCAGGAGATTTGTTACTACCCAACTTCTCTAATGCATTCTTCACTTCTTCCTCTATGAACATCCTTTCAAGGAATGCAGCCATGTCCGCGTCAATGGAATTAAAGGAAACCCCCTCCAAAGACTGTCTGTCCACCTCCTCCGAAGCATCAAGACCCTTATAGTACTAAACTATCTTTTCTTGCAGCACCTTCTCATCTGTGTACTTGACCCCCTCAATCTCAATAGCCGCAATTCTGTTATGATTCCGCCGACCATTCGCAACAGCATGAAAGAACTTAGTATTGCCATCACCCTCTCGCAACCAATGTGCCTTAACCTTTTGCCTCCAAATCTGCTCCTCTTCCCTCACTTTCGCGTTGTAAGCCACCTCAAGCGCCAACCTGACCTCCCTATTCTCCTCCAATAACAGGCCACCTTCTTCCATCTGATTGAACACCGCAATCTCCTCCAAAAGGCCTTCATTTAACCAACCCACCACCCCGAACCTTTCTTTATTCCACGCCTTTATGTGGCCTTTCAGCTGTTTCAACTTTGTGGTAAAGATGTACGACGGTGTGCCAACAATCGAGTTGTGATTCCACCACCCTACCTTGGAAGTCCTCATCCAGTAACCAAGCGTTTAGAAACCGAAAAGGACCTAGAACATTTCCCGAAGGAGGCCCACGGGGACAACTAGGCACAATTGGTTCATGATTCGATATAGTTGTATGACGGATTTGGACCAAAGCATTCTCCATTAGATCTAGGAAATCTATGTGACATAGGAACCTATCGAGTCTGGAGAAGATTGGCGCATCCTGACCATTCGACCAAGTAAACCGTCTCCCAGCCATTCCGAGATAAAAAAATGCCAGCTTGCGAAATACACTCCATGAAGAGATCTTTTGCAGTGAGATCAATCCACCCTGTGTTTTTTCCCCCTGCATTACAAAGGGCATTAAAATCCCCCCCCCCCCCCACACACACACACACAGAGTGGATAATCCCAACTATTGATGACAGCGCTTAGTTCGAAGAAAAACTCGTGCCTGAGGCTGTTAACCATAGGCCCATACACGGTCATTGCCACCCAATGGCTACCAGTCCTATTATCCTACAGAAGAGCCGCAATCAAATAGGTTCCCACTTCCGAATCCACCACTTTGAAGGCATTGGCATCCCAAAATAAGAGCACACCACCCCTGCTACCATCCGCATCAACCCTAAATCCAGTTAGATATCTTGCTAAACATTTATGGCTTTTATCGATTGAAAAGGCAAAGATTTGAAATTCTTGCCTTCTATGTAATAGTACTTTGAAACTCAAGGTCATAAGAGGAACTTGTTATAAATGTGGAATATTTTTTTGCTGTATTGCATCGTAACTTGTATTCTGGCACTAAAAGCATGCTTCGAAAACATGTATATGTTTTTTTGAGTTACCAAGAAATGCTCTTGTAAGATGCACACCAGTAGATATAGTACTTAATGCAGTAACATGCTGGTTTAATTAATCTCTTGGTTGGTTCAAATAACTATTTATCTCAGCTCACAGTAACATGCTGTTTCTTGAAGCTATTAGAGTGTTGTTCTTGATTTAATGCTCCAAGAAGATTCCTCATTGGTGCCTCTGAAATTTCAGCAAAGTATATAGGGCTAAGGACATTGAAACAGGGGAAATTGTTGCATTGAAGGAGGTTCAATTGAATGAACAATTGGTATGCTTGTTTTTATATTCGTGATGCTATATCACTCTGCACTTACAAAATGTAACATAATATTTTTGACATGGATGTCCATTTGTTTAGGCTCTGAAGATATTACATTTTGTCAAACGGGAAGTCGACACTTTAAGAATGTTGCAACATGAGAACATAGTTCAGTTGAAAGAGATTGTATTTTCTCCAGGTTTCATATAATTCCACATTTTCATTTCCTTTCTTGTTTGTCAAACTAGCAGATTGGTTCTTACACTATCATACTAACATTAACTTCCGCAGATTGGTTCTTACACTATCATACTAACATTAACTTCTGCTATGATTCTGTGGAATCTTTCACGCCGTATTAAATTTCCAATCGATTTGTTTGTGGATGCATTTTATTTTTAAATAACATTTTGGATAGTTAGAATTGATATAGATGGTGACAGGTATATTTATTTCATGTTCAGGAAATCTCTGATGTTTATTTGATTTTCTTGGTACAGATAGTGATCATCCCAACTCCAAAGGTTCCTTCTACATGGTTTTTGAATATATGAACCATGATTTGTGGGGTCTAATGGATAATGACGAGGTGAAACTTACAACGTCCAAGATCAAGGTATCATAATACCTCACTGTTTAGATAAATGTTTGTCAATCTGATTAATGACCGGCTCTTAATCTTGGATTTCTTTTTTTCTTTTTCGGGATCCATTTTTCTTCATCAGTGCTATATGAAGCAGGTGCTGAAAGGACTTCATTACTGTCATGAAAATGGAGTGCTTCACCGTGACATCAAAGGTCGTTACTATCATGTTAAAGAATAATTCATTAGGAATTCTTCGTTCTTTATTTAAATTGTTGTCTTTTATGCTTCTTTTATTTATGCAGGGCAAAATCTTTTACTTGATGATAAAGGAAATTTAAAGATTGCAGATTTTGGCCTTGCATGCACATTCCCCAATGACTCCTATGGAGCTCTGACAAAAGAAGTTGTAACTCTTGGGTATAGGTAATTGTCAAATTCACCATGAGCGGAGAAATTTGGATTTCCAAATAGTTATAGCTTTTGTTATTGTATCCTTCACAGAATACATCCTATTTCTTTCCTTAATTTAATCAGGCTCATGATTTTTTGCAGATCTCCAGAGCTGCTGCTTGGAAGTTGTGATTATGGTCCAACTATTGACATGTGGTCAGCCGGTGTTGTTTTTGCAGAGCTTCTACGGAGAAGACCATTCTTGAGGGGAAAAGATGCAGTAGGGGTTAATCCTCAAACAGTATTAGATAGGCTCCTTTGATTAATTTACTATTGTAGAGATGTTCTATATTTCTACATGTTTTATTTAATTATGCAATCTCATTCATTTACCTTCTAAAGAAATGACTAGAGGTAGAACTTGATCCTTTCAGAATCATTAATTAAAATTGATCAACAATCTTATATATTGGTCACCGCAACACAAAGAAAAGGGAAAAAGTTCATTTCTCTTCTTCCCAATTTTCTGCTGCAATCTTTTTCTTGTCTTCAATAGCCTTTTATCTCATTATAACACCATGGAAGAGCAATCAAAAAAAAAAAAAAAAAAGCTTGAATGCATGAAAAAAACTATAAGAACCACGATCACATATTATGACTATGAAAGACATGAGTGAAAAAGGCTGCAAGCAACCGTGACTCCTTTTTGTTCGAGCTAAGAGAGTAATATTGTGAAAGGTTTAATCTGACATTGGTTGGAAACGAATTTTGTATTAAGGCTGCTCTCTCTATATAGAGACTGTCTCATGTAATGTAATATCCCAATATTATTAATGTATACCTTACGTGTTCATTGTGTTGGAATTATCCCACATCTTTTGTCGGCTGGCCCTTCTTGGGCTCTTTATATAATTTGGGCAAACCTCACCTTACAAGCCAGTTTAGTGAGGTTGAGTTGGGCCCGTGGATTTCTTACCATGATAACAGAGTCGTTCTTTCTCCCCACGTCACCCATGATTTGGCTCAATCTCGCCAACACATGTTGGGGTGTGTTGGATTTGTCCCACATCGGCGGTGGGCTGACCCTTCTTAGGCTATATATATTTTGGGTACTCCTCACCTTACAAGCCGGTTTTGTGAGGTTAAGTTAGGCCTATGAAATTCTACATGGTACCAGAGCAGATAACCACAGGAATGTAGAGAGACACGTTAGACCTGAGGGGGCGCGAGAGATAGTTTCACATCGCCTAGTCAATGTCCTTGGGCTATATATAAAAAATCTAGGCAAACCTCACCTTACAAGCCGGTTTTGTGAGGTTGAGTTAATGACGGGGACGTCGACATCGTAGACATCGGATATGGACCTTTTTGCGTGTACTGACATCGGAAGAGGCGGAATGGAAATCAAAACTAGGCGAAAGATGAAATTTTGGCGATTTGGAGGAACACTACAAATTCGATTGATCAAAATCCTCGACCGATCGAAGTCCTATTTCGATTGATTGAACTATGCCGACAGAAAACACTAGTTCTGGAGTGACATATATATAATTTGATCGATTGAATTGTATATTCGATCGATCGAATGTCCATTTCGATCGATCGACCTCAGTTCGATCGATCAAATTTCAGCGGCGATATATTGATATATATATATATATATATATATATATATATATATATATATGTTTCGCTCGATCGAGTGTAAATTCGATCAATCAAATTTCAATTTGATCGAGTTTCACTTTTGATCGATCGAAATTGCGCTGAGTAATTTTAATTTTAATTTCGAACTTGAGTTTTAGGGGCTTATTTGTCTTTTATTTAGTATTTGTTTTAGGGTTTTCTTTTATTGTAAGACCTCTTATATAAGGTCCTTAAGAAAAACATTATAATTAGTTTTTTATTAATGAAAAGAGCTTTTGCTTCCTTGCTTGAGATGAGCATTGTCGGAGAGTGAATCTTCGTTTCCCGAGAAGGGTTTGGTGTGAAGCCAAGGGTGTGAAGCCCATAATCGATCCTCTTCTATTTTTATCCCTTTTAATCTATCTTCCCTGCTTTAAATCTAAAACTCTAAGTCTGCCATATCCCTTTAAAACCCGAAATCCTAAAACCCTAGCTTTTCTCTAAGCCATTGAATCAATCCGATTCAACAATCGTAGCTTCCATCAGACTATTAAACCCAACCGTATCAAAATAACCAGAAAACCAAAGATTCCATCATTGCATTATAAGCGCCCTAATCTGGAAAACCTAGAGTTCTATCTCTAGGACCGATCCGCATCACTATTCTAACGGATCAAGCGCAAGGCTGAACCCTTCCCGAACCGAACGTGATCTTTTCACCTGGAGAACTACGAACTCCTGAGGTATTCGCTATATTCTCAAATTTATTGTTTAATTTAATTCAATTTAATTTCAGCAAACAATTAATCATCGCATTCACGTAGTTTAGGGTCTTGTCCTGTGTCAGTTAAGCCCATAAAATTCTGCACGGTATCAGAGTAGGCCTTTCTTCACTCCACGTCACCCAGTTCAATTGTCCACGTGATTTGGCTCAGTCCCGCTAACACATGCGAGGACATGTTGAATTTTAATCCCACATCGGGTAAATTATAGCTTTGTCTCTCCCCTTATAATATCCTAGGCCCCTCCATTCATAGCCAACTGGTTTTGAGTTGGATGCACAAATTTTTCATGGTATCAAAGAAAGCCTTTCTCCACTTCACGTCACCCAGTTCAATTGTCCACGTGATTTGGCTCAAGCTCTCCAACATGCGCGAGGGCGTGTTGGTTTGTCCCACATCGGTTGTGGCTGGCCCTTCTTGGGCTCTTTATATCTTGGGAAAACCTCACCTTACAAGCCAGTTTTGTGAGGTTGAGTTAGGCCCGTTGGATTTCTTATCATGGTATCATAGTTGTTCTTTCTCCCCACGTCACCTATTTCTTGTCCACGTGATTGGGCTTAATCTTGCCAACACGTGCGGGGGCGTGTTGGATTTATCCCACATCAGTTGTGGGCTGGCCCTTCTTAGGCTCTTTATATCGTGGGCAAACCTCACATTACAAGCCGGTTTTGTGAGGTTGAGTTAGGCCCATGAAATTCTACACATTTCTCTCTCTCTCTCTCTCTCTTTTTCTCTCTCTCTCTACTCTCCATCTCCTCCATTCTCCTTCTCTAATAAACCTTTATTAGTATATTGTTATCTTTATTTAGTTTACTACTGCATTAGAATATTATTATAGAGAGAGTCTATGTTCGAGTCCTTAGTGTGGTCATGAGCTGTTTTCTTACAACATGATTACACATTTCTGCATAAATGGACCTTTGCGCATCAAAAATCAGAAACCATTTTTTTATTCTCCAACATGTTTGTCCTTTTTACCTCCATTTGTTCTTTAGATTGATGGTGTCTCCATCTGTTTTATTCTTTTGTAGACCAACCTTATTTTGATGTGTGTTGTATTCCCTTTATCATTAGTTGTTAGAACTATGTGTATTATGCTTTGTGCGTTCTACTAGACTTATTGTGTGTGTTGTCTTCCCTTTATCATTAAGTGTTTTCCTGTATATCATTGTTCTCGAGATGCATAAGATTGTAATACCACAATATAAATGTCATCTTCAACCTTGGGACGCTGGAATTTGTGTCTTTCCTCGACTTCATCGAAGCTACATTAGAGCTCCAGAGCAACTCAAAAGTCTTCAAATGTCCTATGTAAATGAAATTTCGGTTAAGGTGGTACTTAAGTGAAATTTTTTGTCCCGTCTTTGAGTGCATTGTTTAGATCAATTCTATAGAAAAAAATTTCAAAAGATACTTGTTTAAGGCAAAAGTCATACATTACTGATTTCAATTGTCTAAATTTCATGGTGGAGATGAGGCTTGGAAAAAATAATTTAAAGATTGATCTAAACAAAAGAACTTTGTTCCACATGGTACCAAAGCAGTGTTGTGGGTGCCATGCACTGGAGCTCCATATTGACCATTGAAATATGCTCACCGTTCCCCGTTGGGGTACGTAACTGCTATCCATACATACATATACATATATATACAGAAGATAAATTAGCTGGTTAGCTACTTCATCATACCCTGTTGTGATGAAGCAAGGAGGGTGCTCATACGTCGTTCCACCAAGGAAACAACTACAACGATTATGCAATTTTGGGTCTTGGAGTCATCTACACTTTGAGTGGGACTGCAATCAATCAATAAATGAATATAAGCTGCAGCAATTGACTAAACAAAATACATGTAAAGCAGCATTGTTATATTTATAAGGACCTATTTCATACTCTTGCAAGGTGATAGGAATAGCCATATCCCTTGGAAACCGTCTTTTGGGACCACCCGAAAGGAAGCAAGTGTCGCATGACGATAAAGTATCCCATCTTTCAAATTTATTGTGAATTATTTTTTCATGATATCCAAATGGGAGCTTAATATTATGGAAAATAAAACAAGAATTCCACCAATTTGTGTAAAATTGAAATGATTGTGCTTACATCTTTATTTTTCCATGATATGTTAATTATAATTACTCATTTATTGTCTGCTTTTTTCCCTAAAATTTAGTATGGTATCAGATCATTCTAATTTCTGTAGTTATAAGATTCTTCCATTCCACTGAAAGAGAAGTTTGATAGCAGTGTTTTTTATCCTTACTGTAGGATGATCAGTTGAACAAAATTTATGGGATGTTTGGGGGTGCTTATGAACACAACTGGCCTGGTGTTTCCAATTTACCCTCTTATAACAAGTTGAAGCCAACAACAGAAATGGAGGGTTGTTTCAATAAGACTTTTGAAAAGTATATTCTCATTTGTTTTTTGTATTTGTGATTTTATTTTTTTTGGTTTCTCTATTTTGATAGGATATCAGATATTTAATTATTAGGATTTGCAGTGGTTAAAAATGTTGACATTTTATTTTTCCTTTCGATAAATTATGTTGAAATATATCTCTTTTTTTTTCTTTTTGACTCACAGTCATGACCAACATGCTGTCAATTTACTTGAGAGAATGCTAGCTCTTGATCCTTCTCAGGTATCACTAATATGATTAATTTATTATTTCCAATCATTAGACTTTCAGATCAATCTGGCTTTTGTGCTGCAAGTATAAATTTTCACCCTTGTTTTCTGTTACAGTACCGGCTCCATGGGCTACATTCTCCCTGATTTAAGAAATTATTTTTCAATTTTAATCTGCTCAGGATTAACGTTGCTGCTTATATATAACCATTAGGGCTATGGAGGTATTATAGACTTCAATAGAGTATATCTATTGAAATTTGGTGTCAAATTCTCATGGCCAAAAGCTCATATATATATATATATATATATATATATATATATATATATATATATACATATATATATATATATACATATATATATATATATATATATATATATGTATGTATGTATCTATGTATGTATTTGTGTGTGTGTGCCGGTTGATTGGATTGATCTCATAAATATTTCATTTTGGTTAATGACGTTTCCTAAATTCTCTGAGAGACTCATGCTGGTGGTAGACTCAATAATGATCAAATTTTGCTTTAAAATTCAATTCTTCAATTATAAACCAGGATTAGGATGTGAAGATAAATACTCAAAACTATGTACAGATTGAAACTATATATTTACCGGTTATTTTTATGAACATAGGTGGTTTGTATCTGAGGATGAAGTTCAATAAGGGGGTTTTGACTCTTCAGAACTATGAATTTTCTTTTGGAAAATATGGACTGAAATGCTATGCTGAAAATAAGAATAGTGAGGGTGTCATTTAGATTAGTTGTACCTATAAATGTGATGATGGAAAAAACACTTTTAGGAGAAGTAGCATCTTGCTTACCCGTATAAGGAAGGAATGTTTGAGGGGTAGAAGTGGTACCAGTCGCATTGGAATCAACAGTAATATGAGTTTGATTTAAGAGATGAGGATATGTTACCATCAATAATAGTTGCAGTATCTGTAGTAGTCTGTTGTATTTTATCGTGCCAATCTTCTATATAAAATTCTCCAGAAGAGTTGTGTGAAAATCAGTAAATACTTATTTAGTTATTTATATCTATTTTTTCCCTCTAATACAGAGAATATCTGCCAAGGATGCACTTGAACATGACTATTTCCGCATCAACTCTCTACCTAGTGAGCCAACGAGGTTTGGCTTCTCATCTTTCCAAAAGCCTTGCTGAGATCTCTCTTTACTTCTCTCACTTGGTTCTGTCCTAAATTCTAATTCCTTACTATGAAACTGCATAACTATGATATATTACTTAGAACACCTGATGTTGGTAGCAACCCCAAACGATGCCTTTTTTAACAACGGACTCGACTAAGTCCTCATGTATGTGCAGCACCCGCACATTACACTTACCAGTCAGTTAGGGATATATCCCTACTAGTGGCGAACAAGGGGGGGATTCAGATTTGAACCTCCACTTCTTGAGAGGAATTTTCCTGGTCACTGGACCAAACCCTCCTTTTGGTTTTGGATGTGGAAAGGAACCCCAAACAATACTAAGGCGCATATGTTGCAACGTTGAGGTTGCAGGTATGATGAGCAGTTCAATGGAAGGGTGTCAGACCAAGTTTCACACTCATATGATGATCCTAATTATGATCTTTGCGGGCGCCCTTTTGATGGACTGTTCCCCATAACTTTATTAACCCTCCAATATTGAAAATTAATTGAATGGATAGTATCATCAATTAAAAGTGTGATTTTTGGATCCTGTCCTATCCAAGGTGTTCTATTGAGGGGACGGTTCAAATCAATTAGCGCTTGCACCGTTCCATATTTCTTCTTGGCTTCTAATCCCTTTGAATACTACAATGCCAGCCTTGAAAATGTGAGATCCTCCCTCTATTTCTTGGTGAATAGAAGGAATGAAGAGAAGGAGATGCCAGGATGCGCCGATACCGAGTGCAAAAAGGTAAAGAGATAGTAGACTTTTCGAGGCCGAACAGAGTTTGGAATGGCAAGATTAGATCGCCATTGGTGGCAACGAAGTGACCGAAAAAAATGAAGTCTCCAATGGCATGATTTTCTTTTGGTATTTTTTCCATACTGTAAACCGTGAACAAACCGTGATCCCCTGATGTTGAGGTCCATGGGTCCTAATCATGGGGACATTAATTGAACCTGCACTTTTCATACTGCCATTTATATAAGGTCAAAGTTTTTGTGCTAAATTGCCTCAATAGGTAGTGATTTTATATTTCATCTTTTGCTATTTTCATTGCCATTGGCATGCTACTGCATTGTTTTGCCTACCCTAGCATTGAGTATTTTCTTATCGTAAATTCCGAAACTTGGTTACCGGGCTTGCCATGGTTGATACCCAACTGCGCCTAGTTCAGAGTTCGGTTCGGTCCTGTTCACTGCTAGTAGGCAACCAGACTGCCAATCTTTAATATGTGTATATGGGTTAAAAAAAATTCTATGGTGGGGAGTCGAACCTCCAACCTTGATTGATGATGAACTTTGAAAGGCATTGAAGTCGGTGCACATCAGAAGGTCGTGTGTAGGGGTGCAGATTTGGTTAACCGAAACTGAAATTTCAGTTTTCAGGTACGTTTCGGATAACCAAAACATTTCGATTTGGGTTTCGGTTAACCGTACTTTTCAACCCCCAAACCGAAACTGAATTCGATTTCGGTTTCAATCTATTCGCTTTTCAGTTTTTCTTCATATTTTTATTTTTATTTTTTTGGTTTTATTAATTTTTCTGGGTTTTTTCCATTTTTGTCATTTTCGGGTCTATTTATTTGGCTTTTTATTCTTATCTGATATATTTGGACTGGGCTTTGGCATTGGATAATCTTAGCTTTTGATTTTTTAAACAACATTAGGAATATTTGGTGATGTAACCCAGAAACGCAGCATCCGGATCATAACTTCGTAAGCCTATAAACCTATAACCTCGTAGAGCACCTGACTAATTCCAAGGTCACTTGCGCGCCCCAAGAATGAGGGTCGAGGGTTCAGTCGGGTTTGCCTTGCAACTGCCCACAAAGTTTTTAGTGTATATGAAATCTACCGAAAGAATGTGACCGCATTAACTAAATTTTGCATAAAAGTGATCCGAAAATCATGTTTGATATACACCCATAATCATGCTCATTTTTGGAATGTGTGTCATGTGAAATCAAAATCGATTGTTTGATCATAGGCCGAGATCTTAAGATCTATTGTGTCGAAGATTGGGAAAAAAATGATCTCTCAACTAATTCAAAGCAATCAATGATCTATGCAGTGAAACACAATTTTAGAAGGAAGGATCTCGAGTTGTAAACAAAGGTACCCTTAATTTGCCCATAACCTAGTATGCTATTGTGCTTATAAGCTAATGTGAGGAACCTAATTTTAAAATTGTGCTTGATTCTAAAAACTTACTAGAAAAAGCTCTGATCGACTGCTTATACAACTTGGCTATTGTATAACTTTGGATTTGGCTTTCTAGCATCGGACCATCTTAGCCCTTGATATCTAAATATATGGGATTTACATGGGATCTAAATGAATTAATTTATTGTGTATTTTTAACAATTAAGATAATTTGTTTAATTTGTTAGACAGTTGTACTCTGACCATGAGGTCATAGATTCAAGTCTCTTTGGGCCACAAAATGCAAATTGTCACAAACACACGCATTCGCGAATGCGGCGGCTTGCTGCTTGGCACACTCTTCTCTTTTTTTGGTGGGAAAAAGTCTCCTTTTTTGTGGGTAACTTGGGAAACAAGTCTTATTAAAATAAAAACCTCTTGTCATATCAGTGAATGGATCTTGTTTGTGGGTAACTTGGGAAACAAGTCTCTTATTAAAATAAAAACCTCTTTTGGTTACCCTTGTCCTCAACGGGTTGAAATCCGGAAATCGCTGATGGAAAGTGTGCCATAGCTCCCAAGTAGCATCATCAACTGAAGTACCAGCCGAATGAATTAAAACCTCTGTAACAACACGATTGTTGCTTTTGACCATTTGACGATCGAGGATGTCTATAAACTATCTCTTCAAAAATTTGAACTTATATTAACTCTTAAACTATCTCTTCTAAAATCTCTCTCCACATGTGCATAGCACATGCCACCCACATAATCCACCACCCAGATCAAGAAGGCGATCCAAGAACGCCAAAAAAACGTAGATGAACTTTGACCGGTGGGATCAGGTTGGAACTATGACCGGTGGAATCAGTGCAGGTCGGGAAAAAATTGGGTGGGGTCTAATCGACTATGTAAAATGACGGAAATAAGGGGTTTGAACCTGAAAACTCTCCCTGATCTAGTTCAAAAAAAACCTTACTGCCAGCAATGGCTATCAATCCGAAATTCGAATGTGGCAGGCCATTGTGTAAATGGGGTTAAAACAAAATATTATGCCTTGAGATAGTCCTCACCATCTGATCAAGGGATTGCTAGGGTTTGCAAATGTTTAAACTATTGTTTCTGCAGTGGAGTCTCAGTCCATGTTAATGCACAAAAAGCAATTCGATCAGATGGTTGAAAATCCCCCGATTAGAAAGATCTTTTCGTTCCCCTCACAACATGGCCTGTCACATTGGGCAAGTAAATTGCTAACATAATACTACCATTGCTTAAAAAGCCTAACCTCTCTCAATTGGCTATGGTGTGTGTGCGCTCATTGACGATGGATGGGTGTCAAATCAACCATCACTGTTATTTGATGATCCTAATGATCTTGGCAGGCGCCCTTTTGATCTGACAGTTCAAATCAATTAGCGCTTGCACCACTTCACGTAAAAAGAAGCACCAAACAATAATTCTTCTTGGAATTTCTTACTTCTAATTCCTGTGAATAATATATGACAGCCTGCCAAATGTGGAATCCTCCCTCAATTTCTTGGTGAATAGAAGGAATGAAAAGAAGTGGAAAAATGAGGAAAGTTCAACATGTCAGGATACCTAGAACAGTAAAAGAGAGTGTGCCATCAACTGTGGTTATGAAAAAGCAGAACTGAGGGCGAACCTAAACGGCGACCAAATCATGCTCCCCTGATGCTGAGGTCCATGGGCCCTCAACATGGGGACGTTAATTTAACCTGCCCTTTTCATTCTGTCATTTATAAGGTCACAGTTTTTGTGCAAATTGCCTCAACAGGTTGCAGCTGTTATCTTCCTTATTGCTGGGGAAGTGTTCTTATATTTCATCTTTGGCTATTTCCATTGCCATTAGCATGTTGCTACCAACTATTGCAAACTGGTTCAGAGTTTGGTTAGGTCTTGTTCACTGCTAGCAGGCAACATGCCTGCTACTCTTGATGATTTGTGTACGGGTTAAACAAACTTCTATGGAGGGGAATCCAACCTCCAACTTTGCTTGACGTAAACGCACGTCAAGGTATCATCCCTCTCATCACCTGTTCATAGAATTTGTAATTTTCTAGTATGTTTTAAATTTGTTTACGTACCTCATATAAGTGAAACGGGTTCGCTCAGCTCTGGGGAAGTGTGAAGTGTGAACTCAAATACGAACTACCGAACCTGGTAACCCTCCAAAAGGCTATATATAGATTTAATTTACAATCAGAGGAATGCCCAATCTCGGCAGACATCTTGAAGCACTCTTTGCCCGTGGCCTTTGAAGTGCGTGGAAGTCCGTGTGTGTCACAAGGTTACGTGGACGTGCATTTCACTTTCCGGCCTAGCATGACCGGAGCTCTATAATGTCTTTTTCCTGCTAGAGCATTTTCAGCAAAACTGTGCGGTTCTTGAAAGAGAAAAACTAAGGCACTATGGCTTGTCGAGCACAGTCGCAATTCTTGTAGAAAATTTTGATCTGCCATTTTAATGAGGTTAGATATTTGGTAGTGGTTGGTGTACATTTGAGTGTACAACATCTTGCTTTATATATATGTAAGGCAGCACAACTTTGGCTTTAGGGCTGCATCTGGACCAGTTGGGCACCATGTGACACCCATAACGACAATCGGGTGCCACAGCCACTTGGACAAGTTTGATAAGGCCATATAAAAAAAATTCAGCCTAATCCGGTTCATATCCGCCATCAAATATGTGGCCAAAGGTGCACAAAGTCAATGCAACCATGAAATGAGTGCCAGAAACGTAAAAGCAACATGGAATTTTTTATAAATCGTATGCTACATGGCTGATCTACCAAAAACGAATCTTGTTTTGGGTTGATCATGCCACGCGGCATATGATCTAGCATCCGGGTGATATACCGTGCGCTATATATATATACATATATGCAACCTAAATATGTAGTGGAATGATCATACATCTCTGTGGTCAATGTCAACCATAAAAATCTAAAAGGTCTCCAAGCTCAATTCACTTGTAATTCGATTCAAGGGATATATATATATATATATATATATATATATATATATATATATATATATATATATATATATATATATATATCTACATGTGCAATCCCACACCCAAGTTTTTCCACAGAGTCCACTTTTGATTTAGGAAGTGTTACCGAGAGATTATCATACAATGGACCAGCATGATTCTTTTGTGAGTCTACCATTAAATAGAGGCACCCCCAAGTAGGTTGATTGTAGTAAACTTTTACAGAATCCAAGGTTGTTTTCCACAAGAGAGATTTTATGATGGGTTGCTGTTTTTGGAAGAAAAAACCTGCTCTTCGAGTAGTTTATACCTTGACCAGATGCATCTTTGTACCCAGATAAGCAAAATGACTTTTTTGTTAAAATCATCAGGTCATCTGCAAAAAATAGATAGGAGGGGCTGATCACACTGTCAGAAGAACAATATCTTTCAATTAAATTGGATCCACATATATAGTGATGATCATCC
This sequence comes from Chloranthus sessilifolius, assembly GCA_021018995.1. Classification (NCBI taxonomy): domain Eukaryota; kingdom Viridiplantae; phylum Streptophyta; class Magnoliopsida; order Chloranthales; family Chloranthaceae; genus Chloranthus; species Chloranthus sessilifolius. The sequence goes on along the minus strand of CM037586.1, from coordinate 664,207 downwards.
CTTGCTTAAAACTTCTTCCACTTTGTTGAACAGCGTACTTGGAAAATAACCAATCACAAAACCCTTTATGGGAATTGAGAACAAACAATTTGAGATACAACCCTTTATAAGTTTTGTAAATAATGGACTAAAACCAAACTTGATCAAAACTTGTTATAAGAAATCCCATTCAATTCGGTCGTACGCCTTAGAGATATCAATTTTCAATGCAACATTTTCACCACACGTCTTTCTTTCCATGTCTTGAATTAACTCATGTGCTGTAATCACATTGTCCTAAATATCTCGCCCATTTACAAAAGATCCTTCCTCGTTGGAAATGATCGCAGGTAAAACCATACTTGAACGGCTTGTAAGAATTTTGTCAAAAAAATTGCAAAGACTTATTGGTCTAAATTCTGCCATAGTAGAACGCTTAGCTGATTTTGGGATCCCTATAATGCTGTAATAAAGTTTGAGTTGACTGCTATTAGAATTATCACTTCTTGAAATGACACGACCCAAAATATCATCCTTAAATCGATGACATAGAATTTCGTATCATGACTCACACGCACGCTAATACGATAAACGGACAGGCAGACAGAACATATCCACCTTTTTATGGTGGGTCTTGTAAAATTATGGGAAAGAAAATTTTCCAATTAACTTATGAACTTGCAACTAACAGATTTGCTCAACTAATAATCCATCAGTTAATTCTCATTTCTCAATTAATCTACGTAATTGGCAGTAATATTTCATTATGGATACATTGAACAATATAGATTCTAAGTGAGATTATTCCACAAGGCGTTCAGTGCAGGTCCTCGCATAAAATGATTCCACCATTCCCATGCACAAAAGAAAAATAACAATAAATAATGAAGACCATAAAATGTCTATCTAAAATCACGGGTATCATTCCAGGGAGAAACGACTCCCTGATGATACAAAATAAACCAAGTATAAGAGTGAACGAGGAAACTAACTAAACAAAATGAATCTCAATGTCAAAAAGGAACTGTCAAACGAGCCTAATGCTCCTAGTATTCTGAGGGTCTACACCCTCCTCAGGGAGTGGTACTCCCCATCATCACTGTAGTCTCCGTTAGGCTACACCATCCTCCTGTGTCGCCATGTCGCCCTCATAAACATCTGAGAAACAAAGCCTCCCAGTGGGTAGCACGACTAATCCACCCCACTCTACTCGAGGTGTACAGTGTGTGCATTGTTAGTGATAGCACATAAATAATAACAAATATAAGGAGGCAATCACATAATCAAAATATAGAAAGGAAGTAATAACAATCATGATTGGAGATATAATTGTAGGTACGATATGATCTATCAAGTAGAATACCAGGGCAGGACAATATCATGGATGCAATGCACATATCATTATTCTACTTCTAATGTACCTATCAGAATTCTCTCTATTAGTCATACGTGTCTTACAAGTTTCCACAGATTAAATCAAATCTATCTCTATTAGTCATACGTGTCTTACAAGTTTCCACAGATTAAATCTAAGTTTTAAGGCTTCCACCTGTCTATACATCACATGGTTACCTTATAGAACAGATTTATGAATTATATTAGTCATTGCTCGAGCCTAACAAGTGATACAGGCATGTTAGATTGTCATTAGCCACTCATCGCAGTGACAAGACTTATCTTAAAAGAGTATAATTCCCATGCAGCCAAATGGGGAAGAATTATCCCATAACAGAAATAGAACAAAGTGTTCTGACAGAATCGGGAATCGCGCCTTGACTCTAGGCGCTAAGCCCTTACATTGACTAGGCGTAAGGTACCGGATGTGTAGATTAAGGTGTAGTATTTTTAACTTTTAAGAGTAGTATAGATATAAATTAGAAAGTGAAGAGTAAAGAAATGTGAAGCATCAGTTTTCTAATAAATATAATTGAGATTCTTATTTATACAAGAGAGATTTTAGGAGATAGACTGATTTAAGGTTATTTTTAGTTTTGAGAGTAGTACGAATATATGGCACTTTAAGTCTTGTCGGGTCAAGATGTAAGGACCCGACCCGATTTGAAAGGACCCAACCTGTAAGGACCCGACCCGACCTGGTTCTGCATGATATCATTTGTTTATGAGTTTATTTAATGATCGATATTAAAGTACATTAAACGCGTGGTCCACATCCACTGATAAGCATGACATTTATGCAGGGCACAAAAAAAAAGTGTTAAAATCATTGACGTTATTCGATCCGACCATAGAGATCGGTTTTGGGCATGTGTGCCACGTGACACTATGACCAATTTGATGGGCTCTGTACTGTATGATCGGTAATTACAAACTAACTGTATGATGGTAAGGCAATGGTCTTAGGATCCGATGTCTAACAGAATCATGTGACTAGAGGCGGTCACCTATTTTACATGGGTTTCCAACAGTAATTTGGTTGGCGCATTTCGCGGGACCCAAGTCATTGACCCATATAACGTGGAAGTGCGTTAAAATATACCCTAGGGGTCATAGTTGACCATGAGTGTGCAGCTAAGGACCATGCGATACTTGAAGAGCAGCTAATATAATACCCATCTATACCCATCTAACATAGTGTCCATCATCTATACCATCTAATAGAATATCCTAATCTAATACTAATAGAATATAATATAGTATATTATAACATATCTGTTTTAGATATGTGTGAGGAGAGGTCTGGAAACGTGTCGTGGGGCTGTGAAGATGGGACGTGGAGACAAAACAAAAGACAAAAAGGAAGAAAAAGTAAAAGAAAGAAATAGAAAGAGAGCCAGAGAAAGAGTAAAAGAAAGAGAGCGTTTGAGAAAGAGGGAAAAAGAGAGAGAGAAAGGGATCGTTCACGACGACGGCGGACCCTATAGCTGCTCATTTCTTTTGAGGCAAGTACCCTATTCTAGAATTTATTGATGAAACCCTAATCTGAAATTCGTATTGGTATAATCTATGTTGTTCCTTTGAGCTTTGGGTTATATACAGCTGAAATGTTGTTTTGTTTTGTCTTTGTTTTCGAAACTCTTATGTTTGGAAATATAAAATGTCGCTGAATTCGGATTATATTCATCGTACCGTTAAATACAATCTGAAGTGGTGGATGGTCTGTTATTCAGCCCAGCCTGGTAAAGTCCAGTTTGCAATTATAGAATATATGTTGAATTTTTGTCATGTTTGCGTAAATTAATCCAACGATTATATCAGCTTTCATAGTGAAACCTCTGCCATGTCATCTGAATTCGGTATATATATAGTTTGAACCTGTATTTTTGCAAAAAGCACCGTAGTGAATATTATTACGCGGTTTGAGTGCACGTTCTTTTGGGACTAATAAAAAGGAATAGCAATCCCTGATTTTTGATATTTCGGCATTGGATCTGCAATCTCTAACCGTTCATGTAGAGTGACAGCTTGATGTTTGATGAGTGGTGTATACCATTTTCAAGACCGAAGTCATTGTGGCATATACATTCATGTTTTCTGATATTTCTATACTGAAATTGAATACCATAATGTCTGAAAGGCAATGAGATGATGCTTATAAGCCCGGATGGGACATTTCTGACACCCTGGCCAGGTCGTGTATCTGTTATCTGATATTTGATATATGTTATCCAATCTCAACTTAGTTGAGGAAAGCACTTGGTATTCGTGCTATTAGCTATAAAATATTCCCCAACAGAAATAAGCCTGTTGTGGTAATTTGCGGGTAAGATTCTGTTTGATTTGTTTAATTTCTGATATGAGCCTATTTGTCTGATTTGTCTGATTTCTGATACAGTACTAGCTGCCTGATTTGTGGTAATGTCCGTATAAGATTTAGTATTGTTTGATCTTTCTGATATGAGCCTATTTGTCGAATTTCTAAATGATTTGTCTGATTTCTGATATGGTACTAGCTGCCTGATTTGCGGTAACTTCAGTATAAGATTTAGTATTGTCTGAACTTTCTGATATGAGCATATCTGTCTGATGTTTCTGATTTCTGAATGATTTGCCTGATTCTGATGTGGGATTATCAGTCTGATTTGTGGTAAATTAAGTGTAAGATTCCTTACGTTATGCGTTTCAGCATGGGCAATAAGATTTGCATGTGTCACCTTAATAACAACTTTATTGCAATTAAAACGTATGATTGTACAGTACCTTGAGAAATGAAATAAGAAATTTTGGTGTTAGTGGTTAGTCACTATTTATTAGAATGGGTTACTTGCGGAGCATGTGGATTAACTCTTACGGTGGTTTAACCACCCTACAGGTGAAGGAAAGGAATTGGAAAAAGATCAATTGGCGAAAATTCAGCAGTATTATCTGGTGCAGATCTCTGTGACTAGTACGTAGTGTTTAGTTAATATACCTGTTAATCCTTAATATGGTTACCTAGATATTTGGTTTTGATCCCTAGTTAGAAATTTTAATTCAAATTAGTGTTTTCTTCTGATCTATCTGGATCACGACTCGAAATCCAGGTGCATGGATTTTGGGTCGTGACAGTGTGGTATCAGAGAGAGCGAACCCCTAGTTGACCTTAGGGTGTGGACCCATAGGCTAGGAGTAGGATGTGTACCTGCTATCCAGTTGTGATATTGTGTTTCATGTGATGATCAGGGAACGATAGGGAGAATGGTAGCGAAAACGAAGATTGGGCTTCCTCGCTTAGTTTGTTATAAGTTGGCTAGTCGTTTTGTGCCCCAGGGGGCATTTGGGATTATTAATGTCACAAGAAACCATCGACGCCATGAAGAATACACTTTTCCTCCGCCTTCTAAGCTCAACGTCTAATGGCTCAAGGAAGCAATAGCAGATAATTTTGATGATTTCGAACATGACATAGACAATCTAGACAACTTCAGCGAAGGCGAGTTGACTGACCCAGGTGATAATGAACAAGATACTGAGGACCTAAACAATGAAGGAGACAACCTAGAGAACTTAAGCGAAGGAGAGGAGACAGACTCAAGCGAGGATGAAGAAGACGGTGAAGACGATAATGACATGAATAATGAGTATCCAAATGAGGAAGACGCTGAAGAAGATGTTGACTATAATGATGCTGACATTATTACAATCTCTTATTACCTTGCCTCTGAGACGACCGAGGAAGAACCGTCTGAAATTAAAAGTACCGACTGGGCCATTATCAAGCTCAATTACAGCGGACCCTTGTAGAGCATCGGTCGGGCCAAAGAAAGAAAATGTCACCACTGATGTTGGTGTAAGGACAAGCAAGGCCTTGAGAATCAGCTATAGAGCTGTAGCGCCAGGCCCTTTTTGTTAAATTGATCATAGAAGTGAACTAATGAAATTCTGTACTAATGTAGATATGATCAAATGAAATTTTGTACTATGAATAGTCTTTTGGTACCAATCATTCACCTGTAATTACCACTCGATGAATGAAATGAACAGTGTTCTTTTGTTTCTATACTTCACTGTGTATACGTGTATAAGTCTTTTGTTTGTTGCATTGGAAATAAGAGATTTTGATGTGTTGGGTAGGACTTGGCTCTCTGCTGATTAGGCTCCTGTTGACTGTTTTGAGACGATTGTCACTTTTCACAGTCCTGGTCTGTGTGAAGTTTATGAGAACGGGATAGGAAAATAATCTAATCAGCTGTGATAACAAGGGTGTCAAGGCTATGGAGCCTACATTGTTCATAAGCAAACGAATAAGTTAAGAATTGAAAATAGTCTGATTATTAGAAAAAGTTGTTGATGTGTTTCTAGATGAGTGATCTGGTCTACCACCACAGCGCGAAACTGATTGCCCTCTACTTATGAATAAGTATCCAATCTCGAGACTTGGAGCGTTGTTTGCCCAATTGCATATTGCATCTGTATTTTCAAAACTGGATCTGAGATCGTGATATTATCAGTTGAGAAAAAAAATAATAATAATAATAATAAAATAAATTACTACTTTCTATTCCTGCTTTGGTTACTGAATTCGGAGTAATGCCATGGGGATGGACTAATGCACCTGCCGCGTTCATGGACTTTTTGAATCGAGGACTTAAACGATATCTAGAACATTTTAGTGTTGTTGTTATTGAAGATATCCTCGTTTATTCTCCGTCCCATGCCGATCTTGAGCATCATCTGAAATTAGCATTACACGTGTTGCAAAAAATAAATTATTTGGTAAAGTGAGGAAAAGTGAGTTCTGATTTGAAAAAGTTACTTTCCTAGGCCATGTGATATCGAAAGAGGCATAATTGTTGATCCCTTTAAAGTAGAAGCTGTCCGGAATTGGGACAGACCAAGTTCAGTAACAGAAATCAGAAGTTTTCGGGGATTAGTAGGTTACTATCGAAGATTTATTGAGGACCATTCTCGTATTGCAGCTCCTTTAACTCAATTGACTCGGAAATATGTGAAAGTAGTTTGGAGTAATCGATGTGTAGCAAGTTGTCAGGAATTGACGAATAGAGTGACTTCTACGCTAGGTTTCACCATTCCTTTAGGAAGTGAGGGATACAGAATCTGTAGTGATGCATCTCGATTTGGGTTAGGGTGTGTGCTGATGTAGTTTCGTAATGTTGTCGCTTATGCTTCTAGACAACTCAAAGTTCATGAGCAGAATGATCCGACGCATGATCTAGAACTGGCTGCGATTGTGGTTGCCTTACAATTTGGAGGCAGTATTTGTATCGGGAAATAATTGTGTGAGATATTTGTTTGACCGGAAGGAGTTGCAGATACGACAATGGATTGATTTTCTAGAATTTGCAAAATTACAAAGGCGCAACAGAAGGATTCTAGACTGAAGACTATCATTGCAGATGTGAGTGCAGGCTTTAAGCTGGAGTTTAATATCCATAAGGACGGTAGTCATGGTAGATTGTGTGTATCTAACATTCCTGACTTACTTAGTATATTTCAAATTGTTTGATCTATTAGCACATTAAGACAAAACATGAAAGCGGGATGATACTAGTCATTAGGAAGAATGACCTATTGACCGAATTGGCCAGCTGTTTATCAATGAGATTTGTGAAGTTCTATGAGAGTCCGATAACACTCGTATCTAATAAAGATTCACATTTCACATCGGAGTACTAGAATGGTCTAATCTGAAAGTTTGGTATGACAACTGAAGTCAGATCCTAGAATACCTATTGCGGGGTTGTGTGCTGAAGGCGGGATCAATTCGTGCCTTTGAGTGAAATTGCATATACTAACAGCTACTAGGCCAGTATTCAAATGGCACTGTATGAACCTCTGTATGGTCGACCTTGCTGTTCACCTCTTTGTTAGGATGAGGATGGTGAAAGAAACCTAGTAAGGCTGGAATTAGTGCAAGAAACGACAGAGATGATTCAACGCATTAAAAATTGACTTCAACCAGTTCAAAGTAGACAAAAAAGAATAAGTACATCGGAACAAGAAGATTTCACTTGTCAAGAGTTATTGGCAAAATCAGCCTGAAAGGAAAACAGTTTGAGAATGAGAAGAGTTGTTTGGTAGCGAATCGTAAATTTCGATGACGAAATTTTATAAGGAGGGGAGGATGTAAGGACCCGACCCGATTTGAAAGGACCCAACCCGATTTGTAAGGACCCGACCCGACCCATTTCTGCATGATATCATTTGTTTATGTGTTTATTTAATGGCCGATATTAAAGTACATTAAACGGGTAGTCCACATCCACTGATAAGCATGACATTTATACAGGGCACAAAAAAAAGGTGTTAAAACCATTGACGTTGTTCAATCCGACCATAGAGATCGGTTTTGGGCATGTGCCACGTGACACTACGACCAATTTGATGGGCTCTGTACCATGTGATCGGTAATTACAAACGAACCGTATGATGGTAAGGCGATGGTCTTAGGATTCGATGTCTAACAGAATCATGTGACTAGAGGCGGTCACCTATTTTACATGGGTTTCCTTCAATAATTTGGTAGGCGCATTTGGCGGGACCCAAGCCATTGACCCATATAACATGGATGTGCATTAAAATATACCCTAGGGGTCATAGTTGACCGTGAGTGTATAGCTAAGGACCATGCGATACTTGAAGAGCAGCTAATGTAATACCCATCTATACCCATCTAATATAGTGTCCATCATCTATACCCATCTAATAGAATATCCTAATCTAATACTATTAGAATATAATATATTATATTATAACATATCTGTTTTAGATATGTGTGAGGAGAGGTCTGGAGAGTTTTGGAGACAAAACAAAAGACAAAAAGGAAGAAAAAGTAAAAGAAAGAAATAGAAAGAGAGCCAGAGAAAGAGTAAAAGAAAGAGAGCGTCTAAGAAAGAGGGAAAGAAAGAGAGCGTCTGAGAAAGAGGGAAAGAAAGAGAGAGAGAGAGACAGAAAGAGAGTGGAGAGAGAGAGAGAGAGAAAGGGACCATTCACGACGACGGCGGATCTTATAGCTCCTCATTTCTTTTGAGGCAAGTACCCTATTCTAGAATTTATTGACGAAACCCTAATCTGAAATCCATATCGGTATAATTTATGTTGTTCCTTTGAACTTTGGGCTATATATAGCTGAAATGTTATTTCTTGTCTTTGTTTTCGAAACTCTTATGTTTGGAAATATAGAATTTCGCTGAATATGGATTATATTCACCGTTGTCGATACTCTGATTTGTTTTTATCCAAATTGACTACAATATGAGTTTTTTTGTTATATACATAATCTGATTTGTGAATTCAATATGAATGTTTGACTAAACTCTGAGTTGGAATTTAGTAACCGTTAAATACAATCTGAAGTGGTGGATAGTCTATTATTCAGCCCAGCCCAGTAAAGTCCAGTTTGCAATTATAGAATATATGTTGAATTTTTGTCAGGTTTGCGTAAATTAATCCGACGATTATATCAGCTTTCATAGTGAAACCTCTGCCATGTCATCTGAATTCGGTATATATATAGTTTGAACCTGTATTTTTGCAAAAAGCGCCGTAGTGAATATTATTACGCGGTTTTGAGTGCACATTCTTTTAGGACTAATAAAAAGGAATAGCAATCATTGATTTTTGATATTTCGGCATTGGATCTGCAATCCCTAACCGTTCATGTAGATTGACAGCCTGATGTTTGATGAGTGGTGTATACCAATTTCAAGACCGAAGTCATTGTCGCATATACATTCATGTTTTCTGATAATTTTGCACTGCAATTGAATACCATAATGTCTGAAAGGCAATGAGATGATGCTTATAAGTCCGGATGGGACATTTCTGACACCCTGGTCAGGTCGTGTATCTGTTATCTGATATTTGATATTTGTTATCTGATCTCAACTTAGTTAAGGAAAGTACTTGGTATTCGTGCTATTAGCTATAAAATATTCCCCAACAGAGATAAGCCTGTTGTGGTAATTTACGGGTAAGATTCTGTTTGTATTGTTTAATTTCTGATATGAGCCTATTTGTGTGATTTCTGATATAGTACTAGTTGCCTGATTTGTGATAATGTCCGTATAAGATTTAGTATTGTTTGATGTTTCCGATATGAGCCTATTTGTCTGATTTGTCTGATTTCTGAATGATTTGTCTGATTTCTGATATGGTACTAGCTGCCTGATTTGCGGTAACTTCAGTATAAGATTTAGTACTGTCTGATCTTTCTAATATGAGCATATCTGTCTGATGTTTCTGATTTCTGAAAGATTTGCCTGATTCTGTTGTGGGATTATCTATCTGATTTGTGGTAAATTAAGTGTGAGATTCCTTACGTTATGCGTTCCGGCATGGGCAATAAGATTTGCATGTGTCACGTTAATACCAACTTGATTGCAATTAAAATGTATGACTGTACAGTACCTTGAGAAATGAAATAAGAAATTTTGGTGTAAGTGGTTAGTCACTATTTATTAGAATGGGTTACTTGCGGAGTATATGGATTAGCTCTTACGGTGGTTTAACCACCCTGCAGGTGAAGGAAAGGAATTGGAAAAAGATCAATTGGTAAAAATTCAGCAGTATTAGCTGGTGCAGATCTCTGACTGGTACGTAGTGTTTAGTTAATGTACCTGTTAATCCTTAATCTGGCTACCTGGATATCTAGTTTTGATCCCTAGTTAGAAATTTTAATTCAGATTAGTGTGTTCTTCTGATCTATCTGGATCACAACTCGAAATCCAGGTGCGTAGATTTTGGGTCGTGACACGAGTTGACCCCAAGGATAAAGTTTATGTGCCTGACCAGCTGACCTAATAAAATTTCGGGTGTGGGTCGGTTACATCCCTACTCATAGACCAGACCCGCTGACATCCCTACTCATAGACGTAATGATTTCGCATAAACTTGTGCTAATGATTTCACTAGGTTCACTACTTGGATTTGTCAAAGATATATGCCACATGGCATTAAACAGGGCAGTCAAAGTATTCACAAGTGGTTAGCAGAAATAGGCCCTCTCTAGAATATACATATAGCTTTCCATGAGACACTTTTTTGAAACCTCTCCCTCGAAAAGACCTAAGGATGTGTTTGGGTCTGCTATTCTTTTGCAGACTCCAAGGCTGTGTTTGGCATAGCTCTCTGTTGGCTCCTGCCAGAGCAGGGTTTACCTACTTTTGCAGGTTCCCTTTCTCTTTGTTAAACCCCTAAGGATGTGTTTGGGTCTGCTATTCTTTTGCAGACTCCAAGGCTGTGTTTGGCATAGCTCTCTGTTGGCTCCTGCCAGAGCAGGGTTTACCTACTTTTGCAGGTTCCCTTTCTCTTTGTTAAACCCCTACTACCTGCTTTAGCAGGTCCCCCTTCTCCTTAGTGACTCCCGCAAATAAGGATTTACCTACTCCAACAGTTCTTCCCTGCTCTCTGCTCAACTCCTTGCCAAAGTAGATTTTTTTTGCTCTGGCAAGGAGTTAGCATAGAAGGGAGGTAGCTGCTAGAGCATGAAAATCCTTTTTTTGCAGGGGGTTAGCAAAGAGAAGGGGGGCCTACTAAAGCAAATTTTTCCACCTCTGCCAGAGAGCTGACAAAGCGCTATGCCAAATGCAGCCTAGATCCCACCCGCAACAAATTTTATTTTTTATGGCAAAGAGCAGGTGGAGAGATGTTTTATCACTTAAAACGGCATCCTTTCAGAGCTAACTGAAACACAGCCTAAAACATGGGAACCATCTACATATGAATGCAAGCTTTCACGCGAAACCAGAACCCACATCAAAAACCGAGGAAACCGCATCAGTCTGAAAAAATATTTGAACCGAACTGATTCCTCATTCGGATTGGTTTTTGTTTTGGGTGGAAAAACAGGAACCGAAGATGTAGGAGAAGACCAAAAGAAAAAATAAAAATAGAAAACACAAAATTGAACCTGATTCATGTCGCTTCAGGCTGAACTGAATCGAAAACCAAAATTATCGTTGTTTGTTCGGTTCGGTAAGTGAATTTGCATCCCTACATCTACATAACAATTAAGTATAGATGCAAATCAGTGAAGAACAACTAAAAAACATGTGTATGTATTAAGTATTAAAAGTGAAGTAATAAAGGTCATATAGCATGAATCATGATGAATCAGCTACATACTGGTGAGAGAGACCAAGCTTTGGATATAAACACTGCTATCAAAATAAAACTCTCATTTTCTCCTTTCATAAACGTCTGTAACTTGTTTTGTTCTTGAATCGTAATAAACTATTCCCTCTCTCGTTTGAATCACTAAGATTTCCGGACGATCTCCGCGGAACCAAATGAGTTTGCCAAACAGTCTGATATCATCCACCAAATCGATAGTGTATTCTTTGATCCATGAATAATTCTTCTTGGAGGAGTCCTCTAATTCTAATACCCATAAATCAATATGTTCTTTGTAATAAGTATCCACCAAGTAAACTCTTTGTCGCACCTCCATCAAATGCAGCCTATTACTCATTTTTCTCTCACCATCCAAGTCAGGAAGTGGGATTGTTCTGAATTTTTTGTCCCCTAAATCAAAGGAAACAATAAAATCAGACCCAACAAAGTAGGGATTCAAACCAACCGTCCAATATAAAACTCCTCGGGCAGCACAAGTGGAAGAATCGACGTAAAGATAGCAACCAATCTTCCCAAGCTGTCACCACAAATTGCTGCTACCACCACCACCCAGAGTAAAAACTTGGCACTTGTCATCACCACATTTCCAACTTCTCCAAAATAGGAGCACATTATAGTGATTCGTAGATGGATGAAATCCAAGGTAGGCATGGAATCGGTAACACCTTGGACTCTCGTAATTTGGAATTGGGAGAAATAAAGATTCTCGTGTAACGGGATTGAAGATGTGAATTGGGGAATTTCAATAAGGATGAAAAAGGCAGATCAAACCATTGAAACAAGGTAACATGCAAATCCACGCCGCACCAGGCTTTGTTAAGATGATGTTCCCATCAGTTGCAGTTGCACCACCTACTAGCGAGCACAAGTGCAATTTAACTTGTGCTATATCACTACATAAATTAATAGTCAGGACTACAAAAATCAAATTTGGAGCAGACAATAAGATCAGAAGAAGAGTTTGCTTCTTCTTTTGCACGTTTTAGATGTCGCTCGATGAAATAAGGATCTTTAATAAGTGAATCCCAGAGCTTACAAACACACTTTAATCTTATAAGGGATATCACATCAACTCTACAAAGTATCTCTTCAATCACATCTACCTCCATATACACCTCCTTTTTTCTTTTTCTTTTGAAATGAATATATACCTTCTTTTGGTTGGTCGTTTTCATTCCTTATTCTCTTTCTTCTCTGAAATGAATGAAATCAGAAAACCCTAGGGGTGAGAGAGAGAGAGAGATGAGTTTTAGGGGTTTCGACTATCTTAACCGATGGCTTTAAGGGTTAGGGGTTAGAGAGGAGAAAGAGAAGAGAGCCAAAAGAGATAGATAAGAAGGAAAGAGAGCGAGAGTCTTCACCCACGATTTTGGATAGTGGTATTCTAAACCGCAGGCAGTTTTGACTTTTCTTGAAACCCTCAGCCCTCAGTCATGTCTTTTCTGATTTTTCCTAGAATATTTCATACCCCTGGAAATTCAGATACCTAGCTTTTCCTATGTGCATTCTTAAATAACTCTGATTCCTGATTTTTTCCCAAATAACTCATAATCTTATCGTTCTTTAAGTTCATGTCAGAAAATTCACAACGTTGGCTGCCTTAAACAGGTAATAGAAGTCCGGTTTTTATTTCTACCTTTCATATCTTAGGTCTTAAGATCATGACCCACATATCATATGGTCAAATGTTGAGTACACCTAGCACATTCCCAAAGTGACCGTAATCATTGAAGTTGTAGTATACTGTGATCACGAATGTGTGCCATTTGGAATCAGCATGATATGTTAGTGTGGTGTCCCCAAATTCATACACCGGATCAATGCGCTCACTTGGAGACATCACACTACATCAAATCAATCAAATTAATCATAATTACAAATCTAGCAAATAATTAAGGACTAAATAGCGAAAAATCTCGGTCGTTACATTCTTCCCTCCTTATTGAAAATTTCGTCTTCGAAATTTGATCGTACCTGAAGTAAAAAGGTGTGGATATTCCTTCCTTATATCGTCATCGTGCTTCTAAATAGCTTCTTCTAGAGAGTGGTGCTTCCAATTAACCAAAACCAATGGAATCTTCTCATTACGTAGTGTCCTCTCCTTTCTTTCTAGAATCGAAATTGGTTTCTCAATAACGGTCATGTCCCCCTCAATTTCTAATAGCTCCAAATCAATCACATGTGAAGGATCCTTGAAATACTTCTTCAACATTGATATGTGAAAAACATTGTGCATCTCGGCTAACTGTGGTGGTAACTGAATTAGAGAAGCCGTCTCTCCAATCCTCTTCAATATTTCAAGCGGTCCAACATACCTTGGACTTAGTTTTCCTCTCTTTCCAAATCTCATCACACCCTTGATAAGTGAGATTTTAACAAAAACTAGATCTCCCTTAGCAAATTCTGCATCTCTCCTTTCTTTATCCGCGTAACTTTTCTGTCTGCTTTGAGTCGTCTTCATACGTTCTCTGATTAGCTGCACTTGTGTCGTTGTGTCTTCAACAATCTGTGGTTCAAGTAGGTTTCTTACTCTAACCTCATCATAGCATAACGGCGTTCTGCAGCTCCTTCCGTAAAGTGCTTCATATGGTGACATTTGAATCGTTGCTTGATAAAAGTTGTACGAAAACTCTACTAATGCTAAGTGAACATCCTAACTTCCCTTAAAATCTAGCACGCATGCTCTTAACATATCCTCTAGAATTTGATTCAACCTCCCAGTCTGACCATCTGTCTGAGGGTGAAAAATTGAACTATACCCCAATCTTGATCCCATACCATCCTGAAAACTCTGCCATATACGTGAGGTATACCTGGAATCTCTATCGGAAATAATACTCGCTGGCACGCCATAGAAACGCATAATTTCCCTTATGTAGATATCTGCTAGTGGCATAGACAAAAAAGTAGTCCAGACTGGAATAAAGTGTGTTAATTTTGTCAGTCGGTTTACTACAACCCAAACTGAATCGTTCCTTCTCTTCGTCCTCAATAATCCCGTGATAAAATTCATATCATTGCTCTCCCATTTCCATCCTGGTACAAGTAACAGCTGCAATAATCCTGGTGGTTTCTTGTGCTCAACCTTCACTTGCTGACAAGTAAGGCATCTTGAAACATAATCCGCTATTTCCCTCTTCATATCTGGCAACCAATAATTTCTCTTTATATCTTGATACATCTTTGTACTTCCAGAGTGTATCGCGAATTTTGATCTATCAGCATCGTAGAGAAGTTGTTTCATTTCCGCATCATCTGGTATGCAATATCTTCCCTTGAATAACATTATTTCATCCTCTCTGAATGTTACTTCTGTATTTTTGCTCTCCTTCAAACAAACTAAAACTAGATTTTTTAATTGCTTCCCTCTAATTTGATCCAATAATACCGGCTTAATATCGATATAGGATAACAAAGCCCTTGGTCTAAGTATCTTCTCTGGAACATTCCTACTCAGCGCATCAACTACTACGTTAGCCTTTCCTGGGTGATACCTAATCTCAAGGTTAAAGTCTATTAGAGTCTCCACCCACCTCCTCTGCCTCATGTTCAGATCCTTCTGCGTAAACAAGTACTTTAAACTCTGATGGTCCGTTGATATGATGAACTTCTCCCCGAGATTTTTCGTTTATTTAGTCCTTAATTGTTTACTAGATTTGTAATTATGATTAGTTTGATTGATTTGATGCATGTGATTAGTTGTTGCGCATGAATGTAATGCTTACTTTATTTAATAATGACCTATGATAATTAATTAATCTAATTAATAGACCTTAAAAGCCTTTAAATATATGTTATTAATAATTGGGGTGCGTTTATTAATGTTTAATGGACTTTTAAAATATGTTAGTAAATTAATAGCAAATATAAGGAGGCAATCACATAATCAAAATATAGAAAGAAAGTAATAACAATCATGATCGGAGATATAATTGTAGGTACGATATGATCTATCAGATAGAATACCAGGGCAGGACAATATCATGGATGCAATGCACATATCATTATTCTACTTCTAATGTACCTATCAGAATTCTATCTCTATTAGCCATACGAGTCTTACAAGATTCCACAAATTAAATCTAATCTATCTCTATTAGCCATACGTGTCTAACAAGTTTCCACAGATTAAATCTAAGTTTTAAGGCTTCCACTTGTCTATACATCACATGTTTACCTTATAGAACAAATTTACGAATTATATTAGTCATTGCTCGAGCCTAACAAGTGATACAGGCGTGTTAGATTGTCATTCACCACTCATCGCAATGACAGGACTTATCTCAGAACAATATAATTCCCATGCAGCCAAATGGAGAATTATCCCATAACAGAATTAGAACAAAGTGTTCCGACAGAATCAGGAATCTCGCCTTGACTCTAGGCGTTAAGCCCTTACGTTGACTAGGAGTAAGGTACCAGATGTATAGATTAAGGTGTAGTATTTTTAACTTTTTAAGAGTAGTATAGATATAAATTAGAAAGTGACGACTAAAGAAATGTGATGCATCAGTTTTCTAATAAATATAATTGAGATTCTTATTTATACAAGAGAGATTTTAGGAGATAGACTGAGTTAAAGGTATTTTTAATTTTGAGAGTAGTATGAATATATGTTACTTTAAGTCTTGTCGGGTCGAGTTGACCCCAAGGATAAAGTTTATGTGCCTGACCAGCTGACCTAATAAAATTTCGGGTGTGGGTTCGGTTATCAGATTGACCAGACCCGCTGACATCCCTACTCATAGACGTAATGATTTCGCATAAACATGTGCTAATGATTTCGCTAGGTTCACTACTTGGATTTGTCAAAGACATGTGCCACATGGCACTAAACAGGGCAGTCAAAGTATTCACAAGTGGTTAGCAGAAATAGGCCCTCTCTAGAATATACATATAGCTTTCCATGAGACACTTTTTTGAAACCTCTCCCTCGAAAAGACCTAGGGATGTGTTTGGGTCTGCTATTCTTTTGCAGACTCCAAGGCTGTGTTTGGCCTAGCTCTCTGTTAGCTCCTGCCAGAACAGGGTTTACCTACTTTTGCAGGTTACCTTTCTCTTTGTTAAACCCCTACTACCAGCTTTAGCAGGTCCCCCTTCTCCTTAGTGACTCCCGCAAATAAGGGTTTACCTACTCCAACAGTTCTCCCCTGCTCTCTGCTCAACTCCTTGCCAAAGCAGATTTTTTTTTTGCTCTGGCAAGGAGTTAGAATAGAGTAGGGAGGTAGCTGCTAGAGCATGTAAATCCTTTTTTTGCAGGGAGTTAGCAAAGAGAAGGGGGTCCTGCTAAAGCAAGTTTTTCCACCTCTGGCAGAGAACTGACAAACTGCTTTCAAATTTTATTTTTTATGGCAAAGAGCAGGTGGAGAGATGTTTTATCACTTAAAACTGCATCCTTTCAGAGCAACTGAAACACAGCCTAAAACGTGGGAACCATCTACATATGAATGCAAGCTTTCACCCAAAACCAGAACCCGCATTGAAAACCGAGGAAACCGCACCGGTCTGAAAAAATATTTGAATCGAACTGATTCCTGATTCGGTTTGGTTTTTGTTTTGGGTGGAAAAACAGGAACCGAAGATGTAGGAGAAGACCAAAAGAAAAAATAAAAACAAAAAACACAAAATTGAACTTGATTCATTTCGCTTCAGGCTGAACTGAATCGAAAACCAAAGTTATCGTTGTTTGTTCGGTTCGGTAAATGAATTTGCATCCCTACATCTACATAACAATTAAGTATAGATGCAAATCAGTAAAGAACAACTAAAAAAATGAAAAAAATGTGTATGTATTAACTATTAAGTATTAAAAGTGAAGTAATAAAGGTCATATAGCATGGACCATGATGAATCAGCTACATACCTGTGAGAAAGACCAAGCTTTGAATATAAACACTGCCATCAAAATCAAACTCACCTCTTTACGGTTGCTTCCGTGGTTCACGGCGATTGCGACCCAAAGTGGTTTTCGGATCCGAAATCAGGGATTTGTCGCCGATTGCGATCCGTAGAAACAGATGCGCGGCTTCACGTCAACACACCGAGGTGGGTACCTCTCCCCAAGACAGACACGACGAACCGACGTTGATTTCACACACTCTTAGATCAAATCAACAAGGATTTAGCAGACACCTACACCTTGTATTCGCAAAGAGAGTTCTCTAGAACTCGGTCCAAGTTACACAAGATGTATACCCCGCATATAAAGCGATCCATCAGTCAGGAAGGCCGTCAAACGAGAAGGAAGGAGAGAAGTAGAGAAAGGAAACTCAAACCTTTCTTCCTCCTCCTCTTATAGCCCAAAACCAGGAATATCTAAGATATTTCTATTTTTCGAGAGTTTGGTTCTGGTGTTGAGCATACACACCGCACCTAGGTGCGTAGCATTCTACAAAAGGTCTAAACAACCTCAGATTTGTGTCACACGTGCCACATGGCTTCACACACGTACAGATTTCACCTACTGATATAAATATTATTATTATAAAATTTAAGTTTGTCTTGATTTCCGTGCCAAGCACGCATACCAAAGCAGTCAAGTTTAGTTTCAGAAATTCAGGTCATTACAGAAGTAATAAAGGTCATATAGCATGGACCATGATGAATCAGCTACATACCTACATCTACATAACTATTAAACAAATTTGCATCCCTACATCTACATAACTATTAAAGTATAGATGCAAATCAGTAAAGAACAACTAAAAAAAAGAAAAAAAAAAGTGTATTTATTAAGTATTAAAAGTGAAGTAATAAAGGTCATATAGCATGGACCTACATACATATGAATGCAAGCTTTCACCCGAAACCAGAACCCGCATCGAAAACCGAGGAAACCGCACCGGTCTGAAAAAACATTTGAACCGAACTGATTCCTGATTCGGTTTGGTTTTTGTTTTATGTGGAAAAACAGGAACCGAAGATGTAGGAGAAGACCAAAAGAAAAAATAAAAATAAAAAGCACGAACCGAAATTGAACCTGATTCATTTCGCTTCAGGCTGAACTGAATCGAAAACCAAAATTTTTTATGTTTGTTCGGTTCCGTAAATGAATTTGCATCCCTACATCTACATAACTATTAAAGTACAGATGCAAATCAGTAAAGAACAACATAAAAAAATGAAAAAAATGTGTATGCATTGAGTATTAAGAGTGAAGTAATAAAGGTCATACAGCATGGACCATGGTGAATCAGCTACATACCTGTGAGAGAGACCAAGCTTTGGATATAAACCCTGCCATCAAAATCAAACTCTGGT
This sequence comes from Chloranthus sessilifolius, assembly GCA_021018995.1. Taxonomy (NCBI): domain Eukaryota; kingdom Viridiplantae; phylum Streptophyta; class Magnoliopsida; order Chloranthales; family Chloranthaceae; genus Chloranthus; species Chloranthus sessilifolius. Next base: position 645,436 of record CM037586.1, on the reverse strand, counting down.
TTTCTCCTTTCATAAACGTCTGTAATTTGTTTTGTTCTTGAATCGTAATAAACTATTCCCTTTTTCGTTTGAATCACTAAGATTTCCGGACGATTTCCGCGGAACCAAATGAGTCTGCCAAAGAGTCTGATATCATCCACCAAATCGATAGTGTATTTTTTGATCCATGAATAATTCTTCTTGGGGGAATCCTCTAATTCAAATACCCATAAATCAATATGTTCTTTGTAATAAGTATCCACCAAGTAAACTCTTTCTCGCACCTCCATCAAATTCAGCCTATTACTCCTTTCTCTCTGACCATCCAAGTAAGGAAGTGGGATTTTTCTGAATTTTTCGTCCTCTAAATCAAAGGAAACAATATAATCAGACCCAACATAGTAGCGTTTCAAACCACAAACCGTCCAATATAAAACTCCTCTGGCAGCACAAGTGGAAGAATAGGCATAAAGATGGTAACCAGTGTTCCCAAGCGATCTCCACGAATTGCCGCTACCACAACTACCACCACCACCCAGAGTAAAAACTTGGCACTCGTCCGCGCCATCACCACATTCCCAAGTTGACCAAAATAGGAGCACCTTTATAGTAATTCGTACATGGATGAAATCCAAGTTCAACGCGGCATCGGCAATACCTTGGAATCTCGCAATTTGGAGTTGGGAGAAATAAAGATTCTCGTGTAGCGGGATTGAAGATGTGAATTGGGAAATAACAATAAAGATCAAAAAGGCAGATCAAACCATTGCAACAAGTAACATGGAACGCCACTAGTAACCAGGCTTTGTTAAGATGATGTTCCCATCAGTTGCAGTTGCAGTTGCAGGCGCACCACCTACTAGCGAACACAAGTGCAATTTAACTTGTTCTATATCACTACATAAATTAATATATTCAGGACTACGAAAATTAAATTGGGAGCAGATAATAAGATCAGAAGAAGAGTCTGCTTCTTCTTTTGCACGTTTTAGATGTCGCCCGATGAAATAAGGATCTTTAATAAGTGAATACCAGAGCTTACAAACACACTTTAATCTTATAAGGGATTTCGCATCAACTCTACAAAGTATCTCTTCAATCATATCTACCTCCATATATAGCTTCTTTTGGTTGGTCGTCTTCAATCCTTATTATTCTCTTTCTTCTCTGAAATCAATGAAATCAGAAAACCCTAGGAGAGAGAGAGAGAGAGAGAGAGAGAGAGAGAGAGAGAGAGAGAGAGAGAGAGATGGGTGTTAGGGGTTTCTACTATTTAAACAGATGGCTTTAGGGGTAGGGGTTTGAGAGGAGAAATAGAAAAGAGGGAAATGAGATCGAAAACAGGTAGATAGACGAGAAAGAGGAGAAAGAGAGAAGAGATCGATGAGAGGGGGAGAGAGTTTTCACCCATGATATTGGTTAGCGGTATATTAAAGGGAAATTTTCAAAATAGTCCCTCAACTATGACACTCGTATCAATAACGCACCTAAACTACTGCTCCTATCAAATAGACACCCGAAGTTGACTTAAATTCATCATCTAAGCCCCTACCGTCAACTTCCGTTAATATAACAACGAATATCTCACAGATGCCGCCGAAGTAGCGAGAACTTAATCGAAATGGATGGAATCCTCATGTCTCCCCAAAATTTTAAAAAAAAAAAAATCTGAAAGAATCGTGGTCCTGCCTTTCCACTCGTCAACCTCACGTGACTTAGAAGTTACAAATTGGGAGAGTGCATCACAGTTAGGGTTTGTAAACAGAGAAGATGTAGACTTGGATAGAGAATACGAAGTTCATCGCGATGAACCCATGTAGCATCTGCGGCAACAGCGGCAGATTCAGATGTTGTGGACTTCTGTGAACCCTGGGAGAAGATCCGTGAGCTACCTGAACAGAGCGTACGGAGACTTTGGCTGGGTGGATCTACCCATATGCGAGAGGCCCGTCCAAATTTTTCTAGGGCTCCTTCGGAGGTGTAACAAATTCAAGACGGAAATCAAAAGGAGGAAGCATAGAGAGTATATGTTATGGGTTTCTTTGACTCAGTTGGATTTTTTTGTGTATTTGTGGTTCAAGAAATTTCTGGTTTGATGACTGTTTGGGTGGATTAGGGACCATTAGGGAGATGTTTTATGCTTTATTTAGGATTTAAGATTACGAAAATTATTATTTGATGGGTGTATGGGGATTAAGGATTTAAAGATGTCGCCTATGTTGTCTCTGTGTTGAAATGTAATCCATGAATCAGATGTTATTCATGTTTTATGCTTTAATAGAAAAACTATTGTTTACTTTGTAAGTACCTGCAACAATCTATGATTCAATGTCATACCTGCACCAAGCTATGATTTAGAGAGTTTAACCATTTTAATAAAATTGTACATGTACCAAAAACAAATGTGCTCATAACATCCACTGTGTTCTTAAATTGAAACTTGTTGGTTACATTCATTAACTGTGACACAAACAACCATGTGTTATGTACTCACATTCAGAAGGGCCACCTATGATCCAAAATTTTAAACCCATGCTCATAACAAATGGACCATATACATTTACCAAAAACATTGAAAATTGCATTCTCAAAGAACACGTCCAATTTGAAACTCATGTTCATAATAAAAGGACCATATACATTTACCAAAAAACTAAAAAAATACATTCTCAGATAACACATCCACCAGTGTTCATAAATACAAATCGTGTTTATAAATTGAAATGTGTAGTCATATTCATTAACTGTGACAAATCAACTACACCCTTGGAGTCAAGTGCACTGCCCAACTAAAGTGTGTTCAAATCAATTTGCATCAAAGACAACTTCCCATCGGTATAAATATTATTTTAGTTTTTGCACCTAATATGTGTGAAAATTACATTAAGTCAGTATTTAAGTCATGTAAGAACTACAACGCATATGTTTCATGAAATATTAATGAACCCAAATTTATAATAAAATTTATGTGTTGAATTTTAGACACAGTTTTTTGTAATCTTTATCTCATAATCATAAATTTGCTAATTTTGTCGTATCTTATGATATCTCTATCTCTAAGTTATTGTCACATTAACTAGATAAATTTTGTGCATACTAGTTAATAAAATGTTTTAAGTCATGAAGGGTAATTAACTCCTCCCTACTAAGCGCCGTGAAAATTTTGGCTTACCTCGACACTTTTGTGTCGCAGATTTCTTTATCTCTGATTTCTCATAAAACAAGGTACCCGAAGAGGAGGACCCTGATTATCTACCATTGGACAAGAAAGATCACCCGAAAGATTTTTATCTATATGTTAATTACTTTAATTTCATGAGATTTTGGAAAGATGAATGATATTTTTATTATGTTATTTCACTTTAAATTTTGATGGGTGGCACTTGGGTCACAAGACTATAGGTGCATGGTTAATTTAAAATATTTGAGACCTTATTTGAATGATTTATTAATGGGTTTAAATTTTATAGTCGGTAAATTTAAGCTTAGTTGAAAATTTATATCAATATTGTTACCTTTTAATAGTCACATGATCTATATGCAGGTATCTCTTAAGAAAAAAAATGGCTCGTATTTTCTCAAATAATTTACTATCTTATTAGGATTAAAGCATCGCATGCCTATGACACGAATGTTAACGATACAAATTTTTGTGTAGAAAATTCGAGTCATTACACTGCTGGATAACAAGTCTTCTTTGTTAGCCAAGCTCCTTTCCAATATGTTCCCAGCCTTCCAATCTAAAAGGGCATGCATATCCCTACTGGATGTGTCTTGTGTAATTCTTGTTCGCGCAATATACATTTTCACTAGCGATTTGGTCGAATGTTCCCCTTCGCTTTGGAATCTCCTGGTGCTTCCGGTCTTCCATTGGAGAACTCATCGAGGACTGGTCTCTTGACCTAGATAGTAAGCCAGAGACCACTTTGTGGCAATTACTATTGCTTATAGTCCTTCGCGCTACTTGGAAAGAGCGCGACTTTAGGATATTTCCTCGCCAATGAAGAGCGGTGGAGCTTGTTCGTGGTGTGGCGTCCGATCTAACTGTATGTTGGGAGTTAGCATTGTGTCCCTTCCAGAATTTCACTAGATCCCAACTCATAAGTGAGTGGCTTATATTACTTGATCCGGGCTAGCAAATGATGTAGCCGATTTTTTTGTTCTATCACTTTGTGTTGCTTGTATTCTTTTATTTTTGTTTTCTTCCGTCCTTTTTGTTGGTGTCCTCGGTAGATAGTCACAAAATTTTCAAAATTTTTAAAAAATTCACAAATAATTCTCGAATTTAAGGTCCCCCAAATTATTCGCGAATTTTTCAAAAATTTGCCTGCTCACAAAAATCGTGAATTATTCATGAATAATTCCCAAATTTTTCAAAAGAATGTGACTTTATAATATTTTTAAAATTTTTTACAGTTTTAAATATTTTTTTACAGTTTTTATTTTTAATTTTTCTCACCAATTTTTCCTTCAAATATCTCCCCGAACTTCCCAGATTTGCCAGATTTTTATGAATTTAACCTCGCCAAATTATTGCCAAACCCCGATTTGGTGATTATATATGCTGACAGATCCTCTTTCGTAGCTTATGTTACTGATTAAAAAAAAGTATATTGTTTAGAGCACAGTTCCAAAACTTAAGCAAAACAAAATGTTAAACAAAGAGTAAGCTTCGTAATAGGAAAAAACATGAATTACTGAGGAAAAGATACAACTGTTGGAAATAAAAAGGGCACTTTAGAAAACAATCCTCAAAAATAAACTTTTTAGCAAAAAAGATCCGACCACAAACGTTTTAGAAAAATGGTGCTTTCATGATTTTGGAACTTCAAAAAACCGTGAAAGCAGGTTTTCTTTTTTAAAAACAGTTTGTTTTTGAGGCATGTTTCTCAAATTATCCCAAGTAAAAACTAGACAAAGAAATACTTAATTACATCTATATCTCATTCTCTACGCAAATAAAGATTTCGACGGGTATTGCCTCGCAAACTATAGATCTTACACAAGCTCAATCTAAACCAACAATTACAATGCATTGAGTCATGTGACCACACACCAATTAATATTGTATGAAGGGTAGCTTTGTTTCAGCCCAAGATTCTTCCTTCTTACCGGGTTTTACGTGCTTAAATCGTTGATTGCTTTGGATCAGACAATGGAAATCGTTTTTGTCATAATCACGATACAAGGATCTTGAGATCATGTTTCTACCTCAGATAATCAGAGTTTGATTCCACGTAGCACACATCTCAAAAAGTAATCCAAGAACCACATTTATGTAGCTCATGATCATGTTCATTTTTTTGGAGAGTTTGCAACATGAATTCTATGACCTTTTGATGGTGTCGCAGCATGGGATAAGAAATGATCTCCATGGTCTTATTCAAATCAGTCAAACAATTTAAGCACATGAAATGTAGGTTGAGAAGGAAGAATATTGGGTTGTAAAGTTACTCGTTTACAAATACTTACCGGTATTCTAACCATTTAAGCACATGCAATATAGGTTGAGAAGGAAGAACATTGGGTTGTAAAGGTACCCCTTTACAAATACTTACCGGTATTCTAACCATCCAATCATCTCATGCAATTAAACAAAGTTTCCAAAATATTGAGATCCCACTTCCCTTAGATTTAAATTCTGTCAAAAAAAAAAAAAAAAAAGCAGATGGAGATTGAAGGGGATGGCAAAGAAAATGTTGGAAGGTCAATATATGGAAAATGTCCCCCAAGGCACAACAGTGACTCCAGTTGATTGAAGTTTAGCCCTCTAAAAACGTTTGTTGGAAAGGTTATTAAGATCACCAAAAGGATTGTGTAAATATATAAAAGTACTAAAACTTTAGGCACAAGCTTACTATACTAAGAAATAACCACTAGAGCAAATGGTACCTTTATTTTTAACCAAAGATTTATCCTTTTTCAACTTGGGTTTCGTGTGGATAAATTAGACGATGAGGATAATTTTCCATCTCAATCTTCGACCAAATAGATCTGGCGATCACTATCTTACCACCAGACAGTCAGATTTTGATTTCATGAGACACATCCAAAAAAGTGATCCTAAAACCATATTTGATATACACCCATGATCATATCTATTTTTTGGGATGTGTGCCATATGGAAACAAAATCTGGCCGTATGAGGATTAAGTATATGGTCTCAAGGTCTATTTTTTCAAAGATTGGCACAAACACAATCTCTATCACAGTTATTAAAATACTGTTGAGTGCGATGTGTGTCACGTGATTTTAGGATAATTTTTTAGGATGTGTGTCACGTGAAATTGAGGAACTGAGAGTTTGATGGTACACCCATGATCTCAAGATCCAAAAAAGATCTTCATCATCTGATTCAAAAAGGTCATTGCATGCTAGCAGGAGAAGATGGGCGAGGTCAAACTTTCATGTGGTATAAATAACGGTACCCTTCCAAATTACGTTTTGACCACTGAATTTGTTAAAGAATGAGAGTACGACATTCATGCCAACGTCGACTAGGGTATGGACTATAAGAATTGCACGGATCTCTATACTTTTTAAGTTTGTACGTGTCTCAAGGTCCATGCTCCTACGTGGCGTACTAGTTTCTGGTTGACTAGCTCTTGACCAAGATGGTCTAGAAGACCAGTCAACTCTTAACTGTCATAACGAACTTCATTCTGTTAAAAGGTTGAACCTGATTTTGTATTCAACTAGTTTTGTAGGCATTAGATACCACAGTCTCCATCTTTTTATGATGGCATGCAGTCAACATTTTCTAATATTCAATGGATGCAAAATTGGTTGAACAATAAATAAGGTTTAATCAGTTGAACTTGAGTATTGCCCTTCTTCTAATTAAGGGTATACAACTATTGTCCGATCGGATTTTTTCGCCCTAATCCCTCGCACGAGTGTCCGATATTTTCTTGGACTTGCCAAGATATTAAGATTAAAAAAAGCTTGTCGCCATCTAAGCCTTTTTTTTTTCCGATAAATCTCAAGAGTAGTATTAATTAAATAAAATATGTCAAAGAGCACTTATGAGCAAGGAGCTCAAAAGAGAACAAGAGCAACTCTAACTCTGTCCAAAACAGAGGACAAAAAAAGACACGAAGGGGCACACGAGCAAAACACCTCCTCACCTCTTATAGGAGATTATTTCTATCCCCACAAACCAAGTCCCTATTTCTGAAGCAATCCATAATAGAGTAGGGTTCCAACATGTTCAAGCTTTTGGCCCATTGTAGGGACTTGATTATTATCCTTTCTGCCAAATCCGACGCGCTTCTTCTCCTATTTTCGAATATTCTGTTATTTCTCTCTTTCCACAACCTGGACAATGCAACGAGTAGAAGAAAAGACCATAAGATTTTATCTCTCTTTGACACCCCTCCAAGGTTCCAAGCGCCGATCATCGAGCTTGTAGAATTTGCCCAATAGCGACTTGATCATCTCAACAAATGGTTCCACACTTCCCCTACATAGCGGCAATGGATGAAAAGATGGCTATTATCCTCCTCCTGTTGACAGCGAAGCGAGCATCGATTGGCCATAGACAAGCCTCTCCTTTGAAGTTTATCCACCGTCAAAACCTTGTCCGACCCAACAAGCCAGACGAAAGAGATCACTCTGATTGGGGCATGAGATTTCCATATCTAGAGCCACATAAGAGTAAGTGACACCATTGATGCAAGGTGTTTAAAAAGAGAGTTGACCGAGAAACTTTACTGTTGTCCAACCTCCAAATGAGTTGATCATTGTTATTAGGAGTGAGGAACACGACACCCTTAAAGAGGTTAATGAGATAAGTGATTTCTCTAATCTCATTATCATATAGTCTTTGGGTAGCAGCCAGGTTCCAAGAAATTTCGTTGTGATCACCCAACATAGTTGCTTGTTTCACATAGCAAAACTTGTTTATAGCCAGAGCATAAATGGATTTATATGAAGATGACAGCAGATCTGTCCCAAGCCAAACATCATTCTAGAACGAAGTATTAGCTCCATCTCTAATTTGAATAGAGGCTCCCATTTTGAGGCATGCCTACTGTTATTGATGGCCCTCCACACCCCTGAACCAAAACTTGTTGATGGGCCCTTGATCTCCCATAGGCTGCCTCCATTCCAATACTTGTCCCCCATAATTCTCCTCCAAAGGCTATCATGATCTGAGGCAGAGCACCACAACCACTTAGCAACGAGGGCTGTGTTAAAATCTTTAATATTGATTACCCCTAGACCCCCTTCCTCTTTTTTCCGACATAATAGATGCCAATGAGCAAGATGGATCTTTCCCTTATCATCCGCCCCTTGCCAGAGAAAATCTCTCTGAAGCTTTTCGAGTCTAATCATAATCCAAGACGGGTATTGAAACAAAGACATGAAGAACACTGGAAGTGCCGAGAGGGTGGATTTTATAAGTGTAATACGACCCTTCGAATGATAGAAAATTTTCTTTCCAGCCTTCCAACTTTTTCTACATTCTTTCAATAATCGGTGACCACAATCTTCTGCCTGGAAGGGAATTTTCTACTGGGAGCCCAAGGTGCTTAAACGGAATCACATAAGCTTTTTACACCCTATTCTCTAAGCTAGTAGGTCGACATTGCTTGGATCACAAGAGGTCCTGATTAACTTGGATTTAGTGAGATTGACCTTCAGACCTGAAATTACTTGGAAGTATCAGAGAATTTTAGTGACATTAAAGAGAGCTTCCTCATCCCCACCGTCGATAAAAATGATTGGATCGTTTTCCATCTATGCTTTTGCTTTTTGCCATCATAGATCCACCTTCTTTGTAGGTAGGGATGCAAATTTTAAACTGAAACATGAACTTTACTGAAAAATTTGATTCCGAAATGGCTTAAATTTTTGGGTGGCGGAAAACGAAAAATGATTTGGTAAGATTAGAAAACAAAAATAAAATTAGAAAAAAATAAAAAACTGAAAAAAGGATTTTTTTAAAGAAAAGGAAAAACAAAAAATCCGAAATCAAGCTGAACTAACTTTTTCCAGTTTCGGGTCAGTTCGAGAAATTGGAGAGAAAAAAGAACCGATTTTGGTAAGCTGAATCGAACTAAAACTTGAAGGTTCAGTTTCGGTTCGAAGAACCGAATCCCACTACAAAAAACAAGACTATTAGCGGCAGCCAAAAACTGCTGCTATTAACAAAAAACTGCCGATAATAGTCTTTAATAGTTTTTTGTTAATAGCGGCAGTTTTTTGCTCCAAAAAACTGCCGCTAATAATCTATTTTTTTGTAGTGCCCACATTCCTAGTGGCGGGTAAGATTGTTATGATTCTTTGGTGAAGGGTTGGTCTACCCTTTCAACTTTTCAATCATTTTCTTTTCACCTTTAAATAGACCTACAAAATAAACTCCCTTTCTCGGATCGAGTGTAAAAATCATAGTCACCAAATTTTTGAAAAATTCGCTAATAATTCGTGAATTTGGGGCTTTGTGAATTATTCCTATATTATTTGTGAATTTTTCAAAAAATCGGTGAATGTTTAAAAATTCGTCAGGATGTGAAAAGGGATGAAGGCCGATGCTTGATTAGTGATGTGACAGGATAGACTTAGGGATCTTAAGAGTAGGAAAGTTGAAGTGATCTATGAGCTTTAATATTATACGAAAATGATCCTTGATGCCCTAAACAGTGCACACATGATGAACTATGTTACTTAATTCTCCATTTGGTTAGTGATCTATGAGCAATTCAACTATTTGTTTTAAAACTAAACTCTAAGGGTTCGTTCGGGTGAATCCTGATTTTTCTAAGAAAAGCACAGATTCTTAAAAACTAGAAAACTAAAAATCCTGCAGATTCTTAGTAGACTCAGATTCCTAACATTTCCCAGATGCGTTCTTAAGTTACTCAAATTCTTGATTTTTCTCATAAAAGTTCATAATCCCTCGTTCTTAAGTTCATTTCAGAAAATCCCCAGAATTAGTTCAATGGGTGGTATGCTACGATCGTAGAAATGTTATCTAATTATCGGTTTATGTATCGTACTTGGATTTGACTCAAATTAGACAGGTAGCTAATCGATGCGAAGCTGAACATATTTGACGGAGTTTTTTTTTTCTGATTCTAATTTAATGGCTAATAGTTTGTAAATCATACATAACAATCAATTAAATGGTGACAAGAGAACATAAAATATCACGTAGGACATATATATATATATAGATTAAGCCAATATGAGAAAATTGACTTCATTTAAAATATCTACAAACTAAACTAGAAACGAAATTTAAAAAAAAAAAAAAAATATATATATATATATATATATATATATATATATATATATATATATATATATATATATATATATATATATATATATATATATTAGGTAGTTCCAAAAAATTGGCCTAATTTAAAATTCTCTCAAAAATGACTATGAGGTAGCATCCACGTTGCCATCCTCATAAGAGTAGGAGGATGTGGCAGTACATCGTGGGGAGCCCATGGCACCATCGAAGTTGTCAAATATGATGATGAAGGGAAGACCTAACATTTTTGAGTTAATAATTTTTATGCCTTTTGTAGAATACATATGCATTATTTCGATTTAAAATAGGAAAAATTTCAAAATAATTCCTGAACTTTCACCCCATTATCAATAACGCACCTAAACTATTGATAATATCAAATAGGCACCCAAAGTACACTTAAGTTTATCAACTAAACCCCTACCGTCACCTTCCGTTAATGGTTGAACGGAAAACGTTGAGTTGACATATAACTCAGTAAAATAGCGTGTGTGGCACCCAACGTTTAGGTGCGTTATTGATGACGGGGTGAAAGTTCAGAGGTTATTTTGAAAAAATTTCAAAGCCAAGTACTCACCATGTTGGGTGCCACGCATATTATTTTGTTGAGTTGTATGCCAACTCAGTGTTTTCCGTTCATCCCTTAATGGAAGGTGATGGTAAAGGTTTAGTTGATGAACTTAAGTATACTTTAGGTGCCTATTTGATATTATTAATAGTTTAGGTGCGTTATTAATGACGGGGTGTAAGTTCAGGGGCTATTTTAAAATTTTTCCTTTAAAATATTATATATATATATATATATATATATATATATATATATATTTAATGTTTTTTATTTTCTTACATACTTTAGTGAATTGTTGACTGAATGCTTCCTAAAGTTTAGGTCCTAGGTTTAAACCTTATCATGTTCAATAAATTGTTTTCTTTTTAAAATAATTATGTTAAAATCTATACACCCTATATGTAAGTGTGTAGCTTTACACCATAATGGAGCCCTTTGGGAGAGTAATTACTCCGAAAATAAGTCTGTGGAGCACCTAAATAGATGGAGGGGAGCAAAAAAATGAGCCCAAATTATGGGTAATTGGGTACCATTATTTGCAATTCGAATTTTACCAATATTATGATGGTTACAACTAAGAAATCCTCTATTATAAGTAATTGTGGGAAATAATTTCCTCTCTTCTTGCTTTATAATCTTAAAAAAGGGTACGGGTATTTGCAACCAACGATTCGGTCTCCTGAACTGATGGTTTCACCACTAACACCATTGACTGCCTTGAAACAAACGATGGAGATCGTTTTTCATCCCAATCTTTGGCAAATTGATATACAGACCATGACCCACCTATCAGACAATCAGATGTTGAATCCTCATGGAATACGTCCTGAAAGTGACCCAAGACCGCTACTTATATAGCGCTCATGATCACGGTCACTTTGGGGATATGTGCCACGTAGATTAATCAACATATGACTATCTGATTTGTGGGTCATGATCTCAAGATCTATTTTGTTAAAGATTGGGATTAAAATATAATCTTCATGATTTGATTCAAGGTAGTCAACGTGTCAAAAGTGCTTCAAAACGCCTTAAACATGGTGATTATGGGGTATTGGAATAAAAGAGAGCTATTGGGTTTTAAACATTTCAAAGACAACTATATGGTGTATATACAAGGTGAAAGTATATATGTTAGAACTTAGATTTCGACCAAATCTCAATAATTTACTTGGACACATATAGGTCGTTTTCACTCGAAAAGCACCTGAAAATTGGTGCGACCCAATCAAACTCCCGAACGGCTAACTCCTTCATATTTACTAGGATTTTCACCACTTTTTGAATTGAAAAAAATTCCGAGTGACAAGGAGCTCCGGAACGAGGCCTAATAGTAAATGGAGGGGATGTGAGCCTAAGGGCTCATAATTTTTGAGTTTCATGCTAATTAACGCAAATTTATATTTTAATATAATAATAATGGGTAGTTTTAAATGCACCCATTGAATCTTATTGGGTCGGTTGCACCATCGTGTTGGGTTGAGTTGCGCATATACTAATTTCCCATTAGGTCCGACCTGACTCGTTGACAGCTCTTAGAATAAAAGTCAAATTCGTTCTTAAAACAGTAAAAGGCGTTTAAACCATTTTTAAACGGAGTAAGACTCTTAATCTTTCATCTTATGCTTTTATTTAAATATTTCATTTTAATTTGTTGGACAATAGTTATAACAGACAACGGCAGTGGCAGACCCAAAATTTTCCTCTATGGTGGGCATAACATTAATTAATATTTAAAATTAAAAAATACAAATATATAAAATATATTTCTAATCCGCTTAATATCATTGGCAATTAAAAATCATATACTTACAAAATGTAACTCTCAGTAAATTGAAGTTTACAATGATATATCTTTCAAATTACAAAAAAAATCTAGTGGACACAAGGTATCAAAATTTGGCTGACACCGATACGTATCGGAATCCCAACTCGAGTATCCGATATCATATCGGCCGATACGTATCGGGTATCGGCCGATATGTCTCGGTTGCAGTCGAGATATAGAGTTTTCTTTAAAAAAGAAAAAGAAAAATAGGCCGATACGAATCGGTATCAGCTGATACGTATCGGCCAAGTCGTATCGGTCTTGGGCAAACCGATACCCGAGACCGATACCGATTTTGACACCTTGAGTGGACACTTCTTAAGGCAATTACCCTGAAAGCTTTCTCACGCACTACAAAAAACAAGACTATTAGCGGCAACCAAAAATTACCGCTATTAACAAAAAAACTATCGCTAATACCCTTGAACTAATAGTTTTTTGTTAATAGCGGCAGTTTTTTGGATTTTGCTCCAAAAAACTGCCGCTAATAATCTTATTTTTTGTAGTGATGTTACCCAAAACAGTTGTGTGTCTGCCATCGCCCATCGCGCTTTGACCATTGCCCGTCGCTGTTGGGCATCCATTCAGTTTGAGCTATTTAGGTAAGACTAAGAGGGATGAGGGAGAGAAAGTTGAGACGTAAAGAGATATAAAGACAGTTTTTTTTTTCCAGAACAAGACAACTTGAAACTATGAGTTTTTATTAAAGGTACATCTATTAGTGCACACTCAATCTCTAAAAGCACCCACATCGGAAACCCCTTCAAAACCATTGATTGCTTTGGATCAGATTATGAAGATCGTGTTTCACGCCAATCTTCCATACAATGGATCTTGAGATCATGTTTCACCTATCATACGGTCAGTCTGTGATTCCACATGTCATAGATCCTCAAACAATGACCCTAAATCATGTTTGACCGTGATGTCTGCCATAGAATTCAAGGGGCATTTTTTGGGGATCAGTGACATGTAAAATAAAAAATTGAACGTTTGATAGATGCAACATGATATCAAGATTTAGTGTGTAGAAGATTAGGGTGAAAACGATCTCCATCACCTGATCTGAAGCAATTAATGTTTTGAAGGGGTTGCACACGTGGGCGCTTTCAGAGATCTCGTGAGCGATAATGGAAGTACGCTTTTATTAAACACTTGAGGAGGTAGCATCTGTGTGCTAACTCTTTTTTGATTCAAAAAAGAGTGTAAGAGTAATTGTATACATGGGGTCTTATATGAAACTTTTTTTTTTCTTTCTAAAGTTAGCATGGGGATGTCAGCACCGGCAGATGCCCATGCCGGGCATTAATTGGGTCCACCACTAGATAACGGGGACAACGGTTGCACAATGGTTATAACAGACAACGGTTAATCCCAGGACATTTAAGTAAACTATATTTAATTAAAAGGATTTTTTTTATAACTTTAAAAGAATATATATATATATATATATATATATATATATATATATATATATATATATATATATATATATCCGGGCCAGGTGTTGGAGCACTCAACCCAAGCCCCGCCTGAATTGATCTGGGTTGCAACATGTTTAGCCTGGTCTGGATACCGGGCTGGATATCGGGCCGGGTTTGCTTGATACTTTCTACTTTTTACCGGCCTGGTGCGGGCCAAAATCTGGGTCAGCCCAGCCCATTGAGAGCCCTTCCTTTTTTTTTTTTTTTTTTTTTTTTGGTAAGAAAACAGTTTTGAAAGCCAACGTCCCTCTGCATTTCTTATAAACCCGCCAACTCTACTTTCACCTCCCATCTTCACTTCATCTTCCCATTTCTTGGAATTTCATCTTGAAATCGAAATCTGACGATTCCACAAGCTTCAATCGAAGACCAACAAACCGCTGCCCGATCAAAATATTAGCCCTTCTGCAACTGCAAATTTGGTACTCACCAATTTCTATTCTTGGGTCTCTGTTTCTGTTCATATTTTTTTTTTAATTTTTAGGGTTTTCTCTCATTCAGATTATGAATCTTTTTGTAATTGAGGATTTGCTTTCTTTTTACGAATGTGAGAAGAGCGAAAAATGGCGAGAAGACCTGTCGGAGAGATAAATCTCGATAATCTTCAGTCGGAGAATTTAAGACATAGCAGTTGCTACAAGCTCGGGAAAATGATCGGCCAAGGAACGTTTGGGTAAGTGACAAGAAACCCCAACTCTATCTCTTTCCTGTTGTTCATGTTTTGCATTGTTCATCAATGGCTGAAATCTCTGGTGAAAATTCTTGTAATATGATATCATGTAACCATGTCTCAGCTTTTACGATTAGTTGATGCCTGGAATCTGGGATGTCTAGTTCGAATTCGATATGTTTCTTTATAGATTGATTTGAGTGGACTAGTTTCTTGTTCCAAGAATGAGAATTCTTGTAAGATGGGACCGTTTCTTAGGTTTTTTATATTTTTATTCATTGATGCCCAAAATTTGAGATGTCTTGTTCAAATTCGAGTTCAATATATTTCCTTTTAGGCTGATTTCAAATTATTTTTCCAAGATTGTGAATTCACGAAATCTGAGATGTCTTTTTCGAGATCGAGATGTCCCTTTTTGGGTAAGATTAGATTTGGGCTGATTAATTTGCTATACCAAGATTGTAAAGTTTTGTGAGATGAAATCCTTTGTCAGTATTTCCAATTCAACGACGCCTGATATCTGAGATGTCTAATTCGAGTTCGTAATGTTTCCTCTTAGATTGATTCAAAATCATGGTAAAAATTGGTTTGAGCAGACTACTTTCTTGTAAGATGAAACCCTTTAGTAGTTGCTTTTTCATTCACCAATGCCTAAAAATCTGCACGGTCTTCTCTGAGTTCGATTTGTTTTGTTTTAGGTTGATTTTAAAGTCATGGTAAAAACTAATTTGAGTAGACTACTTTCTTGCAAGATGAAGCCCTTTCTTAGTTTTTTTAATTCATCAATGCCCGAATATCTGAAAGGTCTTGATTTATTTCAATATGTTCCCTTGTAGGTTGGCTTTAAAATCATGGTGAAAAGTAGATTTTTTGTTATGGATGCCTGCAAATTTGAAAGGCCTTGTTTGAGTTTGATATGTTTTGAAGTCATGGATTTGTTAAGATCAAACTCAGTCTGAGTGTTCTCGCGATGACGGAAATCTGAGATGTGCTGTTCGAGTTAGAGATGTTCCAGAATTTACATTTTTGGATAGATTTTAAAATCATAATAAATTTGATCTGGGTGGTTGGCTAAGGATTGAGAGTAGGTGTTAGGTGAAACAATGTTACAACATTGCATTTTTCTAAGGACGGGAGAGTTCTTATGGTTGTTCGTCTCTTGCAGCGAAACCCCTCAAATGAAACTCTTAGGCCTCGTTCAGGTGTTTTCTGATTTTTCCCAGAAAAGCTCAGATTCTTGGACACTCAGAATCCTGACAGATTCTTAGCAGACTCAGATTCCTGGTTATTCCCATATGCGTTCTTAAGTTATTCAAATTCTTGACAGATTCTTATAAAACTCAGAATCTTTTATTTTTAAGTTCCACTCAGAAAATCCTCAGAATCGATTCAATCAGTGATTATGCTATGACCGTAGAAACGTTATCTAATCATCGGTTTATATGTCGTACTCGAATTTCTCTCAAAATTTACGAGCAACCAATCGAGATGGGGTTGAACATATTTGACGGAGTCTTTTTTCGAATCCGGTTTAATGACCATTACTTTTAAAATGGGCCACTAACAGTACAAATAAAAGTACGTACGCTGACGGTTGGTAGCCGCTGGCGTAGATTACACTAGCCGTCGGTAAAGAACATCGTTGACGGCTGGAACCTGTATGCCGACGGTTGAAGCCGTCGGCAATACATCCGTCGGCGAATATATATGCCGACGGTTGTAAGCCGTTGTCATGACTCAAATATTCTACACCGACAGCTTAAATTTATTTATTTTTAAATAAATGTGCCTACACGGCTGCAATCTTTTTCATTAATGATTCCTATGCCATCGGCGTAGGCCTTTTTTTTCGTCACAAATTTATTAGTTGTCCAAATGACGGCAATAAGACTAAATCGTTGTCAAGCTAAGGCTTGTGCAAGTCCAAGTGAAAAAGATTTGTTGGGCCACTGTACCATTGGGGTAATGCGTGTACCCCACTTATTCTACAAGAAAAATTCGTATTAAATTATGCTAGAGATCCATAACCTTTGAAGACAAAAAAATTATAAAAGAAAGATTTTCATTCTCACTAAAACAACAACGTGACACAATCGAGAACCCACACCAGCTGTTGGCGTATAGTACTCTAGGAGTCGGTAAAAAAAACGTCGACGGCTTCAAGCCGACGGCAATATTTCCGTAGGCGAATACCTATGTCGACTGCTTCAGCTGTCGGCATAGGGTTGGGGTTCAACGCCGACGGCTATAGGATTATTTTTTAAAAATTTATTTCCTCACCTACGCCGACGGCTGAGCTTGCAGCGGTCGGCGTATGTGTTTTTTAAATTAATAATCATAATAAATTAGGCCCCATTAATAAATGGCCTGTCCTGGCCTAATTAGTAATCGGGCTGGGTATGGGGTAGTTTCTAAAGGCCCAATTATAATCAATGTGTTTAAGACTCGGCCTGGCACATTGGGACAACTGATTGCAGGCATATGTTTTCTACTTGATAGATGTAGAATGTATTCTCACTCTATTGTTTGTGGGAATCGACAGTAATTTTTCTAATTTGGTTCTAAACTTCTAATCACAAGAACAAATTAAGCAAACAACTCCCAATGAAAATCATGACATATATGGATCAGAGATGTAAAGTTCGCCTTCAAAATTAGAACCAATTTTTCTTGGATTCTCACCAAATAATGTAGGATCTTACAATAATTACCAAAATTAGGGCTCAATTATCATTATTATGGTTAGCATTATTATAAGTAGCTATTATTAATCACCTCTATGACAACTTACATGATCTCACTAGGATTCCATAATATTGCATAATTGTGGTAATCAGCTGTTGGATCAAACCACAGATGCAATCTCATCTCTCTTCCAATGATCCTCCCATTACCACTTCCCCTGATGTAGATGTTTGTCTGCAAGGTATATGGTTTGCCAAGAGTCGTTCCAAGGAAATCGATATCGACTTCGTCATGGTTCCCCAGATGCGCTTCGTTGTTCGAGAGCTGTGATACAAAGTTCATAAACATAAAATTTAAAGTCTGCGGCCATCATAAGAGGAGTTACTAAATTTTGAATCATATATATATAGCATTTATGAATAACTCAGCTGGATATATATGCTCACATAAAAAGCTGTAATAACTCCAGCAGTGTAACCAGGATGAAGTTTTATTGCAGCACCGAAGAATCCCGATTGATACGAGTTAATCGACTTGAACCGGTTTCCTAATTATGCAAATCAAACATCAAAAAATTCAAAAACCCACCAATAAATTCAGGAACAAGACATTTTTAAGATAAAAAGGTGAAATTGGTGAACCTGAGCTTCTACCTAGCCAAATTGTGACTGAGGACTGATCTTGTGACACAGTTTGATGTTGAGCCCCCCAAAGATTATTATATCCTTGATTAAAACCTATTGTATTGAACTTAGAACTTGGGTAGTAGCCAAGTGAAGGTTGAGCACCAACGGGAGATCCTCACTCTGAAGGTACAGAACGGATCAAAGGGGAGCTTTTAATTTCCAATGACTTGTTGACCCAATCTCGATCCTTCCATTCTCGCTAATCCTGATCCTGTACCCCACCACTCAACACTGAGCTCAATTTGCGCACTTCCAATGGCTCCCACCTTATGACAACTTGTAGAAAATTCAGGAAATATTCTTGAGCCCTAAATATGCTGATTTGCTTTAAACACTAAACGTTTCTTTTCTTAGGCTGGAATCTTGTGAGTGGTTGGATTTTAACGGTTGACCAATTAAGTTAAACAGGGAAAAGAATAAAAAAATTGCTATGTGATGTGCTTGCAGATGGAGGTGTCGGCCAATTATCTATTTTTGCATTTTTGGGTGGCTACAAACCTTTGGGGTATATGTTGTTGAGGAAGCAGGGAAATGGTTAAAATTTGTGTATTAAATTATTTCGTTAATTTTTTATACAAACAAGGTTCACATAATCACTTTGTAGCTGCTAAGTCACGCTGGGATCAGATTTGGCCGGCGCCCTTCGATACAGAATCTATAAAGTATTGTTGATCATGTCTTCATAAGAAGCAGAGGGAAATGCTAAAACTTTGTGTTGTCCACTAACATGACTGGAGGGAGAAACCAGATAGAATCATTAATTCAAACTTGAATTTCTCTGGAAGGCTTAGTTCTTAGCTGAGCAATGGAAACACTGATGTTTATATCAATGGCCAAGACTGAACTGAGAATTCTAAAGGTAGACCTTTTAGTCACCTTGGGCTACAGGTTTGCTATCTCTCTTTGTTTTATGCTTTCGTGGAGTTTATTTATTTCAATCTATTATCAATGAGGATTAGAGATCGAAAGATGTATGTAATTTTTCCGAATGTACAAGCTACCAATTGTAAGACTGAACTCGAGAATAAGACAAATACCAAGAAACATGTCCTCAAAAATTTTGTCACGAAATAATTGATGGGAACACAATGATGGCCCACAAATTTACAGTTTTCCATAAGGTTTGCAAGCTAGGGGTAATGACTACAAATCTTGTATTTATCCATACGCCATCACTCCCATCAATCTGCATTGTCCACATGGCCACCACATGGATAGACTGCAAATCTTGCCGATTAAATGATCATTCCAGTAGAAAAAACAATCAATTTTGCAACGAACAATCAATCTGCATTGTCCCATACTTGTGTTGCTCTACGACTTCCCAGGTTGTCGAGCATCGCAATATCAGGTGGCGAGGGTTGGACCATGGAACCACATCTATACTAACGAACAGCCCATACTCTCATGCTGTGTTGCCCTATGAGTTCGCTTTATCGATCACTTCACAATCAGACAGCAAGGATCGGGCGGAGTTCGATTCTTTGAACCCCGCAAAAGCCACTAAAAGATCCACCTAACAACGACGACATCAATGGCAACACATTGTTTGTAATAGCCCGAAAAATCACGCAAAACTATGACCTCGGGATCCGTGCCCTGATTGGTCACAAGTTTGACCAATCAGGAGATCATGAGTTAGCATAGAATGTGATGAACGGACGAGATGTGATAGTTTGAGTGATTATGTTGTGTGTGATGTAAATGAGAAGTCACTTACACCTACTGCGGTGTATGTGCTCAACACACAAAGAGGGAGATAGATAAAAGGGTTTAATAACCCTAGATGTGTATTTTTGGTTGTTGAAGGAGAGTAAAGAAGAGAGAGAAAGAGAGAGAAGTAAGAGAGGAGTTATTGCAACTGATTGGAGGAGGGATTCAAGAGATAAAAGCCGGATTCAACGCGGATCTGTTAGAGCAAAAGCTGGAAACCCTAGCCTTCCAACTATTTGATAGAAATCAACTTGAGATCTATCCAAGGTAAAATTTTTTTGTAAATAAGATGCATAGATTATAGGGGTTAAGTTGTGGTTAAATGTGGGTTAAATCATAGGATAATGGCTTAGAAAAATAGAGGGAAAAGTATGGAAGAAGATTGGGAAGAACAGCTCGAAAGGGGCTGAATCTGACAATTTCGATTAATCAAAATTGGGTTTCGATTAATCGAAATTGGCCAGGAAGTTGAAAGGTCAGAGGACCCCGATTTCGATTAATCGAATTTGATTTCGATTAATCGACTTTGGATTTCGATTGATCGATTTGGGGATCGATTAATCGACTGAGAACCTCCAGTGGACCCCAGGGGTTGGAGGAAATGACTTGAGGAAAAATCGACTAATCGAAATGGGATTTCGATTAATCGATTTTAGTCTTCGATTAATCGATTTGGGATCGATTAATCAACTTGTGAAACTCGACTGTTCGAACTGAGAGTCGACTTTGCGAAAGGAAGAATTTCGATTAATCGAAATTGGATTCGATTAATCGAATGAAAACTCGACTGTTCGAACTGTGAGTGTACTTTGCGAAAAGGAGAATTTCGATTAATCGAAATTGGATTCGATTAATCGAATGAAAGCTTGACTGTTCGAACTGAGAATCGACTTTGCGAAACAGAGGATTTCGATTAATCGAAATTACTTCGATTAATCGATTTTGGAAATCGACTAATCGAATCAGATTCGATTAATCGATTTTGGAATTCGATTAATCGACTGAGATAGATTATGTTGACTTTTGGGTTTGACTTTAAGATTCTTGGAGGGTCTTATACCTTCTTTATTGCATCCTTTGTGATGTGTTTCACATTATGTGGTACCATAGGTGATGCGTGTGGACTAGTGCACAAGGAGCCACGTGGGACCTTGATGCATTGATCAAATGAAGACTTGAGGTAGGGAACACCTTGAACATGTACCTTATTTTACAAGAGCATGTATGTAGTGATATAAAATTAAATTCAAATGTTTATTTCTTAAGAAATTGTGAAAAGTGTGTGTGTGACATCCATAAGAGTAATCATAATGAGCCATCCCCAGGGGATGAAGAAGTAAAGAGATAAGAACATCAGGTGAGATGCAAGGAAATGGGTACATCGAGGATGTATCCAAGGATTGAATCATGTTTGATAGGGCCTAAGCGATATAAGATAGCACATTTACGGTGAATAACTATATGTAAGGCGATATTTTTGTTATTTGAGGTTTGATAGGGTACCCCACCGGCGAGGCGGGATATCCCACGGCCCGACACGGCGGGATATCCAAGTGGCCGTCTGGCGTGGCGTAGGCAGTCTGGAGCTTATGAGACAAGTGAAACCCCGCCACCATTCCCCAGGGGAAAGGGGCTTGGGTACTATTTGTATTCCCAGGGAATACGGTTAAAACTGTCTATATAGATGACGATGATGGGTATCTCATCGAGGCTCGATGCTATATTGCTCGGGGATTACTTAAGTTGAAAGTTTAAGTTTTGCTTTAGGCCTTTTCAGCATCATTCATGATTAAATGAAAACATATGTAATGAACAGTAAAATGAAATGCTTTTTAACTGTTTTCATCAACAACTGCATAGACACATCATGCATGGCATATCATGGAATATATGTGAGTCATAATTTATATGTTCAACTGTGTTTGTTCCCTATTGAGCTAGGATGTAGCTCACCCTATAGACTATACGTCGCAGGTCCACTAGCATTGCCAGGAGGCTTGAGAGGCGATCCCTGCGAGTCGGACCTTGCGGCCGGCGAAGAGTTGGAGCCACCTCCAGAGGACTTCTTCTAGAGGACTCCGTTGTGCCACTTTGAGGGATTTTTTGGAGAGAGTTTTGTACGGCTTGGTATGTCAAGCCTTGATTTTGTTTAAACCATGTATATATATGGAGTTAGGATTATCCTTTTGGGACGAACCATCCGTGGTGATTGCTATCATCGATGGTTCGGATCGGTTCTCCATTCATGCAGAGGTATGAGGGTAGAACTGTCTTTTGGGGAGTTGATTAATATAGATTTAAATTCCGCAATTTCGTTTATTATTCTAAATGATGCTTGATATACCAGTGTTCCGTGCTTAGCTAAGGGGCACGGTCAAGATGATCGTGCTGATGGCACGGGTTTCAGGGTGCCGAAATCCGGGCTGTCACAGTTGGTATCAAAGCTATTTTCTTTTAGCAATTCTGACAAGGGTTCTTTCGTCAGAACATAGGGGCTTCTGCTAACGAAACTTTAGTTTCAAATGCAGCCGCAAATGTCATCTAGAGGAAGAGGCCGACCAAGGGGAGGCCAGCAGAGGAGTCTACGTAGTGGAGATGATTACATCTCTCCTACTAATAGAGTGCCTTTAGGAGGTACTGAGGCCCCAGGGGGCAGTAGTAGTAGACAACATGACGAAGAGGATCGAGATCGTCAGGATCAAGATCTGAGAGAGCAAGAAAGAGTGAGAGAAAGACAAGAAGACAGAGAAGAGCGACAAAGGATGATGCACACTATGGAGACTATGGCAGCTGCCATGGCACAACAAGCCGCATCCTTTGCAGCTCATGCATCAAGAGAACAGCAGCCACCTA
This sequence comes from Chloranthus sessilifolius, assembly GCA_021018995.1. NCBI lineage: Eukaryota > Viridiplantae > Streptophyta > Magnoliopsida > Chloranthales > Chloranthaceae > Chloranthus > Chloranthus sessilifolius. Next base: position 622,706 of record CM037586.1, on the reverse strand, counting down.
CACCACCTGTAGGACCTGCGTTGCCTGTGCCCTCATCTTTTACAGAGTTTAGGAGGATGAGACCTCCTTCATTTTCTGGGCTGAGAACCTGATGGCCTGAGGCGATGGAGATGGAGAAAGTCTTTAGCGTGCTAACGTGCACGGAAGATGAGAGTGTGAGATGGGCAGCTTACATGTTGGATGGGGAGGCTGGGCCTTGGTGGAAGTCCGTGGTACGGACTCGGGCTCAGGAGACCCCAGAGTTGCCTTAGACTTGGGAGGAGTTTGTTGAGGAGTTCAACAAACAATATTTTCCGGAAGTGGTGAGGAACCAGCTTGAGATACAATTCCTACAATTAGTGCAAGGGAGAATGACAGTGAGAGAATACGGGGTAGAGTTTCTACGACTTGCCCGTTTTGCTCCGGATTACGTCGCTACTGAAGTGATGAAGTCCAAGAGGTTTCAGCAAGGTTTGAAGCCTGAGGTTAGGGGAGGCGTAGCTCCATTTCAACTGAGGACCTATGAAGAGGTCATGAGCAAGGCGTTGGTTGTAGAGGAGGAGAACAATAACAGATATAGACAGAGGGAGCAGCAGAGAGGAGGAAATGAACAAGGGAGAACGGGGCACTACGAACCGGTGAACAAAAAGCCGAGGTTCATGGCCCAAAATCAGAGACCACAGTTTCAAGGGGGTTTCGGAAGATCGGCGCAACAGCAACAACAACAACACCAACAGAGGTTTCCATTACTTGCGTCGGGGAGACCTATTCGCTATGAGAGCCCTGCCATGTCTACTGGCGCCACTATCACACAGGGTTCTCGTACTGTTTCTTCCGCACCTCGGAGACTTGCAAAGTGTGGCAAGCCTCATAGGGAGTGGATTGTAGATCGGGAACTAGGTTGTTGTTTCCGATGTGGCAAGGTGGGCCACTTAATCAAGGATTGCCGAGACGGATAAGAGAAAAGGCGGTTGATTGCGGCACCACGACCAATTCAAGCAAGAAACCGATCGTTGAGGGAAGAGCCTATGCGATCCAGCTTTTCGAAGCGAGGAGCGTGCATGACATCATCAAGGTGAGACCCTTTTAAAATTAAAGAAAATTTTCATTTCATTAAAATTTTAGATAGAAGGAGCATGCATTAGGAATTGTATAGATTCTTTCTCAATACAAAAAGCTGTAAGTGAATTAAGAGTGTAAATTGATGTGTAAATTATTGTATGTATGTATGTATACTATAGGCACTCTAAATATATATGAAAAAGGATGCTTCGGTGGATATGGCGCTCAGTGTTGATAGACCGGGTCTACCCACTCATTCGTCCTCCACGTTTCGCTAAGAAGATGAAGATTGTTCGAGAGGCGTTGGATTTCGTCCTATGTGTCTATTCCATTTGGAGAGTTAGTAGACACGGAGTTAGCTTGCAAATCCATCATTGTGATTCGAGACTTAGAGGTGCATGAACTAGAAGCAAAGTTGATCTTTAGACATGCAAGGGTTTGATGTGATCCTTGGCATGGACCGTTGTGTGACATTATTACAGCAAACCGTCGATTGCAAGAATAAGGTAGTCGTTTTCGGACCCAACACAAGAAGATCATTTCGGTTTCAAGGAGTGAGGTCGCTATCTCGTACTTGATCTCAAAGAAGAGGGCCGACAAGATGATCAGAAAGGGATGCAGTGGATACTTGGCTTTCTTAAAGGAGGACAAGGAAGAAAAGAACGTCATTTCTGAGATAGCAGTTGTGCGAGACTTCGCTGACGTGTTTCCAGAAGAGTTGCCTGGATTACCTCCAGAAAGAGAAGTAGAATTTGCCATTGACTTAGCACCAGGAACGAAGCTTATTTCAAAAGCACCTTATAGAATGGCTCCCGCTGAGTTAAAGGAGTTGAAGGAACAACTACAAGAGCTTATGGACAAGGGGTTTGTTAGACCGAGCGTGTCTCTATGGGGAGCACCGGTCTTGTTTGTCAAGAAGAAGGATGGGTCAATGCGGCTATGCAATATCGACAATTGAACAAACTCACTGTGAAGAACCGCTACCCTTTGCCTAGAATTGACGATCTATTCGACCAACTGCAAGGAGCAAGGTATTTTTCCAAGATCGACCTGAGATCTGGGTACCATCGATTCGAGTCAAAGCGGAGGACATTGAAGAGCGACTTTAGGACACGGTATGGACACTATGAATTCCTTGTGATGCCGTTTGGATTAACGAATGCTCCGGCGTCGTTTATGGATCTGATGAACCGAGTGTTTAAACCACACTTGGACTCCTGCGTCGTAGTGTTTGTTGATGATATTTTGATATACTCCAAATCCAAGACGGAACACGAAGAACATTTGAGGATTGCTCTACAGACGCTACGTGAACACCAATTGTACGCCAAACTCAGCAAGTGTGAATTTTGGTTGGAAGAGGTTAGCTTTTTGGGACATGTCGTCTCAAAGCATGGTGTCACGGTAGATCCAGCAAAGATAGAAGCAGTAGTCAAATGGGAGCAACCAAAGACAGTGACCGATGTTCGAAGTTTTCTGGGCTTAGCAGGCTATTATCGACGTTTCGTTGAGGGGTTTTCAAAAATATCGGGACCTCTCACAAGGCTGACACGAAAAGATTCAAGGTTTGAGTGGAGTGAGGCATGTGAGAAGAGTTTTCAAGAACTCAAAACGAGACTCACTTCGGCTCCAGTATTAGCGATTCCTTCAAGCAGTGGAGGATACGCCGTGTACAGCGACGCGTCATACAATGGCCTTGGTTGTGTGCTCAACCAACACAAGAAGGTGATAGCTTACGGATCAAGACAGTTGAAAGAACACGAGAAAAATTATCCGACTCATGACTTGGGCTGGCGGTCATTTTTTGCAAGATTTGGAGACATTACTTGTATGGTGAGACTTTTGAAATTTTCACCGATCATAAGAGCCTCCGATATCTATTTACACAGAAAGAGCTCAACATGAGACAGCGCAGATGGATGGAATTCCTCAAGGACTATGATTGCTCCATACAATACCATCCTGGCAAGGCGAATGTAGTAGCCGATGCATTGAGTCGAAAAGGTTCAGCTCAGTTAGCTTCTTTGATTTTGGGTATGCACCGATGGAAATTATTGGAAGACCTGGCATTCTATGATGCGAACATTGAGTCAAAGGACACTGGATCCTTTTTGGCTAACATATCAGTGAAGCCAGTGATATTTGAGCATATCCACGATCTACAGATGAAAGATCCGGCATTAACAAAGATTCATCAAGACGTGAGTGAAGGCATTAGGTCGGACTTCTCAGTTAAAGAAGATGGTTCCTTATTGTTTAAAGGCCGTCTATGCATTCCGGACAATGCCGACCTAAGACGAACGATTCTTGATGAGGCCCATAAGTCAAATTATGCTATCCACCCTGGTAGCACCAAAATGTACCAAGATTTGAAAAAGAACTACTGGTGGAGAGGATTGAAACAAGACGTGGCCGAGCACGTGTCACGGTGTTTGACTTGTCAGCAGGTGAAGGTTGATCATAGACATCCTGCGGGACTATTGCAACCTTTACCAATACCAGAATGGAAGTGGGAATCGATCTCAATGGATTTCATTGTTGGATTACCCCGTACTGCCAAGAGACACAATGCTATTTGGGTCGTCGTAGACCGATTGACCAAATCAGCGCACTTTTTGCCATACAATACTACGTATACGGCAGGACGACTGGCAGATTTATACATGAAGGAGATTGTAAGATTATATGGTATTCCAAGCAGCATAGTTTCATATCGTGATCCACTATATACATCCAAGTTTTGGAAGAAATTTCAAGAAGGAATGAGAACACGACTAGACTTTAGTTCAGCTTTCCATCCTCAAACTGATGGGCAGACAGAACGAGTGAACCAAGTAATAGAAGACATGCTCAGAGCGTGCATGCTTGATATGCAAGGATATTGGGATGAGTATCTACCGATGCTCGAGTTCGCATACAACAACAGTTTCCAGACGAGCATTGGCATGGCACCGTATGAAGCTCTGTATGGACGACGATGCAAGTCACCTCTCAATTGGGAGGAAACAGGTGAGAAATTTGTATTAGGACCGAAGCTACTTGAAGATAACGCTACCGTCGTTCGAATTATCAGAGAAAGGTTGAAGACAACACAGAGTAGACAGAAAAGTTACGCCGACATGAAGCGGACTAGTGTTGACTACAAAGTGGGCGAACATGTGTTTGTGAAGGTGTCACCTATGAAAGGTGTAATGAGATTTGGCAAGAGAGGGAAGTTAAGTCCATGTTATGTTGGACCATTTGAAATTTTGGGACGCGTAGGTGAAGTAGCATATCGCATTGGCTTACCACCACTATTTGATCGAGTGCATAACGTTTTCCACATCTCGATGCTCAGGAAGTACGTGAATGATCCGTCTCATGTGTTAGGAAAGCAACCTATAGAGATGTGTGAGGACATGAGCATGATAGAGGAACCAGTGGAAATCTTAGATCGAAAAGAACAAGTACTGCGCACTAAAGTGATTCCCTTAGTGCTTGTTCGGTGGAACAACCATCCTAAAGAAGAGGCTACTTGGGAACGAGAGGCCGATGTGAAAGAACAATATCCAGCCTTGTTTCCAACGACGTGAGAATTCAATGTAAACCACGAACGTGTTCGTAGAATCTCCACGATCCTTGTAATTCGATGAAAAATTTTGCTCGATTGTATGATGAAAGGAGTATTTCTTTCTTATATATATATGACCAAGTGTATGTATTTTATGGAACTATGGATCACTTGATGTCATAAACTACCAAAAGAAATCAAAGAAATAAAGAGATTGGAATTCTGTAGAAATTGGTTAAAACCGATTAATCGAATTTCAAATCGATTAATCGATTTGGAATTTCGATTAATCGATTTTGTTCGATTAATCGACTGGCATGTGTCAGTGACTGGAAATGAGAATGAGAGTTAGAATATACATAGGAGACAAATTTCGATTGATCGAATTGGAATCTCGATTAATCGATTTGGAATCGACTAATCGATTTTGAAATTTCGATTAATCGATTTACTAAAGGGACTTACAAGAATTTGAAACCAAATGGACGATTTCGATTAATCGAAGTGAATTTCGATTAATCGATTTCGAGATTACGATTTATCGAAATGGACTCGATTAATCGAATAATTTAAGAAATTCTAGAAAAATTAGAAGTTACAGCACGATTTCGATTAATCGAAATTAAATTCGATTAATTGATTTTGGAATTTCGATTAATCGAAATGGATTTCGATTAATCGAAATGGATTTCGATTAATCGACTGGCTCGCGCCAGTGAGCTAAAAAATTGAAAATTTTTAACAGATACGATTTCGATTAATCGAAATGGTTTCGATTAATCGAATTTGACTTTCGATTAATCGATTTGGGAAATCGATTAATCGATTTTACGCGGCTTAACCTAGTTTTGAATCTCGATTAATCGATTCTGAATTTCGATTAATCGAGCCGGGGCCTATATATTGAAAATTGGGGATTTTCTTGGGCATTCGAAATCATTTGAACTTTCGGATTTTTGGGCGCTTCAACTTCTCCTTCATCTTCAACCAACCGAGTGCCCTAGGGTTGGGATTGCCGTCGATTCGCTTCCGAAACCGCGCCTAAAACCACGGTAAACCCTAAAAATTTTGCTTTTCCCTTCAATTTAAATTCGAAAAACCCTAGTTTTCTCAAAATGCCGCCTAAAACCCGATTGTCTTCGAAGAAGGCAACCTCCAAGCTACCGGTTAGGAGTAAGAACGCCGCGCCACCACCACCTACCCCATCGCTTGTGAGGACTCCATCACCGTCGGAATCGGAGACCACCTCCGGTTCGACGAGCGCGTCAACGCGCGAGTCTTCCCGCGAATCGACCCCCATGCCACCACCACCCACCAATGTCGAGCAACTGAATGAATGGTGGACGGAAAAGACCTTCGAGGTCGAATATATCATAGACCCTACCCTATTCACCAATCCCGATGTACCGGGCGAGACCCAATGGGCTCGAAACTACCTAACTAACGCCGGCCTCGGCAACCTTCTCAAACCAATCCGGGGTTCTTACTACCCTAGGTTGGTTAGATTATTCTACCAAGGGCTAACCGATGGCCCTACCGACGATTGTATAATAACCAAGATTGAGGGTCGTCTCTATACGATCACTCGTCGCCACATCCACGAGGTACTCGAGTGTTACCTCGAGTTCACCCCGGAGACCACTCTATTCCCACCTTTTGAGGAGGAACCCCGCTTTGAGGAGGTCATGACCCGCATGACCAACGGCAAGAAGGGGTCGGGCTCCTCCATAAAGAGGGTTGACCTTCCACCCTACATGTGGATGCTTGATTCAATAATCAAGTGCAACCTCTACCCAATGCGCCACGACACCGAGCGCGTGGAGAAGGTGCAGCAGGCACTTTACTCGGCCTTCTGTGGCCGGTGGTTTGATGCCACCATGCTCATCCTTGAGGGGATGAGATACATAAAGGGCAAGCTCATGAAGGGCAATCTCCGACCCAAGGAGAAGATGCCCTATGCTCGCCTCATATCGAGCATGTTGGAGTGCTACTCCAACGATGCATCTTATGTCATCTCTCCGCATGAAGAGAGGGCTACAGACTGCGTGAAGACATTCTCCACGTCTTCATGGACCCGTAGCTACAACCTTCTCAAGCGGACCCTACCAGCTCCGGGTTCCGCTCCCGCCCCAGCAGCAGCAGCAGTAGCACCGCCACCACCCCCACCACCTCAGCAGGACCCACCCGTGGGTGGGGCACACCACACCGCAGGAGCCTTGAGGTGGAAGGGCCACCTCTCACACCAGCCTCATCGACACACACCCCTCCGCCCGCGACACCCACCTCATCCTACAGCCGTGCCCATCCATCGTCCTACCATCGAGGGCGTGTTGGCTCGTATGGAGGCCAACAACGGCGGATGAAGCAAGCGGATGGACTTTTGATGTTCACACACTCGCCACATCTACCCAACCTACCCGCTACCTCGCCCGGGAGAGTGGGCGGCAGACGCCGCTTCCATAGAGGACCCGTCTTCCATCCCACCACCACAGGCGCGGCTCCTTCCACATCCACATCTACTCACGTGAGGAGCCTTGCATGACAGCCACCGACCCGGAAATGCCGCCCCACCCATGCCCAGAGACTCCAGCAGACCCACCGTGCTGTAGCACCCGACCTGCCTAGCGAGGGGACTGTCTGAGTCTTGTATTTCTTTTCGCATTTTGCTTGTATACATGTAAATTTCTTCTGTACGCCAAGTTAACTGGCATTGTAAAATTATCAATTATAATACAAATCCCAAATTTTTGGTACGAATTGTTCAATTAGTCCACTTTAAATTCTCTGCCAACAATTGTAACTAGCTGAATGCGTCTGGGTCTACTCGACCACCTCACCTGAGAGTGTGGGGGGGGGGGAGAGACCCAGATAGACAAACCTTGGGTTATTTTCGAGGACGAAAATTTCCAAGGTGGGGAGGATGTAATAGCCCGAAAAATCACGCAAAACTATGACCTCGGGATCCGTGCCCTGATTGGTCACAAGTTTGACCAATCAGGAGATCATGAGTTAGCATAGAATGTGATGAACGGACGAGATGTGATAGTTTGAGTGATTATGTTGTGTGTGATGTAAATGAGAAGTCACTTACACCTACTGCGGTGTATGTGCTCAACACACAAAGAGGGAGATAGATAAAAGGGTTTAATAACCCTAGATGTGTATTTTTGGTTGTTGAAGGAGAGTAAAGAAGAGAGAGAAAGAGAGAGAAGTAAGAGAGGAGTTATTGCAACTGATTGGAGGAGGGATTCAAGAGATAAAAGCCGGATTCAACGCGGATCTGTTAGAGCAAAAGCTGGAAACCCTAGCCTTCCAACTATTTGATAGAAATCAACTTGAGATCTATCCAAGGTAAAATTTTTTTGTAAATAAGATGCATAGATTATAGGGGTTAAGTTGTGGTTAAATGTGGGTTAAATCATAGGATAATGGCTTAGAAAAATAGAGGGAAAAGTATGGAAGAAGATTGGGAAGAAACTGAAAATTTGAATCGACAATTCGATTAATCAAAATTGGGTTTCGATTAATGAAATTGGCGAGAGAAAGGTCGGAGGACCCGATTTGATTAATCGAATTTGATTTGATTAATCGACTTTGGATTCGATTGATCGATTTGGGGATCGATTAATCGGAGAACCTCCATGGACCCGAGGTTGGAGGAAATGACGAGGAAAATCGTCTAATCGAAATGGGACTTAGATTAATCGCTTTTAGTCTTCGATTTATCGATTTGGGATCGATTACTCAACTTGTGAAACTCGACTGTTCGAACTGAGAGTCGACTTTGCGAAAGGAAGAATTTCGATTAATCGAAATTGGATTCGATTAATCGAATGAAAACTCGACTGTTCGAACTGTGAGTGTACTTTGCGAAAAGGAGAATTTCGATTAATCGAAATTGGATTCGATTAATCGAATGAAAGCTTGACTGTTCGAACTGAGAATCGACTTTGCGAAACAGAGGATTTCGATTAATCGAAATTACTTCGATTAATCGATTTTGGAAATCGACTAATCGAATCAGATTCGATTAATCGATTTTGGAATTCGATTAATCGACTGAGATAGATTATGTTGACTTTTGGGTTTGACTTTAAGATTCTTGGAGGGTCTTATACCTTCTTTATTGCATCCTTTGTGATGTGTTTCACCTGTTATGTGGTACCATAGGTGGTACGTGTGGACTAGTGCACAAGGAGCCACGTGGGACCTTGATGCATTGATCAAATGAAGACTTGAGGTAGGGAACACCTTGAACATGTACCTTATTTTACAAGAGCATGTATGTAGTGATATAAAATTAAATTCAAATGTTTATTTCTTAAGAAATTATGAAAAGTGTGTGTGTGTGACATCCATAAGAGTAATCATAATGAGCCATCCTCAGGGGATGAAGAAGTAAAGAGATAAGAACATCAGGTGTGATGCAAGTAAATGGATACATCCCATGGATGTATCCAAGGATTGAATCATGTTTGATAGGGCCTAACTGATATAAGATAGCACATTTACACGGTGAATAACTATATGTAAGGCACCGATATTTTTGTTATTTGAGGTTTGATAGGGTACCCCACCGACGTGGCGGGATGTCCCACGGCCCGACACGGCAGGATATCCGTGACCGTCTGTGTAAACCGTAGGCGGTCGCGAGGCTTATCCAGTACATAGTAAGCGCACGAGGGTGTTGATTGAGACAAGTGAAACCCACCAATCCCGGGGAAAGGGGCTTGGTACTATTTGTATTCCGGGGAATACGGTTAAAACTGCCTATATAGATGACGATGATGGGTATCTCATCGGGGCTCGATGCTATATTGCTCGGGGATTACTTAAGTTGAAAGTTTAAGTTTTGCTTTAGGCCTTTTCAGCATCATTCATGATTAAATGAAAACATATGTAATGAACAGTAAAATGAAATGCTTTTTAACTGTTTTCATCAACAACTGCATAGACACATCATGCATGGCATATCATGGAATATATGTGAGTCATAATTTATATGTTCAACTGTGTTTGTTCCCTATTGAGCTAGGATGTAGCTCACCCTATAGACTATACGTCGCAGGTCCACTGCTAGCGCCGGCTTGAGAGGCCGATCCGGTGTGGGACCTTGCGGCCGGCGAAGAGTTGGAGCCACCTCCAGAGGACTTCTTCTAGAGGACTCCGTTGTGCCACTTTGAGGGATTTTTTGGAGAGAGTTTTGTACGGCTTGGTATGTCAAACCTTGATTTTGTTTAAACCATGTATATATATGGAGTTAGGATTATCCTTTTGGGACAAACCATCCGTGATGATTGCTATCATCGATGGTTCGGATCGGTTCTCCATTCATGCAGAGGCATGAGGGTAGAACTGTCTTTTGGGGAGTTGATTAATATAGATTTAAATTCCGCAATTTCGTTTATTATTCTAAATGATGCTTGATATACCAGTGTTCCGTGCTTAGCTAAGGGGCACGGTCAAGATGATCGTGCTGATGGCACGGGTTTCGGGGTGCCGAAATCCGGGCTGTCACATTGTTAATATGGGCATTTTTGGCTTTTAGATAAGTGGTCATGCACATTAACTCAATCTAGATCCTAAATCAAATCTTCCATAATGGTTCGTAAACATCGAAACAATAAATAGGATGAACTGACTTACTCTTGGGGAAGGCAGTCTTGAGTCCCAAAAGATTTGCACAACTTTCTCTAATTCATCGCTCACTCTTTCATTTGGTGAGGCCTACAAAGAATTTGATATACAATTGGAGGAAATGAGTTGAGGTCACAGTTTCACAGGGTGTAAATAATGGTACCCAAACAAGAAATACTGAGATTTACTTATAGGATCGTTATGTCAATGTGACAAATGTGATATACAACTGAGCTTTATAAACTGAGATTAGAAGTGACTTGTATAGCATATCAAACTAGGAATAGGTTGGAATATGGTCAAAGTGACTACAGATTAGCATGGTAAACACCTTAGGCTAACAAACATAGTTTACCACGATCATAAATTGGCCAAACAAATCAAATGATTTTGAGGTTATGAAGAAATCAATGGGGTGCCGATGGACTGGGTAGCCTGGCCTGGTTTACGGAGGGTTTGGGCTTGATATAAAGCCCGTGGGTCAGGCTTGGGTTAGCATTTTAAGTCAGAAACTTATATGGGCTGGTCTTGGGCCTAAGTCCCTAGGCCCATTGGGTTCTCATATAAGATATGTATATTAAGTTTCACTTATAATATTTAAAGAAAACTTCAAGAACTATAGATTCTCCATTTTTGAACGCTACACTTTCTTAGTAATAGATATTTGCAATATATCAATGTCTCTAGTTATATTAATAGAGAGCTGATTTTGCAAATCAGAAATAATTTATAGATAACTGGGTTGGGCCGGGCTTGGGCTTTGAAAGTATCCACATAGACCAATAGTGACACCGACACCCTGAAGAATGATCATTCGATGGGAAGAGTAAATACGCTTATGCTGACTTGGGTTGATATACCTTATATCTGCTGCTCCGAAGTGCTGAGCAAATGTTGATAAATAAGTAATTTTCTCAGTGGAGCATGTGGCACCTGCAGCGCGATTGAAAGCAGCGACTAACTCTTGTCTTGATGCAGTGAGTCTCGAGTCCATTGCTCGCAACAGTTCATTCCTGATAGCATCCATCATTATACATCAGATGAGATAAGTCAGGAAAAATATGGTATAAACCAAAGCAGGAAAAATATGTGGAAGGACAAAAAAAGATTAGGATAAGAAAGTAACTATTGGATTTGCATTATAAAAAAAGGAAAGAGTAATGCAAGAACTTTGCAGAATATAATCTCTAGGGCTGCGTTTGGGTTAGCTCTTTCGAGCCAAACAGCGGTTTTTTCGCTCTTTGGCTCCAACGGGAAATTTCTTTTACGCTTGGTAATACAGCTTCTCGCTCCATTTGCTCTGGTGGGGAGCTGATTTTAAGTGATAAAACTATTCTATGCCAGAGCAGATTTTATCTGCGCTGATGGAGAGCAGACAGAGAGCAAACACAAATACAACTGGCAAGAAAAACAGAGCAATACAAGTAAGCTTTTAATATCTCCAGCCCCAACTCTTCATGCATCCAACCATTTTGCTTTTTCGCAGACAACAATACCCAACAGTTACGCAAGCAGTGAATTTTCAATTTGAAATTATATATATATATATATATACACACACACACACACACACACACACACACACACACACACACACACACAAATTGATAGTGATAGTAAACACATATACAACAATGATGGCAATGATAAAAAAAATGAAATAGTAAAACATTCTTAAAATGTTTAGCATCATATTGTATCAGACCACCCACACTAATATGAGCCATTTCCCCCTGTTGTCTGGTACTGAGATGATACATGCCGGTATCAAAACCAAACAATATGAGCTCCAATACCAGGTTTAAACCTGACCTATGAATGACTTGATTTTTTGTAATAAAAATCCTTATTCTATATTCTTCATCATGCCTAAAGGAGCTTTGCTTTAAAGGGGGTATCTTCTCCATGTCATTCAGAGGGAGTGAACCATTTTTCAAAGCTAATGAGTGGGTCATCAATTATGCATATTGCAACCTTAAGGTTGCAGGTTCCCAGCTCAGCTAACCAAAGCAGGAAAAATATTCATTTTGAAATATTTTTAGGATATTTCATTTAGTATAAATAGTTTTTCAATGCAAGTTTAAGGCAGAATCTGATCTATATGATGGTGTGACCCACAAGCAAAAAAAATAGTGCGAACTGTCAAATGTAAGGGGTGTCAATGGACTAGACAGCCTAGGCCTATTCCTATATTTCTGTAATTTTCCCTTAGCCTTGGTCTAAATCCAGCCCAGTTCTACGAGGGCTCTCAATTATGAGTACTGCAATCCTGTTGATTGGAACCTCTGGCCACACTTTTAGATTGATAACACACACAAACATTGGTGAACGAGTAGGTCGCTCAAGGTTGCAATATTGTCAACCTTCCAGTTGAGCCACAGAACCAACCCCTCAACACTAGAAACCTGGATAAGCATACATATATCTTCACACAAACAGTCGATAAAATCAAGATATTTGCAACCAACTCCAAGGCATTATAATTTTTTCTGCAAGGTTTACAAACTCAACCAAGTGATTTGAGTAACATGGTGAGTCAATCTAACCTGATTGAGTCTCAGGTCAAAGCTATAGGCGTGCCTTGGCTTTCATAAAAAACCACACAAAATTAAATCAGTTATTCAAGCATTCCCACGTTTTCTCAACTAAATCAATTCTTGTCTCATCTAAGTCCAAACTTTTGATTTGCAAGACTAAACCCATGAAGAACTAGAAAGTCATAGTTGGCATCCACTTGATTTTTCATGTCTTCAAGACATTTGGATGAACAAGACCCAAGTACTACACTACTACAACAGATTTTTATCCTCTAACCCCTACAAAATGGTAGATTTATCACTTCAATGCAATATTTGCAAAGTTTGAACAAAAATCACCATTATTATAGAACTAGTTATTGCCTTTTGTTTTAATCACTATTAATTAAAGTGGATACATGATAAAAGAAAAAAGACAAATGAAAAAATAGTACATTAATCACGATCTACAAAAAATAGTACATTAATCACGATCTACAATAGCATCTAGGCGTTGGTCCCATGTAGTTCCAACAGCTGGGTCATATAGAAACACATTTCACTTGCTGGCCTATAAATGTACAATTTTAGTGTTTAGAGGCTACTGGGTGCATCATTGAAGTGATGAACAATGCCCCGACAATGGCCTCGTCAAAGAGCAATATAAGAACACTTGGAGAAGAACCAAATCCACAGCATGGGAAACTCCATGTTGAGCTATAATATCAATTGCTTAAATTAAGAATGATAACAGAGCAGTGGGGTTTTTTCCTTCTATAAAAAGTAATAAATAGAAATGACAGGCCAAGTAGCCTACATGAGCCCTGCAGCTGCCAGCATCTAGTTCCTTCTGACCTTACTATTAATTTCTTCCAGTAGTCCCCCATCAAGAATTCAGCAAGGATCAATAGAAGAGGCTTCACATGATTCCTTCACCTTTTTTAAATAGTTTCTGGCCTGATTTACTTCCAGCTTTTCTGGAAAACAGGAACAAGAAACCCACCATTCTACCAAATCCATGTTCTTACACACAGGCTGTCTCCAAAATAGCCCGCATAAAAAAAGGCGCCCGAAAATTAAAAAGATAAAATAAAATCAAATAAATTACAATAGCAGCAACAACCACTGGCCATAATCAGGACAGGCCAGAGGAAACTCCTATATACAAGGTAGATGCTACCAATAAGAATATCTGCTGGTAGGCTGTTAGACCGCAACCACTCACCATTTTTCATTAATTTGCAAAAAAGAAAATTACATTCAAGATCAACACCCCCCCTCCCTCCATAATAACAACACAAATGATCAACACCCCCCCTCCCCCCATAACAACCACTACGAACTAGCATCGGACTGGTTGTCATCCTCCGAAGAGTAGGAGGCTGTTGCAGTGCCGGCCGGAGAGCCAGTGCTTACATGATAGCTGTTGAAGGCCTCTCGGTGATGGAAGGGTAGTTGGTAGTCCGAATCTGAGGTGTCGGAGTCAGAGCTGAGTATGATAAGGCCGCGACGGCGACCCTCACCTTGAGCCCTCCCAACTATAGGGGGGGAGATGCGGGTGCATCAGGGCCGGAGCTCATGGGAGGGAAACTACGATGTCGTCGTTAATGGGGGGAGGTTGAACGACATGAACAAAGGGGGCTAGAGTACAAACTGGGGGTGGTGCAAGGGGACGAACTGTAAGGGGGTCGGGGGCCCTAAATTCGAGAGGCACAACGAGTGCCACTGGAGCAGGCTCTTCATCGTCAATAATAACAACATCAATCCGACGCCTTGCCGACGACGCCGAGGCAGATGAACCTGTCCGAGAATGAGATGAACCAGGGGTGCCTGACATATCTGCACATTCCATATACCGAATTGAGAATACTTTGAATTGGGATACGATACACAACCGACATGAATTGATTACATGAGAAATAATAAAATTTGAAAAGTGAGAAACTTCATATTGAGAATTATAAAGAAATTACAGTGACTGCCATACATAAATAACTAAAGTGGATAGGAGAACAATAATAACTGCACGTGCAAACATTCCACACATGCAATCTACATGCACACCAACATCTAGGGCTTTATCTATCACTCTATCCATTAGTTGTGTGTGGTGGGTTATCGGAGGTACATGGTTATATGTGGGCGGGTTATATGAGGGTTCATTTAGGTATCGTCGTAACGCGTTCAGTGCTTCATTATACGAATGAAAGGAGCGATGACGAGCACCAGAAAAACCGGTTACTTCTCTCGAGCATTCCTTCCAAGTTCGATATATACCCGGTCTCCTACCAACGAACACGACGTAATATTTACCCATATCTACAAAATACGTCAATTGGTTAGTGAATGCAAGAGTGAGAAGTGGCTTATTTAATTGATTCAAGTTAAGAGTTTACAATAAAACCATATAACCAACTATACATTTAATATGTCAACGTGATTGTGCCTCCCACATAGTGTTGGCTATATTATCACGGAATGTGTTCATCCATTCGTGATTTGCAGGGGTTTGAGTACAATGGATGTCATGGTCTATCTGGTGAATCGAGTCGTCAGATGGCTCTACTATACGATCCTCTGGCCATTCTTCGAAGAATGGATCTTCTGGATCATGTAATTTGATAAAGTTGTGTGACGACCCGACTTTTCCAATCCCTAAGGTATAGGAAAGGCCGGTTCATCAACTTATTGATTTCTCAATAAGCCGTAACAAACAGAAGCCGGCAACATAAACAAAGGTCTAAAGATAGAGGCAACATAGTTAATCCAAAAACAAATGCTTCATATAACAAAATTTAGATATATCACTGTGAGGAACCAAAAGGAACCACCGGTGATGGCCAATCCGAACACCTAAAATAGAGGTTCACAATGATGGTTCCTCGAGTGATATCAAAAGATCAAAAATAATAGCCTAAGGCTCATCATCTAAAATAATATCCAGACAATACCAAAAATAGAAAATCTAGGATCACGGGAAGAACTCCTCAGCTGGTATATCCAAATCCTCCTCGGGAATATAATCGGAGTCCTCCAGATCCTCAGATCCCAAATCAGTCTCAGCACCTGTGACGTATAGTCGAGGGTGAGCTAACAGCCAAGCTCAATAAGGGAAGACAGGTCTATTTGCATTTCTTATAAGTAAAAGTTTTTCAAAAGACGGAATCAAATCAAATATGGTTTTTCAATGATGCTTTTCAAATTAAATCTCCAATTCTAATCCTGAGTCAAAAACTGATCATAAAATCTAAAGTGTTCAAAATGTTCTGATTTAGCATGCTTCTTGTCTTAAATTTATAACTTAATTTTATCTCCCAAATTTCCTATAGCATGAGAGCAAACTACGTGACCGATGGGAAGACCCTACTGACCATCGTCGTTCATGAACCCATTTCGAAAATGCAACAAGCCCCTACGCTATGAGGGAAACTTGCGCCAAAGTTTTACCGTCAACACGGTTGGTGGAATCTAGGGCATCGTACGTATGAACCAAAAATCAAATGCAAATGCTAACACGTATCCAAGCTTATTATTCATATCGTATACTGATTTTCAAAGTTCTGATTCAAAGTTAACTGAGGTTCTGATTCAAAAATTAACTGAGGTTCTGATTCAAAAATTAACTGAGGTTCTGATTTCTAATGATTCTTATTTATGACAAGGTTTCAAATTTTCGGATTGTATCATATGTTCAACGTTTTAATTACACTGTGTGCAATGAATTTTCTATATTTCATGCTTCTAAAAATAACCTGATTTATGACTGTTTATGCTTATAATTTATGCAAATAATAGTTTGGATTCCCCTACCTTAACCAAGACAATTCAAAGGCATGCATAAGCAATCCTCTCCAAGGACTCCCAATTGACCAAAACCTACATATATTAACACCCTAAGTGTTAATATACAACCCAAAAATTAATCCAAAGGCTTATAAAACAAAAAATCCAATCAAAATTTAAAAAGCCAGAACTGGACAGAATTCGACCATCGATTTCAAATTCGATGGTCGAATTTCAAAACTCTGTTATAGCCTTAAAAATTCATTTTCGACTGTCGATTTCCAAATCGACAGTCGATTTCTAATTTCAACAGTCGATTTTGAAAATCGATGGTCGATTTTCTCAGGTACTTTGGCTGTAACTTTTAACATGCTCGGATTCTTTTTGCATATTTTCTACACAGCCATTCCATCATTTCTATTGAATTCAAAACTTACATTCTTAACAAAAATCAAACAATTTTGCATAAGGAGGTTTTAAGGCATACCTCTTGTAGCTTAATTCTGATCCCTTACCGATTCACACCGGAACAAGCTTCTATGATCAACGGTTTACAACTTCAAGCGACTCTTTATTCCTTTGAGGTGATCATCGTCTCTACGAAAATTTTTAAAGAGAACTTCCCTTTTCCTTTCCTCATCTCTTTTCTTTTTCAAGAGCTCAAAACAGATCCAAGTACTAACTCAAGGCTTATTAATGGTTGAGATGGGAAGAGGAGTTCTCAAACTCTCTAGATCTAAAGATCAAAAGCATTCAAAAGTTTCCTATGTTTTCCAAAGGAGAGAAGTATATTTTCTCTAAACTCTCTCTCTCTTTAATATATAAACAAAGCATACAAAAAAAATCTAGATATTTAAATTTACAACTTATCCTTTTTAGTTTGAGAGTATATCTAGTGTTAACCACCAATACCAACCCAATCGTATAAGTCATTGACTTCATGACTTGCACACCTCTCGAGACCAAATCTTTTGGCCATTAGTCTTACCATAGCCCTAGCTTACCAAAAGTCCAAAAATATTCTCCAAGATTTTTGCACGCGCTTACCGAGGTAAACAAATATATGCCGAAAATATCAGGGATATTACATTCACCCCTCCTTAGGAATTTTCGTCCGCGAAAATTGAACATAACACACACCAGACAAGAAAAGAATTGAAAACATGGGACACCGTGTTTCGATCCCACAGGGCACGCAGGCCAAGGGATGGGATCCGTAGTAACATGGATGTACTGCATGTGGCATTAAAAGGCCATAGTAGATTGCATCCGTACATGGATGCCCACACCCCAAGTGTCACGTGCCGGGAGACCGATGCACAGTGACGCATGAAAACCATCAAGAAACAGGTAGGACAAAAGTGACAGAGCAAATTCACACAAGCATGTAACTGAAGCAGATACCAAAATACCAACAAAAGCAATGCACAGCAAGAGCCAACATGTATAGCAAAAGATGAAACAAGGCTCGAACTGAACTATATACAAACCATAAGCAAAGTATCCAAAGCAAAGCAAAAGACAGAAAATATAAAAGATAACAAAAGAAGGACCACCAGGTCCTAATAATCCATGCTGTAAATAAATACAGACCCATAACCACCATAGAAATAAAACGATTCTCCCCAAGTACACTAATAATCCCCAGAAGATGGACCACGATCCAAGTACCATCACCATAAGATCATCATCACCCGTATCCTCCCTGGCCGTAGAAGGCATGCTAGGACCAGCGCCCGATGTCGAAGGGCGATAGACTGAAGCACGAATATCGCCATATACGCCGTGGTGATCCTCTGGAAACGCGTCTTTGCATCGGGATACGAGAGGGCGCCATGGACATCCAACTCGGACGCATAGAGCCGGTATGGTGGGTGAGCTCTAATCGATGGCTCATGGCGGTCATCGCTTAAACTCGGAGAGTGTGAGAACGTCACTCGTGAATGAGGAGGTGCAAAGTAGTAATCGCTGTGATAGAATGAGTAGAGTCCTCATCATCAGTAGCGGTATCAGGTGCCTCTGCATCCTTTGGAGTCTTTACCAGCCTACTGTAGGTTTGACCCCAATTGACCAAAGTATACATTCTCGAACCCGCTGTAGATTTAGGTTCAGTAGGAGGGATATCATAAGCAGGGCCCGCTCGGTAGTTCTCAATCATCACCGAAATTATGCGAGCATAGGGCATTGTCTTCAATGGTTTCTTCACATGTTTGCCCATTTTCTCTCGGGCTTTGATAATCCCTTTAAAAAGAATTTCAGGAGCACTAAACCATCGCTCCTTATAGGCCGCAAAAAGGATTTGTTGAAGGGGACCGGTGCGCTCAGATTGATGACCAAAAGGGTAAAGGGTGGACTTTAAAATTTTATCCAAGATCCACATGGTCTCCGGCATATGGACCGTGACGATGGATTTACCGGACCCATGACGACCTTGCGTCATCTGCGTGATTATATCTTCAAAACGGACCGGTCTGGGGAATGGAGGACCTAGACCCATGGTTTGTGAGTGGTTTAAAGGGCATCGCAATGCCACAGCCATGTCCTCTAGGTCGAAGGTATAATCGCGGCCATCAATTTCGGATAAATTCTTTTCCGTCTTCATGCTCATGTGTCGATAAAATAGACGCGTGGGGATAGAAATGATCGCTAAAGGTCGTGCACAGAGAGGTCAATTTGGCCTTCTCAAGGTATTCACCCGCCCATTGTGTGGTCGTTTGTTGATCAAATAACTCAGGGTGAAACAAATATTCGGTCATGAAGCCTTTAATGCTCCAAAATCTTGGGTTGTTCGGGCAAGGGGAGACAAGGTGGTGGAGCCGATGTGGTGTCATCAAGGGTTTTTGTGCGGCTTGTAGACGCAGCTTTAGAAGCCGGTCGTTTTGAGGTGGGATTTCGAATGGGTGTCTGTTTCTTAGGCCCCATTGAATCAAAAATTAAGAGCAAACCCACAAAATACCAGAAAATAGGGATGCACAGAGAATAGAGCAAGGGTTACCTTGTGAAAATGCCCCAAATCTGTTTTGCAAGGATGGAAAGAAGCTCCCTTTGTGAAATGCAGTGAAATCCCCTTTGGAATGCAGCCAAAAATTGAAGAGGAAGCTCCAAAATCCCCAAATCGCCCGAAACCCCTTAAAACCCTAAGCTCAAAACCCTCGAAACAGAAAACCGAAATGCCCAAAAGTTTAAAACCCCCAAACTTAAATCGATAAATTCGACCATCGATTTCAAATTCGATGGTCGATTTTGAAAATCGATGGTCGATTTGAAAATCGTTGGTCGATTTTCTCAGAACAATTTAAGTTCTGTTTTTGGCCGAAATCTGCCCTGAAAACTGATAGAAATTTCGATGGTCGATTTTGCAAATCGACAGTCGAATTTTCTGATACTGTTTTAATGAAAAATTTTCAAAATTTTGGATATTCCAAGCATGCCCTTGGGTCCAGTTGCACCCTCTTTGGTTCCATTTCATGCTCATCACCTTATTGGGCTATGATTGTATGGCCACAGCCGGAATTTGGCGTAGAAAAATTTTCGAATAGGCCAAGTAAGCTTTTGGCCAATTTATTTCTCATAACCATGTGAAAATAACAAGTCCGGGTTAGGTCGGGCTCGTAAACTGCTTAGGAACTTCACATCATAACACAAAAACAAAACTGATAATCATCTACAAAATAATATTTATATAGATAGGGCCATGATATCTGTATCAAGGCCAATTTACGAGGTAATGTAAAGAATTTGCTAACGATAGGCCAATTTTACGTCACATGGCCAGTATTGTGTAAGATACCCAGGGTAGGCCGAATAGGATTAAATTTTCCATAATGTAGAGGCTTCTAAACATGCACCATATTGGACCGATAAAATTTTATCGCCAAATCATCTGTATAAAATCAGTAATTACATAAAATTCAAGAAAGTATACATTAAACACTTAATGTCCCAAAATTCAATTAAAAAGGTTCGGAAATTGGTCTTGGAGCTCAGCTTCACGCTCCCAAGTAGCTTCCTCCGGTGTATGATTCCGCCATTGCACGAGAACCAAAGGAATACTTTTAGTGCGTAGGATCTGCTCCTTGCGATCCAAAATGTGAATAGGGTCTTCGACCACCTTCAAACCATCCTGAAGCTCGATGGGTTGGTAATCAAGCACGTGAGTTGGGTCACGGATGTATCGACGCAGCATCGACACATGAAAGACGTTGTGCATGCTAGATAATTGCGGCGGTAATGCCACACGATATGCAACCTCTCCGACTCGGCCTAATATCTCGAAAGGTCCAACGTACCGAGGACTCAGTTTTCCTCGTTTTCCGAACCGCATAACACCCTTGGTAGGCGAAATCCGAACAAAGACATTCTCGCCGACCTGAAAAATCAAGCATTAGTGCCAATTTCACATGGAATGTATACCAAGTGAAGAAATACACATTGACATATTAAAACTACCTGAAAATCCACGTGTCTCCGTTTGAGATCGGCGTAGCTCTTCTGACGACTCTGAGCTACTCGTAGTCGCTCGCGTATCAATCGAACCGTCTCGGTAGTGCGCTCAACTATCTCAGGTCCAATAATGAGCTTCTCACCCACTTCTTCCCAATTCAACGGTGATTGACACCGCCGTCCATATAAAGCCTCGAGCGAGCCATACCAATGCTAGCACAAGCTATTATTGTAGGCGAACTCTATCAGAGGCAAGTGTTGGTCCCATGACCCGTGAAAATCCAACATACATGCTCTCAACATGTCCTCAATGATCTGGTTCACGCGCTCGGTCTGGCCATCCGTCTGTGGGTGAAATGCTGAGCTAAAATCAAGACGAGAACCCATGCCCTCCTGAAATCTCTGCCAAAAATGTGAAGTAAACAACGGGTCTCGATCGGACACAATACTAGCCGGTATCCCATGCAGTCTAACAATCTCCTTCAGGTATAACTCTGCAAGTCTACTGGCTGTATAGGTGGTATTATATGGCAAGAAATGAGCAGACTTGGTTAGTCGATCTACAATGACCCAGATGGCATTGTTCTTTCTCGATGTTTTCGCAATCCGAAAGTATAAATCCATCGAAATGGCTTCCCATTTCCACTCGAGAATGTAAAGGCTGCAATAGACCTGCAGGATTCTGATGATCAACCTTAACCTGTTGACAAACCAAACACCGCGATACGTACTCAGCGACGTCGCGTTTCAAACCTCGCCACCAGAAACTCTTCATCAAGTCTTGATACATCTTGGTGCTACCAGGATGTATGGCATACATGGATTTGTGAGCCTCTTCCAGAATGGTGTCCCGAAGCTCGGTACTCGACGGTACACATACCCGGTCTTGAAATAGCAAGGTCCCATCTGCTCGAATGGAGAAATCCTTCTTACTGCCATTCTCGACATCTCGTCTGATTGCCATCAGCTCATCATCGGTCATCTGAAGCTTTCTAATATTCTCGAAGAGCGTAGGACGTATTACAAGCGTAGCCATCAATGCCCCCGAGCCTTTTACATCGAACCTTGAGCTACCCAAAGCCATATCTTCCAATAGCTTCCATCTTTGAATCCGGCTAACAAGATGTGATAACTGTGCTGAAGACCTCCTACTAAGTGCATCAGCAACGACATTTGCTTTTCCCGGATGGTATTGGATTGAGCAATCGTAGTCCTTCAAGAACTCCATCCATCGTCGCTGCCTCATGTTCAAGTCCTTCTGAGTGAACAGGTACTTGAGACTCTTATGATCGGTGAATATATCAAATATCTCACCGTAGAGGTAATGTCGCCAGATCTTCAAGGCGAATATAACTGCTGCTAGCTCTAAGTCATGCGTCGGATAGTTTCTTTCATGGTCCTTCAACTGCCTAGAACCATACGCAATGACCCGCTCATGTTGATTAAGCACACAGCCTAATCCGCCATAGGAAGCATCACTATATACTGCAAAACCTCCACTGCCGCAAGGTATAGCAAGCACTGGTGCTGTAGTCAAGCGGCGCTTTAGCTCCTGAAAGCTCTGCTCACACCGCTTCCTTTGCATTCTTTCTTGTAAGTCGTGTAAGCGGAATATCTTTGAGAAACCCTCGACAAATCGCCAATAGTACCCCGCCAAACCAAGGAAACTTGGACCTCTCAGAATCGTCAGAGGTTGTTCCCATGTCACCACAGAATCTATCTTTGTAGGATCCACTGAGATACCCGCTTCAGAGACTACGTGGCCTAAGAAACTAACCTGCTCAAGCCAAAACTCACACTTACTGAGTTTGGCATACAACTGATGGTCCCTGAGTGTTTGAAGAGCCATCTTCAGATGCTGTACATGCTCCTCTCTGGTTTTCGAATAGATGAGGATGTCATCTACGAAAACTACCACAGATTTATCAAGATGTGGTTTGAACACTCTGTTCATCAGGTCCATGAAAGATGCAGGCGCATTCGTCAATCCAAATGGCATCACTAGAAACTCATAGTGGCCATAACGCGTCCGAAACACAGTTTTGGATATAACTTCCGCCTTGATCTTGAGCTGGTGATAGCCTGACCTCAGATCAATTTTCGAAAAGAACCTTGCACCTTGCAATTGATCAAACAAGTCGTCTATCCGCGGAAGAGGATAACGATTCTTAATCGTCATCTTGTTGAGCTGCCTATAATCGATATACAGACGCATCGATCCATCCTTCTTTTTCACAAATAAAACCGGTGCACCCCAAGGAGAGACACTCGGTCGTATAAAGCCTTTGTCTAACAGCTCCTGAAGCTGTTCCTTGAGCTCTTTCAACTCAGCAGGCGCCATCCGATATGGAGCTTTAGATAACGGTTCTGTACCCGGCGCTAGCCCAATCGCAAACTCAATCTCTCGGTCAGGTGGTAATCCAGGTAAGTCCTCTGGAAAGACATCAGGATAATCGCAGACCACCTTGATAAGAGCCAAGTCGTTCTTCTTCTCGTTAAAATCTTACAAATAGGCCAGATACCCACTGCAACCATTCTTCATCATACGCTCAGCTTTAATGGCTGAAACCAACGGCGCAACCCTGGATTTGACTCCGCAGAATCGGAAGGATTTTCGCTTTGGTGGTCGGAAGGTCACTATCTTCCGAAGACAGTCCACACTCGCGTGATAAGCTGCCAACCAATCCATTCCGAGAATGACGTCAAACCCTTCCATGCTCAACGTAATCATGTCGGTCAATGTCTCGTGCTCATCAATCATCACGATGGGGTAGTGACATGTCAGATCGATCACAACCGAACTCCCCGTAGGAATCTTGACATCAAGAATGAAAGCAAGGGGTTCGGAGTAATACCAACTTCTCTCGAGAAGGAAGGAGTAATAAGCGAAAAGTCGTAGACCGGTGGTCTATAAGTACTCGTGCTTCAATTTTATCCACGTCGTCTCGACTACTCATCATAAGTGTACCTTTAGTTAAAAAGTTTGTTAATTATATGCAATGATTCCTATGTGTTTTAACGTAAATGACTTGTATGTAGATTTAAACAATAATAATTGAATCAATGCATAATTGACATCTCAACTTTAATGATACCTTGAATGACGTCATTCGACGTTTGGGCATCCTGTGCAGTCACCGCATAAGCTCGACCTTGAACTGTAGGTCGTGTCGACTTCTGCGTAGAGATCGTCGTAGTCCGTCCTTTCTCAATAGTAGGACAATCCTTGATCATGTGACCAACCTGTCCACACCTGAAGCATCCTCCAGTGTTCCGTCTGCAATCCTCTGTCCTATGTGGTTTCCCACATCTTGTACACACTGGGGTAGAAACAGGAGTAACAGCTGATCCTCTCGTCGAGCCCTGAGCCACAGAAGCTCCACTCGCAGTAGTGCTCCCAGCTCTGAAAGGTCGTCCTGGTGACGTACTCTGAGGTCTCTGATAGGAAGACGCCATCGGTCCGGGAAGCAAATGGCCGGTCTAGAATATGATGGTGACTAGGGTAGGGAGGAGGTTTAGAGAACCTCGGCTTTTTGTTCACCTGAAGCACTCAAGCACTCACGTCCTGGCCAAACCTATTTTATTACCCGCTCTCGCCTCAAATCTTTTGAATATCTTCCTCTGCAATGAAGGCCTTGGACATCACGCCAGCATACGTCTCCATTTCCCACATAGACACCCTCTCCTGAATGTTCGGCCTCAAACCTCTCTGAAATTTCTAAGCTCTCATCAGCTCAGTGGCCACATGTAGGGGTGCAAATCGGGAAAGTCTATCAAATTCTGCGCCATACTCGCGCACCGACATCTCATTCTGTTTCAATTCGATAAATTGGACCTCCCATTGATTACGTACGATCCTCGGAAAGTACTGATCGTTGAACGTCTCCACAAACTCTGCCCAAGTCCATGGAGTATTGGGGTAGTCCTGCTCTCTCATCCCGAACAGACTTTCCACCACGGCCGGCTCGCCAAAAGTTTGAAAGATGCCCATTACTTTCTCGACATCGACATCGCACACTTCAAATATCTTCTCTATCTCATCCACCATGCCTCGGCTTCCATCGATCCGCCTCGAGAATGTAGGAGGTCTCATCCTCCTAAACTCGCGAATCCTCTGGTGATGTCTGGTCCGCAAGATCTCTGCTCTATCAATGGTCGCCGTCTGCTGGGCCATGTTAGTAGCCAAGCCTGCCAATACCTCGTCTACATTCCCTCTGTCTTGCCTAGCAGTTCCCAAAGGCTTTGCATTAGGGCCAGAAGCAACTCGCCCTCTGCCATATGAGGTGCCTACGCCCTCATCAATCTCCTCAATACGAGCTGTACGAGGTCCCTCTATACCTCGGCCTCTGCCTCTAAACCGTGGAGGCATGCTGATCATCATTGTTAAACAAACAATAACAATTGATCGAATAAATTGTTAGAAATAATCTAACCCTAGTCCTAAGACTATGAACCTAGAGCCGTGCTCGATACCAACTGATTTACGACTTTTCCAATCCCTAAGGTATAGGAAAGGCCGGTTCATCAACTTATTGATTTCTCAATAAGCCGTAACAAACAGAAGCCGGCAACATAAACAAAGGTCTAAAGACAGAGGCAACATAGTTAATCCAAAAACAAATGCTTCATATAACAAAATTTAGATATATCACTGTGAGGAACCAAAAGGAACCACCGGTGATGGCCAATCCGATCACCTAAAATAGAGGTTCACAATGATGGTTCCTCGAGTGATATCAAAAGATCAAAAATAATAGCCTAAGGCTCATCATCTAAAATAATATCCAGACAATACCAAAAATAGAAAATCTAGGATCACGGGAAGAACTCCTCAGCTGGTATATCCAAATCCTCCTCGGGAATATAATCGGAGTCCTCCAGATCCTCAGATCCCAAATCAGTCTCAGCACCTGTGACGTATAGTCGAGGGTGAGCTAACAGCCAAGCTCAATAAGGGAAGACAGGTCTATTTGCATTTCTTATAAGTAAAAGTTTTTCAAAAGACGGAATCAAATCAAATATGGTTTTTCAATGATGCTTTTCAAATTAAATCTCCAGTTCTAATCCTGAGTCAAAAACTGATCATAAAATCTAAAGTGTTCAAAATGTTCTGATTTAGCATGCTTCTTGTCTTAAATTTATAACTTAATTTTATCTCCCAAATTTCCTATAGCATGAGAGCAAACTACGTGACCGATGGGAAGACCCTACTGACCATCGTCGTTCATGAACCCATTTCGAAAATGCAACAAGCCCCTACGCTATGAGGGAAACTTGCCAAAGTTTTCACCACAACACGGTTGGTGGAATCAAGGGCATCGTACGTATGAACCAAAAATCAAATGCAAATGCTAACACGTATCCAAGCTTATTATTCATATCGTATACTGATTTTCAAAGTTCTGATTCAAAGTTAACTGAGGTTCTGATTCAAAAATTAACTGAGGTTCTGATTCAAAAATTAACTGAGGTTCTGATTTCTAATGATTCTTATTTATGACAAGGTTTCAAATTTTCGGATTGTATCATATGTTCAACGTTTTAATTACACTGTGTGCAATGAATTTTCTATATTTCATGCTTCTAAAAATAACCTGATTTATGACTGTTTATGCTTATAATTTATGCAAATAATAGTTTGGATTCCCCTACCTTAACCAAGACAATTCAAAGGCATGCATAAGCAATCCTCTCCAAGGACTCCCAATTGACCAAAACCTACATATATTAACACCCTAAGTGTTAATATACAACCCAAAAATTAATCCAAAGGCTTATAAAACAAAAAAATCCAATCAAAATTTAAAAAGCCAGAACTGGACAGAATTCGACCATCGATTTCAAATTCGATGGTCGAATTTGAAATTCGATGGTCGATTTTAAAATCGACCATCGAATTTCAGAACTCTGTTATAGCCTTAAAAATTCATTTTCGACTGTCGATTTCCAAATCGACAGTCGATTTCTAATTTCGACAGTCGATTTTGAAAATCGATGGTCGATTTTCTCAGGTACTTTGGCTGTAACTTTTAACATGCTCGGATTCTTTTTGCATATTTTCTACACAGCCATTCCATCATTTCTATTGAATTCAAAACTTACATTCTTAACAAAAATCAAACAATTTTGCATAAGGAGGTTTTAAGGCATACCTCTTGTAGCTTAATTCTGTTGATCCCCTTGTACCGATTCACGCACCGGAACAAGCTTCTATGATCAACGGTTTACAACTTCAAGCGACTCTTTATTCCTTTGGAGGTGATCATCGTCTCAGCCACGAAAATTTTTAAAGAGAACTTCTCCCTTTTCCTTTCCTCATCTCTTTTCTTTTTCAGTAGCTCAAACAGATCCAAGTACTAACTCAAGGCTTATTAATGGTTGAGATGGGAAGAGGAGTTCTCAAACTCTCTAGATCTAAAGATCAAAAGCAGCCCCAAAAGTTTCCTATGTTTTCCAACCGGAAGAGAGAAGTATATTTTCTCTAAACTCTCTCTCTCTTTAATATATAAACAAAGCATACAAAAAAAATCTAGATATTTAAATTTACAACTTATCCTTTTTAGTTTGAGAGTATATCTAGTGTTAACCACCAATACCAACCCAATCGTATAAGTCATTGACTTCATGACTTGCACACCTCTCGAGACCAAATCCTTTGGCCATTAGTCTTACCATAGCCCTAGCTTACCAAAAGTCCAAAAATATTCTCCAGTATTTTCCGGACACGCTTACCGAGGTAAACAAATATATGCCGAAAATATCAGGGATATTACAAGTTGTGTAGAATACAACATGCAGTTACTATTCTCACTTGTGATTGAATTGGGAACCTCGTGGTTGTTTTCAATATCGGAAATCGTTGTTTTAGTACCCCAAATGTTCTCTCAACCACATTACGTAAGGACGCATGTCGCTTGTTGAAAAGTTCTTGTGGAGTCAATGGGGGATTCGACGTATTGAATTCTTTAATATGATAGCGAACCCCCCGATAGGGAGCTAAAAAGCCTCGCATGTTGGAATAACCTCCATCCACAAGGTAATACTTGTTCAGTGGCACTTGAAGTCGATTTTGTGGCCTAGAGAGAGCACTTGCTAGAACTTTCGAGTTTAGGGAAGACCCCTCCCATCCAGGGAGTACGTATTGGAATAGCATGTCAAATGATACCACACACAAAATATTTTGTGATGTCGCATTATGACGGTTACGATAACGCTGTGAGTCCCGCCTGGGAACGGTAACGTCAACATCTGTACCATCGATAGCTCCTACAGCACCCTTGAACCATGGGTAAAACCTTTGTTGGCTACTAATCCCTGGGGGAGTTCTAGTAGTGGCCTGTTTCACAAAATCGTCATACAACTGTAAGATAGCGTCAAGTACGCTATTAAAACATAGGCTAATGGTTGAGCTCGAACGTTGGAATCTATCTTGGACGGTTCTATTCTTTTGATTTTGGGCTATAGTGTACATGAATATAGCAACCGCCTCCTCCACCTTCATCCTCTGTGAGTCCTCCAATAGACCCCTCACCCTAAGGCCGTCACATAAACTTCTGAATGTGGGCGTACGCATTCGAAATAGTTCATATGCAATATCTGGATGCCCGCAAAGGGTTTCCTAAACGTATAACAGACCAGTGAGAATCGATGTGTGACGTCGTCGCCTTTCTGGTCGAAGTGTTAAGATGATGGCAATGGCGGTAATGACAAAGCCCACTGTACACATCGCAATCAATGCATCATCGGATACGAGGGGGGGTGCCATTATACCTAAATGACAAAACTCATTCAGTTTAATTACCATAATTTTTTTACATTAACTCACAAATTTATAAAATCATTACAACTTTATAACATAAACATTAATAGGCCTATGGAGGTGGCCATGGCCTTCCACACAAGGCGAAGAGATAGGATTGACGATGCTCAAGGCGCAACCCCATCACTATCTCAGCCGTTCGACCGAACTGCTCAAATTTAACTAGGAGCTCCATAAACATAGAATGGTCAATAAAGTTGTTTGCTCTCATTTCTTGTAAAAATTCTAAAAATTGTTCATGATTGCTTCGAGGTGGTTGAGGTGGTTCAGGGACGGCCCGATTAGCGATGCTTTCAAGAGTTGTTCGAAATCTCGCTAGCTGCTCAAGAAGACCATCAGGGAGGTCTACACTCTTCCGTTTCCTTCCAGACCCACTTGAATTGGAGTTTCGAGTAGGGCGGGTTCGGGTGCTCGGGTTTGGACCACTCTCCACAGTTAAGGGAGACTCCGCATTGGTAGGCCCTTCTTGGTAGGGGAACTCTTCATTATCAAATACTGGGTGGTATGAGTCCCTTCTAAAGTCATCGCCAAGAGGAATAACGCGTTCTTGGACAGGGGATCGACGATCCCTAGGGTGGAACTCCTCAGCCCCAGTATATGTGTTGTTTCCAAATAGAAGACAAAGCAATTTGTAGTCTTGAACCTTCCTACCTCGATAATTTGTAGCCCAGATATTACCCTGAAGTCATGTATGTTAGGTTAAATGAAATGTTCAAATTCTGTACGATTGTTTAGATTCACAGCTCAAGGAAGGTTAAAGTTCGTAGTTACTAACCAGTGCAGAAATGAAATTGTCCCATATATCAGTTTCTGCATTGACCATTTTATTATCATTGTCCCAACAAAAACCACTAGTATCAAGAATTTTCTTCATCCTAGAGTAATTATTCCTCATTGACTTCAAGTAATTATAGCATTTATCTCTAGTGAGTTCTTCCAGTTTCCTTTCGAAACACTCGTAAGACTTTAGCTTTTCGGCCATCTCAGGCCACACATTTTTTTGCCACGCTCCGTTAGGTAGTTTCCGACGTAGATGGTATTGCTCGACAAGTTCCTCGATATAGGCCTTGTCTTGTTGCTCATTCCACGTGAAATTTTTTGACTGACCGACATTATCGGGGGCAACACCCTTTCCCTTGCGGCTACTCATAACTTATGCTCCCCTAAAAATTATCGAAGTTTTAGATTTTTTACATAAACTAGGTCTGCCTCGATATTTGGTGGTTGATATACCATATACCCTCGTCTTAATAACTCCGATGAAAGCATGGACTAATTTTGTATAAACGTACATGCTCCAAACACATTAATCTATCAGATTTAGTGTTAGAAATCAATCAATACTTATAATAGCATGTTTGAATTCTACCAAACACATAAATCCATTCAAACTATGCATTAATCACCGGTTCATGCTTTCAATAACATGTTGAAATTCTACCACTCTTACTACTGTATTATGGATATCATTTGACAGGAGGAGCAGTAGTTCAATCCACATTTTAGTAGCAGCAGTTTAATGGGAAGTGGAAGAATATATTATGCAAAAAAAAAAAAACTCAATAAAAAGAATATGGAAATGAACTTTTAAGGCATAATTAGATTCACCGCTGGCTGTTATACATGAAAGAAAAATGATACATTATTACAACCTAAAACCAGTAAATTGCAGACAGTTACAGCAAGGATTAAAAAACAAGAAAGCATGAACTGAAAAAAAATAAAGTGTGGATTCAAATTTCAAAGTGCCACTACTCTAAACGAAAGTGATCGATGTTCAATGACATATGATATTTATTTTATTTCATTTTGATTGATATAGAAGAAATTTGAATTAAATATAAAAGCAAAATAGGGATAACCTTCTTCCTGAAATTTTTACAAGAGAAAATAGGGTAACCGAGGTTGTGATACGAACAAATGGTAGGATCCAAACTTAAATTGAAGAGAGAAATGATTCAGAAATCTAAAAATAACATGTAACTCTTTGTGTTTTCATAGCCACCATCAACTTGCACTACATCCACAAACTTGAGTAGCTAAGGTAAGAATCCATGGTAATTAACAGAGCCTATGAAAAGGGAAATTTCAGTATAATTATCAATTAAACAACATATGTCGAAGCTATATAAAACCTCTAAAGATGATTACAAATTAAACATTGAATTTTAACCAGCCTCACTTACCAATAGCCTATATATATATATACCTCAGTAATTCACCTCTGCTTTAGCTATCCTGGCAGCCAACGTATATAAAGTTGAGATAACATGTTAATCCTTTTGGCCTAGCAATGAAGTGAGCGATGATCAAAGTTCAGTGTTTTAGTTTCAGTTGAAAAGATGAATTGAATCAGTGTTTCAGTTTTGGTTCAAAAACTGAACTAAACTAGTTCACAAACTAATATTAGTTTCTACTAATACTAGTTGAACTGATTCACTTAAGAAGCTGGCCCAGTAACTCAACTGATCCACTTCAATATCTGAACTAGATCAGTTCATAAACTTGTAATAGCCCGAAAAATCACGCCAAACTACGACCTCGGGATCCGTGCCCGATCGGTCATAGGTTTGACCAAATAAAAGTTCGATAGTTAGCGTAGAGTGTGATGAGTGAATGAGATGAGATGGTTTGTGAAGCTATGTGGTGTGTGTTGTGAATCTGGAGTCACATACACCTATTGAGGTGCATGTGCTCAACACACAAGCTAGGGGGGGGATAAAAGGGTTTAATAACCCTAAAACCAATAGCTTTGGTTGTTGAGAGAGAAGTAAAGAAGAGAGAGAGCATAGTTAATGCAAGGAGTAAATGCTAGTTGTGGAAGGGGGATTCGAGCAATAAACGTCGGATTCGACGCGAGGGATCCGCTAGAAGCAAAGCTGGAACCCTAGCCTTCCAACCACTTGATTTGAAATCAATTTGAGATTGATTCAAGGTAAATTTTTGTGAATAAAATGCATAGATTGTAGAGGTTAAATTGTAGTTGAAAATAGTTTAAATCATAGGATAATGGTTTAGAAAAATAGAGGAAAAAGTGTGGAAAAAGATTGAGAAGAACAGCCAAAAGGGGGGTGAATCTGGCAATTTCGATTAATCGAAATTGGGTTTCGATTAATCGAAATTGGCCAAGAAGTTGAAAAGTCAGTGGACCCCGATTTCGATTAATCGAATTGGAGTTCGATTAATCGACTTTGGATTTCGATTAATCGATTTGTATATCGATTAATCGACTGGGAACCTCCAGTGGACCCCAGGGACTGGAGGAAATGACTTGTGGAAAATCGACTAATCGAAATGGGATTTCGATTAATCGATTTCAATTTTCGATTAATCGATTAATCGATTTTAGGAACTCGATTACTCGAATTGAGAATCGACTTGGCTAAACAGAGAATTTCGATTAATCGAATTAGGATTCGATTAATCGAATGAAAATCTCGATTAATCGATTTGAGAATCGATTAATCGATATTGACTTTCGATTAATCGATTTTGGAAATCGATTAATCGAATCAGTTTCGATTAATCGATTTTGGAGCTCGATTAATCGACTGAGCTCATTTATGTTAACTTTTGGGTTTGACTTTAAGATTCTTGGAAGGTCTTGGACCTCCTTTATTGCATCTTTAGTGATGTGATTCACATGTTATGTGGTACCATAGGTGGTACGTGTGAACTAGTGCACAAGGAGCCACGTGGGACCTTGATGCATTGATCGAACGAAGACTTGAGGTAGGGAACACCTTGAACATGTACTTTATTTTACAAGAGCATGTATGTAGTGATATAGAATTCAAATTCAAATGTTTATTGCTTAAGAATTGTGAAAAGTGTGTGTGAGTGACACCCATAAGAGTAAGTATAATGAGCCATCCCCAGGGGATGAAGAAGTAAAGAGATAAGAGCATCAGGTGTGATGCAAGTAAATGGACACATCCCAGGGATGTATCCAAGATTGAATCATGTTTGATAGGGCCTAACTGATATAAGATAGCACATTTACACGGTGAATAACTATATGTAAGGCACCGATATTTTTGTTATTTGAGGTTTGATAGGATACCCCACCGACGTGGCGGGATATCCACGACTGACATGGCAGGATATCCGTGATCGATACGGCGGCGAAACCGTAAGCCAGTGCGGAGGCTTATCCGCACATAGTAAGCACACCCCAGGGGTGTTGATTTGAGACAAGTGAAACCCCGCCACCAATCCTCAGGGGAAAGGGGCTTGGGTACTAATTGTATTCCCAGGGAATACGTTAAAAGTGTCTATATAGATGACGATGAAGGGTATCTCATCGGGGCTCAATGCTATATTGCTCGGGGATTACTTAAGTTGAAAGTTTAAGTTTTGCTTTAGGCCTTTTCAGCATTATTCATGAGTAAATAAAAGACACGAGTAAACTACCAGTAAAATGTAATACTTTTTAACTGTTTCATCAGTAATTGCATAGACACATCATGCATGGCATATCATGGAATATATGTGAGTAATAATTTATATGCTCAACTGTGTTTTGTTCCCTATTGAGCTAGGATGTAGCTCACCCTATAGACTATACGTCGCAGGTCCACTACTAGCAGCCGAGGCTTGAGAGACGCCACGGTGAGTCGGACCTTCTTGAGGAGGCAGTTGAGCCACCTCCTGAGGACTTCTTCTAGAGGACTCCGTTGTGCCGCTTTGAGAGAGATTGGTACGGCTTGGTATGTCAAGCCTTGTTTTGGTTAAACCATGTATATATTGAGTTTGAGATTATTCTTTTGGGGCGAACCATCCGTGATGATAGCTATAATCGATGGTTCGGATTGGTTCTCCATTCATGCAGAGGCATGAGGGTAGAACTGTCTTTTGGAAAATTACTTTATATAGATTTAAATTCCGCAGTTTCATTTATTATTTCATTTATGCTTGATATGCCAATGTTCCGTGCTTAGCTAAGGGGCACGGTCAAGATGATCGCACTGATGGCACGGGTTTCGGAGTGCCGAAATCCGGGCTGTCACAAAACTACTAGTATTCTAGTTTTAGTTACACTCCAAAGCTGGGCTAACTAAGCATTTCTTTGTTATAAATTTATTCAGTTCAGCTGAACTAACTTTAGTGGGCTTCTGCCTCATCATCAGCTAAACCAACTTTAGTAGGGTATTGCACGGATAATATAGAATTCTATAAAATTCTCATCCTAACCCAGTCTAGCTCAGCAACTTCTTCCATCTAGACCACTCTGCTTTTGTTTTGTCCCATAGCTGGTGGCTGTTGTATAAATATATATACAACAGTAGCTACTGGCTATTGCTGGCTGTTGTGTGTATATATATATATATATATATATATACAAATGTAGTTGCTGCTTGTTGGCTTCTGTAGCAATCTAAACTGAACTGCAATCCAACCAATATATATATATATATATATATATATATATGGATTAACCTTTGGAAAAAAGGAGGCTAAAAATTGGTATCGAAAAAACAAATAAGTCAAATTACTATCTTCTATGACTAATGAATTATATAGGCCATTTTCAAAAACTTAAAGTGAGCTGAAGGCAATTGCTTTTATCTCAGTGAGGCAATCAACTTTATGCAAACATATAAAAGGTAAAGAACATGGAGTTGTTTCCCCCAAGCCAAATGACCTTTACGCAGACTAAAAAGAGTCATGCACCTATATATATACTACTATGAAAATCACATCAGTTTTTCAATTGAGTGAAATGCGGCTGGTAACATTAATTGCAGTGGTAGCTGGTAGGTGGTAACATGCTCCATTCAATGAAGATGTATAATAATGATATTGGAAAATAAAAGCATGAAATTTAACATATAGAATCAAATAAGCTAATAGAAGAGAGGTGTGTGAAAACCCAATAGTTCTACTGCTGGAAAGATCAATACATGAACCTCTGACATATAACACAGATTGCAATTGTCCAATGAAATTTGAAAAACCTATTATTAGTAAACAAAAGGCCCATAAGCTCTAAGTTCCAAAACCTGTTTTATGCATCAGGGTACCTTTCTTTCCTGCATTTAATTCAGTGAGAACAAAGACAACAACAGGTGTTTACTGTTTGGTGGGGTTTTTGTGAGTGCAAGAGTGAGCTCTACTACTGGCTTGCTTTCTCATAAAGATTAACTATGAATGCACGTGAAAGAGCATTTTTTTATTTAGGCTCTCAATTTAAAGATTGGTGGAATAAGATGGAGTTTCTGATCTGATTTTCCCTTTTTTCTTGTTTATGGTAGTGCAAGCTTTGATGGGTATAAAACAGATTGATGAAATTGACCTCAGGATTTTCAAGTTTAGATGCAATGGAAAATAAAGTGAATTATCAACAGTGAAAAGCTGGCTGCTTGTTGTATATATATATATATATATATATATATATATATATATATATATATATATATATATATATAGCAATCTGGCACTTGACACACCTAATCTGAACTCCATGTCGAGCTCTATGCTTAGCATGGTTTGGCTCAACCTAGATACATGAGGATTTGAGGAAAGCACTTTCAAGTCAATCTATAAAGGAGTGAAATTTTGGGAGCCAAAAGACACAATCAGGGTGCACAAGGGTACCAGCAGCTGTTGGGCTCTACTATCTGGCTTGCCAGATTTCAACAGTAGCTGCCTGTTGTATATATATATATATATATATATATATATATATATATATATATATATATATATATAGAACAGTAGTTGTTGGCTGCTGTATATAGGAGCCTATAGAACAGATCCTGTTCAACTAAGGGTAGTTGTTTTTGCCTTATATTCATAGGAGGTCATTTTTTGGAAGGGAATGTGCATAATATATTAGGATTTAGACACTGCTATCTAAGTTGGAGTGGGCTATAGAAAGCTGCAAATAATTTCCTCTAACAAATATATAAAAAAAGAACACTTACACAAAAGATTTTATCTGCTATCAGCTACGAAGTTCATTGTAAGCGTATTTCGATGTGGAATGTTTTATAGAGGTATGCAAACTTGATGGAAAGCAGAGTTACCACACTAGGTGTAGGCAAAGTTTCCTACCTGGTTATCCCCTATGAAGAAACCATTTAGTAATAGTCTACACTCCTTTGTACACCCCTATGAAGAAACCATTTGTACTTATTCCTTTGTCTACACTCCTTTGTAGCATGATGGAAAACTCTCTATTGTCGCCTTTTGATACCATCAAGGTATCAAACTCGGCATTAGTATCGGGTATCGTTTCAATCTTTAGATCGATTTATATCAACAAATACCAATGCATATCGGCCAATACTGATATTGAATTTGTTTAATGAAAAAAAAAAGTAACATCATGGTAGTGCATCCAAATACTATTTCCCAGCAGAATTGCATCAATATTAGTCGCTACCGAGACCGATACCAATACCAGGTCTGATACCGGTGTCAGACTGGTTGGGTATTGCTCTCGACCAGTCAAATACATATTGGAAGAAGCAGTGAGAAGCCTTCATCTAAGGAAGAATGCTGAGAATGCTGAGAAGCTATAAAATTTAACAAAAAAAATTCACCTTGGCCTTAATTCAAGCACCTTCTGTTGCCATGGAATGCAAATGCCGAGATGGGTTGAAGGGAGGCAAGGGGGAGCATTTTATAGCCTTCAATGCCCCCCCAAGGAGATCGATTCAAATCTTTGCACTCAATCTTCTCTTTGAAGCTATGAGACAGGTGTCTTAAAATGAGAAGCTGGCCCCTACCAGATTTTCCAACGCTCAAAATCAAGTAGCCAACTGTTGCCATGTGAAAGCAGTACATTTGAATCTCTGCAAGCTCTAGAACCAGGCTGGCCCCTACTGGATTCATCATAGCCGTAATTCAACTCCAACTGTAGCCATGTGAATGCACTTCATTTGAATCTCTGCAATCAATCTCCATATGAATCAGAGCAGAGATCTAGGAGACAGGTGTATTTAGAATCGAGGCTGGCCCCTACCTATCGCCATGGATGGTTGGGGAAGACGATGCTTTAGCTTCAAAGAAGCTACTGCATAGCTGTTTCGGGGCTGTTGACGGAGAGTTTGGATCGTCTGCATAGATCAAGGACAAGTATACTTCACCGGCCCAAATCTGAGCTAATCCGAGAGGTTTGCTCGGACGACCATACGTCGTTGTCGCTCGGAAAAAGCTCTGATTCCAGCTTCCCAACGAAAACTCTCGAACGTGGGCTTTACTCAAACTTTGCAAAAACCCCTTAGAATCTGGGCAAAATCTGGGCAAAAATGGCTCTCGAACGAGGCCTTATAGTTTGTTCTCATGTCAAGTGTTAGACATGAGAATTCTTTTTTATTCTTGATTAAAACTGATCTCTGAGTCAAAACTTTGAGAGCTATGAATGATTTTTAACAAATTAATTTGTGGTACCTTTAGTTTATAAGCCCAGTTTTCATGTGCGTAAACTTATTTATTTATTTATATTTTTTATAACCTGGGTGTCCGGGCCTCTTAGAATACCCAACTAATCCTAGGGGCACGTGCATGCCCAAGTTAGCATATGCCAAGTCAGCACGGGCTATAAATCCCTAGGGTGGTCTCAAGTGGGTGATTCGAATTCAAGTCTCCCCTTCCTGAGGCGGGTACCTAGCCAGCTCACCAAACCCCCTTGAGTTTTCAAGTCCTTAAACTTGTTGACTGCTTTGAATTTGGAGATTATTTGTCACAACAGATCTCATGATCATGGTCCTACCCTCATACGCTCAAAATTTGATTTCCCGTGGCACACATCCTTAGAAGTGATCCGATAACCACATTTGATATATGCTCATGATCATATTCATTTTTTGGGATATGTGCCATGTGGAATCAAAGACTGGCTGCTTGATGATAGGCCCATGATCTTAATATCTACTGTGTTAAAGATTAGGACGAAAAATGATCTCCATCATTCAATTCAAGTAGTCAATTGTTTAAGAATGTGAAATCTGGATTGGAAAGGAAGAATCTTGGGTTGTAACTAAAGGTATCCATATTCCACATAAGAAGCTTATGATTTTGAATTTATGATTTTTTTTCGTAAGTAACTCTTTGGATGATTTAGTGTCCACAACCACCACTAGGAGCACCACCCTCACGGATGTGGTGAGTTTGGAGATCTGATTTGGAGAGAGAGAGAGAGAGAGAGAGAGGATATAACAAAAACTTCTTGAAAAAGTAATTTTTAGTGTCTAGTTATTTAATTTAGGGAGATTGAAAATATGTTCTTACTAACAATCCGATCCTCGTGATCTAAGGGATGGAAATATCTTTAAAACTTCAACTGCTAGAAAATTTGAGCATTTTGAGATTAATAATAGTCACCTTTTCCTTCATAGCTTGTAGTCATTGACGAATAAAGCACGTGGTTATGATTGCAAAATTCTGACTTTAGCATGTTTGTATTCAAGTTTGGGTCACATTGTCCACCCTCCTTGCCTAAGAGAAGAGGTCAACCATTAATTCATGGATCGACGACTTCTTTATAAGAATATCTTATGCTTTAATAGGAGATAATCTCATCCAGTAATTGATTGTATTTTGTCTCTTGTAAAGAAAACGTTTTATTTATTTAATTATTAGTAGAAGATGAATTTTTTTTTGGTATTCTTCTTTATAGTCCTAATCCTATCACATTACGTTGAATCAATGTGACAAAATATGGATACGGGTTTAATACAGTAAGCGAGAAAGTAAAAAAATTAAAGCAAAATATGTAAAAAACGGGAAAATAACGGAAGGTAAAAAACTGTAAGATACGAAGCCAGAAAAAAACGGAAAATTTAGGAAAAATTGGGGACAAACTAGATAATATTAAAAAAAAAATTAAAATTTTTAAAACAGTTTCAAAAGACAGGAAAATACGGGGCAAAAAACATTTAATACGTGAAAAAAAAAGTTTAATGCATTAAAGATACGTAGTATACAAAAATGTACTTTTTATTCAGAAACACAGGTACTATACGTGTTCAGTACGTTGTGGGAAAAAACCTCGTATTATATGCATATTTTTTCAAAAACAGGAGTAGTTTGTTGTAATACA
Source organism: Chloranthus sessilifolius (assembly GCA_021018995.1). Taxonomy (NCBI): domain Eukaryota; kingdom Viridiplantae; phylum Streptophyta; class Magnoliopsida; order Chloranthales; family Chloranthaceae; genus Chloranthus; species Chloranthus sessilifolius. Next base: position 583,869 of record CM037586.1, on the reverse strand, counting down.
TTTTTGTATATAGACCTTTTATATGTACTCTGACCTTCCCTCGTGTGGTTATATTTCTCTTTTTCATAATCGATTGGAGTGCAATTTATTCAACATCTAGTATATGATATAGTTCTGTTGTGATAAGTTAATCTTTTGGTGGTCAGGAGATCTAATAAAATAATTTTTCTACCTTACTCGGCCATTCACAAAAGTTATTAGTGTATACACTGCCATGGAATCCATGTCTATGTGTTGATTTCATCATCATAATTTATTTTTTTAAGGCTCGTAGGAGTTGATAGTGTAAATTTATCGCGTGCTTCATTGGAAATATGCACTGAAGTGTGAATTAAGGTTTACGGATTTAGTACATACAGGGAGATGGAAATGGGAATGTCATTTTTCCTTTTAGTGCTTTTATATGGTATCTTCATGGATTTAATACGAATAATCTCTTCGTCACCAAAAACCTATGAATTTTGGGATTATTTATCCTGATATATATATATATATATATATATATATATATATATATATATATATATATATATATATCTCTCTGTGTGTGTGTGTGTGTATACAAACTAGCATATTAATGTGTAATTTGTCAAAACTTTATTTTATTTGGGAAGGCAATGTTTATATCTTAATTGGCCCAGTCCTTTTATGAATTACAACTTTGAATATATGTTTATTTTCTCAATTGGAACCTTTTCTCAGTTTCCTCAACCTAGACTCGGACATTGTGTATCTTGAGAGCTTGAATTTAAAGATTACAAAAACCCCATTTTAAATATCATAATTGGTCCTTTCTTTCCATAGCAAGTGGAGTTTTTCTCATTCTTTATGTTGACAGCCTTTGAATTTTAACATCATCATTCTCCATTTTATTACCATCTTCAACTCAAGCATCATAAGCTGGACTTGTTATATTTTTAGTATATTTTTTTGCTTCAATTTTTTATGTGATTATTCCATATAAATAAATGTTTAAGACTTTTGTTTTGAGTTATCACCAAATGCTTTTGTGAGATGCATGCCTGTAAATTCAATTCTTAAAGCAGTAGTTTAGCTAATCTCTAGGTTGGTCTAAATAACCTATTTATCTCCCTTTACAACAACACTCAGTTTCTCGAAGCTATTTATGTATTTCAGTGGATTCGATGCTCCCAGACTATTCCTCTTTTCTTCTGAAATTTCAGCGAAGTACATAAGGCTATGGATATGGAAAATGGGGAAATTGTTGCATTAAAGAGGATAGTTTTTCCAGGAGACAAGGTATGCGATGGGGACATCGCACAAAGCAAGGTGGAAGAAAGTGGCGTCAGCCGCTTGACTCTTTACGCCATGACGCCGTGACTCTGCCCATTGTGTCGATTCTTTTTTTATCTTTTTAGTCTTTTATTATTTTAGGGCTCTTTTATTGCGAGCTTTATGTCGTTTAGTTTTTTATTATTGAATGAAAAGAGAGTTGCTTTTGTGCAAACCCTAGAGAGCTTGTGAAGAGTTTTCAACCGAGGGAGTGAATCCTTCAAACCCTTGAGGAGTGAGCAATCGTTTCTCGTGCGACTTGGTGCGAAGCCGACGTACAGCCGTGGTGTGAAGCTTTGGAAAATCCTTGGTGTGAAGCCTTGGAATCTATCCTTTTTATTTTATCTTTTCTCTAGTTTCAGGTATTATTTTTCCTTAGTCTCGTTGATAAAATCAAAAATCCCCAAAATTGTTTCCCTTTGCTAAAATTATTCTAAGCTTTATTTCATTCAAAATCCCTAAGGAATCAAATTCGATATTGCAATTATCGCTTGATGCCCTAAACTAAAACGAATTTCGAGTTCCTTCATCGGAGCTGTTTTTCTAGATCGGAAAGATTTCCACGCATTCAGACGCTTAAATGGATTAACCTAAATTATTTTATTAATTTCATTGAATTAATTTTATGTGTTGCTTGATTTTGAATATTTTCGCTATTCAATTCATTCTAAAGTTAATCTCAAATTCGCATATTAGGATTTTAGCATTTGTCCCGCGTCAGTATGATAGAGGAAAATATTTGAATATGTTATTTTCATTAGGGGTTTTATTTATTTTTTTGTAACCTTAATACTGACATGGGTGACCATTTTTTTTTGTTTTCGCAGACTCTCCAAAGTTTCAAATAGGAAGTGAGAGTTATAAGTATGTTGAACCATGAAAACATAATTCGGTTGAAAGAGATTGTATTCGATCAAGGTTACATATGAATTTACAGTTTTTGTGTTTCTATTTTTTAACAAGCACATTGGATATTTGGCATATCATGCTAATGCTAGCTTTTGTTGTTATTCTCTTAGGTCACGGAGTGCATGAGCGAGGAAATCCAGGTAACATATACTTATATATATATATATATATATATATATATATATATATTTGTCTTGATTCAAATATTAATTTTGACCAATGCAGATCTTGATGACCTGTATTTTTAGTTCATTTTCAGGGTTTCTGATGTTACTTTATTGCTTGGCATAGATGGTAGGATTTTCTACATGGTTTTTGAATATATGAATCATGATTTATGTGGACTTCTAGACGATTTGGAAAAGGAAATTACGTTTCCCAATATCAAGGTATCATAACGCTGCTGTTCAAATAAGTATTTTGTCTATCAAATTAATTGTCGTCTCTTAAATCTAAATATGAATTTGTCTTTTGACCAATTTCTTTCTCAGTTCTATATGAAGCAATTATTGACGGGACTCAGTTACATGCATGATAACAAAATACTTCACCGCAACATCAAAGGTCATGATTGTATAGATTTACATCAAAATTTTGGACAATACCTAGATGTATTTCTTGGTATCAGAGCCACCCAAGCCAGACGTATAATCTTGAATATCGCTTGATATTTTAACTTTGTAGTATATCGATCGCTGATAGAGACTTTGTAACAATGATATGAGAGATGATACGTCTGTGTTGACACAGACTTATACTGGGATAGTATCGAAATTTAGTAATTGTTATGGATTCCAATTTCTTTTTTGCAGGTTCTTTGTTTTTTATGTTACTTATATTCATGCAGGCAATAATCTTCTACTCGATGATGAGGGAAATTTAAAAATTGCAGATTTTGGTCATGCACGCAAATTCCCAGATGACCCCAATGAACCTCTTACATGTGGCATTGTTGCTTGTTCGTATAGGTAAATTGTTTGATTTGACATGGGTGGTGGAACCTCCCAAATTGTTATAGCTCATTTTGTATCCTTCCAAGAGTATATCCTATTTCTTTCCCAATTCATTCATGCTTATGATGGTTCGACAGTGCTCCTGAGCTCCTGTTGGGAAGTTGTAATTGTGATCCTGCTGTTGACATCTGGTCGTCCGGTTGTGTTTTTGCGGAGCTTCTACTGAAAAAATCATTCTTGCCAGGTGACAATGATGTAGGGGTTTGTCTTTATAATACTTGTTCCTTGCTTAAAAGATATGGAATATAAGATAGGCTCTCTCGACAATTTTACTATCATAAAGATGTTGAGTATTTCTAGATGACTGCTTTAATTTAATTATTCATATTATACTATTTCTTTCTGATGAAATGACTCTGGTTGTAGACTTCAATTCTTCTATAATTAGTACTTAGGATTGATCAACTGTCTTGTATTGGTATTTGAAGTGTACATGTGTTAATTTGGTTTAAATATGACCATCGTCTCATCTTCTTTCTTGCTTTTCTATTCTTTTTCCTTTTTAATTTTTTTTTTTTATAAATGAAATGCATTCTCCATGTATTTCGTTCATTGATCTATGTCTGCAACTTAGACTTTTATCTTTTTCAACATCAACCTAGGAGTATATGATTTATTTGTTAAAAATAAAATCTATAGTACAAGGAATTTTATGATAACCAGTGGTCCCATTACTGAGCAGCTATGTAGATGGCATACAGTTTTATATGTATTGTAAACTATAGTTCACTACAACACCAAAAATTGGAAGAAAACTCCTCTCCTCTTCTCAGTTTTACATTCGTGTTTATTTTGTATTCAGTGTATATTTATCTCATTAAACACCATAAAAATGCATCATAAAAAGTAAGCTTTATTACATGGACACCACAAGTTGGTGTTTATTTTCAGTGTTTGAACAATTAAAGGGACAAGTGTTGATTGTGTCCTATGGTTCCTTTGCAAGGGATGCTGGGTTAGCCTTCTTGAGGGATTCTAAGGAATAGAAACCCAGTAAGAATGTCAATGAAGCCGAGCCAATTTCTAGCTAAATTGGGAAGATAGAAAAAATTCGGTAGAGTTCCATATGGACGTCCAAAAGGTTGATCCATGACCATAAAAACGGAATATAAAATACTATTATAATAACAATGATAATCAATCGCTATTTAAATGAACATAAAAAAACTAACTCAAGTTATAGTTCATTTTCACACTGTTAGATTGAGGCCAGTCATGTCTATATGTTTTCTGAAAACCACTAGGGAGGAGTGAACCCTGGGAATCCTGCATGGCATGCAATGAAATTTTCTCCCAAGAGTCCTTTCATATATATATATATATATATATATATATATATATATATATATATATATATATATATATATATATATTTATATTTATATGCATTTTTACGCTATAAGGTTGCCCACGTGCACCTAGAGAGATCTAAAAAAAAAACCACTTTTAGGGTGACTTAAGTAATACTAATATTTAACCATATAAAGGTTATAACCTTGACCAGAACTACTTTTACAAAGTGCCAACCAGGATTTTTTTTTGGAATTCCATCAAGCATGATGCATCGATATCTGCATAATAAGGGAAATTATGGAGGTATTTAAGGTGTTTGTCTTTGTTTGTTGATCCTTCAGAACTAGAGTTCTTCCATAACTTGCATGGTGGCATTAAATGTGGCCCCAAAGTTCTCTCAAAATTATGAAAAACTTCTAGGGATAAGCCACAAATATGATCAAGCGGTGTATATTTTCTGGGTCCCAAAATCTATACTAATGGAGCATCCTGCACGTCCCAATCATGCCTTGAAATCCATGCTCCTGGAGCTTGATGCACATGCGGCTGTCAATTAGGAAGCAACTCGAATTCAGTGAAAAAAAATTATGTTCCCTTGTTCAATCACATGAACAAATTTTGTTCCAAAATTTGGTTGGTTTTACGTCAGGCACAAACGCAGCCAATTCATCATTCAATCTTGCACGGCTCTGATTTTGCATAATCCCCCCTGTTCATGTATTTGAAATTTTGAATTGACTCTTTGTTTCTTTTCCTACCTCTGCGATTCACTGGAACAAGCATAGAATTTGTCTCAATTTATGAGCCCCAGAAATTTGAAAAACTAGCTCCGTGATTTGATTCAATTTTGAATGGTTGTTAACCTTTGTCTCACAGTAACACAAGGGACTTTTGAATATGATTTGGGTCCATCTATTCTGACTGTGATCGCAGGTAGTGTTGCTGGTATTTCTTGGAGAGTGTTGTTGACTTGGAGACGATAAGGAAGAACATATATGACGTAAGATGTTACGGGCGCTATAACAGCTGCCAACTTTTAACCTACCAATACTGGGTACGGACTCGGGTAGGTTCGGGTGTGTGCCTAACGCAGGACACAATGAGCTGTCTTGGATTGGGTAATGATACCTATTTAATTGTGGGGCCCTTAGTGGCCTAGTATATTTATTAAGTGAACCCAGGTACCCCATTCACGTAAATAACAGTGTATTACATATACACTATATACTATATACTTAATATAGGTGTATGAGAGATATGCTTAAAACTTGACACCAGCCTGTACACCCACTGCCAATATATATAACATATACACTAAATGTGTATAGCAGAAATATGTGGGATTCTAACCCACTAAGGCCTATAATAGTTATTCCGCCAGATGACTCCACGATTGCATTAGTCATATTCAGACTCCATGCACGTCAAGTGCTAAAGCGGATAAAACCCCATGCCTATCTCTCTCTTCTCTCACACTTTGAGTTTCAAACCAGAACGAACTTCCAAGAAGAAACCCTCTTCTATCTCTCACACCTACTTTTCAATTTTATCTCTTCAAACCCATGGATTCAAACCCTTGGATCACAAGGTGACCCTACAATTCAGTCAAAAGAATTTATGGACGGCGAACGGCCAATCTCTAGAATTTAGTCACACCCTACTAGTAAGAAGTTATAAACCAATCTCGCGAATTCGACACTGACACCATTTCGACGTCGTCACAACTAAAGAATCCACCAAAAGGTACTCCGTAAAACGAACCACGTGATAGATTAGTTCCTTTTCATTAGTTCGTTTAAAATAAATTATAGGTCTTTGATGCTGACTCCATGAGATCGGATCGACAACTCAGAGATATGGAATTGTGTAAGGGTTTCGGAGTCGAAATCTTCGATTTCCACACTTCGGAACCTTGAATACCATTTCAATGATACAATAAAACTACTTATTAGAATTTGAAAACTTGAAAAATAGTGTAAAGTACATGTGTGCCTAGGGTAGACTCTCAAAAGGATTGAGAACCAGAAGCAGAGGAAGAAGCACATAGTAAGCTAAAACTAACAGGCTTGCCGCGGCAAGACTTAGGTTGCCGAGAGGCTTGTCGCGGCAACCCTGTGCTTGCCACGGCAACCCTGGGCAGCCGTGGATATGCTGTGTGTGTGTGTGCTGTGTGGAGCAGTCGATTATCTATTCAACACATAGGGGGGGCGTGTATGCTAAACATGTTTAATGTATTTTAGGTGCTCATGAAGAGCTCATAAAAAGAGATTTTTGCTTGGATGCATGCATGCACGTGTAACACGTAACCTTGATTGCAAGGTAGGGATTTGACCTTGCCTGTTTGTATGATGTTTTCTAATTCTGTCATGATAAGCAAAATATATAAAGTACGTACTATATATTGTATGCCATGTTACAAATTTAGAATTGATAAGCAAAGTGTATAACATGCTGTGGATACTATACCATGTTACATGGATAAGAAGCAAGTTATACTAACTACATGCTTGCTTGTTAATCATATAGTCATGCTTATTTTCAATGTCAATGCATGAAGATGCTTACTTCTTGTCTTTTATTATTTCCATAACCTCATGCGTGATATGTTTTGCTCAAATTTCTAGTAAGCGATACCTGCATACTTAATTACTCATGATGCTCACATGTCTGATACCTTGTAATTTCCACGTCTTGTTTCCCTTGATTTCATGTACACGCTTGCTTCGTTTTGAGCTAAGTGACCCCGCTAACTCGGGAGCTTGACTATGTATTCTTGAACACAAGTGATCCCGCTAACTCGTGAGCTTGTTGTCTCGGTCCAAGTGATCCCGCTAACTATTGAGCTTGTTGTCTCGGTCCAAGTGATCCCGCTAACTCGGGAGCTTGAAACTCTTGTATCTTGTATCTGTTTGTTTTACGTCTGATAGCTTGTTTAAGCTAAATATGTTCAGCATGATTCCTTGTACTCGTTCCAGCATGATTCCGTTGTATGATGCATTGATTAGCATGATTAATTGTTATGTATATTGCAAGTTGCTAACATGATATCATACAAGATTTGATGTACTTTGATCTGTATTTTATACATTGACATACTAACATATGGATTAGCATTGTTAATTCCCTGCTGAGCTTAGATGATAGCTCATCCTACGACTTCGTGTCTTAGCTACAGGTCTTGACCCTAAGCATGAGGGTGATCCTACATACCAGCCAGAGGAGGAGGAGGAGGAAGAGGACGAGGAGGACAAGGAAGAAGATTTTGCTGAGGGCTTTTTTCCTAAGTAGGTTAGATAGAAAGAATGCTTGAGAGAGACTTTTTGAAACCTTGTATAAAACAACATTATATGTTTTGAAGAGATATTTGGTACTTCATGTATAAGTTTTCTTTCCATTGTTTAGATGACGGGTGGCCGTCATCAGTGGAAAGCTATACATACCGTCTGTTAGTTTTGTTTATATCTCTTGTTATTTTACTGCTTTTGATAGATGAATGAATATCAGTAGTTGGCATATTGTCTTTATATCAGAGTTGTTAAATCGCTTCCGTAATGTAATGCTTTGTACACGATGCACTTGTAAGCAGGGATCATGTTAGGTGATCCGACGACGTGACCTTTCCCGTATATTGTAAGGGGAAAAGTCGGGCCGTCACAGGCGTTATAGGTTATATATTTTAGAAAGAGCAAGCAATGGAATAGTTATACATTTTTAAACATTTTGTTTCTTCTTTCTCAATAGGAACGTAGGTGATGGGGACATTAGATTTAGGCCGCCGCCAGTGACGTACCGAAGGCGGAAGAAGAACATCAGAGGCGGAAGAAGGAAAGAAAACAACTCAAACTCGAAGAATTAAAAAATGCTCAGCCTCCAGGCTTCGATCGAATGAGGATGGACAACGGATACATATTCTGAGGCAAAGTTATAAGCCTCAGTCGATCGATCGATTGAGGTCAAGAGTAAATTCGCTTTCGGACAGAGACTGTGAACATATTATCTATTTATATAGTTGACCGATCGACGCCAGGGACTGATTGATCGACCAATTACGCGGATTTTGACGGAAGTTTATATTTTTGGTCAAAAGTTGTCATTTTGTGTTTTATTAGCATTAGGATTATTCTAATTTCATATTAGGGTTTTGTTTAGCCTATTTAAAGGCTTGTCAACGACTTTATTATTAGTTTTTGGTGAATTAAAAATTGTTTTGCAAGCTTGAGAGTTCTAAACTTTCGTGAGAGTGTGATTCTCTCAAAACGGAGAGCGACTCTTCAATCCCGCGTGCGGTTTGGTGCGAGGCCAACTCTTCTTCCATCTCTATCTTCTTTAGATCTATGATTTTCTTAAGTAGCGCAACCCTAATTATTTATTTATCAATTAAATCCCAGATCTAGCCTAGTTATCTCATAAAATCCAAAATAACCTTACCTATCTTCGTTAAATCCTTGATTAGCCTTTCATTTTGTACAGTATCGAGAGAACCCGCTTGTGAGTTCGTTCGACGCCCTAAAACTATCAGAGATCTAACCGTTCATTACGAACCTTAGTCTTCTAGATCCGATAGGGAACGTACACGAAAAGTAATGCTATTTTGAGCCGGAATTTAATTATCTAATTGAATTTATTGAACATTTTTGTGATAATTTTATGGAGAAATTGTTATTATAAATTGTTTGAATTAATTTTAATTTTAATCTCAGCCCTAGCATTGCATTTAGTAAGTTTCCGCATAAGTAGGGTGGTAGGAAGAGTATCTTAAGGCCTTTACATTGGCGATAGTTGAAGCATGGATTCATAAATATTATGGTGTTGGCTTAATAGGTTGTTACCAAAAATATGTGTGGGTCCTTTAAATTTTACTCTTTAATAATAGTGTAGAATTTAACACAACTCATCCCTAATTCATAAATATTATGGTTTGAGATAACACAACTCATCTCTAATTCTCTTTATTCTTCTTCTTCTTCTTCCTAATCCTAGCCCTAATTATAAACTTCCATTCAACATAATTGTGACAATCCCCTTCAATGTGTTTGGTTCTTTCATGATACATATGATTCTTTGCAATATAGAGTGTCACTTCATTATCACCGTACAATAGCATCGGGAGCTATACATCAACTCCCTGCCTTTGCTTGCCCCTTGACACATAGTTTAGTACTCACCTTTTGTACTAGAGTTGGAGACAATATGCTACTTTTATTTTTTCATGTTACTAGATATCCCCTGAGAATGGTGTAACCTATGGTAGACCATTCTCATTAGTGAATACCTTAACATCCAAATGGCCATTATTACTATAGTGTATCAATCACCCTAGCTTCCCTTACAATACCTTATACTCCAATATACCACCTCTACGTGTACGATTCTGGGTGAATGCTTATGTTGGCTAACTACATGGACTGGATAAGCAAGGTCTAGATGTGTCGTAGTCAGGTATATCAACTTCCCACAAGTCGTTGGTACATTTTGACATCCCCGAGGAATCACCACCATCCCCAATAATCCAATGGTTTTGCTCTATAGATGTAGTCGTTAGTTTTCATCTCAAAATTTTGGTGTCACTTAGCATGTCAAGAGTGTAATTTTGTTGGGATAATGGTATCCCTTTCTTGTAGCTTGCCACTTAGATGCCTAGAAAGCATTTGAGTAGACATAAGTCTTTGTTATCAAACACTTTGCCCAAATACCTTTTTAGCTTTATAATTTCCCCATTGTCATCTCCCTTAACAATTATCTCATCAACACAAACAATTAACACAATGATGTGTGCTCCTCTTTCCACAAACAATGTATAGTCATAATTAGGCTAAGCAGGATTATTTAGGTTAAACATGCTTAATTAGTTCAAGCATACTTAACTAGGCTATACAAATTATTCAAGCTAAGAAAGAATATCTAGGTTAAGTAGGGTTAAATAGGATAAGCAAGATTAGTTCGGTTAAGCAGGGTTATCTAAGATTACTTAAGTTAACTCGGATAAACAAGGTTAAGCAAGGTTAATTTGGGCTAAACAAGGTTAATCAAGGTTAAACAAGATTACTTAAACTAAGTAAGATCTTTCACCTTCTATTATTGTTTGACAATAAGAAGAGAAGAGTGTGCCTAGTAGTGAGTCGTCATTGCACAGACGCTGGCGCTGCAGTGTTGGCGACATGCTTAGGGCGATTGGCACTTTAAGTGGGCACGCACTTTACACTTTGCATGTGCGTATCGTCGCAAGGAAAGGTTTGACTTTTTGACCAGGTATATCCAACGGTCAGATTATTCATGGGCCGGGTCGGACCTAATGAGTCACTAATCAGTGGGTCAATTCAGTTCTATTGGGCCAAACGGATTGGTCAAATGTTGACCGTTAGACCCAACCGTTTCATAACTGCTTATAAAGGTGTGCAACCGTTCGAATTTGAATTCAAAAAATTGGAACCTTTCATACAGCTGTTGGATGGAGCTGTTGAGATCTCTAAATGATCTGAACCATCCAAAATATGACTGTTGGCCCAACAGTCATATTGAAAAGGCACTTGAGATCTATATAAGCAGATCTCTGAACACATTTTGAAGTACTCTGAAATCCTTCGAATTCTTGCATACAGATTAGAGAAAATTCTCTTGCTTTCTTCTTTTGTTGATACTTCATCATATTGAGTTTTCTAGGGCGATCCTCTACTGTTGCAAAGTAACGGATCACAGTCAAGAGATTGGGCTCGTTGTATCCTAAAAACGTCTCGCTGAAAACCTTTTGCAAACTTAAGGTTTACTTGAGTAGGGAGCGAATAGCGTTTTAAAGATAATGATTACGTGCCTCAAGTCCAATTTCTCTTGCCTATCATTTCGGATTTCTGATACTAATATTTTCTAACATTTATATCCCGTGCTGAACTGGCATGTGCTAACTTGGGGCTCGCACATGCCCCTGGGATTAGTTGGGTATTCTAAGAGGCCCGGACACCCAAGTTATAAAAAATATAAATAAATAAATAAGTTTACGCATCTGAAAACCGGGTTTATAAACTAAAGGTACCACAAATTAATTTGTTAAAACTCATTCATAGCTCTCAAAATTATGACTCAGAGATCAGTTTTAACCAGGAATTAAAAAAAAAAATTCTCATGTCTAAAACTTGACATGAGAACAAACTATAAGAGTTTCATTTGAGGGGTTTCTCTGCAAGAGACAAACAGCCATAAGAACTCTCCCGTCCATAGAAAAATGCAATGCTGTAACATTGTTTCACCTAACACCTACTCTCAATCCTTACCCAACCACCCAGATCAAATTTACTATGATTTTAAAATCTATCCAAAAATGTAAATTCTGGAACATCGATGAATCCAAAAAACAGAGATTTTCACAAAACAAATGCAAAAACATGAACCATGGTCCAGATATATATAATAAAAAATGAAAGAGCAATAGAGAAAGATAAGTTGAGGATTTGTTCTCTAGGCTCTCAGAGCTCTTTTATACTTGGAAATTGTAAGGCCTGCCATTAACAGGTTTTCTGTCTTACAAGAGCTTTGGCCTTGTTCAGTTCTTAGAAAATGCTCAGAATCAGAGGGATTTCCTCATAAAGCACTTAGTTTCTGAGTTTTGCCTAAAATCTAGCATTCATTTGGGCACTCACTCAGAAGGTCACATTTTTTGAGTTCCTTACGAATTTGTTTTCCAACTAAATTACTCATAGAACTTCAGATTCTGAGCGGGTCTCCCCAGAACAGAGCCATTTTAACGGTCAAATACAGGTAAATTGTTGGGCAGGCTCAGATTTTGACTCAGGAAGACCTCAAAATATGAGGCACAACCGAACAGTTTTTGACCTCCTCAGATTCTGAGTAAATCTGAGTCTACTCAGATTACAGCCGAACAAGGCCATACGATCTTGAAACAGATCAAGAAACATCTCGAAATTGAGCAAGATGTCGCAGATTTTGGGCATCGATGCATTGATAAAAACAAAGATCATCACAGAATAATGTGAAAAACAAGAACCGTGGTCCAAATACATAAATCAAAAGTGTGTGCAAAAGACAAAGATAAGTTGGAGATTTGTTATCTCCTTTTCACTTACCCTCCTTGTCCAAGCCGCTCCAACCTCTTGTAGGAATCCTCCACCCTTTGTAATCCATGTGGATAATTGTCGATACTTATCTCTTGAGGGTCTGGTCTGTACATCCATCTCATATTAGAAAAGATACAGAAATAAGGTTGTAAGATTCATAATTTTTCTTCAATCTTGACGAAAAAGAGCCCAAAAACTGTAAATCAAAGGGAATGGCTAAGATTTACCTGTTTGGGAAGCGTCCTTGTTTGATCGGATTCTCTGTTTGTTTTTTATCGGAGTTTGTGAGCTCTTCTGATTCCATTTTTATGATAAAATTGCTAAAAAAGGGAAGATGAATCAATGTTTGATGAAAAATATGTAAGGAGAAAGGAAGCTTTACAGCTTTAAGAGAACATAAAAAAAATTATTAGAAAAATTGGAAAACGGGTTTATAAGATTTGTAAAGTCTCATCAACCTCAACGAGGGAAGACCCGAACACCATAAACGAAGATGAACAGAAGAGACTCAAGAACAGAAAGTGATGGGTACCTAAGTTGCAGAACAGCTTTGAATTTTTCGTGTTTGGGCAGCTTCGTAGTTCATCTTCGATCGAAGTTTGTGGAGCCTTCGGATTTCGATTTTAAGATGACATTCCAAGAAATGAGAAGATGGATGGATTCGTGAATTTTGATTTTAAAGAGGAAAGGAGAAAGAAAGGTTGGCGGATAAATTATCTTTCGAAATTGCGTTATGTTGGCTTAAATGACAATAACACCCTTGACTTTTTGCAAAATCACAATACCAGCCCAAGTTGAAAATTTAGTTATGTTAGCTGAACTGGCAAGAATACCCTCTACTTTTCGCAAAATCCCAATGCCCGCCCAAGTTCAATAGTTTTTTGTTTTTGTTTTTGATAAATGCCCAAGTTCAATAGTGTTAAAGTCGCATACTACACTCCTTTTAGCCGCTGATTATTTTGATAGTTGACTTTTCCGGACTTATAAGAATAACTAGAGTTCCTTTTAGCCTTGAGATCCGCTATTTTCAAAAAATCTTATCTAAAAATGTAGTAAACCCGTTTCTATCATGTGATTAAATGCGGTTAACACTTTTAAAATGAACAGCTATAAATTGGGTCTGGCGGGATCGGGTCAAAGTTAAGAACACCCTAAATGCCTCTGCCGACCCGACCCAGTAGTGCATCCAACCAGACCCGATGGTCTATTAAAGCCAGCCCCGAAAAAACCTACCTGACCCGACCCCGTAAAAATCCCTATTTTTGTACATTTTATATATAACATATCATGTCGGGTCAACCGACCCGACCCGGCAAGTACCCAACTTGGCCCGACCTGACAAAACCTTTTGATCGACCTGACCTGAATGTCATGGCGCATGTCTCATGCCTGACCCGACCCGACAGGTTAAGTTTATGTGCCTATTTTTACCGGGTTGGGTCAGGTCAATTTTATGTGCCCATTTTTTACCAGGTCGGATCCGATTAGATATGAGGCCGATATGACCCGTTTACAGCCCTAGCTATAACCGTCCATTTAAAAAGTTTTTTACAACTTTGACTCACTCATTGGATATGATACATTTTTATGTTGTGATATTGGACCCACCAATTTTTTTATGTCAACTCAAACATTGAGACCGTATGTGTGTCCCAATTGAGTGACATAAGATTAAGATTAATGTAGGTTGGATGAAGTTGAGGTAAACTAACAGAGTACCGTGGAACCCAAGAGTTTCACTTAGATTGAAAGAGCTTGTTTCTAAGATGGCGGAATATTGGGCCACACCCAAGGTATCAATAGCGGTATCGATTTTGGCCGATACGAATCGGCCAATACGTATTGACCGATACCGATATGTATTGGCCAATTTTTTTATTTTTTTTTTAAGTGAAAGTCTCCGTCGAAATCGAGACGTATCGGCCGATACCGAGTTGGATACCGATATGTATCGGTTTGGCCGAAAACCGATACATATCGGTATCGGCTGATTTTTTATACCTTGGCTACGCCTATATTAAAGCGGTACGCAGATAAAGGACATGTAGTCAAGATGCGCATAAGGAGATGAATATGTCGAGTAACAAGAAAGAATAAAATACAAAATTGAGTACATAAAAGAAAATTTAACAACGACTCTTATGAAGGAAAAAAAAGTACAAGGACTTAGGAGAAGAGGAAGACCCGTGATGACTTCAATGAAAGCTGATAGAAGAGATATAAAAAATTGCGAAGTTACAAAGAGCTTTAAGCTAATTAGAAATGAGTGGAGAAATAAGACTCGCAAAACCGACCCCAAACAGATGCTACAATTAAGGCTACGATAATGATGGTGATCTGCTCACCCTTGAGAGCAAGCAAGTTATTAATCATTGTACACGAGAACCCGGAGGGGTAGCTCAATTGGTCAGGCCTTGGGTTTGCTCCCCACTGGTCACCAGTTCGAGTCCCCTCAGGGCCACTGGAGTATTACTCGGTCGCTAGCTCCATGGCTCCGTGGGATTAGTCGAGGTGTGTGTAAGCTAACCAAAACACCTACAGATATCAAAAAAAAAAACCATTGTACATGTGGCACCACATAGTTTAGGGAGTCATTATATAGATAAGGTATTTGTAACATGAAGCCAAAAAATTGACCGTCTAATAGTATGCCTTTGGTCTAAGGATCCATTGTCTCGGAGATTGGGATAAAAACTGATTTCTATCATATGATTCAAAACATTCAATAATTTTTTAACGTAGGCACTTTCATTTTTAGTGTAGGCATGTATAGAGCTACCCTTAATTTTTGGTGGCTACCCGTAAGATGATATTGTTAGAAGTTTCTATTTTTGGTGGCCGTCACTATGGTCAACTTGTTGACCAGTGAATGGTGTAAAATCAATCTTGCGATATATAGTTGCTAATTTAGTGAATTTAAAGAGAATAAGTAACTAATAATAATTAAGTCTTTTAATTATGGCGCGATTGTGATTCACAATCATAATATAATTAGTAATTTAAATTCTTAATGAGAAAGGGTACTTTGGCTATAAGTATAAGGAGTGTTTGGTCCCAACGATTGCTCGACACACTTCAACCCTCCCTATTAGCAAAAACATCCTCATTGTGCTAGAAGGAATTGAGAACGAGAAGATCGTTGAAGATCGGCAACCCATCATTCATAGCTCACACTCAAGGTGCGCACATATATTTTAATTCATGAATTATTGATTTATTATTTTTAATTGATCATGCGCTTAGATCAGAGGACATATATTTGGATAGTCGGATCGATAGATCCATACAGATCTGACAATTAGTATCAGAGCTATGGGTTGGTGTTTGATCGATCAAAGAGTTAGTTCTTATAAATTAACATGCGCGTCGATTGCCTATTTTATTACTTTTCTAAATTATTATGCGCTCCTTGGTGATCCCTGCAATCTGCAAGTTTTATTACTTTTCTTTGAATTTCGGTGACACTTTCGATCGATTCATGGTTTCTTCCGATCGATGGTTTAATAGAAACAGAACCGTGCATTAGATCCTCCGAGGAGGAATCAGTGATGTTATTTTTCTAGAATACCCTTATTCAATGCAATATAAGAATATTTAGTTTAAGGTGGTTTTAGGGAATAAGCGTTTGCTGGTCATCGGATTTAGTGAGTGTACAAAATTTTTGGGAACACTAAGGATCGTATATAAAACGCATGCAAAGTTTGATAGCTATATATATATAATTATAAAATGCAAATATAAGCTAAAGGTCTTTGGTTCTTTACACTCACGAGGAAGACGACTAATCTTACGCAAGCTACATCTCCCTTTCTTACACGATGGGTCCATTGGGCATCGTGACCCGACCAGTTTAGCCATCACTTGTCACGTGGCCATTATCTATGATGTGGCAAATCATGTTTCTTTTATTATGATTTTGTACAGCAAAAAGAAACGGGACATATATAAGGGCGTGCATATGGATCAACTCGTCACGTTTGTCCCTAAGGCCCAATTTTGACTCATATTTTTTCTTATTTGTTTTGGGTCATTTCTGGGTTATTTATAATTCTGATTTTCAGAATTATATATAAATTTTGACTTTCTCAAGCATTTCGGATCTGCTTTTAAAGTCTATTTTCGACAATAGGCTCTCTGTGGTGACATTTTATTGACCTAATATCATTTTGACAATTTTTAATCTGATAATTGAATGCCTTTAATTAGGGTTGAGTATTGAAAGTTGTGCTTTAACATCAAGGCTGATACTTACATAATGTTACTCCGATTATTATTAGTTTTTGGCACACTTACCCACAACACGAGTTAGATTTGACTACTTGCATCTATTAAGTGGCATATTTTTTTATTTAACAATTTTTGTGACCATCTTAAATATTATAAAACCCAAATAAAAAACATGGTTTGAAATGATTCTTCTACCGAACAGTAATGATCTTTCCTAGTGTCGTGATTTTCATAGTAAGGTTTAATTTTGTCAAAGATGGTGTTATAAATTCAGTGAAAATGTGTAGTTAATGTTGACATTACAACTTGAGGGATTACTTTTGTCCAACGGTGATGAATCACTTAATGTTGTATGATGATTGTGTTTTACTATTCATTATTTTTTTTGTGGGTACTGCTAGCATGTTTTGATTTAACCCAACGGAGGGTCATAACGATGCAATTAGTATCACAATCAATAATATCGATTAATGAAGCGGCTAGTGTGTTATGATTCGACCCAACGGATGATCATAATGATACAAATTACTTCTCAATAAAATTACATTGGTTTTAATTTTTATTATATTCCTTGACATGATTTAACTTTTGCGTTAAGCACTATAAATATAACCTTGTGCAATTGATAGTTACTAAATTTATATGTGGACATAATAAAGCTTTTAATTATTGTGTAATATTGAGCCTGTCTTCTATTACTAATATGATTGGTGAAATTAAACTTTTGAGTGAGTCAAATTATGGCAAATGGAAGGAACAAATTGTAATTATTCTAGGCTGCATAGATCTTGACTATGCTATACGATTTAATAAACTCAAGGTGCTCACCGCTGATGCCACAGCTGAGGATCTGACAGTGAATAATACGGATTTGAAAAAATATAATATATTAAATCGTATGGGCCTCATGATCATAAAGAGTTTCATTATCGATGCGATCCGGGGAGGTATCTTTGACTCGCACAATGCAAAGAAATACATGCAAGCAATTCAGGAACAATTTTAGGAAACTTGTAAGGCACTTGTTAGTAGTTTTATTGTTAAAATGAGAATTATGAAATACGATAATTATCATGGTGTACGAGAGCACATTATGAGAATGAGTGACATGACAACTCAATTGAAAGAAATGGACATGGATTTTTCTAAGAGTTATCATGTTCACTTCATTATGACTTCTCTTTCTGCACAATTTGGCCCGTTCAAGATTAATTATAACACGCAGAAAGAGAAATAAAAGATGAATGAATTAATCGCTCACTGTGTCCAAGAAGAAGAAAGACTTCGGGCTGAAAAACTTGAAAGTGCTCATTACGCCGCTCTTGGACCATCGAAAGAAAATTTCAAAAGAAAGAAATAATCATATAAATGAAAGAGCGTGAAAGCTTCTCCACGGAAACTAAACAAGGAGAAGCTAGCAGATCTACTTCTGCCATCAAGTGTTACTTCTGTAAGAAGAAGGGACACATCAAGAAGAATTGTCAGAAATACAGATATTGGCTAGTTAAGAAAGGTAATGACTTAGTCTTAGTGTGTTTTGAATCACTTTATATTGATGATCCACGCGACACTTGATGTATAGATTCTAGTGCAACTATTTACATAAGTAATTTAATGCAGGAATTTCGATCCAACAAGATCTCGTTCAATTAGAAAATTTGAACCCTGTGATCTATACATTCTATCAAATTGAAGATTTGAAGTGGGCTTCATCATCTCATTCAATGCAGCCAAATATCATCTAAAGATGCTATTTATCTTAAAGATACTATTTATCTTGTTGACTCAGTAGGGTTAATGATGTTCACATCTTTCAATCAAGAACTTCCCGGAAAGGTACTCATCCTACTCTCCTCGTGGATCGCATCAAGATGAAGACTTTACAATGGGCCTAAAAGGCTTTGCCAAAAGTTTTAACCTCTTAGGCCCTTATTCCATTCAGGATGGTATCAGGGAATGGTAGTGTATGGGAGATGTAACTTTTATGGGACCTTTTGGAGGTGTAAGGTCTAGTTTTTTTGTTTTTCGTGGGTAGTTTTTTTGGAGCTATAAGGTCTAGTTTTTTTGTTTTTTGTGGATAGTTTTTGTCCCTGTGATGAGCTCCTTGCTCATCCTCCTCTTGTAGTTTTTTTCATTTATTATTATTGAATATTTTTCGCGGTTATTCCTCAAAAAAAAAAGTAGAAGGATGAATTACCTAATTCATTACCAGCAGGGTAGCCACAATATTGTCCGATTTTAGGTTCAGGTCCCCGCCCCGGTTTTGTTTTTGGCATGGGATTAAGTTCCCACCCAAAACGTGTCATCCATGTCTCAGAGCACACAACGAAAGAACGGTTCTGGGCTTAACTCCCCTCTCCGATTTTGTTCCTAGCATGGGCTTAAGTCCCCATCCAGAATGTGTCATGACATGTAGCGTACGCAATCACATATAGCCCAGGGTCAGGATTTTTCCCTATCTGATGTAGGACTTTTACAATCTCCCCACATTATAGAAGAGCAGTCATCAACTCTGATATCATTCTGTGACGACCCAGACCCACATGCTACAATATTGTTCGGTTCTGGGCTTAGGTCCCCGCCCCGATTTTGTTTCTGACATGGGCTTAAGTCCCCACCCAAAATGCGTCTTCTGTATGTCAGAGAGCACAACGGAAGATATTGTCCAGTTCTAGGCTTAAGTCTCCTCCCTGGTTTTGTTCCTAGAATGGGCTTAAGTCCCATCTAGAACGCATCATGACATGTAGCATCAACAATCACATATAGCCCAGAGTCAAGACTTTTCCCTATCCGATGTGGGACTATTACTTCACTAATTTGCTCGATTCGAATTCAGGTTTACAATTCACAATTCGCTAGTGTCAAGCGAACCCGATTCGCCTAGGGTAGGATGAGTTTTAAAATTATTTATAGTTTTGTAATATAATTTTATATTTTGTAATAAATAAAATATAAATGAAATTTTTGTTAAATTTAAAATATAAAAATAATAAAGTCCTCATATTTAAATTTGTTTTTATACTTTTAAAATTTTGTTATAGATAAAATGCTTAATATTAATTCAAGAATTTGCTTGTCACACCGAATTTATTAGTATCAGTGCTCTCGATATTCGTGTGCATCCAAAATCAACCATGTTAATGTTAGTAGGTGCACGCTACAATGCTTTCATGGAATATTTTCCTCAATGCTAATACGAAGTGACCGGTGCACAAGAGCGAATACGGAGTAAAAAAGAAAATTTAAAACATCTCCATCATTTATTTTTTAATCATAAAATCTAGATTCTTGAATAATAGTCAAAATTGACTTTTATTTTTAAAACTCAACTTTAAGCTTTTTTTTTTAAATTGATCTATAGAAGTTGTTGAAGCTCCATGTGACACCAAAACAATATTTGGGTGGCAATGTGGACTTCCATGTTGATATTAGAGTACGGTGAGAGTATTCCACCTTTCCCACAGAGCCGACCCTGAGATTTTAGGGGCCCAAGGCAAGTTCCTAAAATGGGGCCCCTCTTACATATTAATTTAAAAAAAAAAATTATCACAATTTTTTTTTTGACAAATAAAATAATACTCAATGTTTTTAGATAGTGCTTTTAGATTACAAATATCACAAATTTTCATTCTATTGTTTATAATTTGAAAATACAGCTAACAAATTAACAAAAGTATATATTAAAGAAAATGCAATACCAAAATGAGAAAAAAAAATGGTAGAACGTACCCGATGGTTCGAGTAACCCAATCATTAACATTTTAACAATTTTTATTATTTTAACTGCCATTAAATCTTTCACTGCTATTTTTTAGCATTTTAATTATCTCAAGAAGTTTTTAAAAATAGGTTCATTGGATAAGTCTCGTCAAATAGATCAAAATTGATAAGTCATTTTCAAAAAATTGAACTCTAACGAGCCTGAAATCGCTATTTTAAGTTATGATCATTTAATAATAAAAATGTGTGTGTGTGTGTGTATATATATATATGAGAGCCGGTTCCGTCTTCCATGGAGGATGCTTTAAGATCTCGTGAAGATAAATGTGGCTTCCAAAATACTATTTGGGTGCGATGGGAGCATAAGGGAACGACTTCAATCAAATCATTGAATCCTTCTAATCATATGACGGAGTTTGTTTTTCACCCATATCTTTCACTCAATAGATCTTGAGATCATGGTGCACCTATCAAACTGTCGGTTTGTGATTCAACTTGGCATAGATCCCAAAAAATGGCCATAAAATCACGTTTGAACATGAAGTTGGTCATATGATTCAAGGGCATTTTTTGGAGATTTGTAACACATGAAATAAAATATTGACCATTTGATAAGTGAGCCATGATTTGAAGATCTATTTTGTGAGAGATAGGTATGAAAAACTATTTCGATCATCTCATTCAAAGGAATCAATAGTTTTCAAAGGGTTTGAGAGGTGGGCACTTTCGGAGAACGCATAGGCGCGTTTAGAGATTCCCTATATATAAAGGATTTGGTCAAACAAATCTGGTTTGGTCAAAATTGGGTCAGAGAATCTACTGGGTCAATACATATGATCGGCCTGTCCCAATGAGGCCAGTGACTCGACCAATGACCTGTACCAACCTAGCCGAGACCCAACTTGAGAAGAGTGGAACCCACAAACCACTCGAACACAATTAGATGAATATAATATTATTGTATATTACAAATTATAAATTATATTAAGCAATTGTACCTAATTTGGAGACCCGAGAAGTGGCCGCCTCTTGTGTCGTGGCCCAGGGACCCTGGTTAAAGAAATAGATTTCAGAAACAGATACAATTATATAAAAATATATAAATATGTTACTAACTATGGATATGGGTGTATGTCCAACAAGGTAACCCACCCCCATCAACTTCTTCTCAAATCTCACGTTTAGAGAGAGTCAGAGAGGTGTTGAATAGTGGAGAGAGAGAGAGAGAGAGAGAGAGAGAGGGTAAGGTAACCAAATTGGGGGCCCTTTAGCTTTATAGAAATTTTATTTTTAATTTTTTTTAAACCCTATTTTTAATGGGCAAATAGCATTTGGGGGCTCCTAAAAATCGGGGGCCCAAGGCTCTCGCCTTACTGGCCTTAGTCCAGGGCCCTGCTTTCCCATATATATATCCTCCATGGGAGGATGGTAACCGTCCTCCAAGGTTTCACTTGGAGCTCCTTGTGACACCTGAAACATTGTTTCAATTCACATGGAGCTTGGATGCATTGCTTATATCATCTTCAAAAAAAATAAAATTGAACTTCATCCCCACCATGTGTTTTTTGAGACATGGTATATGTATATATGGTTTTGGGGATGGTAGAGACATGGGAGAGAGAGAGAGAGAGAGGGGGGGGCTGCAGATATGGGTTGGAATGCATGGGGGATGCATGCATTCCAATCAGGTGGGGTCCATGTGAAAACTATCAAGGGGGTCAGATGAGGCGGAAACTTCCCCATATATGATCAAAGATCACTCAAACAATTTGGGTATAATCCGATGCATATCCACCATCCAAAATATGGGCAAAGGGAAAATTTCAATTCACCAAAATATTTGGAGTGGTACCCAAACTTTGACCATGATTTTGACCACTAAAAAACTAATTTTTTTAATCTTTTTTTTTCTAGATCACATGTCGGATGATACATAATTCGAAAACGGGTGTTATTTTGGAATCACCTGCCATGTAACACGTGATCTGAGATTGAAATGCACGGAGTCATTCATGCATTCCAACTCATATTACTATTCTAAAAGTGAAAATGAGGTTTAAGAATGCCGAGGAAAATTTTCAATTAAGATCAAATTATCCTTGTACAATATAATAAATGTGATATCTAATTTACTTCTCTGAATATCATGTCAGTTTAGGTCAAGGGGTTAGTACTTTCAAAATCTTAAGAGTAAAGCAATTAAAGACCTACTTTCAATCATCATTTATATTTTGTTGAGCACACTAGATGTTAGATATTTAAAGTTTTATAATTTATGTCTTTTCAAAATGGTGTCTTTTCAAAAGATGCGTCTTTTTCGAATGGATGCCTGTAGCACCTTTTCATAGGAAAATGGTGCATTAACACACCACTTGATTTCTATTTAATGAATCAAAAATTATTGTTTTATACACCACAATAGAGTCTTCTTTCTTCTCTCCTTTTATGTCTTTAAAAGTTTTTATCAGAGAGTTCTTGGAATATTTGGTGTTCGGATAGCATAATTGGATTCGCCAAATCCTTGACAAGAATACACAGCCGATTCGTTGTTTCCTGGAACCAGTTTTCCGGTAAATTGTTGGTGACCACTTTGTCGAAGTGGTGGGGGTAAATATTGGTTTAAAGACAATAATATTTTTAGTGCCTCAGACCGGTTCTCTGTATTATTTCGAGTCAATATTCTATAATTTTTCCAGCAATTTTAAATCATTATTTGTCAGTTTCAAATGAGTTGTAGCGGAGGAATCGTGATGCCAAATTCTATTGTGGAGCACTATGGTGGCGCGCCCATCTTATAGCAGAAAGTTCGTCTTTGTACTTGAAATTCTCTATTTCATGTAGAGAAGCACGTCATGGAGTTGAGAGCGGTGATGTTGTAGTTACCGAAGAGATAAAATCATTTCATGAAGTCGATTTATGTTTCCTTTCAATAACGGGTAAGTTGAATTTAACTTCAATTATTATTATTAATTTTTATTTCTTCAAGACATATATGCAATTACACTTGCTAGGATCTGTTTTGATGTTTGAAAAAGTACGGAATCTGGTAGTTCTTCCAAACATTAGTTTTACAAATTTTCTTATTACTTCAAGGATTATAGAGGCATACCATTCTATTATTATGATGCATGACAATCCAAATAATCAAGATGGTTTGAATCCAATGACGTGATTTTGAATAAATCAAATATGTTAATGATGGGATGATTGTTGGACTACTTTGATAGATCTAACATATGCATTATGTTGCTAAAAGTGGACATCAATATTATTTCCTTATTATTTATGTTGTGGGTTTATTGAATGAGTGACACTAAAACTTGATAAATATTTGTTGAGATGAGATCTAACATTCATGTGTTTAAATGCGATCATATATGTGCGATTTTAATCCAATGACCAAATTAGCTCTATGGTCATTGAGTGGCCTTGATCGATTGGACATGACGTTGAATCATTAGCAATGATCAAATTCTCATTATTTTTTGGCAACATCGAGTTATTACTAGAAATATTGGTAGGATCATTTATAGATGTTCAAATGATTCTGATTAGATTATCTTTATTTTATAGAATTTTTAATTATTTGCTTTAAGGAACATGATTATTTTGTTTCAAGCATTCATGAAACTTTGATATCCTCCTTTACATGAATATTATATTGCGTTAAGTTTATTCAAAAGTGGATTGAGCATAAATATTAAGAATTATCTTAAGAAGATAATGGATTTAGATTTAAAAATTTTAATTATTTGAAGATGATTTCCATTTAATAAAAGAAGTCATGATTTCACATGAGACATTAAGAAGCAACTATAAATCTCATTACGTGTGTTGTTTGTACGGTCTTGCAAGAGATGTTAAGAAGAAATTATGATTCTCATTGAGTGTGTTATTTGTATTGAAATAGTTTCAGAAATGAAGTGATTTAAGGGTCTATTGGTAGACGTACTAATAAAGATTAAGTCAAAACTTTAAAATTCTCTATGAAATTTGTTTCCTTGTCAATGAACAAAAAAATAAATGATATGTGGTTTCAGGTAAAAATGTCTGAAGAAAATTTTTATGTGTTGATAACTGCAATTATGTGCAATTATAAAAAGTATTAGTCTAAAAGAAGAATCAGGATGGATTTAAAGTCATTTACCTAAATAGTCACTTATGATGGGAACTAACCCTACCTAATATTTGTTTAGTCAATGTTTAGGTTTAAAGGGAAGAATAAGTCGTAAATCCGTGGTGGACAAAGGGGCACTACTTTGATAATAATTAAATTCTCATAAACATTCCAGGAAGAATAGTATTTTACCTGTAATGGATAAAGGGAGATTGGGCATTGCTCTTAATAGACGCTATAATATAATGTGTTGAGATGTTAAAGTTATAGGGGAATTTTTTATAGGTTTACCTATATAAGTGTGAGGGTGGAGCCGCCTTCAATGAAACATGACTTTATCTCATAAATACTAATAAAAATCAGGGTACTAGCATATGGCCAAAATGTGCTAATCAATTTATTGAACACTAAATATATGAAATATGTGTGTGGAATAGTTCTGATTTGTCGTATAAAATTGTTAGTTCAAGACTTAGTTTCACTAAAAACCTTGACAAATTTTGAGTTATTTCCACTAAAGTAAAAATTCTAGTCTGTAAGACATTTTCATTTATGCATATATTTTTAGTTTTTCTCTAATTTCAAAAATTTTAAATAGTGGGAGATTGTTGGATATTTAAAACTTTTAAATAGTGGGAGATTGTTTGATATTTAAAAGTTTTATAAATTATGTCTTTTCAAAGTGGTGTGTCTTTTCAAAAGATGTGTTTTTTTCGAAGGGATGTCTGTAGCACATTTTCATAGGAAAATGGTGCATTAACACATCACTTGATTTCAATTTAATGAATAAAGAATAATTGTTTTATACACTATAATAGAGTCTTCTTTCTTCACTCTTTTTATTTCTTTAAAGGTCATTATCAGAGAGTTTGTGCAATATTTGGGGTTCGAATAGTGTGATCAGATTCGTCAAATCCTTCATAAGAATACACAGCCGATTTGTTGTATCTTGGAACCAGTTTGCTAGTAACCTATTGGTGACCACTCTGTCGAATTGGTGGGGGACAAATATTGGTTTAATGACAACGATATTTTTCGTGCCTCGGACCGGTTCCCTGTATTAATGCGGGTCAACATTTCACAATTTTTCCAGTATTAGAGTGGGCAAGAGAGGCTACCATATGACATACATATTCACGGATCAAAGACGTGTTTTACATTGGAGAATTTCTCCCTTCAAAATCAATGATTTCAGGTAGGAGATCATTTCCATATATAATATATATATCTATATGGCAAAGTGAAAAATGTGCCCCGACATAGAGAAACTTCTACGCCAATTGATATGGGCGCGACACGTAGCGCTTTTTTTGTAAACTGATGGCATGGGGCCCGCTTTACTAACTAGTGTAAAACTTTTAAAATATTTTAAAAGTTATATTCCCTTTCGGTCGTTATTTTTTACTTTTTTAGAAGTCTCTTTCTTTTCTCTCATCTTTTTTTTAAAGAAAGTTTTAGACTTACTTTTTCACATATATTTTATACAAAAAATGTGAGCACCCGGTAGCGAAGTGTTACCACCTCGGCAGCGAAGCACCGACATCCCGATAGTGAGACGCTGGCACCCCGACACCAAGGTGTCAGCGCTGAAATATCGGCGCCTCTATATCGAGGTTTCGGCGCTTCACTAAAAAAAAAAAGGGGTGTTGGCGTCACGTGCGTAGGCGCCTCGTTTTAGTGGCGTTGACACCCCTGTAATGAGGCGTCGATACTCCATTTTTTTTTTTTTTAGCGAAGCATCGACACTTCGATATAGAGACGTTGACACCCCTAAAACGAGGCGTCGGCACCATGGCGAAGCACTAGCACCCCGACACAAGGATGCCAATGACGGGGTGCCAACCTCTTTGCAACCGGGATGTCAATGCCTCACTATAGGGGTGTCGACGCCTCTTTTTTGAGGTGCTGACGCTTCGCTGTTGAAGTGTTAGCGCTTTGCTATCGGGTGGCCACATTTTCTGAATAAAATATATCTGAAAAAGTAAGTCTGACACTTTCTTAAAAAATGGAAAGAAGAAAGAGACTGTAAAAAAGTCAATAATGATGGTTAGAAGGGTATTTAACTTTTAAAATATTTTAAAAGTGTAACCCTAGTTAGTAAAGTGGGCCCTATGCCACCCATCACTTCATAAAAAGGATGCTACATACATATATTGCTTTATAATATAATAAATATTTTAAATAATTTCAAAGAAAATAAAATTTCTTTTATGATTTCTTAGTTTAGTGGGTTAGTTTTTAGGCACTAGTAGTTCTCATTTTTTGTATGCAATAATAGTCTCATATTAGATAATGTCAAAAGAGGTCCGTGATATATATAGATTCTTTCACCTTTTATTATTGTTTGACAATAAGAAAAGAAGAATATGTCTAGCGGCAAGCCGCCACGTTCGTTTGTGCACTTATGCGTGCATAACAATTTGTGTTTAGGCGTATTGGCGCTTTAGGCGCACATAGTTTACACTTCGTACACAGTTTGTGGCTCAAAGAGACTTGAATCTATGACCTCATGGTCAGAGTACAACCGTCTAACAGAGGAAACAAGTTATCTTAGTTGTTAAGAATACACAATAAATTAAGGCTGCGTATGGCATAGCTTCCTGTTAGTCCCTGCCACAAGAGAGTTCATCTACTTTAGTTGGTTCCCATTCTATTTTCTAACTCCTTGCAAAAGATGATTTACCTGCTCTAATAACAACCTCTCTGCTCTCTACGAACTCCCTACCAGAGCAGGTTTTATTTGCGCTGGCAAGGAGTGAGTAGAGATGAGGGTAGAATTGCTCAACAAGTACATCTTGCATAAAATTTTGCTATTTAAGGAGTTATCAAGGATAAGAGGTACCTGCTAAAGTAGGTATCGAGATGTTAGCAAAGAGGATGGGAACCTGCTAAAGCAGGTGAAATCTCTTATGGCAGAGGCTAGCAAAGAGCTATACCATACGCAACCTAATTCATTTAGATCCCACATAAATCCCATATATTTAGATATCAAGGGCTAAGATTATCCAATGCTAGAGAGCCAAATCCAAAGTTATACAATAGCCAAGTTGTATAAGCAGTCAATGAGAGCTTTTTCTAGCAGATCTTTCTAAAATCAGGTTTCACTGCATAGATCATTGATTGCTTTGAATTAGATAAGAGATCATTTTTTTTCTCAATCTTTTGACACAACAGATCTTAAGATCTCAGGCGTACGATCAAACAATCAGATTTTAATTTTACATGACACACATTTCAAAAATGAACATGATTATGGGTATATATCAAACATGATTTTCGGATCACTTTTATGTAAAGTTTAATTAATGTTGTCACATGCTTTCGGTAGATTTCAGATAGACTAAAAACTTTGTGGGCAATTGCAAGGCAAACCCATGTGAACCCTCGACCCTCATAGGGCTGTGCAAAAAATCGACCGAACCGACTAGACCGACCGAAATTTCGATTCGGTTTCGGTTTTGGGACATATCGGTTCGGTTTCGATTTCAAAAAATAGAAACCGATAATTATCGGTTCGGTTTCGATTTTAACGTTAAAAAATCGAAACTGAACCGATAAGAAACTGATAGTGGTGTATATATGGATTATAGTATGTCTATGCTTGAGTTTAATAGTGTGTGAGGCTTATTGTAAAAAGCCAACTGCTGCTGCTTTAGTTTGTTAATCACCAAAAGCCTTAAAATCAGTTGAGTCATAGGAGTTTGCAAAAACAATTTTTATAAATCGGTCTGGTTTGTATAAATTTTGAAAACTCTAAGCGAAAATCGAAAAAAACAATTCGATTCAGTTACATGCTACAAATAAAAAAAGTTTAAAAAATAAGGTTTAGAAACCGAAAACCGACCGAACCGATGTTTCAATTTTAAACCTTATCAGTGCGATTTCGGTTTCATAAAATAAAAATCGATAGTTATCGATTCGGTTTCGTTTTTGCTTGAAAACCAACTCGAATTGACCGATAACACCCCTAGACCCTCATTCTTGGGGCGTACACGTGACCTTGGTTATAGGTTATAGGTTTATAGGCTTAGGAAGTTATGATCCGGACGCAGCATTTCTGGGTTACTTCATCACGTTGCATCATCACATATTCCTATGTTGTTTGAAAAATCAACGGCTAAGATTATCCAATGCTGAAGCCCAAGTCAAAATATATCAGATAAAAATAAAAAACCAAATAAGTAGACCCAAAAATTGACAAAAACACGGAAAAAATTAATAAAACCAAAACAAATAAAAATAAAAATATGAAGAAAAATTGAAAAGCGAATTGACTGAAACCAAAATCGATTTCGGTTTCGGTTTGGGGGTTGAAAAGTATGGTTAACCGAAACCCAAATCGAAATGTTTTGATTAACCGAAACCAAAAGATTGGCAGGCTGGTTGTAAAACCGAACCGAACTTTGAACAGGACCGAACCAAACTCTGAACAGGACCCCTGACTACGCCATAGAAGGGCTATGCACCATTTTTTTTTTTTGATAAATCACTAGGAATTATATTAAAACGGAAAAGAAAAGTACTTAAAAAAGGAGCGAGGGGAACAGATGAACAAGGGGCTCATTTGCAACCACCTCAACAGGAAAACCGAAAACCCAATGAGAAGCTACCAACACGATATAGAAACCACTACATAATAAGGACCCTACCCAATAGGCAAAGAGCCCCCTAGAGAAAAGGAACCAACTCCAATAGGCAAAAAACCGAGAGATAAAATCCAGCAATCCTTCTCCCTTTTACTAGACTTGCCATGATTTTAGGAGGCCACGAAGCGATGTTGTAAATTCTCGACCGTGAGCACTTTATCCAAAACAACTAACCAAACAAAGGAAATGGTTTTGAAAGCTCTGGACTTCCAAATCCATAACCAAGGAAGATCAGGGTCACCGCTGAGGTAAGAAGCTTATACACAAATTTGACAAAGAAAACACCCTCGTTTTAGAGTCCAGATCAAGTGATTCTCATGATTTGCACGCGGCACAGTAATAGTTGTTATTACCAATTCATTTTCGAAATAGATATAAGGCCCGGAGATATACACATGGACGTAGAGATTTATCTCTACGCCAATTTATATGAGCGCGACAGGTAGCATCCTTTTTGTGAAGTGATGGGTGGCATTGGGACTACATTATTAACTAGAGTTACACTTTTAAGAGTTAAATATCTTTCCAACCGTCGTTCTTTACTTTTTTAAAGTCTCCTTCTTTTCTCTATTTTTCTAAGAAAGTGTCAAACCTACTTTTTTCTTTGCACATTTTATTCAAAAAATGTCGTGCTTGGTCGCGAAGCGCTAGCATATTGGAAGCGAAGCACTAACACCCTAAAACGAAATGCTTCGTTTTAGGGGCATCAACGCTTCATTTAGAAGCGTCGGCACTCCTAAAATGAAGCGTTGGCTCTTCGTTTAGGGGTGCTGGCGCTTCCATAAAAATAAAAATAAAAATAAAATTTAAAAAAAAAAAAAAATTCTGAAGTGCTGGCGCCCCTAAACCGAAGCGTCGGCGCTTCCATAAAAAAAAAATAATAATAAAATAAATATAATATTATTTTATTTTATTTTTTTCCGAAGCGCTGGCGCCCCTAAATCGAAGCGCAAACGTGCTGGCGCTTCCATAAAAAAAATAATTTTATTTTATTTATTTATTTTTTATCGAAGCGTCGACGCCCCTAAAACGAGGCGCTGACGCTCCAATTTTTGTTTTTAGTGAAGCGTCGGCACCTCGGTGCCAGGGTGTTACCGCCGAGGTGTCAGAGCTTCGCTATTGGGAAGCCACATTTTTTTATTAAAATATACCTAAAAAAGTATGTCTGACACTTTCCTATAAAAATAAAGAAAAGAAAAAGACTTTAAAAAAGTCAAGAATGACGGAAGGGTATTAAAATATTTTAAAAGTATAACTCTAGTTAGTAAAGTGGTTCTCATGCCACCCATCACTTCACAAAAAGGACGCTACGTGTCGCGCCCATATCAATTGGCATAGAAATATCTCTACGCCCGAGCACATTTTCCCTTTCTCATATATATATAGGAAAAGGTGTCCGTCCTCCCATGGAGGACGGTCACCGTCTTCTAAGCTTCCACGCGGCACCCAAAATATTGTTTCGATGCCACGTTGAGCTTGGGTGCATTGCTTAGATCATTTTTAAAAAATAAATAATTGAAAACTCATTTCCACCGTGTGTTTTTTGGACTGTGAAATGTGGACCAATGGAACCCGTCAAACTTTGACTTGTGGGTTAAATTTTTTTTTTTAATATTGATCTATACTGTCCATTTGTGCCCCACGTGGCACCCAAACAGTGTTTTAGGTGCCACATGAGCTCCATGTGTATCTTGAAAGACGATCACCGTCAATGACCCTAACATATAAGAACTTTTTTCGAAATATTGAACAATTTGTTTCTAACATTATAATGACCCTAAAATTTTGAACATAACTCGACTGCTTATATAGGCGTGTCCGATACGAAAATCGAGATAAATTAAAAATTTTAAATTAATATTATTGAGAATAATATTAATTCACGGATAGATGAAGTCATGTGTGACTTCATGTGTAAGTCCGAGTCGTGTAAGCCCTTGATGAGGCGTGGTACGCCGGGGGAATTATACGTGTGCTTAACACCTGAGCTTAAGTTAGAAAATGGGAAAAATATCTAAGATATCCCATTTGTTAGCTTATAAGGGAAGGAAGAGAGCTAGAATCCCTCTCTACTCTTCTTCTTCTTGATTGTTAGTGAGTTGTGGCTAGAGGATTGGATTTTGGAATTCTTTCGTCTTCTGTTGTGAAAATCAAGCTCAAGAATCCCCCATATAGTGAATTCTCGGAAATGGAGTGTGATAGGTCGATCTAAACTATCTGTGTCTAGTCTGGGGATGTGTGCTATCGCTGCGAGTTGAAGCAAAGCCGCACATTTACTCTTCCGAGTAGTGACAACGACAAATCTGAAATTTTGGATCTAAAACCCTCTTCGGATCGCATTCGCCGAGAACCCGAAAGGGACATTAGAGAGGTGAGTTTTTAGGTTAAATTGTGGAAGTTAAGACATAATAAATGTGAAGATGAATGTGTACGTGTGATTCGTTAAGAATAATTAAGGTTTAAGATGAAAATAGGTCAAAAATTCATGATCGGCATTTATAACAGAAACTGTCATAATTGATCGATCAAATCTGAGATTGATCGATCAATGTGAAAGATTGATCGATCAAATCTTATTTCTAGAAGTTCATGCCCGACGGGCATTGATCAAATTTGAAGGTTGATCGATCAATTTCAGAATTGATCGATCAATATGAGAGGTTGATCTATCCCAAAGGAGTGATCGATCAGGGGTGTGAATGATCGATCAGTGTGGACATTGATCAATCAATGTGAAGGATTGATTGATCAATTTGAAAATTGATCGATCAAATTGTATAACTTGTTATACAAATAGAAAGTTTGGATTTTTGAGAAAATTAAGTTTTGACTTGATTGATCGATCAAATTTGAGGATTGATCGATCAAACAAGGAAGTTGATCGATCAATTGTCCCCTGTGTTGAGTAGGTAATTTGGAGAATTGATCGATCAAATTAGAGAATTGATCGATCAAATTTAAGGATTGATCAATCAATGTGAAAGATTGATCGATCAAATCCCCTCTGTCACATGTGAGTTAATTTGAGAATTGATCGATCAATGAGGTATTCGATCGATCAAACAAGGATATTGATCGATCAATCACCTATGTTTCTGTTGTTTTGGTTTTATGAGTAAAACACCACTGGACACTGTACCAGTAAATGTCCTGACATCTCTGACACTAAGTATATTATGTCTATGGTCTAGGATCAGACCGTGACGCATTAAAAAACTTTAGATTTGCTTAGAAAGGTCTGATCTGAGGTAGGGGAAATTCAACCGAACTTGCATTGATTTTTTATCTCATGATTTCCTAGCTTCTGTGTTCTGATGCATGTTCTGATTTTGCTTTCCAAATCATGTCTTGCATATGTATGAAGGTTCCATCACATCTGATTCCTGTTATCTGATATCTGTCACTGATTCATATTATTATGATAAGTACGCATGTGATTTTAAGTTTAATAATCTGATGAATCCCACCGACTCTGCGGTATATCCGTGACTGATACATTCGTGCATCTACTTTGAAAATTTCTTAGTACAATTGCACTCCTTAGATGAGGCATTGTTGCATTTCTAAAATTATTCATTGAACGACGATGATCGGGATTACCCATCGACACACATTTGACTACCACGTGCTATACTCACGGGAGTTACTTAAGTATACTATTTTAAGTCATTTAAATACTATATGCATCACATCCTGAAAACTCTGAGGTTTATGTCTGTTCTTACTAGTTCTGCATTCTGATTTTTCTGCATATCTGATTATATGTCTGCATCTGTCCAGTTCTATTTATACTCTGCAATTGTTTATCTGTCTGACTTATATTCTGCAATCATGTTTTATAATTAAGATGCAAATTTAACTAAATTTCTTCTATTGAGCTTAGGTGATAGTTTACCCTGTTTTAATGTCATAGGTTCTGAGGCTAGGGCATCGGGCACTGAGAGTGATCTCGACTACCAGACCGAGCCAGAGGCTGAGGCAGAGGAGGACACTGACACCCCTGCTGACGAGTTTTATTAGCAGCTTGGGTACTAGTTTTGTGTTTTAAGTCCTGTATCTGTATATTTTGGATTATCTGTGCGCCTGGTGGCCACTTTATGTATATTTTTATTTTTAGTTGTTGTACTTGTATTCATATACATTCTATAGGAACCACTATTGGGAACCATTGTTTTGGATGATGGATGTCCATCACCAATGGTTCTTCTTGGTTCCTTTTGAGGATATATATCCCTTTAATATATATACATGCATTGTTTTATTTCTTTATCTCTTTTGAGCCTTATATGATGACTCGATTTGTCACTGCGAGACAGTGTCTGCTCTGATTTTCGCTAGACGAGCAGACATTCTTTGATTTATCCTTGGGATCATCCAGAGCATAATCCAGATGGCACAGATTTTTGGGTGCAAAAATCTGGGCTGTCACAAACATTGAACCTTTTATTAAATAATTTCATACCAAGTCACACAATTATCTTTAGCCGTTCATTTAAAATAAGGGTGCGTTTATTGTAGAGGTACCTTTAAATTCATCAGCTTGAACATTTGAAGGCACCCATTTTGAAAACACATTGACTGCTTTGAATCAGATGATGAATGTCGCTTTTCATTCCAAACTTTTAGACGATAGAGATCTTGAGATCATGAGTATATCATCAAATAACGATTATTTTGTGTGGCACACATCCCCAAAAAGTGACCTTAAAATCAACTTTGAATGTCCTTAAGTACCACATGATGTTATATGTGTCGTGGAAATCGAGACCGATTAAAAAATTTAGAATTTATATTAATTGAGATAAAGTTACACCATGGTTAGATGAGTTCACCTGTGTAATTTCATTTGAATCGGAGTTGGGTAAAGAGTCAGTGTAGCACGTTGCGTCGTAGCGACCGTGTTCGTGCTCCACACCGGAACATAAACTAAGGGAAAACAGAAATATCTGTTTATTAGCTTATAAGAGAAGGAAGGGAGACCTAGAGGAAGTTCTTCTTCTTCTTCTTCTTCTTCCCCTTGCCCTAGTTACTCTAACAGCTAAGGAGTCTGTAGCTAGGTAGGTTTTCAAGAGGGTTTTTGTATAAAACAGGGTTAGCAAGATTGAAAGGTGAGTTTCCTAAGCTAGGGTATGTAGAGATCAATGGATTAAGCTTAAGTATGGTTTGTGTGTGTGTGAAGTCTCTGCATGCTGAACCAGAGCTAAAAGGTTGCTCGTCGAACTCGGATCGGTGATAAACTCCGAGAGCTTGATCCGAAACCCTCATCCGGAGTGATTTGCCGAAACCCCAAAAGGGCCCACATAGAGGTGAGCTCTCTTGTTTAAAATGGGCAGTTGGATGCCCTAAATATAGGTTCTGTATGAATATTTAAGATTATAATGAATTTTTGGAAGAAAAATAAGTTAGAAAAATATTGTTGGTGAACTCCATTAATGACAGAAATTCCGTCATTATTGATCGATCAACAAGGTGTTGATCGATCATCGAGTGGAAATTGATCGATCAACAGTGGTGGTGATCGATCAATTTATATATATAGTATATGAACAGTACTGGCAGAGAGTTGGTGAATTTTGGGTTAATATTAGTGATCGATCAATGGTGGTATTGATCGATCAATTGACTGGGTATTGATCGATCAACAGTGGCGGTGATCGATCAACAAGGGTGTTGATCGATCAATACAGAGCCCATTGATCGATCAACCAACATGGTGATCGATCAATTGTGTACAATATATACAAACAGAGAGTTGGTTAAACAAGTTTGTGCTTTGGTGATCGATCAACAAGGGTGTTGATCGATCAATAAAGAGTTCATTGATCGATCAACAAGGTATTGATCGATCAATAAACCCTTTTGCATGCTTAGAAAATTTATGTAAGAATCATTGGACATTGTGCGATTCATGATCCGTCACTCTAACACCTAGAGTAACATGTTTATGGTCTAGGATCGAATCGAGATGCCTTGAAAAAGCTTTGGATTTGCTTAGAAGGAGCTTGATCCGAGGTAGGGGAATTCAACCGAAATTGCATTTATTTTTGATCTCATGGATTATATCTGTCATACATATCTCAGCATAGTTTAATTATGTTTTTAAAAGCATGTTTAGCATATGTATGAGTATTCTATTATGTACTTGATCCGACATTTGATATCCGTATCCGAAATCCGAATTCTGTTAAGTATGATAAGTATGCATGTGATTTGAGGTTTGATATTCAAGAAAATCCCACCGACTGGCGGTATATATCCGTTTGCACACTTGTGCATTTGCTTTGTAATCCTCGACAATTGCACTGTGTGGGGCATTGTTGCAATTCCTGAAATTGTTCATGTGAACGACGATGGTTGGGATTATCCATCGGACCAAATCTGGCTACCACGTGCTATACTCACGGGAGTTACTTAAGTATACTACACTAAGTCATTATATGTTGTATTCATCAATTCTGTACTGTTTTGGATAAATGTCTCATGTTTTATACATCTGTTGCATATTTTCAGTTTTGTTCTTTGATGACCATGTTATGCAATTAGAATGCAAATTTATTTGGAATTCTTCTATTGAGCTAGGATGTAGCTCACCCTGTTTTTGTAAACATTTAGGTTCTGAGGCGGTAACTCCCGGTACGGAGAGCGACCCAGACTATCAGCCTGATCCTGAGGCTGAGGTTGAGGACGAGGAGACGGACGTCCCAGCTGACGACTTTTACCCATAGACTGGGTATAGCTTAGACATTTTTGGGGTTTTATGTTTGTTTGGAGACTTTGGATTATGTGTGCCTGGTGGCCACTTTTGTATTAATTTTTGTAGATATTTTATTTCTTTTATAGTGTTATTATACATTCTATCGGAACCATCATTGGGAACCATTGTTTGGGTGATGGATATACATCATCACCGATGGTTCTTTTTGGTTCCTTTTTGAGGATGTATACTTTTTATATTTATCAATGAAGGTTTATATATTGTTCTTACTTTTAGATTGATTCATTAGATGACTTACCATCATGTGGGATTTTATCCGTATATTTCCGCTTTATATCTGAGATATTGTGTGATTCGTCCTAAGGATCATCCAGAGCATGATCCTGATGGCACGGATTTCTGAGCAAAGAAATCCGGGCTGTCACAGTTGGTATCAAAGCCTAGGCTTTAGGTTGAACTATGGGTTCATAACGGATTATTTTTACAATCTATATGTACTGATCAATGTTGTTGTTTTCACAATGACAGACCAGTATGGGCCCTAAGTTCGAGAGGAGGGCACGGCAGGTAGAACAGTCGTGAGAGATTCCTCGAGGATGTGCCCGAGGTCATAGGCTTCGTCGAGGGGCTTGGAGTTCCTCTCACAAGCAAATGCGGTTCCATTGGGACCCGGAGGAGGTAGAAGGAGAAATGAAGAGAGGATGGAGCGGTGTTGGAAGCATTAGCAGCAGACAGCTGCTTTAGCTCAACAGGCAGCTAGACCACCCCATCAGCCTGGTGGATTTGCGGAGTTTAGGAGAATGAGACCTCCTAACTTCTCAGGTCAAACGGATCCCATTGAGGCAGAAGGATGGATAGAAGAGATGGAAAAGCTCTTTGAAGTGTTACAGTGCAGCGACGTAGAGAAAGTGCGTTGGGCCACTTTCAAACTGGATGGTGACGCCGGACCTTGGTGGAAGTCGGTGTCACAAAATAGACAGAGAGTTTCCTCACACTCCTTGGACATGGGAGGAGTTCTACGGAGGTGTTTATCACAAATACTTCCCGAAAATTGTGAGGCATCAATGGGAGGTGAAATTCATAGAGTTGAAGCAAGGCGCCATGTCAGTGAGAGACTATGGAGCAGAGTTTGATAGGTTGGCTAGATTTGCACCTCAACATGTAGCCACGGAGTTGATGAGAGCAAGGAAATTCCAACTTGGCCTGAGACAAAATTTGCAGAAAGATGTCGCCATGTGGGAAATGGAGACATATGAAGGAGTGACGGCCAAGGCTCTTATAGCTGAAGAAGAAAACCAGAAACAATTCTCTTGGAGGGACAAGCGGTAGAGAGAGACCATTCCAAGGGCAATCTCGGATACTGAGAGTAACAAGAGGGCTAGATTTTCCAGACCTCAAGATACCCTCGCACTCTCGTGGCGATTTCTTCAGGACCGAGTTCATATCAGAGAGCAGCAGCGCCTACATCTTCCAGATCATTTCGACCAGCTGGATCTTCTGGTAGCGGGGCCTCAGTGACTCAGGGACCTTCAAGAGTCTCGTCCTTCACTCCGGCCGCGATATGTGGAAAGTGTGGGGAACCACACAAGACAGGGCTGCAGGAGAGAGACGAGGGCATGCTTGGTGTGGCAAGATGGGCCATTTAATCGAATCGCCGGAGGAAGGAAGGGACAGGCAAGGAGCGGTCCGGATCGGTATCGACGATGCGATCATCTCGACACGTAGTTCAAGGTCGGCATATGCCGTTACCGCCACCGATGCTCTGACATCAAATGACGTCATTCAAGGTATGATTAGAATTCAAGAGATATGGTATTGTTTGATATAATGAACTGGAAAATTGGAAATATATAAATTAATTGATTTATTTTGATTATAATAGTACACATAAACCTACACATCTAAAACGTTACAGTAATGTTGATATTGGTATGTAGGTGAGCTGAAACTGTATAGGAGTTGCGATATTTGCTTCCATAGAGCACGAGCCCTGATAGACCCAGGCTCCACACATTCTTTCGTACGGCCTTAATTTACAAGGGAATTGAGTGCCACTCCAGAACAACTAGATTTTATCCTGACAGTGTCAATCCTCACGGGTAGTGCAGTGAATGCACTCACTGTGTGTAAATCAGTGGTAGTGGCAGTAGATGATCATGAGACACGGGCGATTTGATTCTGTTAGATATGAAAGGATTTGACATCATTTTGGGAATGGACTGGCTATCTGCTTACCGCGCAAGTGTGGATTGTCTTCGGAAGATGGTAGTTTTCCGCCCTCCAAAGGAGCGATCCTTTAGATTCTTCGGAGTGAAGTCTAAGGTAGCTCCGTTGATATCCGCTATTCGGGCGGAGAGGATGATGAAGAGTGGATGCAGTGGATATATAGCCTTCCTACAAGAGCAACGGAAGAAGACAAATGTGATATCCGATATTCCCATTGCATGTGAGTATTCCGATGTATTTCCTGAGGATTTACCGGGACTACCACCCGATCGGGAGGTGGAGTTTGTAATCAATCTAATCCCAGGCACTGAACCGGTATCAAAGGCTCCCTATCGGATGGCTCCAGCAGAATTACAAGAGCTAAAGGAGCAATTGCAAGAACTACTTGACAAAGGTTTTGTGCGACCTAGTGTGTCTCCTTGGGGAGCACCAGTATTGTTTGTCAGGAAGAAGGATGGTTCAATGCGCTTGTGCATCTACTATCGACAGTTAAACAAGTTGACGATTAAGAATCGTTACCCGCTTCCTAGAATCGATGATTTGTTTGATCAATTGCAAGGAGCGAGGTTCTTTACGAAGATCGACTTGCGGTCGGGTTATCATCAACTACGAGTCAGAGCTGAAGACATTGAGAAGACGGCGTTCAGAACTAGATATGGGCACTATGAATTCCTTGTTATGCCATTTGGATTGACGAACGCACCTGCGTCTTTCATGGACTTGATGAACCGAGTGTTTAAACCACACTTGGACACATCAGTAGTGGTATTTGTAGATGACATCCTTGTCTATTCCAAGACAAAGGAGGAACATGAAGAGCATCTACGTGTTACTTTGCGGACCTCGGAGATCACAAACTTTATGCGAAGCTTCGGTAAGTGTGAGTTTTGGCCAAGTTAGTTTCTTGGGTCATATCGTTTACGCAAAGGGTATTATGGATCCGGCTAAGATTGAAGCCGTGAATCGAATAGCCGAGGATGTGAGAGGTCCGTAGTTTTCTTGGTTTGGCGGATACTACAGACGGTTCGTAGAGGGGTTCTCTAAACTATCAGGTCCACTCACTCAGCTCACTAAGAAGAATGCTAGATTTGATTGGACTGATCAGTGTGAGAAGAGCTTCCAGGAATTGAAGACGCGTCTGACTATAGCACCAGTGTTGGCAATACCTTATGGCAGAGGAGGTTTTGCTATCTACAGTGACGCATCATATGGTGGTTTGGGTTGTGTCCTCAACCAGCACAAGAAGGTTATCGCTTATGGCTCTAGACAGCTGAAGGAGCATGAAAAGAATTATCCGACTCATGACTTAGAGTTGGCTGCGGTAATCTTTGCCTTGAAGATTTTGAGGCACTACTTGTACGGTGAGACGTTTGATATCTTCACCGACCATAAAAGCCTTAAGTATTTGTTTACCTAGAAGGACTTAAATATGACGATGTGGATGGATGGAGTTCTTGAAAGATTATGATTGTTCCATCGATTATCACCACAGGAAGGCCAATGTTGTGGCGGATGCTTTGAGCGGAAAGTCTTACCGGTTGTCACACCTTATCACCGAATACAAAGGTGGCATCTACTTGAGGACTGGCCTTGTGCGATGCATTGATAGGCGTCAAGGTTCGGGGGCATTGATGGCTACAATAGTAATCTGACCACGTTGTTTGATAACGTGCGTAGGCTCCAGATGATTGATGATGAGCTTATGGCCATTCGCAAGGATGTGATCAACGGGACCCGACCTGATTTCTCCATCAAGGATGATGGTACTTTACTGTTTCGAGATCGAATGTGCATACCAACTGATAAAGATCTTAAGGAAACTATTCTAGAAGAAGCACATAAGTCAACGTATGCTATACATCCTGGGAGTACCAAGATGTATCAAGATCTCAAGCGCAGTTTTTGGTGGAGAGGATCAAGAAAGATGTAGTGATTTTGTGTCTCGATGTTTGGTCGCGGTGAAAAGTAGACCATCGAAATCCAAATAGGGTTGTTACAACCTCTACCAGTACCAGAATGGAAATGGGAAGCCATTTCTATGGATTTCATCTTGGGGTTGCCAAGCACATTGAGGAAGAACAATGCCATCTGGGTCATTGTTGATAGGTTGACCAAATCTACACACTACTTGCCATACCGCACTACGTTTACAGCTAGCAAGCTTGCAGAGCTGTACATGAAAGAGATAGTCCGGTTACACGGCATACCAACATAGTAGTATGTGATAGAGATCCGCTCTATACATCGATTTTGGCGGCGTTTTCGGAAGGCAACTAAATTGGAGTTCACCGCGCTTTCATCCTCGCATGGGGATGAGAGAGTGAACCGAATCATTGAAGATATATTTATGAGCTTGTATGTTGGACTTTCAAGGTTCATGGGATGAACATCTATCTTTGATCGAGTTAAACACAACAACGACTATCGATCGAGTATCGGGATGGCGCCTTATGAAACCTTGTATGGGCGTCGATGTAGATCTCCATTGAGGGAGGAAGTCGGTGAGAAACTCATTTTGGGACACGATATCGTGGAAAGTACAACCGTGGCGATTCGGTTGATCCGCGAAGATTGAGGTTGCTCAAAAGTCGCCAAAAGAGTTATCTCGATCTTCATAGGATACGTAGAGTTTCGGTATCCTTTAAGGCATTCGATTACGATTTTCTAGTTTAAGTAATTAGTTAGGTAATTAACACTTGTTTTCAGGTTGGAGACAATGTGTTTGTAAAAATATCGCCAACAAAGGGTGTCATGCGCTTCGAAAAACGAGGAAAGTTGAGTCCTCGGTATATTGGCCCCTTTGAGGTACTCGGACGGGTTGGCGAGGTTGCGTATCGGATTGCTTTGCCACCACAGTTGGCGAGCATGCATAACGTTTTCATGTATCGATCTTTGCGACGTTACGTGCATGATCCGACACATGTCTTGGATTTTCAACCGATTGATTTACAAGAAGATCTAACCATGGTTGAAGAATCGATAGAGATCTTGGATCAACGGGATCAAGTTTTGAGGACCAAATTAATTCCGCTAGTACTTGTCAAATGGCGGAATCATACTGCTTCGGAAGCCACTTGGGAACGTCTTCTTGAGATCCGTGAAATGATATCACACTTGTTCACTTAATGCGCAAGGTGAATTTTCTTTTGAGTTTGTTTCTAAATTCATCATCGTGATTATAACTTGATGATTAGATTTATCTCATCGACTCGATTTGTCGTATATTTTGGGTCATGTATGTGATGTACATGTACCGGTATCTTTCCATTACGGTTAAGTCATTTTTAACGGTCCGATTGTAACGAGAAATTTTTTACAACAGGTACATTGATCGATCAACAGGGAGGTTGGTGATCGATCAACAAGTGGATCATTGATCGATCAACATTGAATGTGGTGATAGATCAACGGGTCGGATTCAGTTTTTGAACTTAAAAATTTTAGTGGTGATCGATTAACCACCAATGAATTGATCGATCACCAAGGCACTTATGTGTTATAAATAGGGTTTTGAACGGTCATTTGCTCTATCCTATTCACGTGAACGAGCAAAGGGCTTTTGCACTCCGACCTTTCAACTTCCCTTCCGACTCACTTCCGGCCATTTCCATCCTTCCTCCGGCTTGATTCGAGTGGACATCGCTCCATTCATCCGGTAAAAATTCTCGTTTGCGTTCCTTCAAGTCTCGTTTTCATTTTTT
The DNA here is from genome assembly GCA_021018995.1 of Chloranthus sessilifolius. Taxonomy (NCBI): domain Eukaryota; kingdom Viridiplantae; phylum Streptophyta; class Magnoliopsida; order Chloranthales; family Chloranthaceae; genus Chloranthus; species Chloranthus sessilifolius. Next base: position 541,943 of record CM037586.1, on the reverse strand, counting down.
TTTTAAGTATTCGACCATGGGACCTCGCACGAAGAACGCTTCGCGTAAGGTACCCACGTCTCGGGCTCGTACACCGGTACCGCCCACCATTCCCGTTCTCTCGCCAACCGTGCCACCCATGGCACCGGTTTCGACCACTGTCCCAACCGTTCCCGCGCCCGTTACGCTCCCCATCGAGCGTGAAGTCCCCAAAGAGTGGTGGGCTTCCAAAACCTTTCTACCCGAGTATAGGTTTATTTCTACTCTCTATGATGATCGCCCCGAAATGGCTTGGGCCATGGGCTACCTTCAAAAGTTAGGGTTAAAACCCTTGCTTGAGCCATTTCATGATCACTATTGCCCTCGCATAGTGCGGCTCTTTTTCCAAAACCTTCGTTGGGGGGATTCACAGGCTAAATCACTACCATTGACGGGTTTGAATATAAATTCAACCGATTCCATGTTGCCGCCCTAGAGTGTGCAATCACATTTGATACGCTGGCTTGGCGCCACCGTATGAGAAAGATGTTCCTTTTCGATGTCATCGCCAAGATGACCAACGAAAGCATGGAAGGGCCAATCCATTTCTAGGGCCAAACTACCCGAACAAGCTGTGGATGCTTGATACTTATTTCAAGTGTGCACTTGTTCCGTTTTTGCTCAAGTCCTCACGCACTGGTGTTGTCCAGCTGGCCCTATTTTCGGCCTTTGAGGACCGCTGGTATCCTTTGGCCGAGGTCGTGATTGAGCGCATCATCACCGCCCGCGACCTTTTGACCGAAAAGAAAAGGAGCCACAAAACAAATTCCTATGCTCGCCTAATCACGAAATTTGGTGGAGCAATATCTTTCGCTCTCTGCTGAGCACTATAGCTTGGCTCCTAATGAGCCACGCTTAACCAACAACACCAAAGTCTTTAAACTAAAAATGGACCAAGAGTTATAATCTTTTGGTCAAGAGACTACCCGAGCCCGAGGAGGAGGGTGACGACCAGCCGAGCCCGTTATTCCGAGGTGGGGCACCGATGTACGGCTCCTAGTGGGGAGGCCCCCATCGAGCCACCTCGGCTGAGGTGCTACCGACCTTTGCTACCCCATCATCACGGCGACCACCGCGTTCTTCTTCACGTCACGTCGCCTACACCACACTTTCTTGCCCCTATCCTCACCGCCCCATCCACCGTTACTCTTGACGCCGTGCTTGCTGCGGTCCTCGAGGGTAACAAACGCACATGAGCGCTTGGATGGGATTGAGCTATTTCAGCGTCAGGTTCATCGGCGGCTCGACTACGAGGGCATGTTAGAGCTCTGATGCGTGATCATACATGACTTGACCGACAGATGATTATGCATGCCCGTGAGCACGTCGTAGATCCTCGCACTTACACCCTGTTCTGCTCACGCCACCACCATGCGGTCTCCTCACGGATCGGACCATCTGGCGAGAGTGGACCATCCGATGTCCCCACAGGTATAACTATACTACTCTATAATATTTGTAGACTACGTATATATCCGCATTTACATTACTCTGCATATTATATACATTCTGTTTAGCATGTCTAAATTTCTCTAGAACACGAACCTGACTATTTTGATCTACGTGCCCGGTACGGAAATCGAGACCGATTAAAAAATTTAGAATTTATATTAATTGAGATAAAGTTACACCATGGTTAGATGAGTTCACCTGTGTAATTTCATTTGAATCGGAGTTGGGTAAAGAGTCAGTGTAGCACGTTGCGTCGTAGCGACCGTGTTCGTGCTCCACACCGGAACATAAACTAAGGGAAAACAGAAATATCTGTTTATTAGCTTATAAGAGAAGGAAGGGAGACCTAGAGGAAGTTCTTCTTCTTCTTCTTCTTCTTCCCCTTGCCCTAGTTACTCTAACAGCTAAGGAGTCTGTAGCTAGGTGGGTTTTCAAGAGGGTTTTTGTATAAAACAGGGTTAGCAAGATTGAAAGGTGAGTTTCCTAAGCTAGGGTATGTAGAGATCAAAGGATTAAGCTTAAGTATGGTTTGTGTGTGTGAAGTCTCGCATCTTGAACCGGAGCTAAAGGTTGCTCATCGAACTCGGATCGGTGATAAACTCAGGAAGCTTGATCCGAAACCCTCATCCGGAGTGATTTGCCGAAACCCCAAAAGGGCCCACATAGAGGTGAGCTCTCTTGTTTAAAATGGGCAGTTGGATGCCCTAAATATAGGTTCTGTATGAATATTTAAGATTATAATGAATTTTTGGAAGAAAAATAAGTTAGAAAAATATTGTTGGTGAACTCCATTAATGACAGAAATTTCGTCATTATTGATCGATCAACAAGGTGTTGATCGATCACTGAGTGTGGAATTGATCGATCAACAGTGGTGGTGATCGATCAATTTATATATATAGTATATGAACAGTACTGGCAGAGAGTTGGTGAATTTTGGGTTAATATTAGTGATCGATCAATGGTGGTATTGATCGATCAATTGACTGGGTATTGATCGATCAACAGTGGTGGTGATCGATCAACAAGGGTGTTGATCGATCAATACAGAGCCCATTGATCGATCAACCAACATGGTGATCGATCAATTGTGTACAATATATACAAACAGAGAGTTGGTTAAACAAGTTTGTGCTTTGGTGATCGATCAACAAGGGTGTTGATCGATCAATAAAGAGTTCATTGATCGATCAACAAGGTATTGATCGATCAATAAACCCTGTTTTCAGACAGTTAGAAAATTTATATGTAAGAACCACTGGACATTGTGCCAGTTCATGATCTGTCACTCTAACACCTAGAGTAACATGTTTATGGTCTAGGATCAGACTGAGATGCCTTGAAAAAGCTTTGGATTTGCTTAGAAGGAGCTTGATCCGAGGTAGGGGAATTCAACCGAAATTGCATTTATTTTTTATCTCATGGATTATATCTGTCATACATATCTCAGCATAGTTTAATTATGTTTTTAAAAGCATGTTTAGCATATGTATGAGTATTCTATTATGTACTTGATTCGACATTTGATATCCGTATCCGAAATCCGAATTCTGTTAAGTATGATAAGTATGCATGTGATTTGAGGTTTGATATTCAGTAAAAATCCCACCGACTCGGCGGTATATCCGTTTCAGGCACACTTGTGCATTTGCTTTGTAATCCTCGGCACAATTGCACTCCAGGTGTGGGGCATTGTTGCAATTCCTGAAATTGTTCATGTGAACGAGGATGGTTGGGATTATCCATCGGACCAAATCTGGCTACCACGTGCTATACTCACGGGAGTTACTTAAGTATACTACACTAAGTCATTATATGTTGTATTCATCAATTCTGTACTGTTTTGGATAAATGTCTCATGTTTTATACATCTGTTGCATATTTTCAGTTTTGTTCTTTGATGACCATGTTATGCAATTAGAATGCAAATTTATTTGGAATTCTTCTATTGAGCTAGGATGTAGCTCACCCTGTTTTTGTAAACATTTAGGTTCTGAGGCGGTAACTCGCATGGAGAGCGATCCACTATCGGCTGATCCAGGGAAATTTGAGGTTGAGACGAGGAGGCAGACGTCACTTTTACCCATAGTATAGCTTAGACATTTTTTGGGGTTTTATGTTTGTTTGGAGACTTTGGATTATGTGTGCCTGGTGGCCACTTTTGTATTAATTTTTGTAGATATTTTATTTCTTTTATAGTGTTATTATACATTCTATCGGAACCATCATTGGGAACCATTGTTTGGGTGATGGATGTCTGTCACCGATGGTTCTTTTTGGTTCCTTTTTGAGGATGTATACTTTTTACATTTATCAATGAAGGTTTATCTATTGTTCTTACTTTTAGATTGATTCATTAGATGACTCTACTTACCGTTGTGGGATTTTATCTGTATATTTTCGCTTTATATACAGATATTGTGTGATTCGTCCTAGGGATCATCCAGAGCATGATCCTGATGGCACGGATTTCTGAGCAAAGAAATCCGGGCTGTCACATGACAGCTATCACGGGGTCGCACTTTCACAACCTTAGTCTTGTGCGGCACCTAACGCACGCTTCGCTAGGTCAGCCTACTTCTGATACCAACTGTCACGGGGCGTCCTTCGACGCGCTTTCAACCCGCGCGGTGCTTCGCTACCGCGTGCAACGAAGCCAACCCATCTACACATTAGCTCTGATACCACCCGCCTAGAGGACGGAAACTCCCCCAACATGGTTACCTCTGTTTCACGGCCTACCATCCGGCTTATCGTGCCCCTTACGACACGCCATCTGCACCACTGTGCTAAACTTGGTCTGCTCAAGCTTAACGTTGTGCACTGCACTAGTACCTCGCTTCGCAACAATCTTGGCATACAGCTCCTCATGCCACCATGTCATGCTCACATACCGAACCAAATCCACAGCCTTGTGCCTCGCGCTCGCGTGCTCAATCGAGTCTCACGTAGCCTGCCTTCGTGTGCGTTCCGAATTACTAGCACCATTTATCCTTGGCCCACGTGCTGTCATGCTCACTGAGTCCCACGCAACGCTCTTGTGTTCTCACGCAAGGTTGCCCAGCTGTATGCACCGCAACGCGTAGTCCGGAGCCATACTTCAACCTCCCTTGGGTGCCACACGGCATCGCTGCGTCGACGTCCTAGGCCACCCTTTTAGGCCTAGGAGGCACTTGCGTCCCCTCTGGCAATGCAAGGCCCCGTGTGTGGGGGAATAACTCTCAAGCTCCCTTCCCTTATATAAGGATAAAATAGTCATTCAGCCAGAATGGCAGGAGAACCTGAAACCCCTTGGTTTGACATACCGCAACGCCTCTTGCATCGCTAGCCCACCTTGGCTATGTCGCGTCCGTGTCGCGACCGTGGCGCTCCCGCGTCCTACCCTCATGCGACCGTGTCGCGTCCTCGCAACATGACCACGTCGCCAGGCCCACTTGGCCCCATGTCGCGTGCCCTCTTGACACCACATGTCGTGCCCCAAGCACCATGCTGCAAGCTCGAGTATTAGCCCCGTCACATCCTCCACCACTCCATAAAATGTCAATGTCCTCGTTGACGCATGATCGTAGTGAACTGGCCCCACCAACTCCTCCCAGCTTGTTAGCAATACATTTCTAGTTCTTAGGTCCGCACCTTCCCACTAGCTCCCCACTGTCACCCCGGCCGGGTCAACTTGGTTCTGCTGTCACAAGGCCCTCACCTGTTAACTAGCTCAGGAATGTCGTATGTCCTCTTGACACCACACCGCGTGTCGCTGCTGACACCAATGTTCATGGATGTCGCGTGTCCTCTTGACACCACATCGCGTGCCTCCGCACCAATTTGCTCAATAGCATCATCGCTTCTGGATCGAACTTGGCTCTGATACCAAAATGTCACAGGGTCGCACTTCCGCAACCTCAGTCCCGTGCGGCACCTAACGCACGCTTCGCTAGGTCAGCCTACTTCTGATACCAACTGTCGCGGGGCGTCCTTCGACGCGCTTTCAACCCGCACGGTGCTTCGCTACCGCGTGCAACGAAGCCAACCCATCTACACATCAGCTCTGATACCACCCTCCTAGAGGACGGGAACTCCCCCAACATGGTTACCTCTGTTTTACGGCCTGCCATCCGGCTTATCGTGCCCCTTACGACACGTCATCTGCACCACTGTGCTAAACTTGGCCTGCTCAAGCTTCACCATGTGCACTGCACTAGTACCTCGCATCGCAACAGTCTTGGCATGCAGCTCCTCATGCCACCATGTCATGCTCACATATCGAACCAAGCCCACAGCCTTGTGTCTCTCGCTCGCGTGCTCAACCGAGTCCCAAGCAGCTTGCCTTCGTGTGCGTTCCGAATTACTAGCACCGTTTATCCTTGGCCCACGTGTTGTCGTGCTCACTGAGTTCCACGTAGCACTCCTGTGTTTTCACGCGAGGTTGCCCAGCAGTATGCACCGCGACGCGTAGTCCGGAGCCATACTTCAACCTCCCGTGGGTGCAACACGGCATCGCTGCGTCGACGTCTTAGGCCCACCCTTTCAGGCCCAGGAGACACTTGCGCCTCCTTTGGCAACGCAAGGCCCCGTGTGCGGGGGAATAGCTATCAAGCTCCCTTCCCCTATATAAGGGTAAAACAGTCATTCAGCCAGAATGGCAGGAGAACCTCAAACACCTTGGTTTGACATACCGCAACGCCTCTTGCATCGCTAGCCCACCTTGGCTATATCGCGTCCGTGTCGCGACCGTGGCGCCCTCGCGTCCTACCCTCATGCGATCGTGTCGTCAGGCCCACTTGGCCCCTTGTCGCGTGCCCTCCTGGCACCACATATCGTGCCCAAAGCACCATACTGTAAACTCGAGTATTGGCCCCGTCACATAGCGCCGGGGTGCTGATGCCTCTATATCGAGGTGTCGATGCTCACCTTAAAATAAATAAATAAATAAAAACAGGGAGTTGGCACTTGACACCTCATTTTAGGGGCGCCGACGGCTCTATATCAAGGTGTCGATGCTTTGATAATAAAAAAATAAAAAAAATAAATATTTTTTTTAGCGAAGCGCCGGCGCCTCGTTTTAGGGGCATCGGCGCCTCTATATCGAGGTGCTAGCCTTTCACAAAAAAAAAAAAATTTATTTTATCGAAGTGTCGATAGCTTGATATAAGAGGCGAGGTACCGACACCCCTAAAACGAGACGTGCGCCCTTTTTTTTGCTTTTTTTTAGCAAAACGCTGACACCTCAATATAGAGGTGCCATCGTCCGATTTGAAGCAACCAATGATTTTGGGCGTGAGCGCTTTTCAAGACTCCGTAGGCTTATTTAAAGCCATTGATCATCATATCATGCTCTTCAAATCTGTTTTGATGAAAAAAGGTTTCAAGTACCGAAAAGGCAAATCCACACAAATTTGTGAAAATACACTTTAACCCATCTCAAGGCTGAAGAATTTATTTAGTTATAAACTCTCTGAAAGTAGACTGTCAAAAGATCCGACGACTTTAACGGTTCGTTTGTATATCCAAGTAACTTGGGTGCGTATTGGGATTTGTCAAAAGTCAAGGGTGTTCTTGTCATTTCAGGTATCATAACTAACTTTTGAAGGATATTTATCTTGCATCTTTATTTGACATCAAAAGTCATCTTCTTACTTGTTGGAATTTCATCTTGAAATTGAAACCTGAAGACTCTGCATACTTCGATTGAATCCGACAACGAAAAAATCCCAGCCGAATCAAAATCCCAGGTTCTTTCCAGTTTCTGTTCATCTCTATTTTTTTCAGTTGAGATTGAAGAAAGTTTATGAATCTTTTGGTCTGTTTTTTTTCTGAATCCTTTCTAAAGAAAGATTTTATGTTTTTTCACTGTAAGAAGGGCACGAAGGATGGAGAGACCATCCATTGAAGAGATAAATCTCGACAATTTTCCAACGAAAGTTGGAGGATTCTTATGAGAAGTTGGAGCAGATTGGAGGAGGGACCTGGCAAGTGAATAGAAGATAACCAATCCCCAGTTTATCTTTTTCTATTTTTCTCTTTCAAACATGTTTTTGCAGGATTCATCAATAACCGAAATCTGTGATGTCGTGGTCGATTTTGAGATGTTTCTTGATCTGGGTTCAAGATTGTAAGTTCTTGTAAGTAATGGTTGGCATTACATTTTCTAAATAAAATATAAAACAAGCCAAATCATAATTCATCATTATCTCAAGATAGATTTTTTCCTGTACTGATCGGCAGCACTGTTTAGCTGGTTCTCACGAATTACAAGAACCTTGAAATATGTATCAATCAGCTATTTTTTGACAAGTTGTGGGTAAAATGTCGCTTGCCCCATTTAATAAACTAACCCAATTTCTAGGTGGGACACCCAATGGGACATCAGGATGGCCCGTAACAAGACGGGTTGGCCCAATTAATAAACTTGCCCAGTTATTGCCCCGAGTTTCGGGTCTGGCAGAAATTTGGAGTTGGTATAACGTACCTTCTCGATCTTCATCTTGGGTCATGGTGACCCGATGGTGCACCTTGACTGACCTGGCCCGATAGGTCAAGGGTATTATGCCAGACCTGGCCCGATCTGATCTGACCAGAGGGATCAAGTTTATGGGCCCGACCATCTACCGTATGGGTCGGGTATTTGAGCCACCCATTCCGTTGACGGTTCTAGGTATATATAACATAACTTTCTCATTTAAAAAGTGGAAAAAACTATCTCATTTAAAATGTGAAAGAAAAGAAGTATACCCACCATCTGGTATTATTATTATTATTACAGATTTAGATCACCCATAGTTGTTGGTATTGTTATGATTATTTTTGTTTTAAATGAACTTATTGTCTCCTATTAAACAAAGACTAATCAATTCTTGTTGAAATACACCTATTAATCGTATAAACCAGCCAGTGCGGCTAATATCAACTCTTTCGATTTAATCGAGATGGGTTTGATAGCGAATAGTTGTGAATCAGGTTGGATTGGGTCTGAATTGATGGCTTTAGTTGTCAGGTCGGGTTTCGGGATAAGTTTAAACTCATCTATTTATACTTCTATTTTTCCATTACAATCAGGTATAAACCTTCACTAGGTATCAGAGAGAGATTAACATATATCTAGCTCTTTATGAATTTTTATCGAGCCGGTGATGTTTATCTTTCGTAACCAAACTTGCAATCACATGCAACGCAGCATATATTATGTATTTGAATGCATCACCCCACTTCTCTAATATATATATATATATATATATATATATATATATATATATATATATATGAAAAAGGCCTCTGTCGAGGACGGTCACTATCCTCCATGCTTCCATGTGGAGTTTCATGTTGTGAAAATTTTACTGTACTCGCAAGTATACGAATCGTGATGTATTCAGTAGGCGCAAAGTACGAGATCGTTCCCACGAAGATTAGTTAGAAAATTCATAAGGGAAATAGTAACCAATTACAAGAACAAGCACAGATTTACCACAGTAAATAACAATCTAGAATCTTGAGAACTTCTGATAAATGAGATAAATACTAACAGAATTTAAGAATTAAACAATTAATGAAAGATAAGGATTGAGATGCTAAATCCTCCCATCGTAGGTTTATCATTTACAGAATACCAATCTGTGGATTGAGATGTGAGATCTTTAACAGATATCTAAAAAGAAACACCGCCCCAAACACACGTGAGTTCTAAAATATAGATCTGAGATTACGGAGATGTATGATTAACATCCCATGAGTGTATGATTAACACTCACACCTCGGACAACATTTAGAACTCAATCTCTAGGGTAATTTTCAAAGTACGATCTAAGATCAAGGAGATGTATGATTAACACTCCATGAGTGTGTGATTAACACCCACACCTCAAATAGTGATTGGAACTAACTACTGGGATAAAGTCACACCATCAATCCGAGATCAAGGAGATGTATGATTAACACCCCATGAGTGTGTGATTAGCACTCACACCTCAAATGATAGTAAAACTTCACCCCGGGATGGGTAATAATTAGGATAAAATCATTATTGCAGATCTGAAATCATAGGGCATGATTAGCTCCTAGATCTTAGACTAAAATCAGATTTCACCATTTTCAATAACAATATTAGGGCCTTTAAAAGTATCTAACATCTCAATCACACGGATTTATTTTAATATAAATGAATACCTCGGATGAGGTTCATTAGATCCCCATCCTTAATGAAACTAGCCACACATAGTAAAAGTAAATAATATGGTTGAAATGTAAACCGACATTAACATCAATATTTAAAATACCGTAAAGAGCTTTAACAATTTCCACAGAGAGCTTTAATCCCCAATTCGTATAACTCTTTCTTGAAAGTGGATAAATGCAAGACTAAGACTTATCTTCTTTCTCAAAATGAATATTAAAAAAATAGTTAAAGAAATTGGGACTCAACGCCCTTACACTTTGAAAAGCAGTAAACTATACAGAAGGATACATAATGAAAATCGATCCCTGGATCCTCAGATTTTATCCTCTTAAATAGTACCGGGATCGGGCGCTTCAAATTCAAATTCAAAACTCAAATTCAAATTTGGTCGATTGATCGACCAAAACAGTCGATCGATCAACCAACTTAAAATTTAATTATTCAAATTTCAAAACTTCGGATAATGTCGATCAATCGACCTACAAGGGTCGATCGATCGACCTAGTCAAAAGGTCTTGTTTTGCTTCATTTGTCGGTTCCTTTTCGCTTTTTCGCCATTTCGTGCTTCCTAATGAATTTAATGACCACTTTTGTCCTGAAACTAAGAAAACTTGACAAACCATGTTAGATAGCTTTCATCGGACGCCTAAATGTAGGTCTTTAGGGGTGAAATATTATCATATTTCACTGCACATCACTCCACGTGGCACCCAAAATATTGTTTCGATGCCACGTGGAGTTCAGGAGCATTGCTTAGATCATCTTTGAAATTTTTTTTTTGAAAACTCATCTCCACCGTCTATTTTTTGAACTGTGAAATGTGGACCAATGAAACCCGTCAAACTTTGACTTGTGGGTTTAAAAAAAAAATTTCGATTTTTTTTTTTTTTTAATATTGATCTATACCGTCCGGTTGTACTCCACGTGGCGCCCAAACACTGTTTTGGGTGTCACGTGGAGCTCCACGTGTATCTTGGAGGACGGTCACCATCCTCCAATGGAGGACCTAACTGGCTCCCTATATATATATATATATATATATATATATATATATATATATATATATATATATCCACACACACACACATACACACACATATAGGGAAATGATTATATGACTTGAGTCATGGTATATAAGCCCATGACTCGAGCACCTATTGGCTGCATGTCACATCAGGTGACTTAAAAAAGTCAACCTGGAGTGACATGCAACCAATGGTTGCCAAAGTCATGGGATTATATTTCATGATTTAAAATAACTATACATTATTTTATTTAGAAAACTTCTTTTTATTCATAATTGTTCCTTTTCGTATTGTGTATTTCACTATTTCTCAACTAGAAACCTTTTCTTGGTTCTCTCATTCTAAAATCGCATATTGTTTGAGTTCAAAGATTATCCTCCTAAGGTCTTGCCTTTTTTTTTTCTACATTTTTATTCAAATACTATCCAAATGTTGATTTAGGATTTATTCACAAGGTAACAAGGAATTAACTTTCTGCTCTACCAATGCCTAGGCATTTTTGGAGTATTGTTTAGGACCTTACCAAATGGTATCAAAGCCAGCACTACGTCTTGAGTTCGAGTCACAGAAGGGGGAGCCTGGGGAAAGGGCTTCATAGGGGCCCCAACAAGGGGTATTGGAATGAAAGTTTCCACAGAATGGGCCACCGAAGGGTCCCCGGAAGGGACAACCTGAGGAAAGGGCTACTTTGGGGTACCAAGGCCGGCATATAGTAACAAAGTGAAAGCAGTGACAGAATGTGTATCTGTGGACGTCTGAGTGTGGTAGTGTATTATGACCCAAAGTAATAAGGAATCAACCTTTCTGCTCTACTAACCTTTAGGTATCTCTAGAGTATAGGTTAGGGCCTTAAGAGAAATTAGCAAATTCAAAGTAACCTAATCTTAATATGTAACAACCCAAAAATTATGAGAACTTTCGGACTGCTTTGGTATCCGTGCCTGACACGGAAATCAAGACAAATTAAAATTTTGAAAATAAAAAGAACATAAACATAGGAACTTAATTCGTGGGCGTGTGTGAAGTGATGTGTCACGTATGACACAGATTCGAGATCTGTTGGATCCTTTGGAAGATATTGGATACGTGTGTGTGGATGTGCGCTCAACACCGTAGCAACACCTTTGGAGAGGGAAATATCTAGGATATTTCCTGGAAGCTTATAAGAGAAGGAAGGTGGGGGAATGCTCAACCCTTCTCTCCATCATCTTGTGTTGAAAACCTAGCTTGCAAAGCCTTCTTAGAAAACCAACCGTGAGGATTGTGTGCGAGAAACCCCAAACCTCTTACCCTCAGATTTAATACGGGAGAAGGTCAACGTGTGTACGTCGAACTGGATTGATAGAGCAAAGCACATCCGCGGGTTAGCGTGAGACGCAACCTTTGGTCCATTGGAGAACCCACATAAATAAGCTCTCCGATCTGAACCCTAAACCCTCGTGAAACCCGGATGTCGTGAACCTAGAGCAATCATCGTACGAGGTGAGTTTTATAAGTATTATAGGAGATTTAAAAATCTTAAATGCTTGTGTATTGATGCTTAAATGATTCGGGGAGAATCATTATGGCTAGGACTGTTTTGGGGTTGATTTCAACAACCCCCATTAAAGACAGCTTGGTTGTCATGTCCGATCGATCAATTGGGAAAATTGATCGATCATCCTGAAATTCGATCGATCAAACATAGGGATTGATCGATCGATTCTCCTTGTGTCTATGTGAGGAAGAAGGGTGACCTTTCTTGAGAAGTTGGTGCCCGATGAGTCCGATCGATCAAACTGGTGGTTTGATCGATCGAATTTGACACTGATCGATCAAACAAGAAATGATCGATCAATTGGGAATTGATCGATCAAGCAATGAGGCTGATTGATCGAATCAAGGATTCGATCGATCGAATTGTATAAATAGAACTATAGAACAGGAGCATGTTTTTCTGAGTTTCTTCCCCGATCGATCAAACATAGGGATTGATCGATCGAATTTGGGACTTGATCGATCGAATGAGAGATTGATCGATCAAGGTCAGGTCAGTTCTGAAGGGTGTTGTGATGGGAATCTGATCGATCAAACATGGGAAATGATCTATCGACTGGGGAATCCGATCGATCAATAGGAGATTGATCGATCAGATATCCTCAGCTCTGACTGTGTAAACTGTGGGGCATCCGATCAATCAATAAAGAGATTGATCGATCAAATGTGAATCCGATCGATCAAATATGGTAATTGATCAATCGAATCCTCTGTTCTGGAACTGTTTTCTGTTTTGAGTTTTGGGAAGTAAACACTGGGGGCAGTGATCTCTTTTCTGTTCTGACACGTAGTATACTTTTTGCTTGATCTAGGTCAAAGCCTGGACATCTTATAAGGCTTTGGATTTACTTAGAAAGATAAGTTCTGAGGTAGGGGAATTTCAACGTAAATTGTATCTGCTTTTGACTGCATGGCTTCTGAGCATTCGTATCTGATTTCTTCTGTTTTAAAAACATGTCTTAAGTAAAATGAAAGCTCTATTATCTCCAGTTCTGTATCCCTGCTCTGTTCTGATTCCTGATTCATATATGCTCTGATTTAAAGTTCATGTGACGAACCCCCCTAACGTGGCAGGATACCCACGACCGGCACGGTGGGATATCCGTGCATCTGATTGTAAACCTCGGCACAAGTGGCTCTCCTTTGTTAAAGACTTGATGCAATACTTTGAAATTATTCATTGAACGACGATGGTCGGGGTTACCCATCGGCACACATCTGGCTACCACGTGATATACACACGAGAGTTATTTAAGTATATAGAAATTAAGATAATAACTACAGCATCATGCATTTGATCACTCTGAGGCTAGGTTTGTCCTTGTACCTCTGCATTTCTGATTATTTTACATGCGTGACTTTATGCCTGCATTCATTTTGCCCTGTCTGTACTCTGCATACTCAATCTGTCTGATTTACTGTCTGTATTTTGTATCCAGTATGCCATGTTTCCCACTTTCATATGCAATCTACTTGTATTCTTCTATTGAGCTTAGATGGTAGCTCACCCTGGTTTCTATACAATAGGTTCGGAGACTAGGATCCCGGGTTCGGAGAGTGACCCTGACTATCAGCCAGAGGTGGAGGCTGAGGTCGAGGACGAGGAGACAGATATCCAGGCCGACGAGTTCTACCCTTAGCCTGGGTATACGAGCCTTGTATTTTTTGAGTTTCCTTAGTTTGTATGTTGGATTATCTGTGAGCCTGGTGGCCACTTCTATATTATTTTACACTAGATGTTGTTATTATTTTCATATACATTCTATAGGAACCACCATTGGGAACCACTGTTTTTGAGTGATGGATGTCCATCACCATTGGTTCTTCTTTGTTCCATTTTGAGGATGTATATTCTTTTTATATTATATATGCATTGTGATGTTTACTTCTTTTATATTTGCCTTTTTGATGACTCGTTCTGCCACTGCTGGACAGTGTCTGCTCTGATTTTCGCTAGATGAGCAGACACTCGGTGTTTTGTCCCGGGGATCATCCAAAGCATGATCCTGATGGCACGAGTTTCTGGGTGTAAAAATCTGAGCTGTCACAGTTGGTATCAGAGCCTAGGCTGTAGGTTGAACTACGGGTTTATGGTGGATTATTTTCACAATCTATGTATTGATCAGTGTTATTATTTTCACAATGATAGACTAGTATGGGCCCTAAGTTCAGAGGTGGACGCAACAGAGGCAAAGAAGGACAGAGAGAGGTCCCTTTGCAAGAAATTCTCGAGGTTATCGGAACATCCAGGGGATTAGAGTTCCTCTCGCATACAAATGCGATTCCGGTAGGACGTAGAGGAGGCAGAGGATGTGGTGATAGTAGAATGGAGCAGGTGTTGGAAGCTTTGGCTACCAACGTCGCTCAGCAGACCGCTGCTTTGAATCAACAAGCAGCTTGACCACCTCACCAGCCCTGTGGTTTCGCAGAGTTTAGGAGAATGAGACCTCCTAACTTCTCGGGTCAGACTGATCCCATTGAAGCTGAGGGTTGGATAGAGGAGATGGAAAAATTGTTCGAAGTACTCCAGTGCACGGATGTGGAGAAAGTGCATTGGGCCACTTTTAAGTTGGACGGTGATGCCGGACCGTGGTGGAAGTCGGTATCCCGGAATAGAGAGAGAGAATTTCCTAATACTCCTTGGACTTGGGAGGAGTTCACTGAGGTCTTCTACAACAAGTACTTCCCAAAGATCGTAAGACACCAATGGGAGGTTAAATTCATTGAGTTGAAACAGGGGGCTATGACAGTGAGAGAGTATGACGCAGAGTTTGATAGACTAGCCAGATTCGCACCCCAGCACGTGGCTACTGAGCTTATGAGAGCTCGTAAATTTCAACTAGGTTTGAGACAGAACCTACAAAAGGATGTAGCAATGTGGGAGATGGAAACTTACGAGAGCGTGATGTCTAAGGCTCTCATTGAGGAAGAAGAGAACCTAAAACAGTTTGCTTGGAGAGACAAGCAGAACAAGGAGAGGCCTTACCAAGGACAATCTCAGGACCCTGAGCAAAATAAGAGGGCTAGATTCTCCAGACCTCCTAGGTTCCCTACTCACTCCCGAACAGCTATGTCTTCCGGCCCGAGTTCATATCAGAGGTCGTCTGTACCTACACCTTCCAGACCATTCAGAGCGTCTGGTTCGTTGGTCAGTGGAGCCTCCATAGCACAGGGATCTTCACGGGTCTCATCATTTACTCCGGCTCCTATATGTGTAAAGTGTGGGAAACCACATAAGACAAAGGACTGTAGGAGAGATACGGGGGCATGCATCAGGTGTGGCAAGATGGGCCACATGGTTAGGAACTGCCCAGAGGAGAGCAAGGAGAGTAAAGAGCGGGCTGGATCGGTATCCACACAAAGATTATCTCAACCTGTGGTTCAAGGCCGAGCGCATGCCGTTACCGCAACTGATGCCGTGACATCAAACGACGTCATATAAGGTATCTTTACGCTTTGAAGTTTAATTGAATTAGTTTACTCTTCTACTACGTACCATTTTGATTGATTGATGCACCCGAATGCTATGTTTATTTTACATTAACTATTTATGATGATCACACCACAAAAAGGTACACTTGTACTGCGGCGTAAGGGTGATGAGAGTTGAGTGGATGCTTGCGTATTGATAGACCCTGGGTCTAGTCACTCATTCATCACTCCATTTTCTGAAAAGCTAGGCATTGTGCCCAAGACTCTCGATTATATCGTAGCCGTGAACATCCCTACGGGAAGTTCAGTCAACACGGATACAGTGTGCCGGTCGGTTATCGTGGTGATTGAAGATCACGAGACTATGGCGGACATGATCACATTAAACATGGAAGGGTATGGATTGGTTGTCAGCATACCACACAAGTGTGGATTGCCTTCGAATGATTGTGACTTTTCGACCTTGAAATCCTTTCGTTTTATTGGAGTTAAATCCAAAGTTGTGCCGTTCGTTTCAGCCATTCGAGCGGAGCGCATGATGAAGAGCATGATGAAGAATGGATGCTGCGGATATCTTGCTTACCTGCAAGACCATCAGGAGAAAAAGAGGGACATTGCTCTTATAGCGGTTGCTGACGAGTACCCTGATGTTTTTCCCTAAGATTACCCCCTGATCACGAGATTGAGTTTGCGATTGATTTGGCGCCGAGTACGGAACCATTGTCAAAAGCACCATACAGGATGGCGCCCGCGAAGTTGAAAGAACTGAAGGAACAGCTTCAGGAACTTCTGGACAAGGGTTTCATTAGGCCGAGTGTATCTCCTTGGGGAGCTCCGGTGTTATTTGTGAAGAAGAAGGATGGTTCATATGGTTGTGCATTGATAGCCGTCAGCTGAATAAGATGACGATTAAGAATCGTTACCCACTACCGCGGATAGACGACCTCTTTGATCAGCTGCAGGGTGCAAAGTTCTTTTCAAAGATTGATCTGAGGTCAGGTTACCACCAATTGAAGATCAAGGTGGACGACATTTCTAAAACCGTTTTTCGCACGAGGTATGGGCATTATGAGTTCTTGGTTATGCCATTCGGGTTGACGAACGCGTCTGCATCGTTCATGGATTTGATGAACCGGGTATTCAAGCCGCACCTCGTTAAGTCGGTGGTTGTATTTTTTGATGATATCCTCGTATATTCAAGGACAAGAGAGGAACACATTCAACATTTGCGAGTTGCTCTTCAGACACTCAGGGACAATCAACTGTATGCCAAGCTTAGTAAGTGCGAGTTTTGGCTTGATCAGGTCAGTTTCTTGGGCCACGTTGTTTCTGAGGATGGTATCACAATCGATCCTTCAAAGATCGAATCAGTGGTGAATTGGGAGCAACCAAAGATGGTGACTGAAGTCCGTAGTTTCCTAGGTTTGGCGGGATACTATAGATGGTTTGTTGAGGGATTCTCCAGACTCTCAGGTCCGCTTAAGCAGCTTACAAAGAAGAACGCTAAGTTTGAGTGGACGGAGCAGTGTGAGAAGAGTTTTCAGGAACTCAAGACGCAGCTTACTACAGCTCCGGTGTTAGCTATACCTTCTGGTGGAGGAGGTTTTGCTATATATAGTGATGCGTCTTACAGTGGGCTGGGTTGTGTTCTTAACCAACACAAGAAGGTTATCGTGTACGGCTCTAGACAGCTCAAGGATCACGAGAAGAATTACCCCACCCATGATCTAGAGTTAGTGGCGGTGATCTTTGCCTTGAAGATATGGAGACACTATTTATACGGTGAGACGTTTGATATTTTCACCGACCACAAGAGCCTAAAGTACTTGTTCACCCAGAAAGATCTGAATATGCGACAAAGGAGGTGGATGGAATTCTTAAAAGACTATGATTGTTTCATCCAGTATCACCCTGGAAAGGCCAACGTAGTAGCAGATGCATTGAGTCGGAAATCTTCAGTACAGTTGGCTCATCTCATTACGAGAGTACATCGATGGCGTTTGCTAAAAGACATGGCCCTATGTGATACAAGGTTTGATGTGAAGGGTTCAGGAGCTCTAATGGCCACATTGGTCATCAGGCCGACACTATTCGAGAATATTCGCAAGCTTCAGATGGACGACGATGAGTTGATGACCATTAGACAGGGTGTGACCAATGGAACTAGAGCAGATTTCTCCATCAGGGAGGATGGTACCTTGCTATTCAGGGATAGAGTGTGCATACCTATCAACATTTTGAAGGAAGCTCATAAGTTCATGTATGCTATACATCCAGGAAGTACTAAGATGTATCAGGACTTGAAGAAAAGTTTCTGGTGGAGAGGCTTAAAGAAGGGCGTAGCAGAATACGTGTCAAGATTCCTGGTCTGCCAACAGGTTAAGGTAGATCATCGAAATCCCACGGGACTGTTGCAACTGTTGCCTATACCGGAGTGGAAATGGGAAGCCATTTCTATGGATTTGATACTGGGATTGCCACAGACGTTGAGAAAAAATAATGCCATCTGGGTCATTGTTGACAGATTGACTAAGTCTGCACATTTTCTGCCGTACCGCACTATGTACACCGCCAGTAAGCTTGCAGAGTTGTATATGAAAGAGATAGTGAGACTTTATGGTATACTAGTCAGTATTGTGTGTGATCGTGAACCACTATATACATCGCAGTTCTAGCAGAGATTTCAGGAGGGCTTGGGGTCTAGACTAGATTTCAGCTCAGCGTTTCACCCGCAGACAGATGGGTAGACTGAAAGAGTGAACCAGATTATAGAGGATATGTTGCATGCGTGCATGTTGGACTTTCACGGGTCATGGGATCAACATTTGCCTTTGATTGAGTTCGCATATAATAACAGCTATCAGTCTAGCATTGGTATGGCTCCCTACGAAGGTTTATACGGACAGCGATGTAAATCTCCGTTGAACTGGGAAGAAGTCTGTGAGAAGCTCATTTTGGGACCAGATATCGTGGACAGTGCCACCGAGATGGTTCGGTTGATCCGAGAGCGATTGAAAGGTTGCCCAGAGCCGCCAAAAGAGTTACGCCGATCTTCATCGAACACAAGTTGATTTTCAGGTGAGCTGGATGCACTAAATCCTAAGGAATTTTGTGTTTGGCCACTTGTATGAATTCTAACAACTACTTTCAGGTCGGGGATAAGGCGTTTGTAAAGATCTCGCCAACTAAGGGCGTGATGCATTTCGGAAATCGTGGAAAGTTGAGTCCACGTTACATTGGGCCTTTTTGAGGTGCTCGGTTGTGTTGGGGAGGTCGCTTACAGGATTGCCTTGCCACCACAATTGGCAAGCATGCATAATGTGGTTCACGTCTCCATGATGAGGGAATACGTGAAAGACCCAACACACGTTCTAGGTTTTCAGCCGATTGAGCTTCAAGAGGACTTGACTATGGTAGAGGAACCTGTGCAGATCTTAGACCGTAAAGAACAGGTTATACGGACAAAGATCATTCCACTAGTACTCGAAAGTGGAGGAACCACTCTTCTGCAGAGGCTACCTGGGAACACGAAGTCGAGATTCGCGAGCTGTACCCGCACTTGTTTGTCTGATATGCGAGGTACGATTAACGTTTAAATTATTCTAGTTTTAACCATATGATTGTTTGGGGTTATCATGATGCTACGACTATATGGTTTGACTGTTGGATGGAAACGACATTTAACGGTCCTTAATCTTATAAATTTAGAAAATAGCATTACTATCATACTCAATCGATCAAATGGCGATTTCGATCAATCAAAGGTATGTCCGATCGATCAACCTATGTGGCTGATCGACCAATGTCGGCATGTTATATTAGACTAGTCTAATCGATCAAATGGGACATTTGATCGATCAACTATTGAATCCGATCGATCAATGAGAGGGTTGATCGATCAAGTGGAGTTTAAATTTACACAAGTCCGATCGATCAATTGAATGAATTGATCAATCAAATCATGCATCCGATCGATCAATCAAGGGTTTCGATCGATCAATCTGTCGGGGCTAGGGCTTTTCACTTATTATTCCGATCGATCGAACGTGAGCATTGATCGATTGAATCTGGGTTTTAAGTTACATTTAGGTTTCAAAATACCCATTTGAATGATCAAGGGAGAGCTATCGAGAGAGAACTTTTCACCTTCCTTGCGTGCGATCTTGGTTTCCGGCCACTCCCGACTGCTAGAGCTTCGGATTTTCGGTTCCTTGCAGCACATTTTGGTCCCTTGCATGGTAAACCCTATACAAATTCAAATTTCTTTGGGTTTTCTCGTTCTTTCTTCGTTTAACCATGGGACCTCGCACAAAGAATGCTTCGCGCAAGATCCCTACTTCACGGGCACGTGTATCGACTCCGCCCGTTGAACCTATCGTGCCACCTACTATACCACTAGTGGCACCATCCATTCCGCCTATACCACCCGTTGAACCACCCCAACCGCAACTCATCGAACGTGAGTTGCTGACCAACTTTTGGAATGCCAAAAGTTTCTTGCCAGACCAAGAGTTTACCCCAACTCTTTTTAATGATCGCCCTAAGATGGTTTGGGCGATCGAGTACATTGGAAAGCTAGGGCTTAAGCCCATGCTTATGACTTTCCATGACTACTATTGCCCACGCATAGTACGTTTATTCTATTAGCACCTCCGCCGAGGTAGTAGCCGCACACAAATAGTTACTACGATCGACGGTTTAGAGTACCGTTTTAACCACTTCCATGTTGCCGCCATGCAATGCCCATCGGCATACGTGGTGACGTGTGGGTTGGAACCTCCGTACGTCAAGGAGGTCTCTTTTGAGGATGTCATCGCTCAGATGACACATGGACAGCACGGGTCAGGCCAATCAATAAAGAGGGCCCAATTATCCGCTAGCCTATGGATGCTTGACACCTACGTCAAGTGTGCCCTATACCCTTTTCTCCACCGGTCGGAACGTACGGGCATCGTACAACAATTTTTGTTCTTCGCCTTTGAGAACCGGTGGTTCTCCACCACCGACGTCATTGTAGACGGCATGTTAGATGCCTTTTATCGGTTGACGCACAAGGTGGCACCTAAATAGGAGATGCCCTACGCGCTCCTGATCACGCGCATGGTCGAGCAATACAATGTCGTACGTGAGATGTACAGCATGGCTCCTGGGGAGCCTAGGAGAAACGACAATGTAAAGGTCTTCCTCCTAAAGGATTGGACCAAAAGCTACAACCTATTGACCAAGTCGTTACCTGATGTGGAGGAGGACGTTCCTCCAGTTGAGGCTGGAGCTAAGCTGGTTGAGGGAGCTCCTGATGTGGGGGAGGCACAGCCTGATCACCCACCACAGCCTACTGTACCTGCTAGACCTGCTCCCATTACACCGCGCCGACCTACCCAAGCTTCTGCGTCCCGCCGCCCCTTCCACCCTTACGCTTGAAGCCCTCGTCACCATCATGAACGAGAACAACAAGAGGCTTCATGAGTGATTAGATAGGATGGAGGAGTTCCATCGTCAGGTTCATCGGCAATTGGACTATCATGAGGGGATGCTTGAGCTTTTGATGCAACACTCCTACACGACGACGTCTACCCTGATGATCGCTCACGCCCATCAACACACCGTTGACCCTCACAATTATCGAGCTGAGCCTGCGAGGCTGAGCCGACTTGCTACACCTACGAAGCCAGGTCCATCATCAGCTCCGCCGGCAGGTGATTTCTTCACTTATATGTCATGCTTCTCATTCATTATTATCTGTGTATATATCCATATATGTATCTCTGCCTATATATATATATATATATATATATATATATATAAAATTTTGTCTTCCTTATATTTTCTGCTCTGCATGCACGATTGCATTTCTCTTTTGCCTACAAGAGTTTGTAGCTTTTGGTTTATAACTGCATGTTCATTACTCTAATTTCCGGGTATATGCCATCTGCTTTGTATTCTGTCTCTGTGTGTGGGGGTGTTGAGTCACGGTGGAATGTTTTTGCCGAGCACGCGTCGTTTGGGACGGACGCATCCATGTACGGATGCAATCCTCTATGGCATTCTCGGATGTCACACGCAGTACATCCGGGTTACTACGGATCCCGACCCTCCATAAGCGTGCTTAGCATAGTCTATTGCACTGTGACCCAATCGTACTGACTTGCACTGTATGTTCTATTTCATTCTGCACCTTACGCTTAGGATGTTCCGTAGACCTGATTAAGACTCCCCTGACATTTTCATGGACGAAAATTCCTAAGGGGGGAGAATGTAACAACCCGAAAATTATGAGAAATTTCGGACTGCTTTGGTATCCATGCCTGACACGGAAATCAAGACAAATTAAAATTTCAAAAATAAAAAGAATATAAATATAGGAACTTAATTCGTGGGCGTGTGTGAAGTGATGTGTCACATATGACACAGATTCGAGATCTATTGGATCCTTTGGAAGATATTGGATACGTGTGTGTGGATGTGCGCTCAACACCGTAGCAACACCTTTGGAGAGGGAAATATCTAGGATATTTCCTGGAAGCTTATAAGAGAAGGAAGGTAGGGGAATGCTCAACCCTTCTCTCCATCATCTTGTGTTGAAAACCTAGCTTGCAAACACTTCTTAGAAAACCAACCGTGAGGATTGTGTGCGAGAAACCCCAAACCTCTTACCCTCTGATTTAATACATGAGAAGGTCAACGTGTGTACGTCGAACTGGATTGATAGAGCAAAGCACATCCGCGGGTTAGCGTGAGACGCAACCTTTGGTCCACTGGAGAACCCACATAAATAAGCTCTCCGATATGAATCCTAAACCCTCGTGAAACCTGGATGTCGTGAACCTAGAGCAATCACCGTACGAGGTGAGTTTTATAAGTATTATAGGAGATTTAAAAGTCTTAAATGCTTGTGTATTGATGCCTAAATGATTCGGGGAGAATCATTATAGCTAGGACTGTTTTGGGTTGATTTCAACAACCCCCATTAAAGACAGCTTGGCTGTCATGTCCGATCGATCAATTGGGAAAATTGATCGATCATCCTGAAATCCGATCGATCAAACATAGGGATTGATCGATCGATTCTCCTTGTGTCTATGTGAGGAAGAAGGGTGACCTTTCTTGAGAAGTTGGTGCCCGATGAGTCCGATCGATCAAACTGGTGGTTTGATCGATCGAATCTGACACTGATCGATCAAACAAGAAATGATCGATCAATTGGGAATTAATCAATCAGGCAATGAGGTTGATCGATCGAATCAAGGATTCGATTGATCGAATAGTATAAATAGAACTATAGAACAGGAGCCTTGTTTTTCTGAGTTTCTTCCCCGATCGATCAAACATAGGGATTGATCGATCAAGGTCAGGTCAATTCTGAAGGGTGTTACGATGAGAATCTGATCGATCAAACATGAGAAATGATCGATCGATCAATAGGAGATTGATCGATCAGATATCCTCATCTCTGACTGTGTAAACAATGGGGCATCCGATCGATCAATAAAGAGATTGATCGATCATATATGAATTCGATCGATCAAATATGGTGATTGATCGATCGAATCCTCTATTCTGGAACTATTTTCTGTTTTGGGTTTTGGGAAGTAAACATTGGGGGGGCAGTGATCTCTTTTCTGTTCTGACACGTAGTATTCTTTTTGCTTGATCTAGGTCAAAGCCTGGACATCTTATAAGGCTTTGGATTTGCTTAGAAAGATAAGTTCTGAGGTAGGGGAATTTCAACGTAAATTGTATCTGATTTTGACAGTATGGCTTCTGAGCATTCGTATCTGATTTCTTCTGTTTTAAAAACATGTCTTAAGTAAAATGAAAGCTCTGTTATCTCCAATTCTGTATCCCTGCTTTGTTCTGATTCCTGATTCATATATGCTCTGATTTAAAGTTCATGTGACGAACCCCCCTGACGTGGCAGGATACCCACGACCGGCACGGCGGGATATCCGTGCATCTGATTGTAAACCTCGACACAAGTGGCTCTCCTTTGTTAGAGACTTGATGCAATACTTTAAAATTATTCATTGAACGACAATGGTCGAGGTTACCCATCGGCACACATCTAGCTACCACGTGATATACACACGGGAGTTATTTAAGTATATAGAAATTAAAATAATAACTACAGCATCATGCATCTGATCACTCTGAGGCTAGGTTTGTCCTTGTACCTCTGCATTTCTGATTATTTTACATGCGTGACTTTATGCCTGCATTCATTCTGCCCTGTCTGTACTCTGCATACTCAATCACATCATGCGATTTTGTATCCGATGCCATGTTTCCCACTTTCATATGCAATCTACTTGTATTCTTCTATTGAGCTTAGATGGTAGCTCACCCTAGTTTCTATACAATAGGTTCGGAGACTAGGATCTCGGGTTCGGAGAGTGACCCTGACTATCAGCCAGAGGTGGAGGCTGAGGCCGAGGACGAGGAGACAGATATCCAGGCCAACGAGTTCTACCCTTAGCCTGGGTATACGAGCCTTGTATTTTTTGAGTTTCCTTGGTTTGTATGTTGGATTATCTGTGAGCTTGGTGGTCACTTTTGTATTATTTTACACTAGATGTTGTTATTATTTTCATATACATTCTATAGGAACCACCATTGGGAACCACTGTTTTTGAGTGATGGATGTCCATCACCACTGGTTCTTCTTGGTTCCATTTTAAGGATGTATATTCTTTTTATATTATATATGCATTGTGATGTTTACTTCTTCTTTTGTATTTGCCTTTTTTATGACTCGCTACGCCTTTGTTGAGTTGCTCGATTTTAAGCTAGATGAGCGGACACTAAATTGTTTTGTCTCGGGGATCATCCAGAGCATGATCCTGATGGCACGGGTTTCCGGTGTGGAAATCCGGGCTATGACATTATAACTTTTGTTGGAGTTACCACCAAATGCTCTTGCAAGATCTATAGGATGGTCTACGATACAATTTATTTCCTTCACACTAACCTGCATTTTTCTTAAGCCATTTGTGTATTGATGTTGATTTGATACTCCTTGAAGATTCCTCATGGTCTTTCTGAATTTCAGCATAGTATATAGGGGTAAAGATATTAGATCTGGCGAAATTGTTGCATTGAAAGTGGTGCAAATGAAAGATGAAGAGGTACGTTCTTTTCCTCTTAAAAGTTTTGGGAAGGGGGTTTATATTATATTTTGTCCTATTTTGTACTAAGATGGTTGACCATTTGCTTGGTTTCTCCAGATACCAGAATTTGTCAAACGAGAAGTAGATGTTTTGAAAAAATTACATCATCAGAGCATAGTTCAGTTGAAAGCATGGATCAAAATCTCGGCCGAAAATTTAAAATTTCGGCCGAGTCGTCTCGGTTTCGGCCTGAATCGAAACGATCAAATGCTATTTATCGGCCCCCCTTCGGAAAAATCATATTATCGGCAAAATTTTGAAATTATCGGGAAATTATCGTCCGATAATTTAGAAAATCAATGTATCGGCCGGTAATTTGAAATTCTCGGCCGATAATTTCAAACTACCGGCCGAGATCACACATTGGAGATTGGGATTTGTTTAATAGGGTTTAAACCATTTTTTTACATAAAAATCCCCAAAATTTTTTCCTATATTTCTTCTTCTTCCCTCCTCCATTTTTTCCCTCTTTTTTTCTCTTGTTTACTTCTTTAATCTCAAAAAAATAAAAAATAAATGCAGGAGAACTGGAGAAGAAGAATAAGAAAGGAAAAAAAAAAAAAAAGGAAGGGGGAGGAGCTACCTGGCAGGCCGCAGGTGCCCTCTCCCGAAATCACTTTTTTTTTTCCCTCTCTTTCTTTCTTCTTCTTCTTCTTCTCCTTCTCCTTCTTTCTCCTCCTCTGTTTCTTTGTTTCCTAGGAAAAAGTTGCAATAGAGTTTGCTTTTAATAAGTTTATCCTTTTAACAAATGGGTATCATTACTTGCACTTGTTTTTTAGGGGGACGGGAGCCATTACTTGCACTTGTTTTTTAAGTGATTGCACCCAAATTAAAAAAACGAGTCTGTATTTTAGGGCTATGTGCCATGTGAAAACACAATTTGGGCCACCTGATTTAAAGTTCATGATCTATAGATTCTTTTAATAGACAAGATCGGCATGAAATATTATCTTCATTGTGTGATTAAAGATAGTCAAAGACTAGTATTTGATATAATGATTGACGACAATAGTTCATATGATAAATATCGTGTTTTGCTCCAATCTTATCTAGTAAGGATCTATAGATCATGAACTTTAAATCAGACGGCCTAGATTGCATTTTCACATGTCACATGTCCCTAAAGGGAGTCATTACTTGCACACACTTTTTAAGTAATGGCTCCCTTAATAAATTAAAATAAGAGGGAGCCATTACTTAAAAACCCATAGATTGCTTTGAGTTCACCCACGTTAAGCCCATTGACTGCTTTGAATCCGACGATGCAAGTCGTTTTCCATCCCAATCTTTCACACGATGCATCTTGATTTCATGCTCTTATCATCTACCGTCAATTTTTATTTCACATGATTTTTATTTCGCGAATAACTTTTAGGATTTATTCAACGTGGAATCAAAATCTAATCGTTTGATATGTTTTGTATGAACTCAACATCCATTGTGTGATCAAAAATTAACTTCACTAGTGTAAATATGTGTTATAACAATGTTAAATAGTTTTTAAAATCCAATAAAATAAAGTTCGGCAATGTTCGGTGAAGTTCGGAATATATTTTCAAAAAAATCCGAAATTTACCGAAATTTTGACCGAAATTTACCGAAATTTTGACCAATTTACAGTTCGGGTCATGAACGAAACCGAAACCAAAACTGAGATTTTGATCCTTGGTATCAGTCCATGGAGGGCCGATATGTATTGGCCGATACTGATACAACTCGGTAACTTACAAATATATACATATATATATATATATATATATATATATATATATATATATATATATATATATATATATATATATATTTCTCGTTCTCAAAATGATGCGTGTCGACACGGCCACCGATAATCTTGATACGGATCTTGAGTTGGAGGACCGATATGTATATCGGTTTCTTGAAAATCGATACATATCAATCGATTTTGATACCATGGCGCATGACCAAAATAAACTATAAGAAAATGGGTTTTTGAGCCTAAATAAAAAATTTTTGTATAGACAGGCAAAAATCTATGCACATCTACAGCCGAAACAACGTTTCTGTCTATTAGAGAGAGTGAGAGCCAAAAAAAATTGTGCACAAGAGAGAACAACCAGCAGTTCGGTCAATTCCAAACCAAATTTTGTTCCATGGATTCTCTAAGCACAAGAATCTGTGCACAAATTTTTTTTCTACCAGCCGGTTAGATAGAGAATCCATGGGACTTAAAAAAGGATAGGGGAGAGAGAGAGACAGCATACCTTGAGAGAGGAGCCTCCTCTTGTTTAGGTTTTTACCGGAGACTAGGGTTTTCTCATTGTGACTTTAGTAGTCTTATTAGGACCATGGATCAAAATCTCGGCCGAAAATTTAAAATTTCGAACGAGTCGTCTCGGTTTCGGCCTGAATCGAAACGATCAAATGCTATTTATCGGCCCCCCTCAGGAAAAATCATATTATCGGCAAAATTTTGAAATTATCAGGAAATTATCATCCGATAATTTAGAAAATCAATGTATCGGCCGGTAATTTGAAATTATCGGCCGATAATTTCAAACCGATAATTTCAAATTATCGGTCGAGATCACACATTGGAGATTGGGATTTGTTTAATAGGGTTTAAACCCTTTTTTTACATAAAAATCCCCAAATTTTTTTCCTACATTTCTTCTTCTTCCCTCCATTTTTTCCCTCCTTTTTTCTCTTGCTTACTTCTTTAATCTCAAAAAAATAAAAAATAAATGTAGGAGAATTGGAGAAGAAGAAGAATAAGAAAGGAAAAAAAAAAAAAAAAGGAAGGGGGAGGAGCTACCTGGCAGGCCGCAGGAGCCCTCTCCCGAAATCACTTTTTTTTTCCCCTCTCTTTCTTTCTTCTTCTTCTTCTTCTTCTTCTTCTTCTTCTCCTTCTCCTTCTTTCTCCTCCTCCTCCTCTGTTTCTTTGTTTCCTGAGAAAAAGTTGCAATAGAGTTTGCTTTTAATAAGTTTATCCTTTTAACAAACGGGTATCATTACTTGCACTTGTTTTTTAGGGGGACGGGAGCCATTACTTGCACTTGTTTTTTAAGTGATTGCACCCAAATTAAAAAAACGAGTATGTATTTTAGGGCTATGTGCCATGTAAAAATACAATTTGGGCCGCCTGATTTAAAGTTCATGATCTATAGATTCTTAATAGACAAGATCGGCATGAAATATTATCTTCATCGTGTGATTAAAGATAGTCAAAGACTATTATTTGATATAATGATTGACGACAATAGTTCATATGATAAATATCGTGTTTTGCTCCAATCTTATCCAGTAAGGATCTATAGATCATGAACTTTAAATCAGACGGCCTAGATTGCATTTTCACATGTCACATGTCCCTAAAGGGAGTCATTACTTACGCACACTTTTTAAGTAATGGCTCCCTTAATAAAATAAGAGGGAGCCATTACTTAAAAACCCATAGATTGCTCTGAGTTCACCCACGTTAAGCCCATTGACTACTTTGAATCTAACGATGCAAGTCGTTTTCCATCCCAATCTTTCACACGATGCATCTTGATGTCATGCTCTTATCATCTACCGTCAATTTTTATTTTGCAAATAACTTTTAGGATTTATTCAGCGTGGAATCAAAATCTAATCGTTTGATATATTTTGTATGAACTCAACATCCATTGTATGATCAAAAATTAACTTCACTAGTGTAAATATGTGTTATAACAATGTTAAATAATTTTTAAAATCCAATAAAATAAAGTTCGGCAATGTTCGGTGAAGTTCGGAATATATTTTCAAAAAAATATGAAATTTACCGAAATTTTGATCAATTTACAGTTCGGGTCATGAACGAAACCGAAACCAAAACCGAGATTTTGATCCTTGGTTGAAAGAGATTATATGTTGTACAGGTTCCATTTATATCTTTTTCTCGAATAAAAGATCAGTCTTACATTTATAGTATCATTAAGATCTCTCAGATATATAAGAATCCTCGTGAATTTTCCATGCCACATTAAACTGTGAGCCTGAAACTCTTTGCTATCACTATAATTAACCATATTGCTTTCCAAGTGTTTAAACCATTCGTTCTAGGAAGTTTAATATGGGCTGTAGCTCATATCTAACTGAGGCTTCATATTAAGTACTCGGTGTCAATGGTAAAGATCTTCCAATGGGGATCATTCTTGTGCTGCACCAAGGTCATAAGATGTCCTACTGAAATTTGGGAGTTTATAATAAGCTATAAAATTAAACACTCTATTACTACTCACAATCACCACAAAACAAAAATATGAACGCAAGGCATTTTTAACGTGGAAAATCCGTCACAGGTAAAAACCACGGGATCTATCTCAGATCCAAGAAACAAATCCACTATGAATTAATAATCTTACAGTGCCTTTTTGGAATGATATGCCCTATCATTCCTATCACCAATAATGACAGCCTCTCACCATCATTCGATCCACAGTGAATAATTTCAACAACCGTCATCTCTCACGAAGGTCCACTTGTCTCTCACAAGCCGTACACTCTCAAACAAGGATTAGAGAAAACACACTCATCATTGAGATTTATGTTGTAAGTAATCTCAAGGATAAAATTTTGGACCAGGAACTTAAAAATGAAAAATTTTCGGATAAGTTATTAAACTGTTTGAACTTCCTAGAATTTATAGGATTTCGGGTCACTGACGTCCGTGAATCACTCACGGTAGGTGAATCAAAAACAACAAAAAATATCTCAAGTTAATCACATTTTAAGATAACTTTGCACATTCATTTAAGATTCAAAAAAATTTTACATGCCATGCAAGTATTCAATAGTGCACTTACAAATTATAACTATCTTCTTCATATGCACCATAATAAAATATTAACATCATTATCATATGATCGGTGCCGAAATGTGACTATATTTCGCACCCTAATTCCTATATTTAGCTGTTTGATGAAACCATCTGATGGTTGTTGTGAGGTTTTAATGATTACAGATGTTTCTGACTGTTGGATCGTTAAAGAGCATAAAAGGAAATAATTAAAGGTTAAACAAAGGCTATGGACAAAAAGGTCAAATGAAGCATCGAAATCCGTGAAGTTACTCAACATCCACCAAGAGAGTGAAGAGTCTACCCTTAGCTCTCAATCGATTAACACATGAATGTCAATCAATTGAGAGAAGAAGACAAGCTTGCCCTCACTTATGTCGAATCAAAAGTCAATCGATTGAGACTTCATCCTCAATCGATTGAGGCTATTAGGGATAGGGTTTGTTCGACCCTACAAAATGAAAGTTACGACTTTGCTTGAGGGAGGATTCATTATTATTCATCTTTTGGTTTTCGACTCTTCTTGTCATTGTTCAAGGGTTCTTCTTTTCTTCTTCTCCTAGGGTTTTATCTGGGTAGATTGTACTTAGGATTTACATTGTTTTCTTTTTACATTTATGAAAGCATAGATTGTATTTAGGAAAGACATTGTAAAAAGATCTTTTGTGAGAAATAAAAAGTAGAATGACTTTGAATGTGCAAAGAGATCATACACCGAGGATAAGCGGCTAAATCAGTTGATCAGGAAAGATGCGATCCCCACATAAGTAGCAATTTTTTATGATTAATACCGCAGTCTATTTATGTCATCATGGATTCATTTTGCTCAAAGTATGTGTGATTAAATATATATTGAATGCTTTGTTGTGACCGTTGATTGTGCGTATCAATGGCTATAATCGCTAGATCTGGACCTGCAGGCTGATCTAAGCTGCAGAGCGATTATGTGCTTACGATCGTGATCTAAATATCATGAGATACGCTATGCTTTTTATATGACTCATACCGCAATGATAGACTGAGTCATTATTTTTAGATAGGGTATGCCAAATTGATGATCACGTTTTATTACGAATCATTTTTCTAGACAAATAATAGTGTGAATGATGCTTTAATGAAACTATGAATTTTAATGATAGAAAAGGAGTACAAATCTGGGATAGCATATTTCTTGATCATACGTAAATATTATTCTTTGATTCATCATAAATTAGTTGTTTAGATTAATTTATTTTTCTTGCATTTAGGAATAGTGTGATAAGTTTTTGGTAAATTGAATCTCCCCCTTGGTACTTCCTTGGGATCGTTTTTAAATCTCCGAAAGAATTAGTTAAATTTCACGTTTCCCTGTGGGTTCGACACCCTTGTTCTTACCGTGCTACAATAGATCTTGTGCACTTGCAAAGGAACACTTTAAAATCGATCAAGTTTTTGGCGTTGCTGCCAAGGATTGGGCAAAATTTTGATTAATTCGGAAAGAGATTTGTTGAAATTGCTTGACAGTCAATCGATTGAGATATCTTCCTCAATCGATCGACTGTGTTCTGTGGTTGTGAGTACTGCTTTGTCAATCGATTGACACGAAAGAGTCAACCGATCGACTGTTTTGAGTGTTTTAAAAAAAAGAAAAAAAGAAAAATAGAAGAATAGAAAAATAGAAAAAAAAAATCGAAATTCTGAATTCTTGGAAGTTTTTAGACTGTGAAATCTAAATTTGGTGCTCAAAAGTTGATTTTTGATTTTCGAACTTTAAAATTTGCAAAGTGAATTTTGAAATTTAATTTTTAAAATTAAATCTTGATTTTCCTATGTGAATTTTGATTTTTGAAATTCCAAAATTGGTATCTTGATTTTTTTTTTTTTGATTTGCAAAATCTTCTTTCCCTTATTTTCTTCTCTTTTAGGTAAGATTTTGTGGAATTGTGAGGGATTATTTTTAGATTTAAAATAATAATAATAATAATAAAATAAAATAAATAAATAAAATATATTTTTCTTTTCTTTTCCTTTTATACTGGCGACTCAATCGATTGAGGATTCTCTGTCAATCGATTGAGACTGAAATATTTTCTGCTATAATCTGTGAAATTCTTTCA
Source organism: Chloranthus sessilifolius (assembly GCA_021018995.1). Classification (NCBI taxonomy): domain Eukaryota; kingdom Viridiplantae; phylum Streptophyta; class Magnoliopsida; order Chloranthales; family Chloranthaceae; genus Chloranthus; species Chloranthus sessilifolius. The sequence goes on along the minus strand of CM037586.1, from coordinate 510,255 downwards.
ATCGATTGACATATCTCTGTCAATCGATTGACTAAACTTCTGCTAGTGGCCATTTCAGCTGAAATTTCAGTGCTGACTGATTTTTGACTTTTGAATCTCAATCGATTGAGACCACTTCTTCAATCGATTGACTGATAAGGTCCTTTGTTGAGAATACTATTGTGTGTTTCGTTTCAATCAATTGAGAACACTCTTTCAAGCGATTGAACTAGAAGCTTGTGGGTTTGTTGTGGATTCATCGATCCTTGTTTTGGGTATTGGTGCATGAGCTATACTCGATCTCATCACCCACATCTACAGCCTTTTAATCTTAAGATCGAAAAATCTTATAGAGAGAATCGTAGAATCCAAAGGAATCAGTATCATGAAACTAATACCATGGCTGATCAAAGACAAGAAATGAATGGGAACAATCAAAACATCAATAATGACAAAAATGGGAACAATAATCACAATGAGGGCCCTAGAACACTCAAATATTATAATGATCCTGATTTTTACGAGGATCAGGATAGTATCATGCATGCCCCCATTCCAGGGAACTACTATGAATTCAAATCAGCAATGATTCAAATGTTGCCTATTTTCCACGGATTGGCCAACGAAAATTCGCACGTTCATCTAAATGAATTCATTGGGGTATGCAAAATATTCAGAGTTCACAATGTCACTGATGAGATCGCTAAGCTACGACTTTTTCCTTTCTCTTTAAGGGATAAGGCGAAAACTTGGTTCTATTCTTTAGAACCCCAATCTATCCAAAGTTGGGCAGAGCTACATCATCAGTTCCTTAAGAAATATTTTTTCATGACCAAAGCCATTGAGTTGCGTCAGAAAATTCAGTTCTTCTCCCAACAACCTACAGAAACATTCCATGAATGTTGGGAACGTTTTAAGGAATTGATTAGGAGTTGCCCTAATCATCAAGTTTCAAGGTGGCAACAAGTCCAAATTTTTTACAATGGACTGATTCCAGAAGAGAGACGCATGGTTGATGCATCTTGTGGAGGATCATGTGCCACAAAAGAAGCCGACGAATTGTGGGTATTATTTGAAAAGTTGTATCAAACCTCAATACAAAATGCAACATTGGGGCGAATTAACTTGGACATGGCACCTAAATCTCATGTATTGACCAAAGATGGATTGTATGAGGTCAACAATAATACCGCGGATCTGTCAACAAAAGTTGACATATTATCCAAACAAATGAACATGTTGATAGCTGCAACCAAGCAAGCTAAAAGTCCCATAAACCCCACTGCTTGTTCAATTTGTGACCACCCAGGTCACATGGCTAATGAGTGCCCTACTCCTTATCATTCTTCCCTGATGAACCTACTCCTCAAGAGCATGTGAATGCAACTCAATCTTATCAGCGGCAAGGTAGAAACATGTATTCAAATACCTACAATCCGAAATGAAGAAATCACCCCAACTTAGGATGGGGAGGATCAAACCAAACTGGCCACGTAAACTAATAGTACAGGTCCAATCCAATGAGTGGACAACAAAATTTTCGTCCACAACCGAATTCTAATTTCCACCAGAATTCTAATTTTCAGCAGAATTCTCCTTATTATCATCCCAATTCTGAGTTTCGGAAAAATCAAAATTTCAATCAGAATCTCAATCAATCACATACCAGCACGTCGAAAGATTCTGATTTGGAAGAAATAGTGATGCGAAGCATGCAAGCTTTTCAGCAGATGATAATGGATCAAGTCAGCCAATTGACCAATCAATTGAGTCAACGAGAGGAAGGTAGGCTTCCTAGCCAACCCATCAATAATCCTCGAGGTCAAGCACCACCAGATGAAGGACCATCGAATAGTCAAAAGTTGAAAGTTGTTACGGTGCTGAGAAGTGGACGAGAGATTAATAATCAAGTGAAAATGCCTATGGAATCTGATGAAGAAAAAGAACCAGCAAAAGAGAAAGAGCCAGAGAAAAGAAAAGAGAAAGAAAAAGAGAAAGAGATAGAGAAAGGAAGAGAGAAGGGAAAAGAAAATGAAATAGAGGAAGTGTCTCCCTCAACTGTCCAACAAGGATTTGAAAAAGAACCGGAACTTGAATCTGCACCTTATATCCCTAAGGCACCATTCCCTGAGTGCCTAACTCCTCCATCTAGAATGGGGAAGTGACCGGCAAAAATGGAAGAAATCTTTGAAACATTCAAGCAAGTAAAGATAAATCTTCCATTACTTGACACAATCAAACAAGTTTCTGAGTACGCCAAATTCTTCAAAGATTTGTGCACCCGTAAGAGAAAGGCACGTACTCAAGTTTCAAAGAAAGTGTTCCTGACTAATCAAGTCAGTTCGATATTGTAATTGGAAACACTACAGAAACTCAAGGACCCTAGAGTCCCAACTATTCTATGTGTCATTGGTGGACAACCAATTGGAAAGGCGTTACTAGATTTGGGAGCAAGCGTTAATCTGATCTCATACTCAGTATACAAGAAATTGGGATTGGGCGAATTGAAACCCACGACGGTCACACTTCAACTTGCTGACAGGTCAGAAAGAAGACCTAGGGGTATCATCGAGGATGTTTTGGTTGGAATAGACAAGTTTGTCTTTCCAGTGGACTTTGTTATTTTAGACATGGAACCACCTGTGAAATCAACTATTCAAGTCCCTATCATCCTTAGACGTCCGTTTCTCGCTACTGCAAACGCTTGCATTAATTCTCGAACGGGAGTCATGGGCGTTTCTTTTGGAAACATGAAGGTTAGATTGAATATATTCCATGCGATGAACCATTTCCCTAGCGAGGATGAGGTTGAATGTTTCTACATCAATCAGATAGACGAAGTGGTGAATGAAGCATTACCGTCAATGCTTACCAAAGAAGAATTTGAAACTGCTTTGTTAGCCATCTATGAAGACAGAGAATATGAAAGGAAGCAATCAGAAGAGGAGAGGATTTCATCAAGCCAGGATAATGACTCATGCGAGATTAATGCTATGGTGGAACCGTTACCCATTGAGGTAAAAGCTGAACCGACTCCATCAATCAAGGAGCCACCAACTGTTGAATTAAAACAGTTGCCTGAGTCGCTCAAGTATGCTTTTCTGAGGCCACGAGAAACGTTTCCGGTGATAATTTCATCTACGTTGTCGGAAGAACAAGAGAATGACTTGTTAAAAGTGCTTAAAGATCATAAAGAGGCTATCGGATGGACCTTAGCTAATCTTAAAGGGATTGACCCATCAGTATGTATGCACAAAATACATCTTGAAGATGATAGTACACCATCGAGGGAACCACAAAGGCGACTTAATCCGAACATGCAAAAAATCATTTTAAAGGAAATCATTAAATTACTCGATGCTGGAATCATCTATCTGATCTCTGATAGTGAATGGGTAAGTCCAGTCCAAATCGCTCCCAAAAAGTCGGGAATCACTGTAAAAGAAACTGCTGAAGGAGAATTGGTGCCCACTCGCAAAACTACTGGGTGGCGTGTGTGCATTGATTATAAAAAATTGAACACAACTACGAGAAAAGATCATTGTCCCCTTCCGTTCATTGATCAAATCCTTGAGAAGTTAGCAGGAAAGGAGTTTTACTGTTTTTTTGATAGATATTCAGGATATAATCAAGTGCTCGTATTTCTAGTTGATCAAGAGAAGACAACATTCACGTGTCCTTATGGTACGTTTGCATATCGTAGAATGTCATTTGGCCTATGTAATGCTCCGACTACTTTCCAACGATGTATGTTGGCCATATTTTCGGATATGATTGACAAGTTCAGCGAGGTATTCATGGACAATTTCTCTGTTTTTGGGAAGACATTTGGTTCATGTTTGAATCACCTTTCACAAGTGTTGCAACGTTGTGTGGAATCCATACTTGTTCTTAGCTGGGAGAAGAGTCATTTTATGGTCCAACAAGGAATTGTTCTGGGGCATATCGTTTCAAGAAAAGGAATCGAAGTTGATAGGGCAAAAGTCGACTTAATTGCTAATTTGCCCCCACTAAAGAGTGTTCGACAAATTTGATCATTTTTGGGGCATGCTGGATTTTATAGGCGATTCATCAAGAATTTCAGTAAAGTCGCCAAGCCATTGTGCACTCTGCTTGGAAAAGATGTCCCTTTTGACTTTGATGTGAATTGCATGAAAGCATTCCTAAAATTGCGTGAGCTGTTATCAAATGCACCGATAATCCAACCATCGGATTATTCTCTACCTTTTGAACTCATGTGCGATGCATCCGACTATGCTATTAGAGCAGTTTTAGGGCAAAGAGTGAACAAATTACCTCATGTGATCTATTATGCCAGTAAGACATTGATTGATACACAGCTTAACTACACCACCACTGAGAAGGAGTTATTAGTTGTGGTGTATGCTCTCGATAAATTCTGTTCTTATCTGCTACGATAATAATAGTGGTCTTTTCAGACCACTCTACATTGAAATATTTGTTGGTGAAAAATGACGCCAAACCAAGATTGATCCGATAGATCTTGTTCCTCAAAGAGTTCAATTTTGAGATCAAAGATAAAAAGGGAGTAGAGAATGTTGTGGCTGATCATTTGTCTCGAATTTTGCCTGAAGAATCATCTGTATCTGAACCTATCCGTGATACTTTTCCGGATGAGCAATTGATGGCAATTGATGCAACCGCTACAAAAGTTCCTTGGTTTACCAATATCGTGAATTATCTGGTCACTGACAGAATCCCTACTCAATGGGTAAGAATGATACGCATCTCTTTTTCTCCCAAATAAAATACTATTTTTGGGATGAACCACAATTGTTCAAAATCTGTTCAGATCAAATCATCAGGAGATGTGTGCCTGAAGCCAGTGGAGGCCATTTTGGAGGACAGAAGACCGCACAGAAAATCCTTCAAAACGGATTCTACTGGCCCTCCATCTTTCGGGACGCTGCAAAATTTTGCAAAGAATGCCAATGATGTCAACAGCTTGGAAATATTTCACGACGAAATATGATGCCCCTTAACCCGATTTTGATCGTTAAAATTTTCGATGTTTGGGGGATTGACTTCATGGGTCGTCTTCCCCCTTCTTTCGGGTATTCATACATTCTTGTGGCTGTTGACTATGTTTCCAAATAGATAGAAGCTGTGGCAACCCGGTCAAATAATCACAAGGTCGTGGTCAAATTCTTGAAAGAGAATGTGTTTAACCGATTTAGGATCCCGAGAGCAATCATTAGTGATGGCGGTTCGCATTTCTACAATAGTCATTTTGCCACTTTAATGAAGAAATATGGCATTACCCATAAGGTTGCAACGCCATATCACCCGCAAACTAGTGGTCAAGTGGAAGTGTCGAATCGAGAGATCAAACGAATTTTAGAAAAGATGGTACGACCGGATAGAAGAGATTGGTCGAACCGGCTATCTGATGCTCTTTGGGCATATCGTACTGCCTTCAAGACACCGATCGGAATGTCACCGTTCATGATTGTCTACGGGAAAGCATGCCATCTTCCTGTTGAATTGGAGCATAAGGCATTTTGGGCTATCAAAAGATTTAACTTCGATATGCAAGCAGCAGGGTCAAATCGAAGGCTACAGCTGAATGAATTGGAAGAGCTACGCTATGATGCATATAAAAATTCCAAGATGTACAAAGAAAGGTATAAAAAGTTTCACGATGAGTCGATTTCTCGAAAAGAGTTCCACATTGGACAAAATGTTTGGTTGTTTAACTCCAAACTAAAGCTCCACCCGGGAAAACTGAAATCTAGATGGGAAGGCCCGTTTCAAGTTGTTTCCACTAGCGTGCATGGTGCCATTGAGATCTGAAGTCTCAAGGACAATCGAGTTTTCAAAATCAATGGGCAACGTCTTAAACTAATGTTTGAGCTAATAACCCAGTTCAGGATTGAGGCGATGCACCTCAGTGACCCAGAAAATTAAACAATGAAGAGGTCGAGCTGTCCACACTTAAACTCAGCGCTTCCTGGGAGGCAACCCAGTGTGTTTTATTTTTTATTGTGTTTTTGGTTAGGATAGAGTCTTTTTCAATCGATTGACTGTCAAATAGTCAATCAATTGACCTTCTGTACTCAATCGATTGACACTTCCCTATCAATCGATTGATGATTCAATCATCATCATCATCTTTCTTCTGGTTATCAATCGATTGAGGGTCCAATTTCAATCGATTGACATCACCTTGAAGTTATGGCAGTTTTCGAAAATTGAAGTGCTAATCGACACATCTTGTCGTGGCAGCTAGCTTTTGAGGCACGACTGTGTCAATCGATTGAGAACAACCCCTCAATCGATTGATTTTATTGGTTATTTACTTCACCCGTTTCCAAGGCACCTAACCAGTGCGACTTTTCGAAAAAGGGTATTCTCAATCGATTGACATCTCTGTGTCAATCGATTGACATTAAAAGTGGAGGAGTGGATTGTACCACGTCGCATCCGCATGCTTGATGACTTTACAGCTTCTCGCGACGTGTGGAGGCCAACCGTTTTCAATCGATTGAGGATCCATCCTCAATCGATTGACAACCACATTATATAATGGGGACACCCGTGGTCCCCTTCATTTCAAATTCTCTCCAATCCGAGCCAAGCATCTACATTCTCCTCGTACGCGATCGAATGGCAGCGCCTGGCCCACCAATGTTCCGACCACCTAGTCTCGCCAACGATCCGATGCGAATCCCTAATGAAGAGTATATCGATCGTCAGTTTCAAACGGAGAATTTCTTTGACCTCGCCAAATACCGTCGCATCGCAAAATGCGCCCGTTCGATTGAATTCATCGAAGCCTTGCGTTTAGAGATGTTGCTCGCTCCTCCACCTATAGATGTCTCTCTGCGTATCATACGCCTGTTCTACCAAAAGATGGAGTGGGTACCCACACCACTCTCGCCAATGGGAATGCCATACATTAGCCTCGAGATCGACAATTTGCGGTATAACCTACATGTCGCCGATCTCGCACGAGCCTTCAACTTTTACGTGGTTCGCCCTTTGAACCATCACATTGATCCCGCTATCGATCTTAGTCAGGACGACATGATCAATAATATGTGTGGCCGCAGGCGCGGTTCTGGGTTGTCCACTAAACGAGCGGTCCTACTGATGGACATTTTGTTTTAGGATATCGTTATGTCAAACAACCTGTTACCGCATGGCACGAAGAGCGAGAGAACGAAGAATAGGGTGATGGCACTATACGCTACACACACAAATACTTGGTATGATGCGCCCGGACTGATGTTAGAGGAGATGTATCGGTGTCACCAGGATATCGCCACCACCACCGTACCCAAGAAGCGCGAAGCGATTCTCCTCCATTTCCCGCACTACGTGATGCATCTTTTGGACCACCTTGGCTGCCCGATTTACGATGATGAAGAGTTGGGCGATATGCAATTTTATCAATATGACACCAACGTTTAAGACAAGAGCATCAAGGCTATTCTTCGTGTTGCGCCACAGCTGATCGACGTCGATGAAGTACCTCCTCCTCCCGAACCAAACCCCGCACAACGCCAATGTAGCGGTGTTAGACGACCTCGTCTTGAAGAGGTCCCCGATTTTAACGCCGAGGCAGCCGTAGCTCACCTCGAGGCGCGGATGGATGGGTTGAGTGCGACACTTGAAGGCATTGATCGACGATCGAGGTTTCAGACCTCTCTTCTCATGCGGATGGCCCGAGAATCGTTCCCTGGGCGTGCCGACGAATTCATCGTAGGAGCGCGAGCGGCGATGAATGAGGAGAGGGATCCGAAATTTGATGATGATGATGTTTAGCGTGTTTTTGTTTAGTGTCTTGTGTTTGTGTTTGTTTAGTGTTTAGTGTTTAGTGTTTTAATTTGTTGTGTGTTTTTTATTTTTGATTAATCATAGTTTGTGTGTTGTGATAGGGGACCAATGGTTGTAATCCACTTACAAAAATCAATGGAATCGGAGTGTTTTGGCGTGGTTTCTATTCTGTGTATTCTCGGATTAGTGTGAAAGTGCATCAATCAATCGATTGAGAGTCCACTCTCAATCGATTAAGCAATTTAAGTTTCTAATTTTTCAAAAATAAAACTTCCATTAGTCAATCGATTTGCGGCTAATTCTCAATCGATTGACTCTTGCGTGGGCAACCTGTCTACATCAGTCCGAAGCAGCAAGTTTCTAAAGAGCAACTATTTTGGGGACCGAATTTGGGCCGTACACTGGACGGCTTCCCTGACATCTTGTGTCAATCGATTGACACTAAAGGGTCAATCGATTGACTAAGGTATATTTCCGGCAGAATTCCTCTTTCACTCCGAAAATCGAGAATCGAGTCCTCTTAGAGGCCCTAATTTAGAAAATTCTTAGAGTCTGTGTGTTAGTAGTTCTTCTCTATTTAAAGGTTGTTCCAGGTTAGTTCTTTAGTCAAAATTTTCTTCCTTCTTCATCAACTTTTAGCCATGACTTCCATTCGGTATCGTACCCGATCCGCTTTGAAAAAGTTGATGGAGCCCGCGCAAAAACGTGCACGATACCACGCTCCGCAGCCACCACTCGATTTGTTGAATCATGAAGTCATCAATCTTGATGATGAATCCCCTTTAGCAGTCAAATCGATTTTTACACGCTCCGCTGAGGCCGTCAACGACCCATCCAAGAATTTGATTCCGACCTACTTGAGGGCGGAATTGAATCCGCCCTCGCCTCTCGTACCGCCACCATCCACCCCATCATCGTCTCCGCCGCATGCACCTCTTCCACCACCACGTGAGGGCAGCATCACGGAGGAGATGTGGAATTACATGTTTCCAAAGCCAAAGGAGAGCCGTTCTACCATAGATGATTGAAGGATTAGGACTATCAGCTTTAGGGTCTAATTTTAGGAGTCCTTTTTATTAGTTCATTTTTATGCTTTAGTTTAGGTTAGGTTTTGATTAATTGTAGGTTAGGTTTTTATTTTCAATAAGTGTAATAGTTTACATATATTTAATAACAATTTAGTTAGTTAAATATTTGTGTTTTTATTTGTGATCACCATCCCTTTCACTTGATCTATTTTTTTGGTCCTCGATTGCATTAAACAGGTTTGGGGGGGTCTCACAAAGCCAATGAGGACATTGGTCAGTTCAGGTTTGGGGGGGTATTTTCGATTAATTTTATGCAAAAAAAAGGGCTATTTTTTCGGATTCTAAAAGTACATCAGTCAATCGATTGAGACACTGGTCTCAATCGATCGACTGATGACCTGAGGACTTGTGAATTTTGAATTTTTCTTAAAATGTGAATAACCTAAAATTCTTTTAAATTGTTATCATGCAATGATTATTTTTATGAATGCTCATAAAGTTCAAGATTGAATAGTGATATTCATAATCTATGCCTGAAATTTTATACCATCACTTTGTGTTAATTCTGAAATCTGAGACTTAAAGTTAAAAGCTTGGAATCCTAAGATCTCAAAGAAAGACTAAAACCCAGTAAGCTTTGAAACTTTGTTCTCATTTTTGATGAGGGTTGAAATAAATTCGGAGTATCCTTGAACTTCTTGCTTAAATTATTGAGATCTCGTATACTTGATCTTTGATTTGTTGATTTTGCGTGTATTTTGTCATTACACTAAAAATCATTAGGTAAAAACTCAAAGCAAATAGGGATCATTACCATCGTGAAAGGAAATGATCTAATGCCATTATTGGCTCGTTTGTGCCCAATATATCCCACCTTATATTTATCTTATTGCACCCCCTTTAAGCCTCAATTGAAAATTTTTTGCCTTAACTATTCCTTGTAAGCTATATTAGCCACACCCCACACCAGTTTTAAAAGCCTTATCCTTCAATCTCTGAGAAATTGTAAAAGGAGGAGGAAAGCAAAGTGAAAAATAGAGAGTTATGGCAATAAAAATGTAAGGAGTAAAGGGGAGAGAAAAAGAAAATTCAGTCTAGTGCAAAAAGTAGAGAAATATATGAAAGTGATATTAAAAAGAAAAAGAAAAGAAAGAGAAAAGTGTTTATGAAAAGAAAAAGGTTCTAGAAACTTCAAAAAAGGAAATTGGAAAAATCAGAAAATCAAGTGTATTTCTTGTTCCGATTTCTCAAAGAAACTTGAATCTAATTTTCCCTTTCTTTTTTAATCATTTACCCGAGCCCCATTACAACCTTAGAAAAGACCTTTGTAATCCAATCATGAGTGATAAATGCCTTGTGGAGAGTAATTATACAATGTCTATAGTGTTTAGTATATGCATATTTAAAATACAAGTATCTTTCTTAATGAGATTTCTCTTAAAATTCTTTCATGCACCGTCTTTCTTATAACTTGTGAGATTTTTCTAAATTACATTGTAATTCCATCTCACATTTGAGTAAAAAAGTAAAATCATTCATCAGGAGTGAACCTTCCATTTGAAGGCTCTTATAGGCCATTGATTAGACATAGTACATTGGCAACATGACTCAGATGTACAGTGTTGATGAACATAAGAACCACACAGAATTGATGACCCGTGCACCGCAGGTGGTGCATAGGCTCGTGCTTCCAACATACTGCATGTTGAGTTTTGAAAAGAACCCTCGTCACACATGATGCCTATAAAAAATCAAGTATAATAAGACAAAAGATAAAAAAGTATTGTAATTATGTTATCGGTTACACCAGTAAGCGTGCGCTAGCTTAGCGATTTCAAGTGTGTGCGCAAGTTATTATGATTAAGAAGACACGACTTCAAAAAAATTGTTACTTTGGCTTGAGAATATACTCCCATTCTTACTTTTCAAATGAATGTGATTAAGAGGACACTTGACTTGTAAAATAAAACCGAGACGATATTTTCTAATTTTTTTTTTAAAAAAAAAAATAAAAACAAAAAAAACAATAAAATCGATAATTTGAAATTATCGTCCTATACGAACGATAATTTAAACGATAATTTGACTGTTTTTTAAGGGGAGCGATAAAACCCAATGTATCATATCGTGCAAGACCAAAACTGATACGTATCGTCCGATACGTATGACATTTTGATCCATGCTTTCCACCCACACACATAAGGACAACAGTTTGTTGCATCCATTGAATACCCAAAACCTAGGCATCAGTCACTTTGTTAGCTGAGGGTCCTGTATAACATCCAACAATGAATGCATTAATCCACGGAGGACTTGCACCAACATTCTCTTGGCCCTCACCTTCATTTGGTCCTCATTCTCCATGACTAAGACCCTTTTAGAGGGCATCTCCTCTCATCTACACAAAAGTTCCAGCGCAAACCATTCTAGCTAGAGTAGTCAAGTCAATAACAACAAAACTAATAAGATACCATACTTTGATGTTGATGATTCAACAAAGCCGAATTTGCTAGTCCACTCCCATTCACTGGCCACACTCTCTCCAAAAAAGCTCTTTTTTTTTTGTAAAATGCTATAATTTCATTAATAAAATAAAATTACAGCTGATCAAAGCAGTCAAGTGAGGAGCTCAACCAAGAATAAAGAAGAAAATACAATACAAAAACCTATACAAGGTCTAAAAGAAAAAAGAGAAAAAGAGAAATAATACGACAAAGATACACTGAGATTGAAAGAAAAATGACCCCAATACAACAAAGACACAATTGGATCTAAGGGGATCTAAACAATTCCAGGTCTCTCACTAGCTCCTCCATCAAAGGAGATAAAACAATTGGGAGAAACCAAGCACCAACCGTAGAGATCATCAAACTCAAAGTCTATCACCACATTGCATGTACCATATTTCATATCAAAGATTCTCTTATTCCGTTCTTTCCAGATTCCCTAGAAAATAGCCATTGAGAGCATTCTCCAAAAATGGCTTTAGCATCCTCGAAAGGAAAGTCGGTCCACTCTGCCAGGACAGAAGCCGCCGACTCACAAAATATATGGATACTCCAAAACCAGCAAGGAAACTGGCCCACACTTGCAAAGCAAATGCACAATCTAAAATAAGTGTAACTGATTCCTCCCCCTCCCCACAAAACACGCACACCTTTGATACAGCCATACCCCTTTTGCATAATTGGACACACATTAAGATTCCGCCCCAAGCTACTTCCTTGCAAAGAGTTTTACTATCAATGGGGACTCCACTTTCCACAATGGCACCCAAGGTTGACAAATTAAAGGTTGTCCTGTAAGAAACATATATAAAAAAATTGACAAGAAATTTTACCGAATTTTTTCCAATGCCAAATCCTTTTTGTCTTGTCAGGTATCATTCAATCAAACCTTACTAAGCTCCTCTAAGAGTTCAAACAATTCCTTCTCCACTTCCTCTTTTAAGTTCCCTCGAAAAATGTTGTTCCAATATCCCTCATTATGTAATCCATCTCGCATTTCCATGGAATCTCCTCATGAGCACAGAGTCTCCAACCCATCTATCCTTCTAGAAGCCCGCTACACTTCTTACACCCGGGACAAAACTAATACCTTCCTCAAAATTCTCCAACAAAGCTACCAAATTTGCATCTGTCAACCTTGATTATGGCTGAACAAAAAAAAACAAGTGTTACCTAAACATGTGGTGGTGTTTAGGTGTCATAAATGTTTGGTAAGTCAATTTCTAAAGATTCCAATACGGCGGCACAACCTCAAGGAAAATAATTTTTTTTTAAATAGAACTATATAGAAATAAAAAATAAAAAAATTTGAAGGAAAATCTTAGAAAGCCAATTGAAATATAAAATGAAAAGATACATGGTGTATGTCATGAACCTTACTAAAAGTATATTGTATTATACAAATTGTTTCAAGGACGCAAGCTTTTTATTTACTAAGTTACTAAAGTTTACACAATTTTTTTCTAATACGATAGTTCATTTTATCATGTCAAAACGAGGAGCATTTTTTATGTTATTATGTACCATTTTCATACATGTCTAGAAATATCATGTTGTATTGAGGAGTGTCCAAGTGCCACCAAGTGTCTGAATGGCAAAAATCCCTGAGGATCAGCTCGACATAGAGATCATCAGCCCGACATAGATGTATTTAGGGCAGTTTTTAAAACAATTTTTTAGCATAAAAACCATAGATTGTCTCGCCCTAGGTCAGTTTATCTCACCACAGGATTAAGGGTTTAAGGTTTAGGGCAGTTTTCAAAACGGTTTTTTAGCATAAAAAACATAGATTACCTCGCCCTAGGGCAGTTTCAAGCTGACATAGTGCAGTTTCAAACTGACTTAGGGCATTTTATCTCACCTTAGGTCAGTTTGAAACTGCGCTAGGTTAGTTTATCTCACCCTAGAATTAAGGGTTTAAGGTTTAGGGCAGTTTTCAAAATGGTTTTTTAGCATAAAAGTCATAGATTGCCTCGCCCTAGGGCAGTTTATCTCACCCTAGGATTAAGGGTTTTAAGGTTTAGGACAGTTTTTAAAAAGGTTTTTTAGTATAAAAAACATAATTTGTCTCGCCCTAGGGCATTTTAAACTGACCTAGGGCAGTTTATCTCACCCTAGGTCAGTTTATCTTACCCTAGGGTTAAGGGTTTAAGGTTTAGGGCAGCTTTCAACACAATTTTTTAGCATAAAAATCATAGATTGCCTCGCCCTATGGCAGTTTCTAGGGCATTTTAAACTGACCTAGGGCAATTTATCTCACCCTAAGATTTAGGGGCAGTTTTCTAAAATATAGATTGCCTCACCCCATAGAAAACCCACCTCTTTCCATAAATCATCACACATCTCATAAAACCCATCTATTTTTGTAAACCATTCAATCTGTGTGCACCTAAGTGGCTTGAAAACTCATCACAGCTAGGAAGAAGTATGATTTTCTGAGATGAGTTTTTCTTTGGATCATTAAAATCCATCTAAGCCATGAAACCACATCCCATTCATCACGCCCAAAACACATCCATTTCAGCTGTGAAACGTATTCAACCCTTAAGAGATAGAGAGAGAGAGAGAGAGAGAGAGAGAGAAGAGTAAACGGCAGCTTTTCGGCTGCCGCTGTGTGCAGCAAGGAAGGAGAGAGAGACTTACGGTGAGGACGATTTGCAGCCAACGGGTGGTCGGCAACATCGGCGAGTTTTCCACGAAGAAGGGGAGAGAGAGAAGGAAAGAAAGAGAGGGGAAAGCGGGAATAGTGTTGTCATAAAAGGTCTTTTATATGAAAGGTATTTTAGTCTTAAAAAGTAAAGTGGTTTAGTTAGCTACTAATTGAACAACTACAGTGGTTTAGTTAGCTATGTATAGAAATAAAAACTTTAATCCATATATAATATTTGAAAATCAAAATACTATCATGCATTCTAAAAAGGTTGGCATTATTTGCACCCGTTTTCTCCTATGAAGAAAACAAGCATTTCGACAATAAAAAATCGTTGACCGCCTTGAATTAGACAAAACAGATTGTTTTTCAACCCAATCTTCCACACAATAGATCTTGAGATCATGGTGCACCTATCAGACGATAAAAATCATGATTTCACATGGCACACATCCTTGGGACTGGCCCTGGGAGCTATTATGAAATTTGTTTTGTCAATATAAGTAGGCCTCATTTCGGAATCTCGACATAGGCCACCAAAATCTCAGGACCGGAGCTGGACACTTGTCTTTTTTTTTAATATTCAAATAAGCACGTAATGACTTTTAGCTGCCAATGACTTAAATGAGACACATCGTTTTGTAAGCGAATTTGAAATATGTTTTGTATATTTATATTTTTTAGTTTTAAATATTAATTAATGTTATGCCCCCATAGAGGAAAATCCTGGGTCCACCACTGCCCAGAATCGCGTTTAAAATACACCCATGCTCTATTCATTTTTGGAAATACAGTCAAATTGTTTATATACTAACTCATTTTTACCAAGGGTACCAAAATGAACCAAACTCTTATAAAAAAATAAAAAGCTTTTAGGCTAATGAAAAGCTAAATGAACAAGACTTTGGGGCATCTATCCATTTCACCGGATATCAAAATTTCACATCAGAAAATCTACCAACAAATCCCCAAAAGATGAAAACCTTAAGGCCTAAACACCAAACTGGCAAAACAAAAAAAATATAAGAACAAATAATATGAAGCACTAACTTCACCTACAATGCTGAAAGATCGACCTCCACCTGCTAAAAAACTGAGCAACATTTTCCGAACTTGGATTTACAAAATCTGAAGTTGCCTTTAAATTAGCAACAGTAAAAATTCTCCTTTTTCACCTGAATCAGTTTTTCAATCTGTATTAGAAGATGAAAGATTGAATTGCATCACTTTTTTTTTCAATTATTCGTCCTGTCCGTCGAAGCTGCAGCTATTTCTTCTAAAACAACCGCTGTTCATTCTTTTTTTGTATTAAAAAAAGGCTCGTGTTACTACCACACGACTTTATGCTATAGCCACCTCCCTTAAACAAAGAAACAATCCATTGACTGATATAAATAAGATGATGGAAATTGTTTTCCGTCCAAATTTTTCACACAAAAGATCTTGAGAGCATGGGCCGGGTATCAGACAGTAAGATGTTGATTCCATGTGGCGCACATCCCAAAAAGTGAACGAGAGCCACATTTGATGGCACACGATTATAATGTTCACTTTTTGGAATGTGTGCCACGTAGAATCAACATCTGACGTCTAATGGGAGGCCTATGATCTCAAGATCTTTTGTGTGGAAGCAGTGGCATAGGCACATTATCTGATGGGGTCCTGCGACCCCCGGCGTTAAATAAAAATCTTTCCCTTTAAGGACCGAGCAGTTGTGCCTAATCAGGTCTTCACGAGGGACCCCCCATCAAAAAAATCCTGGCTCCGCCACTTTGTAGAGATTAGGACAAAAAACGATGTCCATCATCTGACTTGAAACAGTCATCAGATTTTTCCTTTGTTTAAGTGAGGTGGCTGTAGCATAAAGTGGTGTGGTAGTAGAGTAGGAAGCCAACATCTAGAACAAGGTCCATAATAATAGCATTTTCCATGGAGCCAATAGTAAAAGGAAATTGAAGGTGGCTCTGACCTGCAAGGATGACCTAACTGATGAAAGCAATCCCAGTCTTCCCAGATGAAGATGTAAAATTCCACTGATCAAGAAAATTGTCCCATAAAGCTGAGATGTCAGATAACTATCAATTTGGGATTGAGGAAAGTAAGTTTTGCAAGGAGTTCTTCAATTTTTCTAGCATTGATCTTACATCAGCGATTCTTCTTTCTTTTGCTATCACATATTTGTATTAGAACACAAAAAAAAAAATCATCCAAAAAAAACTAATAGTTACTAGCTACATCATATACAATTACTGCAATGGAAGAATCTCTTATATAACTGAAAATGAGACTTCTAAATCTCTCCTGTCCAGCAGTATCCCTGAAATCAAGAATATCACATGTAATATGGACCCATAAAATGTCAATACAAAAGGCAAAACATGGAACAGAATGTTACAATATACATCATATAATACTAAAAAAATAGAGGATAAACAATAAATTCTCACAGTATGTGCAATTTAAAAAACTCCACCAATCCATTTACATCAAAGAATTTCAAGAAATGCAAAAGACTCGAGCAGTGTTACCCAGGCACTTCTACTTGTGGGATTTTTGTCGTGCCGACACTTGGTGGCACTTGGACACGTGCTGACACTTGGACACTCTTCAACATGTCACGTGTCTAGTAGCATTGGACTTGAGCCTTAATGGTACTAAAATTAACAATATGGAAGTTTGGAAAACCTGTTTGATATGCATAAACAAGGTGTCAATATCGTTATTCAGGTATTGGTGCATCTTGGACTTATACGTATTGGCCGATATGGATATAGTACAATATATATATATATATATATATATATATATATATAAAGTAAAAAAATATATAAAAAACTGGTTGTATCGGGTATCGGTCCATCTTGGACTTACACGTATTGGCCGAAATACGGTACAATATTTTTTTTTTTTTAAGTAAAAAAAATATATAAAAAAAACTGATCGTGTCGGTCAGTATCAGCCGATACTGACCAGAGTATCGGTGTGATACTACAGGCTGATACTGACCAGAGTATCGGTGTGATACTACCCTGATACCTGTATCGGGGCAGTTTCGGCAGTGGTTCTCGACAAAACAGATACGTATCGGTATCGGCCGAGTTTTGATACCATGTACATAATCCCATCCACCTCTAAGAGAACCAAGTGAACCATAAAACAAATGTTTTACACACTACAAACTTTGCAACATTATCATCCAACAACAACGCTCCATCATTCATTTTCAGTCTGTTTAGATTCACTGTGAAATTGTAGTTCCATAGTAGTATGGACCATAGACATAGAATACCATTCCAAAAGGGGTTTTGTGGCAGTTATCCTAGTAGTAATTTGACTTGATATGAAGTCTAAATATGTGATTTTGAGGGCTATTTACATAAATGTGCTTAAAATCCATCATCAGATATTTGTTCCAAAATTGAGACCCTGAGATAACCAGAACCCAAGAAGCGTGTATGTGGATTCCCTTATATAAATCCATTATCCTTGAGAAACTGGTGTTAGGTAGACAGGTCGGTGAATCACCTGTGGAGCATTGTCACTAATATCTGTACTTGTGGAACACATCGTGACAAATCAGAGTCGTTCAAGTAGCAAGCGATTGTCCAGATTGGACTCAGCCTAAACACCATGTTCATCATGAAATTCAAACCATCTGATCAAAGAACTTCTGTTCTTTTAGTATGGACCATTGACCATACTTGCATTCCAACTAGATCAAACTCATTATGAATTCAAGCTAGAAAACATTCTGCACATGCTCCCCAATGAATGTGTTTTCATCCCAGCTACAATATATTATAATCTTGTATATAATATAACTTATACTACATCACTTCTTTATCATATCCAAAGTTCCAAATATGACCCTTATGGTAAGGCATCAATATCTTTAATTGTGCAACATTCAATATTCTTTTATATCACATTAGTATGTCACAATATTTACATAAAAGGGGCATGCTTATGTCTAACAATTCAGGTGTTTGCAAGCCTAATGGAAAATTGCATGAGCAATATAGTACATTGTAATCCACCTACTCTATCCTCGGTGATGATGACACATCACACACCGTCTATTCCACTTAATAAATTGATCTTAATCTTCTTTGTTGATTTAGTGCTTTGAAATTCCATAGTTGATCCTTAAGTTGATTTTCGTGGGTCAGCCTATCAAATATATCTAAGTAACTATTTTGTCATAACTCGTTACACTAGTTGTTCAAAACTAGTTAATAGGCAGACTTATTGGTAGGGCACAGAATGTCAAGAATCTTGCAACTCTATTTTACATATCCCTACTTAAGTGTTATTAGCTACTTCTAGCATAGTCACCAAGTCGGGGTTCGGTAATAATTTCGCAAGGTTAAAATTCAGAAAAATCAGGCAAGTTTGGGGATAATCGGGAAAAAAAAAAGTAAAAAAAAAAAACATTAAAGTGTAAATTTTTTTCAAAAAGTATAAAAAATAACAATTTATTAAAAAAATTGTGAGTTATTCATGAATTGGTCGTGATTATTCATGAATTTCAAAAACATGTGAACTTTCGAAAAACTCATGAATAATTCAGATTAATTCACAGAACGTCAAATTCGCGATTATTAAGGAATTTTTCAAAAAATCCGGAGAAGTTGGTGACTATAACTATGCCGGACAACATTTGTTGCTAGGAAGTCAAATCTGTCCATGAGAGAGACAGAGGGATCTCCTCATTTTAATTCTTCTACACGGGGCATGTGCAAACTAGTGTCCCAAAATGTTCAATGATTTGATAAAGAAATGTACACAAGTAGCAACCCGGATGAGTCTTACTGGTATTAAAGCATCACATACTGGTATTCAAGCATTTATAAATATATGCACAACACATTAAATCTCGGCCACAAAAAACATGGCCGAGTCCAGTTTCATTCTTCTGATACAAAATTGATAGAAAAGGAACTAAGTTAAGCTAGATGATTTTGACCTTGTTAATAGAAAGTCAACAATTCGTCCAAGTCGCACCAAATTCAGCCTTCTCACTGAAATAAACAGATGAGTCAAGTCTAGTATGGGATTATCAAAGGAACACAAAAGGTCATGGGGGAAATGTTAGTCATTTTAATTGGTCCACAGTCAAAGTTAACCTTTTAATGCAGTCCAAGTGGAAGCTTGAGCTCTAAGGGAGCACCCAGATGCCAAGAGTTTGTAAATGCATCCATTCTAACCCAATTAAAAATGGATTGATCAAGGGATTTCACCCACCGCGGCATTGAAATCTGCAGAATTTGGTCAAATGCTTTCACAGATGTCAGCTACATATGCCGTTGAGATTCACCGGTGGAGATAGACTTGAACTCTAGACATCACTGGGCTCGTTTGGAAAGCCGAACTGAAGTACAGAGATCTTTATACGGACGGAAACCTTCTTGCCAGCTTGAGAACTGCCTCTTCAAGAGTTTAAAAGAATTCAGCTCTACCAGGGTAAAGTCTGTTGTGGGTGAATCAAATTTTAACCGTACAGGGCTAAGATCATCAAATATTTCTAATCCGACCATAGCCTGCCCAGAATTTTGGGCAGACCACGTGGTCTGCATTCCAGAAGCAAATGCAGTGAACTTCTCGTCATTTAAAATAGATCCTGGCATCGACTGATGCAGTGACGCATTATATATCTCAACCGGTTCTTCCTTTATTAAACCCATTGCAATGCCATTCGTTTGAGGGCATTCCCTGGTTCCATCTGAATATGCCTGAGGCTTATAAAGAAAAAATGGCTTCTTTTTCTTATTCTCCTGCGAAGTCGCACCCTTGTTGTTGTCATCGGGAACAGAAACCTTTTCTTCGATCAATTGCGAAGTAACACTATTCTTGCCATCATCTGCGAGGGAAATGGCATAGGTTTCATCGGGCGGAATCAAATCCTCAAAGACTTCATCACATTTTTCTTGCATCACTTGCGAAGAAGCACCCTTGCTGTCATCATCGAGTGAAAGCAAACCATTAGCCACCTTGAAGACTTCATCACATTGATGGACCAGTTCCTTCTCGCATCCTTCGTAACCTGAGCTAGTCTTCTCCTCACCAGCCCGTCGAAGAGCAAGTAGAACAGGTAGAGGAAGAACCGGACCAACAAGAGCATCACTTTTATCGCCACTTCGTAATGGGTCCCTTAAAAAATAGGGTGGCAGCTGAGGTAAGCTAGGGACATCCAAGAATTCCAAGCACATCCTTTTCTGCCCTCTGCAAAGATCCGAGTACTTAAAAAATGCCAACCGCAAAAGATCCAAAGATAAACCCGCCCATAGTCTAGTAGATGCAATTTCATGTATGCTGGTAGGAAAGCCAACGTCACCTAGAATTTCGACAATGGAAGGAGCTAAGCCTGTTCTCATAACACCAGCAGCCTTCAATGTGCCATCTATAAGCTCCATCGAATCGTGAGTATAATATATTTTGTCGGTAGGATCCCCTTCATTTTCCGCAGGAGCCACATTAGGGTTTTCGTCAATTTTTGAAGCCAAGGTATTGGCAAGATTGCCGTTCAGGTAAGCGAAAAGATTTTTGAACTCCATGTAGCTACATTTTCTACAAGCATCATCTTCCCGACCCGCAGAGGGCATATAAGAATCTCCGAATTGCAAGGAACATTCCTTTCCATGGAATCTTGTGCTATCTACGTCCCAAGAAGCACAATAGCTTTGCGATTCGAGCTTCCCAGATGACATCAGCCTAATCAAGGTGAATCCTCCAAGTCCATTTTGGGTAGAATTTACGAAATCAGATTTAGATTCTAGCATTGAAAGAACTTTGGGAAAGATACAAAATCCCAAAACCAAATCCTTTTTTTGCTGCCAAACTGTTCCGATTGGAAGATCTGTTTTTAAAATACCCTCCTTTATGAGGCAGTCACCACATTGGCACTGGGAGCCTGACAACAAGAGCCCCGATGGAAGCTCCCACGCATAAAGCAAATTGTTGGATTTTGAAATTTCCGAAGTTACGTAATTAGCGGTACCAGGTACCTGAGGGCCATAACAAAACAAACAAAACTCACAGTTCCAAAAACTTCCAACCAAAATGGCAAAACCAGATTCAGATGCCCATTTGAATTGATCGTTTTCGGACAAAGTCTGCCTCAATTCCGACAATTTAAACATGTTTACATAACAAGGGCCACGGAGACTATGATCCCATTTCAAAACTGGCCACAAGGGCTGCCGAGTATCAAAAAGAAGCAGATGATATTCCGTGACCACGGAGAAATAGAAATCGTCGAAACTGGCCTTGCAAAATGCAGTAAAACGATCTGAAGGCACCAAATGAACTCTAATCGAATCGCACATCTTAATCGTCGCTAGAATGGTCATATCTATTTTTTTATCCTGCCTCCAATCAACCAAAACAACAGCAATCGAACAAGCAACAATCAAAATCCGAGGATGCCAACCGAACTCGCAGCTCAACCATTCTAATCCTTCCCCTAATTTCTCCCAAGAAACCCTAACCCTAGTCCCACGCAACTTCAAGGGCAATTTAGGTGCTCCAAAACAAGAATCCAAATCAAATAGAAGCAATTCACCGCTTTCTAACAAAACCACACTCTCTTCTGGCAAATGCGGGCTCCAACAAGCACACACCACGCAATTTCCAAAATTTGCACTAGCTAAATGAATTAAAACCGGATCAGAATCATGAACCCTAACATGGATCGCTAACCAGTGAACAGCGTAAAGCGTACAAACCAACAAAAGTCCTACGACGATCGAATTACCCGAAGAAGACGAAGCCTTGACCCTAAACCCCGCATCCGCAATGTCCGTGACGGCAATTCTACGAGTCCTGTGACCGAATCCGCGATGAGTCTTAATCACGTTGCCACCATCTCTATCGACACGAATTTCTTGCATCGATCCTTCAATCGAATACACGAAGTACCCAATCTGATCGGCGTTTTCGCCTGTGGGAAAGAAAAGGGCGAATTGGGGGTGATCGCCGCGGAGTTTCAATAACTGGAGGAGGTTATGAGAGATTGGATCGGAGGGTTGGGGAGATTGCGAAGCGGCGGCAATGGCGGAGGAGAGGGAGGGGGGGAAGAAGGTATCTTTGGAGGATCTGAAGAAGGCGGAGATAGATTTGGTGAGGAGAGGAGGGGAGATTTGTGGAGGAAGAGGAGAAGATGAGAAGATGAGATTAGGGTTTTGAGAAGGGTTGAAGAAGAGGGGGCCTAAGGGTTTAGCAGAAGGGCCAGAGAGGAGCAGAGGAGCTGCGAATACAGAGTTAACCGACCACAGAGATTTCCATTCGTGTGAGAAATCCATATTTCATGCGAGGAGAAATCCAAAGAGACAGCTGCAAAACCCTAAACGCAAAACCTTAAACCCTAGAAACAAACAGGTTTTTCGTAATTAACTCTTGAATTATATAATAGCCTTTAATCAAATGAGGAAAGTTATATTTTATTATACTCTTTTGCAATTGATATTTTTAAATCATAACCTTCAAATTAGCCAGCTTAAATGGTGTTTTTACATTATAGAGATCATAAATCCGGTGTAATCACTTGAAAATTGTGTGCAAGGAATAACTCCCTTAAAATAATTGGCATGAAACAATCCAATTCAACAATGACCTTTTACTACATTGAATCATTCATATGATATAAGATCATGTTTTGAACAAATCTAAAATTTTAGATCATGTTCTTTAAATCAAACGGCTTAGATGATATTTTCACATGACTAAGGTTGAGCCAACTATATTTGATGATGGAGATCATTTTCATCCAATGTTTGACTCAATTGATCTTGATATCATGAAATGATCAATTTTTTTACTCTAGGTAGCACAAATTTCAAAAAAGTGACTTAAAAATTATATGATACACATTACACTCAAATATAATTTTACAGTCACTTATCGAGATTTGTGTCATGAGAAAAAAATATAATTTTTATTATTTGATTAAATAGAGTCAAAGGCTATTTATATAATTAAATAGTTGACTACAATAGATCATATGACAAGTATCGTGTTTTGCTCCAATTTTATGTATCATAGATCTATTGATCATGAAATTCAAATCAAATGGCCCATATTACATTTTTTCATATCACATGATCTTAAAATACCAAGTCTTTCTTTAAATTAGGTGGAATCACTTGAAAATCGTGTGCAAGTAATGGCTCCCTTTTTTTAATCATGCCCCGTCACATTGACCTTGAAATACTATGAGGGAACATTGCACATATTGGGAGATTACTTTCGCCCTAATCTTTTACGTGATAGATCTTGAGATCACGAGCCTATGATCTAATGATTAAGTATTGATTTCACGTAGCACACATCCAAAAAGTTTACTTTTTAAGATTTGTGGCACGTTGAATTAACAACTTGAGCCCAAGATTTATCCTGTGAAGATTGAAATAGAAAACAAGCTGCATAATGGATTTTACCTTGCTCAAGTGAGGTGATTGTAACACAAAACGGTATGGTATGGTAGTAATCATGGTTTTAAATATTGGCCATCTTCGATATATATCATATAGGCCGAAAACTATAAGGTTAGGTCCCATCCAATACCAAAGGTTTGGTCATATCATGGATGTTTGACTTGGAATCAACCAAGTCAAACATCGGCCAATATCGGCTTTTATCAGATCATATCGGCAGATATCTCGTCATATCAACCGATATGTATCCGATATGAATTGAATATAATAGCAAAAGTTGTCCTTTATGCATATCTTTTTTATATTCTAAATTTCCTATAAAAATTTAAAATTTTTTTTTTCAATTAGGTGTTTTAATATTGGCCAGTTTGGCCGATATATACCCATATATATCACCTTGAAACCGGCCGATATGCAGATATAGATCTGCCTTTAAATCCCTGGTGGTAACAATATCCTTCTAAAATTCACTTCTTATATAGGTAATCTCATGAAAACATTTGCTCATTGCCACCACGTCCAATCAAAAGCTAACTGACACGGCTTTTAAGGACTAAAACATCCAGCGAGTCAGGTATCGATGAAATTTGATGGTTAATGGAGTCTTCAGAATGCCCTTAGGCGACTATCTCAATAAAAAATTATAAATGAATAGGCACAATTACAAAAGAGCCGAGCTAAAGCTCACACTGGCTCGGCCATAGCTCCTCTCACTGAGAACCCTAATTGCACACGACCGATTGCCAATTTAGACTGAAAACGGGTGATTAAATGATCTTATACCATCAATGATTAAAGATATGAGTTATCCTTATCCTCAAATGATAGATTATAAATTAAAATGTCGCATGAATAAAATTAGTGTTTTAGGAAGACTTAAACCATCTGATGAGTGGACTACAAGATCAGCCATTCTTTTTAATTTTAATGGCTAATCTTAAATTTCATCAATTGGATGTTCAAATCCACTTATAAGCATCTATCTTTGGGAAGTGACAGGTTCCAATGATATAATGCCTCTTTGACAATTTAGATTGATGACATCAGCAGGCCACATGTTTAAATGGTAAAAGATCATTTAAACATCATTTTGATGTTTAAATGACTTGAGCCATTATCCTGTATCATGTGAAGACTACCCTTTTTTTTGTGACACTTTTTTCTTAGAAAGTGTGACATGTGAAGACCACTATCATTTAATGGACATCTCTATCTTTGGATTCAAAGCCATCAAAAGTCATCTTCAAAATGAACAGTCAAGAATGATTACGGAGATGTTTTTCGTTGGAATCTAGAATCCAATAATAGATCTTTGTATTTTATCTTCCACACCACATGATTAACTTCTAAAAAATAGTGCTACATGTCCAAATCAGTGCCCCGTTTTAAACATCGGTCATATCCAATACATGTAGGCCGAATGTCACGAGTTAGGGCCCCTCCCTGTTATCGGGTTAAATAACGGTCAATATCAGGTCATATTGGCTTATATTTATTTGACATGAACCGGATTTAACCCTATGTTTTAATTTATTATATATATATATATATATATATATATATATATATATATATATATCTAAGAGAGAGAGAGAGAGAGAGAGAGAGAGAGAATTAAAAAAAAAAAAAAAAGATTTTGTGGTCAAAATCATGGTTAAGTTTGGATATGGCCCCACATATTTTGGTGTGTTGAATTCTTCTCTCTTTGACAGTTTGACCACATTTGGATGGTGGATATACATTAAATCATACCTAAATTTTTTGAGTGATCTTTAATCATGTATGGACAAGTTTCCGACTCACCCGATCCCCTTGATGTGGAATGCATGGATCCACCAAGTATTCCAACCAATATATATATATATATATATATATATATATATATATATATATATAATATTTAAAAAAAAAAAAAAAAAAACTTATATCGGCCGATTTAGCTGATGCTTATCCAAAATATCATATAGGAATCGGCTTAGAACCTGGCCGATATGAATCGATTGTTAGATCGTTGGTTACCATTACTAACTCAAAAAAATATTTCTGTAGTACGAAAACGAATAGAACTCTAGCAAATAAATAAGAAGCTTTTAACGCTAATAAAAAACTTAAGGAACACAACATTGGGGCCTCTGTCCATTTCACGGCATATCAAAATTTCACATCAGAATGTCTAGCAACAACCCCCGAAAGATAAACCCTAAACATCAAACTGGCAAAAAAACAGAAAAGAAAAGAAAAATAAATAAATAGTAGAATGCATAACAATACAAACAAACCTGCTGAAAAACTGAGCAACATTTTCCAAACTCGGGATCTGGAAGTTCTCGAGTTGGTTTAAATTAACTACGTAACAATTCACCTTTTTCGCCTGAATCAGTTTTTCAATCCGTATTAGATGATGAATAATGGAACTGCATCACCTCTTTAAATTATTTTCCATCTCTAACATGAACAGCCTCCAGCTTGCTCCTCTTTATGTGATGCATTTACAGTGGGTTTCAAATTCACATCGACCATGTCTTCCTGTTTCGTCGAAGAGAGGGTCTCCATGCCAGGCAAAGCTGCAGCTATTTTCCGAAATAATGGCTGTTTATTTTTTTTTAACAAGACATCAGTAATGGCCAATGGTACGGAAAAAGGGTATTAAATTGTATTTGACCAAACCAATGGGGGGGTTGACGCAGTGGCCAGGACCACATCTCAAGAAGTGGAGGTTCCAAGTTCGATTCCCACCCCTTATTGGCCACTCGCAAGGAATTATTCCTACTGACTGGTACCGGTGTTGCACGTAGGGACTTAGTTGAGTGCTATAAGAGGCCGGCTACCCCGTTTCTTTTTTCTTTTTGAAATTGTGTTAGACTAGTACCTAAGCCAGATACACGAATCTCTTATCCCCCACCACCTAATTTTGAAACAGTGATTGAACATATGATCTTTACATAACATCAAAGTGTGACCACGAATTTGACAGTCCTGGATTTGGTTATATCTTAGCTAAATATATGTGATTTTTGTAACAAATACCAACTTTACAAGGAAAAAAGAGATTTGACTCTAGTCACCTACATCAACATGACACCTTCAACGACATACTTTTAGGACAGACCGTGCCATATGAAGCATATTATGACTAATTCATTCGTCCAAGTGGTTAGATATCATGTGATCGTCACTTAACCTAGAAGACGTATACATCGGCACATATGTATCATCCAATCCGGCACTTCAATATGTACCTTACTTCAAATATAAACAACAGTCTATATTAAATTGCCTGGATTGAATGGTTCGAATCATTTGGTGGGCACTCTTTTTAACAAACATCAGTTCAGTTGGTGTTTCGCTTTCTGGACAACTTGGATTGGTCAAAGATAGTGGTGTATCTATTGATGTACAAGACGCCCCATCAAATGATTCGAACCAACTGAACTGATAAGAATCTGAAGCAAAAAAAGTATCACCTTGATATTGAATCCAGCTTTGGCACTGGTTTCTATAAACATGACACCAAGTTCTTGTGACTTTGCATCTCCCTCCTCAATGGAAACTTGCCTGTTTGATCATCACAAAGACAAATTCAAGCTAATCTGAAATTAAAAAAAGTTTCATAATCTGTAAACTGAATTTCAATTCCACAGAAGCAAACCCATTAGATGATGAAAATAACACTGAACTAGAAAAGGTTTGTTTCACCTAATTTAAGTGCTTTCATCTAAAACCAACAATGCCAAACAATTATATGATGGTAGACAAAAAACCAACTGGAGTGCATTTATCTAAAACCATGATACTTATCAGTTTCTTATGTTTATAAGGGTACACTATCTCAAGCAAAGTGACAAAATAAGGGTACTGGTTTAATACGGCGAGCGAGAAAATAAAAAACAAGGGCAAAACACTGGAAAAAAATTAGATAATATTAAAAAATACAGTTTTTTTAAAATACGGTAAAATACCGAAAGGGAAGGGGGGGGGGGGGGGCGGGCATAAGTGTTTAGTACAAAGTGGCAAAAAAACGCTGCATTTTGTCACAATGATCCCAAGCATGATTAAATAAAGCAGCCTCACTTAAGTAAAGCAAAAATCCTTCAACTACTTTGAATCACACCACGGAGATCAATTTTTGCCCCTCTCCCACACAGTAGATATTGAGATCATGGGCCTATCATCATAGGGTTAGATGTTGATTCGCCATGCCCACGTTCACTTTTGGGGATGTGTGCCACATCAAATCAACATTTGTCCCTCTGATGAGAGGCTCATGAACTGAAAGATCACTTGTGTGGAAGGTTGGGATGGAAAACGATCTCCATAATCTAAATGAAAGCAGTCAATGGTTTTTACTTTACTTAAGTGAGGTGGCTGTAACATAAGACAGCATGGTAGTAACATCTTTGCTTAATTAACTGTAGGTTTAGAAAATAATTTTTGAGGCACTTGACATTTAAAATACATCAAATATTTGATAAATCAGACTGGAGAAAGATGGAAATGTAGTCGAGCGATAAAATGGTACCTTATCTTTGTACAATTTAATCTTATGGTCTAAGAAACTGATTACAGTTGAAGTCCAAGAAGGTTTTAGTAGCGTAGGTAGTAAGATCTCCTACCACTAGTTTTTTTGCAACATCAAATTTCAATGGGCTTCTTACTATTTACTAATTTATACTTCTCAAGTTATTTGGTCTTAAAAATGTTGTAATTTGATTTCCGTGGATGGAGCATATTTATAAGCTAAATTATCGTCAACTCGTTTGTATTACAATCTAAAGTCGAAGCAACCTCAGCAAAGATAAAGCGGAGTGAAACACTAAGACCAGGTGGAATATCTGTATTGTGAGGGAAGGTAGTGGTCTAAATTAGTTGATTAAATTGTTTAACATGATATTGAGAACAAGGAATGCCTGCGGAATGGAGGAAGAGCATGGCAGTATCATTTTATAAGAACAAAGGGGCATCCAAAATTGTGCCAACTTTCGAGGCATTAAACTTATAAGTCAAGACTAAGAAACTCCATAACAGAATAGTCGAATAATGACTAGAACAAGATTTAAAGGTATCAAAGAATTGGTCTAGACAATGCCAGGAAGATCAACAACTGGTTCAGATACTTTCGTCAACCCAACCAATGAAAGTGGATTTACTTTTTCAAGTTCTTTAATATTTTTTTTTATAAATAGAACTATTTTCAAATTGAGGCAATTTATGGAAAAGTTTAGGAAGAGAAGGAAAAGTTTATTGATGTAGAAAAGGTTTAGAATAGAGCATCGAGATAGATAATTTGGCGGAGGTTAACGAAGAAATGCATATCGAACTTATATATGGAGATTATCAAATACATGGAAGGACAGTAACTAGTTTAAGAACTATGTTTGGAGAGATGAAAGACATCCCTGTCGGAGTTGGGCTACGTCAATGGCCTGCTTTGAGTCCTTATTTCTTTGCCTTGATCGTGGAGGAATTAACAATATACATAACAGAAGAGATTTCATGGTGTATGTTATTTGTGGATGATGTGGTACTATTCGCCCTAATAAGAAATAAGTGAATGTTACAAAAACTACGGAGAAATGCCAACGTCAAGAGGCGAAAAAACGAACAGAACAAAGAATATTCGGAGTGCAACTTTAGTGAGATGATAGCCTCGAGGAGGATTTAATCTAAGTAGAAAATCATTGAGTTCCACACTACCATAGGCTTCAATTAGGCTCTACTTTACAGTCATTTGGTGGATTCAAGGACATCTAAAAAAGGGTAAGTTGGATGAAATGGAGACAAGCTAGCGGGGTGTTAGGTGAACCAAGAGTTCTGTTTCGATTAAAGGGATGTTTTTATGACAATGATAAGAGGTGTCATACTATATGGTGAAAAAATGTTGGGCTACAAAGAAGTGACAAGGTAGAATGCACTGGGCTGAGATGTGTCTGTTAAGAAAAAAGGACAAAATAAGGAATAAGCACAAATGAGAAAATTTGAGAGTGACACCTATAAAGGAGAAAATTATTAGAAATGTCATTTCAGATTGTTTGGATAGGTTCATTGGAGGTAAAAAAAATAGACCTTGTATGAAGGTTTGAGATGTTACAAACATAAGGAAATAGGAGAAGAGGAAGACCATGAGCACCTACAGGGAAAAAGTGAGAAGTGACATGAAGGATTCTATAGTTATGAAGATCTTAGCACTGAATTAAATGAGAGGAGAAATAGGACTAGCAAAGCTGACCTCAAAGCAACAAAAGCTAACAACCATCTCCAAACCCAAGAAAATAACATGACAAAAAAAACCCAAGAAAGGAATCCTAATCCCCAGGGATAGCAACCCTAGAAGACCAGGAAATCCAAGGGGAAGAGAAAACATTCTTAGGCCATTACAAGATTGTCCAACCATCAACAAGATTTAAAACGTCACAAGGATCAAGAAGGGGAAAACATATTTAGTATATCCTTTAACAAGAAATAGATAACTGACTGCAAGATCTTACAGGATACAAAATCAGATATTATGCACGGAAAATACGAAAATTGTTTATGACACTAGTGTATTGGATATTCTTACTAGTTACTAGTATGACACTCCTAAAAGTGCATATTCTCTATGGAAGCATAAACAATGTTTCCATGGAGGGATATAGTGGCAAAACTATGCATTGAAAATAACAATGGAACACTTCAAATTCTTCATAAGTTGGCATCATCACACAGTATTTTTTCTAGCTTCAAACTCGCAACGTCCATGTAATCATGCTTAATTATTGTGCTAGGTCTTCATTGCTTCTGAACATAAGTTATGAATGCGTAAAGTTATAGTAAATTATTATTAGTGTTAAACAATGAATAGGTGCACAACTAAAAGAGGCAATGCAGGAAACATTCAAGTCATTAAAGATTAAAAATAAATAAAAATACCATGAATCTATCCACCATTACCTTTTGTCAACAAGATCTGTTTTGTTTCCAACAAGGACAATAATGACATCGCTGCCTCGTTCTGTGCGTACTTCCTCAATCCACTTGGAAGTGTTTAAAAATGACTGTCGATCTGCATCACATCAAATAAAGAAAGGAAAAGTCCGAGCATGTAATTTTCCATAGTTTGGGAAAGATCATTACCCTAAAATGACACATTTGAAGAAAACTTGCATAGAGGTTATTACATTTGTTTGAAAACACCTGGATCTTTCTATATGTCAATTGCTTTCCTTCTCCCAAGTGTGCTAAGTTCTAGGTTTGATTGCACAAGAAAGAGTTGCTTAAGATGCCTCTGTTTTGGAAATAACTTCAGTCTTATGTTGTGCGCTATAATGCACTATATTTTCCTTTTTCCTTCCTTTTAATTCATACCGATAGAAAATATAAAAATTCAATATTCCAATGCATGTTTTTAGCTTGAGCAATTGTTCACGAGAAAATTTCAAAGAAAACTATGGTCATTGGGAGGGCTATGTGATAGGTTTTAGGATGACGCCAAAGTTGTCTGGGTAAGAAACAGATGAGGGATACCATGCAAGTAACAAATATGAAAAATAACACAATCCACAAAGATTATTACGAACCAAATTAAGCCAGAAGAGAAGGCCAAACCCAAGATCATATAGGACGGTCAGTATTAACATACTTCGGCCCCATAAACATATATCATTCTAATGAGGTGCATATATGAGCGCTTTTCCACTGTATTATGGATTGAACAACAATCACCAATTTTCATCAAGGTAATCAAGGCAGTGTGGCAAGGTCATGGAGAGGCTATTTATTAATTTTTTTAATTAATAATTATTTATTATTTATTTTATTCATTAATTATTACTATTTCTTTTTTTTTATAAAAGAATTAAAAAAATAAACTACTTAGGCATCATTTTTTAATTTTAATATTGAGGATTCCATATTTTAGGCATATACAATCAAATATGGAATATCACCAAATTTTCAAGATGGGCAAGATGTTGGTAGCTGCCGTAACGAGAGAGAGAGAAGAGTTGAGGCTTTACTCTTTAAGATGTAACTTATAAGTTAACTTTTGTAACATATAAGTTATAAGAATGTTATATCTTATAAGTATTAAAAGTTATAACAATATTATAACTTATAAATATTATAAGTTATAACAATGCCATAACATATTTATTTTACAAAACTGCTCTTCCCTTGAAAAAAAAAATTGTTTTTAATCCAAAAAACCAAATAGCGTGCTTCCTCGCTACTTGGCTTTGTATGGCATTTCCCATCGCCATTACGCTATAGCGTCGCCTTGACAACCATGTTTGTCATAGAAGGAGATTTCATATATCACAGTTACTACCCAAAAATCTTATTATGTCAATCATAATAGTACCAAAGTGTACCTATATCGGGGGCGTTTCAAAAACGTTTCTATAACATTTTTGAAAAGTGTGTTTTTTAAATGAAGCTTCTTTCACAACTGTTGAAATGAGTTTCATAAATAAAAGAAGCTATATCTAAAGCCTTAAAATTTGTTTAAGAAGCTATATCTAAAGCCTTAAAATTTGTTTATTATAAGTAAATAAAATAAGACTCGTAAGTTCTAAATTATACTATGATAAATGCATAAAAAATATAAGATATGTCTTTAATAATTTATTAGCACTCAACAAAATAACAAATTCAAATAGTATGTGCTTTACACATTATAAGCCCTAAACACAAATAGAAGTGTTTAGATGACTAGTTTATATAAAAAGAAGATAACATATGTGTTTTACAGCTTAACAACCTTCAACATAAACGGGCTTAATATGTGCTTTAAACATTATAAGCCCTCAACACAAATAGCAAGGTTTAGATTACTAGTTTATATAAAAAGAAGATAACATCTGTTTTACAGCTTAGCAACCATCAAAATAAACGAGCTTAAATTAGCTAATGTGTAAAAAAATAGTATATATGTTTCTCCCCCTGGCGTCATCAATTCTGCAACATAAAACTCAATGGAATAAATGTAATACTTGGCTATCAATAACACACAAGAGTACCAATATCAGGTCTATGTCATACCATTTCACATCCATCGTACCAATAAAAGAATACTTTTAGTAATTACGAATTACAGCCAATGATAAAATAAAATATATAAAAAATTACACAGTCAAGTTCTTGATGCAAGAAAGGTGGCAATGGAGACAATGGCTGTTGATGTTCAATATTTTTAAAACTGTTGTTTTTTGAGTTTTGGGGATGCATCATGCATAAGATGAAGAATGCAAAGATGAAAGTGATGTGATGGACTTATAGCCATGAGAGGGATGCACATTACACTGCTTTGGCTTTAGCCTCTTCAACCCTCTTTCACATTACACTGCTTTGGCTTTAGCCTCATCAACCCTGTTTCTCTTTATAATAAATTTACCATTACAAATAAAAAAACTTTGTTTTAATTTTTTATTATCAAGCAGGGTCTCTGAGCCCTCGCCCTAAAACAATTTTACCAAATGCATGAAAAAATCCTGGAAAAGGGATAGGTATTGCCGAAGGGGTTTCCAATAACACCAGAATGCATAATGTAATATGATGAAATATTAGCCTAACCACCTCCTTAACTGACACAACTTCTCACGGGGAGGGTGAAAGCAGGGGTATGCTGCTTTCAGTAGTAGAGTAGGAGGTCTACATCCACAACAAGGTCCCATTCACAGGCCATATGATAGCATTTTTAATGCATCCATTGATAAACACAAAGGAAATTGGAAGTGGACGTGACCTGCAAGGAGGACCTAATTGATGAAAACAAGCCCAGACTAAGATCAATGGGCAATTGCATTGATCAAGAAAATTGTCCCATAGAGCTGAGATGTCAGGTACTATCTATTTGGGATTCGGGAAGTAAGTTTTGTGAGGAGCTGTTCATTTTATTCTAGCATTAATCTTATAAAAGAGATTGTTTCTTTCTTTTGTTTTCTCTTATTTGTATTAGAACAGAAAAAATTCATCCAAAAGAACTAATACTTACTAGCTACATCATATACAATTACTGCAACAGAAGAATCTCTTATGTAACTGGGAATGAGACTTCTAAATCTCTCCTGTCCAGCAGTATCCCTGAAATCCAAAAAATGTCAATGGAAAAGGCATAATATGGAACAGAATGACACGATATACATCACATAATACCAAAAACTGTGCAAATAAAAAACCCATCCACCAATACATTCATATCACAGAATTTCAAGAAATGAAAATGACAGAGGTTTAAGGAACTCAAAATTAACAATATTGATGTTTGGAAAATGACTGAGGTTTTAGTCCCCTATTGGGTATTCATAGTCTTGTCCCTCCTCTTATAAGTTCCTGAGCCCCTCCACTCATAGCCAATTGGTTTTGAGATGGATGCCCAAATTTATCATGGTAGTCCACATGATTTGGCTCACTCCAGCCAACATCGGGGGTGTGTGAAGTTCAGTCCCACATCGGGTATTCACAGCCTTGTCTCTACTCTTATAAGATCCTGGGCCCCTCCACTCATAGTCAATTGGTTTTGAGATGGATATCCAAATTTATCATGGTATCAGAGCAGGCCTTTCTCCACTCCACGTCACCTAGTCAAATTGTCCACGTGATTTGGCTCAGTCCGCCCAACACGTGGACGTGTTGAAGGTTAGTCCCACATTGGGTATTCATAGCCTTGTCTCTCCTTTTATAAGTTCCTGATCCCCTCCACTCATAACCAATTGGTTTTAAGATGGATGCCCAAATTTATCAAGTCCTAACAGAAACATCTAAATTTTGCAAAGAAGACTTGAAAACCTAAGGGGCTTTATAAGTTATAATAATAATAATTGTCGATACAAAGTTATAAAGTACACTCCTCAATCCTAACAGGAACAACTAAATTCTGTAAACTCATTTTTACTGGCTAAGGGTTTGTTAGATGCATGAGTATGTGGTTTGCACACCATTCTAGTTCACATTCTTTGAACTTTTGTTTCAAATGGATTGGAATTTGTTCTGTTGGCGTCATGTCACATTGTTTGGATTCCCTATCTAAATTAACATTTGACTTGATTTGAGGTCTAAATATGTGATTTGGAAGTTAAGTGTGCTTAAAAATACATCTTCATCATATATTTGGTCCAAACATGAGACTCCTGACATCTACATTCTACAGCAACCAAGAGGCATGTATGTGTATTCCCTTCTAGAAATCATTTTCTGTAAGCAATTGATGATAGACAGATGGGTCTGTGAATTACCTGTGGTGCATTATCACCAATATTTTGCACTTGTGGAACATATCGTGACAAAACGGAGTTGTTCAAGTGGCATGTGATAGTCTACATTGGACTCAGCCTAAATCATCATGGAATTCAAACCATCTTATCAAAGAATTTCTATTCGTTTAATATGGACTATTGACCATACTTGCTTTAACCTTCCATTTGAAGGCTCTTATACGCCATTGATTAGACATAGTACATTGGCAACATGAATCAGATGTACAGTGTTGATGAACATAAGAACCACATGTACAGAATTGAAGACTCATGCACCGCGGGTGGTGCATAGGCCTGTGCTTCCAACATACTGCATGTTGACTTTGGAAAAGAATCCTCGTCACACATGATGCCTATCTAAAATCAAGTATAATAAGACAAAAGATAAATTATGTTATCGGTTACACCAGTAAGTGTGCGCTAGATTAGCGATTTCAAGTGCTTACACAAGTTATTGTGATTAAGAAGACACAACTTCAAAAATATTGTTGAAAGTAGCATAGCTTGAGAACATACCCCCATTCATACTTTTCAAATGAATGTGATTAAGAGGACACTCGACTTGCAAAATAAAACTTTCCACCCACACACATAAGGACAACAGTTTGTTGCATCCATTGAATACCCTAAACCTAGGCATCAATCACTTTGTTAGCTGGGGGTCTTGTATAACATCCAACAATGAATGCATTAATCCACGGAGGACTTGCACCGACATTCTCTTGGTCCTCACCTTCATTTGGTCCTCATTCTCCATAACGAAGACCCTTTTAGAGGGCATTTCCTCTGATCTACACAAAAGTTCCAGCGCAACCCAATCTAGCTAGGCTAGTCAAGTCAATAACGACAAAACTAATAAGATACACATACTTTGATGTTGATGATTCAACAAAGCCGGATTTGTTAGCCCACTCCCATTCAATGGCCACACTCTCCAACAAAGCTCTTTTTTTCTGTAAAATGCTATAATTTCATTAATAAAATAAAATTACAGCTGATCAAAGCAGTCAAGCGAGGAGCTCAACCAAGAATAAAGAAGAAAAATACAATACAAAAACCTATACAAGGTCTAAAAGAAAAAGAGAAAAAGAGAAATAATACGACAAAGATACACTGAGATTGAAAGAAAAATGACCCCAATACAACAAAGATACAGTTGGATCTAAGGGGGTCTAAACAATTCCCGGTCTCTCACTAGCTCCTCCATCAAAGAAGATAAACCAAACACCAACCACAGAGATCATCAAACTCAAAGTCTATCAACGCATTGCATGTACCATATTTCATATAAATAATTCTCTTATTCCGTTCTTTCCAGATTCCCTAGAAAATAGCCATCGAGAGCATTCTCCAAAAATGGCTTGAGCATCCTCGAAAGGAAAGTCAGTTCACTCTGCCAGGACAGAAGCTGCCGACTCACAAAACATATGGATACTCCAAAACCAGCAAGGAAACTGGCCCACACTTGCAAAGCAAATGCACAATCTAAAAATAAGTGTAACTGATTCCTCCCCCTCCCCACAGAACACGCACACCTTTGATACAGCCATACCCCTTTTGCATAATTGGACACGCGTTAAGATTCCGCCCCAAGCCATTTCCCATGCAAAGAATTTTACTATCAATGGGGATTCCTCTTTCCACAATGACACCCAAGGTTGACATATTATGGGTTGTCCTGTAAGAAACATATACAAAAAAATTGACAATAAATTTGAAAGAATTTTTTCCAATGCCAAATCCTTTTTGTCTTGCCGGGTATCATTCAATCAAACCCTAGTAAGTTCCTCTAAGAGTTCAAACAATTCCTTCCCCACTTCCTCTTTTAAGTTCCTTCGAAAAATGTTATTCCAATATCCCTCATTATGTAATCCATCTCGCATTTTCATTAGTTTAGCATTTTTATTCCTCGTGATGTTGAAAATCTCTAACCCCATCTATCCTTCCAGCTTCTAGCTGAAAACGTATCACCAATGTTACCTAGACACGTGGTGTCAAGGTGTCATAGATGTTTGGTACACCAATTTCTAAATATTCCAATATGGCAGCACGGCCTCAAGGAAAATATTTTTTTAAAAAAATAGAACGTATACAGAAAAAAAAAAAAAAAAAAAAAATTGAAGGAAAATCTTAGAAAGCCAATTGAGATGTATAATGAAAAGATACATAGTATATGTCATGAACCTAACTAAAAGTATATTGTATTATACAAATCATTTCAAGGACCCAAGCTTTTTATTTGCTAAGTTACTATAGTTTACACAATTTTTTTCTAATACGATGGTTTATTTTATCATGTCAAAACGAGGAACATTTTTTATGTTATTATGTAACATTTTCATACATGTCTAGAAGTATCATGCTGTGTTGAGGAGTG
Source organism: Chloranthus sessilifolius (assembly GCA_021018995.1). Taxonomy (NCBI): domain Eukaryota; kingdom Viridiplantae; phylum Streptophyta; class Magnoliopsida; order Chloranthales; family Chloranthaceae; genus Chloranthus; species Chloranthus sessilifolius. The sequence continues at coordinate 473,252 of CM037586.1, read as the reverse complement.
TCCAAGTGCCACCAAGTTTCTGAATGGCAAAAATCCCAAACGTAGAAATGCCTAAGTAAGATTGTTTGTCGTTCTCCTAGTCAAACCTCTCCTACTCCTGTTTTGTGAATCAACTTCTAAGGATAAAAATGTCAACAATTGTTTATAGTTAAATGCACAATCACCTCTCTAAATCTTAAAAAACCTAACTTGGCATTCCTTGTAGAGATTCTTTAGTGCCATTCCTTACCAAGAATAAAAATCCCACATCAAAACTTGGCATAAGAAAGCTATATCAGTCTGTGTCGAACAAAAAAACAAAATGGGGACCATTTTAACATTGTACTAGTACAAACTTGTATCAACATATACCTATATGTATTGTCTCCGTATAAAAAACGAGCGACAAAAAGATTTTAAACCTAGTTGCCTACATATGATGTAAAAATGGCGTTTCTCAACGAAAAGCCCAATGCTCTTAAAAATATGATACAAATACAAATTAAAATTATTTTTGATAAGTATGTTGTTGAAATTTCAACCTCCTTAAGATTGCAATATTGTCAATGTTCCAGTTGAGCTACCAGCACAACCCCAACATAGATCATAATTGTAACCCTGAAAATGTTTGCTTTTTTTTTTTCCAATATGCCTCAATGGTTTCTACAGTGGAAGACCGTAATTACATAGCTGGTAAGAAAATGCATGAAACAAAATAAAGACGAGCAACCTTAAAAAGGGGGAAAAGGTAAAAGATGTCAAAATAACATGAGAAATGTATGAAAAAGCTACATAAATTGGGGGATGAATTAGAGGACGAGCTGTTGGAGAAAAGTTGGGACCCATTGGAATTTGGAGAAACATTAAGCAAGGAAAAACGTCCATTTTCCAAACTTATGTATGGGAAGGGAGCTACACTTTGAATTCTATCATGTGTTCCCACATGGTTGTCAAGGCAAGGCCATGGCGACGTCATAGCGAATGGCTAGGCAAATTGCCATATGAACCTATATAGCGAGAATGCATATAAGGCGACATCATGGCAGCACCATGGCAAAATAGAGCAATGGCCGCTATTTTGAATATTTTTTTATAACTTGTAACCTTATAAATTATAAAACTTATAAGTTTTATGCATAACTTATAACTTATATTTGCTAAGTTATATCGATCATATTTTGAGTTTAAGTGAAACCCTCTAGTCTCTCTCACAGTCGCTCTATCGCAACTCCACTCTCTCTCGTCTCTCTCGCAGCCATTCTCTCTCTCTCTCTCTTGTCTCTTTCTCAACGTAGGTTTATATTATTTTTTTAAAATCTCTCTCTCCCTTTTTCCCTCTCTCTCTCTCTCTCGTTTCTTTGTCTTTCATTTTTTTAAATCCAATTAGCACCTTCACCACTGTCCACACTCAAGTTCTTCGCAGACTCACGCGCATGTATGATTTTATTTTCTTCTGTTTTGGTACTATTTTTGTATTTATCTTTTTTCTTTTTTACGAACTTTAATATCAACAATTTATTTTTTTACTATTTTTTATTTATTAATATGTTCTTTGAATCGGATTGATAGAGATAGTTTTTCATTGTAATCTTCCCCACAACTGATCTTGAGATCATGAAAATATCATCAGATGGTCGTTCCAATCTTTCCCCACAAGTGATCTCCCTGATTAGTCAGTTGAATTTTTTCCATCCTCTATAAAAAATATAAAAATTAAAAATTAGTAGAAAATTAAAAATATATATTGATGATTAAGAAATAGAATAAAAAATATATTTAATAAATGACCTCGCCATGGCCTCACCATGGCATGGCGAGCCTCTTTGCCATGACTTCGCCACACCGCCTTCATTTCCTCAAAATTTCATTCACCGGCATTTCACTTTAATATCCTTGCATTTCCATTTTTAGACATTTTTTTCCCATTCCATTTCCCTGTAATAGTGTTTTATGAACCATGTAAAGAATTTAGCACTACACGACAATATAAGAGGAATTGGATTCCCATTATAGGCTAATTAGGCAATAGAAATCCTACCAAAGCTGCAAACGAACAGTCCGGTCTTCAAGGTACATTGTCTTTGAGAGAAAATCAATGCCAATTGTTGCCTGCAATTCACATACCAATGAAGTGCAAATAGCTAACATTAACTTTAACATGCATTTGTGATAAACATTGCATGTGCACAAATGAATTATGCAATACCTATCAAAATATAATTTAAATTCATTGCTACAGCTATTAACAGTATCTTTGACCAACATCAAATAAGTTTCATCATGGTGATAGATTGCATTGAAAAATAATACATTTTTTCTTGTAAATACGGTATTTACCTGAGGTATTAACTGCAGTGGTACGTTTAAAGGATGTCCTTACAAGCTCTATCATTCTAACACAGAGAACTTAAAACCCAAAAGACCAAACGCATTTTTGAATTCAAGCTAGAAAACACTCTAGCACATGTTCCCTAATGAATGTGTTTTCATCTCAACTACAATGCTTATAATCTTGTGTGTATCTATATTACATCACTTAACCACCACTACACCCCCCCCCCCCCCCCCCCCCCCACACACACACACACAAAACAAAATTCCCACTACTTCCTCTATCAGATCTATTGAGATTTGGACTCTTCTTCCTCTATAGTGCATACTACCTCCCCATGCTTTATAATAATCTCCAACCCCCAATAATTCTATCATTGAAGTCCCCCATTCATAGTGCCACAAAAGGTAAGGATAGCAGAGTGCAAACACTTGTCTTAAGGCTTTGCCCTTTTCTTTAGGAGTGGGCAACAACAAGACTTCCTGAATGTGCTACATGGAGCCCTACTGTGCTGTATTAAGCCTCTCAAAGCCCAACCCTGGAAACTCATTGCTCAGATTGGTTGTCACCTTGCAGCCTCCAACATTGTAAGTACATCTCTATCTCTTTGTTATTTAATTTTAGTGTTGTTCATCATAACACAAGCTATTCTTCTGTTTCCTCTCAAAACCTACTCTATCCTCGCTGATCATGACACTTCACACACCGTCTATTCTAATTTATAAATTGATATTAATCTTCCTATTATCTTCTTTGTTAAATTCTTTAAAATTCCATAGTTGATCCTCAAGTTGAGTTCTGTAAGTGAGCCTGCCAAAAATATCTAATGTATTATTTTTTCATCATTCCGTACCTATAGTTGTTAAAAATTAGTTAATAGGCAGACTTATTGGCAGGACACAGAATGTCAGAAGAATCTTACAACTTTATTCTCCTTTTTAACTCTGCCTACTTGAGCATTATTTGCTACTTCTGGTACTGTCAGACACCATTTGTTGCTAGGAAGTAGAATCTGTGCATGAGAGACTAAGATATCTCCTCATTTTCATTCTATATGGTACTTGTAGAAACGAGTGTCTCAAAATGTCCCATAATTTGATATATAAAAAATGTCCATGAGTAGACTGAGTCTTACAAAGCATCACGTACAGGTAGTAATGCATTTGTAAGTACATGTATGAGACACTAAGTCTTGGTCAAATCCACACAAAACATGGCTGAGTCAACTCCAGTTTCATTCTTCAAATCCACAAAAAAATGGCTGAGTCAACTCCAGTTTCATTCGTCTGCTTCAAAAAGAACAGGGTTAAACAAGAATACAAGATGATTCTAACATTGTTAATAAGAGGTTAACAAATTGTCCAAGTCTCACCAAATTTGGCGTGAGGTGTACCAGTGCCGGGCTTTTCTGGTAAGACTTAGGATCTACATTTGGGTGTCAGTTCGCAATCCATCATTTTATAATTGAAATAAAAACCGGTCAGACTCATTTCTGTTTCAATTGCAATATCCACCATATTTAAATGGGATTGGGTGCTGACCACAGCAAAACATAGGAAATGCATTGGAAATCAATTTAGATTGAAATCTCGTGGGACACCAAAATAGCCTCTTATATGCTTGATAATAGCTAGACTCTTTCCTCAAAATAATAATAATAAACCATAGTTTCTAGACTAGACATTGCTAATGCTATCCATGTCTTCATCTTGTTTGTTCTTAGGTGAAACCAGGGGCGGACCCATGTAGGGTCCAGCAGGAGCATGTGAAACCTGTGAAGTTTAATAAAAAAAGGTTACTAAATATCCCTGTGAAATAGAAAATTACCCTTCAGTTCTCCACTATTTGTAAAAAACTAAAGATAAGTATAGAACTAGGATAATATGTGTCTCCCGCCTCTAGTCTCTGCACAAAATTCTCGCTCGAACCAGTTGCTTGAATCCCTCCATTGGGCTCTTCTTCTGACAGCAACGAAGTCCAAGTAGGTTGGTTTGCATTTTGACGTTTAGGGAATCTTGATTTCCAATGTGATCAACAATGACCAAAATGACCAAACTCTTGCTTCATCTTTCATTGAATAACCATCTATTTTGGGGTTATTTGCAGAGCATTTGATACTCATTGAATATCATCCAGCCCCTGGGTAATTTTCATCGGATATCATCCAATCCCGAGATCGCATGCTTCTTCTTCTCCGCTCTCTAGTCTCTACTGCATTTTGCGGTTATTTACACAACATCATAAAAAGGAAATCATCTTCTCTGAGTTGGTCTTTAAATTAAATAAAACGGAAACCAAATAAAGATTAACTGAAGGAATAGATTATTCGATCAAAGCATTTTTCGTTTGTTTAATCTTACCTGTTGTCAATATTTTGAAAGCTCTGAATGAGACGGTATAGATTATAGAAGGCTAAATATCTTGGGCTGAATCCATTCTAAATGATGGATTTGCGTGACACGTGCCCATTTTTATGAAGATTGACGCCACGTGTTTAGAATTTTTTACTTGGAGCCATTTGTAGTGCAGGGGCCAGTTCACCTAATACTAACTCATAAACAAAATGACCAGTGAGGCAGTTTGTTCTTTATTTCTAGGGCCTGTTTGGATAAAACATTAGGAAATTGGCAGATTTGGATTTATAAATCCTATAAAATCCTATGGTTTCTGATCTTATAGAAATCCATAGGATTCCTTTATTTTCTAGTGTTTGGATAGCCTAAATGGTGTCTGTAAAATGCGAGAGAGGAATGAGAGAGATTGAGAGTTGGGAAATGATTTGAGAATTTGTAGGAGGCAGATTTGTTGGCGAGAGAGAGCATTTGTTTATTGTGCCTAAAAGATAGGAGAAGGAGGAGTTTGGTGGGTTATATTTGTTGAGAAAAGGTGCCTCTATTTTAACCCAAGATTATTCTTTCACACCCCGAGTTTAATATTTTTAAAACTTTGACTACTTTGAAACATTCGATGGAGATGGGTTTTTGTCGTAAAGCTTCGATACAATACATCAAGAGATGATAATCATACCATCAAACAGTCAGATTTTGATTCCATGTGGTCGGCATCCCGAAATATGATTCGATAATAAAGTTTGATGTACAACAATGATTATGGTCATATCTTATGAGGTGTTCCACGTGGAATCAAATCTGATTGTATAGTAATAAACACATGACCTCAAGATCTATTTATTGAAGAATGGGACGAAAAACGATCTTCATCATCTGACTCAAACTAGTCAATGGTTTAAGCACATGAAAACCGAGTTGAAAAGAAGGTATCTTGGATTGTAAGGAAAATACCTTTGAGAAAAGAAGTTGTAGACGCTAATTGTTGGCGCCTAAAAAATAGGAGATAGAGAATATGAATGTGCGCTTATCTTTACTTTTCTGAGTGACTTGTAAAATCAAATGCGAGGTTCCCCCTCGGATTTTCTTTCAAAAAATCAAGGTAGTTAGGATTTATTTTCCTACCCTTATTTACAATCCGAATGCTAGAAAATATCAGATTTATAAATCCGAGCCTTAAAAATCCGCCATTTTCCCCATATCCAAACACACCCTTAGAGTTCTAATACCATGGTCCTTGGTGCTTGTTTACCACCATTAAAGATGAATAGATATGCCTATGAGAAAGAATTAGTATCTACTATTTTTGGAACCTAATCCGTCATATTGATGATAAAACTATTAGATCAACAATGATCCAAGAATCACAGTCGGTAAATATATGGTAACCACAAATAAATTTCTTGATTTCGAAGAATCAAAAGAAAAGTACAAAGAAATCCGATATGTGGTTATTATCTCCGTAAGAGTAAAATCTATGACAGTTGTCATAACTAATTGAATTATGTTGTTTAGCAACTAAAACAACATAATTCAATTGTGTTAGGTATATATAATTAGTGTCAATTTTTTATTATAGTGTTTTAATAATTTTATTTAATTTCAAATTGTCAAAGGAGTTTATAATTGAGTGATGATTTTGTCATCTGGTATTTGAATGGATTGACACACTTAGTAGTTAGAAATTCTGTAGTGGCTTTTCTTTTATTGCTTTTTTTAATCTCCAATCATCTCAGTTCTGTAGTTAGCAGTTTCAGGACATGAGAAGTCGACAAGGACAATTGCCTTAAAAAAAATACAATTACAATTTTAAATAATTTCATAGTTGATTTATATGTTTCTGAGTGAACAATATGGAATTGAAAATGTCTTTTTAAGGAGAATTACTTTTTTGTAAGTGAATGATACATAATTTGTAAATAACTATTTAGTGGACTGCCTTTTTGTAAGCCAATGATATAAATATTTGTTTATGTATTTCTTTTAGTTTTTTTAAATATAAATTGATTTTATGCCCCATGATAGAAAATCCTAAGTCCATCACTGGAGCATTACAATATTAGAAAATCCTAAGTCCATCACTGGAGAATTACAATATCTTGATCAATTCCTAAGCATCTTTGCCCCTAGCTGCCTGCCTTCACGTTGAACGAGCAGGCTCTTATAATAATCGGTAATTTTGCCACCTATCCACTATGGTCAGATCTAGAGTCAAAGGTCAATTATCACATTAGGTCTAATATAACAGGAAAATTATCTAGTATTTTTTTCAACATGCAGGACAAGGGTGACGGACCTGAATAAAATTCATGACTCGAATCTTCCGGAGCAGGCCTGATATTCAATCCTGGTTTGATTAAATGTGTGTGAATCATGTTACATCAATTCCTACGGATTCAGCATGCAGAAATCCTTAAGAAAAATAATCTAATTGAAAAATTAGATGAACAGGATCATAATTACGATAAGTACCTCCGTTCTCCATACTTAAATGCCAACAAACAATCTAATCTAATTGAGAAATTTTTAAAAAAAAAACTGAATTTCAACCACTCAACCCCCAATTTTGATCCCTAATTCAAGATCTGATATCAAACGCCAGAATTCACAGCAAACGCATCGGAAATCAAATTGGCAATCTGATACATTAAATCAAATCAAAACAGAAATGATATCTTCACCAAATTCAACAAAACCAAAACATGAACCAAAAAAAAATAAAAAATCGTAAGTACCTGGTACGTGTTGTCGAATTTATCGTACATGAAACGTGTGATTATGCTAGTCTTTCCAACCGATTGATCTCCCAAGAACACAAGCTTGTATTTGGCGAGAGGAGACACAGTCGCCATTGATTTCTCTCTCTAGAATTATTAGATCTGGAAAATGGAAATGAGGGAGAAGACGAGACTTTTTATAAGGGTATGAGAGAGAGAGAGAGAGAGAGAACCTTGGTACCCGCCAAACAGGACGGGAAACGCAGTCAACGGGATACGCAGGAAACCTCTTCAAATTTGCTTCAGTGGACAAATATACCCCTTTCTTTTGAAGAAATTTCAGGTACGTTCTTACTTATGGTAATTGGACCGTCCTACTTGAAGGTGGAATCAACATGAGCCGTCTGATCGTACACCCAAAAAAGGCCATCTAAATGCACTTGCTTCTCCGGTAAATTCTTTGTGCCACCTGTAATCAAAACTGAACCGTGTAATGGTATGTCATGATCTCAAGATCTATTGTGGGAAAGATTGGGATGAGAAACAATCTCCACCATTGATTCAGAGCAGTCAATGATCTTCAGTCGGGCATGCCAGGCCTTTGGGTGCAAATAGATCTACCCGACGGCATTAAGAGGATCTATATAGAAGTTATTAGTGCACTGGCTTATCAAGGCTCTTTTTGGCATTTGTGTCATTTGCAAACATCCGAACCGTCTGATGATATGTCATGATCTCAAGATCTACGGTGAAAGATTAGAATGAAAAACATATAATTCAACGTAGTCAATGATTGTTGGCCGAGGTACCCTTAGCTCAAAGTAGGGTTGACAATTTGGTTAACTGAACCGAATTTCGGTTTCGTTTAACTGAATTTCTCAATCCCTTAAACAGAAACCAAATTGATCCGATCCGATTTTGGCTTTGGTCGGTTTGGTTTTTCTTCATATTTTTTATTTTTTTTTTTAATTTTTCGGTCATCTCACCCTACCCAATCGGTTCTCATAATCGGATAATATGGTGGCATGTGGGTCTGAGTCTTCACAGAATCATAGTCACAAAATCGAGGTTCAGTAATAATTCGGCAAAGTTAAAATCTAGAAAAATCCCGCAAAGTTCGAGAAGTTCGGAAACAATTCGGAAAAATTAAAAAAATTAAAAATTAAAAAAATATAATTAAAAATAAAAATAAAAATTATATATATATATATATATAATTTTATGATTTAAATATATATTTAAATTTTTTAAATATATTTTTGAGTAAAATAATAAATTATTAAACTATTTGAATATGAATACATGATTATCAAACCACTCATAGCCGACACCGCTGACACGGCGTTATACATGACGTGAGAGAGAGAGAGAGAGGAGGAGGCGGCCGTCGTGTCCAGAGGTGGTTGGTAGTCGGTCGACCAACTTGAGAGTTGAGAGAGATAAGAGAGTTTCACTGGTTCAGCCGTCAAGAGTCGAGAGGACGGAGAGGACAGTTTGAGAGAGGAGAGAGAGAGAGAGAGGGTTTAACTTTTAGTTTTTTATTTTTTACTTTTAAATATAAATAATAAAATATAAAAATGTGCTTTTAACTTTTAAGTTACCATTAAGATAACTTAACGTGTAAGCTTGTAAGGAGCCAACTTCGGTAATGTTCACAAACTTCGTGAATAATTCGGAATATTCGTAAACTTCAATGATGTTCGTGATTCTTGCAAAAATTCGTGAATAATTCGTGTTTTGTTCGTCTTTCAAAAAAATGGTGTATTATTTGCGAATTATTCAATTATTCGGAGATTTTTGTGACTATGTACAGAATGGTATCAAAGCAAAGGCATTAGATTTTCATGGGACTGTGGTTAGAATAAAATCAAATTCTGAATGCTAATCCAAGACCTTTGTGAAACAGATCATGGCTCCACAGCGTAAATGGACAATATTGTGGCATGTGGGTCTGGGTCTTTACAGAATTGTATCAGAGTCGAGAACGGCTCTTCTATAAGGTGGGGAGATTGCAATAGTCTCACATCGGATAAGGAAAAGTCTTAACCCTGGGCTATATGTGATTGCGAATGCTACATGTCATAATGCGTTGTAGGTGAGGACTTAAGTCCATGCCAAAAACAAAATCAGGGCGGGGACCTAAGCCCAAAACTGGACAATATGGTGGCATGTGGGTTTGGGTCTTCACAGCTTTTTAGGTACCAAAACCGTAACAAAACCTGGCCGAATCGGTTCAGTTCGGTGTTAGTTTTCGATCAATTTTAGTCCAGTTCAGACGGCTCAATTTTCAGTCGATTTTCAAGTTTCGATTTTTTTTTGCACCCCTAGCTAGAAGTTTTTGTTAACCTAATTATTTCAACCGATATTAGTCTAAGAACAAAAAGTTTCGAAGATCATCAAAATGGTCTATAGGGAAAACATAATCCCAAGAATTGAATTTGGGGATAGCCTAGTTTCGAAAGCCCAATTAAAAATCAACCCATTTAAGCCCGGCCTAACTCAGTGTAAACCCTATACAAAAATAAGTCATGCCAGTCTACGGCCCGACCACGCCAGCCATGAGCTAAGTTAAGTAGGTCCATATGAATGGGATGACTCGACCCGACCCAATTAGAAAGTCGGTCTAGCTATGGATTAATTTAAGAAGGTCTGATTATAATCAGCCAGTTTAAGACCCAAACTGGCCCAATTCGCGCCCGACCTGACCCATCCAGAACCCTTCAGTCCAAATCTTGTTTGGGAATGATTCCAACTTCCAACTTTAGTTTTAAATATTTCCTCAAAATCCCGTGAACCCATTATCCAAAGGTTTTAGAACCAAGCAACTTTGTAAAAAGCGTTTGGCAGGATGGAGGCGTCCAAACCCCTTAGATCCTAAGCGGTGTCTGTGTCTGGGCGGAGCTACGTGTCAAGAAAAAATAATGGAAGATTTTTTTTATAAATTTTGTAGCACATCATTCATTATAACATACAAACTATCATAAAATTGATAGAAAAAAGGTAACAAATAGCTTCAATAAACTAATATAATGAAATAATATATAGTACACTAGTCCATATTTTTAAGTTAGAAGATTCAAACAAGTTTTACCCTTTCATCTTTCGATCAAAAGATCGAAGGGTTAGAAAAATGAATTTTGGGCTGAGTCTCGTTTATATATTGGCCTGTCAATTGAACATTTCAAGCGATGAACAAAGGGTACATAATTTGATGACACGTATATTATTGTTGGTGAAATGCCCATGCTTCTTTTTTGTTTTGTAGTAATTTAGGGTATCTCAAACTTAACAGACTTATTAATCTTTTAATTAGTTTTACAGATTATAGGAAGGCAGGCAACTGCCTTCCAAGGCCAAAAGCACTTTGGAATGGAAAAAATATTAATTTTTAGTTCCCGTCCCCGATTCAATATGGCATCAAGTATCTGCTGAAATATTTGATAATATTGTCTCATATCAGTGGATATGTACCTAATATGAACTGAATAAAAGACCAAAAATGTCCTTCGGACAAATATTATTTTATATTATTTAATATTTAAAAAGTAAAAAAATACTTTAATGATGACGGTCTTTCAAGATACATATGGAGCTCCACGTAACACCCAAAACATTGTTTAAGTGCCACATGAAGCATAGGTGTACGGTTTAAATTAATATTAAAAAAAGAAATTTTCGAAAAACTTTTTAAACTGGTAAGTCAAAGTTTGACGGATTTTATTAGTCCAGATTTTACGATTCAAAAAACATATAATGGAGATGAGTTTTCAATTATTATTTTTGTCAAAGATGATCTAAGCAATGCACTCGAGCTTCACGTGGCATCGAAACAAGGGAGCCGATTAGGTCCTCCAATGGAGGGCGATGACCGTCCTCCAAGATCCATGTGGAGCTCCACATGGCACCCAAAACATTTTTTGGGTGCGACGTGGAGCACAGGTAGACAGTTTAGATCAATATTAAAAAAAAAAAATTGAAAAATAAATTTTAAACCCATAAGTCAAAGTTTCACAATTTTTATTGGTCCACATTTTACGATTCAAAATATACACGATGGAGATGAATTTTTAATATATATTTTTTAAAAAATGATCTAAGCAATGCATCTAAGGTCTACATGACATCTAAAAAGTGTTTTAAATGCCACATAGAGTTCCACATAAAAAGTTGGAGTACGGTGATCGTCCTCCCATAAAGGACGAAGGCATTTTCTTATATATATATATATATATAACTAATGTATATCCTATGAAAAATGCATAAGTAACGGACAAATTATCCCTTCTCGGGAAAAAGATAAAAGACCTTTCGTGTATGTAGACCTTTCGTTTTTGCAACTTTCGTTTTCGATTTTTGAGATTTATTTTTGGAGCGTAAATAAAAAAAAAGGATAAAAAAAGATAAAAGACCTTTCGTTATTGAGATCTTTCATCTTTGCACCTTCCGTTTTGGTTGGGATTTGTTTTTGGAGAGAAGAAACCCTGGATTCTGGAGAGACTCTGATCACTAGGGCATTATTGTTTGATTCCCCTGAAAAATCAGAGATCTCTGATTCCTCTATGCTATCTGAGGTTACTTACGAAGGGAGTTGCCAGAAGAAATCTCTCGAGGAAGATGATGATTCAGTTTGGTCCATTCAGGCCAATAAAAGTTCGCAAGAAGAGGATGAGGTAGAAGAAGAAGACGACGAAGAAGATTACTATGAAGAAGAAGAGGAAGCCGATTACTTTGAAGAAGATGACGAAGCAATCGATGAGTTATCTGATGGACTCGGAAAGATATGCATGGAAGAGAAGAGAGGAATCCCTAAGTTCAGGGGCAAGCACATCCGATTCGTCTACAATAGCGACGATGAGACTGAAGGCGAGGAGGAAAATTCAGGGAGATTTCTCAGATTCTGCTTCGCCGAATGTGGTACCTTTGAAGGGTATGCCAATGCCACAGGGTAAGCACCTGCGCTTTCCAGAGGAAGAAGATGAATGAAGAGAAGGTTTTGCTGCTTAGATTATTCAGCTTTAATGGTCTGTGTCTTTCTTGACACCATTTTTCGGCATTTTTTCAGATCTGTTTTCTTTGAGTTTTTTCTAGCTTTTTTCGTTTGAGGTTTGATTGAACCATATAATAACTGTTCAAGGTTTTGATGTGCAATTTACTTTTGCCATATCAAAAAATGGGGGTGTGAAGCTACTGAGGCTAATGATACTGGTAATTGTTGAATTCTAAGCACATTTCAATAAAATGGGGGCAAAACTCTAATGATTATTCAAAAAAAAAAAAACTAGGAAACGAGGCCTTTCGTTTTTTGAGGCCAAATACCACGAGACCTTTCGTTTTTGGAGACCTTTCATTTTTGCACCTTCCGTTTTGGTTGGGATTTATTTTTAGAGAGCAAATAAAAAAGGCAAAAAATACTAGGAAATGAGACCTTTCCTTTTTTGAGAACAATTACTAGGAGACCTTTCGTTTTTTTGAGACCTTTCATTTTTTCACCTTCAGTTATGGGTTTTTGGGTTTTGGGTTCTTTAACTAGAAGGCAAAACTGATAAAACAACCAAAAGACTTGAAGAAGGAGATAAAGAACTTGCAAAGGTACATAGATAAGATAAATGTTTATTTATTTTATTACTTTTTTTCTTTCTGATTTGTAGTTTTTGATGCGTTGATTTGAGGCTCCTGTTTCCTGCCATCATTCTTTTCCTCTTTTAGTTATTTACTTTTTATTGAGATTAAGAACTTTAATCATTATATATATATAAGAATTATTTTGAAAGCCTCCATTCTTATGAAATTACTAAAATTTATATGGTAGATCCTGCTTACATCTTTTGTTTGGGTTACTTTCCAGAGTGTTGTTCCCAAGACAGAGGGCGAGGTGAATCACAGCCTTGGTCGTATTGAGCTCAATCAGTCAGCAAGGTGGAAAATTGCTTCCTTGTCTTTTACCATGATTTTGATTCTGATTGGTATTTATGATGGAAATAAATATAGTTAATTTTCCGTCTGCTTTTAAAATTATCCCTGTTGAAATTTGTGCAGCGTGACTGTCAAAGAAGATAAAAAGCTATTGACACTTGACAGTGCTCTTTCCTGATGCTTGTGATGGGCGAAATTTCACGCTCAAGGTTCATTTGTATAATGTTATTTAGTTTCTGCTTAAATTTCTTCCTATCTCAAAAGACATTCTATTTTTATTGCTGAAATTTTTTTATATATGCCTCTGACATGTCTTTCTTTTGGCGTAATAGGCTGAAACTTCAGAGGAATTGCATGACTGGAAAACTGCATTTGACAATGCTTTGGCACAAGCTCCAAGTGCAACTGTGTTTGTGAAGGGACAGAGCGGAATCTCCTGCAGTGATTGGTCGAAACAGTTGAAGAGTCTACTGCTTCTGAACAAAGTATGCTCTACATTATGTTCACATTTTGGGTGTATTATTTAAAATGATTTTAGGTAGTAGCTGCTCATATCGAAGGATTGAGAGAATACTAGCACAAATATTGATATGATATAAGCATAAGTAGGGAAAGGGGAAGAGCAATAAGGATTTGGAGGGAAGTGGTGGGAAGTGATATGAATTTTTGCAGAGTGGCAGAGCGATTGGCTCTAACCATTAATGACCGAAACGAGTGGATATGTAGGCATTCCAAAGCCAACTCTAAACAGATGGGACAAGGAGATGATGATTGAAGCACTTGTAAATGTCATTGGATAGGCTTTACAGAAAATTGATTTGTTGTTTTTGTACTGAAAATGAATTAGCTATTTCCTTATCATATGCTTCGTGATGCTGGATATCCCTGTATCTGATGCATCTTATTTCTTTTGCTTATCTTCTCCTTAGTTTTTAAGCCACTTTTTTGAAATATTTTGCTATACTAAGTTGTTTCACTACATGAAACTGAGTTCATACTGAGTAAAGAGTATTAATATTTTGATATGATTATATGGTATGCTTTGACTTCAAACATTTTCCTTGCTCTGCTGTTCACTTTACTAAGGAAGTTTTTATTATGATTTTCTTTCAGGCAGGGATAAGCAGCCTATGAAGTCCTCGGTTATCGGTAGGCCAATTTTACTTGCTTTGGAAGAAATTGATGGAAGCCCTTCTTTCTTGGAGAAAGCCCTTACATTTATCGAACAGTACGGTAAAGTCATTTTTTCTGTAACATTGTAAACTAATATATAAAAATATTCCATTAGGAATTTCCTAAGGTACAAAAATGTAGTTCATTTTTTGATGGGGCAGGTTCCTATAATCCCGTCTTAGTATACATTTTATCTGTTGAAAAATATTTTGTGGGTTGTTATTTGCCATTAAGAATAATTTTGCCAGTATTCTAAAGTTTAATAGATCCAATTGGTAGGTAGATTGGAAATCCCAAATGAAACCTTCAATACCTAAACAGAAAGACCTGGGTTCTTATCATTCCACCACTTGTGTAGATGAACAATTTCCAAGGAATTTAAAAAATAAAAAATTCCTACAATGTTTGTTGTGGTTAAAAGATAGGGGCCATTCACTTTTTACTTTTGTTCATTGTGGGTTCTATAGTGTTTTTTCTTTAAATGATTTGTTTTCACTGAGAACCCACTTATGTGGGTTGCGTTGAAGGAATGGAATAATTGGTATCTCTGATTTTGTGTGATTTATTAGTAGTTTTATGATTGATGAAGATTTATGTGCTGAATGTGGTTTCCCCGCTTCATTTTTTTCCCCACCGAGGTTTGGTGTATTATGTTGTTAGTACTAATATTAGCAGGCCCTGCATTTGCTATGCACTTGCCAAATTTGAATGGAAATTGCTGTTGAGTTTGGTAATTTCAATTTACCTTGGTGGGGAGTGAAAAGATTTTAAAAAATAAACATGAGAAAAATGGAGAAACTACTGCATGCTAGACACCATTTTATTTGTCAATGTTTGAAAACTGTTTCTATTCGATCTCCCGAGTCTCTTTTGCCAGCTTGCTGATCGATCTAGAGCATCCATTCCATTGGTTGTGTCTTATATGATGAGATTAAACTGGTCAGGATTGCCACTGAAAACTGTGTCAATTTATTTTACGGATAATGGGGATTGACATTTAAACACAAAAATGGTGTTCAAATGATCCTACACCATTAAAATTAGACATTTTTATTTCACAAAATTGAGCGTGTGATTTAATTGGAACATGTCTCATCGTAAGGAACCGTGCCTATAAGTGGGTGTAAACCATCCGATTGATGTACTTTACTATCAGCCATTAAAATTAAAAGCAAGGATTGATGTTATAACTCCAAATAGGGTGGTTAAATCTCCCTAAACACTATTTTCAGGCCTTTTGCATTTTATCACTTTGATGGAACAGATCACTCACATCTTAATTATTGATGGTGTAAGATAATTTTGGTGTTTAAATGACACCCACATCTTAAACCATTATTGGTGCAAGACAATTTTGGTGTTTAAATGACAGTGAGGTGAGTGGAGTCAAGGGAATTAGGTAACATATTTTTCAATCATTAGATTAATACTCCTACGTATGGTTACTTTTAACCATATAATTAGCATCCAAATGGAGATTGGTCTGATGGTTGGGAACCTGCAATTGTTTTGATGTGTGACAGTGTTGGGAATGCCCTCACATGAGGTGCCCACCATGGTCAAATGCTGATTGTTTAGTTGTTCTAGGTGGTCTGGCTTTTAGCAAAGAAGTTAGCATGGGATGGAGACTTCATATCTTCTGTTGACTTTGCTGTCATTAGACTTAGAATTATACTTAGTTGCCCACACGTGCATTGCATGTGCAGGGTCCAAGACTTCAGGTGTACCTTTTTACAACAACCTGAGCCTGAGCCTTGGGTTGCTCTACTGACCTATTTAGATGATATCTGATGGTATACATTGATGGTAATTTGAAAAGGGGGAGGGTCTTGCACTAGAGCATTGATGGTAATTTCAGTAAAGTCAAGAAGTTTAGGATAAAACCAAAGAATCAACTTGGAGTATCCCGGATCAGTGGAATGGTTATAAGTGTCCATTCCTGTGTAAGTTGGAGAACTTGGTTTCCAAACATGGGTAGAAAGCCAATTATCTTTGTTTTTTTGGGTTTTTGGCATCTTAAATTTTTTTTATGATCTCCAATATTTATACAAGTTTTGTGTTTTTTGCATCTGAAATTTTATTTTTCTTTTTTTTTTTAAAGGTTTTTTGCATGTGAAATTTTAATTGGGTTTTGGAGGTTGGGATGTTTATTTATTTTCTTTGATATTTATCTATTTTGTTTAAAATGGGGTTTGATTTAGCCTTTTTTTTTTTTTGTAGTATCTATCGATTTTTTCTTACTTTCTATGATTTTTAAAAATATTGTTTTAGAGTTAGGGTTTTTGGGTTCAAAATACTTTTGACGTTTTTTTTAGGGATATTAGTATTTTAATTTATTTTTTACACAAGGAATTTTTTACTTTATAAATTTCCATGCACCCCTTAAATCAATTTTTTTAAATGATAGTTATTGAGATGCATTTCAATTATTGGAAATAAAAATTTAACTCTTTTCAAAGAAAAAGCTTGGTCCAAGTAATTGCATTTAACACATGATTCATTACCGGAAAAGAAGATTGGAGATTGGTGGTTAGCCCTTAGATGGGCAATGGTCACTAAGAGAAATGCAGTTTTCAGATCTTATAGATTAAAGAATGGCCAGGTGAGCCACAAGAATGATCTGGTAAAATGCAATTTTCAGATCTTATAGATTAAAGACGACATAGCTACCAACCAAAACTTCTCGAATAGAGTCGAAACGATAAATATACGTCCAAACAGTCACCAAATTTTGCAAAGTAATCCTGAAATATTTGCAATTTTTTAAAAAATGGTGTATTCTTAAAAATTTCACGAATAATCCACGACTGAAGTACGAATAATTCACAATTTTTGTCAATAAATCGTGCACTTTTATGTTTTTGAAATTTTTTACTCTTGTTAATTTTTTATTTTTTTCTCTCCAATTTCTCCCAAACTTGCCAAATTTTGCCGAATTTTCCTGAGTTTTAATCTTGCCGAATTATTGCCAAACCCCGACTAGGTGACTGTGTCTCCAAGGGATAGGGGCTATACCATTGATCCAAGCCAACAATACCTTCACCGAATTTTTGAGTAGCCTTTTTGCCTTCCGCCGGAGGGAGGTCTTCACTGTTAGTTTCGAGATTGGCTTTTTAATATGTTTTCGTCGCCGATATTAAAACAAAGACTGAGTACCAACTTCACCAGCTTGAAGCTTTGCTTCGCTGTTACTGAAAAAAGTGTTACTTTCATTGTCCCCCATGAAACCACCTCCCCGGCAATGCTATGGCTACTGCACGGTGCCCTGTCAAAACTAGATTTGATATGACTATGAAAGGCACCACTGTAAAAAAGAGCTCAGTTGCGAAGTCGATGCTGGCCAGCTGATAACTCTCCAAATGAATTTTTTAATCACACTCAAAGAGCTCTGCTCCTTTCCCTAAAAGGTTCTACTGTTTCTCTCTTCCCAAATGACCTAAAAGATGAAAAATGGAAGCATTCCCCTGGCAGCCATTTTATATTGTAGCAGATGGAGTAGAAATGTTCCTAGAAAATTATAGTTATAAGATTTGAAAATCTTATAACTGAGAGGCAATTGGGTTTTTGTATATGTTGTTATTGGTATACAGAATCTGTGTTGTGTGCCATGCAGCAGGTGTCTTGAAAGTTGTTGGATTTGAATTTTACAATTGCTTGGCATAGAGGTACGATTAACCAAGCGAACTTTGCAAATAGATCACTGCAACACTATTATGACTCTCATGGTCTAAAGATCCAGTGTGTGTAAGATTGGGGAGAAATGGACTCCATCGTCTGATTCAAAGCAATCAATGGTGTTTGGCGGAGGTGCACCAAGATTTTGTGGGTTCTAACTAAAAGCAGGTATGAGAAAATCAGATAAATGATTAAACAATGTTTAATT
The DNA here is from genome assembly GCA_021018995.1 of Chloranthus sessilifolius. Classification (NCBI taxonomy): domain Eukaryota; kingdom Viridiplantae; phylum Streptophyta; class Magnoliopsida; order Chloranthales; family Chloranthaceae; genus Chloranthus; species Chloranthus sessilifolius. The sequence continues at coordinate 454,907 of CM037586.1, read as the reverse complement.
TACTGAAAAAATCCTTACCCTTCAAATTTATATGGAGCATTTCATGAGCTAGAAATTCCATTTACTATTGCAGGTTTGTATCTTATTGCAATTAACTAGACTAACATTTGGTAGATACTTCAAGAGGAGAAAGGGATCATGTCAATGTCGGTTACTATAATAAATTATTATCATATATAGATCTTCTTATGATAAATATGAAATTTATGTTAATTTCTTATCATGTATAGAGATTGTTTGTGCCAATCTTGCTTTAGGATTAAATCTGGTCTCCAATTTGATTTGCAGGTTAGGTTTTGCAAGATCGTGTTCTTCCACTACAGTGATATTCGAGTTTTTCCCCGATGAACATAACACCGTGACTTATATAGCTCTAATAGATTCATACCTACGGTAACCGATTTTGATAACTTGCATATATGTGTAAGTATATATGCATAATGTGTTTCAATGGTCTAATTGGAGTTCATTGGATCACTGTGAGATGTTCCAAAACTAGTGATTTCTAGGTATGTGTATTTAAAATAAGATGATAGAATTTTTGAATTTAACATTTTTGGTGCCTTTTTTCTCATTTTGATGCAGTAGATGACATTTATTTGTTTAAATACCAAAATACCAATATTTCCTTTGTGAATGTTATGGAACGGTAAGTCATTTTTGGCAAGGTGAGTATTTCCTTTGTGAATGTTATTGAACAGGAGGTCATTTTCCTTTGCCAGTCCTGAAGATCATTATAAATATGTTGCCCGCACGTGCATCGCATGTGCAGGGCCCACTAGTATATATATATATATATATATATATATATATATAGAGAGAGAGAGAGAGAGAGAGAGAGAGAGAGAGAGAGAGGGCCAGGAATATGGGTTGGAATGCATGGTGGGTACATGCATTTGAATCAGGTGGGTCCACGTGGCACGCATTCAAGAAATCAGGTACCACAACAACTTGTCCTAGGACAATCAAAGGCCACTCAAAAAAATTGGATATGATCTAATGTATATCTACCGTCCAAAATGTTGTCAAAGGGAAAAAAATTTAATGCACCAGAATGTGGGACATTATATAAACTTTGACCATGATTTTGACCACAAAAACAATAATTTTTAAAACTTTTTTTTAATAAATTGCATGCCATATGACACATGATCCCATGAGGGGTTTTATTTTGAGATCACGTGTCATGTGACATGTGATCTAGGATTCAAGTGCATGAGTTCTTCCATCCGCTCTAACCCAAATGCCTTTTTTCCATATATATATATATATATATATATATATATATATATATATATATATATATGGAAAAGGTGTCTGTCCTCCACAGGAGGACGGTCATTGTCCTCTACGGGAGGACGGTCACCACCGTCCTCCAAGCTTCCACGTGGAGCTCCATGTGGCACTCAAAATATTGTTTTGATGCCACGTGGAGCTTGGGTGCATTGCTTAGATCATTTTAAAAAAAAATATAATTGAAAACTCATCTCCACCATGTGTTTTTTGAACCGTGAAATGTGGACCAATGAAACCTGTCAAACTTTGACTTGTGGGTTTAAAAAGGTTTTTTCAAAATTTCTTTTTTTAATATTGATCTAAACCGTCCACTTGTGCTCAAGAGGACACTCAAACAGTATTTCAAGTGCCACATAAAGCTCCATGTATATCTTGGAGGACGATCACTGTCCTCCATTGGAGGACCTAACTGGCTCCTATATATATATATATATGTAAGGGTACTCTTAAAAGTACAAATCACCCCTTTCTACTCTTAAATGCATGAATCACACTTCAGTTTCGGTTAATTTTGTGTTTCCATACTTTAGGAACAAAATACCCCGTCATTATTTTCAATTTAGCCTTTAATGTTGTTATATCCTCAATTTATGATTAGGCTAAATGGAGGAAAGATTTGGTTAATTAAAATAGTTATATCCTCAATTTATGAGTATATTTTAAATATATTAAATTAATGACTGTGGCAACTGGCAACTCTATCGAAATCTAACTTTAATTTTAAATATAATATGAGTATATTACATAGTACAATATGATGTGATTTATAATTGAAGAGAGATTTGAAATCTCCAACTGCTCAATGTGCTCATTGAAGAGAGATGAGATCTCTTATTTGAGAAAAGGCTTTATTGAAACAAAACCAAGGCCCATCATTAAGTAGGCTTTATTGAGACAAATGAACTCATGCAGGATAAGCAATCTGGAGGAGTTAGTAGATGTGTTTTTCTTTCATTTATTTATTTTGATTGTTGCATAGCTAAACTGGATTGAACCTGGGTGGGTTCTTCAGTTATTTCAATCTATATTTTTTATTCATCAACCAAAAAAACAACATGGCATTTTTTTAGGTGGTTTATTTATTTGCTTCATTTTTGTTGGTTGATTTATCTTTTTTTCATATTTGTTACTTTTTGGGGGACTTCATGGTTCTTGGGTTCTTCTAAGTTCTCTTTCTCTCTCATTTCGGTTGTGATTTAGAAAGTGGGCTTGAATTTGATGATATTGTTTTTAAATGCTTGAATTTGATTTTGGGCGTGTTCATTATAGGTATGTATAAGAACCAGTTGCAGGAATTAGCACAGAGAAGCTAATTCAAGCTCTCTTATGCGCGTATTACAGTAGGCCCAGATAATGCACCTATATTCAAAGCTTCTGTTAACTTTAATTAAGAAATTTTTTAAGGGCCTACCAATTGCACTACCCTAAGGCGAGCTGACTATGGTATTGTTGAGGTGGCTCTTACCACCCTATCAACAAGAGGTCCTTCCAAGTCTCTAAATGCAAGAGTTCTTGTAAGTTCTAAACAACTAATAGCACAAATCCACATTTAAAAAAAAAAATTATTAATTGTTAATGAGAGAATACATTGAGATATGTCTCGAAATTATACATAAGTAATCCCCAAAATTATACTTTGTTATACTTTTGGTAAATCAAATTTAATGTTCTTAGTGTGTTTTAGTATTTTACGGGTTTAAATGAAGATTTCCATTAATTGTACTTTAAACCAATGAAAAGTAGAGGAGTCCAGCTTTCCAAAGAGGAACACCCAAATCGGAGTTGTACGTCAAAAAATTTAAAGGAAAGAAGACATGCTGAAGATGCAGAAATACAACAATTTCGACTAGTCGAGATTGGATTGCAGTCGAGATTGACTATCCAGCGGAATAGAGTTTTGCAGATTTGAATAACAACAATCTCAACCGGTCAAGATCGGGAAACCAACAACGAGTCAAGAGCAGCCAGGCGATTTTGAGCTGTTCCTACTTCCTTTCTTTCCTTTTTCTTTTAGATTCCTTTTTAGAACTTTCTTTCCTAGTTTTCCTCCTTATTTTTAGGGCCTTAGGTATCAATAAATGAGGACCCAAATTTAAGTTTAGAGAGTTTGATTTCTTTGCTCTTTAGGGTTTTTTTCTAGAGTTTTTCGAGAGTTCTTGTTTATGAGACTTTGATATCTCAATCTCCACTCTCAAACATAAATATTTGCTCCACGCTATTTCATCATCAGACACTTCAACTTTTTCGACCCTACCAAAGGAATTTTCAATCCTGATGCCACCTTCCCTATTCATTAGACCTGATGGTAGTCTTGATATACACACCCAAAACGATGCTTTCTCAACCTTGACTTTGAAAAGAGGCTCATCGGCAATATACTCAGTGAAGACAATCAAGTTGTTATCATAACACCAAGGGCTATTCCATAGAATGCGCTTTTTTTATCTTTCATCTTGCAATTGAAACAAGAAAATATCTTTTTTCATGTCAAAGATCGATACCTCTTTTTCAACATTCCAGGCTTTTAGGATAGTGTTTTTAGTCATCTCCTTATTGAATTTTCAGTTGGTTAGTATTTTCCCTAAGGCTCTGTTTGATAGCAATGACACTCCAAAGAGGAAATGAAATCAATTTCTTAGTTGATTTCCTACGAAATGATTTCCTCTAGAAATGGATTTTCCACTGTTTGATAAGTGTGTTTGAGAAATGAATTTCATTGGAAAGTAATTTCCCTTGTTTGATTAGTATCTTTGAAAATGAGTTTAAAGTTTTGATAATTTATTATTAAAATCGTAATTAAAGTCAAATATTAACCAATAATTTTTTTAATGATATTTTATTACATTACAAATTAATACCATAGTAATCACTATTTATTACTAAGTTCTATAAGTCAGAGTTTGAAAAGTCAAACTCATATAAAAAGTCAAATTTTAACCAAACTTAAAATTTTGATAAAAGAATATGTAAAGCTAAATAACAAAGTTGTAAATGCTAGTATCTAATATAAGTTTATATGTTGAAATGAAATTAAATTTTTATAAAAGTCAAACTTTAACCAAAATTTCAACTTTGACCAAGAGAAAATTTTGCAATGTACTAACAAGTTACAAAAGTTCAACTGCAAATTAATATAACAGTATTCATATATATTGTTAGATTACACTAGTCAAAATTTGATTAAATATCCACTTTTAATAAAAGTCAAACTTTGACCAAACGTAAAAATTTAAAAGAAAAAAAAAATGTATTATAAGGTTACATGTTGAAACAAAATTTAATTTTTAAACTTGAAAGAAAATTCAATTTTTTTAAAAAGTCAAGCTTTGACCAATAAAAAATTCGAAAATCTACCGCCAATCTACAAATTAACATAACGTATTCGTATCCATCACTAGGTTACACTAGTAAAAAATTTGACTAAAAATATCAACTTTTAAAAAAATCAAACTTTGACAAAATGTAAAAGAAAGTAAAATAAAATTTGATAATGTACTACAAAGTAATAAATAAAAAAAATGATAATCTCACTGGGGATACAGAAGTTCCAAAAAATCAAATTGTGTTTAAAAGTCAAAGTTTGACCAAATATCAAACTTTAACTGATAAAAATTTGCATTACCAAAATACAAATGACAACAGTAATAGTCACTATCTACTGTCAAGATACATTTATCAAATTTTGACTAATAAAAGTCAAAATTTGACTAAAATTTAAACTTTGACCAATAAAAATAAGGCAATATATTTTCAAATTATAAATTAAAATAATGATAAATATTTTTAATTATAATATTTCACTAATAAAAGATTATAACATTTTATAAAAAATCGAATTTTGACTAAAAGTCAAACTTTGACCAAGAAAAATTGCACTGATATGATATAAATTTATGTAGTAGTAAACTCTATCTATAAGTAGATTTCAAGTTTGACTAAAAAGAAATTGTGTAAAAGTCAAAGTTTGACCAAAAGTCAAAGTTTGACTAAATGTCAAAGTATTGACTAATAGAATTGAGAATCTAGTATCAAATTATATATCAACATGGCAGTATCCTTTTTTCGCCATCAAATTATTGGAGTCAAAGTTTAATAAAAAGTAAAATTTTAATTAAACGTCAAAGTTTGACCTTAAAGTCAATCTTTGACCCCTAAAAATTTGATAATATATTACTAACTTACAACTTATTATCATATTTTAGTAGTCAAAGTTTGATCAAAAAGTCAACTTTTTATAGCTTATAAATCCAATTAAAGTTTGATTAAAATTCAAACTTTGACGAAAGTCAAATATTAACTGAAAAAAGTATGATGTAGATAATGTGGTCGTCATAGTGATCGTGCTGGTATGATGGTCATAGAAATTGAAGTTACTTTTTAATAGTAAAAAAATAATATTTTTTTGTTTTTAGGTTTTTTACAAGTAACTTTAGATTTGCAATGACAAAAAATTATTATTTTGTTGGTAGAAAACTCAATTTTAGCCACTTAATAGGTTGAAATGGTTTCCTCCTACAATGATTTGGTGTATGGAAATTCAATTTCCATGCGGGGCCGACTTAATTTCATTTCCATCTCCTTAAATAGTTATCAAACAACAACAATTGGAAACTAAATTTCATTTCCACTATGAAATTACATTTCTATGTTATCAAACAAGGCCTAAACAACATTTCCTTTTTCTCAAGATTAGGGCCCTTCAAATCCTGAATCTTGAATCAGACTCCCTCATTCGTCGGAGTCATTTTCTTCTTCCATTCTTCCATAAAAACTTCCATCGTAACACAGTATAGAGTTTTTGAAGTCTCAGGCTGTAGACAAAGAGTTAAGAAACATAGAAAGGCTCTCACACAGGAGAGAGAAAGGCTCTTCAAAGCAGAGGGTATGATCACCTACCCACTTTTTTCTTCGGCATTTTCACACACCTCTTGCCCATTTTAGGTGTGTGCTATTGAGAGTTGATACGGTTGCCTAATGCAGTACAGCTTAGATCAAGAGTAAAAATAGAGAAAAGCTCTCCAGAAGGCGAGAGAAAATGAAGAGTTTTTTTTTTTTTTTGATAACAGAAAATAAAGAGTTGTTGAAGATGCCCTAAGATGGCTGAAAATGTGTTTCTTACCAATACTAACGGTTCTCTGTCATTTCAACACCATCATTTTGGTAGAAATGACCCTTTATTCAAACAAGAAAACTATTGTTTTATTGCTTGGAAGAAAAGCTATTTTCTAAATTATTTTCCAGAGACACTAATTAAATAAGAAATATCAATTTTCAATGGAAATCATCCCTTCTTTTTTTTATAAACAACAAAACCTTCATTTTTCACATAAAATTATTGAGCGAGTTCCTTTCCTGTTTGAAATTTCCCTGCTATTATACAAATCCTTAAATTGAATCGAAATATTGAAAGACTTAAATGGCTTTAACATTTCGAAGCAAAATCACACCTACAATGAGTCAATGGAGCAGTTTTCTTGTCAGCTGAGCAGCTAGAGATACCTTGAGACGAACAAAAATTCCCATGCTCTTAAAATCTGATCTGTCTCAAGGTCCACTAACTGCACAGCTAGCAACGGGTCAGCTCATTGTCAGCAATGAGCGGCCAGCTTATTGTAGACATTCTTACAAGTGCCTTGCCTTCATCTCTCAACCCAATGAAAAGTGGTGTTTTAAAACATCGGGAGGGGGATGTAGTTTCTCCATTACCCTTTGGAAAATGCCCACACTTTTTCAGAAAAGAATTGCTATCAGGCACCCAACCCGAGCACCGCCCGACCGTAATGTTACGAAACACGCTTTAGCCATCAAATCCAGTCAAAGCGTCCCTGAATTCCATAGAATTTTGCTTTTCGACAGTATATACGCAAGAAGTTTAAATTCTTCTCAAAGCAAAGAAATGAGTATCAAATCAAATGTTATTCTTAACATGAAAGCAAAATCCACAACACTTGGTCAAAGTAACAATAAGTATTCATAAAACATACCCACCTGACGTGAGACCAGAAAAGGTAATGGACCAGAAAAGTTAAAACCATTACCCCCAAAAAGGAAAAATAGATATCTGGCTTCCCAGATCAACACATACAACCGTTAGAGACTTTGTCTGGGCTATAATATAAGGAATTCAGCCTACCAAAAAACCCGGGAAAATTCCAACTAGCAGCTTAGTAAAAGTGTAAGCTACCAAAAACCCGACAAAGGCGCAACCTAATAAGCCACTTCTAAATCTCCCACCGAAAACTATGGGAGGGAGCTTCTTCTTTCACTCCTAACTGTACATATATATATATCTACACTATGCAAATACCCATGTGAGATGAAATCATCCTTCGAAGCTGCAACTAAGTTACTGAGCCCGCCTTTCAACCGTTTTTTTCTTCAAATTCCTGATCGATCGGAAAATTCCGAACCTTGGCTTACATAAAATATGAGCTCAAGAAGAGTTTTGCCCCTATATCCAATGGACCATCAACCCCACCAATTGCATGGAGCATCACAGGAACTGATGATAAAAGCCGTAGGGTCAGGGGAAAAACTGCTGGGTCGATTTTGCTTTTCTCCGCAATGTGGGGACTGAGATTGTTTTGGGGTAGTGCTACACTAGAGGGTCCGGCTACTTGGGCCGATCCTATTTTACTCTCTTTGGTAACAGATTGATCAGTGTTTAGGTCGCAGGGGTTAACGACCAATGCAACGTCTTCGAGTGCTCGGGATTTTCCGGTGCTACCTCTTTTCCGAAAGCGCTTGTTGGAGCAAGAATTCAGTACCAACGTGGATGTAGTCTCAAGCCATTCAATAACCAGGCCTTCCACTTCATCATAGTATATCCGACGCTCCATCTAAAAATGACATCACCAAATAAAGAACTATTCGTAAGGAGAAAATATATGTAATAAATTATTAAAACCAAGGGTAGAAACATATATGAATTTATCAACATCAACCCCATGATCAGATGAAGTTCGGATATGACGAATTCATCGCCCATTGACTATTTATGAGGTATGGGTCATGGTTGGCTCCATATTATATCGGAGGAGAGCAATATGATCTTTGCGAGTGAGCCATGGGACACTCCACCAATGCCTGGTCCCAAGCCCAGATGAGAAAAGAGTAGAATTTAGCATCAAGCAGACAGCAGGATTAGACACCTTCTCAGTAACTTTCTTGGCAAGTCATATTTGTGAATCTATATAGGCCAACCCCAGCATGATGGGATTTTAGGATAAAATGACGATGATGATGACGACATATATATATATATATATATATATATATATATATATAGAGAGAGAGAGAGAGAGAGAGAGAGAGAGAGAGGTCCAGGACTATGAGTTCAAACAAAGCTAGGGGCATTAGGTTCGAATCCGGTGGGGTCCACGTGGCATCCATCCAAACTGGTTCTATGGCAACTTGCCCAAGGATAATCAAAGGCCATCCAAAAAATTTGGACATGATCCGATGCACATATACACCATCCAAAATGTGATTAGGGGGGAGGGGGATTCAATGCACCAGGATGTGTGGGCGGTACCCAAACTTTAACCATAGTTTGGACCACCAAAAAAACTTTTTGTTGTATTTTTTATAGATCACATGCCACCTGGCACATGATCCCAAAACGGGTGTTGTTTTGGAATCACGTACCACATGGCCCTTGTGATCTGGGATTCGAACCCAGCGCCCCCAGTATGGGTTCAAACCAATTGTCTCATTTCCCATATTGTGTCTGTGTGAATATATATATATATATATATACACACACAAACACACAGTCGAGTCATTTTGATTAATCAATACTGCCCTATTAATCTATCATCATCAGAAAAAAAAATACTGCCTGTCAATCATAGACTAAAAATATGAACAGAAAAGAAATACTTTTCCTTACCGCAAAACTGTGAATGTATACAGACATAAATTTTGGCCCGAGTCCCAATACCCTAGCTTCTGAAAATAGAGCCTAACAAAAAGGCAAAAGAAAAGAGTGAGAGAGTCAGGGAGGACCTTCCAAGATATGCAATGGAAAAAAAACATCATTTAACCAATCAAGGGAACATTCCCAGCAACTAATCAATTGCCCAATGATAACTACTATAGTAAACCCAAAAAAAAATCAGTCATACTAAATAAACAATCAGAAAGACACAACATAAAGTTGACTTCAAGTGCCCCTACAAAGACTTTATACACAACACATGCTTCAAGTACATGTTGACTTGAAGTGTTCTTACAGAGACTTTATACCACTAAAACGACTCAATTACTATGATCTTCTGGGCAAGGATCAAAAAATGGGATTTCGTTTTGGTTTTGTTGGGAATGAAACCGAAATTTTGGGCCGAAATCTTCAACCCAGTACAAAAAAAATCGAAAATATGTGTTATCATTTCGGTTTTGGTGGGGACCGAAACCGAACCATTTCGGCCGAAATTTTGAACCATTCTTCTGGGTGCACCGAAATCGATACATTTTGGCCGAAATTTTGAACCATGCTTCTGGGTGTCACTTAAAGAAAGATAGCAACATCAAATACAGTACACTTAACTTTAGGAAAATAAACAATATAATTCCACTTAACAAGAAATATTTAATAAATAGAGGAGTTGCATAAGTAATGAACAAGCAGAAATAATCAAAGCAACATGCTGTTGTCAAAAGCTGCCCCTAGGCCCCACTTAGCCGCTTAGGGCATGCCTAGCACCTAAGTGTCGACCGCTTTAGGTGCTAATGTAAAAAACACTTTTTCATGTTTCAAAGCTGGCGTTTCGCAATTAAAAGCAGTCAAAGTAGTGCTTACCGGCAACTTAGAAATATAATTTTTTTTAAATAAATAAGAGCTTATACAACTTACAAAATTATTAAATTATATAAGTTACACAAGCTATATAACTTATAACTTTATAAGTATATATGTTTTTTATAAGAAATTTAACATTTTAAATGAGTATTAAAGTTTATTTCCTAAGAACAAGAACGATTAGTTAGATCTATTTTTGTATCTTCTCTCGGTTTTTCATCTCTACCAGTCCCTAAATGTCGTCTGCATTGTTGCTCATCCATTGGAATAAAAAGGAAGAAAACACTCCGTATGTCTCTCATATTGTTGCACAAGGGTTATGCCAAAAGAAACGATAAGAGTGATCTATGAATAAGGGGGCACTGTTTAGCAAAAATCTTGCAAGTATATTCTTTCAACTAGTAAATATAATAATATTTTGGACAAGTAGCATGTATTTTCAACAACTCTTGGAACTCTAGTCACTTTACCCAAATATTGAATGGTGCACTTGTGTTCACTTAACGTGGTCAAGTGCTACGCGCTGAAATCGTTCGTTTGGAAATTGTACGATATTGGTCAAAATCGTGTACCACTAGGGCTGTATGGGCACTGTTTAGAAGGAAGGCGTGTCCCCACTGGAGTAGTCAACAACTCTTCGAACTGTAGATCCAAGAAGTTGTCCATAAGGTGCATAAGCATTTGACCAATTGTGGGACATGCATTATCAATTTATGAACAAGAGTTCAATTCGCATGCCAACATGTAAATGAGACTCAACCCAAAGCTTATTTCTCTAACCATTTCATATTTTCAGACAATAAAAATTGTTTGAATCATCTAACCTAAATATTACAAGAGTACCATATATCATTTCATTATATTAGCTTATTGATATTATATGTTATTTTCCTCTCATAATAAATGTTAATCATTTATTTGGTAGTTTGTATGGTATAACAGATCATGTTCTACACAATTTATACAGTAAAAAAATAAGCATTACTTCTTCTTGACGCTAAAGCTCTCCACCTAGGCCCCGCTTAGGACTCAACGGGTTCACCGCCTCGAACCCGCCTAACGCTTTTGCCAACATTAGCAGCAAGCATCTCCAGTGACAGCCAGCAGCCACAATTGGAAGTTGTTGGATCCATAGCATAACCATAAGCCACAAATCTTTATTGTATTCTCCTATTCTTTTCTTCTGAAAAATGTCATCATATATATATAGACAGACAGCGCAAACAGACAGGCAAACCCCTACGCGGGCCACCATGGAAACTTTATTTTTATATTCAGGCACTGAATTTCAACTGATATTTACTATAGCAGATGATTCTCATGATGATTTGTTATCCTCCACAGTGGTTTATCTGCAATTCAGTAGAGTATAACTTTATTTTGTAGCCTCAGCTCAAAAAGCTATTCTTACTATCAGGGATTTTCTTGCTACAGTAGTTGTAAATAAAATCAAATGGTTAGAATAACTCAATTGGGACTGCTAGACGCTTGCATCCATTCGCAAACGACACAGTTTCACGTTAGGCCATCTTGCCACGTGAGAGAGAGATGATTTCTAAACTATTGTTTTAGGGTTTCAGGGAACACTTTGCTCTAATTTATAATACTCTAGGAGGTTCTTGCAAGTCCCTAATTCTTGTGCATTCTCAATGGTTTTGTTTGCGTTTTGCATTTCTGATGCAAATTCCAAAATCTATATGCATCCAAAGGTGTTATATAGTTGTATCCACAAGTTGAGAATAATTCATAATCAAACCTCTGGTGTTAGATATAAAAAATAACAACAACACTGTCGTCTAATACGGATCCACCAGGGGATGCAGAACTGAGAAATTCCTAACCTAGTACTTGCCTCTTTTCATCTGAAAACCACCTAAAGAGGCTCAGGATCCAGTGGTTAAAAGGTTCAGGCAGCTAGGCTTTACGAAAAGCAACCCCTTCTCTATAGGTGGAAGAATTACTCTTTATCAATCTGCCAATATCTTCAATACCAGTTTACGCCATGTAACAATTTATAGAAGTTCCAAAGGGACAATTTCTTCGCAACTGAATGGTAGATCCCATGGGTATCACCTCGTGGATTTGAATGTTGTATGAACACTGACAATGATAGGCAGATTGGACATTTAAAAAACTCATGCAAATGAACAAAACTCTCTCTTTCAAACAACTGTGGCAAATTGAAGTTGAGCCATCTTGGTGTCAGAGTTTAAAAAGAGTAACATAGTTATAGTCAGGGAGGGTGGGGGTGAATCCTTCTTAGTAATTGCAGCACTTCAGGACTTTGGAAGGTCGTGTGCTCCTTGACAGATGTGTTGCTTGAAGGAACATTGATTCACCCGCCATTGGCAATAGAATCTGATTTTGGGAAGGGTGTGCTGTAGGGAACCCGCTAAGTCTTTATATAGGCTTATAACGATAATAAAGAAAATGGTGACTTTAATGAAAGTAGAGCATGCTTCATCGAAGAGATCTTAACAATAAGGAGATAGGTCTCTAAATGGAACGGAACTACATGGAGCTTTGAGTGCTACATATCAGTCCCCAAGTCCTGATCAAGCCGTAGAATTTAAAAGCATAACCCCTTCCAGCTCTTTTCCTGTAAAATCATCCTACCTTTATCTCACTCGAGTGGGTTCTCCATCGATGAGGAGGATGGGAGTGTGGAACATCTCAACCAGTACCACAGAGTTCTTTCCTTTGGTTGGATGGAAACAGCAGACACAATCCTCACAATGACCCAACTTCAAATATAGAGGAATGTTCATCCAAAACTGCTGGCCACTATTATGTCTATTGGCGCTTGAATCGGTAAACTATGTTCTCATCCACGATACTTAACCTGATTTTAAAGTACTGTGGGATGCAGTCTGCATAACTAGCCTATGAATGTGTAAAAACACGGACCAGCCCAGATTTCCCAGCACTTTAATTAACTATAAGAGGCCTAAAAAGGACTTCCAAACTCGTACAAACTAGCAATCTGATTTTCAAATTTCTGACTAAAAACACAATTAACCCCCTACAAGGTTCAACATTAAATCTGTATAGAACTGCTATAGAGATGAATATTCAAATTTAGAAAAAATAGACATCACACCTTTGCAGCAGCAGTGATGTCTCTAAGTAATAGGGTCGATGTTAGCTTCAACTAGCAGCTGCAAATCGTACAGAACAAAACTGGTATATGTATTGCATTGTGTAGAAGACTTGTAGCAGCAGTATAGCAGTAATTACACTTGAAACGGGAGCAGATAACAGCAATCACAGAATATAAGCAGGTTCAGCAACAAAAAACTGGACTGAAAAGTCCTAAAGAATAAGAGACTAAAAAGCCTCGCAGCACCAAGGGAAAACCTGAAGTCTCGGCCCCCCTTTTCCTCTAAAGTTATATTTCATAAAAAATAATCATCTACCATATAAAGAGTTCGACCAGTCTACCATATAAAGAGTTCGACCAGTCCCATATATTAAAAAAGTCCCAACTTTATATTCTTAGGGCTCGTTCAAGAGTCCAAAAGAGTCGGACTCTCAGTAGTTGACTCAGAAAGGAGAGTTTTCTGACCTTTCCCTTTGTTTGCGAGTTATTCGCGAAATCTGTGTTTTTTTTTTTTTAGCTTTTCTGAGTGAAAGCTACATATTCATTTCCTAGCAAAACACTCAAAAAATGCTCAGATTCTAAGCTCAGAAAGCTGCAAACAAAATACCCATCTAAACCAGGAATCTGAGAACTGAAGAACAAAGGAATCTAAGTTTCATGGGAAAAACTCGGAAAAAGCAGGAATTAGACCAAACTCAAGAACACATCTTAGAAAAACTAGGAATCGAAGTAAGCTCATATTCTTCAAGATTTTGAGCTAATAAGATTCTGAGCTTTTATGGGAAAAGCTCATAATCACCCGAATGAGCCCTTAGGCTTCGTTCAAGTGTTTCCTAGCTTTTCCAAGAAAAGCTCAAAATCATGAAAATTCATATTCCTACAGATTCTTAGCAGACTCAAATTCCTGACTTTTCCCAAATTTGTTTGTAAGTTACTCAGATTTATGACTTTTCCCAGAAAAGCTCATAATCCTATCGTTCTTAAGTTCATCTCAGAAAAGCCCAAAATCGGTTTAATGGGTGGTTGTGTTATGGTCGTAGCAATGTTATTTAATTATCGGTTTATGTGTCATACTCGGATTTGGCTAAAATTTTACGGGTTGTTAATCCATGCAAGGTTGAACATATTTGCCGAAGCTCTTTTTTTTCAAATTTAATTTCATGAAAGATAATTACTAAAAGCATCACATACACAAAATCTAATACAAAATCGATGGATTGTCACTTCAACAATTTAGATTAGTCACAAATGTGCCACATGGCATGTTTCTTTGAGCCCTTAGGCTTCGTTCCAATGATGGATTACTTAAAGACCAGACCTTTCTATATTTAATAATTTTGATGCCTTTTCAACAATACATATGCATTATTTCGATTTTAAAAATTATATATGGATTAATTTTTTAATTTCTATACTTATCTTTGTAAACTGCTCTAGTGATTGACTTAATGTTTTGTGAAGCCTAGGTTTTAGGTTCAAACCTTCTTATGTGCAATATATTATTTATTTTTCTTTTAATTAATTATACTAGAGCCTATACACCCTATGTGAGTGTGTAGCTCCACGTCATAGTGGAGCCCCATGTGAGAGAAATCTCTCCGAAAAGAAGTCCATGGAGCACCCAAATAGATGGAGGGGAGCGAAAAAATGGACCCAAAACATGGGTAATTGGGCACCATTATTTGCAATCTAAATTCTACCAAAAATGTGATGGTTGCAACTAAGGCCTTGTTTGATAATATGGAAATGTAATTACGTAGGTGGAAATGAAATTTAGTTTCCAATTGTTGTTGTTTGATAGCTATGTAAGGAGATGGAAATAAAATTATGAGGGCCCTGCATGGAAATTGAATTTCCATACACCAAGTTATTTTAGGAGGAAACCATTTCAACCTTTTAAGTGGATGAAATTGAGTTTCCCACTAACAAAATAATACTTTTTTGTCATTTCAAATCTAAAGTTACTTGTAAAAAATCTAAAAGCAAAAAAAATTAGCTTTTGACTTTTAAAAAATTACTTCCATTTCTATGACCATCATACCAACGCAATCATTATAACAACCACATTATCTACATCATACTCTTTTTAGCTAATATTTGACTTTGATTAAAGTTTGAATTTTAATCAAACTTTAACAGGATTTATAAGCTATTTAAATTTTTGACTTTTGATCAAACTTTGGCTATTGAAACATGATAATAAGTTGTAAGTTAGTAATACATTATCAAATTTTTACAGGTCAAAGGTTGACTTTAAGGTCAAACTTTAATTTTTAATTAAAATTTTACTTTTTATTAAACTTTGACTCTTATAATTTGATGGCCAAAAAAAGGATATCGTTGTCTTGATTTATAATGTGATACTAGATTCTCAAATTTATTAATCAATAGTTTTAGTCAAACTTTGACTTTTACACAATTTATTTTTAGTCAAACTCGAAACTTGCTTATAGATATATAGTCTACTACTACACAAATTTATACCATATCAGTGCAATTTTTCCTTGGTCAATTTTAACTTTTTGTCAAAGTTCGATTTTCTATAAAAAGGTATAAATTTTAATTAGTGTATATTATAATTAAAAATATCTATCATTATTTTAATTCTTAGCTTTAAAATACATTGTTTCATTTTTATTGGTCAAAGTTTGATTTTTATTCAAATTTTGACTTTAATAAAATTTGAGAAGTGTATCTTGATAGTAGATAGTGATTATTATTGTTGTTATTTATATTTTGGTAATGTAAATTTTTCACTCAAAGTTTGATATTTGGTCAAACTTTGACTTTGTAACACAATTTGATTTTTTTGAACTTTTGTAGTCCCAATGAGGTTATCATTTTGTTAATTTATTACTTTGTAGTACATTACCAAATTTTATTTTACTTTTTTTGACATTTGGTCAAAATTTAACTTTTTAAAAGTTGATATTTGGTCAAATTTTTTACTAATATAGCGTAGCAATGAATATAAATACTGTTATGTTAATTTGTAGCTCGGCGGTACATTGCCGAATTTTCTATTGGTCAAGTTAAAAACTTTAGTCAAAGTTTGACTTTTTAAAATTTGAATTTTCTTTCAACATATTACCGTACAGTACATACTAGCATTCACTTTGTAACTTTGTACTTTAGTCTTAAAAATTTTTATTAATCAAAGTTTTACATTTTGTCAAAATTTGACTTTTATTAAAAGTGGATATTTGATCAAATTTTGACTAGTGTAACCTAGCGATGTATATGAATCATGGGTCAAAATATCGTCCGATACGTATCGTATCGGTTTTGGACCTCACCGATACGATACAATGGATTTTTATCGCCCCCCTGAAAAAATAGTCAAATTATCGTTCAATGTATCGTTCGTATCGTTCAATGTATCGTTTGTATCAGACAATAATTTGAAATTATCGTCCAATAATTTCAAATTATCAGTTTTGATGTTTTTTTTGTTTTTTTTTTTGGGAAAAAATCGGAGAGTATCGTCTGGAACCGATACGTATCAGTTTTGGGGCTGGACGATACGTATCAAAAAAACAAGATTTTGATCCTTGATATAAATATTGTTATGTTAATTTGCAGTTGGACTTTTGTAACTTGTTGGCACATTGCAAAATTTTCTCTTGGTCAAAGTTTGACTTTTATAAAAATTTAATTTCCTTTCAACGTGTAACCTTACAATAGATACTAGCATTTACACCTTTGTTATTTAACTTTACACATTTTTATTGATCAAAATTTTAAATTTGGTCAAAGTTTGACCTTTTATTTGAGTTTAACTTTTCAAACTCTAACTTATGTAACTTGGTAATAAATAATTATTACTATGGTGTTAATTTGTAACGTAAGAGAATATCATTAAAAAAATTATTAGTTAACATTTGACTTTGATTATGATTTTGATAAAAATAAAAAATAAAAGTCGATTTATAACTAGTGCAACACGTAGTGATAAGTTAGGTATTTTCTTAAATAAATTTTTTTCTTTTCTCACTAAGTATTTGTTCAAACTAACTTCTACTTTCATAGAAGTAGAAAATATATGATCCAAACTTAAAAACTTATTTTCAAATTCTTTTTCAAACATACTAATCGAACAAGAGAAATCAATTTCCAATGAAGGTCATTTCTCAAACGCACTAATCAAACAGTGGAAAATCCATTTCTAGAGGAAATCATTTCCTCTCTTGTTGCTTTAGATAGGGTACAAGTATTTACAACCAAAGATTCGGTCTCCTTAACTGATGGTTTCACTAATAACCCCATTGACTGCCTTGAAATAGACTATGGAGATTGTTTTTCATCCCAATCTTTGGAAAAATTGATATTCAGACCATGGCCCACCTATCAGAGGTCAGATGTTGATTCCGCACGGCACACATACCCAAAAGTGACACAAGAACTCTTCTTATGCTACCCCCATGATCATGATCATGATCACGATCACTTTGGGAATGTGTGCCACTTGGAATCAACAAATGAGTGTTATAAACAATAAACAATATTAACGGTGGAATGATAAGTTGCAATATTAATTCTTTGGTTGCAAATACCCTTACCTTAAACAAGGTTGTATTTCTTTAACAAGTAAGGGAGTCGTGCAATATGGTGTATATCCGTGAGAGGATTATACTGCTTCAATCTCAGAATCCGAACAATTCAGTGCAAAAAGGTCGGGCGATGGGATGTCGCTTTCACTCAGAATCACTCAGATATCACAGGTCCCAATGCAAACTCGTGAAAAGGGGGAAAAGGAAAGTCAGAATTTGCTTGCTTTCTGAGTTTAAACTCAGAATCCTGCTTTTTTTGGGCTCTCGAACGAGGCCATAGACTCCTACTCCATTCGGGATTTCTATTTCAGTCAATAGAAACAAATTAAATCCTCCAATCTCCCTACCTTCTAGGATTCTAAAATAAACAAAGAGAACAAAGAAAAACAAATTGATTTAAAGATATTACCAGGAGTTAGATCTCAGTAAACTGTAGTCCTCATGATCACTTAAATGATCATGTGTCGCCAGTTACCAAGAGAACCAACTCCCAGGCTCTCGGCTCACGTGATCACTTATTGTGATAAAATGGGATCCCATCTCAGACCAAATTTTGGGCCCACATATTCCCAGTTTTTACAGTTCATTGGGCCCCTCTTTAAACTATTCCCCTGATTTAAACCTCCAAAGAAGCCCAGTATCTAGCCGTAAACTCTGGCCACTCTTCACGTAATTTCTGGACTGATTCCAGTCCTCTTCAAACCTCATTTTGATCTTCAAAACAGCTCCATATGCTCCCTTTATCATGCCCTGTATCAGCTAACCTCCATGAAACTTGGGAGTGATGGGCTGTTCGCAATTAAGGTTGAATGTATTGAGAAGCCACTCTAAGAGGCTCTCTTTTTTCTTCCTTTTTTTCACCCTCCTACTAGACTTCTTTCGATGTAAAGATCATCACCAAATGGATGGGACAAGGCTACGAGGATGACGACAATGATCAAGAAAATAACGCAGCTGCCAGGAAATATGCACATTGCCAAGGGACCACTCTTCTTGTTGAAACGATGACTTTGGGAACATTAACAAGCCATAATGTATCTCTCAGATGCTAAAAAGATTGAGTGGACAAAGCCTAGATTATTTTCTGATTGAGAGGTATGACAATTTGATTGAGCCCAGATTATCAGAGGGATATGACTATTGGCTTCGAGCCAGAAAGAAAGAAGAATCAACTTTATATATACCTGCAAAGAAGAGCATACTGAAAACTGCATGTAATATCCCCTGCCAACATATGCATTCAGAAGAAGCCCTCCTTAATAATAGGAGACAAGTAGAGCTGACAAATTAAAAATAGAACAGAAAATAACGGAATGAGAAACCTAAACTCTAGTGAACTAATTCCCCGAGAACCCTACGTCTCCACTGCAATCTAAAAAAATGCAGAGAAGGAATTAGCACAAAATAATGACTGCATTTGTTATGATATAACAAAATAATAAAAAAATACCTCTTTCTTCTTCAGCAGAGCCCAAAGGTAAAGTTTATCACCAGCCTCCTCCACATGCCTGCTAGCCAGCATTCTCTTGTTGCAATAAGAAGCAACTTCTGCAAGGGCTGCAGTTCCAGGAACTCCATGTTTTAAAGCAGCGGCTGATAATGCTTCCTTACCTTCTTTGGATTTGGACACATATTTTTCAAAATAAAACCCATAAAAATTTGTCTCACTTGAATTCATAGAGGCAACAGTTCCATCATCCTTACTCTTACTTTGCTGCAGATATATTTCTTCAGCTTCAAGAACTGCAGCTAATGTCCGATGCACAACAATATCAGGATATCTACGTAGTGGTGAAGTAAAATGTGTGTATAGAGGAACTGCCAATGAATAATGAGCCCAATCATTTTCCCTGTTTTTGAGTTCTCCAGTACAGAAGTAACTAGCTAATTGCATTGGCCTTGAAGCATATGCGATAAGTACATCAAACATTACAGGATCATTCTCGAGTTTTTCCCGTATTTTCCTCAACGAGAGGTGCAGCTGGCCAGACGAAGAAGTGTCTAATTCAAAACCATGTTTCCTACAAAATGCTTCAAATTCTTGAAGCTTCCGCAAATTCGGTACAGGGTGCCTACGCAGTAAGGAGCAATCCGGAAAAAATCTAGATACTACTTCTGCAGCTGTCCTATTTGCCAGAAGCATTAATTCCTCAACAAGAAAATTTGAATCCTTCAGTTCACAAAGCATGGTATCATATGGCATTCCACAGTCATCAAACAAGAAAAGAAGCTTAGAGCTTTCTAACAAAAGAGCTCCATCTTTAAATCTATTTTCCTTCAACCTCTTAGAAATTTCATTAAGGCTTCTAACAGAATTAACGACATCATCCAATACATAGTGACCATGCAATTCAGGATGCCCATTTGTAGAGCTATTAGAACTCTCGGTATCTAAGTGTCCATCGATGATGTCCTGGGCTTGCTGGTAAGACAGTTTGCAACACGAACGAATCACAGAACGGCCAATCCAGTTACCAATGATGTCACCAGAAGAGCTAATGTCCCAGATCATAGAAAAAGCAAGTCTATCTACTCCGGGCATAAGAGAACAAAAGTCCTCTGAAAGCTGTGAAGGAAGCATAGGTATTTTATGCTGTAAGAGATAGATACTTGTAGATCGGTTTTGAGCTTCCATATCTAAAGATGTATCAGACTGAACAAAATATGATACATCAGCAATGTGGACCCCTACTCTCAATATGTTATCAGATAATCTTTCAAATGATAGAGCATCATCGAGATCAGTAGCAGTAGAAGGGTCAATCGTAAACGTACAAAGATTTCTAAGGTCTGTTCTTCTTTTCAGATCCTCCACAGGCACCTTCCATGGAACCTCTGGAAGACATGCAAGGGACTGAGGAGAAAATTTGGCACTACAAATAGCATTTTCATACAAAATTGCAGCTATCTGTGGTTCAAATTCTCCACCCCGTCCAAATATATGCATGACAAGAGCTTGTGGCAGGAAATCGTCATCCCTCCAGTCAACAATCCTTGCAGCTATTATTTCCATTCCAACCGTTGCATCACCCTTTTTCAATCTTTTCTTAATACAATCAGGCAAGCTTCCCACAGCGACCACCAGTTTCGGAAATTTTGCATCAGTAGGTATCAATTGAATGTACTCCCTAGAAGAAAACAGCATGGAATTCTCATTGTTTTTAGATGACTTCCCATCAGTTTCCTTTCTATACCCTTCCCTGTAAGATAGCCATTGCTTAACAGCAAGGAAACCGATCACAGTATCACGGCGAGGAGACCTCTCAATGATAGCTAAAACTCTGCCAGTTGGTCGTATTGACGGGAATGAACTTATCACATCACATACCTTCCCTAACGCTCTTGCAGCTTCTCCCTTCTCTGAGGAATAACCTAGGTTTGAAGGACCTGAGGTAGAATACTGATATCCGATGGACCCAGCATTAGAACAACTAGGTCCAATTCCAACATCAGAACATACACCTTCACCAGTAAAATTTTCCACCTGACAATGATGCATAATTTCAGAGGGGAGCAATCCGTTCTCACATACACCATTCTGACAGTCATCCTCTAACTTATCTTTTCCCTTGCAATTATTGCCCGCCAGTTCAATGCCCTTGGAGTGCATACTAGATTCATCCATCCGAGTAGAGGAGTTTACATGACCAGCTGATCCTTTCAATCTGGCCCAAAAAGCTACACGATCCAACTTAACTGCTACAATGTCTCCTTCTATCTACAAAATACATATGCCCACATTATAATCTTACTGTATGAAGAACAAGAAAAATATTCAAATTAGGAACAATTAGCAATGGTACTAGTTTTGGAGCAAGTTTTATCCATTATTAGTTAGGGAGTTAAAACATCTATTCTGATGACCATTAATGAAAATGGAACTGCCCGCAGGTATGCTCATTCAGATCATGGCCGCAGGCTAAAAGGGAATCATCACACACTACTGATGGATGCATTAAAAATTGTTAAAAAGCATATCACGCTATTCCACAAAAGAAATGCTGATGCAGAAATAAATTGTAGTAGGTAAATACATTAAACATGTAGCACTATGTCTCTTGGTAGCCTCTGCACAGACCATTTCACACATTTACTATTTGGCTACAATAATTTCACAAGAAAGGCAAATATAATGACCCCTCAAGAGATGGGACCTATACTCTGAACAATTATAGATCCATAAATTTACAAATATTAAAGCTTAAAACAGAGTCACTAGATACATTAATGAGCCCAATGAAAACAATGCAATAATATATGGTTAATATAAAATACCAACAGATGAAGTTCCCGCAAAATTGAGGGAGGGGAGAATAGATTTCGCTCAACTAAATATTAGCAATGATCAATAAGTAAGGGTCACAGGTCCTATACTAGCAATTTTTCCTTAAATAGGTTTTATGGATTTATAAAGATAAAAAAAAATAATATAAGCAACAGAATCATTACAAATTCAAACTGCCTACGGATAGGGGCATGTGCACTTTACTAGTACGTATAGGGAAAATATATGAATATATACAAAAAAAAAATCTAAAAATGCAAAAATGACATGATCATTTCTAAAAATGTCAAAGACACTCATTCCATTATATATCAAACTAGAAATTAGAATGTAAATCAAATAAATTGAACAAAACAGAACTTTTCATTTGATTTACATAGTTGAGATAAAAATCAACATATAAAATCCTAAAATTTTTTAACTTTTCACTGTATGAAAAAAACTCGAGCTGCACAAATGTAAGTGTGTATTGTATACTTGTATCATATATTTATATGATATGTGTCCTCTTCTACTAAAAAAAAATCCTACACTTGTTTGTTCACATTATATGTTTGTAATCCCGAAAATTAAAAAAAGTCCAAGTCCTCATCTTCATCTCTATCCCCAATATCAACACCATCAGCTTCGTTAGGAATTAAATTATCATTTTTTCCTTCTTTCTCTTCCTTCTCATAGACATATTCCTTTTCTTTCTTTTCTCTCATCGTTCTTTTTTCATAACTTTTTTGGGATTAGATTTGGGGGTAAATAAGTGACAGTTTTTTTGAACTAAAAAATTAGTTATAATTAAAATCAAATGTATCGTTTGTATCGTGTATCGCAAGTAACGTATCATATTACATTATATCATGTATCTAGGATAATGCATGGATGCATAACTATTAGTCCTTAATCATTTGAAGAGATAGGAGAAAATCTTTAATTTTAAGCTTACTACTTAACTGAAGAGAAGTTATAAGAAGGTTAACGTAAATACTAATCGAAGGATCATAGAAGATTAGGATAATGATTAAGAAAGAGATAAGCATGTCCATCATGTATGTCGATTAACGAGCATTAAATGCACAATTAAAAATGACCACACATGAAATTAGGGTAGAGACCCAAACCATAATATTTATTTAGATTTAATGTTATATTTCAATTCATTCTATTGCTTTACTCATTATTTATATCACATGTTATATCTCTGTTATTGCTTAATTTTATAAGTTGGTTTGAGTTATGGACTTTTTCTATTAGCCTCATTATGTCTGATCCATACCGGTTTACTTCGTAAAGTGACCCATTGTTTGGGATTCTAGGGAGTACAACTATACATGGAGAGGGTGAAGTAGAGCTTCAATGATTGATGGAAATCAAGATTTGAGCGAAGAAGGATTTGAAGCTTAATTGATTAGTTTTTCTTTATGCATTAGGAAGGATTTTAAGATATTAATTTCATACTTATTTTTATGCACAAGTTCATGTTGATGGTGGATTATGCTTGATTTCAGTTTTTATTTAATTTAAGAGGAAGCATACAATTTGGTATAATAGGTTGTTAGTTCAAAGTTTAGTATTGCCCTCATGATGTTTGTAAAAAGAAAATTCATGCGTGCGCTTTTAATAGTTTTTTTTTTCGTTGTGTTTATATGTGGATCTTTATGGATTAATTGATTTAATTATGATCACAGATATGTGATGTAGTGTGATGTCTCCAAGTATGCACATTGATCCAGTGTGTGAATTTGGAGACGTCACAGATAATATAAATGAAATCATATGTACCATCTATCGCAACGTATCATATTTTCTATCATATCAAGTATCTAAGATACGATTAAACAAGACACACATCATAGATATGATTAGTTTTCTACAAAATCGTGTATCGTAAGATACTGATAACCAGGATTAGAATCATAAGATGAATACTGAATATGGCAAATTGCTCAAAGTTATGAGCTGATACAGAGGTTGGTAAACTCAAATGCCTTAGGACTTTTTAGTGATTAAGGTTGTGTACGGCATACTCTCAGCTAGCCCCTGCCACAGCAGAGTTCACCTGCTTTAGTTGGTTCTCATTCTCTTTTCTAACTCCCTACAAATGAGGATTTACCTGCTCTCTACTAACTCCCTACCAGAGAAAATAAAATCCGCTCTGGCAAGGAGTGAGTAGAGAGGAGGGTAGAACTGTTGAACAGGTAAATCTTGCATAAAATCTTGTTATGCAAGGAGTTGTCAAGGAGAAGGGGTACCTGCTAAAGCAGGTAGCAAGATGTTAGCAAAGAGGATGTGAACCTACTAAAGCAGGTGAACTCTACTATGGCAGGGGCTAGCAACGAGCTATGCCATACACAGCCTAAGAGTCCTCCATCAAACTAATTAGTGGTGGAGAGTTCTTAAACTAATTAGTGATGAGAGTTCTCCCTCTCGAAAACCCTTTAAAATGGCGAAAATGACCTAAGTAAAGATAGGGGTTTCTAACTGCCATTCCTCAGAAAACGACGAGCTCTCCTGGAAGCCATTAATAAACAAAATGGTGTTTAAATGATCTTACACCATCAATGGTTTAAGATGGATGATCCGGACTGTTAAAGTAAAAGATGAGCTCGGGTTTAATTTAAAATGATATAGATGTGCGTCACATGACCTACAGATTGACATTGTCTACTTTTAACGGTGTAAGATGTACGAAACACCATTTTTGTGCATAAATGCTTTACAAAAGGTTATAAACCTTTGAGGTTTGCTTTTTTGTCAAATCAAATTCAAATGGGCTAAAAACAAAGTACTTTCTTTTTCTACTTTTTTACCGCTATATGTTTTCTTCCTCTGCAACTTATTCTTCCTCTCCAAATTTTTCTTGTGTGATCGGCCAACGACGACGTATGACAAGCGATCACCACCTCCAATGAGATATCACAACCGACAACCACCTCCGATACCAATCATTACCAAAAAGGTAAATCTTTTTAAAAAAAAATTGGGTTTAGGATTTTTGTTAGGATCTAGGTTTTATTTTTTTTATTTTGAGTTTTTTTAAGGTTTAGGGTTTCTATTAGGATTTGGAGTTTTGTCTCAATCTTACACAGAATCCGTCAATGCTCTCAAAGATGTTGGTCATTTGTGCGCCATCAATGCCGACGACCAATCACAACCGAAAAGGTATTAAAAAAAATTAAGGTATGGGGTGTCTGTTAGGGTTTGGGTTTTATTTTTTAAGGTAGAGCATTTTTAGGGTTTGGAGTTTCTTTTAGAGTTTTGTTCCAATCTTACACATAATTTGTCCATGTTGTCAAATTCCATTTCCTATAAGATTAAATGAAAACCGTTGATTTTTTTTATGGTCCATTTTGTGGAAAATTTGGACGAAAAAACAATCTCCATCGTCAGATTGAAAGTTATCCAGGAAGTTGGTCATTTGTGCGCCTTCAAAGTTTGAAGTCACAGACGTACCATCGATTGATTGGTTTCGTTTGAATCTGCAACACAACGGATAGTAATACCACCGGCTAACCATCAAACAGTCCGATGATGGTCCACCAGTTAACTTTAGATCACGATCGTTTAGTCAATGTGGATCGTCCGCACTAAGCGATCGATCGGTGACATGAAGAGGCTGATAACTAATTGATCAATGATATTTATGGGAAGTTCGTCCACATTAATCGGTCGAGCGGTTAAAATTAAATAACATCTCGATCATCCATATTAATCAGTCAAGCAGTTACATAAGATCCCTATCGTCTAATGCATATGCTCGATCGTCCAGATTCCACTTTTATTCTTTTAGTAAATGCGTATTTTACTGATTGCAGATGGCACCTAAAATTAAAGATGTGGCAAATGACAAAATGTTAAAAACGGTCCACAAGTTCCATGAAAAGTAGAAGGATATTCTCACTACGAGTATCTTTAGGACAGTGAAAGAGGCAGTGTGATCTAATGTCCTTTATGAATGATAGAAAAAACAAGGTATGTTTAACAACATTTTTTCATGTATAAGGGTAATTTGTGCATTCATTAAGGCAGACGAGCGTCCGCTATAATGGAAGATCGTCCAGATAAGTGAACGATCGTCCTATCGATTAGATGACCGTTCTCTAATCTAGACGATCTTTCATTCAAGTTGGACGATCGTCTAACAAACTTGGAAGATCTTTCGACATACATGGACAATCGTCCACTTATCTAGAAGATCTTCCATTAAAACGGACGCTCATCTGCCTTAATAAATGCAAAAATTACTCTTCTACATGAAAAAAGTTGTTAAACATACCTTATACTTTTTGTCTTCCACAAAGGACATTAGATCATGCTATCCATTTGTGGCTTATAGTTTGTGTACCTGGATATCCTAGGAAACATGTTTGGATGAGTTGCAGAATGTACGGTTGGTATGTGCTCAAAAGCCCAAACCTGTGTTTTTTCTAGACATTAAAAACTATAATTTTGTAGATAAATGGTAAACCATTGTTCAACAAAGATTAGTACCTGCGATGCATAAACACACCCTTAGAGGTTTGCAGTGCTGGCGTTCATTAAATTTCTGTGTGCGAGGTGGAGGTTACGAATTAAGAATTTGTGCACCCATGCACCCCAGTTGTGCTGATTGAAATTCTCCAGATCTTTATCAAGGTCAACAAACTTCCAGTCGACTTCATGGTGTGTGTATCGAACGTAAGAAATGTAGTTAACATAAACAGCCCTGCCAACTGTTCAAAATCGTCATCTCTTACTCCTCCCACCTTCTCAATAGCGCTCATTACCCTATTCCGTAGTAATCTATGTCAACTATCTACACCCTTAAAAAACATTTGTTGTAAAACATATATGGTTCTCAATTGTCAAATGTCAATGGAGGGGGGCTACAATGTCAATGGAAGGGGGTTTGAGGTCGATGGAGAGAGGAAACGATATTGAGACCTAAGATGAGTAAAATATCCTCATCTTGGAATTTATATAAATCCTTGCCAAGTTTAAAAGAACAATTTACGGTGTCATATGAAAGAGCTGGAATCTCTAGTAGCTCTTTATGGTTGGTTAGAGTGTACTCTTGATTCCATAAGTGCCCAAAGATACTCGCATCAAGAATATCATTCTACGTTTCTTAGTTCTTGTGGACCACTTTTATCATTTTGTCACTTCCCACTACTTTAATTTTAGGTGTCATCTGCAATAGGTAAAATACACATTTGCTAAAAAAATACAAGTGAAATTTGGATGATCGAGCAGATACAGTGGACAATAGGAATGTTATGTAACTGCTCCACCGATTAATATGGATGATCGAGATGTTATGTAACCGCTCGACCGATTAATGGGGACGAGCATCCCATAAATATTATTGATCAATTAGTTATCGGACTATTCATGTCACCAATCAATAGCTTAGTATAGACGATCCACATTGACTGGACGATCATGATCTAAAGTTAACCGGTGGAAGATCAAATCGGATTCTCTGATGGTCAGCCAATACAAATTTATCAAAATAAATAAATAAAGTATTTTTTTTCTAGAAAATTGACCGATACCCGATACCGAGACCGATAATAATACCTTGGTCATAAGTATAGTAAGTTTTATTCTTTCTATTTTTCGTAGTACTGATATATGTGGGATATTGTACAAAGTACATAAGCTAATAATATGTGGGGGTGAGGATTATCTCAGAACCTTAATTTCTCCATCTCTCTTCTTGCTTTCACCTTCTTCTCATCCTCCAATCTAACCCTAATAGATCAATTCTAAACCCATTTAGGTTTAGAGTTAGATGGGAGATTACAATAGATTTAAGGTTAGGGTAGATTATAGGGATGTCAACGAGTCGGGCTGTATTCCATCCTGGCTTGGGTCCAGCTGGATTCGAGCCAGCCCTTCCTATTCCCTTAATATAATCAGGCTTGTCCAGTTCAAGCCGGCTTTTGGTCGACCCGCTTATTTTTAACCAAATAGGCCCGAACCCGGCCCAATACAAGATCAAGCCAGGCTAGGTCCAAGTGCTCCCACACTTGGGCTTTTTAATTAAGCCCAAATCTCATAAGGCCGTACTGGGGCTGAATCCCGCCCCCTTCACTTCCCTAGTAGATTATTCGATACCATACTATAAAAAATAAAGAGAGAGATGAAAGATTGCATTGCATGGATGTGATAGATGAATGCATCGAGACTCGAAAGTATGTTGATTGCATGATAATATTTAAAAAACTACCCGAGAAGTACACAATAGGATTACACTAATAGCAATCATAGAGAGCAACCATAGATAAACTATTGTTGAGACAACATAAAAGAACAAACCAGTAATCACTTCATACATATTCTGAGCATCAATCATCCACAAAAAATAACAAAATTTATATTGTATAATACAAATTTTATACTGAGCATCAATCATCCATAAAAAATAACAAAATTTATATTGTATAATACAACATTCACAAAACAACGAAAAACCAAAATGATGATGATGGAAATGACAACAGCATCATCATCATCATAGCCTTATCCCATCTATTGGGGTTGGCTTGATGATGGAAATGACAACGATGGCAATAAATGGAGCCAACTGAATTGCTGATGATTAAGTATTCAACTGAAGGAGACACTGTAGAAGATATAAGAAGATATAAGTTAATACTTACAGCTCTGTTTTGAGCAGCAACTCCACTAATGAGAACATCATTGGGTACTCCATCTAGCGTACAATAAGCCTAACAAACCAAAAGTTCGTTTAATTTCTCCTAAAGAACATATAGCAAGAAGAATATATTGACAGTGAAGACATAATTATAGGAATAAGATAACAAACCAGACCTCAAGCCGATTATAAGCATTCACGCGCAATGTTGCTTTAAACACCTCCCCTTTCTGCACAAAAAAGAAAAGAGGGATGCCTATAGTCTCTATGTCTCTTAATTGGTGCAAATATGTCTACAATCATAATACTAATATCTGTACTGTAAAAACCAGAACAGCCAGCCAGCCTGACCTGGTACAACCAGAACTAATACCACCTTAGGGGTATTAGTACATCTTTTTGTATGAGAACTAGCGAACCTTCCAATTTTCATAAAATCAATAAGTTCAACAATATTGCAAATACCCTCCGGTTCATGACCTCAGTTTAGCAATGAAAAGCATTTGGTGGGGTGCTGTCATTACTAAATTTACTGGGAATTAAATATATGGGTCCAAATAAGCTTATTACTTAAAAAAATAATAATAATAATAAATAAATAAATAACGAAGGTTTATAGGGAAATTTAACTCAATGATCAATGAAAAGCAACCTAAATATTTCTCAAATCCAGTCTGTCTTGTGCAAGTGTTAGTCAACTATAGATTAACAACTTCTCATATGCCGGAAAACTCAAATTTAAGTTACTTATAAAATATCTCTCAACAGCAACTTTAACGGAAGTTTTTAAAGTTTTTAAATAATACATATTGTTAAGTTCATAGATATATAGAAATTAGTGGTGGATCTCTAATGAATTGATCCACATGTTTCTCCACTACAGATAAGGACTATTCATAAAACAGAAGAGTTAATTGAAGTCATTATGAATTTGCTATAGTACAATACCAATTTTTACCAATGTATATTTAAATAGTTTAACTAATATAAGAATTAATTTTAGGTATAAAAGTTGGGAAGCCATGCGATTTTATTTGCTTTTATATATTTCTATGTCTATATTTACTATAGTTTGGTTTTGTTTGTTTTTATAAATTTATATACCTATATTTACTATAGCTCAAACAAAAAAAAAATCAAATATTATTTGAATTTTCTTTTTTCCCCTTTTGCTGAATCGGTCCTCTCCAACACAGTTCAGGCCATGTGGATTAGTGACCATTTAGCATCGGTGGCCAATTCAATTTAACATTGATAACCAGATTATCAACCACAGAATATTATTCTCCCAAACTTATGGCATACAACTGACCTCTATTGCATCATTAACAGCCTTCTCTGACCAGTGGGCATCAAAATACTTCCTTTGAACAGTATCAGTATACCCTTCATCTTTATGGTTATAGCAAGCAAGAAATTCCTTCTTTGGAGATGCTATAACCGTTTCTTCATAGGAGAGTGGCTCTGGACATGATTTACAGCTTACTGCGATAAAGTTGCCTCCCATATCAGATGGATATGAATGCGGATCTTGCATACACCCCAATTCTGCATCGCCATTAATATGCATAGTAGGCAGGGAATTAAAAGCAACATTAGATGCTCTAACCACTCCCTGTTCATCTGATGCACACATAGCAATCTCATTTTTATTTGGAGAAGATGATTCCAAGGATAATTTTGCAGAATCTGAAGTGGTACCATTTCCTATCTGTTTTGATGTTTGCCCATATATTTCATCAACCGAACTAAAACCTGCCCCTGAAAAGAAGGAAAATTGAGCCCATTATCGATGCATAAATAAAGGAATACTGCAAAAATATTTTGTTGACTTAAAATACACAGATGACATTTACAAACTCTAGTTTTGAACTTAAGCCTCAACCTCAGTAAGACGGTTAGGCTGTCCCGTTGGTGATATGCGGTGATCATGGTTAGTGATGCCGTATGTTTACTACCATATATAGAGATCAAGGTCTCTATTCTCATCAATGAAATCATACTCAATCAAAGCAGTGAAAATCAAACAGTTGCTGCGGCTATCGGAAAGAGGATAGAAAGCCTTCAATCGTCAAAAAAAGCTCAAGGAAAATGTATCAAGTATGTCTTACTTAAATTTCATTTATTTTCCCTAAGTTACAAGAGGTATTGGGAAAGTTGGCATGGCAACGGTTTACCATGCTTACAGTGTGGTATCAAAGCAAATCTTGTACTTCAGAATATTCTTGTCAAGCTAGGCATGAGAGAGCAAATCTTGTAGTTCAGAATATTCTTGTCAAGCTAGGCATGATAGATATCTATGCACCAGCTTGGGGTGGGGGGAGTATTTGGATTTATGTATGTGTATATGAACGTAGCTTAGTCATATATTGGACATAGTATTGAGTGTGTATGCAATGCAAAGGTATTTCAGTCTTTGTGGTTGGTCATTGCTTCTCCCTCTCCCTCTCTCCCTCTCCCTCTCTTATAAATGAGATAAGAAAACTTTTGATAGCAATTTTTATCGAAACGAGTTTGGAACAGTGCTCCTCCCTCCACTTTACTTGATATATATACACACACGTGTATTATTTTACAAAACTTTGAAATCCTGCAAGCCTATTAAAAGGGTGTATTTCCATGACTATTTTGTAGGATTGATCAGCGACATCGCCAAACGATGGCAGGAATGAGGGCTTTTATTTTGTATTTTTATTTTTCCCTTATAGAGCACAAGATTTGCTTTTATACCACACATTTTAACCATGGTAAATTGTTGTAATGCGAACTTTACCATTTTCCTTCAGCTTTATTTGACAATAGAAGGCCATTTATCCTCTCCTCGATAGCCGCAGCAGTGTTGAGATTTTCACTGCTTTAATTATGATTTCATCGATGAATAAAAGGACATGGATCTCTATATATAGAAGTGAACATACGGCTACCATCAATGCCCATGATCACTGCCACCTCACATCACCGCCTTCCTAAACGTGAGGCTTGAGTTTTAAAAGATTTGATATAGCGTATCATACCACTCATGCATCGCTTCAATTGAAGAGTGCATGTGCTAATCTAAATCACTCATCGTATATAAAGTGATCAAAGATCAGGTTCTTGAAAATTTGTGTGAACTATGTAAGCCTACACGATAAAAATCCTACATTCTCCCATTTGGGCTACATAGATTATGGTTGAAATCATGGCGTGAAAATATTACAGAAAAAGGAAAATGGATAGCCATGCACTTTTGTGGAAGCAATGAACTTGTGTAGGAGCATTGTAAGATGAACAGTCCAAGAACAAGAATGAGTAAAGATTGGTTATGAGATGAAGGTTAAGGGCAGCTCAATAAAAAAATGTAAGCTTCCTGGTCCTTTTCAATGATATCCAAATGGAGGACCGGGTTTAGGTATCAAAGTTGTCAGTGGGAGGTCAGGGACGATGAGTCCATGGAGGTAACATTATTCATCTCATAAAGACTAGAACAGACTAGTCAGAGAAAGGCAGGGTTGATAAATAATATAGCAGCCAACCTCCTCAAATGACTCTAAAATCTTTTAAATGGAAGGAACATAAGTTTGTCAAACTCTGGATCTGAGGAAGCTCACTCTGAGCATAGCATTGCCACTGGTGTGGAAGACATTCTCCGTATAAGTTTACTTTTTGAATGTGATAGGGACTAGGAAGCATAGGCCTGAGAGTTGCAACATGGATTAATGTGTTCTTATTTTGGTTTCAAATTTTAATTGAGGATTGTTACAACTTATTTTACATTACAAGCCCAAAAATTTCAGTTTCTTTTCAAGAAGAATACTACAAATCTAGCATATACTTCCATGTTAACATGGCAAACCTTAATTACATTTCAGGTCAAACTTAGCCAACCGGTTTTGCTTTCAAATTCAGTTTTTTTTTTTATAAACACGAAAGATGTAAACCAGGCAATCTTGAAGGAGAAGGTTTAGCTGAAATGTTGAATCTCCATATATTTTGAAAGAAGAATAGGACGTTTAGAGCAAGAATTGAAATATTAGTGTTAGAAGTCAACTTTCCCATTAAATAAAGTACTTAACAGTTGATACAAATGATACAAATTTATCCCGAAGAATACATTGAGAAAATTATGCCTAAACTAGTTTGTGTTGATTGTATATAAACCAATACGCATTCCATATGACAAGCTCAAAAATCAGATGGAAATCCTGATTCATATAAGAAGAGATTTAATCCATGGTTAGGGTCCCCATTTTCTAACAAACCGCATTTGGGGAACCACCCTCAGATCCTCAACATTGTCATCAGACACTTCAACTCTAACTACAATAAAATCCAAATCCTAATCCCAACATGGGCCAAAAATTATAATTCTATATTAAGCATGAGCCAGTATCACTTTGCCATCATCATTCAAGAACATACCCTAGACTTTTTTACCCTATATTTTTTTCTTTTTTCTTAGGATTAAATGAATTTCATAAATCAAAGGAAACATAAAGCAAGCCAGAATCCAAAACGTGTGAGTCTTTTTCCAATAAGAAGTTGGCCATAGAACAGATACATAACAGCAAAATCAAATCAAGAAATAATTGAAGAGCAGTAACAAATTATAGGTCTAAAGTCAGCCACCCTGTTCTTATTCCTCACTAGCAACAAATTACAGGGAGAGAAAATAGCATAAAATCAAAGTAAAAACACTTTCTATCCATTTCTAGGGTTTCAACTTTCAATTTTTAAAAAAATTATTAGAAAAATAATTAATAAAAAAATCTAGGCTTTTCTAGATCTAATATCACCGAGCGACCACCAACAGACTCATAGAACGGCTACATAGCAAAATAAAATCAAGAAAAAATTGAAGAGCAGACTGAAGAGCAGCAATTCAGCCACCCTGTTCTTATTCCTCACAAGCAACAAATTACAGGGAGAGAAAATAGTATAAAATCAAAGTGAAAACACTTTCTATCCATTTCTAGGGTTTCAACTTTCAATTTTTAAAAAAATTATTAGAAAAATAATTAATAAAAAAATCTAGGCTTTTCTAGATCTAATATCACCGAGCGACCACCAACAGACTCATAGAACAGCTACATAGCAAAATAAAATCAAGAAAAGACTGAAGAGCAGCAATTCAGCCAGCCTATTCTTAATCCTTACTAGGAACCAAATGAAGAGTAAAAGAAAAGTAAATACATAAAAAAACATTCAGCCAAAATCAAAGTGGAAAACACTGTTCTGAACATTTCTAAGGTTTCAACTGTCAAGTAATTTCTCCAAAATCGAAACTGCTGCAGTGAAAAAACTATTTAAAACAAACAAAAAAAATGACGCTTTTCTCGATCTAAGATTGGTGACCACCAACAGACCATATAATTCAAACAAAAGACACAAAATCAAACAACAACACAACCATACCTGAAGCAGCAGAGTTATTTTTGGATCGTCGATTTGGTCGACGCCTCTTCTTCTTCTCTTTATCACCTTCCTCCGCCCTCTCAACCATCCCTTTCATTACTTACAAAATTCAAGATCATAAACGAACAAAGGAACGAAACACAAACCCTAGAATAAAAAAAAAACAAGAACATAAAACCCTAGGATCGAATCAGCTCTCTTCCGTTACTGAAAAAAATACACACGGAAGGGAGAGCGATCGAAGATCGGAGAACTAAAAAAACGATTAGAAAGAAATCAGAGACGCAGAGAACGAAGAGATTAAATAGAAGAAATTAGGTTTGAGAAGTCGTCTTCGACGAAGATGAAGGAAGAAGCGGAGGTGATGATTTGGTCGGAAAAGGCAGCGCCGACCATCGATTCCTTTTTCTTCTTTTTTATCCTTTTTTTCTTTTCACGTTTTCAGTTGGCCCAAATTCCAACCCCGTTTATAGAAATGCGAAGCGACTAGAGTATTTGGTGCACGGGTCGTGTATCAAGTGCGTGCTTGCTTAGATCTCACTCAGCAAACCTAATCAAATATTAGACACGCAAGGATAATTATGGGCTTGAAAAATGTGAAAGTATTTGTCTGCCTTTTCGCAGGGTGAGATTCATCTAATCATTGTTCGGGCTATGCGTAGAGTTTGTCATCGCCCGACGCGTGTCAAAGTTGTTTCTCTCGCGCTGTTGCTAGCTGCTATCGTCCGCCGACGGATGGTTATTTCATGAGAGTGGATAAGTTGTACAGCACGTGACATAGGAAATGCAAAGGTATGGGTCTCAATCAGGGGCTCGGGCCGGGTCTTCAATAGATGGATTATAAATGGGCCACTTGAAATTAGCCCAGGCCCGGCTAATTATTGATCGAGCCGGTCAAGCTAACCTATTTGTCGGGTTTGGTCACAGGTTGGCTTGACAACTTCTATATAAAAGAACTCATTTGATCAATTTGAGCCTGATTCCTTTCTTCTTTTTTCTTCTTCTTTGATCTTAATGGTGGAAACGATCAAGGTGATTCTAATGGAAGAATACCTAAAAGATTATAGGAATAATCGAAGAAGAAGATTGTGGAAGAAGGTGGTGACGGCTAAAGTTTTTTAACGGGTTTTTTGAATATACCCCTTGTGTTATGCTAATATTATAAGAAACCCCCTGAGTTATGGGTATTTATTTTGTAGCCCCTACTTTTGTGTTTCTGTTTCATATAACTCCCTCACGTTAACTAGCCATGAGTTTATGGACGGAAAGCCTATTTTGCTCTTAATTAAACCAATATTTTAAAAATACCACCATTCTAAAAGGCCCTTCGTTCATCTATATTTACAAGTCATGCCATTAAAGTTTATCGTCATTCTAAAAGGCCCTTCATTCACCTTTATTTACAAGTCATGCAATTATAATTGACCACTATTCTAAAAGGAACACCTTTAAATCCACCTACAAAATCTTTGAGTTCACCCATGCTGAAATACATCGACTGCATTGAATCAAACGATGGAGATTTTTTATCGTCTCAATCTTTCATGAGATCGATCTTTAGATCATGGCTGTACCATCAGACGGCCGATTTTTTATTTCATGTGGTACACACCCCTAAAAAGCATGCACGTGATGTTAAGGTCACTTTTCTGAGATGTGTGCCACGTGAAATAAAACATTGATAGTCTGATGGTATGATCATGATCTCAAGATCCATCATGTGAAAGATTGGGAGGATAGATGATATCCATCGTTCGATTCAATTTAATCAACGTGTTTCAGCTTGGGTGAACTTAAAGATTCAGTGGGTGGATTTAAAGGTACTCTTCTAAAAGGCCCTACTCATCAGATTCAAGACTTATCTGATGGGTGATTCCCCCATTAAAGCATGTCAATGTTTGGACGAATATTCAACCAATGGAAGATTTGTGGTAAACGATGTAATTATTCTTGAAAAAAAAACCTTCTATCTATATATTCCACTCAAAATACTCATCCCTCCAATTTCCTATATGATTCAAGACCCATTTTTAGGAATTGGATTGCCTAATCACGTCTTCTTCCATCCACTAAATCTTTAGTTCACCCACGCTAAAACACATTGATTGCATTGAATAAGACGATGGAGATCGTTTAGGCATACCATTAGACGATCAGTGTTTTATTTCGTAGCACACATCTCAGAAAGTGACCTTAACATCACGTATACGGTTAAAATTAATTTTAAGGTCATTTTTTTGAGTGTGTATCACATGAAATTAAAAATCAACCATCTATTGGTGCCACCATGATCTCAAGATCCATCGTGTGAAAGGTTGGGACGATAAATAATATCCATCGTCTGATTCAATGCAATCAACCGTTTGATGGTGTCACCATGATCTCAAGATCCATCGTGTGAATGGTTGGGGCGATAAACAACCTCCATCGTCCAATTACCGATGGTGCCACCATGATCTCAAGATACATCGTGTGAAAGGTTGGGACGATAAATGATCTCCATCGTCTGATTCAATGCAGTCAACCGTCTAAAGGTGCCACCGTGATCTCAAGATCCATCGTGTGAAAGGTTGGGACGATAAACGATCTCCATTGTCCGATTCAATGCAGTCAATGTTTTTCAGCGTGGGTGAACTCAAATATTTGGTGGGTGAATTTAAAACTACTCTTTTTGGTAAGTGGAGGGGTGGATTTAAAATTACTATTACAACGTGTAGAGGGTGGCAATTAGTAATTTAATTTTTAAAAGGATAAATATGGTATTTAGGCTATTCTTTAACGGTTGGTTAACCATTTAAAGTAGCATCTATTAAAGAGAGTGTTTTATGAACACCAAAATGCTAACTCAGGGGGTTTAAAGCAAATAGTTGTAACTGGGGGGGTTATTTGTAATATCAACATAACTCAGGGGGGTATTTGCAAAAAACCCTTTTTTAACACACCTTTTTATAACTTATTGGGAATCATTCGGGTGTGTTAAGCCGGCACACCAAGGAAGAGTATATAAGCTTTTACTTCAAGGTTCAAAATAAAGGTTTAAAACCTACCTATCACCCTTGACTTCTTGTTTATTACTCAAGTCTTTAACCAGTAGGCTATCACACAATTTGTGTCAAATAATGACATAAATAAATATAAGGACCTTGAAAACCAAAGCATGTATTCTTTAGCCAAGACATTTTGGAAGTCAAGGTATTCGGTGTATACACTATTAAGCGCACATAAGAAATTTAGGGATATCAATGATACAAAAATCCGAGTCGTTACAAAGACGAGCCAGCTATCGATCACGACGAATTCTTATACGAGGGCCTGGTACTTGGCGACCTTATCTAGCTGGAAACCGTTCAAAAAGCTCTGTGTCATGTTGACCGAATCAGCCATGACCATGGCTTGTCGAAAGAACCCGTTCATGGGTGGTTGAGATGCTGACGTGTCGTTGGACCCGAATATCTGTTCTCTGATGGCTTGGAACGAGTGGCCACGTTCTAGGTCGACGTAGTGTGCTTTGTCTTCAAAGTAAAAGTGGAAGGAGTTGGGATCTGTGGTGTTTATTGGGTTTGATTCGGTGCCTGAGACTCCGTTGATTTCTGGGTTTAGACGCTTCATCCAACTGAGCATGTGATCGAACGATAGATTTCCTATCCCTATGATGACTACCGTTTTTATTGGACTAGCGGTGACGATAATCGAGAAGAGTAGGTATGTGATGGCCGTTAAAAGAGAATGTGATGGTTGGATTTATGTGACTCGCCATTAGAGAGAGAGAGAGACCTACATCTCCTACTTTTTTCTTTATATAGGGATAAGGGAGAGGGGAGCCTTGGCAAGTCTTCCAATAGAAAAAAAAAAAAAGAAGGAAAGAATCCCGCCTGGGCAAGTCTTCCAATAGAAAAAAAAAAAAGAAGGCAAGAATCCATCGGGACTCTGTTACTTGCCAAGTTGGGTGAAAGGATGGGCTAATTTTAGGTGTTGGGCACCTACACCAAGCCCCATACTTATCTCATCTAAACTAATGAGTCTAGTTGTTAATTACTTATCACCTAAGGTAATAAGATTTTGGGTTCATGTGTTTGATGTCGGCACTCATTGGATGCTCCCAAGATCTAGTACCATATGCCCATCTATATATAAACTTATATATACACATATTTATTCATTAACTAATTTCTTATTATACAAATTGATACATGGCTTGGATTGGGTGTGAACCACTGCACCAATTCGACCTGACACACACATCTAGGGACTAAATATATAAACTCATGTGGACTATAGTAATGGTGCTTGAAAGTTGGGTCGGTTGTGCGTGGTACACCCTCCCTAAAGAAAAGGTTGGCCCAAGGCCACGCTATCCAAGTCAAATATTTGACTAAGATCAAATAAGTCAAATAACTGCATTCTCATCAAAAGTTAGCAAATTCAATGCTAGCGAAAATCATGGTTGTTACAAGAACCCTATACATAAGAAGGTTTAAAACTAGAACCTATGTGTTACAAATCTCTAATTCAACAATTAGAGTGACTTACTAAATTATGTATAAAAATAAAAAACTTTAATTAATATATAAATTTTGAAAATCAAAATAATGTAAGGAATTCTAGAAAGGGTGGCATTATTAGCACCCTCTTTTCCTGTGACGAACACCCACATTTTTAACATAAAAATTGTTGGATGCTTTGAATTGGATGATAGAGATCGTTTTTCGTCCCAATCTTCCACACAATAGATCTTGAGACTATGGCACACCCATCAAACAGTCTGATCTTGATTCCATGTGGCACACATCTCTGGGACCGACCCTGGTTACAATTTTTTTTTATTAATATAAATAGGCCCCATTTCAGAATCTCGATATAGACTCTGAAAACCTCAGGACTGGCCCTGGGCCTGACCAACATACAAATGAAACTTAGCAGAAAGTTCATGGCTGTCCCATCTCATAATAGCACATTTTTTCCTCTCAACGGGGACAATCTCTCGTAAGCATAGTGACCAAATTCGCCAACTTTTTGAAAAAGTCGCAAATAATTGATGAATATTTCTAAAAAAGGCGGAAAAAAAATTTGAATTATTTGCAAATTTCTAAATAAAATCCTTTTTTTTTTAATAATTCACAAATTATATGCTAATTTTATGACTTTTCCCCAGATTTTTCCCGATTTTGGTCAAAAAAATATTATCTTTTATTACTTTTAATTGATATATTTTATAATTTTTTCTGAATTTTTAACGTATTATTCTAGAATTTTGCCTGATTTTTTCAAATTTCATCCGAGCCAATTTATTCCCGAACCCCAACTTGGTCACCAAGCTCATACGTTATTAGCTATTCATTTGAAAGCTCTTATAGGCTAAATCGTAGAAATTGCTCAATGGCATAATATTTCGGGTTGAACCTAATCAAAATTCTATTCATGGAACTAAGGATGCAAGCTTTGAACCAAATACCGAAGCCGAATCGAAAATCGAGAGTCCCGAACCAGATCGAACCGCATCGAAAACCGATTGAAACCGAACCGAACCCCAATTCAGTTCGGTTTTGGTTTCGGTGGCTCAAAACCGAAAACCGAGGGGGTAGGTTGAGTAAACCGAAAAAAATACATTAAAAAAATAAAAAGTAGGTATTTTACCTACACCTACACCTACCGAATTGGATTCGATTTGGAAAAAAAAAAAAAAAACAAACAAATTCGAACCAAGAATGGGTTTCAATTTGGGTAGACGAACAGAAGAAAAATTGGGTTCAGTTGAATCCAACAACAAATGTTTTTTTTTCAAACAAAAACCAATTAAAGCTTATTTATTTTATTTTATTTTCAAAAGAATTCTTTACGATTTTTTAAATATTTTCAATATTTTTGTCAAAATCAATATTTATTTTTAAATATTTTCTTACTTTTTCCCAATTAAAAAAAAAAATATCTCAAAATTTGCCAATTTTTTTTAAGGACTAACTCTCCCGCCATCATTTAAGCACAAAATGATGGTTAATCGATCTTACACCATTTATTGGCTTATGATCTTGGGAATTCAGACCGTCTACGTGATATATCATCAATTGAGGGACTACCGGTCAAAAAACACATTTTTTGGAAGATTCGAACCATCCAATCTATGCACTCTAATATTAACGATTGCTCTTAATTTTGGTGGCTGATATTGAAGTTCACTGATCGGATGGTTTACATTCACTTGTAAGTATTATGATCCTTTGATTGGGACATGTTCCTACGATAGATTGCCACTTGGGCAATTTAGATTGATCATAGATGTGTGCCACATGGCATAATGATAAGTCACACTTTAATGGTGTGAAATAAAAAGTGACATTTTAGTGGTGGAAGATCATTTAAACACCATTTGGTGCTTAAATGTTGGTCAGAGCCATTATCCCATTATTTATTTATTTATGACCAATTCCCCTAAAATATCTCCCATTATCCTGATTTATCCCAATCGAACCCCTTAAGTTAGAAATACTATAGCAAGGCCTTTTTTATTTTTTTAGCCTAAAATGCCCTTCATATATAAAGGGTTTAAACCTACACTATTCCCTTTTTCCTTTCTCTTCCTTTCTTTCTCACGCTGGTTCCCCTTCTTCTTCGTGCAAACTCGCCGACTTCGTAGCAACCCCCCCGACGAAGAAAACGGTAAGGTTTCTCTCTCTCACACTGTAAGTCTCTCTATTTCTCTCAATGATTCTTCTTCCTCTTATTTTTCTTCTTTATTTCTCTACATCAAAATCAGAAACGGGTTAGATAAGATGCCCTAGGTCATTTTTTTCATGTTATGGTTGGATCGCCTGGTGCAGTCTTCTCTGTAGACTGACCTAGGGTGGCGCAAACTGACCTAGAGTGGCGCAAACCGACCTAGGGCAGTTTGAAAATAGAGAAATGAGTGAGAAAAACTACCTAGGTGCTTTAAAAGCGTCCAGGTCGGGTTTGGTCATCACCTAGTGCATTCTACCTAACCGATCTATGATGGCATAAATCGACCTAGAGTGAAATCCCGACCTAGGGGCTTTTAAAAGCGATAAATGGGTGAGATAAACTACCCTGGGTCAATTTGCAACTATCCTAGGTCAGTTTGAAACTATCCTAGGTCAGTTTTGGAGATCATCTGATGCCTACTCAGAACCCACCTAGGGTGGCAAAATTGACCTAGGGTGGCTAAAGCATGACCTAGGCTTTAAAACAGATAAATGGGTGAGATAAACTATCCTAGGTCAGTTTGAAACTACCCTGGGTCAGTTTAAAATGCCCTAGGTCAGTTTTGGTGATCACCTGATACAATCTTCTCTGTAAACTGACCTAGGGTGGCAAAAACTAACCTAGAGTGGCGCAAACTGACCTAGGGTAGTTTGAAAATAGATAAATGGGTGAGATAAACTACCTTGGACCAGTTTAAAATGCCCTAGGTCAGTTTTGGTGATCACCTGATACAGTCTTCTCTGTAAACTGACCTAGGGTGGCGAAAACTGACCTAGAGTGGCGCAAACTGACCTAGGGCAGTTTGAAAACAGATAAATGGGTGAGATAAACTATCATGGGTCAGTTTGAAACTACCCAGAGTCAGTTTAAAATGCCCTAGGTCAGCTTTGGTGATCACGACTTCTCGTAGAACCCTGACCTAGGGTGGCCCCGGCCTAGAGTGGCTAAACCCGACCTAGGCGGTTGGAAAACAGATAAATGGGTGAGAGAAACTATCCTGCGTAAGTTTGAAACTACCCTAGGTCAGTTTTGGTGATCACTTAGTGCAGTCTACTCTGTAAACTGACCTAGGATGGCGCAAACTGACCTAGAGTGACGCAAACTGACCTAGGGCAGTTTGAAAACAGATAAATGGGTGAGATAAACTACCCTGGGTCAGTTTGAAACAACCCTAGGTCAATTTTGGAGATCACCTGATACAGTCTACTCTGTAAACTGACCTAGGGTGGCGCAAACTGACCTAGGACAGTTGGAAAACAGATAAATGGGTGAGATAAACTACTACAGGTGATTTGAAACTAGCTAATCGATTTAAAATGCTCTAAGTCAGTTTTGGTGATCACTTGATACAGTGTTCTCTGTAAACTGACCTAGGGTGGCGAAAACTGACCTAGAGTGGCGCAAACTGACCTAGGGCAGTTGGAAAATAGATAAATGGGAGAGATAAACTATCCTAGGTCAGTTTGAAACTAGCTTAGGTCAGTTAAAAATGCTCTAGGTCAGTTTTGGTAATCACCTAGTACAGGCTACTCTGTAAACGGGCCTAGGGTGGCACAAACTGACTTAGAGTGGCGCCCGACCTAGGCGCTTAAAGCGATAAATGGTGAGATAAACTACCTGGGGTTTGCAACTATCTAGTCGATTTGAAACTACCTAGGTCGTTTGGAGATCACGACACTCTACTCAGAACCCGACCTAGGGGTGGCTAACCCGACCTGAGTGGCTAAACCCACCTAGGGCAGTTGGAAAATAGATAAATGGGTGAGATAAACTACCCTGGGTCAATTTGAAACAACCCTAGGTCAGTTTAAAATGCCCTAGGTCAGTTTTGGTGATCACCTGATACAGTCTTCTCTGTAAACTGACCTAGGGTGGCGAAAACTGACCTAGAGTGGTGCAAATTGACCTAGGGCAATTTAAAAATAGATAAATGGGTGAGATAACTACCCTGAGTCAGTTTGAAACTACCCTAGGTCAGTTTAAAATGCCCTAGGTCAGTTTTGGTGATCACCTAGTGCAGTCTACTCTGTAAACCGGCCTAGGGTGGCGAACACTGACCTAGAGTGGCGCAAACTAACCTAGGGCAGTTTAAAATTGATAAATGGGTGAGATAAACTACCCTGAGTTAGTTTGAAACAACCCTGGGTCAGTTTAAAATGCCCTAGGTCAGTTTTGGTGATCACCTGATACAGTCTTCTCTATAAACTGATGTAGGGTGGCGCAAACTGACCTAGAGTGGTGCAAACTGACCTAGGGCAGTTTGAAAACAGATAAATGGGTGAGATAAACTACCCAAAGTCAGTTTGAAACTACCCTAGGTCAGTTTAAAATGCCCTAGGTCAGTTTTGGTGATCACATTGTGCAGTCTACTTTGTAAATGGGCCTAGGGTGGCGAAAACTGACCTAGGGCAGTTTAAAACAGATAAATGGGTGAGATAAACTACCCTGGGTCTGTTTGAAACTACCCTAGGTCAGTTCAAAATATCTTATGTCAGTTTTGGTGATCACTGAATGCAGTCAACTCTGTAGACTGGCCTAGGGTGGCGCAAACTGACCTAGAGTGGTGCAAACTGTCCTAGAGTGATCGTAAACTGACCTACAAGTGTTCTACCTATTCTTGAGAATTCCTTAATGTATTATGAGTTAAAAAATATACTTTCTATGGAGTTGGCGGTCACCTAGTGCAGTCTGTGTTGTAAGTTTGGTTATCCTTGTTGATAATTTCTAATGTAGTTAGACTCTCTCTGGTGATTAGTCTAACTTAATTTTATTTTGGTCACAATCATTGTTAGTAGATATCAACGATGGCTACATCCGAATATAAAGTTTACTTATTATACTTTTATGATGGACGGTTAAATGATTCCGACTCTACGAAACCGGTGTACAAGGTCGGAAAAAGGAAAGTATTGGTTGTAGAGAGAGAGATAAGTTTAGAGGATTTAATTGTCAAAATATATGAGGTGACAAAAATTCGGATCAAAGATACAATACTGAAGCTTAGCTACGTAATGCCACAAGTAGGGGGAGAAAAGTATGTGATAAACCTTGATGATGACAATGACGTGCATGGGATGATGCATTATCCACAGTTTGTCGGGTATAGTATATGTATTTACGTACAAAAAGCTCCTTTCGAACGAGACAATGATTGTCATACTGATCCTTTGACTGATTTCTCTAACGGCTTAACACCCACCGAGTCCTTCCCGTTACATGCCTATCAGAGGGGTTTGAGACTCAGCGTAACACAGTTGTAAGCGCATCGACTACTGTATGTCAAACTCCTGTCACCCACCTGAATAATCTTTATAGTAGAAGGTGCGTAATATATTTATGATTGGTATTGATTAGTTCGCTTATATACTTATGTCTTTGTTGGTTTGTGTTTGTTGAATTAATTTATTTTATTTACATTGATGTAGGAACGAAGAGCATACTTTTTCATCCCCATTCAATGCAACAGTAACTACTTGTCCCACTACTACTTCGTCCTCACATAGAAGATTAATTCAATCTACTAAGTCAATAGTATTGAGATTATCTCGTAAATTAAATTTATTAAGTTGATAATTGATTATCCGACCTTCAACAGGCATGTTGGTGTGACACGTGTTTCAGATAGTAAAAATGAAGTCGGGCCTCCTTTAGTGCATGTCCCCATCGATCCAGCCAACGAAAATATAAGCGTATCTCTGAGAGGTGTGTTCGAGGGCAATGCATATAATATCGGTACAGTTGGGAATGAGAAAGCTACTGCACTCTCTAAGGGAGGTAGTATAGATGCCAATGATGCCGGAAGGCTGTAGTGAGTGTAGGGGGGGTGAACTTGACGGAAGAGAAAGTAGAGGTACACCTCCTGATAGCGAACCAAGGCACAATGATCGAGTGACTGATATTACAAAATCCCACGTTTGTAACACAAACGGCATGCTTCCTATTATTGAAGACATATATGTGGTGGATGAGGCACAACAAGTCAGCGGTGTTCCTGGCGTAGACGGTGTTCTCAATTTAAACCAAATATTCACTGGGAAGATATCATTCCATAATGCTTTGAGAGAATTTACAATGCATAAGAACTTCGAAATTAAACCGACCAAAACTAATCGAAAGGTTATTGCTGCCAAATGTCGTGAAGATGGATGCTCTTGGCGTATACGTGCTTCGAAGATGAGAGACTCCGATTAT
Source organism: Chloranthus sessilifolius (assembly GCA_021018995.1). NCBI lineage: Eukaryota > Viridiplantae > Streptophyta > Magnoliopsida > Chloranthales > Chloranthaceae > Chloranthus > Chloranthus sessilifolius. The sequence continues at coordinate 409,946 of CM037586.1, read as the reverse complement.
TTTAAAATTAAAAGATTTACTCCAGAGCATACTTGTGGGTTTCCATGAGATAGACAACAGAGCCATCGTTAAGCTACAAGTATTTGGATGGCGTCAATTGCGAAGGACCAGCTAAAAGAAAATAGCAACTACACTCCCAAGCAGATAATGTGTGACGTGAGAACGCGATTTCAAACCAATACAGGATATCGGAGGGCTTGGCGTGCAAAAGGGATCGCCCTCAATGATATTAGAGGTAGTTGGAAGGAGTCTTATAAATTGCTCCCATCATATATGGTGGAACTGAAACGCGTGGATCCTCAATGCCTTATATACCTACAGACGAAGGAAGACAATGCATTCTTGAGAATCTTTTGGGCATTTGGGCCATGCATTGATTCATTTAGGAAGTACTTACGGCCATTTATTTCGGTTGATGGTACACATTTATTCGGAAGGTAAAGAGCTTCACTCGTCATAGCCACCGGCATTGATGGAAATAAGAAGATATTTTCGTTGTGTTTTGTCATAGTGGAATCAGAGAATAGTAGTTCTTGGGAATATTTTTTACATAGATTGGCATAGATCATAGGATACGATTCACACGCAGTAATCCTAAGTGATCGACAAAAAGGTCTTACTCAAGCAGTGCTAAAAGTCTTTCGGTATGCTTCGCATGGGTATTGTTTATATCACATTGAGAAAAATTTGAGGAGTATGTACAAGAATGAACTTGTAATAGAACACACAAAGAAAGCATGTTACGCGTATACTGAAATTGAATTTGATAAAGAAATGAGTGAAATTTAGAAGATATCTGAAGAAGCGTATGACTACATTGTTCAGATTGGAAAACAACATTGGGTTAGAGCACATTTTCCTATTGGGAGATACGAACACACGACCACATCACGGTCTAAATGTCTCAATAATGCACTGAAAGATGCTAGGGATCTACCGATCATTGGTCTAATAGAAAATACGCATAAGAAGGTGATGGGATATTTTTATAATAAAAGGAATGAGGCTGAAAAGTGGACCACAATTATGACGCCAAAGACCGAAGAGTTTCTTAAAGAAAATGATAGAGCGCCGTTCATGTATACTACATTTCCCTCTGACTTTGATGAATTTTTAATTGTTGGAGATACTAGAACGCACATGCTCTTGTCGGCAATTTAAAATTTTGGGCGTCCCGTGTAAACATGCATTGGCAGCCATAAATAATCGTTGCACAAGTCCCTATTTATACGTTCATGATTGGTTCACGGTGGATAGGTACCGCAAGACTTACGAGCCTGTTATTCATGCCACTATGAGTAGTGATAAGTGGGTCGAACTTAAGGAGAAAAGAATAGTTATGCTACCAGTTCCTAGGGTACCAACAGGACGACCTAAAAAATTGAGAAGAAAGAGTGTCGGTGAGGTGGTCGCATGTTGGCGATGCGCCAATTGTAGGGAGGTTGGTCACAATCGAAAGAGTTGCAAAAGACCCCCTAAAGGTAACATTTTTCCTGCAGAAGTACACATTGCCTACATAGTCACTTTAAAAGTTTCTTGACGGACTTTTATTTGCTTCCACTATCTGTTATGCATTTTATCTCTCATTCGTTTATCTAGAATAACCTATAACAATTTAATATTTATTATTATTTATTTGTTTAGAGGTTCCAGTGTCAGATGCAACAGTGTCACGTGAGCATTGAGGTCTCACAGAGTTATATTAAAGCTATTGAGGCGGCCAACTTATGCTCTGTATTGATAGAGTTCGGTTTTTATAAGCATCAAACAAAGGTAATCCTTACATTCATATGATAACATGCAAAGTAAATCAATTTGGTAGGAATCAAACCGAGGTAACCCCTAAATTAAGAAGATAGTATCCAAATGAAACTATAAGTTAGTGATTGTTCTAAATTACATATGCATAAAAAGGTAAACGAAATTTACTCGAGTAGGAAATAGTAGAAGATAGGGAGGTTTGAGACCTAATACGATGTAGATAGAAAATATTATAAATACATGCCTGCTAATCAGTCGAAATATTGGGTGGCATCAAAGCAAAATGTCTTATATCGATTTTCAAGACGTAGGTTTATTTTTGCACGAATACAAGACCGTAGGGAAATTACATCTGGTTGGTCGGAGGACCACATCGACGGACCAAACATAAATAAGAATTCATTGCGAAACGCAAATTCAAATATGCCCATAATCCACTGGGCATATGTCGAAAGGTCATTTACTGCCTGTAGCTCAATTGCCCCTAAGCGTCGCTCGTTTATTTGCTCTAGAGTACTGTAAGGTGGAATACACCACATATCATCTCCCTCAAAAGGAGATAAATAAGGTTCGTGAAGCTTGAAGATGTCCTCGATGATGTACATGGCATAAAAATTATCGCTAAATGGGAAGGCCTCCTGATCCATGATGCAATATTTGCGGACCCGATTCAGAATGAATCGACTGGCTTGAAGAAGTACTTCTGCTAGGATCCTCTGCGGTAGGGTTGCCATGAATGTGTATAGGGGGTGATGAACAAAAGGGGTTGAGAGGTAATGAGTAAGTGTTGTATGTGTGTTTATTATATAGTTGTGAGCTAGGTAGAGACTATTACTAGCCTCTATGAGTTGACAACACATGAAGTGGAGGAGTTATCATTCACCGAGATGGCGTATGAGTTGACAACACATACTAGCCTCTACGATTTGACAATACACACATAGGGGTTAAATGAGTTATCTTTAGGTGAGTTGACAACACATACCCCGCAGTCAAATATAATAATATTATCGAGATGCAATGGAGAGTGGACAACACAGACATAGCTGAAACTGTAGTCAATACTCATAACTAGAGTAATGGCAGACTGTATGAGTTGACAACACACACGCAAGGGCCAAATGAGTTATCTTTCGGTGAGTTAACATAACATACCTCGCACGCGGCTAAAAGAGGGTCTCTCTTATCACAGACTCTCTCTACGAGAGTAGTCTAATATAATAATATGATCGAGATTCAATGGTGAGTGGACAATACGTATATAGACCTGAACCATCTCACTGGTAGGTGCTAGCCTGTAGGAGTTGACAATACAGACATAGCTGAAACTATGGTACAATACTCATAAGTAGAGCAATGGTAACCTCTACTAGTTGACAACAGACACATAGGGGCCAAATAAGTTATCTATAAGTATGGTCGTGATCTTGATTTACGGTCATTCAACTCACCACAATATGCCGAATCCCATCCCCAACACAATAATGGTAGAGACTGGGCATCTTATGCTTAAAAGAGTTCGTAAGTATTGTTGTCTAAAAGAATCAGCATACCAGTTGGACGATGATTTCTATGGTATGTATCTCATCGAAAGTGCATTCCATGCCCGTGAAGCACGTGCTCTCCAATACGAAGGAGATGACCTATGATTTCCACCCCCTCCAACCACCATGATAGCGGTGCGAGAGGATTCACGGCCCCTTAGAGTTCATCTTTCGCGACGAGTTCATATTTCGGTTTGGGCCCTCAGAAATTTCTATGGAAGATGAACCTGAATTAATTTCAAGCTTACCCGTGATTCGAGCCAATAACTGGATATGTTAGCAGGCAAATCGGTTTAAAACATATGCCGTTAGTGCAAACTCCTGAAACTAATATAGTGGAAACATTATGTAATGCACTGTTCGGTTATGTACTTCTCTGTCCATAGAAATAAAATTTTTACTATCTTATAATTTGTGTGGAGTTATATGTAATGCACTACGTAAAAAAAGCTCTAAAAAGACATAAGATAAGACTATTTTTTGACGTTTTTAAATAAGGTCGTTTATAGCAGTCTTAAACTTACTAATAGGACGGTCACATACTGACAGATGACAAGGAGCAGCTCCACTATTTGTTTAGGATTGCTCTTTGAATGCAAGGAGCAGCTCCCCCAATTTCTTGGGATAATATCTTCCCTTGGGACTAAATTATGCTTCAAAGCTTATGAAGATCCATTGGCCGTTCAAGCTGAAAAATGGTCCACAGTAAATTGAATTGAAGAACTTTTTTTTTGAATACTATGAATTGCAGATCATGACCCAAATTACTTTACCATATACATAATGCAAGAATTCCTCTTGATATTATTAGTAGGTAATTTGTGAGTATGTGTCTTTTAATATGCATGGCCTGTAGAAATTTCAGCGAATTAAGGCAATTCACCTTGCTTCTTTGGGTGTCCAAAGATCCAAGCCATCAACACCTCCAAATCGTATCATTTCCTTTTCTTAAAGCTTTCCATTTAGATTTCTATTCCATTTTCTCTCTCAATTTTGAAGATTCCATTCCTGTTACTCGATCTATATCATATTAGATAGAGATGAACTGATCATAAAGTATCAACTTCCGAGTTCCGACTTCACAGAAGACCCATAATATTTACACAAAAAAAAAAAGAATCATTAATTTTTCTTCAGTTTTGTAGTCTTCAATAATCCTTCATCATCCTCTGTCCCAGTTATTAAAAAGATGATCTATTGTAGTGCACTCATTTATTGTATTTCTGAATTTTAGAAAAAGTAATAATGAATTTCATTTTCTATTTCGGTTCAAGTTACTAAAATTAGATTCATACTAAAATCATAAAGCATGGCAAGCTTATAGCATAAACTCCATCATATGTGATGGGTTGGGGGGCTAGCCATGTTGAGCAGGTTCTATAGCCACGCTTCTAAAGGTAACTTCCACTGCAACCTAAATAGAAACTAATTTAGTTCTGAACTAGTTAAATTCTAGAACAGAGTATTTGAAACTAGCATATAGAAGTATCCAGGTATTTAAAATTAGTATACGAAAGTATCCAGGTATTTAGACATGCTACTAAGTTCTTGAATCACTTACTAGTTACTACAGGTGAATCATTTAGAATGTTAGAAATGTGGCATAAGAATTGATTGTGTTGGAAAGGCAGAATTAGGAGTAAATTGATGATGCTAAGTAGGATCACCCTTAGGAGAATCATTGTGGGAAGAGTTAATTGCATATAGAAGAGATGTTTAGAATTGGTGAAAACTGATGTATGTTGTCCTTCCTAGTTGTTACATTAACGACCCAAATGGTAATTTCTTTAGAGGGCTGAGTTGGTAGTTCAATCAAGTATCATGTATTGGTTAATATGCTATGAGATGAAGAAACTTAAAAGTTGAGATATTTAATCCAGATTTTTATTATTTACCTACAAGTGCATAATGATCTTTGGTATTACTCGGGAACTTAGTTGGGTTCTCTTAGAGGTCGGATACCCAATCTCAAAAAAGTTCTTTCATATTTGATCTACTCAGGGACTGCAAAGAGCAAGATTTTAGTTCTACGTATGATGTTTTATTGCTAGTGCAGTTATGATTTGCTATCTATAATGTCTGCTGGTTTAGTTTTGAACTAGTCTATGGTGGCGAAATGCATATATGTTATTGTTATCAATATTTGCACTGCTTTAAATTTATTACTTCATTGAATATTGTATTGCAGGTATGAGAATGTGTTCAAAGTTTCATTTGTTCTCCCCAACAGTTGTCATGTGATTAGGAGCTAAATAATTTCATGCTCAAACTATCTGAAATGTCATTCTCAAATTTTATTTTATTCATGCAGGTTAGATGGCTACAATTCTTAATTTGGTGATGCTCACAATGATTAGAAGGAGCTGATGGATTGATGATACAAAAGTGATTTTATGGGAAAGTGCTTTTAGCAACTGTCCAAAGTGGCCCCAAGGTATGAAGTGACCAGTTCCAAGGTGACAAGCGTATGCTCTCTTTAGGGCATTGATTGACTGAGTCCATTAAACAAAATAGTTTGTATGAATTAAGATGATGCCCACTTAGTCTATCTACGGTAGGGATGAATTTGGATTATCAAATGACAATCGATTAAATAATCATTCATCTGATCAGTGGATGGTCTAGATTTATGTGTATTTTCCACGTGTATGGAGAGGTGGTTCAACGACGTGATCCTCTCAGTCCAACTATTATAAGCATCTGTTGGTCTCAAATGTTGAATTTGATGTCTACTTATCAACCACAAGTGTGTTGATCAGAAAATCTTTAACCAACCGATCATATGCATATTTTGCAGGTAAATGGCAACTGCTGTCAATAAAATATTTTAATAATCCACTTTAAGCCATCGATTGGAAGGTCAAAGTTATGATAGCAGAGTAATTTTTGGGCAATGGTCCATCGATAGGGTAGAGTGATGAATCATGCCATGTGAAGTGTGAACAATGGTGCCCAATCAGTTCTATATATTTGGAAGCTGGGTTCAAGAACCTAATTAAAAATTTAATATATTTGGAAGCTACTTACAGTCCATCTGATTGTCTAACTACACTTTTGACTGACTGTAGTCTATAAAAAAACAGTTAGTCTATCATGTGCATCAAAGCACCCCACACATCTGTGTGACTTTCATGCATTGGAAGTAAGTCCCTGCACATCAGTCACACATACGGGTGGACTGCTATGACCACTCATGATGGACACTCAATGTAGACTAACTCTAATAAAAGCTAACAATATATGTGCATTACAAGTGATCCATAGAATTATGAAACTCGTCAGTATACGTTTCATTGCTAAACAGTCAAATGCCACTACAATTAAACAGCTACTCAATAAATCCAACGTACCATCAAGTTATGAGGGCCTTTGACCACTTCGAATCAAATGAAGCAAATCCTCTTTCGACCTATTTTTGGATCACTGTTCGAGTCATGGGCATCAAATGACATGGATCAAATGAGGGTTCCGCATTGTATGCATCCCCCAAATGACCCAGGTCTAAGAGCATCAACGCTCAGGTCCATTACCCAACATCAACTCCATTATATTTTGTTTATTTTGCCTCACTGTCTAATTAGTTAGCTAAAGTAGCTGACATGCGCTGATGTTTGCAACTCATGAGTACTGCCTTCTTGTCGCCCTTTCATCATTCCCACTAGCGTAAATAAAACTGACTAAACTAAACGCTGGACTAACCAATCCAAGAATTCTAAATCATCACTGTAAAATAAAAGAATGATGACCAGGCCACTTTAGCATACATAGTTCAACAAGACTAAAGCGCATTGTCTATATTTTTTGCACCCAAGATAAATTTGTACAATAATAAAAATAAAATGCTTGTAAAATGAAAACAGATTTGCAATCTCTTCGCCCGACTCTTTGTACTATGAGACTATCAGCTTCGTTGGTCTCTAATCATAGCACTGCAGTTTTGCTAGATAACAAAGAATTAGTTTGTACCATTTGGCATCCACCACCGACCAAGTTACAGCGGCTGGAGTTCTTGCTCAGTGACTCTAGTGTCTATTGGCTTGTATGTCCCTAGAACTTTCTGTCTCTGTCTCCAAACAAACCATATTATAAATGTTGAAAAAATGACCAACACGGCCACACTGCCTCCCACTATCACCGCCAAGAAATGTAATCAGCAGACCCTTATGGAAATATGGCCCATCTTATGAAAGAACCATTACCATTGCTAGTAAAATTTAACAAATGGACCTGGAACCATACATTTAGTTATCAGCATCAATAAGTGTAACTAGCTTCAACATGGACTAAACTATAGAATTTATATACCCATGGCTACTACAATAATTTTAAACCAACTAGGGAGCATTCGTAATAATGCCCAACATTCCTTAAAAACGGAACAGAAATTACTTCACCTGATGTGGATTAACTTTTAACTCGTGTGCTATGTGTTCTACAAGTTTTATTGTGTGAGGCATCAGGCCTGAGTAATTTATATTCAAGGACATATCAAAGGTTATGATTCTAACTTTAAATAGGCCTGCCACAAAAAGAAATGAGAAAATAATATCAGATGCTATGCAACTTTCAGTACGTTAAATCATTTTTACTAATTGTACCAAAAATTACTCAGGTAATGAATACACCTATTGAGTGGATCTATACTCAGGATTTTAAATCTTAGTCCTGCAAGGGATTTGACCCACATCGAAACTTCATTTCATGAAGCAGTAAAAGCTTAGCCAAGTTTAATAAATGCGGACTGAGTTCATGCATCCAGAGCAAATGATTTGGCAGAGTCAAACCCAAATCAAGCTGGCTTCAGAACGTGACAACTTGGCAGAGTGTCAGCATTTAAAAATTGGCCATACTGTTTGTTAGTGATGTATAAATTTTAGGACATTGTCAACAGGGGTTCAGAAGGTGAACTTGAGCAACTAGTTGATATGTTCCATAAATTGCTCTAATGGAATCATTCAAAGAAAATCAAAACTTCTAATAAATAACAAAATTTTGGTACCTTGTAAATTGGTGGTATCGGAGAGAAGCAATAGACAAAGTGCTTATATGACTGATGGAAGCACTCCACAATTAATCCCAAGAAGTTGTTGTAAGTACAAAATGTTAACAGCAAGTACTTCATCAATATTAAAATTGTTCTCCCACCTTTGGCCCCGTCTCTTGACATGTTCCAAAAGGGACTGTAGAGTCTCTATCTTTGGTCTTTTTGGAGGAAATGAGGCATTTATTCCTCTAGATATGCTTGAAATCCTTTCAAGAATTACTAAAGCTGTTACCCAACGTAAAAGCTTAGAAATAAGAGAATCTTCACTTTTTCCTTCCTCTGACAAAATTGTCAGATGATCAGATTCATTAAGCAGAGATGTTTGTTTAGAATTTGACTGTAAAGCAGTAGATGTCGCCCATGTAACAAGCTTTGAAAATTTTACACTTTCCTGAGAAGGAACATCAAGAACCAAGTATTCATTAGAAAATGAGCAGTATTGAATTTCCAAAAAAATGAAAGCAATAGAAATTGAGAGTAGGCCATCAGGTATTGAATTTTCATATCAATTGGCATCAAAGTTTAATGATAGAATCTTCAAGCTCTTGCACACATGCATGAAAAGAAGCAGATTAAATTCACATGAAAGACTAGTTGGTTGTGTGAAATACATGTATGCACCAATCTGTTCAAGATTTCTAGATTGATGATTTAATGCAGATCGTGAGATGACAAGCACAAATTCATTGACAGGATTCAGCACATTTCGAGCTGAACTCCTCATCCAATAAGTGTGCCCAACATGACCTACCAAATATACAAGTGAACATTCAGAAAAATTATTTCGGCTGAATGATATTTAAACTTGAATGATTTTAAATTGCCAAATATACAAGTACAGATTTCCACACCAACATTTTAACGTGTGCAAGTTATACATACCCACACGGGAAAAAAAGTAGTCAACATTTTAACTATTCTCTCATACTGGCTCACTTCACTCGGAGAGCTGGTAGGAACATCCCCAGATAATTTGCTTCCGCTTTACACAGAACCTGACAACTCCCGCAGACCATATGTCAACCTTGGTGCCTTGATGCAGAGATCTGAATAAGACCTGAACAAAATCACTAATGTTTATTTAGTTGTGTGCATAGTCACCAAGACGGAGTATGGGAATAACATACCTAATTCATCTCTTAAGTAATGATATATATTTTTTTATCAGTTGAAGCAATTATATTTTAGAACGGAAAATTTTTAAACCTTTCTGAAATGTGTCTTTGGGTGATCAAAACTGGAACACTAGAAAGCCATTAGGCGAAGACCCCAAATGAATGCTAAGGCCTAAAAAGCATTGAATGTGTAGTAAACCAAATTCCAATATGCATGATTTTTTATGTTGTACTATAAATTTATGTGTAGTAAGAATGCTAAAATATCAAACAAACTTTAGAATCCTCAATACTAATGAACCTGCTTTTCAATTTTTATGAGCAGAAAAACTTGTGTAGTGTTTTCATCAAACTGGTTGAAGTTGAATTTAAGACAAGATGATTACCATTATAGGTTAATGGAACCTAGGAAAAAATCAATAGAAAATGATGTGTCAGTACCTGAACCTTCTTCTTCCCCAATGATGAAAGATTCGAAGTTTGGTAGTGTTCTTGGCTCCAAATAGTTCTGTAAGTAGATCTAAAATCATAAAGTTCATCTTAAAGTAGAAGTGTAGTTACTGTATACTCAAATAAGGCACACAACTTCCATTCCTCCAATAGAATGTTACCTTGGGAGCTTTCAATGTAAAATCTGCCTTGTTTTCATTAGTAGCCCCATGCTGGTTACGGCTTCGCTTGGGAGCTTGGGAGCTTTCAATGTAAAATCTGCCTTGTTTTCATTACCTTGGGAGCTTTCAATCATAAAGTTCACACTTCCATTTGAGTCTTTTCTATGGTCAATATTCTTCAATTTATAATTTGATAATCCACCATCAGAGTTGAGAAGTAGAGGACTAATTGCTCTAGATTGTTCTACAATGTCTGGCAGAAAATTAATGACTTCGCTCATATTATTAACAACATCAATATGCACCTGCATGAAGAGAATTTACCCGTGGCGCTTAAGTATGAATGATGACTGATAAGTTACATGATGAATATAGAACAACACAACTGTCTGGTTGATGTTGATGACCTTAATGTGTACCAAGATGTCATTTGGCGGCATAAAAGAAGAGAAAGCAACCATAAATATCACATCTTTGACTATTCAATGGACCCTATGACTATGTAAGTACATTGAATCCAAAGTTTTCTAATCACATTTATAAAGAATATATTTCTAATATCTAGCTTTTCCATACTCCAGCCAGTGTTCTTCAGCACTATCCCCTATTTCATCACTAATTTATAAACCGTAGCTAAAGAATTAGCAGATTTTTTTTACAAAATGATGTCACAATAAATGAAGATACTAAAATATTTGCCTCTCTTCTAATGTGTTTAAATGAGATATCTAAAGTAACAATATCATCCAATGCCCCATTGAGGAACAACAAAAATCTACACAGAGCATCACATTTCTTAGACATTTTTCAATGGTATTTTTGGTGTTCCCTTCCACAATATTAGATCAATCACAATTATTAAAAAACTTGGGAAAGACGAAAGAGAACATAGCAGTTTAAATACAAGAGAACTTGGTTTCGATTAGGGATTGGGTACCTCTATTACAACGCCACACCCTTTCCAATCTGAACTGCAACCCTCTTCCTAACATATTGCATGCCATCCTGTATGCAGAGAAACGAATATAAGGTTCAATGATGAAGTTCCGTAATTTTAATTCGTTTATAATAGTTAGTGAATTTACCTGAGAAAATGTGAAAGGTAAACCCCTACATAGGTAGTTCATGTACGTGATCATGAAATATCCGCAATCATACTTATTACGGATGCTCAGACGATCTTTATCGATCGACTCACCTCCACCAATCAAAGCGATGGGTCGAAATTCTTCTCGCTTTGACATAAATAATAGCTTGGAGAGACCGTCCTTCTACATATAATATAACATACCAAAATATGAAATATTAATCATCATGGACGTATGTAGTAGGAAAGTTTAGTTAATCAAAGATTGTAAGATTACCAAAAACTTTAGCTCGGTTCTCCAATACTATAAGACGTTGTTTTCCATGCTATCGAGAACTTCGATCGTGTGGGAGCGAGGTTTACAAATAGCTAGATCCCAGTGCGCAGCATGCTTATTAAGGCATATGAATACCTAGACATATTTGTAGCTCAAGTTATTCTCTAGAAATTAGGGTATGTGAAACGTCAGGATCAAATCATACATATAATGGAGAAATTTACCATATCGCTCTCTAAAAACTGAACATCTTCTAGTAGTGCCCAAAGGTTAGTAGACCAGGCATAAGCTTCTAGAAGTGTAACCAGGTCTAGATTTGTAACACCGACTACTTGTTGCTTGGCCCACTTTCTAAATGAAAGTAACTCTGATTGTAGCATACTGATAAATTCCTAACATGCAAAGTAAAATAGGTGTTCAGAAAAGGAAAAATGTGCCGATAGTGTGCCCATTACCACAAAGTATGAATCCATAAAGCAACATCTTTTGAAGAGATTTGGATGTTCACACTCCCGATTTTTCATTAATATCATAAGTGGGTTTAGAACCTACATCAGTCAACATTATTAATTAGTTCATATACACATATAAGTTTTAATAGATGCTACTAAGAGGAGGAATACGTTACAAAGAGGGAGACTTACATCACTGCTCAACCAATTTTTCCCAACGAACAAGTCCAAGTCCATCGAACTCTATGGCCCCCAATACGTATGCATCCTTTCCTACAATGATTGGGATCTTATGTTAGGCATGACTTTCTTAAGGGTAGAAATAACTTTCTTAATGATATCGTGCTACTTACGTTGGAGGGTGTGGTATACTAATCAGGCTTGATAGGAAGACCTCCTCCTCATCTGTCAAAGGCCGAAGGGGGGTGCGGTCAGCAATGGTGGAAGTCGATGTTGGCTCCTCCATAATCCTCCCTCTACCGTCGACGCTCACAAAAGGGGGCCTCAAATATTTTGACGGTGGCCTAACCCGTTTCTCAATTTCCTTTAGAACTTCTCTCTCGATCTGAAATCGATGCGAAAAATATTATTTATTACTATCTTCTGGATGAGAATGATGCGTAAAAAATAAATTATATTAGAATAGGCCACAAAAGAACATCTAACCTTCTTTGATGATTCCGTGCTATAGTCGGTAATCACAACAACTTTGTGCCCCTTTGCCAGCACATGAGGTGTCACTATCGATGTCATAGGGGCTGGATACTAATGAAATCAAAAGTATAATATAAAAATGTGTAACATAATTGATGACATTATATAAAAGAATCAACTATGTGAATATGTGTTATCGTAATAGGAGCACTCAAATCCAACATGCTCTGCACGACCGGGTCCAGCTTCGCAAAATTAAGAAAAATAAAATATCATTATTTTCGAACAGATGAATACTTCAAAATAGAATTTCAAGTAGCAAAAAATTTATGTGAAAAGATTATAACTTTTAGACCTACCGTGTGTTCGGTCTCGGGGCTCTTATCTGCAGGCATGGTAACCGATTTGACACTCGTTGCTTGCTCCAACGTAGTGAGCCTGTCACGCAACTCTCTCATTTCCACATAATTTTTTTATACAATTTCTCGCTCTCTTATGTCCACATCAGTTTTTCATAATGTTTCCCGCAGCTCTCTCATTTCTACCTCATTTTTCGTAAGATTTCATCATAAGATTTTTGAATTTGCTTAAGCGAAACATTTTCAGCGAACAATTGAGCTACTTGACTTCTCATTCTCTTTTGTCTTTCCTTTCTTCTGGAGTGGTGTCCCTCTTGCTTCCCTTCCTCCCCCTCTCCCTCAAATTTTTTTCCCTCTTCTTTCCTCTCTTTTCTTTTTAAACCTCTGACTTCCACCTACCAATGACAGTAAGCGTAATGTATTATAACTTATAGCTAACACAACAAACAAAACATCACTTAAACGGTTACTTACATTATGATCCAACAAACGAGCCGATGAAGAGGCCGGTGAAAGAGGACGAAGTGGGGCGGCGGTCTCCGAAGGAACCTAGAAGACCTTCTTATGAGCTTTTAACATATGATAAAATATATGTGCGTTAAATAGTCAAATGAAAGATATTAAAAGAAAAATAAATTACCATGAAACAGATAAAATCAAATGGGAAGTAAATTATGCTAGAGGACAAATTTGCATTCTTGAAATCAAGAATTGTAGTAAGTCTTAATACCAGTTTGCATTTCTCAAAATTTAACTCCATTTGCCTCATGTGTGGAGGAAATGGATAGTGCTCTCATCGCTTGAATCGAGGAAATTGTGGTCCATCTCTTACAGACGGGGCAGTAAAGTTTAGATGTGCATACGCCCACAACTACAAAAGGTAAAATAATTGAAAATTTTAATTTGATAATATGATAAAACTTTCAATTTGGCAAACATTAAAGGATATAAGGCTCACCTGCACAACAATGGCACATCTATACATATTGTAGAAGGCCTCCAAGTTGAATTTACTGGCCTTTTGCATCTCTGAGAGGAGTGTGTTGTAGACGACTAGCCCCCAAGGATACTTATTAAATCTATCTAAGTCGTCTACGAGATGTATGTATTTTTTATCTAATGAATTAGATGTATTAGAAAGCAAAAAAATTACAAGAACGAGGCAGAGTTTTAATTTCACATAGTCCTCTACCCCAAGTTCTCGGTCAAAAAGAGCCTTTATGTCATCAGCGTTAACCAAGGTCGCATGCCCAAGAAAAATTCTCCCAATAAGAGACGTGGGCTCTATGGCTTGTAGGTCAAACTTAATTGAAGTGTCCCCGACAACTCTCAATCCCATAATCAACGTAATGTCTATGGGATCGATTTGGTGAATAATTTCACCAATTGTTACTAAATTCGGAACACTATATCTCCTTAATACACATGTAAAAATGGAACTTGAAAATTTGAATGCACTAACACCTACAAATTGACCAAAGCAAGAATTAGAAATACTTTCTTCACAATCAGGGCGTAAATATTTTAGACATCTCTCAAGGCGAGAGACGGTTGATTTTGGAGTACATCTGGCACGACGATGAGCCTATCAGAAGCAAAAATAAAAGCAGAAGGTTATGCTCACATATATGGAAGAGATATCATGATTGAAAAAAGTTTAAATAATATTAAACTATATTACCATTGCCTTAGTCCTTGGATTTATGAAGACCTAAAAATAAGGGAAAACATATTAATATCATAAATTAACTGGTATAACTACTGAACCATATAGTGTAGTACTGGATTTACAGTAGGGTACATGTCAATGATCTCCAAAAGCTGACCTAGGATAGTTACAAAGCTGACCCGAGGTAGTTTATCTCATCCATTTATCGGTTTAAATTGCCCTAGGTGGGTTTAGCCACTCTAGATCGGGTTTTATACCCTAGGCCCATTTACAGAGTAGACTGCACTAGGTGATCACCAAAACTGACCTAGGGCATTTTAAACTGACCTAGGGTAATTTTAAACTGACTCAGGGTAGTTTATCTCACCCATTTATCTATTTTCAAACTGTCTTAGGTCAGTTTACGTCACTCTAGGTCGGGTTTGCCACCTAGGTCGATTCTGAGTAGGTATGTCGGTGATCTCAAACTGACCTAGGGTAGTTTCAAGCCCGACCTAGGATAGTTGCAAGCCCGACCCGGTGGTTTATCTCACCCATTTATTAGTTTTAAACTATCCTAGGTCGGTTTGCCACTCTGGTCGATTTTGCCACCTAGGCCCGTTCTGAGTAGCGTATGCTAGGTGATCACCAAAAGCGACCTAGGGGCATTTAGGACCACAGGTAATTTCAAAGCTGACCGAGGTAGTTTATCTCACACATTTATACATTTTCAAAGCTGTCTTAGGTCGATTTGCCACTCTAGGTCGATTTAGCCACCTAGGTCGATTCTGAGTAGGCATGTCGGTGATCTCTAAAAGCCCGACCTAGGTAACTCAAATCGACCTAGGATAGTTAGCCCGACGGTAGTTTATCTCACCCATTTATCAGTTTTAAACTGCTCTAGGTCAGTTTGCGCCACTCTAGGTCAGTTTTCACCAAACTAGGCCCGTTTACAGAGTAAATTGCACTAGGTGATCACCAAAACTGACCTAGGGCATTTTAAACTGACCTAGGGTAATTTCAAACTGACCTAGGGTAGTTTATCTCACCTATTTATCTATTTTCAAACTGTCTTGAGTCGGGTTTCGCCACCTAGGTTAGTTCTGAGTAGGCATGTCGGTGATCTCCAAAACTGACCTAGGATAGTTTCAAACTGACCTAGGATAGTTGCAAACTGACCCAGGGTAGTTTATCTCACCCATTTATGCTCGATTTTAAAGCGCCTAGGTCGATTTGCGCCACTCTAAGTCGATTTAGCCACTATAGGTCGTTCTGATGTAGGCGCATCGGTGATCTCCAAAAGCCGACCTAGGGCATTTTAAAGACCTAAGGTAGTTTCAAATGACCCGAGGTAATTTCAAAGCCCGACCGAGATAGTTTATCTCACCCATTGTCTGTTTTCAAGCGCCCTAGGTCGATTTGCCACTCTAGGGGGTTTTGCCACCCTAGGTCGATTCTGAGAGGGCATGTCGGTGATCACCAAAAGCTGACCTAGGTCATTAAAGGCTAGTTTCAAACTAACGAGGTAGTTTATCTCACCCATTATCTATTTTCAAAGCGCCTAGGTCGATTTGAGCCACTCTAGGTCAGTTTGTGCCACCTAGGTGGGTTCTGAGTAGGCTGTCGGTGATCTCCAAAACTGACCTGGGATAATTCAAGCCGACCTAGGATAGTTGCAAGCTGATCGAGGTAATTTATCTCACCCATTTATCGGTTTTAAAGCGCCTAGGTGGATTTAGCCACTCTAGGTCGATTTAGCCACCTAGGTGAGGTTCTGAGTAGGCTGTCGGTGATCTCCAAGCGACCTAGGGCATTTAAGCCCGACCTAGGTAGTTTCAAGCCCGACCAGTGGTTTATCTCACCCATTATCTGTTTTCAAGCATCTGAGTGGGATTTGTGCCACTCTAGGTTAGTTTTAGCCACCTAGGTGGGTTTCTGATGAAAGCATGTCGGTGATCACCAAAACTGACCTAAGGCATTTTAAACTGACCCAGGGTTGTTTCAAACTGACCTAGGGTAGTTTATTTCACCCATTTATCTATTTTCAAACTGCCCTAGGTCAGTTTGCTCCACTCTAGGTCAGTTTGCGCCACCCTAGGTCAATTTACAGAGTAGACTGCACTAAGTGATCACCAAAACTGACCTAGGGCATTTTAAACTGACCTAGGGTAGTTTCAAACTGACTCAGGGTAGTTTATCTCACCCATTTATCTATTTTCCAACTGCCCTAGGTCAGTTTGCGTCACTCTAGGTCAGTTTTCGCCACCCTAGGTCAGTTTTCGCCACCCTAGGTCAGTTTATAGAGAAGACTGTATAAGGTGATCACCAAAACTGACCTAGGATGTTTTAAACTGACTCAGGATAGTTTCAAACTGACCCAGAGTAGTTTATCTCACCCATTTATCTATTTTCAAACTACCCTAGGTTAGTTTGCCCCACTCTAGGTTAGTTTTTGCCACCCTAGGTCAGTTTATAGAGAAGATTGTATCAGGTGATCACCAAAACTGACCTAGGGCATTTTAAATTGACCCAGGGTAGTTTATCTCACCCATTTATCTGTTTCAAGCGCCTAGGTGGGTTTAGCCACCTAAAGGTGATTTATAGGCAGACTATATCAAGTGATCACCAAAACTGACCTAGGGCATTTTAAACTGACCCAGGATTGTTTCAAACTGACCCAGGGTAGTTTATCTCACTCATTTATCTATTTTCAAACTGCCCTAGGTCAGTTTGCGCCACTCTAGGTCAGTTTGCGCCACCCTAGGTCAGTTTATAGAGTAGACTGTATTAGGTGATCTCCAAAACTGACCTAGGGTAGTTTCAAACTGACCTAGGATAGTTGCAAATTGACCCAAGGTAGTTTATCTCACCCATTTATCAGTTTTAAACTGCCCTAGGTCAGTTTGTGCCACTCTAGGTCAGTTTGCGCCATCCTAGATTAGTTTGCAGAGTAGAATGTACTAGGTGATGACCAAAACTGACCTAGGACGTTTTAAACTGACCTAGGGTAGTTTCAAATTGACCCAGGATAGTTTTTCTCACTCATTTCTCTATTTTTAAACTGCCCTAGGTCGGTTTGCGCCATTCTAGGTTAGTTTGCGCCACCCTAAGTCAGTTTACAGAGAAGACTGCACCAGGCGATCCAACCATAACATGAAAAAAATGACCTAGGGCATCTTATCTAACCCATTTCTGATTTTGATGTAGAGAAATAAAGAAGAAAAATAAGAGGAAGAAGAATCATTGAGAGAGATAGAGAGACTTACAGTGAGAGAGAGAGAAACCCTACCATTTTTTTCGTCGGGGAGGTTGGCACGAGGTCGGCGAGGTTTGCACGAAGTAGAAGGAGAGCCAGCGTGAACCAGCGAGAACCAGCGAGAGGGGAAAAAGCGAGAACCAGCGTGAACCAGCGAGAAAGAAAGGAAGGGAGGGGAAAAAGAGAATAGTATAGGTTTAAACCCTTTATATATGAAGGGCATTTTAGGCTAAAAAAATAAAAAAAGCCTTGCTATGGTATTTCTAATTTAAGGGGTTCGATTGGGATAAATCAGGATAATGGGGGATTTTTTAGGGCAATCGTCATTTATTTATTGTTTTCTTTGTTTTTTTTGCCTTGCCAATTTTTTCCAGAAGTCCTACTAGTAACTGTGCTTTTGTATACTACATTACATATAGTGTGAAAATTTACTATAAGGATAGGGGTGCAAACGGGTTGGGTTCGAGTTTAGAGTCAACTTGAATCTGACCTATTAAATCACATCCTAGACTTGAACCTGACCCCACTTGCTCGTGTCTAACCTCGACTAGAACCTGTACCTGACTTGTTGAAAAAACCCAGATCTGGACTCGACTTGAACCCGACCTGCTACCTGAAATCAGACTTGGACCAACAGCTAGTGACAACCCAGACTGCTAATGTATTCCAATTGCATTTTCAGGTTTAGCAACTTTTGAACGTCATCTGATTTCATGGCTCAATTACTTCAAATGTTCAATTTGATTGAATGTATAGATCATACGGTTCAAATTCTCTAATAAAAAATTTGAGGGTAGCTCCATGCACGCCTACTTAAAATGAAAGCGCTTACACTAAAAAATCATTGACTGTATTGAATAAGATGATAGCGATCGGTTTTTACTCCAATCTCCGACACAATGGATCTTTAGACTATAGGGATTCTATTAGACGGTTCATTTTTTTCCTGTTATAAATATCTTATCTATATAATGGCTCCCTTAACTATGTTGTGCCACATGTACAATGATTAATGACTTGTTTGCTCTCAAGGGCGAGTAGTTTATCGCATCTGCTTTGGCGTTGGCTTTGCAAGTTTTATTTCTCCACTCGTTTATGACTAGCGCAAGGCCTGCTGTAACTTCGCATTCCTTTATATCACTTCTCATGCCTTCTATCCAGTTCTTCATAGGTCTTTCTCTTCTCTTGCGTCCTTGTCATTGTAGAGTCTCAACCCTCATGCAGGTCTACTTTTGGCCTCCGATAAACATATCCAAACTATCTCAAGTGACACTCTTTAATTTGTTTTCCTTTATAGGAGTCACTCAAAAATTTTCTCTTTATCTACTCAATTTCGTAGGTAACTTTTTCTTGTTGCTCCACACATCTATCTCCATATATGCATCTTGGCTGCGTCTTTTATCTTCTATTGTTTTTTGTGGCCCAAGATGTGATGACCCAGACCCACATGCCATAATATTGTCTGGTTTTGGGCTTAAGTCCCCGCCCCGATTTTGTTTCTGGCATGGGCGTTACGTTTCGCCGTCCCCACCCAAAACACGTCATGACATATAGCGTCCGTAATCACATAAAGCCCAAGGTCAAGACTTTTCCCTATTCGATGTGGGACTATTACAATAGAGAAAAGTTTTGACCTTGGGTTATATGTGATTGAAGACGCTAATTGTCATGACGCATTTTGGGTGGGGACGGAGAAACGTAGCGCTCATACCAGAAACAAAATTAGGGCGAGGACTTAAGCCCAGAACCGAACAATATTATGGCATGTGGGTCTGGGACGTCACACAAGATGTGACACTATATAATATGGCTGGTTAAATGTTGTTTTATAAATACGTCCCTTCAATCTAATGGAACTCTTGATTGAAGGGTCTAGATTTAATGACTTTGTGTGGGGTAACTTACCTAATCCAAATGATGATTTGCATTGTGGACTATTTTGAATCAGATGGTGGAGATTAAATTTCGTTTCAATTTTCAACAAGTAGATCTCGAGATTGTGAGCCTATTGTCAAGTGTTGATTTCATGTGTCACACATCCCAAAAAGTGAACGTGATCACAACGTACCATCAAACATGGTTTACATTCACTTTTTGGGATGCTTGCCATGTGGAACCAACATCTGGCCGCTTAATAGTAGGCCCACGATCTCAAGATCTATTTTGTGGAAGATTGTGATGAAAGACAATATACATCGTCTAATTTAAAGTAGTAAAGGGATTTTTCCTTTTTAATTGAGGTGGTTGTAACATAAAGTAGTGCGATAGTAACACCAGCCTAAAATAAACTCTTGATCTTACGTAAACGGACTGTCATCGGTCTGCAGTCGAGCATGAGACATGCGCCTTAACCTTCGAGTTGGGTCGATCAAAACGTTTTGTCAGGTCTGACCAAGTCAGGTATTTGTCTGGTTGGGTCAACCCGACCCGATAATCTATATGTAAAACATACAAAGCCTTCTCAGGTTAGGAATCAGGTCAGGCGTGCTTTAATGCACCATCGGGTCGGGTTGGGTGCCATATGAGGTAAGGTCACAATTTTCTTATTGGGCAGCCAAATCTTTGACCTGATCCGGCCCGACCCGACTTGTTGACAACCCTACTAATAGTTGTTCATTTTTAGGATATTTACTGTATTTAATCACATGATTGAAACAAGTATAGTTCATTTTGCCATAGGAATTTTGGACAATAGCGGATCTCAAGGCTAAAGGAATTTTAGTTATTCTTGTATAAGTCCGTTAAAGTCAACTATCAAAAAAATTCAGTGGCTAAAAATGGCTTGGGCGGGTATTGTGATTCTGCCAAAAGTAAAGGGTTTTCTTGCCATTTCAGCTAACATAACTAACTCTTGAAAAGTAACAGTTCCTGTCATTTAAACTTAACGAAGTTTTGAAATATTTTAACGTTTCTTTCTCTCATTTGAAATAAAAATTCAGAAATCGATCCATCTTTTCATTTCTTGGAATTTCATCTTGAAATCAAAATTCGAAGACTCCACAAACTTTGATCGCAGAGGAACTACGAAGCTGCCCAAACACGAAAAATTCCACGCCGTTCTGCAAGTTAGGTACCCATCAGTTTCTGTTCTTCGTTTCTCTTCTGTTCATCTTCATTTACGGTGTTTGGGTTTTTCCTCATAAACCCGTTTTCCAATCTTTCTAATAAAAAAATTTACATTCTGTAAACATTTCTTTCTCCTTATATATTTATCATCAAACATTGATTCATCTTCTATTTCTAGGATTTTATCATAAAAAATGGAATCCGAAGACCCCACAAACTCCGATAATAAACAAACAGTGAATCCGATCAAACCAGGAAGCTTTCCAAACAGGTAAATCTTAGCCGTTCTTTTTTATTTGCAGTATTTGGGTCTTTTGTTTCAGTCCTAATTATTTTCTAATGAAACAGAAAGCGCTTAAATATCGACGGTTTTCCGGAAGGATTTCGAGAACTGGAGAAATCATATGAGAGGTTGGAGGAGACTCGAAAAGAATCCTCCGGGTTAGTGAAAAGGAGATAGCAAATCACCAACTTATTTTTCTCTTTTTCACACACTTTTGATTTATGTATTTATTTCACAATTCTTGTTTTTTGCATTATTCTGTGATGATGCGCCGGAATTGAAACATATTGCTTTTAATTTTCATATCTTGCCTCTTGACATTTATATATTTAATATTTTCATCCATAATCCATATAACATCCATAATCCATAAACAGAGGTTTTTGCATATATTTTTTAATTCAATATCTTTTTCTTTTGGTTTTTCTAATTTGTTTACTTTTTATTATATATATATATATATATATATATATATATATATATATATATATATATATATATATATAGCCTTGTGAAAACGAATAAAATTTAATAATCTATAATTAATAAATAAATTTAGAAAATTTTCTTCGGATATTGGTACCCTTTTGCGCATCCGGCCAAACTCGCTGGATTTGAACTCCTTACGCGCCAATTTCTGAAATCTGAGCATCATAAGATCTCCTTTGAGATCTACTATCTCCTCATTGATCTCCTCCATCGATTTCGCTCTGATCTCTTTCAATTCCTCCTCTCTTTTAGCCATCATCACCACAGCCGCAGCAGTCTGATTCCGGAAGGACTGCATCCGAAGGCGAAGAAAATGTGAGCCCGAAGCGTCTTTATCGATGTCAATTCGGTCCCCTCCCCCCCCTTCCACATCAAATTAAGTCCACTTCGGGCAATAGTCACAAAATCAGGGCTCGACAATAGTTTGGCGAGGTTAAAATTTAGAAAAATCCGGCAAAATTGGGAAGTTCGGGGAAATATCCGGAGGAAAAATCGGTGAGAAAAAATTAAAAATAAAAATAAAAAGATTTAAAATTATAAAAATAAAATAAAAAATATTAAAAAAATTAGCTTGTCACAATTTTTTTGAAAAATCCAAGAATTATTCAGGAATAATTCGCAAATTATTCGCGAAGTTCGGTGATTTGGCGATTTTTTCGAAAAATTTGCGAATAATTCGGGGGACCTTAAATTCGCGAATTTTTCAAAAATTCGGCGATTTTTATGACTATGCTTCGGGCCGGCCCACTGAAGTGCCTTATAAAAAAACACTGGCTAAGTTTTCTTATTTAAAGGTGACAATGTAAAGATCTTTGTTATCAAAGGGTATCATTTAATTTAACATAGTTAAAAAACCTATAATCTGATTTATTGGTTGACTACCAGATGATAGAGATCATATTTAGTGTCAATCTTTGTTGCCAAGATCTTCACATTATGGCCCTCAAATCAGAAAGATTAGATAGTGTTTCGTGTGGAACAGATACAAAAAATATCAAATCTTTCTTCTTAAACTATGTGTCACATAAGAAATCTTGTGTGCATGTTGTACCTCCCTTATGAAAATAAAAATAAATTATTTGCAATTTTTACCAAAATTTTGCATAGACAGATTTTAAATGCGGAAAAAAGTCAGAATTCCTAGATCACTAAAACATCTCACAATACGGGTTTATATGACCTGTATTGTGAACTAAAATCTAGCTTTTGTGGGGAGAGCCCGAAGCATGTATTATAACATCGACGCAGGTGGGTGCCATGCGCCCAAACAAATGCTGGATTATCGACAGAGACCCTGCTACCTAGCATTCCATGTTCTGATAGGTCGATTTTTTTTGGGGTGGGGGTGGGGATGTATTAATGAAGGGCGGCTAGTTGAATTACTTGGATTTAAGAAACGTAGGCACGAAAATTGACAGTCATGCGACCTTCTGTGACATTTAAAGGCAGTCCGTCATTGGAGTCGACCTCTTTTGTAATTTGATATCTCTTTCTAAGTCACGGTTTGGGTCCAAATTTTGACCCATCAGGTTGGTTCAGGATGAAATCCCAACTAAGGCTCTTACTGGGCAGGGCTAGAGTTAAAACCAGCCCGACCCTAATAGTATGGGCCGGGTCCAGGCTAGATTGCAGGTTTTCTAAGCTAAAATTCTTTTCATTCAAATTTGTGTAACTAAATTTTTTTTGCTAACTCTCTTAAAACCAAAACTGAGATTTTTTTAGTGAGGGCAGTAACTTCAGTTAAACAGACTAGAAAAAAAAGAATAGCTTTTCTATAATAGGCTTAGTACCTTTGGTGGTATTTTACTAAACTACACCAAAGGTTAAACACTCCAACTTAATCTCAGTGCGTTTGAGTAACACTTTAACCAAAACCTATTATATATGTATCATCTTTAATTTAGTATTATATATTTATACATATAAAAACATGACCTGGGTGAGTGTTGGAATTCCTAGTACAAACTCGGCCTGGCTTAACCCGAACTGGATCATACATAGTCTGATTGGGTCCCTGGACTTAAATACACACCAAAAAAGCCTGCTATGTTCAGGCCGGGTTCATGCTGAAATCTGGGCCAGCCTGGTCCATTTAGAGCTCTAATCTCTGACCCTTTTAATAATCAGGGCACGTTTGGGTCCTGGGCCCCAATAGGCCATTATACTGAAACCTACATGCTAACATCAACATCTTGACTATTATAACTAGTAGGGAACCTGTGCCATGCACGAGAGTTTTCAAAGGAGAAAATCTATGTCATACAAATACACTGGAGAAATTTTACCCACACTATCGAACACCCTATTGCGCTGAACACGGCAAAATAAGAAGATACATAAGAACAATCACACACACAACACAAGATTTATGTGGTTCACCCAATTTAGGGCTACGTCCACAAGAGTAGATGCACTATTTATGAACGTTTACAACACACACACTCTCTTCCCTCTAGTGCTCTCTCAATCAAGATCAAACACGATCGTCCACAGCCAACACGCTGTATAAAACAAGGACACAATCCTTCAAAGAACAGAGGAAAGATCTGCCGGAATATAGTAATGATTTCGGCATAAGATTGGCTTCAATCGGATCTTCAATCCCCAAACAATTCTTTAATACCTTGCCTCTCAAAGTATTCACCACAGTTTTTCACTTGAAAACTCTCTCAAAGCAATTCAGGAACTCTAGAGTAGACCTTTTGCAAATAGGCTCCAATACACATTAGGAAATTTGACCCAGAAAAACTTCTAAAATTGCAAAGTATTCAAAACTGTAAAACTGAATCCGCCCAGAATCGATCAATCGACTCCACTTCCTCGATCGATCGAGTTCAGTTTGTGAGAAACTCATTATTATGTTCTCAGATCGATCGATCAAATTCTCAAGCTAGATCGATCGATTTCCACCAGTGAGCAAACTGATGGAACCCGTGCATTGGTATTAAACCTTATTCAACATAGGCTTACATGCTAACATCCACGTTTTGACTATTATAACTAGTAGGGAACCTGTGCCATGTGCGAAAGTTATAAAAGGATAAAATCTATGTCATACAAATACACTTGAGCGTAAAATCAGCATTCCCTTTTGATGCTTATAAATAGCAATGCACTGGTTGGGGATTGACCATTTCGACAGATGACATGGACCCGAGCACCACGTGGCATGCAAATGGATAGTCATGCGAGGTGGTCGGTCATAGGACTCGACCTCTTTTGTAGTTTTATATATCCTTCTAAGTTAAGGATTGGGTCCAAATCTCAACCTATTAGGTTGGCTCGGGGTGAAATCCCAACTCAAGCAATCAATGAATGGATTGGGTAAGAGTTATAACCAGCCCGACCCTAATAGGCTGGGCCGGGTCCAGGGTTTGTTTTAGATAAAGTTCTTTTCATTCAAATTTGTGTAGCTAAAATTTTTTTTGCAAACTTTTTTAAAACCAAAACGTAGAATTTTTATAATGAGTTTATTAAATTTAGTTAAACAGGAAAAAAGCAAAGAAAAAGAAGAAGAGTAGTTTTTGTATAATAAGCTTAGTATCTTTGGTGGTATTCTACTATACTGTCCAACAAAATCTCAGTATGCTTTAGTAACACTTTCAATAAAACCGTTTATATAGGTATAATCTTTAATTTAATATTATATATTTATAGGTATAAAAACATGGCCTGGGTGAGAATTGGGATACATAATCCAAAGTCGCTCGGCATAACCCGAACCGGATAATACATAGTTCGGTTTGGTCCCTGGCCGTAAATACACACCGAAAAAGCCTGCTATTTTGGGGCCTGAGCCTGGTTCAGGCTGAATTCTGGGCTAGCCTGGTCCATTGAGAGCTCTCATCTCCGACTCTTTTAATCTTCGGGGATGGTTTGAATCCTCAGCCCCAATAGGCCTACATGCTAACATCCACATCTTGACTATTATAACTAGTAGGGAACCTGCGCGAAAGTTATCAAACGATAAAATCTGTCATAAAAATACGCTCGAGTGTAAAATCAGCACTCACTTTTGATGCTTATAAATATCAATGCACTGCTTGGGGATTGGCCATTTTGACAGATTACATGGACCTGAGCGCCACTGATAGTGCTCATGTCGGGTACATAATACTTACTCATTTGAGAGAGAGAGAGAGAGAGAAACCATACAAAGACTGTCAAATATTGAGTTGCAGTGAATTCCTTGGATCTGCCCAGAACTTCAATATATACCAGCCCCAAAAAATTGATAAAAGCTAACAAAGAAGAGAATAATACAAAATAGGATCTGCCCAGGCCTTGTTTAGCTAAAGTTCTTTCCATTCAAATTTGTGTAGCTAAATTTCCATTCAACATAGGCCTACATGCTAACATCAACATCTTGACTATTATAACTAGTAGGGAATCGGTGCCATGCACGAGAGTTTTAACTAAACTGTTGATCTGAAATTTCAGCAACGTATACAAGGGTAAGGATATGGAAACAGGGGAAATTGTTGCAGTGAAGGAGATTCGCCTGACTGAGGATGAGATATCTGAAGAACTGGTATGTTTCATGTTTTTTATTTCATATGTCACTTCCAAAATTACTATAATATATATTTAATATAACTGTTTGGTTTCTGCAGATCTGCGAATGCCTGAAAGATGAAATCAGTTATTTAAATATGTTGCAGAGAAATGACAACATAATTCAATTGAACGAGATTGTATCTTCTGCAGGTTCCTGTCATCTCGTTTTTGAATTTATTGAATGTGATTTGTCATGTATTTTTAAGGGTTCTGAGGACGAGTTGACCATGCCCTTGATCAAGGTAACATAATACCATACTGATAAATGTTTGTCAATCTAATTAGTGACCGACTCTTAATCTTGGAATATATTTTTTTCCTTCATCAGTGCTATATGAGGCAGCTGTTGAAAGGACTTCAATCCTGTCATGAAAATGGAGTACTTCACCGTAACATCAAAGGTAAAAATCTCATTATGCCATCATGTGGATGGCATAATGAGTCATATCATGTCAATGAATACTTTGTTAAGAATTCCTCATTTTTTATTTAAGCTCGTCTATTATGCTTCTTTTATTTATGCAGTGAAAAATCTATTATCTGATGGCAAAAGGAATTTAAAGATTACGGATTTTGGCATTGCATGCACATTCACCAATGACCCATCCACAGAAGATATGGAACATTGTGTTAATAAATTGTCTTACAGGTAATTGTCTTCCTTCACAGAATACATTCTATTTGTTTCGTTAATTTATTCCGGCTCATGATTGCTTTCCAGAGCTCCAGAACTGCTGCTTGGAAATCGTTTTTATGGTACAGCGGTTGATATTTGGTCAGCGGGTATCGTTTTTGCGGAATTTATTTTGGGACAACCTTTCTTGTCGGGGAGAGATACGGTAGGGATTAATCCTCAAGATAGGTTCCCTTGATTAATTTACTATCATAGTTGTTATATATATCTACTTATTTCTTTAGGACGACCAGTTGATGAAAATTTATGAGATGTTTG
This sequence comes from Chloranthus sessilifolius, assembly GCA_021018995.1. Lineage (NCBI taxonomy): Eukaryota > Viridiplantae > Streptophyta > Magnoliopsida > Chloranthales > Chloranthaceae > Chloranthus > Chloranthus sessilifolius. The sequence continues at coordinate 382,791 of CM037586.1, read as the reverse complement.
GAGGTGCTTATGAACACAACTGGCCCGGTGTTTCCAAATTACCCTTCTATAAGCCAACAACAGAAATGGAGGGTCGTTTCAAGCAGACTTTCAAAAGGTACATTCTCATTTGGTTTTTGTATTAGTGAATACCTTTTTATTTGTTTCCCTATTTTAGATAAGATATTAGAGACTTAATTATTACTATTTGAAGTGGTTAAAAATGTAGAGGCTTTATTTTCCTCTTTTAGTAAAAATATGTTAAAATATTTCTTTTTTTTTTGTTGTTTCGCAGTTTTGATGAACTTGCTGTCAATTTACTTGAGAGAATGCTAGCTCTTGATCCTTCTCAGGTATCACTAATATGATTAATTTATTATTTCCAATCATTAGACTTTCAGATCAATCTGGCTTTTGTGCTGCAAGTATAAATTTTCACCCTTGTTTTCTGTTACAGTACCGGCTCCATGGGCTACATTCTTCCTGATTTAAGAAATTATTTTTCAATTTTAATCTGCTCAGGATTAACGTTGCTGCTTATATATAACCATTAGGGCTATGGAGGCATTATAGACTTCAATAGAGTACATCTATTGAAATTTGGTGTCAAATTCTCATGGCCAAAAGCTCATATATATATATATATATATATATATATATATATATATATATATATATATATATATATATATATGTATCTATGTATGTATTTGTGTGTGTGTGCCGGTTGATTGGATTGATCTCATAAATATTTCATTTTGGTTAATGACGTTTCCTAAATTCTCTGAGAGACTCATGCTGGTGGTAGACTCGATAATGATCAAATTTTGCTTTAAAATTCAATTCTTCAATTATAAACCAGGATTAGGATGTGAAGATAAATACTCAAAACTATGTACAGATTGAAACTATATATTTACCGGTTATTTTTATGAACATAGGTGGTTTGTATATGAGGATGAAGTTCAATAAGGGGGTTTTGACTCTTCAGAACTATGAATTTTCTTTTGGAAAATATGGACTGAAATGCTATGCTGAAAATAAGAATAGTGAGGGTGTCATTTGGATTAGTTGTACCTATAAATGTGATGATGGAAAAAACACTTTTAGGAGAAGTAGCATCTTGCTTACCCGTATAAGGAAGGAATGTTTGAGGGGTAGAAGTGGTACCAGTCGCATTGGAATCAACAGTAATATGAGTTTGATTTAAGAGATGAGGATATGTTACCATCAATAATAGTTGCAGTATCTGTAGTAGTCTGTTGTATTTTATCGTGCCAATCTTCTATATAAAATTCTCCAGAAGAGTTGTGTGAAAATCAGTAAATACTTATTTAGTTATTTATATGTATTTTTTCCCTCTAATGCAGAGAATATCTGCCAAGGATGCACTTGAACATGACTATTTCCGCATCAACTCTCTACCTAGTGAGCCAACGAGGTTTGGCTTCTCATCTTTCCAAAAGCCTTGCTGAGATCTCTCTTTACTTCTCTCACTTGGTTCTGTCCTAAATTCTAATTCCTTACTATGAAACTGCATAACTATGATATATTACTTAGAACACCTGATGTTGGTAGCAACCCCAAACGATGCCTTTTTTTACAACGGACTCGACTAAGTCCTCACGTATGTGCAGCACCCGCACATTACACTTACTAGTGGCGAACAAACGGGGGGGTTTCAAATTCGAACCTCTGCTTCTTGAGGCATTTTCCTGGCCACTGGGCCAAACCCGCCTTTTGGTTTTGGATGTGGAAAGGAGCCCCAAACAATACTAAGGCGCATATGATGCAACTTTGAGGTTGCAGGTATGATGAGCAGTTCAACGGGCGTCAGACCAAGCTTCACACTTATCTGATGATCCTAATTATGATCTTTGCGGGTGCCCTTTTGATGGACTGTTCCCCATAACTTTATTAACCCTCCAATATTGGAAATTAATTGAATGGATAGTATCGTCAATTAAAAGTGTGATTTTTGGATCCTGTCCTATCCAAGGTGTTCTATTGAGGGGACAGTTCAAATCAATTAGCGCTTGCACCGTTCCATATTTCTTCTTGGCTTCTAATCCCTTTGAATACTACAATGCCAGCCTTGAAAATGAAGAGAAGGAGATGCCAGGATGCGCCGATACCGAGTGCAAAAAGGTAAAGAGATAGTAGACTTTTCGAGGCCGAACAGAGTTTGGAATGGCAAGATTAGATCGCCATTGGTGGCAACGAAGTGACCGAAAAAAATGAAGTCTCCAATGGCATGATTTTCTTTTGGTCTTTTTTCCATACTGTAAACCGTGAACAAACCGTGATCCCCTGATGTTGAGGTCCATGGGTCCTAATCATGGGGACATTAATTGAACCTGCACTTTTCATACTGCCATTTATATAAGGTCAAAGTTTTTGTGCTAAATTGCCTCAATAGGTAGTGATTTTATATTTCATCTTTTGCTATTTTCATTGCCAGTGGCATGCTACTGCATTGTTTTGCCTACCCTAGCATTGAGTATTTTTTTATCGTAAATTCCGAAACTTGGTTACTGGGTTTGCCATGGTTGATACCCAACTGCGCCTAGTTCAGAGTTCGGTTCGGTCCTGTTCACTGCTAGTAGGCAACCAGACTGCCAATCTTTAATATGTGTATATGGGTTAAAAAAAAATTCTATGGTGGGGAGTCGAACCTCCAACCTTGATTGATGATGAACTTTGAAAGGCATTGAAGTCGGTGCACATCAGAAGGTGGTGTGTAGGGGTGCAGATTTGGTTAACCGAAACTGAAATTTCAGTTTTCAGGTACGTTTTGGATAACCAAAACATTTCGATTTGGGTTTCGGTTAACCGTACTTTTCAACCCCCAAACCGAAACTGAATTCGATTTCGGTTTCAGTCTATTCGCTTTTCAGTTTTTCTTCATATTTTTATTTTTATTTTTTTGGTTTTATTAATTTTTCTGGGTTTTTTCCATTTTTGTCATTTTCGGGTCTATTTATTTGGCTTTTTATTCTTATCTGATATATTTGGACTGGGCTTTGGCATTGGATAATCTTAGCTTTTGATTTTTTAAACAACATTAGGAATATTTGGTGATGTAACCCAGAAACGCAGCATCCGGATCATAACTTCGTAAGCCTATAAACCTATAACCTCGTAGAGCACCTGACTAATTCCAAGGTCACTTGCGCGCCCCAAGAATGAGGGTCGAGGGTTCAGTCGGGTTTGCCTTGCAACTGCCCACAAAGTTTTTAGTGTATATGAAATCTACCGAAAGAATGTGACCGCATTAACTAAATTTTGCATAAAAGTGATCCGAAAATCATGTTTGATATACACCCATAATCATGCTCATTTTTGGAATGTGTGTCATGTGAAATCAAAATCTGATTGTTTGATCATAGGCCCGAGATCTTAAGATCTATTGTGTCGAAGATTGGGAAAAAAATGATCTCTCAACTAATTCAAAGCAATCAATGATCTATGCAGTGAAACACAATTTTAGAAGGAAGGATCTCGAGTTGTAAACAAAGGTACCCTTAATTTGCCCATAACCTAGTATGCTATTGTGCTTATAAGCTAATGTGAGGAACCTAATTTTAAAATTGTGTTTGATTCTAAAAACTTACTAGAAAAAGCTCTGATTGACTGCTTATACAACTTGGCTATTGTATAACTTTGGATTTGGCTTTCTAGCATCGGACCATCTTAGCCCTTGATATCTAAATATATGGGATTTACATGGGATCTAAATGAATTAATTTATTGTGTATTTTTAACAATTAAGATAATTTGTTTAATTTGTTAGACAGTTGTACTCTGACCATGAGGTCATAGATTCAAGTCTCTTTGGGCCACAAAATGCAAATTGTCACAAACACGCATTCGCGAATGCGGCGGCTTGCTGCTTGGCACACTCTTCTCTTTTTTGGTGGGAAAAAGTCTCCTTTTTTGTGGGTAACTTGGGAAACAAGTCTTATTAAAATAAAAACCTCTTGTCATATCAGTGAATGGATCTTGTTTCTGGGTAACTTGGGAAACAAGTCTCTTATTAAAATAAAAACCTCTTTTGGTTACCCTTGTCCTCAACGGGTTGAAATCCGGAAATCGCTGATGGAAAGTGTGCCATAGCTCCCAAGTAGCATCATCAACTGAAGTACCAGCCGAATGAATTAAAACCTCTGTAACAACACGATTGTTGCTTTTGACCATTTGACGATCGAGGATGTCTATAAACTATCTCTTCAAAAATTTGAACTTATATTAACTCTTAAACTATCTCTTCTAAAATCTCTCTCCACATGTGCATAGCACATGCCACCCACATAATCCACCACCCAGATCAAGAAGGCGATCCAAGAACGCCAAAAAAACGTAGATGAACTTTGACCGGTGGGATCAGGTTGGAACTATGACCGGTGGAATCAGTGCAGGTCGGGAAAAAATTGGGTGGGGTCTAATCGACTATGTAAAATGACGGACCTGAAAACTCTCCCTGATCTAGTTCAAAAAAAACCTTACTGCCAGCAATGGCTATCAATCCGAAATTCGAATGTGGCAGGCCATTGTGTAAATGGGGTTAAAACAAAATATTATGCCTTGAGATAGTCCTCACCATCTGATCAAGGGATTGCTAGGGTTTGCAAATGTTTAAACTATTGTTTCTGCAGTGGAGTCTCAGTCCATGTTAATGCACAAAAAGCAATTCGATCAGATGGTTGAAAATCCCCCGATTAGAAAGATCTTTTCGTTCCCCTCACAACATGGCCTGTCACATTGGGCAAGTAAATTGCTAACATAATACTACCATTGCTTAAAAAGCCTAACCTCTCTCAATTGGCTATGGTGTGTGTGCGCTCATTGACGATGGATGGGTGTCAAATCAACCATCACTGTTATTTGATGATCCTAATGATCTTGGCAGGCGCCCTTTTGATCTGACAGTTCAAATCAATTAGCGCTTGCACGACTTCACGTAAAAAGAAGCACCAAACAATAATTCTTCTTGGAATTTCTTACTTCTAATTCCTGTGAATAATATATGACAGCCTGCCAAATGTGGAATCCTCCCTCAATTTCTTGGTGAATAGAAGGAATGAAAAGAAGTGGAAAAATGAGGAAAGTTCAACATGTCAGGATACCTAGAACAGTAAAAGAGAGTGTGCCATCAACTGTGGTTATTGAAAAGCAGAACTGAGGGCGAACCTAAACGGCGACCAAATCATGCTCCCCTGATGCTGAGGTCCATGGGCCCTCAACATGGGGACGTTAATTTAACCTGCCCTTTTCATTCTGTCATTTATAAGGTCACAGTTTTTGTGCAAATTGCCTCAACAGGTTGCAGCTGTTATCTTCCTTATTGCTGGGGAAGTGTTCTTATATTTCATCTTTGGCTATTTCCATTGCCATTAGCATGTTGCTACCAACTATTGCAAACTGGTTCAGAGTTTGGTTAGGTCTTGTTCACTGCTAGCAGGCAACATGCCTGCTACTCTTGATGATTTGTGTACGGGTTAAACAAACTTCTATGGAGGGGAATCCAACCTCCAACTTTGCTTGACGTAAACGCACGTCAAGGTATCATCCCTCTCATCACCTGTTCATAGAATTTGTAATTTTCTAGTATGTTTTAAATTTGTTTACGTACCTCATATAAGTGAAACGGGTTCGCTCAGCTCTGGGGAAGTGTGAAGTGTGAACTCGAATACGAACTACCGAACCTGGTAACCCTCCAAAAGGCTATATATAGATTTAATTTACAATCAGAGGAATGCCCAATCTCGGCAGACATCTTGAAGCACTCTTTGCCCGTGGCCTTTGAAGTGCGTGGAAGTCCGTGTGTGCCACAAGGTTACATGGACGTGCATTTCACTTTCCGGCCTAGCATGACCGGAGCTCTATAATGTCTTTTTCCTGCTAGAGCATTTTCAGCAAAACTGTGCGGTTCTTGAAAGAGAAAAACTAAGGCACTATGGCTTGTCGAGCACAGTCGCAATTCTTGTAGAAAATTTTGATCTGCCATTTTAATGAGGTTGGATATCTGGTAGTGGTTGGTGTACATTTGAGTGTACAACATCTTGCTTTATATATATGTAAGGCAGCACAACTTTGGCTTTAGGGCTGCATCTGGACCAGTTGGGCACCATGTGACACCCATAACGACAATCGGGTGCCACAGCCACTTGGACAAGTTTGATAAGGCCATATAAAAAAAATTCAGCCTAATCCGGTTCATATCCGCCGTCAAATATGTGGCCAAAGGTGCACAAAGTCAATGCAACCATGAAATGAGTGCCAGAAACGTAAAAGCAACATGGAATTTTTTATAAATCGTATGCTACATGGCTGATCTACCAAAAACGAATCTTGTTTTGGGTTGATCATGCCACGCGGCATATGATCTAGCATCCGGGTGATATACCGTGCGCTATATATATATACATATATGCAATCTAAATATGTAGGGGAATGATCATACATCTCTGTGGTCAATGTCAACCATAAAAATCTAAAAGGTCTCCAAGCTCAAGTCACTTGTAATTCGATTCAAGGGATATATATATATATATATATATATATATATATATATATATATCTACATGTGAAATCCCACACCCAAGTTTTTCCACAGAGTCCACTTTTGATTTAGGAAGTGTTACCGACAGATTATCATACAATGGACCAGCATGATTCTTTTGTGAGTCTACCATTAAATAGAGGCACCCCCAAGTAGGTTGATTGTAGTAAACTTTTACAGAATCCAAGGTTGTTTTCCACAAGAGAGATTTTATGATGGGTTGCTGTTTTTGGAAGAAAAAACCTGCTCTTCGAGTAGTTTATACCTTGACCAGATGCATCATTGTACCCAGATAAGCAAAATGACTTTTTTGTTAAAATCATCAGGTCATCTGCAAAAAATAGATAGGAGGGGCTGATCACATTGTCAGAAGAACAATATCTTTCAATTAAATTGGATCCACATATATAGTGATGATAATCCCTTGCTTAAAACTTCTTCCACTTTGTTGAACAGCGTACTTGGAAAAACCAATCACAGAACCCTTTATGGGAATTGAGAACAAACAATTTGAGATACAACCCTTTATAAGTTTTGAAATAATGGACTAAAACCAAACTCGATCAAAACTTGTTATAAGAAATCCCATTCAATTCGGTCGTGCGCCTTAGAGATATCAATTTTCAATGCATCATTTTCACCACACGTCTTTCTTTCCATGTCTTGAATTAACTCATGTGCTGTAATCACATTGTCCTAAATATCTCGCCCATTTACAAAAGATCCTTCCTCGTTGGAAATGATCGCAGGTAAAACCATACTTGAACGGCTTGTAAGAATTTTGTCAAAAAAATTGCAAAGACTTATTGGTATAAATTCTGCCATAGTAGAACGCTTAGCTGATTTTGGGATCCCTGTAATGCTGTAATAAAGTTTGAGTTGACTGCTATTAGAATTATCACTTCTTGAAATGACACGACCCGAAATATCATCCTTAAATCGATGACATAGAATTTCGTATCATGACTCACACGCACGCTAATACGATAAACGGACAGGCAGACAGAACATATCCACCTTAACATTTATGGTGGGTCTTGTAAAATTATGGGAAAGAAAATTTTCCAATTAACTTATGAACTTGCAACTAACAGATTTGCTCAACTAATAATCCATCAGTTAATTCTCATTTCTCAATTAATCTACGTAATTGGCAGTAATATTTCATTATGGATACATTGAACAATATAGATTGTAAGTGAGATTATTCCACAAGGCGTTCAGTGCAGGTCCTCGCATAAAATGATTCCACCATTCCCATGCACAAAAGAAAAATAACAATAAATAATGAAGACCATAAAATGTCTATCTAAAATCACGGGTATCATTCCAGGGAGAAACGACTCCCTGATGATACAAAATAAACCAAGTATAAGAGTGAACGAGGAAACTAACTAAACAAAATGAATCTCAATGTCAAAAAGGAACTGTCAAACGAGCCTAATGCTCCTAGTATTCTAAGGGTCTACACCCTCCTCAGGGAGTGGTACTCCCCATCATCACTGTAGTCTCCGTTAGGCTACACCATCCTCCTGTGTCGCCATGTCGCCCTCATAAACATCTGAGAAACAAAGCCTCCCAGTGGGTAGCACGACTAATCCACCCCACTCTACTCGAGGTGTACAGTGTGTGCATTGTTAGTGAAAGGAAGTAATAGCAATCATGATTGGAGATATAATTGTAGGTACGATATGATCTATCAAGTAGAATACCAGGGCAGGACAATATCATGGATGCAATGCACATATCATTATTCTACTTCTAATGTACCTATCAGAATTCTCTCTATTAGTCATACGTGTCTTACAAGTTTCCACAGATTAAATCAAATCTATCTCTATTAGTCATACGTGTCTTACAAGTTTCCACAGATTAAATCTAAGTTTTAAGGCTTCCACCTGTCTATACATCACATGTTTACTTTATAGAACAGATTTATGAATTATATTAGTCATTGCTCGAGCCTAACAAGTGATAAAGGCGTGTTAGATTGTCATTAACCACTCATCGCAGTGATAAGACTTATCTTAGAAGAGTATAATTCCCATGCAGCCAAATGGGGAAGAATTATCCCATAACAGAAATAGAACAAAGTGTTCTGACAGAATCGGGAATCGCGCCTTGACTCTAGGCGCTAAGCCCTTACATTGACTAGGCGTAAGGTACCGGATGTGTAGATTAAGGTGTAGTATTTTTAACTTTTAAGAGTAGTATAGTTATAAATTAGAAAGTGAAGAGTAAAGAAATGTGAAGCATCAGTTTTCTAATAAATATAATTGAGATTCTTATTTATACAAGAGAGATTTTAGGAGATAGACTGATTTAAGGTTATTTTTAGTTTTGAGAGTAGTACGAATATATGGCACTTTAAGTCTTGTCGGGTCAAGATGTAAGGACCCGACCCGATTTGAAAGGACCCAACCTGTAAGGACCCGACCCGACCTGGTTCTGCATGATATCATTTGTTTATGAGTTTATTTAATGATCGATATTAAAGTACATTAAACGCGTGGTCCACATCCACTGATAAGCATGACATTTATATAGGGCACAAAAAAAAGGTGTTAAAATCATTGACGTTATTCGATCCGACCATAGACATCGGTTTTGGGCATGTGTGCCACGTGACACTATGACCAATTTGATGGGCTCTGTACCGTATGATCGGTAATTACAAACTAACTGTATGATGGTAAGGCAATGGTCTTAGGATCCGATGTCTAACAGAATCATGTGACTAGAGGCGGTCACCTATTTTACATGGGTTTCCAACAGTAATTTGGTTGGCGCATTTCGCGGGACCCAAGTCATTGACCCATATAACGTGGAAGTGCGTTAAAATATACCCTAGGGGTCATAGTTGACCATGAGTGTGCAGCTAAGGACCATGCGATACTTGAAGAGCAGCTAATATAATACCCATCTATACCCATCTAATATAGTGTCCATCATCTATACCATCTAATAGAATATCCTAATCTAATACTAATAGAATATAATATAGTATATTATAACATATCTGTTTTAGATGTGTGAGGAGAGGTCTGGAAACGTGTCGTGGGGCTGTGAAGATGGGACGTGGAGACAAAACAAAAGACAAAAAGGAAGAAAAAGTAAAAGAAAGAAATAGAAAGAGAGCCAGAGAAAGAGTAAAAGAAAGAGAGCGTTTGAGAAAGAGGGAAAAAGAGAGAGAGAAAGGGATCGTTCACGACGACGGCGGACCCTATAGCTGCTCATTTCTTTTGAGGCAAGTACCCTATTCTAGAATTTATTGATGAAACCCTAATCTGAAATTCGTATCAGTATAATCTATGTTGTTCCTTTGAGCTTTGGGTTATATACAGCTGAAATGTTGTTTTGTTTTGTCTTTGTTTTCGAAACTCTTATGTTTGGAAATATAAAATTTCGCTGAATTCGGATTATATTCATCGTTGTCGATACTCTGATTTGTTTTTATCCAATTTGACTACAATCTGAGTTTTTTTGTTATATACACAATCTGATTTGTGAATTCAATCTGAATGTTTGACTACACTTTGAGTTGGAATTTAGTAGCCGTTAAATACAATCTGAAGTGGTGGATGGTCTGTTATTCAGCCCAGCCTGGTAAAGTCCAGTTTGCAATTATAGAATATATGTTGAATTTTTGTCATGTTTGCGTAAATTAATCCGACGATTATATCAGCTTTCATAGTGAAACCTCTGCCATGTCATCTGAATTCGGTATATATATAGTTTGAACCTGTATTTTTGCAAAAAGCACCGTAGTGAATATTATTACGCGGTTTGAGTGCACGTTCTTTTGGGACTAATAAAAAGGAATAGCAATCCCTGATTTTTGATATTTCGGCATTGGATCTGCAATCTCTAACCGTTCATGTAGAGTGACAGCTTGATGTTTGATGAGTGGTGTATACCATTTTCAAGACCGAAGTCATTGTGGCATATACATTCATGTTTTCTGATATTTCTATACTGAAATTGAATACCATAATGTCTGAAAGGCAATGAGATGATGCTTATAAGCCCGGATGGGACATTTCTGACACCCTGGCCAGGTCGTGTATCTGTTATCTGATATTTGATATATGTTATCCAATCTCAACTTAGTTGAGGAAAGCACTTGGTATTCGTGCTATTAGCTATAAAATATTCCCCAACAGAAATAAGCCTGTTGTGGTAATTTCTGGTGTAAGATTCTTTGATTTGTTTAATTTCTGATATGAGCCTATTTGTCTGATTTGTCTGATTTACATCTGATACTAGCTGCCTGATTTGTGGTAATGTCCGTATAAGATTTAGTATTGTTTGATCTTTCTGATATGAGCCTATTTGTGAATTTCTAAATGATTTGTCTGATTTCTGATATGGTACTATGCTGATTTACGGTAACTTCAGTATAAGATTTAGTATTATCTGAACTTTCGATATGAGCATATCATACGATGTTTCTGATTTGAATGATTTGCCTGATTCTGATGTGGGATTATCGATTGATTTGTGGTAAATTAAGTGTAAGATTCCTTATGCGTTTCAGCATGGGCAATAAGATTTGCATGTGTCACCTTAATAACAACTTGATTGCAATTAAAACGTATGATTGTACAGTACCTTGAGAAATGAAATAAGAAATTTTGGTGTTAGTGGTTAGTCACTATTTATTAGAATGGGTTACTTGCGGAGCATGTGGATTAACTCTTACGGTGGTTTAACCACCCTACAGGTGAAGGAAAGGAATTGGAAAAAGATCAATTGGCGAAAATTCAGCAGTATTATCTGGTGCAGATCTCTGTGACTAGTACGTAGTGTTTAGTTAATATACCTGTTAATCCTTAATATGGTTACCTAGATATTTGGTTTTGATCCCTAGTTAGAAATTTTAATTCAAATTAGTGTTTTCTTCTGATCTGTCTGGATCACGACTCGAAATCCAGGTGCATGGATTTTGGGTCGTGACAGTGTGGTATCAGAGAGAGCGAACCCCTAGTTGACCTTAGGGTGTGGACCCATAGGCTAGGAGTAGGATGTGTACCTGCTATCCAGTTGTGATATTGTGTTTCATGTGATGATCAGGGAACGATAGGGAGAATGGTAGCGAAAACGAAGATTGGGCTTCCTCGCTTAGTTTGTTATAAGTTGGCTAGTCGTTTTGTGCCCCAGGGGGCATTTGGGATTATTAATGTCACAAGAAACCATCGACGCCATGAAGAATACACTTTTCCTCCGCCTTCTAAGCTCAACGTCTAATGGCTCAAGGAAGCAATAGCAGATAATTTTGATGATTTCGAGCATGACATAGACAATCTAGACAACTTCAGCGAAGGCGAGTTGACTGACCCAGGTGATAATGAACAAGATACTGAGGACCTAAACAATGAAGGAGACAACCTAGAGAACTTAAGCGAAGGAGAGGAGACAGACTCAAGCGAGGATGAAGAAGACGGTGAAGACGATAATGACATGAATAATGAGTATCCAAATGAGGAAGACGCTGAAGAAGATGTTGACTATAATGATGCTGACATTATTACAATCTCTTATTACCTTGCCTCTGAGACGACCGAGGAAGAACCGTCTGAAATTAAAAGTACCGACTGGGCCATTATCAAGCTCAATTAGAGCGGACCCTTGTAGAGCATCGGTCGGGCCAAAGAAAGAAAATGTCACCACTGATGTTGGTGTAAGGACAAGCAAGGCCTTGAGAATCAGATATAGAGCTGTAGCGCCAGGCCCTTTTTGTTAAATTGATCATAGAAGTGAACTAATGAAATTCTGTACTAATGTAGATATGATCAAATGAAATTTTGTACTATGAATAGTCTTTTGGTACCAATCATTCACCTGTAATTACCACTCGATGAATGAAATGAACAGTGTTCTTTTGTTTCTATACTTCACTGTGTATACGTGTATAAGTCTTTTGTTTGTTGCATTGGAAATAAGAGATTTTGATGTGTTGGGTAGGACTTGGCTCTCTGATTAGGCTCCTGTTGACTGTTTTGAGACGATTGTCACTTTTCACGATCTCAGTGTGAAGTTTATGAGAACGGATAGGAAAATAATCTAATCAGCTGTGATACCAAGGGTGTCAAGGCTATGGAGCCTACATTGTTCATAAGCAAACGAATAAGTTAAGAATTGAAAATAGTCTGATTATTAGAAAAAGTTGTTGATGTGTTTCTAGATGAGTGATCTGGTCTACCACCACAGCGCGAAACTGATTGCCCTCTACTTATGAATAAGTATCCAATCTCGAGACTTGGAGCGTTGTTTGCCCAATTGCATATTGCATCATATTTTCAAAAGCGGATCTCGAGATCGTGATATTATCGATTGAGAAAAAAAAAAAATAATAAAATAAATTACTACTTTCTATTCACCTTTGGTTCGAATTGAGTAATGCCATGGGGATGGACTAATGCACTGTGCGTTCATGGACTTTTTGAATCGAGGACTTAAGCGATATCTAGAACATTTTAGTGTTGTTGTTATTGAAGATATCCTCGTTTATTCTCCGTCCCATGCCGATCTTGAGCATCATCTCGAAATTAGCATTACACGTGTTGAAAAATAAATTATTTGGTAAAGTGAGGAAAAGTGAGTTCTGATTTGAAAAGTTACTTTCCTAGGCCATGTGATATCGAAGAGGCATAATTGTTGATCCTTTAAAGTAGAAGCTGTCCGGAATTGGGACAGACCAAGTTCAGTAACAGAAATAAGAAGTTTTCGGGGATTAGTAGGTTACTATCGAAGATTTATTGAGGACCATTCTCGTATTGCAGCTCCTTTAACTCAATTGACTCGGAAATATGTGAAAGTAGTTTGGAGTAATCGATGTGTAGCAAGTTGTCAGGAATTGACGAATAGAGTGACTTCTACGCTAGGTTTCACCATTCCTTTAGGAAGTGAGGGATACAGAATCTGTAGTGATGCATCTCGATTTGGGTTAGGGTGTGTGCTGATGTAGTTTCGTAATGTTGTCGCTTATGCTTCTAGACAACTCAAAGTTCATGAGCAGAATGATCCGACGCATGATCTAGAACTGGCTGCGATTGTGGTTGCCTTACAATTTGGAGGCAGTATTTGTATCGGGAAATAATTGTGTGAGATATTTGTTTGACCGGAAGGAGTTGCAGATATGACAATGGATTGATTTTCTAGAATTTGCAAAATTACAAAGGCGCAACAGAAGGATTCTAGACTGAAGACTATCATTGCAGATGTGAGTGCAGGCTTTAAGCTGGAGTTTAATATCCATAAGGACGGTAGTCATGGTAGATTGTGTGTATCTAACATTCCTGACTTAGTATATTTCAAATTGTTTGATCTATTAGCACATTAAGACAAAACAGGAAAGCGGGATGATACTAGTCATTAGGAAGAATGACCTATTGACCGAATTGGCCAGCTGTTTATCAATGAGATTGTGAAGTTCTATGAGAGTCCGATAGCACTCGTATCTAATAAAGATTCACATTTCACATCGGAGTACTAGAATGGTCTAATCTGAAAGTTTGGTATGACAACTGAAGTCAGATCCTAGAATACCTATTGCGGGGTTGTGTGCTGAAGGCGGGATCAATTCGTGCCTTTGAGTGAAATTGCATATACTAACAGCTACTAGGCCAGTATTCAGATGGCACTGTATGAACCTCTGTATGGTCGACCAAAGAGCAATGCCAAACACAACTCTTATCTTGCCAAAAATTCTTATTATTACATATGTTTTCTCTCTAATACAGCGAATTTCAGCCAATGAAGCACTTCAACATCCATTCTTCTCTGATGAGCCCAGCAATGACAAAAGGAAGAATCATGGACAAATTACATAATTTTTATATATAATTCGGATTGATAACACATATTGTACTCATCGTCTAAATAATATTTGATTAAAGTAGAAGCATACATTAGTCGGTTACAACTAGCAGTCTATATATATGGGCTTAAAATCTCATTTGTATATATATATATATATATAAGCAATGTGTGGTGAGAACACTACAATGGATCCAAGGGCACTAAAGCCATGGATCAGGTGGTAGATGCTCGAGGGAAATCCACAATGAATTGAGGCGATCCCCGATCGACCCTATCAGATACACCTTTTATGTCAGAGGCCCTATATTTTCACCTTTACCCAAACCGACCAGCTGGGAGCCTAGCCGACCCTAAGGAGAGTAAAAAGTCCAAATTATCCCCTTTCTTTAATGCACAAAGACTTCATCTTCTTGCTCATTTTAATCTGCTACAGTTTTTAAAAGTCATGACGAAGGTGACGACGTCTTCTCCTCAGTCCAATCTGCTATTTGGATCGACCCAGATACACCTTTTTCGTCAAAGACTGTAGCAGATCAAAATGAGGAAGAAGAGGATACACCTATATAATTTAAAATTTTAAATATTTGCATTTTTCTATATTTACGTGATGTGAAACGAGATCTATGCCGTTTTATTTGAAGGCCACAATATAAAATTGATAGATCCAAAGATAGATATGAAAAAAGGCGATATCGACTCTGTATATAGTTGGTACCGACCATTTTAAGAGTCGCCAACGACTGTTTATAGTGTTGCCATCGACTGTTTAAAAAAAAAAAAAAAAAAAAAATTCACAGGCGATGGCGACCCTATACAAAGTCGCTATCGACTGTATAAATTTTATTTATTTATTTATTTTTTACAATCGATGGCGACTCTGTACAGAGTCGATGACGACTTTGTACATAGTCAATGGTGACTCTTAAAATAGTCGGTACCGACTGTGTTAAGAGTCGCCATCGATTGTTTTAAGAGTCGCCATCGATTGTTAAAATTATTATTATTTTTTTAAAAGAGGCGATATCGCCTTTTTTCATGTCTATCTTTGGCGCCATTTTTATTATGTGGCCTTCAAATCAGACGGCATAGATCCGATTTCACATCGCGTAAATATGGAAAAATGTAAATATTTAAAATTTTAAATCATGTAGAACGAAAAAAAGTGGGAGAAGAGGTATTTCGGACTTTTTGTGCTAGCTGAAAATGGTTGGTTTGGGTAAAGGTGAAAATACAGGGCCTCTGACGGTAAGAACAGTGAAAGAACCCAAAAGACCTTCTTTGGCTAATATAGCCATTCAATCTCTACCTATGTGACCTAATCTAGCGTGTCATTTAAGGGATTCAAAAGTGATAAAGGCGTCTAGTAAGGCAACAATTGGAAGTAAAGATGAAGAATTAATAATAGATGAATCAGCAATGTCTAAAGTAAAGAGGTCCCCAACTAAATTGCCCCAACCAAATAAAATATTGTTTTTACAAAAAGGCACTCTAGAATAACAAAATCTAACATCAAAACCATCTCTAACTAAACAAATAATAGATATTAAGTTTCTTCTCATCTCTGTAGCATATAAAATGTCTTGAAGAACCAACGTTTGTCCAATACGCGTCTGAAGGTGGTATGCACCAACTTCGAGGATGTTTTCGGACGAGTTATTTCCCATATAGACTTTGTAGCTACCAACGATAACGGGATGGTAGTTAGAAAATCCTATGTGGTCCCTCGTGATGTGCTTGGTTGCCCCAGAGTCTACAATCCTTTGAAAAGATGAAGTATCAGCTATAAGAACTTTGGAGCAAATAAAGGAATAAACGAGAGGATAAGGGATGGATACAACCTTTGCAACATCTTTCCTCATCTTGCACTCTCTGGCATAATGGTCGACCTCACCGCAGACGAAATAATTGATCTGATCACGAGACTTTTTCTTGCGGTAAGGACGATTCTTAGGTTTTGCTTTAGTAGATGGAGTTGGACCGGTGTCACCTTTCTTTTATCCTTTGAAGGTTTCTTATTCTTTCGAAATTTGCTAGTGGGAGTTTTGCATTTCTGATCCTCGGTGTAATGGATAAGAGGAGCTTTTGGTAGAATTATGTTTATTTTTATCTCGTGCTCCAGGTGACGACATAAATCTTTGAAGGTTTTGATAGACTCATTGTGATCGAGAATTTTCTTAGTAAGATCCCAAGAGAAGGGTATGGAGCCTAACATGGTATTGATTTTCTGGTTTTCACTCATGTTACTCCCCGCACTCTTAAGTTCTGCTATCATCTGATTCATCTTATGAATGTGGTCTAAAACCGTACACCCCTGAGGCGTACGATATGTTTGAAACTTTATTTCCATAGCACGAAAACATACGTAAGAGTTTTTAGCATACGCCTCGTAAAGAGCGTCCTATAACTCCTTCGCGGTAGTATAAGACTCATAGGTAGGAAGAAGTTCTTTGTGAAGAATCATAAGGATAAGGTTTCGAGCTGTGCGATTATGTTTAAGCCCTTTTTGATATTTTTCATCTGCAACTTTCATAGCCACAATAGGCACATCCCCATTGGGCTCGTCTGTGATTTCCTCTATGGCATATTTGATATCCTTCTCATCCAGGAGGATTCTTATTAGACGAGACCAATCATTGTAATTATTGCCATCTAACTTCTCAATCATGTCATCAAATAGGGATTTGGCAACCATTTTTACCACTATTTAAAGAAAAGAAAAGTGTTAATTATTAGACAATAATATTACATTTTATGCACAATCTCCATCAGTATTCTCCAAAATGTCAGAGATTTCTCGATGTTGAGATGACTTTAGCAATTATTAGATCAGTTTGAAAGTATCACATACCCGTTTGGGCGTTGTAAAAATAATCAAGATTAATCACATAATTGTTGAGTATCTCACCATTAATAGTCTCAATAACAAACATGACCTACTTATCTAGGTGTGTATCCAAATATATGATGGGTGAATTACATAAGATAATCTCAACAGGATCATCGAAGATTATCAAGATAAACGAGTCAATCATTCAACCAATTACATCTCACAGAAATAATAAGATAAAATATTCACGAACACAAAGTTGTGTTATCGAGTAATCTTGAAATGACTTGAGCTCCGGAGTAGTTCCCATAGGGATCTATAATTTAATCTTTAAAACTATTCTTCCACAACTAGAACCATTTATTACAACTCGACTCATCATATGAATGCAACACTCTATGAAACTAATGGAACTATTCCTTTACATCAATTGGCATTCATCTCCTAAGAGCTCTATCGCGCCTTTTGATCGTTTGTGCCATAGGTGTATCTCCATAAGGGTATAAGTTCGTATTCATTTATTCACCAATTTACAAAATATAGAAATAAAAAAAAATACATGGACTCAATCTAATATAATTTGATCAATTAATAAAACATCCTGGGATGCATGTCATACTCAATAACACAACGATATGCATAACCTACAATCAATCAATTGTAAATGATCACTCATCCACATCTCATAATAGATTTTTTTTTTTTTTAATTTTTAGTCATTGGGGTTGGCGATAATTAAATATTATGAATGATATTCATAAATTTATGAGCGAATGAAACCGTCAAAAATGAAATCTGACTGGTCCAATCATTAGATCTCATTGAGTAGATCAAAATCGATTACTCATGAGCCTAAATCCGATAAGTAATGAGAAAGTTATTGCCAAAACAAAGAAGCAGTCCAACTATTGCAGTTTTGAAAATTGCATTAGTGCACATGTTTGACCGATCAGATTGGACTATTCGAATCAATAAAATATATGATATTTGGTCAGGATGTAGTTCAGCAAGAGAACCTGCTATCTAACAGCTTATATTTTATAAAAGAGAAAAAGATCAATGTTAAAAAAAGCTTCAAAACAGCCCAAAATGTGATTCTAAATGTTCAATATATATACTTTTATGTTGAAACATCTCATAGTACATCTTGGAGAAGAGGTTGGGGGTTCGACATCTTCGGCGGGTACCGAATTTTTTTTTATTTTAAAAAAGCCGTAATCTAAGCATAAAATAAGATTAAAAAAAATTTATACTTATAAAAGCGTGTGATAAAGAAGATTTTCACATCCGTAAGTTACAATCTCTACAGCCTAGGCAACCCTAATATGACTGTTATACGATGTATATCCCGCACACCCTAGGAGTTGTGCAAGTGGCATCTCAGCCACTCAAACCAATACCACATCGGTTGTGGGCTTGGAGGTCTTGGGCTATATATAACTTGGGCAAACCGCACCTTACAAGCCGGTTTTGTGAGGTTGAGTTAGCACTACAAAAAATGAGACTATTAGCAGTAATTTTTGGGAATTATTCATGCTATTTTTCTAAAAATTGCTGGATTTTTCTAAAAATTCACAAATTTAAGGTTCTATGAATTATTCATGCTATTTTTATCATTTTACGCTTCTTTTTTAGAATTTTTGATAAATTTATGTTATTTTAAAAAATCACAAAATTTGCGCTTAATTCACGAATTTTTCAATAAATCATATTCTTAACGTTTTTTAAGATTCCTCTAATTTTCCTTCGAGTTTTTTCCCGAAATTGTCCAATTATGTTAGCTTTTTCTATGCTATCCTGAGAGAAGGTCCATCTAATATGAGGGGGGTGATGATGATGGCGATGCGACTCCCTCTTAGCTCTTATTGTATTATAACCCCTTCTTCATTTTAATGAATGAGTGAGGTCCCCCCAATCTCAAGCTTGTGTATAAAGAAAATAAATAACCTCGCCGAATTATTGCCGTACTCGACTTGGTAACTATGGCTGTACCATGTGATTCAAGATACTTGACACAAAGATTTGGTGGGTTGAAACTGTCATCGTTTCGAGGGGAGACTTAAGCCCATGCCTGGAACAAAACCGTGGAGGGGACTTAAACTTAGAATGGGACATTTTCCTGGTATGCGTGTCCGTCAGGTGGTCACCGAACCAATCTTCCACCCCATACATATTCAGTCAGGTCTTGGTCTTCAAATCACAGCTGATGCTTCATGAAAAATGGTCTTCAAATCACAGGTTATAATGCCATTAAATTTGTGAAAATAAACTATAACGGATCTGATTTGTGAAAATACCCGGCCCATACAAGCCGGGATCTTTCAAAAGTTAAAGCCAGGCAGGGCATGGATTAACTGCAAGCGCCCAATTATAAATAGGCACGTTTAAGTGCGGCTCTAACTTGGTCCAACTCCATGAGACGAGCTAATTAATACAGAAGTTCATAAACGGCCCGCAGCCCGGCCTAGTCCGACGTGCTGATGCACCATGCAACAGGTGCCATCTGCCTGTTGGAATGAAGCCGAGACTCATGCCACAAATGCAACGACTGACCGACTAGACCTGCTGTACATGGCAGGGTATGGGCTAAGGTAAGCCCAATTCATAAATGGGCTGGCTTGGAGCTGCCTGATAAGTAATCACACCAATTACTAGTTAGACCCAAATTTCGCTTGACTCCATTAAATGAGTTAATTTATATAGAAATTGATGGACAGGCTGAGTCTTGGACCGGCCGCCTGACATGAACCGAGTACGGGCTAAGGTAAGGTAAGCCCAATTCATAAATGGGTGGCCCGGTACAGCCCAATTAAATTGGGCAGAGTATGGGTTAACTTGAAGAAGCCCGATTATAATCGCCCAGTTTAAGGCCCGGACCGGCCCTGTCTGGTCCATTGAGATACCTGATATATTGTCATTTTTCAACAATGTGTGGAATTTGAAATTGGATTGGGGAGAGAGAGAGAGAGTGAGAGAGTTGAAACTGGAAAGTTGAATCGGAGAAGAAAACGAAAACGATGTGTGGAATTTGAAATTGGATTGGGGAGGAAACCCAGCTTGTATTGGAAGGAGGAGTTGGAGTTAGTCGATTGATGGTCATGGAGCTGCTGGCTCGAAACTGGAGAAAGCTCTCGGCGAGCAGTTCCCCGAAGGCGAGCGATTTTTCGGCCTTGAAAATTTCGGCAACACTTGCTATTGCAACAACGTTCTACAGGTTCGAATGATCGAATTTTTGTTTACTAATATGATTTTCTCTTTCTTAGTTTGTTTGAATCCTTTCTTTTGCTGTTTCAGAATTGTATTTTGATAACGATATCTTTTATTTTATTTTATTATTAATTATGTCTCTTGATGTAATATCTATAGCTCAACATTTTTTTTCTAATGAATTCTTAGAACTATTATGAGGCCGGGGACTATGCGCAGGGCTGACCAGCTGGGCACCATGTCACACCCATCACGAGGATCAGGAGCCTTGGAAACTTGGACAAGATCGATCAGGCACCACCCAAAATTTTGGGCTTGATCCGACACATATCCACAGTTGAAAATGTGGTCAAAAGTGCCCAAATTGAAGGCACCAAGTTGGGTGGGCATTACCTTGAACCATAAAAAATGGACAAAAAGTCCAAAAAGTGTCTTTAAAAATCAAATCATGTGCCACCTGGCTGGTCAACCCAAAGCGGGTGTTGTTTTGGATTGATCGTTCCATGTGGCACAAGATCTGACACCCGGATGCAACATTTTTGGGCTGCGTCCAGGTGAATATCCCATCCTCTGTATTATTATTATGATAAATGTTTCCTAGTCTTATTGACTAGGTAAGTTATCGAGACCATGCGTCGATGCCCATTTGGCTACCATCCTCTCCAATGATCAAGCGCCATGTGGATGAGCAGGTTATTAAAAAAAATCCTAATACTATTATATATGAACAAATGTCTATGGGCTTGTAAGTTATCTAGTCCTATGTTGGTTGGCTGCCACAAAAGGAGTGGCCCAATGGTTAAGATCATTAGAAAAAATGTCAAAATCCAGTGAATTGTGTCAACATTACAATAATTGTTATGGGGATTTACCTCATAATTCATTAACTCATTTTTCGTACGTTTGACATTGTTGATAGATCGCCCAGGTTCGGATGGTTTAGCATGCGGTGAATGGCCTCAAAGTCAACTGTACAAAATATTGTTCTAGGATTTTTTTCATAGTCGGTTCGGATCTCCATTTAGTTTCACCCAAGCTTCATCCTGGTCATGGATGGATCACCCAGTTTCGGGTTCGTTCTTCTCTGTGCATTGAATTGCACCACCGCTTGTGCGGGTCCTCGTTAATTACTTCCAGTTTTATTCTTGTGAACGTATTCCCTAGGCATGCGTTAGCTACAACACTTCGTGAGACTCGCCCGTAAAGTTTTGAAGTCCAGTCATTAATGAAGGCTTCAACTGAGGTAATTTGGATTTGTCTTCATGTAACTTATAAAAAAACCAACCGTGGACGATGGCCCTCGTCTGACTCAAGACCATGTTAGCGCTACTTCTCCCTCCACAGATGGATAAGGTCAACATCGATGCTAGAAGTTGAAGTGTGTCCAAGGAAGGAGATCCTGATAGCAGATTTGCAAGGTATTTGTCAAAGATATGGTCTCGGGTTTAATGGGGATCCAGATATCGCAAAATCAATGTTCTCTGATGAGTTTCACGACAATATTATTGTAGGGGTTTGCCCACCTGAATTTCTCGTATGGCTAAAGAAACACTCGAGTTAAAAAGATTACAGCTACGAGAAGTGCCTAGATGTCTCGTAGTGTTGTTGGTTTGTGAATTGGGCGCGTTGCTGTTAGTATTTTTGTGGCCTTAAATTGTTGAGACTTGCGGAGATTATGATGTCTTGTTTAGTTTGCTGCAGTGAAGGAGATTATCAGAGCTCAAGGACCCACGATCGTGCCCATTGGGGAGACGAAATGGGAGGTTTGTAATGCTTAAAAAATTCGTCAGATCCTCTCGGGTAACCATTGGGGGTGGATTTCTCTTGACGCCGTTAGGTACTAGGTGTCTGCAACATTGTCGGCTCTTTCATTGGTTCGAGATCTATTTTGCTAAAATGTTCCTTCAATGAGAAAAATTTCTTTTGGGCGTTCTCGGCTGTCTATGGGCCAAATGATACTAGGTTAACGCAAGTTTTTTTTGAAAGAGTTGTTAGACATCCAAGGAAGTTGAAAGGTGTTGGTGGAGATTTCAATGTCATTAGATTCATCCACAAGAAGTCGGGAAGATCCAGGATTACAATTAACATGTGAGTTTTCTCGGAGTTTATAGCTAGCGCTGAACTTATCGATCTTCCTATGGGTGGTCCCTTGTATACTTGGTCTAATGACCAAGATTATCCAGTGCAAAGCATACAAGCACGGGTACGGATACGGGACTCAGGCATGGGTTAAAATCTCAGAAAAACGATACGTATTGTCTAGCCCCAAAACCGATACGTATTGGACGATACATTCCAATGTATCGTTCGAAATTTTAGGTTTTTGTATGAGAGGCACCAATACGTATCGGTATCAGATGATAGTTTGACCCATGGACACATGAACAGCTGTACGACACTTTTTAAAAAATCAGGATACGATACGGGAGAGATACATGTATTTAAAAATTATTTTTTGTATAGTTTTAGGTATATTTTAGGTTAATAAACGTAAGAAGAAGAAAACGAAAAAGAAAGAAACTTATAGATACTGATTTAAAATGGTTAGGCTGTACGCTGGTAGGCTCCCAGGTAAGCTCCTTCGATTTCTTCTTCTTTTTCGAGAAACCCGAAGGCCTCGTTTGAGAGTTGGGAAAGGCTCATATTCTGAGCAATTTCCTCAGAAAGTGCAAAATGGGGTTATTTTCCCTAACGAATCCGTCGTTCGAGAGTTTGCATAGGGAGCTGGACTTTTTGAGGTTTTTCGAGTGAAAACGATAGGTGGTCGTCCGAGCTTTTTGCTCGAAAAGACTCAGATTTTGAGCTAGGAAAGTGATATGCAATGTATACTTTGCTTGTTTTGATACGCTGGATCCTAGCTCCTTTTAGGTGGTATTTCTGATGGTCACCGGCAGCGATCGGAATGGGTCTGTGGCTGGTTGTCGTCGGTCGATTTGCATCTGCGAGTAAGTCAGCCGGCCAATGGGAAGCCTCCTTTTGAGCATTGGTGTATGAGGGCTACACACAAACTTTTCCTCAAATCGTTGGTTCTCTTATTAAGCAGTGAACCTGAAGAAGAAGATGACGATTTTATGGTTGTGGGGTTTTAAAGGCTCTTGTTGAATTCCTTCATTAGACATAAATTTTGTAGGAAATACAAAAAAATAACTATCCTATAGTTTAAAGTTATATATTTAATACTACCAATTATGCCCTCAAGTTGTATGGTGGGTTTGGGTCAGGTTTGTTGGCTCTGGCCTTGGTCGGATCGGTTCGAGAAGAACAAAAATTGGGTCTGGTTGAATCGATCGGACCCAACCCAT
Source organism: Chloranthus sessilifolius (assembly GCA_021018995.1). Taxonomy (NCBI): domain Eukaryota; kingdom Viridiplantae; phylum Streptophyta; class Magnoliopsida; order Chloranthales; family Chloranthaceae; genus Chloranthus; species Chloranthus sessilifolius. The sequence goes on along the minus strand of CM037586.1, from coordinate 359,093 downwards.
CCCGATATCTATATATAAAATCAAGGAAAACAAGGGAATTTTAATTCGAGTTAGTTTTTCAGGTCGGGTCGGACATATATCCTTGATCTGTTGGGTCGAAATAGGTGGGGTCGGATATACACTTATGACCAATCCAAACCATCCAAATGACATGTCATTTAAACTAAACTCGACCCAATACTCACGACCATCTAGTACCTTAATATGAACCCTACGGCACGGTGCATATACATGAACCCTATGACACAATTGATATTAGAGTGCACAGATCGGATGGTTAAAACCACTAAAAATTATAATTTTTGGGCCCACTGCCTTTCCAGTTATGATCTTTCACTATGACGGTGTGGATTACCCACACATTGAGTTTGTAAACGACATACGATCACTTAAGCACCATTTTAGTGCATAAATGACGGACAAGAGAGCGTGCCCATTTAATATATACATAATTGTTGATAATCGAAAGAGAGCCATTACTTGCACTCGGAAAGTTGGCCTTTGCACCAAATTGAGAGAAAGACTTGCACCGAAGGTATTTTATTTTGGCATTAATGTTCTCGGTTTGAGCCCTTTCATGGGCTTACAATATTTATTTGCTACATGTATATGAGGTTTTTGGTATTATCCTTCTACAAGTCGTATTATAAAAAAAATTCATCCAGTATGTTCTACCTTGCATAGATTGGCAGCCCGTAAAATTTGGACCAAATCTAGGTTCAACTCATACATCGATGATTAAATAACAAGTCTACAGTCGTAGCACAATCAACATTTCAACCGATTCTGAGCTTTTCTAATATGAACTTAAGAACGAAGGATTATGGCCTTTTATGGAAAAAGCCAGGAATCTGAGTAACTTAAGAACGTATCTGGGAAAAGCCAGGAATTTGAGACTTCTAAGATTCTACAGGAATCTGAGTTTTTATGAATCTGAGATTTTCTGGGAAAAGCTAGGAAACACCTGAACGGGCCCTAAATCTCAAACTCGCAGTCTAATTTCTTCTTCTTTTAAATTTTTTTCCAGAAATGTGCAAGATACACGTGCTGCCGTATCCCTCAAGTATTGGTATCCGATACGGATATGTTGCTAAAAATGGAGTATCCGTGCTTCTTTGGTGCAGAGTCGTTTGGATCGGTTTGTCTGCTCCATTGATTAGGAGAGCCATCTCCCTAGGTTTAAGGTGGAGGGTTTTGTTAGCACTATCTCCTATCACATTCCTATCATTTTATATACCTTTGGAAAAGGTTGGCGGCCCATACCTTTTTGCTTTGGAAGGATGTGGTTGAATGATCCTGCTATGTTTTATTTAGTGATATTCGAGTGAAGTCTTTGCACCTGAAAGGTTTTGCAGAATTCATTATTTTCTCCGAGCTTCGTCATCCAAAAAGCGGTCCTTAAGGATTGGAAGCATGCACATTTTGGAAATGTGGGAAAGGCGAGGGCTGATCTTCTTGCAAGAATTGTAGAGCTGGACAGATTGGAGGTTACAAGTGGGCTATTGCATTCAAAATTAGACGAGAAAAAGGAGCTGAAATCCCCGTATAACAAGAAAGTGTGTGACGTGATGAGGTTATGTGGCAGCAATGTGCTTGTGTTACATGGTTGAAGGGAGGAGACAAAAGCACCAGTTTTTTCCATGCTATGGCTAAAGGGGATTCGATGCAATTCTTTTTCGTCAGTCAAAGTTAAAGGCCAGAGATTTGATAAGAAAGATGATATTAAACAATATATGGTTGATTACTTTAAAGAATTGAGCTGAAGAATGCCTTCAGAGGCTGATGTTAGATGGGCTACCTTTTGATTCTATTGATGCCGAGAAAAGGAAGGCCGTTGAGGTGGATTTCAATGAGGAAGCAACATTTTTGGATGTAACGGTGATAGGGCCTCGGGTCTAGATGGTTACCCTTTATACTTTTGTAGCGGTTTTTGCTCCTTATCAAGGAGTTGACATTTCCTTTGGAATTCCAAAGGAAACCACGATTAGGGAAGAGGGTTGGCACCACGTTCATTCGTTCTCATTCCTAAGAAGTTAGCAGCCAAAAGCATAAAGGATTTTAGCTCATCAGCCTTGTTGGAAGCCCATATAAATCTTTGCTAAGACGTTGGTCAATTGCTTTAAGCTGTTGATGGAGACTATTATTAGCCCTAATCATGGTAGTCCAGGCAACGCCATGGCGAATGACGATAAAATTCGCTATATGAACAGAAATGGCGGCAATGGTGAAATAGCGGTGCGATGGCAGAATGGTGTCATGGCGTCGCCATGTGCGCTATTTATAAAATTTATATAATAGCTTATATTATAATAAATACTATAATAATAAGTTATAATTTGTTAAATTTTAAGTTATAATACTTATAAATTAACTTATAAGTTATAACACTTATACTTATAATTTATAAGTTATAGTTATAACTTATTATGACTTGTGTATATAAGAGCTATTTAGGGTTTGGGGACCAAATCTCCTCTTTCTCGTCTTCTCACTCTCTTATGCAGCTCTTCTCTTTCACGTTTCTCTTTCTCTCGTGTCTCTTTGTCTCACACAATCCCAAAAAAAATAATACTAGTATACTATTAATTTTTTTTTTTTTATTATCTATCTCTCAGCCCTTTTCTCTCGCATTCTCTCTCGTCTCTTTCTCAGCGCTATACCTCTCTCCGCCCCTTTTCTCTTTCTCTCTTAGTTGGCTAATTTTTATTTATTTGCACCTTCACAAGCTCAAGATCTTTGCCTCGCAATCACTAAACTTTTTATAGGTTTCTTGCAACCTCTATCCCGAATTGAGTAATGGGCGACACTACAATATGTGTCGTGCGTACTTAAATATTTCATATCTTTTAATCTTTCTATATTGGTTGATATTTCATATTTATACTTAATTATACTCATGTTGTGATTTTATTGATGTTTCATATTTTATAATAATTATTTTTTTCTATATTTATTGCTATTTATTTTTGTCGTCTATAAAAAATGTAAAAATTAAAAAATAGATATTAATGATTAATATATTAAAAAAAAATAAATGACCTCGCCAGTCGCCACGGCCTCACCATGGCACGAGCCTCTTCGCCATGACCTTGTTACTCCGCCTTAACTACCTTGGCCCTAATCAAGGGGTTTTCATGGGGCAGACAATTAACCGATGAAGCAGTCATTGCGCATGAGAGTACTAACTCGAGGTATGTGGAGAAGAAGTCGGGTATTGTGTGTAAGTTGGATATGAAAAGACTTACAATAGGATGAGTTGGAGAATTTAGATACATCCTTTTCAGAACGGGTTTTGGCAGGAAGTGAAGATATTGGACAAGGGGCTGCATCTTGTGTCCTTTGTTCTCGTTTGTCATTAATGGGGCCGAATGGATCCTTCTCTATTTGAAGGGGCCTTCGCCAAGGAGACCCTCTTTCTCCTTTCTTATTCAACTTGGTGAGGGGATCAAGGTAATTAAGGCGGTGTGGCGAGGTCATGTCGAAGTGGCTTGTTTTGTCATGGCGAGGCTATGTATTAATTGTTTTTAAAATTTAATTTTAAAATTTTATTTATTATATTATTTTTTATATTTTTTATAAAGAAAAAAAGTTCAACTACTTATGCATCATTCGATGATTCTAACATTGAGGACTTCATGTTCTATGCATATACAAATATCAATATCTATAAATCAAACATTAATACGACTTTTTAAAAAATCAGGATATGATACGGGAGGGATACATGTATTTAAAAATTATATATTTTTATATTTTTAGGTATATTTTAGGTTAATAAATGTAAGAAAAAAATGAAAAAGAAAGAAGAACTTACAGAAACTGATTTCAAATGGGTAGGCTCTCAGGTAAGCTCCTTCAATTTCTTCTTCTTTTATGAGAAACCCTAAATCTCAAACTCGCAGTTTAATTTCTTCCTCTTTTAATAATTTTTTTCCAGAAATGCCCAAGATACACATGTAGCCGCATCCCTTACGTATTGGTATCTGATATAGATATGTTGCCAAAAATGGAGTATCCGTGCTTTTTTGGTACAGAGTCATTTGGATTGGTTTATCTGCTCCAAGGTAGTTAAGGCGGTGTGGCGAGGTCATGGCGAAGAGATTCGCTACGCCATGACGTGGCCATGGCGAAGCCATGTCGAGGCTATTTAATATTGTAATTTAAAAAAAAAAATATTTTATCTATTAATTAGTAACTATGCCATAGCAACTATGCCCAGATCCTACCGAGCTTGGAATTGCCCAGGACGTCGAATTGATGGTGGAAATCGACCGGTTGATCGAAGCGGGGCGAAACCTTGGGATGTCATTTAAGGGTTCTCGAAATTTGAGCTGAGAGGTATTCAGTCGATTATCACGGTGTCGTGTTACCAAGAGAAAGCGTGAAGTGGATCGTGAACTGGGCCTCTGATGGGGTATGTCGGATGGGAGGCGGGGGGATGTATAGTTCCTTTTTGGTGGTTAACGAATAAAGATCCTATCTTGGAATGTAAGAGGAATCTGTGATCGACAGAAGCGGGTGGGGGCTAAACAGGCAATTGCGGCGTTTAATCCTGTTATTGTTACCCTTCAAGAAACTAAGTGGGGTAGCTGTGACAGGAGGAAGGTCGTTTCAGTATTGGGGGGGGGACAGCTGGGACTGGGTCAGAGTAGATTCTATTGGTGCCTCTGGAGGGATCCTCGTGGCCTGGTCGACGGTTTTGTTTGAGAAGGTGGATGAGGAATTGGGTTGTTACTCGGCGTCTGTGGTGCTCCGGGATAAAGTGGTGGGGAAACTCTGGAGCTTTGCGGGTATTTATGGTTCAGCGACTGATCGGGAGAGGGAAGAGTTCTGGTTTGAATTGAATGCTTTGGCTGCTCGATGGGATTTGCCCCTCTGCCTGGCTGGGGATTTTAATGCTATCCGGTGGGATTCTGAGAAGCAGGGCAGTCCTTCTAATCAGGGGGTTATGAGGGATTTCAACTCCTTCATTGTAGACGGGTTTATTCGATATTCCACTGGTGGGGGCGCGATTTACATGGTCGAGTCTGCAGGATTCACCGTCTCTCAGCAGGTTGGACAGATTCCTGTGTTCTACTGATTGGCTCGACATCTTCCCAGGGGCTCGACTGGAAGCTTTCGCACGGGCCATTTCGGACCATCGCCCTGTTGGACTCACTTGTGAGTCCCGAGGAAAGGGTCCTTCCCCTTTTCGCTTTGAAAACATGTGGTTAATGGATGAGATATTTCGGCAGAAGGTTCGGGGTTGGTGGTCGGAACATGTGTTGAACGGGACGACTGCTTTCCGGTTTCTCTCTAAGCTTCGGCGATTAAAGGATAGAGTCAAGGCCTGAAACAGAGACGATTATGGAAGGGTGCAAGTTAGAAAGGAGAACCTGCTTTCTCAGCTAAGGGTGCTTGGCAATCTGGAGGAAACCAGAAGCTTGTCGGGTGAGGAGAGGGAGATCAGATTGCAGTCTAAGGTGGAGTTCAGAGAGGTATGTAGGGCCGAGGAAGTGTTTTGGATGCTGAAAGCGAAGACTCGTTGGTTCAAAGAGGGGGATGCCAATACGAAGTATTTTCATGCCGTCGCTAATGCACGTAATAAGTCGAAGTGTCTGGGGAGTATCATGGTGGATGGGGTGACGTACTCGGGCCACGATCAGGTGCGGGATAGTATCGTCGCCTTCTACGAGCGATTGTACTGTGATGACGGCCTTCCACGACCGAGTTTGGATGAGTTACCTTTCTCTGTTCTTTCGGAGGAGGTTAGCAGGGGCTTGGAGAGTATTTTTACGGAGGATGAAGTATGGACAGTGATCAGATTCGGCGGCAGCAACAAAGAGCCAGGGCTGGACGGTTTTACCATGGAATTTTACCGTACTTTCTGGGAGATAATTAGGACGGATCTGATGGAGGTCTTCCGTGAGTTTCACTCGACTGGTTTTATCGGGAGAGCTTTAAACTCTACATTTATTACCCTCATCCCTAAGACGCATGGGGCTGAGAACATTTCTGACTACCGACCAATCAGCCTGATTAATCGCCTTTACAAGATTATATCATGGGCGCTGGCAAACAGGATTAAATGGGTGATGTGTTCTATTATTTCCGACTATTTGGGGGCTTTCGTCCGAGGTAGGCATCTGACGGATCTGGTGGCGGCGACTAACGAGACCATTCATTCGACCTTTGCTCAACGTCGGCTGTCCGTGGTCTGGAAGGTAGATATGGAGAAAGCTTATGACCGGGTCAGCTGGAAAATTTGGATTACATGCTGAGAAGGGTGGGTTTCGGGTCTACTTTGAGGAAGTGGATGCGCGGGTGCTACTCTTCTCCGTGGTTTTCGGTGTTGGTGAATGGTACATCTGCTGGGTATTTCAAGAGCTCTAGGGGTCTCAGGCAGGGGGATCCCCTTTCCCTTTTTCTTTTCAACTTGGTTGGGGAGGTTTTATCCGGGCTGATCGGACGAGCTAGGGACTTGGGCACGCTTGCTGGGATCCGGGTCGGAGAGCAGGGCAGATCCATCACGCACTTGCAGTATGCAGATGACACTATTTTATTTGGGAAGGCTGATATGGCGGAGCTTCGCACTATGGCTGATGTGCTTTCGGTGTTCGAGGCAGTGTCGGGACATCGGATTAATCTCTCTAAATCAACTGTCTCTGGCATTGGGATGGATGAGGACTCCCTGGCTATCCTCGCTGATTCGGTTGGATGTGGCATTGAGAGGTTGCCCATTAGATACCTTGGCTTGCCGCTTGGGATTAGAAAGCCTACGAGATAGTGCAGAGATTTGAGCAGCGCTTGTCGGCTTGGAAAGGAAGGTTTTGAGTAGTGGGGGAAGGCTGATCTTGGTTAAGGCGGTGTTATCATCAACCCCAATCTTCTTCACGTCTATGTTTAGATGTCCCGCCAAGATTCTTGATCGCCTGGAGCGTATTCAAGGGTCTTTTCTTTGGGAGGGGGCAGGCTTAAATAGGTGATATCACCTAGTAAATTAGGACATGTGTCAGCTGCCGATTGTTTGTGGCGGGTTAGGGATTCAGAGCCTTAAAAGAACCAATCTGGCGTTGCTAGGAAAATGGATTTGTAGAGCGGGTAAGGAGGAGGAGAGGGGAAGTCTTTGGTGGCTGGTTTTAGGCGAGAAATATGGGTGTTCCTGGGGGAGTTGGGGGATAGAGCTTTCTACCCACAGGAGCACCTCGCAATGGTGGAGAGGGATTTCACGTGTATGGGAGTTTATGGCGAAAGGGATTCGATACAGCTGGGATTGTGGTTCACGGATACGTTTTTGGGAGGACCGCTGGTTGGAGGTGGGGCCGCTTAAAGATATATACCCGGATATATTTGCCCTATCGCCGAACCCGGGGGGTAGGGTGGACGAGTTTGTGTCGATTGTCGGTGGGAGGGGTGTTTGGGACGTTGTCATTAGAAGGTGCCTCAGGGACTGCGAGGTGGGACGCTATTTGGACCTGCTGAGCAGGCTGTATGAGACACAACAAAACAGGTTACGGGCTGACCAGAGGATTTGGGCCCTGAATCGGGATGGGAAGTTCAACGTCAAAGCATTATATCAATGGATGTCGCGCCGCCCGCTTATCAGGTTCGAGGGTAAATGGCTGAGGAGGGAGCCTATTCCGCTAAAGATCCGGTTCTTTGTTTGGGTATTGTGTAAGGACAGAATTTTCACTAGGGACCAGCTGATTAGGCGGGGTAATGATGTCCCGAGTTCGTGTGTTATGTGTTCTGATGGGGAGGAGTCTGCTTCTCACCTCTTCATTCATTGCCGTATGGCTAATGAGGTGTAGGGAGCCATTCTAAAAGATTTTGGTATGTCTTGGTCTATGCCGCAGTCGCCTTATTTGCTGCTGATCAGCTGGGATGCGGTGAAGCTGATGGGGGAGGGAAGGCTGGCTTGGGGGGCGTTGATATTTGCCGTTATGTGGTGTCTATGGCGAGAGAGAAATGACATAATTTTTGAGGAGGAATCTAAACCTATCGGTATGGTTATTAGGTCGGTTGCGGAGCTGGTTAGGTTTTGGGTCGGGCGGGGGAGGGCTGGGGATAGTCGGTGTAATTTCTTGTGGGACTCGGGTTAAGGGGGCTACATCCTCGATCAATGTCGGGCGCTGGCTCCTTTCTCTTTGTTTTTTGCCTGCTTCTTTTTTTGATTTGTGTGTCGCGATTGTATTGGGTTTCAGCGCCTTGTTGGTTATTAATACAATCTTTATTACTGATAAAAAATAATTAATTAGTAATATTTTAATTATTATTTATATTTCTAATATAAGAAAAAAAATATAGTAAGAAAAAAATTTAACTACTAAAGCATCATATTTTGATTCTAATATTGAGGATTTCATGTTCCAAGAATAAATAAATATCAATAAATATAAATCAAATGTGAAAAATTAACAAATGTGCAACATGGTAAGTATAAATAAATAAATATAAAATATCAAAAAATATAGAATATTAAGAAATATAAAATATTAAGTACACATACGGTAGTGTTGCCGACGCTGAGGTTTCGTCGACGCTGGTGTTGGTAGCTGTTGTGACGAGAGAGAGAGAGAGAGAGAGAGAGAGAGAGAGAGGATTTTGTAACTCATAAGTTGGGGTGTTGTAACTTGTAAGCTAAGTTTTGTAACTTATATATTATAAAAATGTCATAACCTCTAAGTATTGTACGCTATTATCCAAAAAATTAAAGAGTACATAGTGACCATGGATCAAAATATCGTCTGATACCGATACGTATCGGTATCGGACGTGAACGATACGGTACATTAAATGTACCGTATCGCTCATTTGTATTGTAAATTCCGGACGATATATTCAATGTATCGTCCAAATTACCTCTTATTAAAATGACGTATCGTCGTCGTCTGCGGTTTTGACCGGATGATACGTACCGATTTTCTGGCATTTTAACCCATGATAGCGACGTCATAATGCTATTCTGTCATGGCGACACTATGGCGTCACTATTTAGCCATCATGACTATTTGGTTATATATGGAGTTTTCCATCACCATTCGTCATGGCGAGGCTATAGCGTGACCTTGACAACCATGGTACCATGATGGAGAATTTAGATTCGCTTGTTTGAATCGTGGTCGGATAAAAGAGGAAACGTCAAAAGAGAAAGTGGACCCACGAATGAGTTTTTAAAAAAAGGCCTGTTAAAGACCCGTGTGCACATTATTTTAGGCAATATATATATATATATATATATATATATATATATATATATATATATATATATGATCAGTAATAAGGATTCTATATTGATAAACAACAAGACACTGACGAAAGATCAATACAAAACACACACGACCAAAAAACAGAGAAAACAATACTACACCCAGCTACCTCCCCATTCCACCCCGTGCACGTAACCCGGGTCCCACACGAATACATCATCCCCAGACCCCACATTCCCCTTAGCAACCTAGAACCACATCAGGTCGCAGACTTGTCTCATGATCATCCCCACCGAGCAACTTTTATTCTCAAAAATCCGGTGGTTCCTTTCTCCCCACAAAGACCAGAACACGGTGAAAGGGGCAGCCCTCCAATAATCTGACAAAGGACCTTCAAAGCGAATAGACTCCCACATCAGGAACTGTGTAAGAGGCAACGCCGGCTTAACCCAACACATGCCAAAAGATAGAGTGACAATATACCAGATCGCGTGTGTCACTTGCAATGCAACATCAGATGAGCAGCAGACTCCTCTTTACACATAACGTAGCAGTTTTGAACCTCTTTCCCCCGCCGAAGGAGCTGATCCATCGTTAAAATCCGGTTTTTGAACAAGGTCCGCATGAAGAACTTGATTTTAGCCGGAATGGCCTTCTTCCACAACCCGACACCCTCAAACCTGATCAAGGGCCGAGAAGACATCATCTTATAATAGGACTTAACAGAGAAACAACCCTCTCTATTTGGGCTCCACCGATGCGCGTCGCACTTGCCGAGATTGTGCTGAGAACCATAAAGCAGTTGCAACAGATTAGAGAACGACGTCATCTCGTCATCCCTTAATAGCCTTCTAGTGGTGACAGTCCACACTCTCCCCCCCTCAGTTTCGGATGTAAACTCGTCAATCATACCATGAGGATTCACCGAAATGGAATATATATCCGGGAAGGAGGCTTTTAGGGGCTCGCGATCCACCCAAACATCCTCCCAGAACCGTATTTTTGAATTATGTAATTATTATACTTTATTTTGTGTTTTAGAATTATGTAATTATTATACTTTATTTTGTGAACCATGTTTCAGTAATGGTTGGTCATTACCGGTGGTTTGTTTTTGTTCTTTTGTCCACGTGTTTTTACATAGAATTAGATCCGTTATTTTGTCTTGCATTTTGTGTGGAGCTTCCTTTTGTTATACTCAGATATTTGCTTGAGTTCTGTCTGACTTATTGATTTATTAATAGGTTGGCGAGCCGACCTTCCCGGCATTACGGATACGGGAAAGTCGGGTTGTCACACATAACCTATGTCTATGGCGTCAACATCCCCGCTAGTAAGTATAAATAAATATATATGAAATATAAACAAATATGAAATATTAAAAAGTATTTAAATATCAAATACACTTACCGTAGTATTGCCAACGCCAAGGTTCCGTCAACTAGTAACACCTAGAGGTTTCGTGACAAGCGAGAGATAGAGAGAGAGTCAACGGTTTTGTAACTTGTAAATTAACTTTTGTAACTTATATATTATAAAATGTTATAACTTATAAGTATTATAAATTATAACAATGTCATACTTACAACTTATCTGTTTTATAAGTATTATACGTTATTATCCAAAAAGGATAAATAACGTGCATAGCGAAGTTCTAGTGCTATTTTGTCATGGCGAAGCTGTTTAGCCATCATGACTATTTGGTTGTATATGGCGTTTTCCATCGCCATTTGCTACGGTGAGGCCATAGCGAAGCTATAGCATCGCCTTGACTACCATGGTCTGCTCCCTTGATAGGGAGAGCTATCTCCCTAGGTTTAAGACGGAGGGTTTGGTTAACACTATCTCCTATCACATTCCTATAATTTTATATGCGTTTAGAAAAGGTTGGGGGCCCATACCTTTTCATTTTGGAAGGATGTGGTTGAACGATCCTGCTATGTCTTGTTTAGTGATGTCCGAGTGAAGTCCTTGCACCTGAATGGTTTTGCGGAATTCATTCTTTTCTCCGAGCTTCGTCATCCAAAAAGCGGTCCTTAAGGATTGGAAGCATGCTCATTTTGGAAATGTGGGCAATGTGAGGGCTGATCTTCTGCAAGAACTGTAGAGCTGGACAGATTGGAGGTTACAAGTGGGCTATTGCATTCAAACTTAAAAGAGGAAAAGGAGCTGAAATCCCTATACAACAAGAAAGTGTGTGACGTGATGAGGTTATGTGGCAGCAACGTGCTTGTGCTATATGGTTGAAGGGAGGAGACAAAAGCACCAGTTTTTTCCATGCTATGGCTAATGAGGATTCGATGCAATTCTTTTTCGTCAATCAAAGATAAACGCTAGAGATTTGATAAGAACGATGATATTAAATAGTATATGGTTGATTTCTTTAAAGAATTGAGCTGAAGACTGCCTTTAGAGGCCGGTGTTAGACGAGCTACCTTTTGGTTCGATTGATGGCGAGGAAAGGAAGGCCGTTGAGGTGGATTTCAATGAGGAAGATGCATTTTTTAATGTAACGGTGATAGGGCCTCGGGCCTGGATGATTTACCCTTTATACTTTGGTAGCGGTTTTGGCCCCTTATCAAGGAGTTGACATTTCGTTTGGAATTCCAAGGAAACCACGATTAGGGAAGAGGGTTGGCACCACGTTCATTCGTCCTCATTCTTAAAAAGTCGGCAGCCAAAAACACTAACGATTTTGGCTCATCAGCCTTGTTGGAGGCCCATATAAAATCCTTGCTAAGGCGTTGGTCAATCGCTTTAAGCTGCTGATGGAGACAATCATTAGCCATAATCATGTTAGTCAAGTCGACGCCATGGCGAATGGCGATAAAACTCGCCATATGAACAAAAATGACGGCAATGGCGAAATGACTTCTCTGTGTGTGCTATTTATAAAATTGATATAATAGCTTATATTTTAATAAATACTATAATAATAAGTTGTAATTTTATAAACTATAAGTTATAATACTTATAAATTAACTTATTAATTATAATACTTATAAATTAACTTATAAGTTATAACACTTATAATTTATAAGTTATAGTTATAACTTATTATGACATATATATATATATATATATATATATATATATATATATATATATATATATATATATATATAAGAGCTATTTAAGGTTTGGAGACCAAATATCATCTTTCTCGTCTTCTTACTCTCTTACACAACTCGGTTCCGATCGCTTGCGACTAATCTACAACATTTTTGGGTCATTTTACATGTTAATAAAGATACATTATCGATGTTATCGATTCATAGATGGAGTTTACACAGGTGGATGCCTATAGATAGGCCTGCAGTGTCCCCTATCGCTTCTACGAAATTCCTCCTGCGATTCCCCAATGCGGTGAGGGCTTGAGCGCAAAGGTTAAACCGTTTTATATGGGATTACGGATTGCCTACCGTGGACTCGGGCGGGAGATGGCCTCAGAGGGAGGAAGAGGGTTTATCGCCCGTTAGGGCCCATCACCGCACGCTTGGTCCCCGAGGTCTCAAGGGATCGAGGATCGGCGCGCTGCCTATCCCGCCGACTCAGACGGATGACCTCTCGATACGCCCCACGCCAGATCTCGCCGCGCCTCCTTGGAAGTCATACCCCGCTCTGTTGTAGCTTTGATCGGTGGCCAATGTTGCCAACTCAGAATAGAAATTGAGTGGTTTGAGTGGGTTCTCGTCCTGCATCAGTCAGTTGGAGCTGCCGAGGGGGCCAAGGGCCGTGATTTCGACATCGTCGATCCGCCAGTAGTAGTAGTTTAATCGCTCCGGGATCCAGTCGGACATGGAAGGGGTACGTCGGATCAGGGGCCGGCGGGAGATGCGCAAGGGAGTACGACCGCGGGTTTCCCGCTCAACCGGAGCACTAACTTCCGTTGTTGCTTGCTACCTGGGGTCTACGCCGATACGGTCGGGCCTTCGTCCTCGCCGTCGAGATGCCTCGACTACTCGGGATCCAGAGGGGTAACTCATTCGTCCTGGGAGATTACTGATGATCGGACGGTGGTTGAGCTTGAAGAGGGTGAGGTGATCGACGAGTTCTGCCCACTGCAGCTTCTGGAAGCAAAGAGCGATGAATTCGAAGGAGGAATGCCGCCCGTGGTGGAGCCGGCGTCGGAGCTGAGCTGGGAGGGACCGTCGGTGACACCGCTGAGTAGAGAGGGGGCTGCGTTGTCTGATCTGCCCTCCACGGATGGAGATCTGACGTACGATCTTCTTGGCCAGTGCCGGCTAGAGGGGGTCATTGGTTGGGCGAGGTGGTCGCTTGGCCGCATGAGTGGTGGAGAGCTATGTCGAGGGGATACGATGGAGAGTGAGAGCTTGTCTCTCCCAAAAAGGAAAGGGGTCTTTGTAGCCCAAAAGGAGCTGCAGGTCTTTTATAGAAGAAGAGGAAAGAGCAAGAGGGGTATGGTCCTCTTATTGAAGGAGAGGGCACCACGTGGATTGAGGGCTGTTGAAAACCACTTAGTGGTTTCCGGAATCCAGGGGTTGGCCCCTCTACCTTCGTTTGCTTCCACTGGCGGGTCCATTACGCGTGTCGGGTTGGATGCTGGGTCACTGGTACGAATTTGGGTTACTTTGTCGGGCGTTGACACGTGGCGACGACTTTGGGAATCCTGAGCCTCCCACGTCTTCGATTGGAGATACGTGTATAAACGGGGCTCTCGAGGACGCTGGGTTTGTTTCTCGGGTGACACGTGTCCCTTTCGATCGTACGGAGAGTATGGTTGCTGTGGGGGCTTCCGGGTCTTTAGCGGGGCAGCCGTCGAGCGGACGGTCACTTGATTGGCGACTGGGACCCGATCCGACCCTTTTCTCTCTGCCTAAGGGCCAGTACGCCGTCTACTTAGGGGCTGCAGATCCGGGTCGACCTCTATATCCCACGGACTTAAGTTTGAAGGGAGCTCCAGGCGATACTGCTTTCTCTGAGTTGAGGCGGCTTCGTGTTCCTTCTGAGGCGATCGAGCCTGTCAATGACAGGGGATCAATGGGGGAGATGGTGATTGCTACGGATCTTGCATCCAGGGAGGTGGACTGCTTGATCGGAGTGGGGGAATCGCTAGGGATGACGTTCAATGGACCCCAAGATTCAATTAGGGAGGCTTTCCGATCTATAATCGTCGGGAGAAATAAGGGCAACAAGAGGCGTCGCCAGAACACCCCTAGGGAGCTCGCTCGGCTGCAGTGGGGGATGTCGGATGGGAAGGGGGGTGCGAGCCAATAGTACTCCTCTGTACCTTGGACGGGCGGGCTATATTTTCGCTGCCGATGAAGATCCTATCCTGGAATGAGCGCGGTATGTGTGACGGATACAGGTGGAGTCGAGTTAAGCAGGTTATATCCATGTTCCGGCCTCAGATTGTTACCCTACAGGAAAAAAAAATGGGGGAGGTGTGATGATCCGAAGGTGGCCATTGTACTTCGGGGGAACCGATGGGAGTGGGTTGGGGTGGACTCGGTGGGGGCTTCGGGAGGCATTCTCCTTGCTTGGGACACCACAACTCTCGAGCACCTGAATGAAGAGTGGGTCAATTCTCTGCGTCGGTTGTGTTTCGCAACAGGGCTTCTGGCACAATTTGGGTTTTTTCTGGCATTTATGGCCCAACGACACCGACCATGCGGAATGATTTCTGGTTCGAGTTAGCAGCCATCTCGAGTAGATGGGACTATCCGCATTGCTGGGGAGGAGACTTTAATGCCATCAGATGGACAATGAGAAAACGGGTGGGCCGCCTGACAGGGGAGTGATGAGGGAGTTTAACGCCTTCATTTCAAATATGAAACGTCAAGAAATTTGCAACATGGTCAAGTATAAATATTTATGAAATATCAACATATTTATAACATGGGCAAATACAGATATATATGAAATATGAACAAATATAGAATATTAAAAAATATGAAATATCAAGTACACATAATGTACTGTCGCCGACATTGGTGTTGGTATAACTCATGGATCAAAATTTCGTCCAATACCGATACGTATTGGACGATACATATCGGTATCGGGACTCATTGATACGGTACATTGAATGTACCGTATCGGTGGTTCCCATTCATTTACCGGACGATACATTCAATGTATCGTCCGGTACTGTCCGATACTGATACGTATTGGTTTTGGGCTTGGACGATACGTATTGATTTTCCGATATTTTAATCCTTGGTATGACTTACAAGTTAACTCATAAGTTAACTTTTGTAACTTATGAGTTACAACAATGTTATAACTTGTAAGCATTATAACTTATAACAATGTTATACTTCTTATTTTTTTATAAGTATTATAAGTTGTAATCTAAAACAAACCAAATAGCATGCATACCGACGCTAGAGCGCTATTCCGCTATGGTGATGCTATGGTGGGGCTATTTAGCTATATCATCACCTTGACAACCATGGGGAGGATGTTACAGTAGGCTCCTTTGTCGTGGCACTCTGCTTGTAGACATCGAGGGGTTCAAGGTCTCCAATTGTATGAAGCGTGTGACCCATCTTCAGTTTGCAGTTGATTCTTTTTGCGACGCCAACATGGATAAGCTATTCGTCCTAATTTTTATTATTCGTTGCTACGAACTCTCATCCGATCAGAAGGTGAATTTGGAGAAGTCTGCAATTATGGGCGTGCATGTGAGAAACAACCTCCTCAATGAGCTGGCCATCTTTGTTGGGTGTAAATCAGGTATCCTACCAGCCAAATATCAGGCCTTCCTCTATGTTTAGGTGACCCAGTGTGTGCTTTTGGAATCCTGTCATCAAGAGGATGGAGCTAGTTCGCTGTTCGGAAGGGTAAATTGCTGTCGTTCGGGGTAGAGTGACTATAATCAAAGCCACTTTAGCTAATTTGTCCGTTTACTACCTCTCCATGTATCGGTGTCCTGTGACGGTATTCAATAAATTGGAGAGTTTGATGAGGCGATTCTCTTATTGTGTGGCAGAAGCAAGATTCATCCTGGTCAGTTAGGAAATTGTTTGTTTTTCTAAAGAGCAATGGATGCTTGACTTTATAAGGAGAGGCCTCATGAATAAGGCGCTACTGGGGAAATGGCTATAGAGACTCGGTGTGGATAGCAATGCTTGGTGGGACGAGAGGTATACAATGAGATTCGGGCTGGTGGAAAGGGGTTCTTTCCGTTTTGAAGCCTTTTCAATAGTGTATTTCTTTCAAGTTGGGGAGAGGGGAGGACATTACATTCTGTTCTGATTTCTGGTTGGGGGAGGGCCCTCCCAAGTGGTTTCCCAGGCTCTTTTCAACTAAGTTCTGATAGAGATGTGTCTATTTCTAAGCTGGTGGATTTCTTTACTGGTTATGCAGTGTGGAATGTCAGGCTAAGGCCCAATCATTCGATGAGGAGTGTGCTGATTGGTCCATGTTGTTGGGGCTTTTGGACTCTGCTCCTCTGGGCACTAACGTGGAAGAAAAATAGGATATGGATCGGAAATCTGCAGTCCGGGTTTTCCGTCAAATTGTTCTATAGGAGTCTCTCACGGATACCTCTCATTGGCCAGGATTGGACAGGGATATGTCATATTAAAGCTTCCCCTTGTCAACTTATTCCCGAACTGACTTTGTCACTATGTTTCTATTACTTGTGAAGTCTCATAAAACTGAATGAAAATGTCCATCTCGACATTGGTAGTATCCCAAAGAGCCTTGGAGTTCTGCCTATAATAGATTTCTTCAGTTCTCATCTTCTCTTGTAGTTCCGTTTTCACTCCCTCTATAGCTTCTCTCTTCATCTGATAATTCAATGGTCTCCTATTTTATATCCGACTCTTTTACAATGGCAAGTAACTCTATTTTGATAGCAAAAATATCCCAAATGTGATACAATTCCGCTCTTTGAGCTTAGGTTTACGATTTTCTTAAGATCAATTAAAGCCATACTTTCATTAAACGAGAATCGAATGGCAGCAGATCAAAGGAGGTACTTGGAGATGCTTAGCCAAGGAAACAAAAACAACACAAACAAAGATAGGAAGCCAAAAATTCAAAAGCAAAGCAGAACAACCAAAGTAGAGGCTCTCTAAGGAGGTCTGATATGCTCTCACTCCAGGTAAAGTATAAGCTACTGAACCAGTCTCCCTTGAAGAAGCAGACAAGCATCACCAACAGAGGTCCTCTATAATCAAATTAATCAACTACAAATCTGAATGTCTGGAACCTATTTTCAAAGATCTGCCTATTTATTTCCTTTCCAGATTTCTCAGAAGATTGTTGTTGGCAATGCTGTCAAATGGAACCCAAATTCCCGTCAAACGGGTTCTCTAGCCATCCACTGACCCTAAACAAGTTCACTAACTTTGTAAAATGTTCTAAATCTCTAGCAAAACTACAATTTCGAAATAAATGTTGACAGGGAATTTAGATCCGCATGTTCGGATCGTGGCCGAGCCAATCGAAGAAAATCAGCAAGGAAGAAGTGGATCCATGAATGGGCTTTCAAATGGCCCTGAAGCAAAGATTCGCGGCTGTCTCAGTCAATCGATCGAGGATTTCGATCGTTCGAAATTGCAATTCGATCGATTGAGTACCGCTTTCGATCGATCAATTGAATTTCGATCGATCGAGTGTCACTTTCGATCGATCGATTTTATTTCGATCGATCGAGTGTCACTTTTGATCGATCGAAATTGTGCAGAGTAGTTTTAATTTTAATTTCGAATTTCAGTTTCGGGTTAAATTTGTCTTTTCTTATTTAATTGTTTTTAGGGTTTTCTATTGTTTAATGACCTAATATATAAAGGTCTTTATAGCTTTGTAAGAGGGGAGTTGATGAATAATGAAAATTTGAGAGTTGCTTTTGTGCAAACCCTAGAGAGCTTGTGAAAAGTTTTCGATCGAAGGAGTGATTCTTTCAAAACCTGAGGAGTGAGAAATCGTTTCTCGTACGACTTGGTGCGAAGCCGACGTACAGCCTTGGTGGGAAGCCTTGGAAACCCGTTGGTGCGAAGCCCACAAGCCTCTCTAGAGCAAATTCGGAGATCTCCTACCTTATTCTTCTTTTTATTTTAATTTTAATAGAAGTTTTAAGACCCTAAGCCTCCTTCCACGCGGGATTTTGCTATTTTAGGGTTAGCGTGCGATTTGTCCTGCGTCAGATGTCCCACAAATTCATCCTTCAATCTGCAAAACCTATTGATGGGGACATCGATCCATACAAGGTGTGTAAGAAGCGCAGAAAAAATTCATAGTATTGAGGCATTTTAAGATACCTTGGAAGTGCCGTGAAGACCTGTGTGTGTGTGCATCAAGTGAGAAGACCCCATTACGGGAAGGCGTGCATGTGGGAAAAGAAGGGAAGGATGAAAGAAAGGAGCAACCTAAATTAGACTTTGACGCGGGACAAACGCTAAAATCATAATATGCGAATTTGGGATTAACTTTTAGAATGAATTGAATAGTGAAAAAATTCAAAATCAAGCAACACATAAAATTAATTCAATGAAATTAATAAAACAATTAGATTAATCCATTTTAGCGTCGCATGCGTAAAATTTCCCGATCTAGAAAAAACGGTTCTGATGAAGGAACTCGGAATTCGTTCTAGTTTAGGGCATCAAGCGATAATTGCAATATCGGATTTGATTCCTTGGAGATTTTGAAGGAGATGAAACTTGAATAAATAATTCAAAAGGAGAGATTAATGATATCATGAAATACGATTCTTTTGGGATTTTTGTTCTTTTATCAATGGAAATAAAGAAAAATAATACCTGACAACTAGAGAAAAGGCAAACTAAAAAGATAGATTCCAAGGCTTCACACCAAGGGTTTTCCGTAGCTTCACACCACGGCTGTACGTCGGCTTCGCACCAAGTCGCACGAGAAACGATCGCTCACTCAAGGTTTGAAGGATTCACTCCCTCGATTGAAAACTTTTCACAAGCTTTCTAGGGTTTGCAAAAAAGCAACTCTCTTTTCATTCAATAATAAAAAAACTAATTACATTGTTTATGGAGAGACTTTATATAGGAGGTCTTAAAATAAAATCCTAAAATAAAACTAAACATAATAAAAAGACAAATTTAACCTTAAAACATAAGTTGGAATTCAAAAAGAAAATTCATTCTCGCGCAGTTTCGTTCGATCGAAATTAGTATTCGATCGAACAAAAATTTTGTTTTCATCCTTTACGCCTGGTTTTGATTTCTGTTCCGCTTCTTCTTGACTGGAAAATCTATTGCGGCTCGAATCTACGGCTCTTGATCTTGGCGTCCCGCATCAATCTCCCCGGGTGAGAAAAACTCATCTTTGATGAGTTAGGGAATCCCTAGATGGTACACTTCGGAAGCTTCATTCGTGGCTTACCTTTCCACGCTGTGAGATACTCATGATGCTTACCTCTATTGGCATTCGAGCTTGGGAATTCTATAACCTCTTCATTCGACCTTTTCTCATGTTGTACAGGTAAGGTACGAGATAGAAATTGGGAAAATGGGTGTGGTTCGATTGGATGCTCAAGAAGGAATGGATCAAAGGGTGGGGTAGTGGATCAAGAATAAGCGTAAGAGCCGTTATGGCAACTATCGGATGGTTGCCCTTGTGTAAAGGAAGATCTAGATCTCTATCATTACCCATTTCTGAGAACGGGAAAAATTCCACATGTTCAGAACCATCCTGTATTAATACAAAACTGTTAGTATCAAATTTATTAAATATATTCAATGTGTTGGTCCAATCATGCATAGTTCTAGTGCTCAATAAATTCAGATTGTTAATCCCATGCAAATCAGAATGATGATATGATCCTATCAACTCTAATGACTCACTTGAGATGGACACATTATCAACACCGTCCTCGACAATAGGAATTGTCCTAATGCAACCTATGGCTCTGACCGGAACCTCACCTTCCTCATCACTTGGTGGTTCACACGGTTCGTACACTTCTTCAGGTATCTCGTTGCTCTCTTTCTCAGCATGCTCTTGAATGATCAAGGTTTGAGCCTTACTAGGGCATTGGGATGCAAAGTGACCAAAACCTTGACACTTATAACATTGTTGCGGAGCACGTTTAGAACTCTCGACCATTGGCCCCTTTCCTTTGTCAACTTGAGGAATTATGGATTTTGAGGATTGACTAGACGCATAATTTCCCTTTTCGATAGATTAGATTGATGCTCAAGTTTGGAGGACTTATATCGGCCATGACTGGGGGTATCGAGATACCGTTCTAATTCTTCGACCCTAACAAAACATTCCTCGAGATCCGCAACGGGATAAGGAATGAGTTCCCTCTGTAACTCTGGGCGAAGACCCATTCGGAATCGGGAGAGGGTAACTTTTGCTGGTTCATCGACATCGGCCTGGGTCATCAGGTCTTCAAACCGATCGATGTACTCAGTGACTGGGGAGTCTCCTTGATGCAATGACTGCCACTGATCAAGAATACATTCATCATACGATAGGGGAACACATTTTTCGTGCAGTTGGACTTTCATTTCAGCCCATGTGGAAATAGCACGAAGACCCTGGATTTGCCTACGACGCTCCACTCCCAACCAATAAAGTCTGGCTTGACCCATAAGCTTGACTTTGGCAAATCTGACCTTGCGGTCTTCGGACATGGCATACCACTCAAAGTAGTTTTTCATGCTGGCGACCCATTCGAGAAAGACCTTGGATTGTCTTTTCCCGTCAAAAGTAGGGGCGTCCATTTTCACAGATTTTATGACCTTATCGTCCAGATTGGTTTGGACCTCACGTCGGGGAGGAACATCTCTCCTACGGTCACGGTTGTTGACTCTATTGTGATTCTCAGCGATGGAACTCATTAATCTCTTCAAAACAAGTCTCTAAATCGTCATGTCGGGCTTGTTGATCAGCGATGTGCTCATCCATCCGGGTTTGACTAGCGGTCACCTTAGATGCAAGATCTCTAATCAGGGCCTCTAAGGTACTGGTATCCATGACGGAATTATGTAAGACAAAATATATTAAATTCAAGCGAACCCTAAAATCTATATGACACGGATCCTAAACTAAAACTATTCTCTGATACCAAAACTGACGCGGGACAAACGCTAAAATCCTAATATGCGAATTTGGGATTAACTTTTAGAATGAATTGAATAGCGGAAATATATATATTTTTTCTGTGCTTAAATGATTGTCCACAATTTGTAATATCTAATATTACGTGTAGGATAATACGAAATCTGATGAGACATAAGGAAATACTGGTGCTCAGGGCGGGTGACTGGATTTGTGGGAGGTGTTGGAAAGTTAATTTCGTCGTCCATTGCCACGGATCGCTGCGTTGCTACTCTCAAGGAAGAATTCTGGTTAAGCTACTTGGAATTCGAGGGCGTCGAGGAAGAGCTCCCCACAGACTTTCATTAATGAAGCTCAGCGACGTGATGTCCTGTGGGGTTGGTCGATTGCGGGGGTCAAGGGTTACCAGATGGAGAATGTATCCAAGGGCCCTTCCGAGGTGTCTCTTCCTCGATCCTTCGCAGATACGGTGAAGATTAATTTATTACATGCGCCGGACCGGACCGGTGTCCGGACTCTATGTTCACCCTCGATGGAACCCAGCAGTGCGAATCTCTCGTTTACTTCGAATCAGTTTCGATCGCTTGCGACTAATCTACAACATTTTTGGGTCATTTTACATGTTAATAAAGATACATTATCGCTGTTATCGATTCATAGATGGAGTTTACACAGGTGGATGCCTATAGATAGCTCGCAGTTGTCCCTATCGCTTATTTAAATTCCTCCGCGATTCCCCAATGCAATGGGGCTTTTGAGCTATGCAAGGTTAAACCGTTTTATATGGGATTACGGCGGATTACCGTGGGACTCGTATGGAGATGTATACCCCAGGGAGGAAGAGGGTTTTGGCCGCTGCCAGGGCCTACCGCTGCACGCTTGGTCTCCCGAGGTCTTCAAGGGGATTGAGGATCGATGCGGTTGCTTCATCCGGGTCGACCGGCAGACGGATGACCTCTGGGATACGTCCCACGCTCGTATCCTCGTTGCTGCGGCCTCCTTGGAAGTCATACCCCGCTCTGTTGTAGCTTTGATCGGTGGCCAATGTTGCCAACTCAGAATAGAAATTGAGTGGTTTGAGTGGGTTCGCCTGCATCACGGGCTTGAGCTGCCGAGGGGCTAAGGGCCGGATTTCACATCGCCGATCCGCCAAGAGTAGTAGTTTAATCGCCCGGATCCAATGGACATGGAAGGGTACGCTTGATCGTACGGAGATGCGCAAGGAGTACGACTCTGGTTTCCGCCAACCGAGCACTAACTTCCGCTGTTGTTGCCACCGGGTCTCACGCCGATACTTGCCGCTTCTGCCTCGTCGAGATGCCTCGACTACTCGGGATCCAGAGGGGTAACTCATTCGTCCTGGGAGATTACTGATGATCGGACGGTGGTTGAGCTTGAAGAGGGTGAGGTGATCGATGAGTTCTGCCGATTGCAGCTTCTGGAAGCAAAGAGCGATGAATTCGAAGGAGGAATGCCGCCCGTGGTGGTGTCGACGTCGGAGCTGAGCTGGGAGGGACCGTCGGTGACGCCGCTGAGTAGAGAGGGGCTGCTTCCGACCTCTGCCTCCACGATGGAGATCTGACGACGATCTTGCCGATGTCAGTGGCTGGGGAGGCTGTTGGTTGGGCAGAGGTGGCTGTCGGTCGCGTCGAGTGGTGGAGAGCTATGTCGAGGGGATACGATGGAGAGTGAGAGCTTGTCTCTCCCAAAAAGGAAAGGGGTCTTTGTAGCCCAAAAGGAGCTGCAGGTCTTTTATAGAAGAAGAGGAAAGAGCAAGAGGGGTATGGTCCTCTTATTGAAGGAGAGGGCACCACGTGGATTGAGGGCTGTTGAAAACCACTTAGTGGTTTCTGGAATCCAGGGGTTGGCCCCTCTACCTTCGTTTGCTTCCATTGGCGGGTCCATTGCGCGTGTCGGGTTGGACGCTGGGTCACTGGTACGAATTTGGGTTACTTTGTCGGGCGTTGACACGTGGCGATGACTTTGGGAATCCTGAGCCTCCCACGTCTTCGATTGGAGATACGTGTATAAACGGGGTTCTCGAGGACGCTGGGTTTGTTTCTCGGGTGACACGTGTCCCTTTCGATCGTACGGAGAGTATGGTTGCTGGGGGGGCTTCCGGGTCTTTAGCGGGGCAGCCGTCGAGCGGACGGTCACTTGATTGGCGACTGGGACCCGATCCGACCCTTTTCTCTTTGCCTAAGGGCCAGTACGCCGTCTACTTAGGGGCTGCAGATCCGGGTCGACCTCTATATCCCACGGACTTAAGTTTGAAGGGAGCTCTAGGCGATACTGCTTTCTCTGAGTTGAGGCGGCTTCGTGTTCCTTCTGAGGCGATTGAGCCTGTCAATGACAGGGGATCAATGGGGGAGATGGTGATTGCTACGGATCTTGCATCCAGGGAGGTGGACTGCTTGATCGGAGTGGGGGAATCGCTAGGGAGGACGTTCAATGGACCCCAGGATTCAATTAGGGAGGCTTTCCGATCTATAATCGTCGGGAGAAATAAGGGCAACAAGAGGCGCCGTAACAATCCCCTAGGAGCTCGTCACTGCAATGGGGGATATCGGATGGGAAGGGGGGTGCGAGTCAATAGTACTCCTCTGTACCTTGGACGGGCGGGCTATATTTTCGCTGCCGATGAAGATCCTATCCTGGAATGTGCGCGGTATGTGTGACGAATACAAGTGGAGTCGAGTTAAGCAGGTTATATCCATGTTCCGGCCTCAGATCGTTACCCCACAGGAAAAAAAAATGGGGGAGGTGTGATGATCCGAAGGTGGCCACTGTACTTCGGGGGAACCGATGGGAGTGGGTTGGGGTGGACTCGGTGGGGGCTTCGGGAGGCATTCTCCTTGCTTGGGGCACCACAACTCTCGAGCACCTGGATGAAGAGTGGGTCAATTCTCTGCATTGGTTGTGTTTCGCAACAGGGCTTCTGGCACAATTTGGGTTTTTTCTGGCATTTATGGCCCAACGACACCGACCATGCGGAATGATTTCTGGTTCGAGTTAGCAGCCATCTCGAGTAGATGGGACTATCCGCATTGCTGGGGAGGAGACTTTAATGCCATCAGATGGACTATGAGAAAACGGGTGGGCCGCCTGACAGGGGAGTGATGAGGGAGTTTAACGCCTTCATTTCAGAGTCGGAATTGATCGATTTGCCGCTGATGGGTGCAAATTTTACATGGTCCAATCTTCAGGATGTACCTTCCCTTAGCCGTCTCGACCGGTTTCTTTTCTCCACGGAGTGGATGACGCTATTCCCGGCTGCTACTATGGAGGCCTATGCGAGGGTTGTGTCGGATCATCGGCCAATTCTATTGAATTGCGAGAATAGGGCAGAGGGCCCGCGCCGTTTCGCTTTGAAAACATGTGGTTGTTAGAAGATAATTTCAAGGAGCTTGTTGCTGAGTGGTGGACAGAACTGGACCCGATTGGGTCTGCCAGTTTTCGGTTTACCTCTAAACTTAAGCACTTAAAGACTTACATCAAAGTGTGGAATAGGGAGGTGTATGGCCAGGTTCGCGCTGCGAAAGATGCACTCCTATCCCGTCTTCATGAGATTGACAACATCGAGGAGGAGGACTTTGTCTGATGGGGAGCGAAGGGAAAGGGTGGCCATGAAGCAGAAGTTCGATGATAAATGTAGAGCGGAGGAGATGATGTGGAGACAAAAGTCTAAGGTCCGATGGCTCAAGGAAGGGGACGTGAACACTAAATACTTTCACGCGGTGGCAAATGCTAGAAATAAGACTAATTATATGGGTAGAATTGTGATCGATGGGGTGGAGTACAATATGGTGGATCAGGCTAAGCCTAATATTGTGAAGTATTATCACGAACTCTATACGGATGACGGTTTCGTTCAGCCGGAGTTGGATGGGCTCCCGTTCAAGTCCATTTCGACGTCGGAATGTGCTGAGATGGAGAAGCAATTTACTGAGGACGAGGTGTGGAGAGCTATCAAGTTTGGTGGGAAAAATAAATCACCTCGTTCGGATGGATTCCCGCTGGAGTTCTACCGGGCTTTTTGGCAGCTGCTGAAATCGGAGCTGATGGAGATCTTCCACGAGTTTCATCGTGACGGGGACATTGGTCGCTGTCTGAATTCTACCTTTATAACGCTGATTCCTAAGATTAATGGTGCTGAGAACTTAGCGGATTACAGACCCATCAGCCTACTCAATTGCTTGTACAAAATTATCGCCAAAGTGCTTGCCAACCGGCTGAAACCGATTATGGGGAAGATTATTTCGGATAATCAAGGAGCGTTCGTGCAGGGCAGGCAACTTATCGATCTTGTGGCTGTTGCGCAAGAGGTTATCCATTCTGCCCACCTTTCACGTCGGCCCACTGCTCTATGGAAAGTCGATATGGAGAAAGCCTATGTTCGCGTCCACTGCGGCTGTCTTCACTATATGCTCGGTAGATTTGGATTTGAATCGACCTGTAGGAAATGGATAGGGGCCTGTTTATCGTCGGTCTGGTTCTCGATTCTTATAAATGGGACTCCGGCTGGTTACTTCAAAAGCACGAGGGGTCTTCGATAGGGAGACCCTTTATCCCCTTTATGGTGGGTGAAGCCTTGGCTGCCCTTATCGTGCGTGCACGCCAGCTCCATTGCATCTCGGGTGTCATGGTGGGGGCTCATGACTGGAACATCTCACTCCTTCAATACGCCGACGACACAATCCTGTTCGGCCTTGTAGAGGTCCTTGAGTTTTCAAATTTGGCTGTTGTCTTGGCTATGTACGAACATCTCGGGCAATCGTCAATCTCAAAAATAAATCGTCAATTCTTTGGAATTGGTACCAGGGTCCGGTGGATGTCGTAAAGCTAGCATTGAGGCGATCAAGTATTTGGTGATGCCTTTAGGCATTAGAAAGCTCTCGAGGAGTGCGTGGGAACCGATCATTCAGAGGTTTGAAAGAAGGCTATCCACTTGAAAAGGCAAATTACTGAGTAGTGGGGGCCGACTGTTGTTGGTTAAGGCTGTGTTGTCTAGCATTACCCTCTTCTTCATGTCTACTTTCCATTTGCCCAAGCGGTTGTCTATCGGCTTGAGCAGATTCAACGAAATTTCCTCTGGGAGGGTTCGGGTCTTGGAAGGCGATTACATCTGGTGAATTGGAATTCTTGCCAGCTCCCTCGGTCCTGCGGTGGCCTGGGTATTAAAAACCTGAAAGATACCAATATTGCTCTCCTGGGCAAATGGTTATGTCGTGCTGGCCTGGAGAGCGAAAGAGAAAGCCTGTGGCGGAAGGTGTTGGCTGAAAAGTACGGGGTCTCTAGGGGTGGGTGGGGGATCCATACCACCCTACATCGTGGGATGTCGGCTTGGTGGAAGGGGGTCAGTGGCACATGGGCAAATTACAGCAAAGGGGTCAGATATAAGTGGGGAAGTGGTTCTCAGATCAGTTTTTGGGAGGATGGCTGGGCTGCTGAGGTCAACCTTAAAACTCTCTTCCCCGATATCCATGCTATAGCTACCAACCAGGTGGAGACTGTAAGCCAATTCACGTCTTATACCAGTGGGGGTCGAATCTGGGAGGTGTCCGCCTGCCGGTCCCTTAGGGGTGAAGAGATCGCCTCCATCACCAGCCTCATGTCTACAATCTACGCTTCCCGGCCTGATACTCTTCAGCAAGACCAACGAATTTGGGCAGGCAGCAAGGATGGGAGGTTCAGCGTTCGGTCCTATTTCCTTATGCTCTCGCGCCACCCTCTTTATCAAATTTGAGAGTGCGTTCCTTTGGAAGATGAGGATCCCCATAAAAGTTTGATTTTTCGCCTGGCTTTTATGCAAGGGAAAAGTCCTGACGGTTGACCACCTCATCCGACGGGGCATGGAGCTGGAAAATGTTTGTGCGATGTGGCAGCAGGATGAAGAGTCTGTCGGGCATCTGTTCATGCACTGTCATTTCGCCTCTAAGGTCTGGGGTACGGTTCTCGGTTTTTTTGGGCTCAGCTGGGTTATTCCACAGACCTTCCACCAACATATCCTCACCTGTTTTTCGACTTGCATGGAGGTTCAGGCTACGGTCCATTGGGAGGTGGCGTTTTTTGCTGTTTGTTGGAATTTATGGCTGGCACGAAACGAGAGAATTTTCTCTAACAAATTGCGTCCAGTGGGTATGATCATCAAGGAGGTTAGGGACTGTATAGCTAGTTGGGCCCATAGTAGTGGAGTCCCAATCGGGGAGCTGGCTACGCCTTGGGATCCAGGCTAGTGCTACTTCTTCTATTGGGTCCCTGCGGTCTGGGGTCTGTCGGTTGCGGAGGGACTCTCCATACTTTGTTTACTTTTTCGTCTATTGCTTTCTTGGGTTGCTCTTGGTTATGTATGTTTGTCTCTTTTTTGACGGTGTACGTTTTTCAGCGCCTTGCTGGTTTCTAATATACGTTTCTATTACTGATAAAAAAAAAAGCGGAAATATTCAAAATCAAGCAACACATAAAATTAATTCAATGAAATTAATAAAACAATTAGATTAATCCATTTTAGCATCGCATGCGTAAAATTTCCCGATCTAGAAAAACAGCTCCGATGAAGGAACTCGGAATTCGTTCTAGTTTAGGGCATCAAGCGATAATTGCAATATCGGATTTGATTCCTCGGGGATTTTGAAGGAGATGAAACTTGAATAAATAGTTCAAAAGGGGAGATTAATGATATCATGGAATACGATTCTTTTGAGATATTTGTTCTTTTATCAATGGAAATAAAGAAAAATAATACCTGACAACTAAAGAAAAGACACACTAAAAAGATAGATTCGAAGGCTTCACACCAAGGGTTTTCTGTTGCTTCACACTACGGCTGTATGTCGGCTTCGCACCAAGTCGCACGAGAAATGATCGTACTCCTCAAGGTTTGAAGGATTCACTCCCTCGATTGAAAACTTTTCACAAGCTCTCTAGGGTTTGCACAAAAGCAACTCTCTTTTCATTCAATAATAAAAAAACTAATTACATTGTTTATGGAGAGACCTTATATAGGAGGTCTTAAAATAAAACCCTAAAACGAAACTAAACATAATAAAAAGACAAATTTGACCCTAAAACATAAGTTTGAATTCAAAAAGAAAATTCATTCTCACGCAATTTCGTTCGATTGAAATTAGTATTTGATCGAACGAAATTTTTGTTCGATCGAAATTAGTATTCGATCAAACGAAAATTTTGTTTTCATCCTTTACGCCTGGTTCGGATTTCCATTCCGCTTCTTCTTGGCTGGAAAATCTGTTGCGGCTCGAATCTACAACTCTTGATCCTGGCAGCCTGCATTAGACGTTCTGTCCAAATTCGATCGATCGAAATCTTATCTCGATCGATCGAATTCGACCAGAGAGCAAGCCTAAAATTTGACTCGATCGATCGAGATTGTGCAAGACTTTTGTTAAAGTCCAACTTGTGGACGGATTTTCGACTTATTTGCTTTGTTTAGTTTTGAGACTTTCTATTTGTTGTTTACTTTAGTATTAGTTTCCTTATTTGAGATATTTAGGGGTCAGGCACATATATGTGACATGTGAACATTAATTTCGTCACTTTCAGTGCAACCATTGGAAAAGTGGTCATAACTCTTTCAATACATGTTGGGATTACGCGATTCTTGTCTTGTTGGAAAGTTACTTTGATAGTCTTTCAAACAAGACTAATTTCCCTTCAATCGGACATCGTTTGACCATTCAAAAGTGATCGCGTAATAAAAAATGGGATTAGTGATGAAATTAATTGTGATCGTTAGATTAGAAAGTTTTAATGGTAAATTAGGAGTTTTAATTTTAGTAGTATTCTTAGGGTTTCTTTGCTTTATAAATACGTTGTATTCTCTTTTCGGAAAACTAGTTGATGATTAATGAAATTTATGAGTTTTGCTTTGTCCGAATTCTAGAGAACTTGAGATGAGTTTTCATTAGAAGAGTAATTCTTCTTCTGCGTGCATTTGGTGCGAGGCAAATTATCTTCCTTGGAACGATTCCTTCGATCTTCTTTCTTTTCTATTTATCTTTTCTTATTGTCAGGTAATTTATCTAATTTTTTCTTCTATTACCACCTCACCTTGTCTTGTGGGCATGGGATAGTGAGTGGTCGGGTCGAGTGCCTTATATTTTCATTCGATAATGAATGTTTGGTAAGTCAGCTTAGTGACTAAGAGTTGTTGGCACTCTATCAAGGAACTACGCAATAAACTGTTGGTTGCGCTTTCAAAGTGCGCTAGTTCATCCGCCCATCCGAATTGTTGCTCTCATAACTAAATAACGAAAACTAGATCTAGTTTTAGTTTTTCATAATAAATGACTAACCATACAATACAATTTTCTTTTCTCTCAGATATTATTGCTAGGATTTTGTTTTCTAATTACCAACCCTAATTTGTGAATTCCCTTTGAACGATTTAAACCCTTCACGCCCAAATAATTCAAACCCTAATAAGGAGTTAAGAGACAACATCACGATTGTCGCATGGTGCCCTAAATTAGATCGAAAGTAGAGTCTATCTTTATACCTATTTTCTGGATTGTGAAAAATTCATATGCTAACAGACGCTAAATCGGATCAAGTAAATTGCCCTAATAAAGTTATTAAATATTTTGTCTTTTAGAAGGTTTTTCTTGAATTTCCACTGCTCAATAAAATCTGAAATTGGTTTCAAATTGCATAATTAGGGTTTAGCGTTTTTGTCCTGCATCCAGTGTTGTCATATGCGATCGCATATGCCATTTGGGAAGGGTGTATCCCATATGCCATGATGGCATATGCGATGTAGTAAGTATGCCATCGCATATTATATGCCACTGCATACAGTGTATGCTATGACATACCATTGCATATCCGATAGTATGCCATTACATATAGTCTATGCCATGACATACTCCAACATTTTTTTTTTATTTTTGCTTTGTAGGCTTCCCCAAGCCCTATAAATAGGGGGTTTCTCTTCCTAATGCATTCCACAACTCTCAAAGGTATGCTTTGGGTTTCTTTCCTTCTCTTTTGTATGGTCCACTTTATTTTTGTACTATTTTGACTTATTTTTAATGAAATTTATATTTTTCCTTCCACCTTATGGGATATATTCTACTCATTCTACAATATAGAACACAAAAGTAGCAAAATATAGTATTTTTTATATTGGTAGTTTTGGGAATTTTTGGGATTTATTTCGTATTTTTTTGAATTTTTGGGAAAAAAATAAAAAATTCTGTGCCATGGCACAATTGCATTTGCGATTGGGCCATGCCATCACATAGGGTCGCATATGCCATTTAACAACATTGCTTGCATCATCTACATGCTATTGGAACATCCATTCCTCTCCGTTTACACACACGTAGGGACTCTTCCCCAAGCAACCTCCCAAGTCAAAACTTGAACTTTGAGAACTGCCACACTCTTCCACATAACGGCTCAAGGCTGGGCAATCAGAGGTCTTCAATTAAAGCATCTATAGAAGGATTCAACTATGAACTTTCCTTTCTCTGCTCTATTACACACCACATTTCTTGGATTTTCCATTTATCATTTAACTCAACTTCTCATTCCCCTTGTCAATTTCTTCATATTGCAAAGTCCTTCGTAGTTGAATATTTCATTATTTCCTTCTCCTTCCTAATTGTGAGATTAAAGATCAGCCCGTTACAAATTTCTAAACTGATCTCCTCATTAAATCTTCCTCTAATGCTATGGACCATGGATTAAAATGCTGGAAAACCGGTACGTATCGTCCGGTCAAAAAACCGGTACATATCGGACGATACGTATCGGTCTGGTCCGTATCGAACGATACATTGAATGTATCGTTCGATACATACCATATATTTTAACGGTACGGTACATTTAATGTACCGTATCGTTCACGTCTGATACCGATACGTATCGTCTGATACGTATCGGTATCGGACTTTATGTTGATCCTTGCTATGGACCCCCTTCAACCATCCCGACCCTAGCTCACTCTGAGGACCCCTAATAGTCCACCCAAACTGTCTTCCTGGGCTAAGCCTGGAAGTTGTGACTTTCCAAACCTCCCTCTCTTCGCCACATCTCCATAACCATCATCCTGTAAGTGTCATCTTCGTACAACATAATGATTGAATACCCAAACCTCCACTTCTTTTGTCATTCTCCTTATATCCCAATTGTTCACATGACTTTTTTCTTTTCGCATTCCTCCACAAAAAATTTCTTTGTATCTTTTCAAGCCTCCACACATTCGTTATGGGACACAAACAATGAATAAAATTATGTTTGCAAATTGGAAAGGGTGGCCTTAATCAAAGTGAGTCTCCCTTCTTTGGATATAAGCATACCTCTTCAACCAGCCAACTTCT
Organism: Chloranthus sessilifolius; assembly: GCA_021018995.1. Lineage (NCBI taxonomy): Eukaryota > Viridiplantae > Streptophyta > Magnoliopsida > Chloranthales > Chloranthaceae > Chloranthus > Chloranthus sessilifolius. The sequence goes on along the minus strand of CM037586.1, from coordinate 327,547 downwards.
TATCGGATCTTTTAATTATCGGGTCTCATTGACTAATATTTGACTTTCTAGTACATAGGGGAGTCCTAAATAAGTCGATGGAAGCCTACCCCAACCACACACCATCATACAACAATCTCCACAACTACAACGTCATCGATCTTCCCACCATTGATCGTGATTTTCCTAAGATTCTCACCCTTTATGCAGACTGACATTACATGTCTCTTATTGCTTTCCACGACATCACAGAACACAATAGAATCATCTGCATACTGAAAATGAGATAGAGAAGGGCCACCCCTCCTAAGCTTGAAGTCTATTATCAGATTAACCTCTACAACTCTCCCCCTCAATTTGCTAAAGGCCTTACCCCACTACGGTGAATAAGAGGGGAGATATCGGGTCCCCTTAACTGAAAGGCTACACATCTCCCCCATCTTCTTTTTCACAAAGAACGGAACAATAAAACTCCCCCTTTAGCAACTCTCAGAAATGTTAATAAAATTGTATTGTAAATCCATCCCAGCTTGGGGAGCGGTCCTCGCTAGCGTTTAAAATAGATTTCCTTATTTCTCTCATCAAAGCCACTCTCTAAGACTTCTCAGTCCTCTCTATCAATCTGTCTAAATTCATCCTCCTTCGCATCCTTGGCTTTCTTCGTTCTGAAGTTTCTCTCTTTCCTCAGCCTATCATCCATTCCTCCTCCCCATCAACTTTCCGAATGCCTTTTAGAATTTTCCTCTTTCACATCAACTTTTCAAATGTCTTAGAATTTTCTTCATTTCTTCCTGCACATTACCAAACACTTCTTTACATCTCCCCAACTCCGTTCTAAGCATCCTCAATTTTGATGCAATTCTTTTTTGGGCATTTCCTTGGGGTTCCAACTAGACCTCTAGCCTCGTACCAACTCATCCAAACCTTGTGAAGAAGCCACATATTTTCCAACCTAAAGGGTGTTGGTCCCCATTAACCCTCCTCAAAACTTAAACAATGCTGCAACGCTGGTCGCAATAAGGCTTTAAGTAACAAATTACGGTAAACATGTACCTAATCATTGTTGCACGCAACACATGATTAGAATCTCTCTTCCATTCGACAAAATATATTTTCCCCCACATGTCGGGGTATCTAGAAGCTCACATCTCATCAGGAAAAATTGAATTTCCTCACTTGAATTCCTTTGTCACCTTCTGCTTTTTTCGTCACTTCGGCTCCCTCTTCTTTTTTCATCACAAAACTTGATCGTGTTAAAATCTCCTACACATCATGGAACTCTCCAAGATTCTTTTATCACTCTCTTAACTCCCCCCAAAAACGTATTTCTCTCTTCTAACTCGTTGGGTCCATACACAATGGTCAAAGCCCAAATCACATCTTTTTCTATATCCCTGAATCCCTGTTTAATGGGAATTTTCTTTTCCTATTCTCCGGTCTCTCAAGGTTCCTACAGTCCCACAGTTCATCATTCGTACACTATTCCCAACGATTTTCCTCTACCAACATCCTAACCTTTGCTTTCCGTCATTTATCCCATTTCGTCTCTTGCAAGGCAATCACATCCAACTTCTTATCTCTTAGAAACACTTTTATCACATCAAATTTCTTTCTCCCCTCAAGGCCCCTAACATGCCATGAGAAAATCTGCGTCAGGAACAAACAAAAGATCCCACACCCTCTACTCACTGTCCTACCATTATTTCGATTTTCTCTTTTCCTTTCCTCCACCCCCTCTCTTGATTTGGGGAGGATCTAAATTATTCACCTCTATACAACTGCTTTTCCAACCTGGATCCTTGCACCTCTCCTTTTGCTTTTTCCAAACCAACAGACATCTTTACCGGCTTCTCTTTCCACCCTCTCTATATGTCAACCCGGTTTTAACAACAACTTTCACCTGTTTGTGAGTTTTATTTGTAGTGACCCAACCAAATTATCCCCACTTTCCACCATCTATTCATCTATTAGAACTCGAACTCACCTCATTTCCCCCAAATCCATAGAATGGACTTTCTCGTTATCCGAACTCAGCATCCCTTCATTTCCTCCCTCACCGACCCTGACGATTTAAGATTCTATACTTCCCCATTCCTTTCCCACACTCCGTTTCCCTACACCTATTCCCATTGAAACCTATGACCATCCCCGGCCATCACTTTCTTACCATTTCTGAAAGCCCCCATCCACTCTAAACCACCCTGGTCATTTGTAAATGTCCTATTTCCAGCCAGGCCCCGGGTCAGCGTATTAAATGATATCAGGTACCACTGACATGTTAGGGAAGGACAGAGAACCTGCATCCTCAAGATGAGGAGCAGCATCGGGGAGCAAAAGAAATAACGACTCAGGTTGTAGGATGCTGCCATTCAACAGAGGAGCCATTCTTGATGCTCATATTGCTGATGGGGTGGTACATTTTCCAGGTCAATCCGTCATAGAAATCTGTTGGCGAAGTAATATCCCGTGTTCTACCACCATTATCATTGAAACAATGCTCCATATTTTCCCAATTACGTAATGTTGGATAAGAGAAATTTCATGAACCACATTCTGAGCCGTTGGTAGCATGGATCAAAATATCGTCCGATACCGATACGTATCGGTATCGGACGTGAACGATACGGTACATTAAATGTACCATATCGTTTATTTGTATTGCAGATACCGGACGATACATTCAATGTATCGTCCGGTACACTACTGTTCCGGTACGTATCGTCCGGTACGTACCGGTTTTTTGACCGGACGATACGTACCGGTTTTCCGGCATTTTGATCCATGGTTGGCAGTGCAGCATCTCCCTGTCGCCTCTATCTGAATCCTCAATCAGAGGTGCAACCTTAATATCAATATTAAAGTTACTTCCTTGTTAGTCTGCCTGATTAGCTGACCCATCACAACTTGACTGGACTGAAACAAGGCCGTTCTTCAAAGTGTCCCAATACAGGGACCATTGAGGCCGGTAAGGGCTACCAATATGGGGCTTGGTAACTGGTTTAATTTCTAGTAGTTGGCCATTTAGGGAGTGAGACTTGGAAATATGGGTCAGATGACTCAGATCCACAGTAGCTGGTCCAATGGAACTATCGCGACTAACTGAGCTTGCACTTAAGACACCAATGGATGCTCTAACTGGACCAGGGCCAAAATTGAAGCTCATATTCCACTCCATACACCTGCTCAACAGTGTTGTCCGAACCTTGACCTTTCAGTATTGCCAAACTCCCCGTAGAGGCACCACTGTGCTTCCCCTTTCCACTCGATCCCTCCTTCCTACGCCATACGGACCTTGGTACACGTCCTCTAAGGAGTTTTAATTTCGTAGAAAATATGTTTGCAAGTGTGATTGAGATAGAGTTCATCCTTTGACCAACTATATGAATGCCGATGTTTTGACCGGGCTAGGAACTTCTTTCCACAGTCCCTAATCTCTGGTGCCGGCGGAGTGTACGATACCGACACAGCCGAAGGCCGAGCGGCCCTTGCCCTTCGGATCTGACAACCTGGTTCTGTCTCCTCTGCGGGGGGAACATCAGCTGCTGCAAACGCCAGAAATGTGTACCAACAATGCAGATCTCTGGGATCCCATGACGATGGAGGCTGCCATCTTCCTTTCTAAGGAAAAGACCAGAAGGTTCTTGCGGAAGCCGATCGTTTATTCACGAAGAAGGAAATATATACACGGTGGTTTAAAGCCGTTTAAACCGGGTCGGGCGACACGTGGATGGCTCACCGCCAGGATGAGGCCACGCGGCACTACAGAACTCCCTCGGGCTTCGACCTTGACCAATGGGACGACTTCATATACGTGTGAGACGCTAACTTGTCTTCACACTGGACCGGATAAACTACGGACCCTGCGGCCGACACGTGTCGAATGGACAATTAATGGAGTCCACGTTGCGCCATCTGGTACTCTCATCAGTTCGCCGGGTGGGTCTATGAAACTGCTGGACCTATGGTCGTCAGGTTTAATAGACCTGATCTCCCTGGGTTGGTTGCGGAGAGGCCCTCTAAGACAGGACCGGCCCAACAGGAGCACGAAATACCCGATTCTCGAAACCTGGACCACGCAGGAGGAGAACAACGAGGCCCGGGCCTCAGCCCATGCTTTCGAAGCTATGGAGTTGGCCCCTAGCGCCAACACCTTCCTTAACACCGTCCCCTCACAGGAAGAGCAAGTTACATAGATGGTTATTTCGACCACCCCTGACTCTCTGGGGCCGGAGGTGGCGGCGACCCAAAGCCAAGGTTGGTCCCAACGCGCCGCTGAGAATGACAACTCTAATGAAGTTGACAGACTTATCCGTCTCGGACGTCTACTTGGCATGACCTTTAAGGGCACGGAAGAGGCCTTGCGGGAGGTTTTCAGCTCAATAGTGATGGCCCGGGATGACAGTAGGCGGAAAAGGCGTACGGGAACTCGCGAACTTGCGCGCCTGGAATGGGGGATGACCGATGGTAGAGGTTTGGGGATCTAAAGGAATTCTATCCTTTCCTGGGCGGGCATTCTTTGGTTACACAAATGAAGATGATCTCATGGAATGTACGAGGCATTTGTGACAATGCCAAGCGGGCAGCTGTCAAACGCCTTATCCGTTCGATTAAACCGGCGGTACTTTCCCTCTAGGAGACCAAATGGGGTTCTTGCGACGATCGTAAAGTTGCTTCGATACTACTCGGAAAAGACTGGGAATGGACTGGTGTCGATTTAGTCGAAGCTTCCGGCGGCGTTTTGGTGGCTTGGAAACCGTCGGTTTTCGTGAAGATGGATTAAGAACTGGGGCTATTCTCCGCCTCCGTCGTACTCTGGTGCAGAGACTCTGGGAAGCAGTGGATCTTCTCTGGTATCTACGGCCCTGTGAACCACTCCCTACGCGGCCATGTAAAACAGGGTGGACCCCCGAATGCCACAATGATGTTGCACTTCAACACTTGGATTTCGGACTGGGCCCTGGAAGATATACGGATATACCGTTAATCGGATCTCGCTTCACTTGGTCGAATCTTCATGAACAACCCTCCTTTAGCAGATTGGATCGCTTTTTATGCAATGCCGAATGGATGGAGATGTTCCCGGTGGCGAGGTTACAATGTCTTGCAAGGACCACTTCCGATCATAGGCCAGTGCTGCTGACGTGCGAGGCCAGGGCTAATGGGCCAAGCCCGTTCCGGTTCGAAAATATGTGGCTGTTGGATGATCGGTACCGCACTGCTGTTCCGGTATGGTGGCGCAAGCAGATCTATCGCAGAACTGCTGCTTACAGAATAATATCGAAGCTTAACTGGGTAAAAAAGAAAATTATTGAATGGAACAGGGACGTTTTCGAGAATGCACAACACAATATGGAAGCCAGACTACTATGGCTGAGGGAGCTGGTTGACGTGGAAGAGTACATTGTCCTCACCCCTTTTGAACGTGAGGATCGTAGCCAAGCCAAGTTGACGTTCAACTCCCTTGCGAGAGCTGAAGAGGTCGCGTGGAACCAAAAGGCGAAAGTTCGCTGGTTAAAAGAAGGTGACCGAAACACTAAGTATTTTCACGCCATAGCGAACACGAGAAGCAAAAGAAACTTCTTAGGCTCTCGGTGATTGTCGAGGGTGTGACCTCCAGCAGTCACGAGCAGATCCGCAAACAGGTCGTTAACTTTTATACGAAACTGTTTGAGGATGAAGGGGGTACTAGGCCTGAGTTGGATGGTGTGCCCTTCAGCTCTATTACGGCTGAGGACAGGGCCGACATTGAGCAGCCATTCCAGGAAGAGGAGGTCTGGCAAGCCATTAAGAAAGGGGGTAGGAACAAGTCCCCCGGCCCCGACGGTTTTACCTTTGAATTCTTTCGGACTTTCTGGTCGGTCATGAAGGATGAGCTGATGGAGTTTTTTCATGAGTTCCACGATAGGGCCTTTCTTGGTCGCAGCATCAATTCTACTTTCATCACCTTAATTCCGAAAACTGATGGGGCGCAGGACCTCACTGAATTCCGTCTGATTTGCTTGATCAACAGCTTATATAGGATCCTTGCTAAGGTGCTGGCAAATAGGCTCAGCCCAGTGATGGGGAAGCTGCTCTCCGACTCGCAAGGGGCATTTGTGAAGGACAGCTGGTGGATTAGGTAGCCGTGGCACATGAGATTATCCATTCCGCACATTTTGACCGGCTTCCGGCTGCGCTTTGGAAGGTCAACATGGAGAAGGCGTATGATCGCATCAGCTGGGCCGGTCTCGATTATATGCTCCACAGATTTGGCTTTGGTACTAAATGGCGCAAATAGATGCGGGGTTGTTACGCTACACCTTGGTTTTCTATATTGATCAATGGTACCCCGGCCAGTTACTTCAAAAGCTTGTGCGGTATACGCCAAGGAGACCCTCTCTCCCCCTTTTCGTACAACTTCATGGGTGAAGCCCTTGCGGGTTTAGTTGCGCGTGCGACCCAGCTTAACTTAATCTCGGGAATCAGAGTGGGGAGCCATGGCTGTCACATTGCCATCTTGCAATATGCAGACGATGTTATTCTGTTTGGTAAAGCTGAGGTGGAGGAGTTCAGAAATATGGCAGGGGTGCTTGCTGTCTTTGAAGCCGTTTCGGGACAGCGTCTCAACGTCCGCAAGTCCAAGGTCACTGGCATTGGGATCGAGAACACCACCCTCCGTGATCTAGCACGAACTGTCAACTACGGTACCCAGGATCTGCTCCTCAAATACCTTGGCCTACCCTTGGGCCTGCGTAAACCTACGGCTACTGAGTGGAACCGGTGATCCATCGATTCCAGCAGAGGCTGTCTGCCTGGCATGAGAAATTCCTCAGTAGTGGTGGTCGTCTTACTTTACTCAAGGCGGTACTCTCGAGTCTCCCGATCTTTTACCTGTCCATGTTCAGATGCCCTGCCGCCATCTTACACCGGACTGAGCAAATTCAGCGCAATTTCCCTTGGGAAGGTGCGGGTGGGGAGCGAAAGTACCATCTCATCAACTGGGACACCTGCCAATGACCAATGAACTGTGGTGGGCTGGGGATACGCAGTGTAAAGTGGACCAACATCGTGCTTCTCGGCAAGTGGTTCTGGCGGGCTGGAGAGGCCGTTGAAGCTGATAGCCTATGGCGGAGAGTGCTGATAGACAAATATGAACCGTCAGATTTTAATTGGGGAGTCAGCATTGCAGTTAACAGAGGTACCTCTAATTGGTGGAAGAGTATTGCCGGGACTTGGAACCACTTCTGTAAGGGAATTCGATTCAGCTGGGGCTGTGGGACCCGAATATGGTTCTGGGATGATCAATGGGTGAATGAGGGACAACTCAGGCATATGTTCCACTAGGTCTACTCCCTAACCCGGAATCCGTCGGGTACTATTGCTGTTTTCCTGATGCAATCCAATGGCACCATAGTTTGGGAAGTGGTAAGTCGGAGGAATCTTCGCATTGACGAAGGGGAAGAGTTTGTGACACTCCTCCAACTGCTGTACAAGCTGAAACCAAATCCTCGCAACCTAGATTTGTGGAGATGGGCTCCGAGTATTAATGGCTGTTTCAGCATTAAATCCTATTACCAGATGTTGACGCGTCACCCACTTACCAGATTTCAAGGTGCGACGCTTTGGAAGGCCACAATTCCACTAAAGATTAAGTTCTTTGCTTGGTCTTTATTCATAGATAGAGTACTCACTTTGGAAACTCTCATCCGTAGAGGCAAAAATATTACAAACTGCTGTGCCATGTGTTCTAAGGCCGAGGAATCGGTTGCTCATCTGTTTCTGCATTGAGGTAGCAGCTGAGATTTGGGGTATAATCCTAAAGCTTTTCCGGACTGATTGGGTCGTCAGTGCTACAATTTATGAACATTACCTTTCCTGGCATAATGCGGATTTGGACATTTTGATTAGGAACAATTGGAGAACCTCGTTCTTCGCTGTCATCTGGAGCATATGGAAAGAAAGGCATTGGAGAATTTTTGAACATAAGAAGAAACCGGTCGGATGCATTGTAAAGGCGGTCAAAGACCTTACCAACCTTTGGCTGTCCGACGGTACTGAGATGACATTAGAGCCTTGGGAGCCGGGGTAATGCTGCTGTGACAATCGGTGTTATGTGGGTGATATGTTGGTGACCTGTTGGCTTTGTTGTTTTTCTTTTTTTGGTTAGCGGCCTTTGATCCTGATGCTACTTTGTATCGTTATTCCCAGCACCTTGCTGGCTTTTTCTAATACAACACAATTTACCGATAAAAAAAAAAAAAACCAAAATACATGAATGAAATTTGCTTAAAGATGAAACCAGAGCCAACTTCTGACAAGGTTCTTTGTCCAGTACTTTGGTCTGCTTGGAGACGGTGTAGGTGGCTTAAAAAGTATAAAAATGCTCTTGGAAGAGCATTTGTACATTGTGATCTACTTAAACTGTTTCTAGGGTACCTATGGTCGCGCCACGCAATCTTTGAGGGTGTCTACATTCGAAATCTGTTGATTGCTTCGAATCAGACGATCTAGATCGTTTTTCACCCCATTCTTCCTCATGATGGATCTTGAGACAATGAATGTATCATCAGATGGTATTTTTTTTTATTCCGCATGGTACAAAATCCAAAAGTATCGTTTGAGGGTGATGTATGTCATGTGGAATCTCATCTCGTGTGCAAGTAATTGCTCTCTATTTTTGGGGATTTGTACCACATGGAATAAAAAAGGACCGTCTGATGGTGCGTTCATGGTCTCAAGATCCATCGTGTGGAAGATTGGGGTTAAAAACGATCGATATTTTTTTATTTGAAGTAGTCAACTGGTTCAGGCAGTTTCGAACGTAGGCCTCCTAAGAGATTTTTTTTGGGGGGGTTGGGGGGGGGGGGGGTGCGCGAACAGAGGTACCCTTATTTCTGTTATCATAAACATTTTCTGCATATTCTTCTGTTGTGTGTCTAATGTATTTTACTTAGTAAAGTTGATTCTCCAATGTGGATTGTTATTTTTAATGCAGGCCCTATACTTTTGTGTCCCTTTCCGTGAGCTGTTACTAGAATATTATTCCAGTACCAAAAATATTGGTGATGCAGAAGAGAATCTTTTGGCATGTTTGGCAGATCTCTTCACTCAGGTAAATGTTTTATATGTACATATTGGCTATATTAGTGTAATATGTCTATAACTTGTCTAAGTGACTTCTCTGAATCCTCTTCGATTATGATATGATACTACTTTTCAGAGAAATTCCCGTTTTTTCCGAAAAATGCATTTTGAGCACTTTTTTTTTGAAAAAAACGTTTTTTTCCCCATTTTTTCTCTTTAAAACCCGTGTTTGATCACAACACATATTTTTTATATTTTTTATATAGTTATTAATATATATTTTTAAAATTTTGAAAATTTCCTCTTGTGTACCTTTAAATACGCCCACGGAATCTTGACAGGCGCCCACTCCAATCTTTGATTGTTTTAAATTAGAGGATGGAGATCATGTTTTGCTCTAATCTTCCACAAAAGGGATCTTGAGGCCTTGAACATACCATCATACGGTCAGTTCTCAAAAAACGTGGCCCTAAAAAGTCACGTTTGAGCGTGATGTGTGCCATGTGATTTTAGGGCCACCTTTTGGTATTTGTGTCATATGAAATGTAAAATTGACCTTCTGAAGTTACGTTCATGGCCTCAGATCCCATGTTTGGAAGATTGGAGCCGAACACCATCTCCATCGTCTGATTTAAAGCTATCAATGTTTGTTGGCGTGGGCGTATTTAAAGGTACCATCTCCCGTTTTTTCCTCGGAATTGCCAAAATTAACCCTTTTTCCCATATATTTCTGGAGCCATTTTATTCCTGTACCTAGAATTGGTCACTATGTTGTTAATTTTCATTGTTAATTAAGTCAATTATTTTCAATGGTAGACATGGGTTTACTCCCACAATAAGATAATGGTCTAAGCATTGCAGTATGGGCATGGTAAAATCATATGGGTACCTCTATTTGCGCCCACACATTCTCTGAAAGCTCTCACATCCCAGACCCCTTGAAAACCGTTGATTGCTTCAGATGTGATGATAGAGTTCGTATTTCACCTTGATCTTCCACAAAAAAAAATCTTGAGATCATGTAGCACTTATCGGACGGTCAAGTTTTGATTCCATGTGTCATAGATCCCCAAAAAATGGCCCTAAATTTACATTTGAGGATGATGTGTGCCATATGATTGATTGGCTATTTTTTGGGGATCTGTGACACCGAATAAAAAGCTAACTGTATGATAGGTGTGACATGATCTCAAGATCTATTGTTGCAGATTGGGGTGAAAAACAATCTCCATCATCTGACCTGAAGCAATCAATGGTTTTCAAGGTCTAGGACGTGGGCACTTTCAGAGAATGCGTGGGCGCAAACAGAGGTACCCAAATCATATTTATACATATCTGATAGTACATGCTTGCTGTTGATAATTAGAGTTGGAAGTGACAGCTTATGGTTTTCAAATTACAAAAATTTGTTGCTGGTTCACTTTTCATATGTTAGTTCTCCGGTCTTTGATTTCAATTGTTGATGTTGATTACAGCATTCTCTATTTTTTCCAAATCAGATGAATTTCCGTTAATCTCAAAGCTTGTGTTCCCTTTTTTGTTGGTACTTCTATTGAATTTTGCTTCTAACTTGGTTTGTGAAAAATGGCACTCAGGTCTCCTTTTGGTTTCTCCTGTAGTCTTACCAAGATCTAAAAACTAGGTACCACTGGCCGGATCGGCCACCTTTTGGGTACCGGGAGGGTGATACATATTGGGTATTGGTGATATGTGTATTTTTTTTCTGAAAGAAATAAAAAAAAAATTCTGACTGAAAATGATGTTTAATAATAACTCACTAGTAAACCAGAAAATATTTTAATAAATTGCGTATTTTTATTCCATAACAGATACAAATTGTATGCACCAATTTAAACTAGTTATGAATTATGAGTAGGTATGGTAGTGGGCTGTGGCCAGCTTGAGCCCAACTCACACACAGCCTGAGCCCAACACACATACTTTTTTCTACCCGGGCCCTTCTCGGTCTCAACAGTGTTTACCTGAACATGAGCCTTTAATCCTTCCGCAGATGTTATTGCCAAGCTTTGTCCTTGGGCTGCCTGTTTGGGCTGGGTGTGAGTGGGTCTTTGCTTGGTAGCTCCTCGCTACTTTTTTTTTTTTTTTTAATGTTTTATTATGTACTTTTTGTTGTTTTTTTTATTGAATTTCTTTGTTACTGCTAAAAAAAAACTAAAAAATATAAAATCTAAAACACAGATACATGGCAGCAGATACTGTGAGATATTGGCCGATACCCAACAGATAACCAATACACGTGTATTGGTATCAGCGTTGTAAAAAAACCCGGATACATTACTATATCGACCAAGTTTGTATGCTTGAACCCATCACAGGTAGTTTGGCATGTAGTCAGTTGATGGCTGCAAGTCCGGGCCCTTTTTGCTATATTTATGGATTTGTACCGGAGTTGAATGGTAGAAATGATTTGTAAAGAATTAATATGGGGACTTGATATCCAAAATTTTCTCTTGAATTTTTACCCAATAAGAAAATTGCAAATGCCCAACCTGACCCAACCCGATGGTGCATTCGAGCCGACCCGACCGAAACCGAAAACCCGACCCGACCCCGGTAACAGAACCCTATTTTTATACTTTTGACATATAAAAGATCAAGTTGGGTTGACCAAACCTGACCCGTCGACAGTCATATAGGTAGTCCTCTTTGCATCTCTCATGCTTGTTATTTCAGATTCCATTGTGTTTTTGTGTCTGTGTTCTTCTATCATATCATTCATGTGTGTGGCACAAGTCCCCCACTCACACACCCACACACACACACACACACACACACTCCAATATTTTAATTAATATAGTAGCTTATTTCTTGATATTGATGCATGCAGATAAGTTCCCAAAAGAAGAAAATAGGTTTTATTGCTCCAAAGCGGTTTGTGCAAAGAGTGAAGAAAGAGAAAGAGCTTTTTCGAAGTTACATGCACCTGGTATTAATTTAACACCGACAAGGGTATTCAGGTCGATGATTGTTGGACAGAAGCACATTGCATGAGCCGCAGAAACCCTAGGAACATAATACACCAGCTCGGCAGTGCACATGTATTAAGATTGTTTAAAAATTTAAAGATGTAAAACAATTCGTATACCAAAATTCATATAGAATTTACACAGGAAAGAAATTGTTCAGGACAAAGCGGAATTTTTTTTTTTTTTTGAAACGGTCACAAAGATCAATATATTAGAACTGGAAAAAACGATTACAAAATCTGCGTACCTTGGCGGGTAGTAAGGAACTACCCAAACAGAGGTACAAGCAAAGGAAAGAAAAACAGAGAAAAGAAACTGTGCCAAAAAAAAATCGCCCGAACCCGGACAAGAATATATCCGAGACAGCCAAATCCCATGCACAAACTATACGAAAAATCCGTCCAAGCCTCTATCAGCAGCAATCTTTCCACAGCCTAAAGAAATGCTGAAGACCATCGTTGAATGTCCTTAGCTTGCAGGCATTCCAGCTGATAATTAAATCCCTCACATCTCTAATAATCAGCGAAAAAGGTTTCGCCTTGCGATTGAAGATTCTATTATTTCTCTCCAGCCAAATCGCCCGTAAAACAATGTACACTGTTAGCGGCCAAAGTTGCAAAGGCCATTGCGGGAGGACCCACTCCATTTTGAATATCTGAAAAATCCTGTTCCAAATCGTACGGGTAAAAGAGCAGTGCAAAAGTATATGGCCCACTGATTCGGTCCCCCTCATGCAAAGCATGCATTTGTTGGTGATCAGAATGTTTTTCCTGATGAGTTAGTCCCTTGTAAGGATCGTCCTTTTAGCAACCAGCCAAGCAAAATATTTAATCTTCAGTGGCATTTTGACTTTCCAGTACCCAACCCATAGGTTGTTCCCAAACACGGATCTTTCCTGCTCTTTCTGGCTATCGTAGAAAGACTTGATAGTAAAACGACCATTAGCATTGTACCTCCATTCCCTCATATCAGCCCGACCAGCAAGAGGTGTCATGCCCCCCACGACCTTCAACAATTCCTGATGTTCCTCCTTTTCCCATTCCCACAGACATCGCCGCAACGGAATGTTCTAAACCCAATTTTCGTCGGCCCCTTGGGCATGAAAATAATTTCTTACGACCGCATCTTTACAAATGGCCAGCTCAAAAATGCTTGGAAACCTCTCGCTCAAAGGTCGTTCCCCAGCCCAAACGTCCTTCCAAAATCTAATATTTTGCTCATCCCCCCATTTAAAAACCGTCCCTTGTATGACCTCCTGCGTGCAACCTTTAATCGCATTCCACCACGACGATCTTTGGTTGGGATGAGAAATATCCTGACTAGGGATACCATACTTAGCCGTCGCAATTTGGTGCCATAAATTGTGTCTCTCACCTTCTTCTCCCATCCTCCATACCCACTTAGCTAACAAAGATTTGTTCACTAACCGCCGATTTCTAATTCCGAGTCTGCCATGGTCTTTTGCTTCGCAACATTGGTCCCATTGAACGAGATGAAATTTCTTCCGATCCCCAGCTCCCTCCCAAAGGAAATCCTTCACAATTTTTCCAAGTTTCTTTATGATACCAGCCAGAGCGTGAAGGAAAGACATCATGAAAATGGGAATGGACACAAACGTAGATTTAATAAGTGTGAGCCTTCCTCCGTAGCGTAACAGTTTACTCTTCTAAGTCGCCAACTTTTTCTGGAATCTCTGCACAACCGTGTCCCATAGCCTTGCCCTCCTCCTCCCGAATCCCAGCGGTATTCCTAAATACGATAGTGGAAATTCCGCCATAATACAACCGACGTCCCTTGCGACCGTTGCGATGATTTCAACTGGGATATTAATTCCAGACAGGCTGGATTTGTGAAGGTTGATTCTTTGGCCCGAAACCGCCTCAAAGATCGTCAAGACGTCCTTGATTACCCCTAGCTCCCTATCCCTATCACCAACATTACAAAAAACCAACGTATCATCAACATACTGCAGATGTGAGATCGCAGGCCCTCCATCAGCTGTGGTGAGACCTCTTATAAGGTTTCTAGCTTCAGCTCTGTTCAACAGCAAGTGTAAAGCCTCCCCTCTACAATTGGAAAGCAGCGGAGATAGCGGGTCGCCTTGCCGAAGTCCCCTCTTCGGAAAAAGTCATGTGGCGTTCCATTGACCAGCACCGAGAAGCGAATCGAAGCATAGCAGCCTTTCATCCACTTCCTCCATTTTTCACCAAACCCTATTCTCAGCAGCACATAATCTAGAAAGTCCCATTGTATCATGTCATAAGCTTTTTCCATGTCGATCTTGAAAATCCATCCTTTGTTATTATGCTTCTTGGCGGAGTGAATAGTTTTCGAGGCAGCCACGACGATGTCCATAAGTTGTCTTCTCGGAATAAAAGCACCTTGGACATTGGAAATTAATTGACCAATCACACCCTTTAGATGGTTAGCTAGCACCTTAGATATAATTTTGTACGCACTCCCGATGAGGCTTATCGGACAGTAATCCGTAAGAGATATGGCCCCTTCCCTTTTCGGGATCAGCACAATGAACGAAGAATTCATGCATTTGTTGACCTTTCCTGTGTTGTAGAAAGCTTGAATCAGCTTCATAAATCAGGTGCGATGGTAGCCCAACAGTTTTGGAAAAATTCTATAGTGAACCCATCCGGCCCTGGAGATTTATTAAAGTCCGAACCTTTTAGTGCCCTTTTCACCTCCTCTTCGTTGAAGGATCTTTCGAGATCTATGGCTTCCTGATTAGAGATTGTCCAAAACTGAATTCCTTCCATCCGAGGTCTGGTAATCGTGTCGCAATCGAATTGCCGCTGAAAGAAATCAGCAATTTTGGTCAGTATAATACCAGGATCCGAGTAATCCTCACCGTTGATGTTGATGGATGAAATATGGTTCTTCCTTCTTCTCCCGTTTGCAATCGTATGAAAAAATCTGTTGTTCCCGTCTCCCTCCCTTAACCAATGTGCCTTGGACTTTTGTCGCCAATCCTGTTCTTTCTGAAGTTCCATCCGGTTGAACTCAATTCGAAGGGCGGTTCTAACATCTTTCTCGATGTCGGTTAACGCCTCCACTTCCTCAGTAGAATCCAGGACAACAATTTCTGCCATAATTTTATCTCTAAGTAGTCTTGCCTTTCCGTAAACTTCCTTGTTCCACTCGTTAATTCTGGTTTTTAAGTTCTTTAGTTTGGCGCAAAAAACATAATCTGGGGAGCCCACCACTGTATCTTGAGTCCACCACTGGTTAACCAGCTGTTTGAACTCCTCATTCAGGAGCCACAAATTTTTGAATCTGAAAGGGCCCGGGCAGTATCCAACCCCTCGATGCTGCCCAGTCGAAAACAAGATCGATCTATGATCAAAGATCGTAGTAGACACCACGGTGACCCGGTGATCCATCCCGATATTAAGGAAGTCAGCCAGACACAAGAATCTATCCAGCCGGCATAAAATGGGGCGATCTTGACCGTTGGACCAAGTGAATCTCCCCCCCGTCATACCAAGGTCAAGCAGGGCCCGTTGAGAAATACATTCGGCAAACAGGTTCGTAGCCGTAACGTCGATCGTGCCCGAGTTTTTCTCCTCATTCTTTAGGAGCGCATTGAAATCCCCTCCGATGCACACCGGTAGATCCCATTTTTCCATCACCGCACTATGTTCGAAAAAGAACTCCTTCCTACTCGTGTTGTCATTAGGGTCGTAAACAGTGATGACAACCCACTCCTTTCCATTACTCCGGTCCTATAAATGCGCAACAACCAGAAAATTCCTTGATTCAGAGTCCATCAACCTTTGGCCATCCGTATCCCAAGCAAG
Organism: Chloranthus sessilifolius; assembly: GCA_021018995.1. NCBI lineage: Eukaryota > Viridiplantae > Streptophyta > Magnoliopsida > Chloranthales > Chloranthaceae > Chloranthus > Chloranthus sessilifolius. The sequence continues at coordinate 311,706 of CM037586.1, read as the reverse complement.
CAGAATACTGCCCCTAGACCCTTCGGCTTCCAACGTGATCCACTCCCAGGCAGGCCCAGGAAGGACCAATCTAACCATAGGAGAGTTGGTAACTCCCCATTTAGTCTCCTGCAAACCAATAACCTCTGGGCACTGTTGGTGAAGGAAAACTTTCACCATAGCCCTTTTATCTGCGAGTCCTAACCCTCGCACATTCCAACATAAGAAGAGCGATTTAACCATTGACACAGATACGACTGAAAAACCCCATCCAGGACCACCTCGACCTATGGTTCCTTCTTCTTTGACGACCCGTTATTGCCCTTCCCATTCCTTTGAACCTTCTTTCCTCTGTTGTTGATAATGCCGCGGTTTCCTCTCGCATAAATTAATCCCCACCTGGAGCGAACCCCGCTCTCTCTACCTTTTTGCCTCTCTGTCTATGCCATCGGTTTTCCTTTGTCCAGAATTTTCCCGTGTAATCAGATCAACCCTTCCCAATCCCCTTGATAATTGATCCCCAGTTCAGACCCTATCTGGAAGACCCTTTCCCCTTTTGCTGTTTCCTGAACCCCCTCATGCTCAGATCTTGTGCCTGCCGAACCGTCATGGTTCTCCCCTACCTCTTTGTGCATTTGATCCGCGGCGGGCGATGTATTAGTGCTCGACTCATGCGGTTTGTGGCCAGTACACCCGGGCACCCTATTTTTTCCTTTTGAACCCACATCACGAAGATCACCCGAGTCAGGTTGCCCTGCCCATTTAGGGCCCAAGTGGCATTCAGAAGAGTCGGGTAGGGCTTTATCATCAAGATCCAAGAAACTAAAAGAAGGCCCCTCCACGACAAGTTAGCCTCTTTTCGACCCGCCACGTGTCCCTGCCTTTCGCCTCCCCTTTGCCAGCTGTCCGAAAGTGTAACATGTGTAACCGACTCGCCATTGATCAAATGCTTTTCGCCCTTTTCACACTCTTCACCGTTGGGCATAGATGGACGGTGTACGATGCAAATGGCCAAGCTCTCCCGGTTTTCAGAGTAGTTGGATGCCAACTGATTCCCCCAGTCCATAGTCGGCCTCGGATTGTGGTTCGAAGACGACGCAGAGATTTGTCCCTCCCTAGGACATGCGTCATTAGCCCTCATCATGTCGTTCATAAATGCGTCGTCCCATCTGCTTGAGCTGCGACGCAGCGAAACCCCTCTTTTGTCTGTGGAAGCTCCAGCTGTCCCGACTTGGTTAGCCGAGAAGCCAATTGAATGATGTCTAGTACCTTCTCTCCCCTGACCTCTACCGTCGACATTTAAGGAACTCCAGCGGCTATTCGAGGATGTGGACACGTGTCCCTGTCTCTCTACATCTCGCCATTTTGTCTCTCTTGCTTCTTCAGAACCAGGATCCTTTGCAACGGCAGGCCCCTTTGCCCGCCGGTCCATCCTAATGTTGTCAACTCCTTCCAGCTAAGCATGGCACAACGCCCGATGTTGCCGTTGGGATCCACCCGTCGTGCCGAACGGCCTCACGACGGTCTTTTGATTAATATGGAGCCCGATTGGAGAGCTATGGAGGCCTGGGAACTTCACCCCATCTCGGCGATGCATTTCCCGCCGAACTTCCCCCGTCTCGCCGAGAACTTCACTGCTAGTGATCGGCGCGGATTATAGTCCTGGTTTTCCTCAATTTCTGTGTAGTTAAGCATTTCCTATACATGTACCGTACTCATTAAAAGATGGTGAATTTTACCATCATTCACAGCCCAGTATATTGCCAACTAAGGTTTAACCTTCCATCTTTTTTTCTCATTTAATCAAAAAACGAATAATTTCCCTGGTTTTTATGTAGGATGCTCGCAAATTTCTGAATTTCTTGCTAAACGAGCTTGTGGACATCTTGGAGAAAGAACCCAAAGCTTCGAAAAGTTCTCCAGAAACTTCACTGCCATCTGAAAAGACTTCAAATGGTGGGACTCGTAATGGGCAGGCCAATGGTGTTCAAAAGGAGCCATTGGTTACTTGGGTTCACCAAAATTTTCAGGTGATTCAACTCAGCTCATTCCTAGCTGTTCTCAATTCTCTAGCTTGCACATCTGTGGCAATTTCTATGTAGCGTTCTTAACATCCATGGAATCTTAGAGGGCACCACCTGCGCCAAAACCCATTGAATTCTTTGAAGCAGACGATGGAGATCGTTTTTCAACCCAATCCTCTCCGAAAGGAATCTTGAGATCATGGGCGTACTATCAGACGGCCAGTTTTTTATTCCATGTGTAACAGATCCCAAAAAAAGCCTTAAAATCACGTTTGAGTGTGATGTTTGCCATGTGATGTTAGGGCTTTGTTGGAATTTGTGCCATGTGGAATAAAAAACTGACCGTCTGATGGGATGCCCATGATCTCAAGATCCCTTGTGTGGAAAATTGGGGTGAAAAACGATCTCCATTGTCTTATTCAAGGCAATCAATGGTTTTTGGTATAGGTGCCCTCCAAGATCCCTTGGGTGTTAATAAAGCTACCCATTTTGCTATTTCCTCATCAGACCTTTATTTTCTGTAACCCTTCTGATATTTGACTATTGTTCATGCCTAAATAAACTAAATGCAGGGTATATTGACAAATGAAACAAGATGCTTACGTTGCGAAACTGTGACAGCAAGGGATGAGACATTTTGACTTAAGCCTCGATATAGAACAGAATAGTTCAATCATGAGCTGCCTCAAAAACTTCAGTTCCACCGAAACTTTGAATGCCGAGGATAAGTTCTTTTGTGACGAGTGCTGCAGGTTCCTCTCACCTCATTTTTTTTCTTCCTTTGTGGTTGTGAATTGTGACTTGTATTTGAGGAATGATTCTTTCCTTTATATCTAGATATCAATTTCTATGAACACTCTATAACTTGTATTTGATCAGTTGCAGTGTTTCATGTGTATGGTCATTATCTGTACCTTCAGAGTATTAGAACCATCCGATCCAAGCACTTTAATATTGAAAGTGAAAAAATGTGCATAACTGTCCATTTTAGACTGCATAGATCAAACAGTTCAAATCCCCCACTGACTGTATTTTTGGGCCCAGGGTAACATAGGGACAAATTTCGGTTTCGTCAATATTTCTCTATCGGGTCATTTCGGATTAATTTTGGGGAAAATTTGAAAAAGTTTCGGGAAAATTTGGGAGGGTAGAAAATATGTATATATAAATTATATTTAAGGTTTACAAAAATCTTATTTATTATTTAAAAATGGCTAAAATTAAAGAAAAATCATTAATTTCAGTGAAATTTTGTTAAATTCGCCGAAATTAATGAAATTTCGGGGATTTCAGAGAAATGACCGAAATTTCGCCAAAAGTTTAATTTCGGAGAAATTTTGGAACATTTCGGAGAAATTTGTCAATATGCGCGGTAGCTGACATTGGCAGATACAACTTCCGTTACTTGGATTTCTTAAAAGATTTGCCACATGGCCTAAAATGGTTGTTTCTCATGGAGTCATGTGATCTCTATCTATAAATGCTTCTAATAGCCCATTGTTCCTTATATCTTGGAAAAAGCAATAGGGCATTCCTGCACATAACGCAAACAGCACACACATCCCTTTTTCCATGACAGATAACTTAAGTTGGCCTTTTGAACCTTCGTAAGCAGTCAGGTGTCATTTTTCAAAATATTACGAGATTGCAATTATATATCCATTCTTCACAATCAGATAGCTATCAGAGAAAAAAACATTTTATATAAGGGAAGTTTTGGGTGCTTGATATTAAATCAAGAAGTTGTAGCAGCTTGTAGGGCTTTCAACGGGTTGGGTTGGGTCAAAATTTTGGTTGCGCAATAAGAAAATCGCAAATACCTGACCCAAGCTGATGGTGCACTGATCTGACCAGACCCGATGGTGCACTCAAGCCGACCTGACCTGACCCATCCCTGTAAAAGACCTCTATTTTTAACAATTAGTTTTCCCATATAAAATGCCGGGTTTGGTCGATCTGACCCGACCAGGCAAATACCCTACTCGATACAACCTCTTGGTCGACCAGACCAGAAGGTCAGGTTGGATGTCTCATGCCCGACCCGACCCGGAAAGTCACATTTATGTACCCGACCCAGTAAAATATCGGGTCAGGTATTGGGTCTACCCGACCCGCTGACGACCCTAGTAGCTGGCTTCACCAAAGATATTCTAAGTGTATTTACATGAGAAAATACTCCTTGTGAACCTCGCCGTTTTCATGACCCGGTTCAATATGTCAGTCATGGCATATTATTAAGCATTGTTTCGTTCTGTCTTGGAGAACGTGGTTGGCTCAGCTTAGGCTATATGGCGAGGATCTATAATGGTTTAGCTTTGTTTCTTCCAATTATTTAAGAAGTCCCTATAATTCACTTCTCTGATTTTTCCAATTAACCCGCCTTCATATCTGACTGATGTTACTCAATAATGCAGTTTGCAGGAAGCCCAGAAGAGGATGAAGATAAAGAAGACACCATCTATTCTAGTTATCCATCTGAAGCGCTTAAAGTATATAGAGCAGCTTGACCGGAACAAGAAGCTGTTGTGTCGTGTTGTATTCCCACTGGTGCTCAAGTTGAGCCACACAATGGATGGAGCAGATATTGAATACTCCCTTTTTGCTGTCGTGGTCCATGTAGGAAGGGGCCATTATGCGAGCTTCGTGAAGAGCCACAACCACTGGCTCTTCTTCGATGATGAGAATGTGGAAATAATTGATGAATCTGCCGTGCAAACTTTTTTCGGGTCTGCCCAGGAGTATTCGAGCAACACAGAACACGGGCACATCTTTTTCTTTTAGTCAAAGTATAAATACGTGAAGGTGACTGATCTCATAATCTTCCAATGAACAAATTCAGGCAGAAACAGGGCTGCAACAAGAAATGTGTGCCCAAATTTTAAATAACTTGTTGAGACACTATTGAATTTCTTTAGTTTTTAGTTAATTTCTTTTTATTTTCATTTCAGAGAGACTTTGGAGGCTTACTCATTAGAGTTACAAAAGCTTGCTATGACCTTCTTGAAGATGATGTGTAAGGCTTTAGACATGGCAGAGAAGATGAAAGAATTGCTTAAAGATGGATTTCAGTCAATGAGAATGAGTTACTATCCCCTGTGTCCTCAGCCAGAGCTAGCCATTGGCCTCTTGCCACACTCCGACTCCGTAGGGCTGACCCTTCTTCTCCAAGTCAATGAAATCGAAGGTCTTGAGATAAGGAAAGAAGGGATGTGGGTTCCTATCAAACCACTCCCAAATGCTTTTATAGTCAACGTAGGAGATATTTTGGAAGTAAGTTCATCAACAATTTCAAACAAATCAATTGTTTTTGAGTCAGTAATATTAGTTAATCACCTCCTTGTGCGTCAATATATATATATAATTTTCTAAAAGTATAAAGAATTCCTTCTTCCATCACCCATCATATCAGCTACTGATAGTGTCCCTTTCTCCATCTAATAAAATTGTTATCCTAATCAAACCTCTCAATTAAAAAGTCATTTTAATAATATTTGGCTTTTCTTATTCTTTGGTTTTACATATTGTAAGCAACGGGATATATCATAGCATCGAGCATAGAGCAAAGGTAAATTTCGAAAAAGAGAGGCTCTCCATCGCAACATTTTATAATCCAAACCTAAATAAAGAAATGGGTCCAGCCCCTATTCTCATCAACCAACAAAGACCCTTAGTTGGATCCGCCACCCTTAAAAAAAGAGAGGATCCGCCACCCTTTTCGGTAATACTTGACAAAATACTGGACTCAGTCAAGTACTCTGCCCGAGTTAATCTAAGCCAGGCTGGGACTAAATAACCCAACACTTGGTCCAGTTTATTTACGTATAATAATAATAATAATGATAATAATAATAATAATAATAATGGCCATGGGCCAAGCCAGCTCTCATTCTAACCCGGTCCTAATCCGACCTATTCAAAACCCTACTAATACAACTCTTAGTAAAATGATACGCATAGGTGCCTACGAGCACGCAAATTTAAGTGATAGCAAGCCCACCAAAGTTAGAGGAATCTTTTGGGTACGGATCGGGTCCGATCGGGTCAAAATTTTGGCTTGCCCAATGAGAAATGGCATATGCTCGACTTCACCCGATGGTGCATTTGCCTTGACCCGACTAGAAAACCCAACCCAATGCCCAACCTGAAAGCCTAACCCGACCTGATAAAAAACCTCTAGTTCTCATATTATATATATATAAATTCCGGGCTAGGTCGAGTCGACCCGACTTGATCTGATTTTTGCCTGACCTGTCCTGAACTCTTGTTTACCTGATCCGAAGGTTGGGTCGGATGGTTCATGCCCAACCCGACGGGTCAAGTTCATGTGCTCAAATAGGTAAATGATCGGGTTGGGTATCATATTTGACGAGGAACGCCAAGATCGAGAGCATTGAAGTTGAACCGCAACAAAATTTCAACTTCAGAAAAAAAAAAGTTACTCTTCACATGAACAGTGACGGACGTCCGTGAATAGTGACGGACGTTCGTGATGAACAGTGACGGACGTCCGTGATTTTGCTCCCTCACTGTCCGTAGGTCACAGACGTTCGTGGGGCACTACGGACGTCCGTGGACGTCGTGACGGGATTTCTAATTTTGAATTATTTGTTGCGAAAACTTTCCTTTTTAGTGTTTTATTACTATTAGGACTCATTATTTCGAATTTTAGCTATTGGTGGCTTATATATTGAGGCTTGTAAAGACTTTTTAATTAGTTATTGAATATTTTGAATGCTTTTATGCTTGAATATTCTTTGCTTGAGATGGGTTTGGTGTGAGGCCAAGGGAGTGATTATCAAAGGTCATTGTTATTTTCTCTATTATCTATCATTGTCTTCTTTGAATTTTTTGCCTTGTTGATCCCTGCTTGTTTTTTCTACATCTTAACCTATTGATTTCTTGATCCCTAAAACCATAAATTCCTTTCCGAATCCCAAATCAAACAGAGCCCAAAACCCTTTTCTAAGCTATAAATCAAACTATAAGCCTATCTCAAAATCATACACCTATTTCCAAAGCCCTAGTTAGAGCCTGCAAATCTACGTCGGATCGAAGACGACGCTCAAGCCTGGAAAAAGCTAGAGTTCTATCTTTAGGCCGATCTCGCCTCAAATCTAATAGTGCTTGTGCATCGAACTAGACCCTAACTGGATCTCACGTGATCTACCAACCTGAACCCTAAGGTATTTAAGATAGTTTTGAGATTAAGCTTGATTTAATTTTATTTAATTTCGGCAAAATTGCATAAAATCATAATCACGCATTTTAGGGTTACCGTCCCGCGTCAATATTGACCCAACCCGGCCCAAACCGACCCGTTGATTAGCCCTACCTTTGTTTTTATGAAACCACGACAACCACTTATAAGACGGTGTGTAAGTAATGACTCCCCCTTCAGTTACTTTGGGAGAGAAGAGAGAGAGAGAGAGATGAGGCTGCTAACGCACAACATGCTCACCTGCAACATAAAGGGCGTGACCAACGGCTACCCTCTCCGTCTGGAAGCCGAGAAGGTGATCTCAAAAGAAGTTGATTTCAACGTTGACTTTCTCAAATCCATGTTCTCGAAGATCGAGTGGAAGGCCCTCGTCGATGCGACCACGACGCTCGGTTACAAAGACCTGCCGGAGGAGGCCGAGTCGTCGATGCTCGACTCGGACGAGTTCCTGAAGAAGTACCACCACGCGCTTCTGGAATCCCCATGGAGGAGGGAGCCCTTGTTTGCCCTGAGACGGGGAGGAAGTTTCCAATCAATAGGGGGATTCCTAATATGTTGTGACATGAAGACGAGGTTTGATTTCCAATTTGGATTAATGTTTTTTTTGTTTTGATTTTTGTTAAGGATGTTGGTTAGATGGTAATGTGATTTGAGTTAATATTAAAATTTTGGTCCGATATTTATTTGGTCGTAGCTGCCTTGATTTGTTTCTTTTGGATTAGGGTTTTGGAGGAAATTGGTTTTTTGAGGGTGATTAGGATTTTGAGTGTAATGGGAAAACTGATAAGTATGGTTTAGGGTTTTTTTTATTTATTGAATGGTGTTAGTTGGAAGGACTTTGATTTGGGTTACTATATGAGAATTAGTTGTTGCGTTGATTTGGTTATTTTGGATTGGGGTTTTGAGGTTTTGGAGGAAATGAGTTTTTGCAGGGTGGTTAGGGTTTTGAGCGTATGGGGAAACGGATAAGTAGTTTTTTTTTTTTGAGTTAGTTCACAATGAGTTGTCCACCCATCATGGGTGGACACAGCACTCCACACATTTGTGTGGCTGCATGACGTGCACATAATTCCAAGGAATGGAAGTCTGTGTACGTCTCGCAGTCCAACAGCTGTGTGGACTGCTTTAATGCACATGATGGGTGGACACCCATTGTAGACGAACTTTTTTTTTGTTTTATTATTATTTCTTTTTGAAGGATGTTGGTTAGATGGAAATGTGATTTGGGTTGATGTTTGAAAATAAGTGGTATTTATTGGCTGTTGTGTTGTTCTTTTCTTCTGGATTACGGTTTTTGGTTATTGGGAATGGGAAATACATTTTTGGAGGGAGATTAGGGTTTTTGTGTTTAGTTGGAGAATTGATTACTAGGGTTTACGGATTAGGGTTATGGGATTATTGGGAATGAGAAATAGGGTTTTGGAGGGAGATTAGGGTTTTTTGTGTTTAGTTGGAGAATTCATGATTAGGGTATAATACTATTGTGAAAAAAATAAAATAAGTCATATAAAATCGTGCAGTCAACTGCATGGAAAATGAACGGTAAAACACAATTCGGTTTCAACGTTCATTTTCCACAAGGTTGACATCATTGACTATAAAGTTTTATTTATTTTATAGTTATTATTTTTTTCTCAAAACTTGTGATCATGAAGCTGCTCCTTTACTTGGCACCCTGCCATGCGATTGTGTGCTTTGCAGCAGCAAACTTAGTATAGGACCAGGTAGGTTACCTGGTCCTTAGTACCATGCTACCTTTTTCCTAAGGGTTTTGAGTGTAATGGGGAAACTCATAAGTAGTGTTTATGTTTTTTGAAGGAAAGATGTTGGTTAGATGAAAAGGTGATTCGGGTTAATATTTGAAAATGAGGTTTGATATTTATTGGTCATTGTGTAGTTTTTTTTTCTTGTGGATTAAGGTTTTGGGATTAGTGAGAGAATGGGGAATAGGGCTTTGGAGGGAAGTTAGGGTTTTTGTGTCTAATGGGAGAATGTGTGATTAGGATTTAGTGAGAAAAGTGGGGGTATTAGGGTTTTTGGATTTAGGAGAGGAACTGGGGTTTAGCGTTTTTGTGTTTAATGGGATAACTATAAATTAGGGTTTTAGGTTTATGTAACTATGGTTTGTGGATTCGATTGAATAATTATATTTATATGAATGGTGGTGGTCCTTAAGAACTGGGATTAGGGTTAACATACGAAAAGGCGTGGTTTTATTGGTTGTTGAATTGTTTGGTTTGTTGTGGATTAGGATTTGGGATTTGTGGGAGAAGTAGGAAATAGATTGTGGAGGGTGATTAGGGTTTGTGAGTTTAGTGTGAGAACTAGTGGCTATTGGTTTTGAATTTATTGAGAGAAAAGATAATTAGGTTTTCGTGTTTAGTGAGAGAACTGGTTATTAGGATTGGAGTTTTTGGACTTAGAGAAAGAACTGGTTATTAGGGCCTTTGGATTTAGAGGAAGAACTGGGATTGAGGGTTTTGGATTTAATAGATGTAAAACTTAGGTTTTGAAGATTAGCAGTTTCGTTCAAAATCTGATCTTTCTGCAGGCTTAGCTTTGTTCTTGACAAGATGTCATGTGGTCCTGCTGAAGCACCAAGGATGCTATTCAGGTCATTGATTTGGAAACCTTCCATGTGGAGTGATGAAACCCTGAAATTGAGCCAATCAAACTTTTTATACCCTGATTGATGAACTCTTTTCAAGGGCTACTGCTCAAATTCTGATCAAATTTTCAATTAAGGATTTTTATAGTATTTTTTTGGTCTTTTAGCAATATTGTTAATTTTGGAATATAAAAAGACCATGTGTCAAAATCGTTATAATTAACCGTTATATATTATGGCCGTTATCCATTCCATAGAAAACCCTTTGAAATGGTTCACTAGGAAGTCTAGATGGATTCACACTAATCAAATTTAACTTTCAGTAGTATTTGTTTTCCTCCTGTCCACCATTTGCAATATCTTGCTTCTTCATTTAAAAGCCACATCACTTGATTTAGCATAAACACAAATCTTTCTCTCTTATATCTACAAATTGGCAGAGAAACCAAGATTCAAAACAAAAATATTATATGCAAATTTTACAAATTATATATATTCATCACCTAAAATGGTAAACAGAAAGAATGACTAGTAGTTTTAATAGTGAGCAAAACTAATGTAGTTTTGTTCATCCCATCATGTTAATACTACACTTTGATAGCAGGTTTCTTGTTTGATGTGTGGTTACCGATTGAAGATGTTCCTGGATTTATCCTTCACCAATCCTATGCTTTGCTTCGCTTTGCTTCCGCAGCATCCTATACCGAGATCTATTGATGTAGCTTTCAAGAAGGCGGTACGAACATGGCATTTGTTGCTTGCACAATCTCAAATATGTTAAAAAAATTGTCAAATAAATAAGCCAAAAAAAGAAAGGCATTCTTGTTCTCTATGTTCCATGAAACCTCCATCTGCATCTCATGTCCTTCATCGCAAAAATATTATTTAGTTTCTTCGGGACCATCAGTATCTCTTTTTCTAAAATTGATTTAGATAAATTACTGCCATGGGTCCCACACAGATGGGACAAGGCAATGATGATGATGATATTATTGAAATGGAAATCGAGTAGACAAAAAATTTGTACTTTCCCAATAGATTATCTCATTGATTTGAGCAGTTAAAGGGTAAGGTCAACCTGTTACCACGCCCTTCCCCTGGTCGGGTACATCAATTCAACCCGTAGAGCTCTGGTCACATTGGATTGTGGCCGGGCCTCACCATATATATATATATAGTTTTTTTGAGAAGCAGGCGAGGTATTTTTTATTTAAAGAAAATAACATATACAAACACAAAATAAACTGCCAGAAGTATCACATCTACGGAGATCTAAAAGTTGGGAGCTGAAGGAATTCTCTCATGTTGCATGCATTGAATCAGTAGTTCGGTCACAGAATTGAACATTGTGATATCCATGTCAAGTTCAAGGGCTGCCAAAGGGTCTGCCACTTGATTCCCTTTTCAATAGATATGACTAATGGTCTATTGTCGACCCTTGAGCAAGTTCATGATTGAAATAAACCGTCGTCCAACATTCCAAGGACATCCTTTCTCCAAAATTGCATATCTGAGAAGCGTATAATCCACCTCAATTTGAATTTTCAAATTTTCATTTGGCCAATATCTTAATCCAGATTCTAGCGCTCTGAATTCGGCCACTGTATTAGTGCCCATCCCATAAGATGCATTAAAAACATATAAAATTGCACCTTCATGATCTCTAATTATTCCAACTCCATAGTACTGATGATTCGACCCTCGGCATGCCCTATCAATGTTCATTTTCAGCTAACCTTCTAATGGGAAATTCCATCGAACCATTTGAATTTTTGGAGCAGAAACTCGGTGAAGAGTGCACCCCATCGAAATCAGCATAGTAGTCGCTTGGTGACTGGATTTGGAAGTCAGATTTAGTGAGGTAGATAGCTCAGAAATCCAGCCATTGATGCGCCTAACCATCCCATCGAAACCAATCAAAGTCATTCCTAATCGAGCTATATTTCGCTCACTCCAAAGTTCCTAAAGCAGTAACTATCGAATTTGTCTCAAAGAGGGGTGAAATTGACTTTTAGCACTATACCATTTGCCCATTGCTTCCAACAGATTCCCAGGTTCATTTTGACTTTCATAATATCTGACAAGTGCCTCCACAGTTTACTTACAATCGGACACTCAAGAAACAAATGGAAGGAATGGAGATTTCACGGCTCCTAACAGCCTCATCTAGTGGTATGCCCTTCTATAACAAATGGTGATCTATTTGATTTGGAACCCGTACGCTTTGCCTGGCCGATTTAAATGGAAAAACAACCAGAAGTATTTGGTTTCCAAACAATCTTGTCACTTCCATCATAAGGTACATCTGTATGGGAGACTATGGATCCCAGTTTTTCAGTAATTAGTGTTAGGTTCCTTTCACCATTCACCACATCATCAACGATAAGCATGTCTGAGTTATGTTCCGTCTCCACATCTGCTATTAAAGGACCTGATCCATTCCAGTTATGGTGTAGTAAAAAGTGTTTTTCCCTCTATGAACCTTCCATTTGGAATTGGTATTAGTGTGCTGTATCCAAGGGCAATTCCCCTTCCAAATCGTTGAATCTGATGGCTTAATTGAAGCCTCCCATAGATGCTGGTCAAGGTTGTACTTGTTTAACATTATATATATTTATTTATATATATGTGAGCTTTTTCAGCTTCTCCAAAGGTTTCTCCTTCACTTAGAAGATGAATTTGGACAAGATCTTGTTTGTGGATCACTCGCACCATCAAATTTTCGAGGGCAGATGCAGAGTTGGTAAGTCACTGATTGATAAATTGCCAATTTTTTGGTCTGCAAATTGAAGTCTGTATTTTTGAATGAAAAAGTGGTTATTTTCAGGTTCTAGTAGTACAAATTTTGGGTTATATGATATCTGATATCCATTTTATTTGTGTCAATGTTCTAGATCACAACTTCAAGAGGGGGTTGCTATCAGATGGATAAGCAAGAGTCTCTTCCTTAATAGATTTCTATTGAGGACATCTTTAGGAACTAGCAATTTGCTTCAACTTTGGATTCTAGTTGACAACCTCTTTCAACCATCAAGTTATGGATACTTGACTGACCCAAATATGAGGCATCTGTAAAAAATTGAATGACTCAATTATGAGGCATGTGTAAAAAAAGGACTGCATCAGGAGCCCACATGAATGACCTTAGTCGCTTATGCTTTAGTAGAGCCACTTGCTCAACTTGGCTGGTATGCCCAAAAGAACAGACATTTATGTATGGCAATTCAGTCAATTAACTCGATATCCACAAAATGCAAGCTAATTGTATTAGTGTTCATGTCCACCAAAATTAGGTCTTGATTTCTTGCTCCTATCAAGAGTCTTAAACTCTTCTTTAATAATATAAACTCTTAGGGTTGGGCCCCCAATGGAAGGTTGACAATATAGCTACCTCTAGGTCCCTGGTTCAATTCCATCTTAACTATCAAATAGTAGTAATAATATGATAAATAATAAATAAATTCCCATTTTACATCTTAAAATCTCATTCATATCTCCTCTAATAAAACCTCTTCATTTCAAAAATCTCATATCAATATTAGATTTAATCCTTAAAAGCTTTTAATTTCAATACGAATCTTTGACTCACCCCCAGCTTCTTTCATCATAATCTTCAGCGAAGAAAACAAAATGAGCCTCACATGCAAGGTATCAAATATCGGTCGATACTGAAATGTATTAGTTTTTTTGCAAATCAATACCGAAATGTATTGTGACGGGGACGCCGACATCGTAGACATTGGATATGGACCGTTTCGTGTATACCGACGTCGGAAGAAGTGGAATAGAAATCAGAACTAGGCGAAAGATGAAATTCTAGAGAAGTTGGAGGAACACAGCAAATTCGATCGATCGAATTGCAATTTCGATCGATCGAAATTCTCAATCGATCGAAGTCCTATTTCGATCGATCGAACAGCAGTGAGAGGAAAGACACATGCTCTGGAGTATATACTTCGATCGATCGAATTATATACTCGATCGATCGAGTTTCAATTTCGATCGATCGAATTTTTGCGGCGAATTTTGATATATGTTTTTTCGATCGACCGAGTTTCACTTTCGATCGATCGAATTTCAATTTCGATCAATCGAACTTCACATTCGATCGATCGGCATCACGCAATTTTTTTTTATTTTGGTATTTTTTAAATTTCGAACTTAATTTTCAGGGGCATACTTGTCCTTTTAGTATTTATTTTAGGGTTTTATTTTCGTTTGAAAGGACTCTTATATAAGGTCCTTAAGATAAATAATGTAATTAATTATTGATTATTGAATGAATGAGCTTTTGCTTTTGGAACTTGAGATGAGTTTCTTCGAAGAGTGATTCTTCTTCCCGAGAAGGGTTTGTGTGAAGTCAAGGGTGTGAAGCTCACAATCTATCTTTGTTTACTTTATCCTTTTAATCTAACTCCCTTGCTTTAATTCAAACAACCCAAATCTGCCATCTCATCCAAATACCCGACTCCTAAAACCTTAGCTTTCCCCTACTCCATTGATTCGACTCGATCTCGTAAAACATAGAAGGACTAGAGATTCCATCCTTGAATCGTGAGCACCTTAATCTAAGAAAATCTAGAGTTTTATCTCTAGGATCGATTTGCGCTGCAACCTAACAGATCTAGCGCAAAGGCTGAATCCTATTCGAATCAAACGTGATCTCTTCACATGGAGGACTATGAACGCCTAAGGTATTCGTTATATTTTCAGATTTATTGCTTAATTAATTCAATTTAGTTTCAGCAAGTAGTTAATCATCGCATTCATGTAGTTTAGGGTGTTCGTCCTGCGTCAGTTTTGATATCAGAGCACTAGGTTCTAGGTTAGGGCATATTGGTGTGACATTTAATTCTATAGCATTTTAATTTTCATGGCATCTTCTTTCAATTTTTATTTGTGCACATCTAGTGTTTAATAAAAGTCCCCATTCATTGTTGGTTTATATGTGCATGTCATTTTAATTTATTGGAATCTTATGTCATTTGTATTCATCATTGCATACGTCTTGTGTTTGACAAAAGTTTTTATTCATTTTGAGTCACATGCGTATGTCATTTCGATGTCTTTGATGTCATGACATTTGTTTCTTCATTTGTGTGCACGTCATGTGTTTGTTAAAATTTCTCAACTGTTGTGTGGTCCATAGAATTGTGCCTGAGTTGTGTTTGTCGCAAGCATCATGAATGAGTCACTTGCACGTCACCATAAATTTGTTACCCGTCATGAAAGGATGCTAGCCGAATGAGGGATGAGATTAGAGTTCGGGGATATCCTCATTATCATGAACCTGAATACGACCCTGCTGAAAAGTTTCTAAACTCTATTCAGAATGAGGTCCCAGATATTGAGGGTACGACGGACCTTAGAACCTTCGTGGAGTGGTTGTCTCGTGTAGAGGAGTACTTTGATTGGTATGACGTATCAGATGAGTACAAAATTAGGCTAGTGACAACAAAGTTTAAGGGAAATTCCAAAAAAATTTGGATTCATGTAGAGCTCCATATTGACTTGCGTCGGATTAAACCCATCTCCACATGGGAGGATATGAAGGTGACACTTATTAAAAAGTATGTTCCTTTGACACACCATTACCTTCTACGGAGTTTGAGGACCAAGACAAATAAGTGTCCTGATTGACTTAAGTGTCAAGGATTCGGACACTTTTCTTACCAGTGCTCCATTAAACTTCCCACTCCGAATTTATTGATTGCAAGCGAAAGTTCTAAGGAGTAAGGAAATTTGACACTAAAAGAGGAAGTGCATGACCCTAGAACTGTGATGAGTGAGGAGGAAATGGAAGAAGCTGATGAGAGTCTAACTTGTATTAAAGAAGATTCTATTTCCCTTGTGAGTAGTGATGTTGAGTCGCCCACACGTGAGTCAACCGAGTCACCCACACAAGAATCTACTGAGTCACCTACGCACGATTTGTTAGAGCCCGTAGAGCAAGTTGTGCACGAGTCCTTATTGGTGGTAGAGTCGTGTGCACTTGAATCTTTAAAGTTGGTCGAACCGAGCACATACGAACAAATCAAGTCACTTACTCATGAGTCATTAGTGTCCCTTGATTCGATCACACATGAGTCATTAGTGTTGGTCGAGTCCACTGAACATGAGTCACCAGTGTTGATACAGGCCACTACACGTGAGTCGGTAGCGTCCCATGCGCATGAGACTATCGAGTCCATAGGCACGCATACACATCATAGTCTCAAGTCGCATACTGCTATACATTCCAAGTCTTATTGTGAGTCATATTTTGAGTCTCATTCCGCATTGCATGCTGAAATTAAGTTTAAAATTAATTTATGTAATGAAACTCTCAAAATATCGATACAGTTATCTAAGGCTTTTATGAAATTTCAATTGAATGATTATGTGATGGTTCGGGTTAGGCTTGAACGATTCCCATCGAGAGTCGTAATGGATCTCCAGGCCCATGACGCTGGACCTTTTAGAATTGTGGCAAGGAATGACCCTAGTATGTACGTTCTTGAGCTTCCTCCAGATATAAGATGAGCTCAACATTCAATGTGGAAGACTTAGTTCCTTTTCTGGGCTTAACCCCACCACCTTGCAATCCTTTCCGACTGCCTCTTATTCACAATCCCATCCCAACTTTACAGCAAATACCACTTCCCTATCCAAGCAGGTAGAGAAAAGAGATAATTGAGAAAATTTGAGATAATCTTATGCCATTCACCTGTGGCCAAAAATTTCTGGTCTATGAGATGCAGAGGGTTGGCGAGTCGACTACCGAAAGTGCATGGGCCAATCATGAAAGAGTTTGTCGCTTGAGTTCCCATATTCTCGGTCGATATCGCGATCACACTTCATCGGGGATGAATTCCTTCGGATCCGGGAGAGTCAATGCGAAACTTCAAAAGTATTTTGTAGAGTGGCTTGGCGAGCCGGGTTATTGGGCTCGTCAAGGAGAGGTTTACCGGGTACGTCCCTCTACAATGGACTGAGATGATGCTCATACGTCACCGAGTGCCAGGATTCACTTCATGCGTGTTTCATCGGTGATGAAATATTTTGAGTCCGGGAGAATTGACGGGGATGCCGACATCGTAGACATTGGATATAGACCGTTTCGTGTATACCGACGTCGGAAGAAGCATAATGGAAATCATAACTAGGCTAAAGAAGCGAAAGATGAAATTCTTGAGAAATTGGAGGAACACAACAAATTCGATCGATCGAATTGCAATTTCGATCGATCGACGAGAGGAAAGACACATGTTCTAGAGTATATAATTCGATCGATCGAATTATATACTCGATCGATCGAATTTTCATTCGATCGATTGAATTTCTACGGCGAATTTTGATATATGTTTTTTCGATCAATTGAATTTCAATTTCGATCGATCGAACTTCACTTTCGATCGATCGAAATCGAGCAATTTTTTTTTTTATTTTGGTATTTTTTTAATTTCAAACTTAAATTTCAGGGGCATACTTGTCCTTTTGGTATTTGTTTTAGGGTTTTATTTTCGTTTGAAATGACTCCTATATAAGGTCCTTAAGATAAACAATGTAATTAATTATTGATATGAATGAGCTTTTGTTTTTGGAACTTGAGATGAGTTTCTTCGAAGAGTAATTCTTTTTCCCAAGAAGGGTTTGGTATGAAGCCAAAGGGTATGAAGCCCACAATCTATCCTTGTTTACTTTATTCTTTTAATCTAACTCCCTTGCTTTAATTCAAACAACTCAAATCTGCCATCTCCCATCCAAATACCCAACTCCCAAAACCATATCTTTCCCCTACTCCATTGATTCGACTTGATCCCGTAAACCATAGGACTAGAGATTCCATCCTTTAATCGTGAATATGGAAAAACCTAAAGTTCTATCTATAGGATCGATCCGCGCTGCAACCTAACGGATCTAGCGCAAAGGTTGAACCCTATTCGAACCAAACGTGATCTCTTCACATGGAGGACTACGAACGCCTAAGGTATTCGTTATATTTTCAGATTTATTGATTAATTAATTCAATTTAGTTTCGGCAAGCAGTTAATCATCGCATTCACGTAGTTTAGGGTGTTCGTCCCGCGTCATATTAGTTTTTATGTAAACCAATACCGATACCGCCCCAATACCACTATCATGGTCATATCGGTATCGACCATTACAACACTGCATTGGTCAATACATATTGGATATCGGCCGATACAGATCAGGTATCAGCAGAGACCTACCAAATTTGATTTTTTTTTTTTAAACGTTCATTTTTATTAAAAAAAATATTTAATAGTTTATTAATAGGTCTTTTACAATACTTTTGAGACTACAACACATCCCTTAGTAATACTTTTAAGACTTTTAAGACTATAACTCATCCCTTGCATCTCTAACATTTAAAAATAAAAACACTGTATCGGCATATAGGCTGAGACTGACACGTATCGGCCCTCCATGGACCAATACCCGATACCGAGTCCCGATTTGATACCTTACTCACAAGTCCAATATAATCCACGACTGCTGAATATAATCCACGACTGCTGAATATCATGTCATTATCGTCATCCCCATCATCATTGTCGTCGTCATCATCATCTTGTCCTATCTATTTGGGATTGGCTTTGAAGGCTACTTCTCAACTTATTTCTGTTCAGAGCTAAGTGGTGGTGGGGATGATTGATTTCACCCGCTCCCTAATGCTAGTATTGGCTCAGTCCTTCATACAAGTGCTTGCTCAAGGATATGGTGGACATGGCAAACCATCTCAAATAATATTTCTTCGTTTTTTTCCCCTTCTTAAGGCCACTTCTAAAATCTCGCATGTACTAAATCCTAATCCAATTCTTTGTTGTTACTTCATGCATCTATCTTAACATATACATCTTGGTCACATACCCTCCCTTCTTCTTGTTTCCTCATATCCCACCACTAAGCATTAAAAAACAATGTAGATCTTGTTGCCACACTATAAAAAGAGAAACTGAGGAAATGCATGGGGCTGCACATAGATGTCAAATCACATGCCACATGACATGATTAACCCAAAACAAGGCCCATTTTGGGTTAATAAGCCATAAGGCAAGTGATTTTACAATTTTTTACCTCTGTTTGTTGGGTTAAAGATAAGGTGATGCCCAACTAAATTGGTGCATTGATTTTGAACACCTTTGACCACCTTTGATCACATTTTCAATGGTGGATATGCCTTGGATCATGCCCAAATCCCAAATTTTTGGGTGTTATCTGATCAATCCTATCCTATCTAAGTTGTCATGATTCCTATCCTCGTGAACTGTCTACTTAAAATATTTACACTTTCTTTTTACAAGTTTGTCAACCGTTGTGCAATTAGAGCTAGATATCAAAAGTTCTTTAATTATAGAATGATAGACCAAAGAAAATAATAGAGGGAAGGCCAAACATGACAACTGAAGATTATAATAAATGTATAGTGGCTAGAAGATAGGCTAGCTCCGAAGTTCAAGTTGGGTAAAGACCTCTAGCCAAAATTGAAATTACATCCTCTAGAACTAAAATTATGTAATTCTCTTTTAAATTAAGCGTGCTCATAAGAAATAATTATCGAAGTAAACAAGAAATCTGAAAAACCAAAGAAGCCATAAGGCAATCATTTAGTTGGGAATGCTTCCCTAGAATCGAGATGCAACAGAACATAGGATTTTGATCCATTCAATCTGTGATATTTAGGGAAATATGTTTGCTTGTTTTACAACAAAACCCTAAAAATGAATTACCCTAAATACGGCGCCCATTTACTCTTTTGGTTTTTGCCTTATCTCACTAAGTGCTTTTGCTTCTTCGATGTCCTTGAGCTTCTTCTTCATCTGCTCCATGTTCTGAACAAGAAAGCAAAAAAGATTTACATATTAGGGTTTTTAGAGAGAGAGAGAGAGAGAGAGAGTACACTTTCAGTAATCGTTAGAGGGAGAAAAATTCATTGAATTGTTGCTTCTTAAATGGATACTGTAGATATCTCCCAAAAAATTACAATAAAAGAAGAGACAAAACTCTAAGTCACTTATCCCAAATTCTCATAGCTCTCTGATTTCATCTCATTTTCCAATATAGGGGTTTTCAGAGAGACAGAGAGAGAGAGAGAGAGAGAGAGAGATCATCATCATTTTGGTCATCTTCAACTATCTTCTCCTTCTTATATGTCTTCTTCCATCTCTCTTTCTTCATCATCTTCAGCTGTATTAACTTAGTTATTGTACCTAAACGCCCATCCACAATTTCATGTAATAAATATGTAGTAAAAGTAGAAATTAGATAAGTTCAGGGTATTTTTTCTTTTTATTAAAAGTTAGAACTTACAGTTGAACATCCATTAATAAGTTTACGATATAGGTTAGAACTTATCAGTTAATTGTCTAACAACAAGTTTAGGGCATTTTGGTATTTTTAATAGAAAGCTAGAACTTTTGATGAATTGTTCAGCGACAAGTTTAGGGCATTTATTGTCTTTTTATTAAAGTTTGAGCTTACCTATGAACTGTCTAACAAGTTTAGGGCATTTTTCATCTTTTTATTGAAGTTTGAGCTTACCGATGACCTGTCTAATGACAAGTTTAGGAAATTCATATCAGACAACTTACTGAATTCTTAAAATGTTTCATTTTATTAAACTGAACCTGGGGGACCACGCTATCATCTAAGCCGCATGATATATATATATATATATATATATATATATATATATAAGAAAATTTGTACTTTCAGCCCTATAAGTTTGCGTATTTGCAGAAACGGCCTTATAGTTTCAATCCTTGTATAACAGGCCAGCTTCAAGCCTAGCCGGTTCCACATTTTCCTTATATATATATATATATATATATATATATATATATATATATATATATATGCGTCCCTACGCTTATTTGCCTATTTTAATACTTTTTCTTGGATTGCGATTTCGAGATTCGACTACAGTTAGTATAACCCAGAGCACTACAACAGGCTAGGTAAGATATCGAGTACATTATCTTCGTAAGATATTGATTTCCCCTCTTTTTTCACATATAGTAGGTAGACCAGGCTGGATAAGATATCGGCCGATATCTTAGGATGACCTTTTAACCAACCAATTTTTTTTTTTAATATTATTATAACGCTAAGTCAAGTAAGACCCTTTTAACCAACCAATTTTTATTTTGTAAATATTATATGTTGAAATGGATGTTCCCCTTCTTTGTCATTTTGATTTCGTCTGTGTGGGAGATAATACTTACAACGAAGGATATCAGAGGATTGTCACTGTCACGGAGAACATATCATTTGATGAGTTTATGGAGAAAATGTACAAGGTCAGTAGGACACGAGCGGAAGAACATTCTATTACACTAACGGTTTCATTACGCGTAGGGAATGAGCTTGTGTTTGCCGAATTCTCTGACTTTGATGATCTTACAAACTTATTCAGAGCATATCGTATTGGTAATGGTGTAATAAATATTTATATCGAAAAATCATTAGTCACTACCGTAGCAGAAATTTTACCGTCTTTAGAAGCATTTCAACCGTTCCAGGAAACAAACGAAGATGATGATGGTGTCGGAACAGAACATTTGATTGCAAATAAAAAAATACGATTTGAAGAGGAGAACATCGCTGCACCGATGATAGTCGATGATGATAGAAATATAAATATAAGATTTTGCCCCTTCCGTAGGCCTCTGGAGTAACCCTCTTCAGACATTCCAATGAGTGAAAGCGATGAAGATCAATGATATTATTATCAAATGAATCCGATGCATGATACATTTCAGTTCAACTTCGATTTGATAAATAATACATTTGCCTGAAATCAGTGAGAAACATTTTTAGTCGGCCTTAGTCTATATCAATGACCTTCCGAACTAATAGCTTCGGAGCCAACGATAATCGAGCTTTCAACAGAGCAACCTCTCGTACATCAAACATTTTCACCTTGGCCAACATCAATCCAAACAACTGCACATCAACCAAACGTACATCGACGGGCTCAGTCCCAATCATGTAATAATCATCCAGTCGATGACGGTAATAGTGATCCTGAAAATAATGAAGCATCGTCGTCTCCCACTTCACGTGTTGATACTAATAGGGGAATTGATCAACCTTTGGTGGACGAAGACTATTAGCTTAATGACTCGGAAGGAGAGTTTATGGATTCGGATGATGAAGAACTGTATGAAGGGGGACCGATTACCATTGGTCAACCGTTTAGAAATAAGAAATCCTTTCAGAAAGTTCTTAAAGAATTTACAATGGCAAATAATTTTTAAATTGAACCAATAAAAATCAGTCATCTTTGAGTTATGGTGAGGTGTGTTGAAGTAGGATGTGCTTGGCAAATACATGCATCCAAATTGGTAGGTCTTTGTTGTGAAAACTTTTCGCCCGGAATATACGTGCGGAATGTCAGCTTTCGGAAGTGGACATCGCCAATGTACGACATCGTGGATAGTTTCATTCGTGAGGGATAAGTTATTAAAGGGCTTTGACGAGACTCTTGCTTAAATAATTTTTTATATTGAAAAAAAATACGGTATAACAGTAGGTTACTGGAAAACATAAAGAGGAAAAGAAATGACGTTGAATGACATCCGAGGCAGCTGGAAGGAGCAATTTAAGATGCTACCGTCATCTGTCGCCGAATTATTGCGGGTCGATCCGGACGTACAGACCA
This sequence comes from Chloranthus sessilifolius, assembly GCA_021018995.1. Taxonomy (NCBI): domain Eukaryota; kingdom Viridiplantae; phylum Streptophyta; class Magnoliopsida; order Chloranthales; family Chloranthaceae; genus Chloranthus; species Chloranthus sessilifolius. The sequence goes on along the minus strand of CM037586.1, from coordinate 289,210 downwards.
AATTGTGTCTTGAGCCTGATAATACATTTCAGAGATTCTTCGTGGCATTCGGACCTTGCATTCGAAGCTTTCGTAATACTTTACGAAGAATAATTGCGGTAGATGGAACGCATTTGTGGAGACGATACAAAGGAATGTTGTTAATAGCTACAGGGATAGACGAGAATATACATTTATTCCCTATAGCGTTCGGTGTTGTACCGAAAGAAAATGAAGATCATTGGACATGGTTCTTTGATCTATTAGGGAGATGTGTAATTGGCGAATTTGAAGAGCAATTTGTATTAATATCAGACAGGCAGAAAGGTTTGATGGAAGCTGTGGAAAAAGTTTTCCTTAACGCCTTTCACAGCTACTGTATGCGACACCTAGCTCTAAATCTGTTTGATACATATAAGGTACAATCTCTAGACCGCTTTTCTAGGTTGCTACCCGTGCATTTTCGGAAGAAAAATTTAAAAGATTTTTGTAAAAAATAGAAGAGGTCGCCCCCACGGAATGTACGACATGGATTAAAGAAATTGGTGACCATTTCTGGGCGCGCGCTTATTTTCCAGGGAGGCGTTATGATGTGTTGACAACTAATATAGCTGAAAGCATTAATAGTGTGTTGAAAATAGCAAGGGAGGAACCGATTGTGAGCATGTTAAAAATTATTCGCACAAAGGTGGCCGAATTTTATCTTCGTCGTCAGGAGGAAGGAAATAAAATGACCCACGTGTTAACACCGATGGCCCAAGAGCACATAACACGAAATTCAGGATGGACCCGTCGAGAGAACGTTATACCATATGGTCGCGATACATTTCAAGTTAAACGTGGTGATTACACTCATAGTGTCGAACTAGATAAACAAACATGTATATGTAGATGTTGGGCTATCCTTAGATTACAATGTTCACATACGATTGCCGCATTATCCTGCGAAACAGAGAAAGAGAAATCCCCCAATTTTCTGAGCACTGATTTACCAGTAACTTATTTAGGAAAACTTATAAAGAACACTTTGTCTCGATCGTTGACAAGCGCTAATGGACTATGCTAAGAGACGACATTCAAGTTTTGCATCCGCACAAAATACGTCAAGCCGACCGTTCGAAAAAAAGGAGAATAAGATTTAAAGGCGAAATTTGACCATTACGATGTAAAAATTGTAACAAATACGGTCACAATCGTCGCTCGTGTAACTTTGTTAGAATTTAAAATTAACTTACATTACTTGTAATAGTACCCTAAGTCAGTACCTTTATTTCTACCTTTATCGATATCAATAACATTTCATATTTTATAAAGGATATAAAATGTTTTGAAAGCAATAGGGATTTCAAACTAAACTACTTTGGATCAGATGAAGGAGACCATTTATCATCATTCATCATACAAATAGATTTTGAGATTATGGCCGTACTATCAACCGCTAATTTAAGTTAACGAAAAATCAGCGGCCAATCACTTAAGTCATCGGCCGCTAACTTAAGTCATCGGCCGCTGATTTAAGTCAGCGGCTACTGACTTATGTTAGCGGGCATTCTGAAATCTGAACCTCAAATGTAAGTCTTTTTATAAGGTTTATAATGAATAGTTAAACAATTAGGATAAATTTATAACAACGAAAATTATACAAGTTGATATAAAATATTTAAAATTATGTCAAAAATATTTACAAAAATATATAAAATTATACAAAGATATAAAATATAAAGTTTAACTCTTTCCAAACGTGCACATTAAATGTCCGATTTCGGCTCTAAATTGTTGCATTTATTTTTCTTCGAAATCAATAGTTCGTCGTTGGGAGAAGTATTCTATATACTTCAAAACATACACACCGCTGTCCCAACCGTTTCTTTGGAGCGGGAGATCGACATTGTTGAACGTCGATACGTTCTACTGTTGATCGAAAGCTGACTTCAAATCGACAGTGTAAAGAAGACGCGGAAGGTGATGCACTAGACATTCTTTATGCGTTTCGAACCTCCTTGTGCACTCTCGGTCTGCTGGGTCTATCAACTTAATTTTGTGATCAACTAATGAAATTATAGCCAACGCCCAATGACTATATTTTTTACTATGCATCAGAAGAAAAATCTGCACAAAAACAGAACCAAAATCTTAAATAATTAAAATTTTAAAAAGTCGTTAACGTTAAATAAAGCAAAGTGTAGTATTAAAAAACGTACCGTTCCATAGTCGATCGCGTGAATTCCGCATTTATCATTTATAAGTAGAGGTTCAAGCGGCTTTGAATTGTTACGAACCTGCCACTCGTCACAGTAAGCCTGCCACTTATCGAAGTCGTTAAGTGCTGCTAGACCATCATCGATAAATTTTTTCTCGTCTACCATAAACAAGGTCTGAAACAGGATAATGTAGTAAGTAAATAAATTAAAAAAAGTGAATTGAGAGTCATGAATGAAAAGACAAATAAATGAAACAAACGAACAAAGTAAATAGTTGAAACCTTACCAGGGCGGACGCAGAAGCGAACCAGCTTTTTTCGACATTTTCTGTAAACATTGAATCGTTGATAACTTCAAGGATTCTCGAGTACGCGTCGATGACTTCATTGTTGAGCCACGAGCGTCCTTTGAGAACCTTTAAAAGAGCAACTGTGATGTCAACACCCATGATAGTATTGACGATCACATGGTCCTCTTCCTCCGACCGGTTCCAAAAATTGAGCATATATTTGTGCTCCATTGATTTTGGCTCATCATCCTCTTCCTCTACAACCAATCTTGGTCTTTTTATAACGACTTTACTAGTCGGAGTCTTTCTCTTCTTTCGAGTATGCAAGTCATATCCATCGGCTTTACTTTTTGCAGTTGATAGTTTCACTAAAATTGATTTTAGTGATGCCGACTGTGACTGATGAGATGGCTAGGTAAGAGGAGCACCCTCATCACCCACTTCTACCAAGGGTTGTTTAGTAGGAGGTTGAGGAGCTTCAGAAGTTTTGGGGGCAGTGATTTGATGAGTAGGTTGAGGAGCAATGGCTTTTGGGCCAGTAGGTTTAGGGGAAGAAGTTTGGGGGGTAGTTGATTGATGGGTGGGTTGAGAAGCAGTGGGTTTTGGGTCAGTAGGTTTAAGGGCAGAAGTTCGGGGGGCAGTGGATAGCTGGCTTGGTTGAGGAGCAGTGGGTTTAGGTTTAGAAGTTTTTGTGACTGTTGGTTGAGTGGTAGTGGTTTGAGGGGCAGAAGTTTGAGGAGTAAAAGATTGAGAAGCTGTTAGATGAGTGGCAGTGGGAACGAAAGTTTCAAATAGAACAAAGGAAAGAATATTATCCTATATAATTGCAAAATACATTAAAATTTGTCATTATATTTTACAACAAATAACATCATTTGAGATCAGGTTAGCGACCGCATAATCGGGTGATAATGTAAGTCATTGGCCGCTAACTTAGATTAGCGCTGACAAGTTACATTATCGACCGACAATGTAAGTTGTCGGCCGATAACTTAAGTTGTCGACCGATAATGTAAATTATCGACCGACAATGTAAGTTGTCGGTCGACAATTTACATTATCAGACGACAAACAAATTTGGCATTAATCTTTAAAAAAATATTTTTTTTCACATTTAAAAAGAATTTGTTTAGTACCTTCGTCAAATGAGATGTGACTGCATCAAGGTCCTTCCGTATTAAGGCATTTTGTTTAGTTAAATTTAGAACCCGATGTTTTAGTGACCCTACTTCATCTTGTAATGACCCAACTTACTTTTGGAGGGTCTTCTTGTCTCTCCCTAGCTGTTCAATTGTGAGTGTTTACCCTTTAAGCACTGTAAATATACGTCGAAAGTAACTTTTCATCTCTTTTACAGTCATGTGGAGCGTATTACATTCTTTTAGAAGCTCCGTTACTTTTTTGGTTAGGTTGGGTTGCTTAACCGGCTGTTCTCTTGTTGGCTGAGGCTTAATCTCCGGTTTGCCCTTTGGTTCTGTATGTTGACGTACAACGACTTCATACTCGTTGTTTTCGTCGCTGTCATCATCGTCATCCTCATCTCGGCTCTTCTGCTCTTCGGCTCTCTCTTGAGGACGTGCCTCGTAACTTGGGACATCGTCGTATTCATATATATTTTCTTGGGAGTGAGACTCCTTGGTCCTTTCCTGCTCCCTTTCCATCTCTCTTTACATAAAAAAGAGTCGAACTGATCGATATTGTAATTTATACTTTACAGCTTCAAGCTCTAAGATAATTTTAGACTTAAGAAAATTTTCTCGATATAAATTAGGATTACGACTGAATTTCGGGCCTTCCCATTTCAATAGCCTCGGAAATGGATCTTTTAGCTGAGTAAGAGCGGCGCCGACTCCAGGAAAGTACTCAAACGCCCAAATATGTAGGGCGATAGTGCATCCGTAGGTGTTGTAATGCCTATTTCTGACTTTTTCGTTATTTCCCTTTTAACATTTGTTTTCGATATGTTATCTACTAAATTATTGTAAACTATCAGGCCCCACGGAAACTTGTTGAACTCTTCAAGGTTATCTACTAATGCCAAGTACTGTGTGTTCACTTCCTGGTATGTGTCCGGAAGTAAGAAAGAACATAAGAAAAATAATAATGATAGTTTCAAAAATTCATCGTTAGATAAATCAACACTATCAACTATTTCTTCAATACGAGGTCTTTTAGCTGGCTTTCCCCGAAAGAATTTGTATTGAATAGTTTCTTCCTCTGATACGGTCACCTTCTTCTCAGACTCAAGTTCCGTCAACATATTCAAGCCTAAAATGAATGCTATATCGGACTCTTGCAGCAGTACATTGGTATTCCTAACCTTAAAAATATTACCTTTAACCCAAAAGCTTAAAATAGCGTCAATTAAGTCTTCAATGAATTCTAATTTCTCATTGATCCTAAATAAATGATCGAAAATTGAATCATCTAGTATCTTCTTCCTCTCTTCGTTACAGTGCAAGTCAAATTTTCTAACACTAACTTCAGAACATTTCCCGAAGGGTTTTAGAGACATAATCATTTTACAATCACTTAATGGGAACTGCAATCTGAATAAAAACAATTAATTAACAAAATAAGTGAGGTTGAAAACTTACCGACAACTTACATTATCGTCCGCTAACTTACATTAGCGTCTGACAACTTATATTATCGACCATCAGCTTACATTATCGGCCGCTAACTTACATTAGCGTCCGATAATGTAAGTTATCGGCCGATAATGTAAGTTATCAGTAAGTTAGCGGATTAGGTGAGAAACATAACGGATAACTGAATGTGTTTAAATGTAAAAAAGAAAATTATCTGAAAATTTGCTATGAGCTTTTTTCCGCTTTGTCGTCGATAAGCCGCCGCCCTCTCGGTTTTACAGAAAAGTTAAAATTAAAGTAAATAGTAAAGAATGAAAAGTAAAAAAATAACATTTACTTTTAAACTTTAAAAGTAAATAGTAAAGGCAGTTGCTGATGTGAAACCGACTAGGCTTGCCGTTGACCTGTTATGCAAGGATTGAAATTATAGGGCCGTTTCTGTAAATATGCAAACTTATGGGGCCGAAAGTATAAATTTCTCATATATATATATATATATATATATATATATATATATATATATATATATATATATATATATAAGGTGTCTAATATTGAAGTGAGCATGCCTGCCAACTCTGTAATGTGCAAGTAAATAAAGCTCCCATTATTTGTTGGGTAGCTTTAAACACACCCACCGAATCTTGTTGGGCACCTACAGTAAAACCAATTGATTGCTTTAAATCAGGCGATGGAGATCATTTTTCACACCAATCTTCCACACAAGGGATCTTGAGATCATGGCGCACCTATAAGCTGGCTAGTTTTCGATTTCACATGACATAAATCCCAAAAAAGTGACCCTAAAATTATATAGCACACATCACTTTTTTTGGGATCTGTGCCATGTGGAATCAAAAACTTACCGTCGAATATGTGCACCATGATCTCAAGGTTCATTGTGAAAAATGATCTCCATCGTCTGATTTAAGGCAATCGATGGTTTTTTGCATAGGTGCCCATCAAGATTTGGTGGGTGCCTTTAAAGCTACCATTATTTTAAGGGTGCCTCTAAACACGCCAACATGTTTACTGAAAGCGCCAACATCCCAAAACCATTGATTCCTTCGAATCAAATGATAGAGATCGTTTTCACTCCAAACTTCCGCACAATAGATCTTGAGATCACGTTGCATCTATTAAACGGTTAATTTTTTATTCCACGTGTCACAAATCCCTAAACAATGGTCCTTGAATCATATGGCACACTCAAGAAATGACCATCTGATAGGTGTGCTATGATTTCAAGATCTATTGTGCGAAAGATTGAAAAACGATATCCATCATCTAATTCGAAGGAATCAATAGTTTTAAAGGGGTAGGGGATATTGGCGCTTTCAAGAAACTCATTGAATTTGGCGCACTTAGAGGTACCTTATTTAAAGGGATCGACTACACAGCATGTTTAAAGAAAAAAATTTCTTTAAAAGAAAGACTCGATATTTTGGTACCTTCGTCACGTGGAAACATCATCTAAGGCGTCTGATTAAAAGTCATGATCTAAACGGGTCAGATCAAGTCAACATAGGACTGTCAATGCGTCGGATCAAGTCAAAACATTGGCTGCCGGCTGGGAAATTGGCACAAGCATGACCAGACTCGATGGTGCAGTGTGCATATAAGCTGTCCCAATGCGACGGGTCAAGGGTTTATGCCAAACGACTCAAAAACCCGACCCAACTTTGATAAGAAAAAACACCTTGTTTTCCTTTTGTATATAAATTAGGAAATGGATCTGGTCGACCCAACCCAACTCATCTCAACTTTTGTATAACCCGACCCTATGGGCTATGGATCAAGCTTATGTGCTCAACAGGGAAAAAAGTTGCCGTGAAGGTATTAAAATTGGTATCGATCTCGGATATTGGTTTTTCCTCAGGCCTAATATGCATCGATCATTTTAATTTTTTATTTCTTTTAAAAGTAAAAAGTCTTGATCGAAACCGAGACGTATCAGCTGATATGAGCTTGTATCGGCCGATAAGTATCCGCGATACCGATACAGATCGGTTTGGCCAAAAACCGATATGTATTGGTATCGGCCGATTTTTTATACCTTGGTTGCTATACAAAATGTGCTTTGGACTTAATAACTCCCCGCTAGAGCCACAGAGCCACTCTTTGGCTGGAGAGAGCTAGGCCAAATGCAGCGTAAGGCAAAAAATTTCCCAATCTTACATCATGTTTCTTACAAGTTGGTTTTTGATCTACGCATGGTGTGCATAGGTGCCAATTCTGTACACCTGAGAGACCTTTTTGTATTTCTCTACTCCAAATAGAGGGGATGTGACCCTGACAGCTCATGATTTTTGAGTTACATAAGTAGCTAATGCAAATTTATATCAGGAGCCATTACTTGCACACGCTTTTCAAGTGGTTGCACTGAATTGTACTGAACAATGATCAAAATTTCGGTTTTTATTTCGGTTTCGGAGGGGACCGAAACCGAAATTTTGGACCGAAATTTCGACCGATAATTTCAATCCCATACATTTGATGACCGAAATTTCGGTTCCAAATTATCGTTTTGGTGGGGACCGAAACCGATAATTTCGGCCAAAATTTTGGTCATTTCGACCAAAAATTTGATCCTTGGTACTGAATTTAAAACAAAGACTTATAAGTTTGGCGACCTCTACTATGTGAAAACACCATCTAAGCTGTTTGATTTGAAGGCCTTGATTTAAAGATATCAATTGCAAAATATTAGAATAAAATATAATTTGTATCATTTGATTAAATGGAGTCAAAGCATATTATATAATTCAACAGTTGACTACGATAGATCATATGACAAGTATCATATTTTGCTCCAATTTTATGTACCATAAATGTATTAATCATGATCTTCAAATCCAACGGTCTATATTGCATTTTACATATCACATGTCCCTAAAATACTAAGTCTTTCTTTGAATCTGGTGCAATCACATAAAAAGCGTGTGCAACTAATGGCTCCCTTTATATTATTATATAATTAGTATATACTTTCAAGGATGGAATTGTTAGATTATTATATTATTATATCATTTATATTATTGACCTGTTCGGGCCCGGGTCCATCAAGAATCAAAAGAAAATTCAGCAAAAAGAAAAAATATCATTTATATTATTGGATGATGATCACCTGACCTGAGTCACGCTCAAGTCATGCGTGACTCGAGCAGGTGATCGTCAATTTGCAATCAAATGTTGGCTGTGGCGTGATCTGATAGTCACCCACTAGAGTCATGCGTGACTAGAGTCAAATGATCATTACCCTATATTATTATATGGGCACTTCGAAAAATCGGGATCGATTTTGAAAAGTTCATATACTATTCCGAAAAGCTCAAGATAATTTTGGGGAAATGTGATTTAACTTTATTATCCTTGGATAATATATACTATGATCTTCCAATAGTTTCAAGTTATTCATCAAAACTGCTTCGCTCATAGGAATCTTGCAAGTATAATACTTTTTGACATCACTGCTCACTCGGATTCCATGATCTGTCTCTTTCAATGGATCTCTCTAGTTCATTCTCATCATCAGCTTTGTTGTTTCCTCCAAAAAAAACCCATCTGAAAACCTAAACCTATAATAACCGATTAAATTTCAAATCCATTTGTTTGGAACTCAACGTCTCAATCTATTGGTGGTATTATTATTACCTAAATCATTCAAATAACCTACTTGAATATGATTTCATTTTATCAAAATTTGTTGCATTAAGTTGTTTGTGGCCTGCGGAAGATTCATTTTCGCCGAAAGATCATGTAGATACCGTCGATTTTCCAATGGCAAAAGAGGGAGTTGGGGTTTTAGCTAGTATAAAATTGGAAGATGGGGGAGGGTTTTTATTCATCTGAAATATTTATTGTTTAAGTGAAAGGATGATATCAAAAATCATCTGAAATACCCGGGTCCAATTGGCACAACAGGGGATCAGATGCTGAAAGCAGGTAGGACCATGGTATCAAAAATTGTCTGATACTGATACGTATTGGTTTGGGACCGTGGTATAAAAATCGACCGATACCGATACGTATCGATAATATGTATCGGTTCCTCGGCAAACCGATATATATCGGCCCTGATACATATCCGTATCTCAATTCGGTATCGAATACTGTATCGGCCGATACCTATATTTTCGGTATCGACCGAATCGTATCAGTTCTCCATGGACCAATACCCAAGTCTGATACCGATTTGGACACCTTGGATAGGACTACTATTTTTAGATCCTCGGAAATCCACCGATTACAATCAACAAAGGTTAATTTGTAATGACCCTCGTTAGAGGAGAATCATTAAATTCACCCTAGAATTCTGTTAAAAGAGACTTCAACGGGTGTTGCGTCTGAAGAGTATATTTATAGTCTATATTCTATAAACTAGGGCTGTTGACAAATTGGGTCGACCCGATATCTGGTCCGTCTGACCCGAGCTTTTCTACAGGTTGGGGCACATAAACTTGACTCGGGAGGCCATTGTTGGGTCTGGTCGACCTGACCCCCTGTTAATTTATATATATAATCAAGAAAAATAGTAGGTTTTTAACCAGGTTGAGTTGAGTTCTTAGGTCGGGTTTTCGTGTTGCGCAAATACTCTTTACCCGTCAAGCCAGGTCGATTGCATCATCGTGTTGGCTTGCGTTGGGATATGCCAAGTTCCCATCAGCCCGACCCAACACAACCTGATCCGTTGACAGCCGTTAGTTCTTACAAGATTAAACGACTAACAGGCATTTAAACCATTTTAAAACGGAGTATGACTCTTAATCCTCCATCCAATTAACTTTGGTGCCGTTTTAGGATTTATGGAAAAGACAAGGGTTCTTTTGTCATTTCAACCTTAACTAACTAACTTTTGCAAGATCAACGTCCTTCTGAATCTCTTCTAAACCCGCCAACTCTTCTTCATCTTTAACATCAAACATCAAACACCAATTCATCTTCTTATTTCTTGGAATTTCATCTTGAAATCGAAATCCGAAGACTCCACAACCTTCGATCGAAGACGAACAAACTGCTGTGCTGCCAAAACAGGAAAAAATCCCACCTGGATCAAAATTCTAGACCTTCTGCAACTGCAAATTTGGTACTCACCAATTTCTATTCTTGGGTCTCTACTTCTGTTCATCTTTTCTTAATTTTTTTGGGTTTTCTCTCATCCAGATTATGAATCTTGTAACCCTGTTTTTAATTTTTTTCTAATTGAAGATTTTGCACTTGTTTTTCGAGTGTGAGGAGCGAAAAATGGCGAGAAGACCTGTCCGAGAGATAAATCTCGATAATCTTCAGTCGGAGAATTTAAAACATGTTAGATGCTAGGAGTTGCTTGAAAAGATCGGGGCAGGATCATACGGGTAAGTGAAATGCATATAACGAAACCCCAACTCCATCTCTTCCCTTTTGTTCTAGTTCTGCATTATTCCCAACTTCATCTCTTCCCTTTTGTTCTTGTTCTGCATTATTCATCAATGGCTGATATCTGAGATGTTTCCTTTTTAGGTTAATTTAGAAAATTGATGAAACCATGTGTCGCAAACTTCGTCACTTTGAAACTCACCTCCATAAACCTGCTCTGATACCATGTAGAATTCCTTGGGCCTAACTCAACCTGACAAAGCCGGCTTGTCAGGTGAGGATTGTCCGGATTATATATAGCCCAAGACCTGCAAGCCCATACGCAATGTGGGACTATTGTAACAAATGGATGCCTAGAATCCAGGATGTATCGTTCGAGTTCGGGATGTTTCATTTTAGATTGACTTGAGTGGACTGGTTTCTTGTTCCAAGAATGAGAATTCTTGTAAGATGGACCTGCTCTCATTTTTTTTAATCATTGATGCCCGAAATCTGAGTTGTCTTGTTTGAGTTCAATTTCAATTTATTTCCTTTTTGTTGATTTTAACACCACGATCAAAACTGATTTGAGTAGACCACTTCTTGTTCCAAGATTGTGACTGTTGTAAGATGAAACCCTGTCTCAGTTTTTTTATTAAACAGTGATCGAAATCTGTGATGTCTCTTTCGAGAATGAGATGTCCCTTTTTGGGTAGATTTTAGAAGGGATAATTAGAAAAACAAACATTTTAGCCAAACAACCCCGAACTTAAACGTTTAAAAAAAATAGTGCTTTCACGGTTTTTGGAACTTCAAAAATTCGTGAAAACAATGATTTTTAATTATTAAAAAAAAAAAAAAACAATGCTTTCACGGGTTTTTGAAGTTCTGAAAACCGTGAAAGCACTATTTCTTTAAAACTTTTAAGTTCGGGGTTATTTTGCTAAAACGTTTGTTTTTCAAGGTTGTTTTTCTAAAGTGCCCATTTTAGAACCGTTGTAAAATTTGATTTGGATTGACTAGTTTGGTGTGCCAAGATTGTAAGTTCTTGTGAGATGAAATTCTTTCTCAGTGTTTCCAATCCATCGATGCCTGAAAATTTGAGATGTCTCATTTGAGTTTGATATGTTTCCTTTTAGGTTGATTTAAAATCACAGTGAAAAGTGATTTTCATTGTGAGATGAAAACCCTTTGTTTTTTCTATTCATCGATGCTCAGAAATCTGCAAGGTCCCTGTCCATGTTCGATATGTTTCATTATAGGATCATGGTGAAAGTTTGATTTGACCAGACCACTTTCTTGTAAGATGCTTTTTATTCATTGAGGCCCGAAATCGGCAAGGTCTGGTTTGAGTTCGATATGTTTCCTTTTAGGTTGATTTAAAATCATGGTGAAAAGTGATTTGAGCAGACTTCTGTCTTGTAACATGAAACCCTGTCTTAGTTTTTTTTTATTCCTCGATGCCCGAAAATCTAAAAGGTCTTGATTTTGATATGTTCCCTTTTAGGTTGATTTTAAAATCATAGTGAAAAATGGATTTGACTGGTCTACTTTATTGTAAGATGTTTTTCGTAGTTTTTTTATATTCGTCGATGCCTGAAATCTGAAAGGTCTTGTTCAAGTTCAATCTGTTTCGAATTCTTGTAAGATAAAACCCATTCTGAGATGACCGAAATCTCAGATTTCGTCAATGACCGAAATCTGAGATGTCCTGTTCGAGTTCGAGATGTTCCAGCATTACATTTTTGGATAGATTTTAAAAGCATAGTAAATTTGATCTGGGTGGTTGGTTAAGGATTGAGAGTTGCTGTTAGATGAAACCCTGTTACAGCATTACATTTTTCTAAGGATATGAGAATTCCTATGGTTGCTCATCTCTTGCAGAGAAACACCTCAATGAAACTAAGTTATAATTTTGTTCTCATGTCAAGTTTTAGACATGAGAAAACAAAAATTTATTCCTGGTTAAAACTGATCTCTGAGTCAAAACTTAGAGAGCTATGAATGAGTTTTAACAATTTAATTTGTGATACCTTTAGTTTCTAAACCGGGTTTCATAAACTTTGTGTTTTAATATAACTTTTTATGACCCGGGTATCCAGGTCTCTTTGAACACCCGACTACCCAAGTTAGCTCATTCGGGGTCAGCGAGGGATATAAATCCCTAGGGTGGCCTCAAGGGGGCTATTCAAACTCAAGTCTCCTGCTTCCTGAGGCGGGTACCTGGCCAGCTTACCAAGCCCCTTGAGGTTTCAAGTGCTTAAACTTGTTGACTGCTTTGAATCTGAACATCATTTTTCGTCTAGACACAACAGATCTTGAGACCATGGTCCTACCTTCATACGCTCAAATTTTGATTTCGCGCGGCACACATTCTTAAGAGTGATCGGATAATCACATTTGATGTATGCCCATGATCATGTTATTTTTTTGTGGATGTGTGCCATGTGAAATACAAATCTGGCTGCTTGATGGTAAGCCCATTATCTCAAGAGTTATTGTATGAATGATTAGGATGAAAAACGATATCCAATGTTTCCTTCAAGCAGCCAATTGTTTATATCCAATGTTTACTTCAAGCAGCCAATTGTTTAAGCATGTGAAACTTGGGTTGGAAAGGAAGAATCTTCAGTTGTAAATAAAGGTATTTATATTCCACATTAGAACCTGAGATTTTTAATTCTCAACTTAGGGTTGCACTTGGTAAATTGTTCACTGCTTTGAGTTAGATGTTGGAGATGTTTCCCAATCTTCCATACAATAGATATTGAGATCATGAAGCTACCATCAGAGACAGATTTGATCCCACAAAATGACCTAAGAACCATGTTTGATTGTGCATTGTGATCACATTCACTTTTGGGATGTGTATCACCCTATAATGGTATGCTCATGAGTCATGATCTCAATGTCATGAGTCATGATCTCAATATTTATCATGTAGAAGATTGGGAACCATCATTTGATTCAAAGCATTCAATGATTTAGCACGTGCAAAAAGTGACTCAAGAGCACAATTGTATGCCCCATGGAATCAACATTTGACTATTTGATGGAAAGCCATGATCGTAGGATTTATTGTGTGAAAGATTGGAATGAAAAATGATTTCCTTCGTCCGATTTAAAGCAATTAATGGTTTTTGCATATGAAACCCTAGTGGCAATGCAAGTATCTCTGATTGCAAATGCATGTACCCTTATCTTATATTTAACCAGCTTACGGCTATGTCACAAAATTATTTAAACTAATAAATTTTTAAAAAAATTCCACAAATAGGTGATCTATCAAACATTTTGTTAGATAAATTTGAAGAAATTTCTGAATTTTAATTACTATTGTTTAGTGAAGAGAGTTTCACCCTTGTATTGTGCTTCCTGCTCGGGTCATTTATTGTGATGTACACAAATATCTCTGCTCTCAAAACCTGTACATGTCACAAGGTTCACTAACCTAACAGCTGACAACGAAACAGTTCATTCAGACAAACTAGCTTACAAACAAATCCCTTGGCAGTAGGGCTGTCAAAGGGCCGGCCTGGCCCTAAATGTTAGGGCTAAAGTCAAGTTTTGACGGCCCTAGATTCGGTTTGGAGTCTTTGAACCTTTAAAAAAAGCCATAAAATGTAGGGAAGAACTAATACAGGGAAATAAAAAACAACAAAAAAAAAATAAAAAATGTAATACAGGAAAAAAATGTAATACACGAAAATAAAAAATAAAAAATGTAATACAGGAAAGCCCCAAGCCCGACCCTAGCTCGCTAGGGCTAGAGAGCTGGGGTTAAGGCTAGGGCCAACCATGTTAAAGCCTGCTAGGGATAAGGCTTGGGCTAAGGTTAGGGTTACGGCTAGGGCATTGCAAAATCCCGGCCCGGCCCGGACCAGCCCATTGAGAGGCCACGGGAATCGGCCGATTCTTATGTTTAACTCGTTCGGTATAACGCGCACACCATTTTTTCTTTCCGCACACCACTCAGAGGCATCTCTATCTGCTCACCAACTTCAGTAAGCAAACAAGCATGGTGTTTCTACTCTGCCTCTTCCCTTCTCCCTCTCTCTCTCTCTCTCTCTCTCTCCAGACATCTTTCTTCTTCAAAATTAGGGTTAGGGTTAGGGTTTCTGCCTCTTCAACAACGAGCATTGGAGGAGCATAAAGCGAAAGAGATATGGTCAATTTCAATGCCTACGCTCTCAAGAAATACCTACGATCTCAGGATAGAAATATGGTCAATTTCAATGCTCGTATAGGAAAGGAAGAAGAAGGTATTAAGATTGGGGTTTTGAATTTATAGTTTTTTCGATAAAGTCGCATCTAAATTGTGAATAATTCTTTGGATGGTTTAGTGCCCACCACGAGTAGCTCCAGCCTCACTTAATTGAGTTGGAAGTATGATGATGAACTGCTGTAATGTGATTTATGTAGTCCACCTGGCCAAACTGAATAATTACAAAACCATAAGTCGACCCAAATGTATCTTCAGATATGAAATGGAAAATGTTTCCCGTGGATTTGCCATTCCAAAGGGTTTTATGGGTGGATTTGTATTTGGGTGCCTGGATTTCAAATCCTCGGTTTTGAAACATTAGATTTGGATTTGGAAGTTCTAATTTATTTGTAAATTCTAGAAATAAGGTGAAATAATGACAAATAACACCTCCCAGGTGTTATTTAAAATCCAACTCCCAATCATTTGATGTCGAGAGTCTATCGGAGGCAACTTCGTCCCTCGTCAAAACATCCACCACCGGTATGTTTGGTTGAGTGAGTTGGAAGGTCTGATGTGGAGAGAGAGAGAGAGAGAGAGAGAGAGAGAGAGAGAGAGAGAGAGAGAGAGAGAGCAATTTTTTGAATAAGACAATTATTTTTTCTTTTATGTTTTTGCAACTTCCTAGGATTAAGAAAACCTTAGAGCATCTCCAATGGTCTATCCCATTTTTTTGCTCATGTTTCAAATTTGGGGTACTAAAAATTTGTGAAATGGTGCAATCCAAACATGTATCCCAAATTTATTACTCTATTATGTTTTCAAATCTACTTTAAATAAAATAATGTATATTTAAACAATACTAGTAAGTAAAATATAGTATTTTAAATCTACTTTCAAATCTATTGTAATAAAATATAGTATAACCAAATTTTGGGATACCAACTTGGTATCCTATATCCATGTCGGATATAGGATAACGATTGGAGGGGTGGGAAGCAAAGTGGTATCCCAAATAAAGTCATTTTGGCCTCCACATTTGATTTGGGATACATCATTGGAGATGCTCTTAGTGTCTAGTTATTCCAAGCAAATTCTCATGTGTTTAAGAGAGATTGAAAATGCATTCTTGCTATTAATCCAATACTTGTGATCTATGAGTCGGAAATATCTTTAAAGCTTCAAGTGGTAGAAAATTTGAGCATTTTGAGATTAATAATAATCACTTTCTCCTTCATAGCTTGTGGTCATTGACGAAGAAAGCACATGGTTATGATTGCAAAATTCTGAGTTTAGTAAGTTTGTATTCGAGTTTCGGTCACATTGTCCACCCTCCTTGCTTAAGAACTTCCAACTTTACCTTGGCTTTACTAAGAGAAGAGGTCAACCATTAAGTCATGGATTGACGACTTCTTTATAGTCCTAATCCTATCACATATCTTTATATATTGACATTTTTGATAGAGGTCTCCAGTGTATCTAGTTAGCAAGAATTTTTTATTATATTTCCCTTTTTTCATAATTGACTGAAGTGCAATTTATTCAACGTCTACTATATGGTATAGCTCTGTTGTGACAAGTTGATCTTTTGATGGTCAAGAGATCTCAGAAAATAATTTTCTATGCTACTCGGCCATTCAGAAAGTTAATAGTGTGTAAACTGCCCTGGAATCCATGTCTCTGTGTTGATTTCATCATCATAAATTTTTTTTAAGGCTCGTAGGATTTGATAGTGTAAATTTATCGTGTGCTTCATCTGAAAGTATGCACTGAAATGTGAATTTAAGGATTAAGGATTTCAGTACATACAAGGAGCTGGAAATGGGAACGTCATTATAAATTTTTTTCCTTTTATGGATTTTATATGGTATATTCATGGATTTAATACGAATAATCTCTTTGTCACCAAAAACCTATGAATTTTGGGATTATTTTTCCTGATATAGTGATATGTATAAGTATTAGTATGTATATATATATATATATATATAACCTCAAGGAGTTGGTGGTACTGGCCAGGTACTTGCTTCCAATAGCAAGAGACCTGAGTTCGAATCTCATCCCCTCCTTGAGGCCACCCTAGGGATTTATATCCAGTGCTGACCCGACATGTGCTAATTTGGGGTGCGCACGTGCCCTTGGGACTAGGCGGGTGCTCTAAGAGGCCCGGATACCCAGGTCTTCAATATATATATATATATATATATAAACTGACAAATTAATGTGTAGTTTGTCAAAACTTTATTAATCTGTGAACGCCATTTTTATATCATAATTGGCCCAGTCCTTCTACAAATTATGACTTTGAATGTTGGGCTATTTTCTCAGTTGGATCCTTTTCTCAGTTCCCTCAACCTAGAATCTGACATTGTTTATCTTGAGAGCTTAATTTAAAGATTACGGAAACCCCACTTTAATTATCATAATTGGTCCTTTCTTTTCGTAGATTATGACGTCGAATGAGTGGCAATTTTCTCAAGTAGAAATTTTCTCTTTCTTTATGTCAACAGCCTTTGAATTTTAACATCATTCACCATTTTATTATTTTCTTCAACTCAAGGATCATAAGCTGAACTTGTTATATTTATAGTATATGTTTTTTCTCCAATTTTTTTTTGTGGTTATTCCATATAAATAAACAAATAAAACTTTTGTTTTGAGTTACCACCAAATGCTTTTGTGAGATGCATGCCAGTAAATTTAATTCTTAAAGCAGTAGCTACTTTAGCTAATCTCTAGGTTGGCCTTAGTAACTATTAATCTCCCTTTACAACAACACTTGGTTTCTTAAGGCCTTTTATATATTGCTGTGGATTGGATGCTCCCTGACTATTCCTCATTTGTTCTAAAATTTCAGCCAAGTACGTAGGGCTAAGGACATTGAAACTGGGGAAATTGTTGCATTAAAAAAGATTATTAATTTTGACCAATGCAGATCTCGATGGCCTGTATTTTTAGTTCATTTTCAGGATTTCTGATGTTACTTTATTGCTTGGGACAGATGGTAGACATTTCTATATGGTTTTTGAATGTATGAACCATGATTTGTGGGGACTTGTACAAAATGAGAATGTGAAAATTGCATTACTCAATATCAAGGTATCATAACACTGCTGTTCAAATAAGTATTTGTCTATCTAATTAATTACTCTCTCTTAAATCTTAATATAAATTTCTCTTTTGACCAATTTCTTTATCAGTTCTATATGAAGCAGTTATTAACAGGGCTTCACTACGTGCATGACAACAAAGTACTTCACCGCGACCATGGATCAAAATATCGGATTTTCGATATGTATCGTCCTGACCTCTAGGACGATACATATCGCGTATCGTCCGATACATTCAATGCATTTGCCATACATTGAATGTATTGTTTTAACACAATTTTTTTTTTCAAAAAAATCCAAAAAATCAAATTATCGGACGATAATTTGAATGTATCGTCCGAAAATTTGGCCAAGTGGGGTCCCTATCAATCTGCCAAATTATCGTCCGTATCGGATGATACGGACGATAATTTCAATGTATCGTCCGATAATTTGGCCCCGATACGGACGATAATTTCAATGTATCGTCCGATAATTTGGCCAAATGGGGTCTCTATCAATTTGCCAAATTATCGGACGATACATTCAAATTATCGTCTGTATCGGATGATACGGACGATAATTTCACCGTATCGTCCGATAATTATGTGATTTTTTGGGGTACCCAGTAAAAATGGTATTTGTCATATCGTTCATGTCCAAAAGCGATACGTATCGTCCCATACGTATCGGTATCGGACGATATTTTGATCCATGACCGCGACATCAAAGGTCATGATTGTAGAGTTCCATCAAAGTCTCGGACGATACCTAGACGTATTGAGTGATACGTTTGGGTATCAGAGCCACCCAAGCCAGACGTATAATCTTGAATATCGCTTGATATATTTACTTTGTAGTAAAACGATCGCTGATAGAGACTTTGTAACAGTGATACGAGAGATGATACGTCTATGTTGGCACAGACTGATACTGGGATCGGTACCGAGATTTTAGTAATTGTTATGAGTTCCAATTTCTTTTTTGCAGCTTCTGTTGTTTTATGTTACTTATATTCATGCAGGCGATAATATTCTACTTGATGATGAGGGAAATTTAAAGATTGCAGATTTTGGTCTTGCACGCAAACTCCCTGATGGCCCCAATGAATCTCTTACAAGTGACGCTGTTACTCGTTTGTACAGGTAATTATTTGATTTGACATGGGTGGTGGAATTTCCTAAATTGTCATATCATATTTCTTTCCCAATTCATTCGTGCTTATAATGGTTCGACAGACCTCCAGAGCTGCTGCTGGGAAGTTGTAATTATGGTCCTGCTGTGGACATTTGGTCGTCCGGTTGTATTTTTGTGGAGCTTCTATGGAGAAAAGTATTCTTGAAAGGTGATAATGATGTAGGGGTTTGTCTTTATAATACTTGTTCTATGCTTGAAAGATACAGAATATATGAAAGGCTCTCTCGACTATTTTACTATCATATTGGGTATTTCTAGATGACTGCTTTAATTATTCATATTATATGATTTCTTTCTGATGCAATGACTCTGGTTGTAGACTTCAATTCTTTATAATGAGTACTTAGGATTGATCAACTGTCTTGTATTGGTATTTGAAGTGTACCTGTCTGTTTCATGTAGTGGGGTTCATTCTTATCAATTTATTTGGTTTAAATATGACCATCTTCTCATCTTCTTTCTTCCCTTTCTATTTTTGTTTCCTTTAAAATTGTTTTTATTATAAATGAAATGCATTCTCCATGTATTGCATTCATTGATCTATGTGCAACTTAGACTTGTCTTTTCAGCCTCAACTCAAGAATATAATTGTTAAAACTGCATCTATAGTAAAAGGAATTTTAGGATAACCAGTGGTCCCATAAGAGAGCAGCTATGCAGATGGCGCATAATTTGACGCTTATACTTTATAGTAAACTATAGTTCACCTCAACACCTAAAACAGAAGGAAACTTCTCTCTTCTCAGTTTTATATTCGTGTTTATTTTGTATTCAGATTTATTTCATTAAACACCATAAAAAGGACACAATTAACACTTGTCCTTTTAATTGTTCAAACACTGAAATTAAACACCAACTTGTAATAGAGCTTACTTTGCAAGGGATGCTGGGTTAGCCTTCTTGAGAGATTTTCTTAAGAACAGAAACCCAGCAAGAATCTAAATGAAGCAGAGCCAATTTCTAGCCAAATTAGGAAGATAGAAAAATTTGGGTAGAGTTCCATATGGACGTCCAAAAGGTCAATCCATGATCATAAAAAGGAATATAAAATACTATTATAATCACCGTGATAGTCAATGGCAATTTAAATGAACATCAAACATCAAAAACAAGTTACCGCTTATTTTCACCTTAGATTGAGGCCATATTTATATCTACATGCTTTCTAAAACCATTTCTTGGGGTGGTGCACGTGGTCGGTCTTGTGATACATGGCATGCTATGGGACGTTGTCCCAGAGGCCCTTATCCTATATCTATTTATATGCACTTTCACACTATAAAAAATGCCCATGTGCACCTAGAGAGATCTAAAAAAAAAATATGCCACTTTTAGGCTATATGATGATTTAAGTGATATATGAGGTCACTAATACTAATATTTAACAATATAAAGGGCTATAAACTTGACCAGAACTACTTTTACACAGTGCCAACCAGGATTTTTCTTTTGGGATTCCGTCAAGCATGATGCATTGATAACTGTTTAGATGAGAGCAATCGTGGAGGCATTAAAGGTGCTTGTCTTTGTTTGTCGATCCTTTAGAAGTAGAGTTCTTCCATAACTTGCATTGTTGCATTAAACGTGGCACCAAAGTTCCCTCAAAATCATGAAAAAGTTCTAGGGATAAGTGTAGCGACCCTGAAATTTTAATTGTGACTTGTTGACCATTGTTAGAAATTTGACTGAGTTTGACCATAGTTAAGCTATTGACTGCTAATGAAGGGGTTTTGAAACCTTCTAGTTTGACAAGATTATATTTAAATAGGCCTATTCTTAATGGCACCCAATTTCTTTTGTTTGATCCCATTCGACTCAGGTCAAACTCCGGACTATGCAAGAGTCAACCCAAGTCCTTTGTGTTAAATGATGGTGAATAAAGGCCCCTCGAGTCTTAGAGACCCTCGTACCAATGCAATTTCTTAGTATGTTCGCCTAAACTTTGACTACAATCTTATAGAGTAGTTCAAAAGACTTATGGGCCGGAAATCTCTCACATTAACCGCTCCCTCTACCTTTGGAATTAGCGTGAAAAAGGTCGAGTTCATACTCTTGGCAATCTTCCCCGTTTGCTGAAATTCCCTAAAGAAGCATAGGAAATCATTTTTGACCACCTCCCAAAAATACGGGAAGAATTCTATCGAAAACTCGTCCGGACCCGGGGCTTTATTCTTTCCCTAACTAAAGACTACCTTCCTTAGCTCCTCCTCGTCCATATTTATTTCCAAAACTTCTCTCTGAGAGTCGGTGATTGATTCAAAATTGATCCCATCAAGCTTGGGACAATGGAACCCGATATCACTATAGAGCTCCTCATAGAACTTACCAAGTTAGACAACGATGTTATCATAGTCCGCATACATAGTTCCCTCCACTTCCAACTGCAAAATACTATTTTTTGGTCCTTCTGCCATTTGCTACTATGGAAAAATTATGTATTTCCATCTCCCTCTTTCAACCAGTGAGCCTTAGCATTTTGTCTCCACATCGCTTCTTCCATACATTTCTAGTTATAAACCATTTTGAGGGCAAGTCTGAAGTCCCTCTCTTCCTCTGAAAGGGGTCCCTCTTCTTCGAAAGAATCAATAGTTTTGATCTTCGAAAGCAGGTGCTCTTTGATTTTTGAGACATTGCCAATTCTGTTTGATGTTCTTGATTTTGGAGAGAATATAAGTCGCTGTCCCTGAAATGTCGTCCTTGTTTCACCATCCCCGGACTCTACTTCTGAAATCATCATTTTTGAGCCACACGTTCTCGAACCTGAAGGGGATCGAGCCCTCCCTTGTAGCAACATGAGTGTTAAGCAAAGTTGGTTTATGGCCAGACACCATCGTTGGCTAGCATTCCACATTTGTTTGCAGGTGTTCCTCCATCCAATCCACAGAGCAAAGGTAGTGATCCAGCCGACAAAAAGTAGGATATCTCTGTCCACTAGTCTAGGTATATTTCCCGCCTCTCATCCCCACATTGCAGAGGGCACATTCCGAGATGATGTCTTCGAATTTGCCAGCCTCCTTTCTATCCATCCTTCCACATGGAGGGCAATATACTTATCATGGATGCAATCATCTATGGTAACGGGAATGAAGAATTCATTGTCTCTAAATTAGGTAGAGAATTCTCTGATGAAATTCCAAGCTTTATTCCCAAAATCCATAACCATGATGAAATAATTTGGAAACGTAACCCATCCGACAATTTATCTTCTACGATGTGTAGGAAAAATTTGAGAACTAAATGTCCTAAATGGAAAAGATAGAAGATTTGCTCGGAAGGATCATTTTCCATTACCCTCCATTGACCAAATTTTGGAGAAACTTGTGGGTCAAGAGTTTTTTTGTTTCCTAGATGGGTACTCGGGATATAACTAAGAGCCGATGTTCCCAAAAGATCAAGAAAAGACCACCTTCACGTGTCCTTTCGGCACGTTTGCTTACCGCCGTCTGCCCTTTGGGTTATGCAATGCGCCAACAATGTTCCAAAGGTGCATGACGACAATCTTTTTAGACATGATAGACAAGTCCCTCGAAGTGTTCATGGACGACTTCTCTGTATTTGGTCGAACATTCAATACTTGCCTAGAACACTTATTCCTCGTCTTAGAGTGGTGTGGAGACCGACTTGACTTTAAGTTGAGAGAAGATCCAGTTCATGGTTCATGAGGGCATTGTCTTAGGCATGGTAGTTAAGGCGACGTTATATCCTTGCTATGGCCTCACCATGGCAAATGACGATGGGAAACGTCATATACAGTCAAATAGCCATGATAGCTAAATGGCGACGCCATAATGTCACCATGATAGAATACCACTAAGCTATAAGTATGACATTATTATAACTTATAACATTTTTATAATATATTAGTTATAGAAGTTAACTTACAAGTTACAAAAGCCCAGCTTATAAGTTAAAATATTTGACTCTTTCGTCCTCTCTCGTCATGAAAACTCATCAGACACGGCCGTTTTAATTTTAATTGATATTTAAATATTTTTTAATATTCTATATTTGTTTATATATTATATTAATTTATTTACATTTACCATGTTGCAAATTTGTTAATGTTCCATATTTGATTTGTAACTATTGATATTTGTTTATGCCTAGAATATGAAATCTTCAATATCAGAATTAAAGTATGATGCTTTAGTAGTTGAATTTTTTTACTTCCTATATTTTGTTTTCTTTTCTTCCTATATAAAAATATAAACAAATTAAAATAAAATACTACCAATTAATGGATATAACAAAAAAATTTTAAAAATTTTAAATTACTAAATAGTCTCGTGATGGCTTTCGCCATGGCCACGCGTGCCTCTTTGCCATGACCTCGCTACACCTCCTTAACTACCTTAATCTTAGGACACATAGTTTCGAAAAGAGGCATAAAAATTGATAGGGCCAAGATTGATGTTATTGCTAATCGCTTCTACTGAATCATCGGTGAAACAAATACGTTCTTTTCTTGGCCATGTTGGCTTTTATCGTCGCTTTATCAAAGATTTTTCGAAAATCTCAAGACCCTTGTGTTATCTTTTGGCACAGGACGTTACCTTCGACTTTGATGAGGCATGTCTCGAGGCTTTTCATAAGCTAAGAGCGCTCCTCTCTTCAGCCCCGGTTATCCAACCTCCTGACTACTCAGTATCGTTTGAGGTCATGTGCGATGCTTCTGACTTTGCAATAGGAGCAGTCCTAGGACAGCGCAAGGACAAGATTCCTCACATAATTTATTACGCAATCCGAGCCTTGATTGAAGCTCAATTGAATTATACAACAACTGAGAAAGAGCTTCTCGCAGTTGTGTTTGCCTTAGATAAATTCCGACCATACCTATTGGGGTAAAAAATAATAATTTTCTTTGATCACTCTGTTTTAAAATACTTGTTAACTAAGAAGGATGCCAAACCACGTTTAATCCGATGGACCCTTTTATTGCGAATTTAATTTTGAAATCAGAGATAAGAAATGAGTGGAGAATGTGGTAGCTGACCACCTATCCCGATTTGAATTCCCAGAAATTACCAACAATGAGTCCCTTCATGACTCTTTTCCGGATCAACAACTTCTTGCCATCCAAGTTGTCGTACCTTAGTATGCAAACATCGTAAATTATCTGGCGACTGGTGATCATTCACATAATATACCATGTTGATACCCTAAACAAAGCATTGTTAGTTCACAACTAAGTACTAATGACATCTTGTAAGTGGATATTAAGTGTAACAGGAGAAAAAACATCTAAAGAGGAATCTGTGCAAAGAAGACCCAAGAAGCCACAATGAGTCGTGAAGGCTACAATGTCAGAATTAAGCCCACGATCAATCGTGAAGGAAGAAGATCAACATAGAGAGAAACAACTTTGCAATCGTAAAACTGCGAACCCAAGAGAGCATCACTACGGCTGATCACAAGGTTGAACGATTCTTAAAGCACGGAGTCACGATCGATCGTGACTCAGAAGAAACCCTCCAGAGAATGAAGACTGAACGATCGTGAGAATCACGATTGCATAAAGACAGGTCATAATCAATCGTGACTTGAAGAAGAAAGCCACGATAGATCGAGAAATGGATCATGATTTACGATCGATCGTAACAAAAGAATCCATCAATTCAAAGAAGATGAACATGAAAAAGATCTCACAATTGATCGTGAGGAAGCAAAGCTACGAACGATCGTGAAGTCACGATGCCATACTGATTCATATTCAAAGCAATCCACGACGTTAGAAGTACAACTCTAAATGAAGGACATAGTTAGGTAGTTTTTAATTTACTAAAGTTCTAAGTTTAGTTAGAATTGTAATAGGAAATTAATCTTTCCATTTTCACATGTAATAGGACTCTTATGCATCCATAAATAAGAGGACCTACGTAGAGTTTAAGAGACTTCAAAAGTTCTTAAGTTTTAGCCTTAGCTTTAGTTTTAAGTTTAAGTTTAAGTTTTAGTTTTTAATTATGTCTTCTGTAATTTCCTTTGATTCAATAGAAATTATGAGTAGCTAACTTTCCAAAGTCTAGGAACCCGACATATCAAAGAGTAGTATAAATAATTAGTTGTTTCTTATTTTTCTGATTTCACATTGAAATTGGTTAATGAATATGAGTTTTAAAGCTTGTCTATGAGTTTTAAAAGGATTTCACGATTTCTATGATTTCAATCTCTATGTTACCGTTGTCACCTTAGGTTTGAAATTACTAGACTTCCGTCACCCGACTATGTTGCCGTTGTTGTCTTAGTTTCATTAACAATATTCTTGCTAGAGAAGTTTATATTGCCATTCTTGCCTTAAATTGATCTTATCGTCTTCTTATGTTGTCGTTGTCGCCTTAAAGTAATTACAGAATTCAGAGAAATTAGAGATAATTAATTGGGATTACGAATCTGCAATTAGGGAACCTAGATTTGGTTACTTTATAATCAGTTTTTACATTATCTCTAGCTTTAGTTTAATTAGTTTTCAGAAAGAAATTTTTTACTTTTAAGCAATTTAGTTTTAAATCCCAAACCAATATGTTTTCTAAGACCTATAGATAGAGTTCTAAAGTCAAGTATTTCCCTGAGGATTGATACCTTTACATGTGCTACAATTTCCTTATACACTTACGAGGTGATAAGTTTGGTATAGTTAAACGACTATCAAGTTTTTGGCACCACTGTCAGGGAATAACTTTTGATTTTGAATTCCTATATAAGTCTTATAGTTAGTTTTTCCTTTTCTTTCTAATTTTTGATCTTTGCAAGGTTTGAGCAAGGAACCGTAGATCCAAAGCGTCAACATCTTTGCAGAGAGGAGCTAGAGGCCCAGATTTGTTTTCTATACTCTTGCCTTTTTATTTCTTATTTTAGAAAAAGAAATTAAAAAATTTTCTTTCTGGTTTATGCATTACACTCGTTCCACATCAACCATATTTTAAGTGGTGATCCCGAAATTGAGCGAACTCTTTTCCAGAATTTGGCTAGCAACCGTAATTTTGAGATTGAAACAGTCAAAATGACGGAAGACCGACCGATTCAAGAACACTACACCCCTGTTGCTCTGTCTGCACCCTTTTGTATCACTTTACTGGAGGTCAAACTCTTGAAAGATGCTATTCCGTTGTGCAAGATCTTGAACGGTATTTGAAAACTTCGGTAGTGAAGAGAACCGAGCTACAATATAGTGGTCAACGATCCGATGAGGGATGATTTAATCCTCCTCCCAAACCTACACAACCTACCCCTACCAATACGAGGTTTGAAAAGGGAAAAGGTGTAGTCGGAGAATCTTCAAGGGGCAACTCTTCATTAAAGTGCTATAAATGTCATGAGATGGGGCACTTTGCCGCTCAATGCCCTACAAAAGACCCCAAAGGACTCTCTTCATTGAGAGAGAGGAAGATGACGATGAATTAGTGGTCGAAGAAGTATTTAAGCCGGTCAGCACACCTAGCGATGAGGAGGGTGATGCTATTGGCCATGCTTTAGTTGTGAGGTGTGCTCTTATGCAGCCTCAACGAGATGAAAATGATGACTAGCGAAGGGAGAACATCTTCCACACCCTTGCTAGACTTAGTGAAAAGAGTTGTAGGGTCATCGTGGATAGTGGTAGTTGCACTAATGTAGTTTTAACTCATGCCGTACGCCACTTGGAGCTTACACCTGAAGCCCACCCGAGACCTTATAAGGTCACATGGGTCAACTCTTCATGCATTCCCGTGTCAAAAGTGTCGCGTACCGATTTAGTTAGGTTCTTATTCAGACACCTTATGGTGTGATGTGGTGCCGATGGAGATGGGCCATATCATTTTGGGAAGGCCGTGACTCTACGACATGGATGTGACTCTTTCTGATCGATCCAACATATGCACATTCATGCATAAGGGCAAGAAGATTACTTTACACGCTTTGCCTCCCAAAACGCCATCGATCAACAAAGTCGAGAAGAAGGGCGAATCTTCTAAATCTATTAATATTGTAAGCCCTTCTGAATTCGAGAAAGCGCCGTTAGATGAGAGTGCGGTGTACGTAGTAGTCACCGTTGATAGTGCTCCCGAGTCCGTGAATGAGTGTCCCAAGGAGGTTGAGCCGATTTTGAAAGAGTTTACGGATGTCTTCCTTGAAGACTTACCAAACGAACTCCCTCCCCTGCGTGATATCCAATACGCAATAGACTTGGTTCCAGGATCTACCTTACCGAACCTGCCCCACTACAGGTTGAATCCAGTTGAACACACCGAGTTAACTCGACAAGTCAATGAGCTCCTTCAAAAAGG
This sequence comes from Chloranthus sessilifolius, assembly GCA_021018995.1. Lineage (NCBI taxonomy): Eukaryota > Viridiplantae > Streptophyta > Magnoliopsida > Chloranthales > Chloranthaceae > Chloranthus > Chloranthus sessilifolius. The sequence continues at coordinate 262,068 of CM037586.1, read as the reverse complement.
GTTCATCCAAGAGAGTCTGAGCTGCAGCTGCATTTTTGCTCTACTCACTCCGAAGAAAGATGATACATGGCGTATGTGTGTGAATAGCCGTGCAATCAATAAGATTACGGTTAAATATCGGTTTCCCATACCAAGGCTCAACGACATGTTTGATATGATGGTTGGTGCCACTATCTTTTCAAAAATAGACCTTAAAAGTCCGAATCCGCCCCGGTGATGAGTGAAAAACCGCCTCTAAGACTAAATATGGTCTTTATGAGTGGATGGTTTTGCCATTTGGGTTTCTAACGCCCCGAGTACTTTCATGAGACTCATGACCCAAGTGTTGATGCCGTTTCTAGGCAAATTCCTTGTGTATTTCGATGACATCTTGATTTACAGTCATGACAAGGATCAACACTTGAACCACCTTAGGCTGGTTTGTGAAACCCTCAAGGGCGAAAAGTTGTTTGCAAATCTCAAGAAGTGCACCTTCATGCAACGTTCCATTGTCTTCTTGGGATTTATTATCTCGGCCGATGGAATGGTCGCGGACCCCGGAAAGGTTAGAGCCATTGTAGAGTGGCCCGAGCCTAAGAACATACACGATGTCCGTAGCTTCCATGGTTTGGCTACCTTTTATTGTTGCTTCATCAAAAGCTTTAGCACCATCATGACCCCAATTACTGACTGCATGAAGAAGGGAGACTTTAAATGGGGCAAAGCGGCGACGAAAGCCTTTATTGAGATCAAACAACGGATGAGTAGTGCACCAGTCATGCGCTTGCCAGACTTTTCCAAAGTCTTCGAAGTTGTATGCGATGCATCGGGTGTAGGCATAGGAGGAGTGCTTAGCTAAGAGGGTCACCCAGTGGCCTATTTTAGTGAAAAACTTAATGATGCAAAGCAAAACTACTCCACCTATGATAAGGAGTTCTATGCGGTCGTCTGATATCTTTAGTATTGGAAGCATTACCTTAGACCGCAAGAATTTGTGTTGTTCTCTGACCATGAAGCCTTACACTTTCTAGCTTCACAGAAAAAGTTGAACCCAAGGCACGCGAAGTGGGTCAAGTACCTTTAAGGGTTCACATTCGTTCTAAAGCATAAGGCCGGTGCTGAAATAGGGCTGCTGATGCACTTAGTCGGCGGGTGGAGACTTTGCACTCTATAAGCACCGAGGTCATCGGGTTCGATTGATTAATGGATGGGTACCTCGAGTGCCCAGATTTTGGGGTTGAGTACACTGCTCTCCTTAGAAACCCGACCAGCACACACTCCGTGTACACCATCCAGGATGGGTACTTGGTTAAAGGCAATCGCCTTTGCATCCCTCGCACTTCACTGCGTGATTGTCTTATTTGGGAGTTACATGTTGGAGGGATGGCCGGACATTTTGAGCGTAATAAAATTGTTGCGTTCGTAGAGGATAGGTTCTTTTGGCCTAGCCTAATGAGAGATGTTGCCTGGGTTGTCAAACATTACTGTACTTGCCAAGTGTTAAAACAGACTAAACAAAATACTGGCTTGTACACTCCGTTACCTGTGCCACACACACCGTGGCAAGATCTCTCTATGGATTTCATGCTCGGACTTGCTAAAACTCCAAGGAAGCACGATTCCATCTTTGTCGTAGTAGACTGATTTTCTGAGATGGCCAACTTCATTCCTTGTTCCAAAACCTCCGATGCATCCCACGCTGCTAAATTATTTTTCACCGAGGTAGTACGTTTTCATGGGCTGCCCAAAACTATTGTGTCTGATAGGGATATCAAATTCATGAGTTATTTTTGGAAGACCCTTTGGCACATGATGGGCACATTGCTCCAATTTTCGACGGCTTACCACCCTCAAATGGATGGACAACCGAGAGCACCAATAGGAGTTTAGGGAATCTCCTTCGTAGTCTTATCGGTGATCATATTAGGACCTGGGATACCATTTTGCCCACAGCTGAGTTTGCCTACAATAATTCTGTCAATAGGTCCATAGGCATGAGTCCTTTTGAGGTAGTACATGGTCATATACCTAGGACCCCATTAGATTTGATCCCCATGTCTACATCCCATAGAGTGTCAGAGTCCCTCGACACATTTGCACAACACATACATAGCTTGCATGCCGAAATTAGACAAAATATTAATTCATGCAATAGTCAATATAAATTAACTACAGATGCTCACAGGTATTTTAAAGAATATCAGGTGGGTGATTATGTGATGGTTTGGGTTAGGCTTGAGTGGTTCCATAGGGTTCTGCAAAGAAGCTCCAATCCCGAGGCGCTGGGCCTTTTAGGATTTTGGCTAAGAGTGGTCCTAATGCATACGCGCTCGAGCTTCCTCCAGGTACGGGGGTTAGTTCAACGTTCAATATGGAGGATTTGGTTCCTTACTTGGGTTTGACCTCACCTCCTGTAAACCCACTCCTGCCACCTCATAGCCCCAACCCCAACCCAACCTTGCAGCCTGCACCTCTTCCTTCCTCGAGCAGATAGAGAACAGATGAGATAGAAGATATAATCAATGATCATGCTGTCTCCACAAATGACGGGGGATTCCAAAAGTACTTGGTCAAAAGGGTTGGAAAACTGGAGTTCGAAAACACTTGGATCCACGAGAATGAAGTTCGCCGCTTGAACCTCGACTTGATCGATATATACCACGAGCGTGTTTCATCGGTGATGAAACCTTTTTGGTCCAGGGCAATTGACAGGGACGCCGAGTATGCGGACATTAGTTTTGGACCACATCGCTTCTACCGACGTCGAAAGAAACGAAGAGGGAGCGCAAGTAGCCCGAGTACAACATCATCAGGAGGAAAAAGGAGATAAAAATCTTCAACAGATGACGGACGTCTGTCCCATCTTGACGGACGCTTGTAATTTCAACCCCTCACTGTTTTGTGAGGGACGGACGTCCGTAGTGCACCACGGACGTCCCTGGTTATGAGTTCATAGGTCACAGACGTCTGTGGACGTCGTGTCGCCAGCGGCGAAAGTTTCCTATTTTGGCGAAATTTACCTTTTTTTGGTATTTTATTAGTATTAGGATTATTTATTTCGAATTAATTATTGGTGGCCTATATATAGAGGCTTGTAAAGACAATTTAATTAATTATTGAATATTTTGAATGCTTTTATACTTGAATATTCTTTTTCCTGAGAGGGGTTTGGTGTGAGACCAAGGGAGTGATTCCCAATGCTATTTTTCTATCTTGTGGTATCTATTCTCTTTTATCTTTTGTTATATTTACTATCTATCGATCTCTGCTTGCTTCCGAAATCTCAATCTATTGATTTCGATGCCAGAACCCTAAATCAAACAGAGTCAAAATCCTTTTGTAAACCCTAAACCTAAAACCAAACCATAAGCCTATTACAAAACCATAAATCTATTTCTATAACCCCAGATCAAACCTGTGAATCTATAGCGGATCGAAGACGATTGCCTTCGCCAGAAAAGCCAGAGTTCTATCTCTAGGCCGATCTCGCCTCAAATCTGAAAGTACTTGGGCATCAGATTGGACACCCAATTCGGATTTCGCGTGATTTACTTACCGGAATTCTACGAACCCGAAGGTATCGAGTTAATTTTGAGATTAAGTTTGTTTTATTTTTTTTTTAATTTCGGCAAATCCACCTCAAAATCATATTCACACATTTTAGGGTTACCGTTTCGCGTCACATAGTTTAGTACTCACCTTTTGTACCAGAGTTGGATGTACTATGATGCTCTTTATCCTTCCATGTTACGAGATATCTCCCGAGAATGGTGTAACGTATGGTAGACCTCCCATCACTTAGAGATTCAACCATCTGTAAGAACCCAACCCAATTTGTAAGGACCCAATCTGTAAGGACCCGACCCATTTTGTAAGGACCCGACCTGACCCGATTTTACATGATATTATTTGTTTCTGTGTTTATTTAATGGCTGATATTAACGTACACCAAGCAGGTGGTTCACAATCACTAATAAGCATGACATTTTTATAAGGCACAAAAATGTGTTAAAAATCATTGACTTTGTTAGATAAGATCATGGAGATCAGTTTTGGGCATGTGTGCCACGTGACGCGATGACACATTTGATGGGCTCTATACCATGTGATCGGTGATCACAAACTAACCATCTGATGGTAAGGCGATGGTCTCAGGCTCTGTATTGTCCGAAGGATTGGAATGGAATTAAATCACCATCATGTGAGGTAGTCACAAATAGTTAGACCTGAGTTTCCACCAGTCATTTGGTTGGCGTATTTTGAGGGACCCAATCCATTGACCCATTTAACGTGAAGGTGCGTTAAAATATAATATCAACCTAGGGTCGTAGTTGACCGTGAGCGCGTAGCTAAGGACTATACGATATGTGAAGAGCTTATACTATAATCTATAGAATATAATATAATAGACTATCAGATTATAATATAATATAATATAAGTAACCAGATAAGTAAAGAGGAGTGTAGAGGAGTCTAGATGGGGCGAGAATTTTGGGATGTGCGGGTTGTCTTAGTCTGAGACAAAACAAGACAAGAAGAGAAAGGAAAAGAAAGATAGCTAGAGAGAGAAAGAAAAAAAAGAGAAAAAGAGAGCTTGATAAAAAAAAAAAAAAAGAAAGAAAGGAAAAGGAAGAGAGAGAGAGAGAGAGAGAGAGAGAGAGAGCCTGAGAGAAAAATGAAAGAGAAAGAGAGACTGAGAAAGAGAGAAAGTGAGCGGTCCCGACGAAGGCAGACCCTATAACTGCGTGGTTTCTTTGGAGGCAAGTACCTATTCTAACACATCTTTGAAGGCAAATACCTATTCTAACACATCTTGTTTAACCTCTGATTCAGGCTATATTTTATATTTATTTCATGTATTCCTCTATGAAAATTTTGTATTTGTTCGACCTGAGTACATGAAAGTTTGTATCTGTAGCTTTTATTTATTCTTGGAATTTGTGTATGCAACCTTATTGTATTGTTTAGCTTGGACATGAAGCAACTTGATTTGTTGTTTGATCTGTGACACCTTTAAACCTGAGATTTTGATGCCAATAGTAATAAATGAAACCTGAAACAAAAACAAAAGCACTTAATGCAGTGTATACATCAATTGAAGTATTAAAGTTGGGTTTATGTGTTACTGGCTGAATTGATGTGTTGATATTGTACCCTCTAGGACACAATCTGTTACACCAAAATGTTTAGACACACCTGATTGTGTAAAATTTAGTAATCGATATTGTATACCGCTACACATTGATCAGAAAAATTTGATACTTGAATATATTATACCGGTTACATCGGACTGTGTAAAAATTTAGTACTGAATATGCTATATCGGTTACACCTGATTGTGTACAAATGTAGTAACTGCATATATGTAGTAACTGCATATTGTATACCGGTTACACCTGATTGTGTAAAAATTTGGTAATTGAATATGTGATCCCGGCTACACCTAACTATGTAAAAATTTGGCAACTGAATATATTATACCGGTACACCTGATTGTGTAGACATTTTTGCTAACTGATTCTGTAATGTGGTAGACTTGCATGTGTAATGTGCATAAATTGGATCCGTAATCTACGACTGTTCAATTATATTTGACAACTTGATGTGTTATGAGTGGTTAGATCTGCTCTAAGACTGATGGAGTTTTGGGACATAAATTTATGTGTTCTGACGTTTTCTGATATTTCTGAATTGGATCTTAATACCATAATTTCTGAAAGATAATGAGTTCGAATGGGACACTTTTGAGACCCTGGCTAGGTCATAAATCTGATATCTGCTCTGTTATCTGTTATCTAATCTCAACTAACAGCTGAGTTGAGGAAAACACTTGGTATTCATGCTATTAGCTATAAAATAACTCCCAACAACGATAAGTTTGTTGTGCTAATTTAAGTGTAAGCTTCAAAGTTTTCGGTCTGATCTGGAAATGATTGTCTGATTTATCTGGATGGTCTATCTGTTTGGTCTAGGTTTATCTGTCTGATTTATCTATATGGTCTGAGAATTCTATTATCTGATTTGAATCTGTTATCTGTTCTCTGATAATTCCGTTATCTGTTCTGAATTTGATATCTGTTCTCTGAGAAAAGCATCCTATAGTCGATACTAGATTCGTATTTGTAGGTGATATTTACCTGTGTACGAGATTTGTTTTCAACCACAGACAGCCACGATTGCAAATAAAGTATTTGATTAGTTTAAAAAAGAAAAGAGACGTTAAGACTGACCTTTGATAATTTGAAACTATCGGCATGTTAGTGGTTTAGTCATATGTATTAGAATGACTACTTGCGGAGCATGTGGATTAGCTCTTACAGTGGTTTAACCACCCTGTAGGTGAAGGAAAGGGATTGGAGAAAGATCAGTTGATGGAGTTTCAAAAATATTATCTGGTGTAGATCTTTGTGTCTAGTACGTAGTGATTAGTTTAATATATTAAGGTAGTTTGACCTGTTTTATGTAAGAAAAAGAAAAACTTCTCTGTTTATCCTAGATCTGGATAAATGGATATCTGATTTTGATCCCTGGTTATAAAGTTTTATTTCAGATTTAGTGTTTTGTCCTGATCCGTCCGGGTCGCGACTCGAGATCCAAGTGCGTGGATTTTGGGTTATGACACCATCTGCATTAGTGAATACTTCAACATCTAAATGGCCATTATTACTATATAGTATCTGAGGCTTTGTTTTTCTTCTTATAGTAAGATGTGTGGTAAGATTTTCCTTTTTCTTCTTTGCAGTCATGACCCATATGCTGCCAAGTTACTTGAGAGAATGCTTACTCTTGATCCATCTATGGTATCACTAATTTGATTAATTGATTTATATTTAAACTAGGTTTTCAGATCAATCTATTTTGTATGTGCTGCGAGAATAAATTTTTATCCTTGTTTGCTGTCATATTACCAGTAATTTTGAACTATATAGTGGTTGTCAATATGACTTCAATGTTTATTTAAACCTATATAGGAGCACTACATCTAATGATAAAGTTCAATAAACGGGTTTGGCTCTGCTTATGATTTTATATTTTTAAAATAGGGACAGAAATGCTATGTGTGCTGAACTTAGAAATTTTCTATCGTTTGCCATGCATGGTAGAATTTTTTTCTTAGTTCTATGAAAGTGCTAATTAGATTTTATAACAATCTCTACTTTGAAAATCACCATGGAGTGATCTATAGTAGCTCACATTTATGAAGGAATAACTACTCCGAAATAAAGATTGGATGTTCACGATTTATCCTCCAATTTATGCCATGACTTATTCTGAAAAACCAATGCTTTAGGTATTTAGTCATGAATTTGTAGACCGAGATTTCCACAAAAATAGGGAAGTCATAATTCACTCCTCTTTGCTTGAGCATGAAGGCTCTACAGGATAGTTGTTATGGGGGATCAAGCCCCACGGATGAGGTGGGTAACATTTTGATGTTTTGGTAACATCTTGGTTTTTTGTGTTGTGACAAATCTTGCCTTCATTTGTTGTTGATGTGAAGGCTACTGGAAGAATGATCATCATCATCAGTGGCATCATCATCATCCCTGCTTTGTCCCTTCTATTTGGGCTTAAACTTACAATTCCTATATCAACAGTTACTTCTATTTTAGGACTAAACTTTATCGTCTCGCAATCTTAAGTGTCGTTTCTCACCTGCTTCACTGCAAGTTTTTATTGGTCTTCCTCTTCTCTTCATTGCACTTGTATCACTTCCATGCTTCAGACGAGGTCTGTTTCAGATCTACACCCCATTTTGAAACCTTTAGATGTCCGTATAATGCCCAAAGTTATCTAGATCTCCGAGAAAATCTACCTCTCAGCTCTAAATGCCTCACTGGGCTTGCATGCTCTAGGTTAGGTTTTTGGGATGTAATTTATTCTTTTGAAAAAATTGCATTATCACTTAAAAGGAGTTTGTCCTAAATACTTATTGAGGGCTATCAGCTGCATCAACTGGAATCATTCTTGCACCTTGGAAAAAAATTTCCATCAATTGTACCTTCCAACTTTTTCTTTGCCCCCCCTCCCACCCAGCAGCACCACCACCGCTTGTTATCTGTAAGCGGGATCTCTTTATCTTTTATAGTTTTTTAAATTTTGTTTAATAATGCATTTTAATTATTGGTTTTACTGGTCTGTCGCAAGTAAGGGATATATTTATTTATTGTTTGACTTATCCAATTTATACTTCTACCAAATTTACCTTTTTTGCTCATTTATTCATGACTTTTTGTTTCAAGATACTTAATTTGTTTGACTAGCACCCTTTGTTATAGGCTATGTATTTTTATTTAATATCCTAGCTTGTCAATCTTTCTTCAAGGAGCTATGGGGGTTTATATTCAGCGAAAACTGTTAATATTTCACTGATTATTTAGTATATATCTCGCCTCATACAGAGAATATCTGCCGAGGATGCACTTGAGCATGACTTCTTTCGCGCCTTTACCTAGCAAGCTGATGAGGTTTGGGCTTCCATATCTCTGAAAAAACTTATCTAAATCCGTCTCTACTTCTCTCAATTGGTTCTCATGTCCTAAAATTTAATTTCTGATTGTGAGAAAGTGTCCATTCATGTGCTCATTGATGATTATTACACATTCAATGGGATGCCGCATGGAATATTCTACCCATTACTTAATTGACCATAAAAAATGGGCAAAATTGAATGGATAAGATCGTCCAGTCAATGCGACTTTTAGGCTATGGCCTATCCCAGAGTGTCCCTTGACAAGGCAGTCCAAATGAATTGAGCATGAACCGTTGCGGGAAAAAATAAGCACCAAACTTTAATATGCTGAGAATTTATAACTTCTGTTCCCTTGGCTATATAACAGCCTGAAAAGTGAATCCTCCCTGCAACTGATGGTAATTAGAAGGCGCGAACAAGAAGAAGCCGCAAAAGCGCATACAAAGTACCCCATGTGACATGTTCATGAGAGGGCAAAGACTTGCTGATGAATGGCAGAAACTCCAATGTTGAGACCCATGGGCCCTAATCATACTATAGAAGGGTTGTAACTGTCAGCTTCCTTATTCATTCATGGAGAAGTTATCTTTCATTTCATCTTTGTTGCCAGTGTACAGTATTCTTGTGCCTTTCTGGCATTAAAAAATTTCTCAGATACCGTTTGTAAAAAATTTTGTCAATATACTTGCTCAGGAGTTTTGTCATGATTCTTTATGGTGCATGTACCAGGCCATCGAATAGGTAGAACTCAGAGATCTTTTGGATCGGATGCTTTGAAACCATCTGATTGGATTACTTTTCATGCATTGACGTGGACTCTGTTGCACAGCCAATGGTTGAGCCATTTGCATCCCTGGCAATCTCTTGATCAGATGGTCAAGATCATCCAATGGTATTTTTTTTAATTTTTAAATGTTGAACCACATATACCTGTTATCAACTCTAATGCACTTTTAGCATTCCACGAGCACAGCTGAGGCACTTGAGTATAGAACCAGTACTCTGTACAGAAATCTTGTACCTTTGAAATGGTTCACTTGCAACTATATATATATTTTTTTAAAGAGCACTGTTTTGCTCCATTTGTGAGCAAGTGTAAGTGTTTATTGATAGAATTAGATGTATGTAGTTGCTTTATATAAAGATTTAGCTTACAATGAGCCGCCCGTCCATGATGGGTGGGCATCTTGACCACCACGCTTGTGGTGCAAGCGGACTTTGAAATGCATGCAAGTCCACACACGTCACAAGCTTAGTGGCTCTCCTTTGCTTGTGAGCTGTGAGTATATGATCGCTGGGGGCTACAACATGGGTATAAATGGATCCTCTAGGAGCTTTCCAGGGGCAAAGGTTGATTAGTGGAGTACAATTGTACTTAAATCATCTAAATCAGCTTTGAGTGATGATTAGTAGAGGCAAGAACATCCACCACATGATGAAGACAATGATGAGTTAGAGAGAGCTTTCAATCCTTCTTATCCATTGCCGTCACTTGAATAACCAACCAAATTTATGATTAGTCCGGGACGAAGAAGAAAACCAAGCATCACAAATTGGAAAAAGATGAAGGCAAAAAATAAGAGAGAAAACCTTAATGGGTTGGGCGAGCTAGTCATGTACCTGCTTTCAAAAGTAGGAGATTTGAGTTCGAATCCCCTCCCCCCCTTGAGGCCACTCTAGGGATTTATATCCTGTGCTGACCCGATATGTGTTGAATTTAGGGTGTGTATATGCCCTTGGGATTAGGCGGGTGCTCTAAGAGGCCCGGATACCCAAGTTATAAAAAAAAAAAAAAAAAACAAAAGAGAGAAACATCGAGCTCTCTTTTGCAAGCTTCAAATTTGCATCAAAGATACTTTTTGTACACCAAAATCAAATGATAGCTTGATATGTTGGTGGATTACGATTCAACATACAAGATGTACTTGCGTTGTAGCCTTGCGGATTATTGTTGATGCTTATCAACAAGCTTTGATGGTAGAACAACATAAAAGGACCATTAGAGCTCCACAAAACTCATTTGAAAATGAATCAGCTCAAAATATTACATCAACAAAGCGGAAAGATCGTGCAAGTAGTAGTTCTTTTACGAAACTAATCGAACACAATCCCTTGATCTTGTGGTTGCACACTTTAATCGATTTTATAACACCTCTTTCAACTGTTAGTATGGTGAATCACGTCATAAACTATCTAATTTTCAGCAGTGAAAATTTGTTACATCGGCGGAAGAAGGCGGCAATGAAATATCATCACCATCATTGACACAGCCATCTCTTTGGGGAAACCGATGAAATATATATTTGATATTTAAAAAAAATACTAATTAACAAAATTTCAAAATTTTGTTAATTTTGCTGATATTTCAAAAAAATTGGTGAAATCACCAAAATTTTGCCAAAAGATATGCAACATTGATGGTCAATTTTTGGTTTTACATCGCAAACATCTCAAAAAGTGATCTGAAATTATGATTAAGCATTGTGTGCGCCATGTTATTTTTAGGTCACTTTTTTGGGATTTATGTTACATTGAATAAAACTAGGGAAATTTCCCGGATCGACCTTGTCAGATTCACCTTTTCTGTCAGAGACCCAATAGTTTCACCTTTCACCAATCCGACTAGCTCCAAGCCGAGCCAGTTCTAGCTAGCACAAGAAGTTTCAAATACCCCTTCTTACACTTTTTATCGTTCTACATAGTTTAAAAAATTTTAAATTGCACTTTTTTATATTTACGCGATGTGAAGCAACATCTATGTCGTCTGATTTGAAGGTTACAATATAAAGATTGACACGAAAAAATGTGATATCGCTTCTTTAATAATAATAATAAAAATGCCGTATGATTGTATAGACAATCGTTTATTTATTTATTTTTGTTAAAGAGGCGATATCGCATTTTTTTGTGTCAATCTTTCGCACCATCGATCTTTATATTATGACTTTTAAATCAGACGGCATAGATGCTGCTTCACATCGTGTAAATATAAACAAATGCAAATTTTTAAAATTTTAAACTATGTAGAACAATAAAAATGTTAGAAGGGGTATTTGAGACTTTTTCTGCTAGCTAGAACTGTCTCGGCTTAAAGCTGGTCTGTTATGGGAAAGGTGAAACTATAGGGTCTCTGATGGAAAAGGTGAATCTGACAAGGCCAATCCTGAAAATTTCCCATAAAACTAAGATCCGATAGATCAATCGTATGAAAGATTAGGACAAAAAATCATTCTCCATTGTTTGATTCAAAGCAAGTAATGATGTTTGGCATATGTGCCCTCAAAGATTCTGTGAATGCAAATAAATGTAACGAAAGGAATGAGGTAAGAGTCTCACAAGGATGCCTTGGCGATGGTAGAGCTTGTTGAGAATGCAAATATGTTGAGAATGCACATCCATATCGGTACCTGTGTTTGCACCTAGTAAATCGTTGAGGGCACCAATGGTGAAAATCATTGATTTCTTTGAATCGGACGATGGAGATCGTCTTTCATCGTAATCTTCCACACAAAGGATCTTGAGATCATGAGCGTATCATCAAATAATTTTAGAGGTCAGCCACTAACCCCTCACGAAGTACTCAATATCTCCACTAACCACTGGTGAAAACTATTGAGTGCTCTGAATCAAATGAGATCATTTTTTTTGTTTCAATCTTCCACATAAAGGATCTTGAGATCATGCGCCTCTACGGAATATTTGATTCCACGTAGCACACATCACAAAAAAATGAACATGACCATGGCATACATCAAACATGATTCTCAGATCACTTCTCGAGATGTGTGTTGCATGGAATCAAAATCTGACCGTTTGATAAACCCGCAACTGGCTCGGAGCGGGCTTTGTCTAAGTTCAAATCTGACGGACTGGGCTTCGGCTTACCTTAGCCCGGCCCATTGCCACCCCTAAATGAATATACTGTGTAGAAATTTCGAAAAATAAACTTAACAGATCTCAAGGGTGAAGAATTCATTTATTGTTTATAAGTCCACGAAAGTCAACTCTTTAAAGATCCAACGGCAAAAAGGAGTGTACTCCATTTCCTTTAGTCGTATCCATCGAACTTAGGCAGGTTTTGGCATTTGTGCACAAAGGAAAGGGTCATTTCAGTCAACAAAACTAACTTTTGAAAGATTATTTAACCGCCGACCTTTCTTTCTCCTTGCATCTTTACCATCTACATTCATAAATCGAATTCATCTTCTCTTTTCTTGCAATTTCATTTTGAAATCTAAAAACGACGAACTACTAATCTGCCCAAACGCGAAAAAATCTGAGCTGGATCAAAATCGAAGTCAAATCTGCAACCATAAAAATTTAGGTACTCATCAGTTTCTGTTCTGGGTTTTCTTCCTTTTTCAGCTTCATTTACGGTGTTCAAGGTTTCTGATCTTTCTATTAAACCCGATTTCTGATCTTTCTAATATAAAATTTTACAACTCATAAACCAATTTTCTGATCTTTCTAATATAAATTTTACATTCTCCTTTCTAGGAATTTTATCTGGAAAATGGAATCAGGAGACCCCACAAACTTCGGTCAACAAGGAACAATAAATCCAATCAAACCAGGACACTTACCAAACAGGTAAAAATCCCAGATGAATCAAATTCTTAGCCGTTCTTGAGTGTCTTCTTCCGTCGCCTTTTATTTATAGTTTTTGGGTTTTTTGGGTCGAGACTGATAAAAATTATGAATCTTTTTAACGCAAGAAGGATGGGCAGACCATATCTTCAAGAGATATATCTCGACTACTGTCCGGATGAATTAAGAAGCGTAAAATATGCCTATGAAAAGCTGGAGAAGATTGGAGAAGGCGGGTCCAGGTAAGTGATAAGAAGACAACAAATTCTCCAACTTATCTTTATCTTTTGCTCTTTCAGTTTGGGTTATATTAATCTGGACAATGGTTCTTGTTTGAGCGTTGTTTTACAATAATCTCTGTTTTTTCCGATTCATCGATACCTGAAATTTTAGATGTATTGCTCGAGTTTAAGATGTTGCTATGTTTCTTGATCTGAGATCAAATTTGTAAGTACTTATAAGACATAAAGCATGTTAATAACTGGCATTACATTTACTAAGTTGGATTCTATCACTTTGGACTATATATATCTGCACCATGGTTCTTGTTTTTGCATTATTTTGTGACAATATTTGTTTTTCTGATTCGTCGATGCCGAAATCTGAGATGTCTTGTTCGAGTTTGAGACATTTCTTGATCCAAGTGGAAAGAGAAACCCTGCTACTAGCTAGCATTACATCTTTAATTCTTAGAGTACTTGCTGGTTTAATTTAGCTCTAGGTTGGTCAAAATAAATATTTATCTACCTTACGGTAGCATGCTGTTTTTTGAAACTATTAGTGTATTGTTGTTGATTTACTGCTCCATGTAGATTCCTCATTGGTTCCATTACTGTATTGTTTCTTGATTTCATGCTTCATGGTGTCTCTGAAATTTCAGCCAAGTATATAGGGCTAAGGACTTCGAAACTGGGGAAATTGTTGCAATGAAGGAGATTCGATTGAAGGAAGAATCGGTATGATTATTTTGGTATTCATATTTCACTTTGCACTTCACAAAATGTAACAATATATTTGACATGGATGTCCATTTGTTTGGTTTATGCTGCTATCAAGAAATCTCAAACGAGAGGTAAATACTTTAAGAACACTGACTAGCAGATTGATTCTTACATATCATACTATCTTTAACTTCCGTTGTGCTTCTGTTGAATTTTTCATGCCACATTAAATTTGTAGTAGATTTGTTTGTGGATGCATTTTATTTTGAAATAAATTTTTTGATGGAAATCTCTGATGTTTAATTGATTTGGTTGGGACAGAACAGATAGAGGTCACCCTAACTCCAAAGGTTTCTTGTACATGGTTTTTAAATATATGAACCCTGATTTGTGGGGTCTTATGGAGAATGAAGAGTTGCAAATTACAGAACCCGAGATCAAGGTATCAAAACACCATACTGTTTCAATAAATGTTTATCAATCTAATTAATGACCGACACTTAAATCTTGGATTTTTTTTTTCCTTTTTGAACTATTTTCTTCATTAGTGCTATATGAAGCAGTTGTTGATAGGACTTCATTACTGTCATGAAAATGGAGTACTTCACTGTGACATCAGAGGTCAAATTCTCATTATGGATTCCTCATACATTATTTCAGCTGTTTTTTTTACGCTTCTCCTATTTATGCAGGTAAGAATCTTCTGCTTGATGATAAGGGAATCTTAAAGATTGCAAGTTTTGGCCTTGCACGCACACTCACCAATGACCCCAATGAAGCTCAGACAAATAGAGTTGTAACTCTTTGGTATAGGTACTTGTCTAATTCCCCATAAATGGAGGAATTTGGATTTCCAAATTGTCATAGCTTGTTTTCTATCCTTCACAGAAAACATCCTATTTCTTTCCTTAATTTATTCAGGCTGATGATTATTTTCCAGATCCCCAGAGTTGCTACTTGGAAGTCGTAATTATGGTCCAGCTGTTGACTTGTGGTCAGCCAGTTGTGTTTTTGCGGAGCTTCTACAGTCAAAACAATTCTTAGATGGGAATAATGAAGTAGGGGTTAGTACTCAACTGGTTATTTTACTAACATAGATATGTTGGGCATTTCTACATGGTTTCTTTATGCGTATCATGCAATTACTTTCTAAAGCAATGACTCGAGTTGTAGACCTCGATTCTTTCCTAATCACCAATTAGAAGTTTGTGGGTAGGAGCCATCTAACCTTTTGAGTGGTGATTGCAATCAAATTGATAAAGGAATATAAGCTGCAGCACTTGACAGAACAAATACACATAATGCAGTATTTTTATATTTATGGGTATCTATTTCATATCCATGCAAGGTGATAGGAAGGCACGAAGTGCCGCATAATGATAAACCGCATCTTTCAAATGCTGCATCGAGTGTAGCTTCCCTTCTTCTAATTTTTGTGAATTATTTTTACATGATATCCACATTGGAACCTAATATTATCGAAAATAAAATACTAAAAGAATTCAACTGAATTTATTGAATTTTTTTCCTCTGAAATTTAGTATGTTATCAGATCATGCTAATTTCTTTAGTTATAAATTTCTTCTATTCCACTGAAATAGAAGTTTGATAATACTATTTTTAGGCTGATCAGCTGAAGAAAATTTATGAGATGTTTGGAGGTGCTCATGAACACAACTGGCCCGGTGTTTCCAATTTATCCTCCTATAACGAGTTGAAGCCAACAACAGAAATGGAAGGTCGTTTCAAGCAGACTTTCGAAAATTACATTCTCATTTGGTTTTTGTATTATGATCCTTTTTTATCTGTTTCTCTATTTTAGATAAGATATTTTTTTTTGATCGATAAGGGTGAAATTTTATAGAAAGAATAAAATTACAACCGGGACAAAGGGCGAGCAAGGCTCGCAAAAGGGAAAAGGAAAAAATTCAATAAGCAAAAAGGAGGGAACGCCTGCCCTGCCCAATAGGGCAGGTGGACAAATGCTAGGCTTGCCTCAGCAAAAGAGAACTCAGACGATTGCCCCACAACCGTAAGAGCCCAAAGACCTCAATGAACCAGGACAACGGAGCTCCGGAAACTGCCATTGAAGATGCGCTGGTTGCGTTCCCTCCAAAGGGACCACAAGATGGCGATGGCTAAGGTGCTGGGCACCAGGCCAACCCCCTCCTTAGAACTTGGGCAGAATTGGGCAAGCAAGACTTCGCAAGATTGCGGTAGACAGCTGAGGATACCGAACCTAGCCCAGCAGGTGTTCCAAATATTCCGAGCATAGATGCAATGCACAAGGACATGATTGGCAGATTCGGCATGCTGAAAACTGAGGGAGCATCTGTTCGGGACAATAATAGACCAACGGATTTGATCCTCTCTTGAGCATCACACCAAGAAAACAAAATGGCTCTAGGCGGGGCTTTAACCTTCCAGATCCCAATCCAGATCTGGCCAATTAAAGGCCTCCTCCAGAGAAGATTATAAGCGAAAGAAACCGAGAAGCTGCCGTCTTTCCTACCCTTCCAAAGCCTTGAATCATCAGCGGCAGAATTGATGAGAGTAGAGGGGAGCATACAGAGAAGCTCTTGGTGCTCCCTAATTTCCCCCTCCCTGTTATCACGCCTGAGAACGAAGGACCATCCATAACCATCTGCTGAAGGAGCCCAACAATCAACTACTACATCCTTCTTCCTGCTTAGTAGATAAATGTAAGGGAAACTGATTTTCAATGGTTGAGGACCCACCCAGTTATCGTCCCATAAGCTAATGCAATTGCCCTCACTAACCCGAAAGGAGAGAACCCTAGAGAAGGCATCAGCTTGGTCGGCTACCTCCTTCTCCCAGAGGTTCTAGCCAACCCTTTGAGACGGATCCGCCAACCGCGTTCGCCAGGTTTGTATTTACTCCGAACCATGGACACCCAAAGGGAGACATTGCCATCCCCAAACTTCCATAATCACTTACAAAGCAAAGAGCAATGCATAAGATTTAAGTCCCGAATGCCCAGACCACCATCATGCTTAGAAAAGCACACCTTTTCCCAAGAGACATGGTGGATCTTGCTACGATCCTTTCCCTCGCTCCAAAGAAACCTCTTCATCAGCGATTCAATTCTGTGGATGATCTTGGGGGGGGGGGGGGGGGCAGCGGAACACGGAGAGGTGGTAGGTCGGCATGTTGGACATCGCACACTTAAGTAAGCTCACCCTACCAGCCATAGAGAGGAGCTTTCCTTTCCATACGGCCAATCTTTTCTCGATCCTTTCCACCACACTGTCCCAAACTGAGGTCCTAGGCACTCCCAGGCAGAGGGGGAGACCTAGATAAGTACCTGGGAGATCGCCCCAATTGCATTCAAAGTAGTTACCAAACCTTTCCACCTCGCTGGGGCTCAGATGCACCTTATAATTAAGGATTTGTCCAGATTTACTTTCTGGTATGTACACGCCTCGAAGGCTTTTAAAATTCATTTCAAGCTGAGAAGGTTGTCGAAGGACACGTCGCAAAAAATGATCGTATCATTGGCGAATTGCAAGTGGGTGATGGGAAGGCAGTCCGCGGAGGTTCTAAAACCCATAATAGCACCCAAGGAGGCCCCCCCTGTCGATAAGTTGGCTCAAGCATTCACCAACTAGGTTAAATAGGAAGGGGGGCAAAGGGTCTCCCTGGCCAAGGCCTCTGGACTCTTCAAAAAACCCGTTGACGAGAGTAGAGAATGAAGGATCCGAAATGCTGTCCATGACCCAATTGCGCCATTGCTGACCGAATCCCATCACGTCCAAAATGTTATTGATAAAGCTCCAGTGAATGCGGTCGAATGCCTTTTCCATATCAAGCTTGACAATCAGACCCGGTAACTTATCCTTATGCCTAGAGTGTAAGCATTCGTGTGCTAGAACGGCGCAGTCTGTGATTTTTCTTCCCTTAATGAATGCAGATTGATTGGGGCTGATGATACTAGAAATGACAGGTCGAAAACGATTAACAAAGGTTCTTGCGACCACTTTGTAGAGGCTGCCCCCCAAGCTGATTGGGCGAAAGTCCCCCATACTCTCCGCGCTAATGCATTTTAGGATGAGGGCAATGAAAAAGGCCTTGGTCCCTTTGCTGAGGTGACTAGATCTAAAACTTTTGTGTAGAATGTTAACCAGATCCTCGTGCAGCACATCCCAAAAGATTTGGAAGAATTTAATTGGGTATCCGTCGGGCCCCGGGGCCCTATCACCTTCCCCATCAAAGACTGTTGTCTTGATCTCAGTGAAGTCGAACTCAGTTTCCAGTTCAGAGCTGTTGCGGGCATCGATGCGTCTGAATGGGAGCTCACCTGGGAAAGGTCTGAGGTTGGCCTCCTCCTTATATCATAGGACAAAGTGATCGACAATCGCCTTCTTGATTTCAGATTTATCTGAGATCTGAGATCCTCCCGCAGAAATGGAAGAAATCAGATTAGACCTACAGCGGGCATTGGCAATCCCGTGGAACAATTTAGAGTTAAGGTTGCCATCCTTGACCCATTTCTTGGGCGATCTTTGCCGCCAAAAAATTTCCTCCTCAACCAGCCTCCTGTTGAGGTGGTCCTTGAGACGTAAGCGCTCCTCTCGGTCCTCGGGCTGAAGGGATCCTTCCTGCCCTTCTTTTAAATTGAGGGCATCAATACTAGAAAGGGTGGCCTCTTTGACAGCTCGAACATTCCCGAGGACTTAGAGAGTTCCACGTTTGAAGGAAAGCCTTGAGGAATCTAAGTTTTCGACCAAACACGATCTCTTCAGTACCTCTGATCACTCAACTTTGCCACTTGGAAGCTAATTCTTTGAAATTATCATGCTTCAGCCAAGCTAATTCGAACTTAAATGGCTTGGGCCCCCATCCCTCGTCACGGCTGGAAAGGGAGATTGGGATTTGATCGAAAACAGAGAAAAGATGGCCCACCGAACACAGACTAGGGGCCAGGTCGTTCCAGTCGGATGACATAAGAATCTGTCAATCCTACTAGAAATTGGGTTCTCCTGCCCATTACTCCAAGTAAAACGAGGCCCTTGGGATATCCACCAATTCAGCTGAAGCGACGAAAGCGGAGAAGCCTCACATACTGGCGGAAACTCTAGGTCTACCCAAATTTTCATCTGCAAAACGAGTGACGTTGAAGTCACCTCCGATAATCCAAGGCGCACCCCAAGAAGTTTGGATACTGAGCAACTCATTCCAGAAACCCCGCTACAATCTTGGGTCATTTGGCCCGTACACGGCAGTAAATGCCCAAACAAGGTCGGCCCCCAACGCCGAAAATAATACTGAGACGGATCTGGAGGCCAACTTAGAGTCGATCTTAGCTACCTTTCTTTTATCCCAAGCAAGTATGTGACAGCCCGGATTTCTGTGCTCAGAAATCCGTGCCATCAGGATCATGCTCTGGATGATCCCCAGGACAAATCACACAATATCTGTATATAAAGCGGAAATATACAGATAAAATCCCACAACGGTAAGTAGAGTCATCTAATGAATCAATCTAAAAGTAAGAACAATAGATAAAACTTTCATTGATAATGTAAAAAGTATACATCCTTAAAAAGGAACCAAAAAGAACCATCGGTGACAGACATCCATCACCCAAACAATGGTTCCCAATGATGGTTCCGATAGAATGTATAATAACACTATAAAAGAATAAAATATCTACAAAAATTAATACAAAAGTGGCAACCAGGCACACATAATCCAAAGTCTCCAAACGAACATAAAACCCCAAAAATGTCTAAGCTATACCCAGTCTATGGGTAAAAGTCGTCAGCTGGAACGTCTGTCTCCTCGTCCTCAACCTCACCTCGTGATCGCCGATAGTCTGGTCGCCTCGGCCTCGGAGTCACCGCCTGTAACCTAAATGTTTACAAAAACAGGGTGAGCTACATCCTAGCTCAATAAAAGAATTCCAAATAAATTTGCATTCTAATTGCATAACATGGTCATCAAAGAACAAAACTGAAAATATGCAACAGATGTATAAAACATGAGACATTTATCCAAAACAGTACAGAATTGATGAATACAACATATAATGACTTAGTGTAGTATACTTAAGTAACTTCCGTGAGTATAGCACGTGGTAGCCAGATTTGGTCCGATGGATAATCCCAACCATCGTCGTTCACATGAACAATTTCGGAATTGCAACAATGCCCCACACATGGAGTGCAATTGTGCCGAGGATTACAAAGCAAATGCACAAGTGTGCTCGAACGGATATACCGCCGTTAAACCTCAAATCACATGCATACTTATCATACTTAATGTAATCTGATTTTGATACGGATATCAAATGTCGGATCAAGTACATAATAGAATACTCATACATATGCTAGACATGCTTTTAAAACAGAATTTAAACTATGCTGAGATATGTATGACAGATGTAATCCATGAGATCAAAAATAAATGCAATTTCGGTTGAATTCCCCTACCTCTGATCAAGCTCCTTCTAAGCAAATCCAAAGCTTTTTCAAGGCATCTTAGTCCGATCCTGACCATAAACATGTTACTCTAGGTGTTAGGAGGACAGATTGTGAATCGCACAATGTCCAAGGTTCTTACCTATAAATTTTCTAACCGGCTAAAATTATTGATCGATCAATACCTTGTTGATCGATCAATGAACTCTTTATTGATCGATCAACACCCTTGTTGATCGATCACCAAAGCACAAACTGCTTATATATATTAGTACAATTGATCGATCACCATGTTGGTTGATCGATCATGGCTCAGATTGATCGATCACCACCATCGCTGATCGATCAATACTCAAAATTGATCGATCAATACCACCATTGATCGATCACCAATATTAACCCAAAATTCACCAACTCTGCGCCGGTAATGTTCCTTTACTATATATATGAATTGATCGATCAACACCACTTGATCGATCAACCACGATGATCGATCAACACCTTGTTGATCGATCAATTCCACACTTAGTGATCGATCAACACCTTGTTGATCGATCAATAATGACGAATTTTCAGTCATTAATGGAGTTCACCAAACAAATTTTTCTAACTTATTTTTCCTTCCAAAAATTCATTAAAATCTTAAATATTCATACAGAACCTATATTTAGGGCATCCAACAGCCCATTTTAAACAAGAGAGCTCACCTCTATGTGGGCCCTTTCGGGGTTTCGGCAAATCACTCCGGATGAGGGTTTCGGATCAAGCTCTCGGAGTTTATCACCGATCCGAGTTCGACGAGTAACCTTTTAGCTCTGGTTCAGCATGCAGAGACTTCACACACACACAACCCATACTTAAGCTTAACCCATTGGTCTCTACATACCCTAGCTTAGGAAACTCACCTTTCAATCTTGCTAACCCTGTTATATACAAAAACCCTCTTGAAAACCCACCTAGCTACAGACTCCTTAGCTGTTAGAGTAACTAGAGCAAGGGGAAGAAGAAGAAGAAGAAGAAGAACTTCCTCTACCTCTCCCTTCCTTCTCTTATAAGCTACCAACTGAAATATCTTAGATATTTCAGTTGCTTCTCTAATTTTGATTTCGGTGTGAAACACCAACATGTCGATACGGCGTAGTGTACCGTCTCGACATCGTACTCGACTCGGATCGAAACGAGTTTTCATACGTGAACTAACCTACTTATAGGCTAATATTATTTCTATTAATATTATTTTCAAAGTTTTAAATTTTCTGTCTCGATTTCCGTGCCAGGCACGTACATCGATGCGGTTAGTTTCTGGTTCAAATTTTTCTGGGTCATTACAAAGTAGGACCCCGCCTCTGGTACCAACAACGTCTAGTGCCTCGCAGTTCCACCACTGGCCTCTGAGCACCCTTCGCACTTTGGTGACATCACACGCAACCCATTTCGTCTCTTGGAAGGTAACGATCATCGGATTTAAGTCACCAATCGTTCTTTTGATGATGGCGCACTTGTCAGGATCTCCTAACCCCCTTACGTTCCAGGAAATACAATTGAGAATCATAGAAACAAGAAACAAACCTTGAACGACCAGAATCGGGGCAACCTCAGCCAGGCCTTCTCGCCCTCGAGCTCTTGACCCCAAAAAGGTGCTGAAGTTGTAGGCGGCTACCAGAAAACAATAGACCATATTTCTTGCATATGCCGTGGATATCTTCGTAAAGGAGCTCGTTGAGGTCTTCTTGTGAGTTGACTGGCAAACCAGGAGAGTTGAAGTCGGAAGAGGTACTGCAGTCAGGGTTGCTGGTTCGGACTTCCCCCTCATCCTCCCTCTCAGATAGGAAGGTGTCAGTGTATGAAGAAATAGAGCCTTCATTAAAGAGGACCTTAAGGTTGCAGGAACTAGTAGAGGGGGAAGGCTTATGGATGATGGGCAGGTCTGGTATACGATGAGGAGGCTGAGTGGAGAAGTTTTGCTTGAGGCAATCGCAGACAATTCGAATCCCTCCTCTAGTCCTAGTATAGGAGAGGGGCCAAGGTTGCATGGCTCGCTCGGAATGGGCTCTGGCCCGGAGGGCCCCTGGGGGCGATAGTTCTAGAATAAGGACCTCGAAGATCATGGGATCTGTGGTTGGCCAAAATTGCCATAGAATAAGGACCTCGAAGATAATTACCCTATTTTTTAGGGGATACGATACATAGGCAATGTATCGTATCGCCCAGGTCCAAAACCGATACGTATAGAGCGATATGTATCGGTATCGGACGATTTTTTGACCCATGATTCTAGCGCTCACATGCGTGAAGATTTTTCGATCTAGAAAAACGACTCCGATAAAGGAACTCGAATTTTGCTCTAGTTTAGGGCATCAAGCGATAATTGTGATATCGGATTTGATTCCTCGGGGATTTTGAAGGAGATAAAACTTGAATAAATAATTCAGAAAGGGGAGATTAATGATATTATGGAATACGATTCTTTTGGAATTTTTATTCTTTTATCAATGGAAATAAAGAAAAAATACATAACAACTAGAGAAAAGACAAACTAAAAAGATAGATTCCAAGACTTCACACCAAGGGTTTTCCGAAGCTTCACACCACGGCTGTACGTCGGCTTCGCACCAAGTCACACGAGAAACGATTGCTCACTCCTCAAGGTTTGAAGGATTCACTCCATAGATTGAAAACTTTTCACAAGCTCTCTAGGGTTTGCACAAAAACAACTCTCTTTTCATTAATAAAAAAACTAAACTACAATGTTCTTCTTAATGACCTTATATAGGAGGTCTTACAATAAAATAAAACACTAAAACAAATACTAAATAAAAGACAAATAAGCCCCTAAAACTTAAGTTCGAAATAGAAAAAAAAAAAATTTAAACTAACTCGGCGCGATTTCGATCGATCGAAATTGAAATTCGATCGATCAAAAGTGAAAATCGATCGATTGAAATTCAAATATATAAAATATCGCCGTTGACATTTGATCGATCGAAATAGGACTTCGATCGATTGAATTGCCATGTGCTCCTTCCATTCTCCAGAATTTTCATCTTTACGCCTAGTTCTAGTTTTCGCTCTGCTTCTTCTTAACTGAAAAATTTGTTGCAGCCCGAATCTACGGCTCTTGATCTTGGCGTCCCGCATGAATCTCTCTGGGTGGAAAAAACTCATCTCCGATGAGTTAGGAAATTCATGGATGACACACTTCGGAAGCTTCATTCGTGGTTTGCCTTTTCATGCTGTGAGATACTTCTGATTCTTATCTTCATTGGCATCGAAGCTTGGAAATTCTAGGACCTTCTCATTTGACCTTTTCTTATATTGTACAGGTAGGGTACGAGATAGGAATTGGGAAAATAAGTGTGGTTTGATTGGATGCCCAAGAAGGAATAGATCAAAGGGCGAGGATAGTAGGATCAAGGATAAGCGTAAGAACCGTTATGGCAACTATCGGATGGTTGCCTTTGTCTAAAGGAAGATATAAATCTCCATTATTACCCTTTTTTGAGATTGAGAAAGATTCCACATGTTTAGAACCATCAGGAATTAACACAAAACTGTTAGTATTAAATTCATTAAAAATATTCAATGTCTTAGTCCGGTCATGCGTATTTCCAGTGCTCAATAAATTCAGATTGTTAATCCCATGCAAATCAGAATGATGATATGATCCTACCAACTCTAATGACTCACTTGAGATAGACACATTATCAACACCGTCCTCGGCAATAGGAATTGGCCTAATGCAACCTATGGCTTTGACCGGAACCTCACCTTCCTCATCACTTGGTGTTTCACATGGTTCGTACACTTCTTCGGGTATCTCGTTGCTCTCTTTCTCAGTATGCTCCTGAATGATCAAGGTTTGACCCTTACTAGGACATTGGGATGCAAAGTGACAAAAACCTTGACACTTATAACATTGTTGCGTGGCATGCCTAGAACTCTCGATCAATGGTCCTTTTCCTTTGTCAATATGCGGATTCACGAGTTTTGAGGATTGACTAGAGGCATTATTTTCCTTTTCGATAGGATTAGATTGATGCTCAAGTTTGGAAGACTTAGATCGGCCATTACTGGGGGTGTCGAGATACTGTTCTAATTCTCCGACCTTAGCAAAACATTCTTCGAGATCCGCAATGGGATAAGGAATGAGTTCCCTCTGTAACTCTGGGCGAAGACCCATTCAGAATCGGGAGAGGATAACTTTTGCTGGTTCATTGACATCGGCCTGGGTCATCAGGTCTTCAAACCGATCGATGTACTCAGTGACTGGGGAGTCTCCTTGATGCAATGATTGCCACTGATCAAGAATACGTTCATCATATGATACAGGAATGCATTTTTCGTGCAGTTGAACTTTCATTTCAACTCACGTGGAAATAACACGAACACCCTGGATTTTCCTACGACGCTCTACTCCCAACCAATAAAGTCTGGCTTGACCCATAAGCTTGACTTTGACAAATCTGACCTTGCGGTCTTCAGACATGGCATCCCACTCAAAGTAGTTTTCCATGCTGGAGACCCATTCGAGAAAGACCTTGGGTTGTCTTTTCCCGTCAAAAGTTGGGGCGCTCATTTTCACAGATTTCATGACATTATCATCAAGATTGGTTTGGACCTCACGTCGGGGAGGAACATCTCTCCTACGGTCACGGTTGTTGACTCTATTGTGATTCTCAGCGATGAGCTGATTGATCTTTTCGAAACAAGTCTCTAAAGCCTCATGTCGGGTTTGTTGATCAGCGATGTATTCATCCATCCGGGTTTGACTAGCGGTCACCTTAAATGCAAGATCTCTAATCAGGGCCTCTAAGGTATTGATATCCATGACAGAATTATGTAAGACAAAATATACTAAATTCAAGCGAACCCTAAAATCTATATGACACGGACAACCCTAAATTAAAACTATGCTCTGATACCAAAACTAACGCGGGACAAACGTTAAAATCCTAATATGCAAATTTGGGATTAGCTTTAGCATGAATTGAACAGTGGAAATATTCAAAATCACGCCAACACATAAAATTGATTCAATGAAATTAATAAGGCAGTTAGGTTAATCCATTCTAGCGCTCACATGCTTGAAGATTTTTCGATCTAGAAAAACGACTCCGATGAAGGAACTCGAGTTTCGCTTTAGTTTAGGGCATCAAGCGATAATTGCGATATCAGATTTGATTCCTCGGGGATAAAACTTGAATAAATAGTTCAAAAAAGGGAGATTAATAATATCATGAAATACGATTCTTTTGAGATTTTTGTTCTTTTATCAATGGAAATAAAGAAAAAATACCTGACAACTAGAGAAAAAACAAATTAAAAAGATAGATTCCAAGGCTTCACACCAAGAATTTTCCGAAGCTTCACACCACGGCTGTACGTCGCCTTCGCACCAAGTCGCATGAGAAACGATCGCTCATTCCCCAAGGTTTGAGGGATTCACTCCCTCGATCGAAAACTTTTCACAAGCTCTCTAAGGTTTGCACAAAAGCAACTCTCTTTTCATTAATCAAAAAACTAAACTACAATGTTCTTCTTAATGACCTTATATAGGAGGTCTTACAATAAAATAAAACCCTAAAACAAATACTAAATAAAAGACAAATAAGCCCATAAAACTTAAGTTCGAAATAGAAAAAAAAAATAATAATAAAAAAAATAAACTAACTCGGTGCGATTTCGATCGATCGAAATTGAAATTCCATCGATCGAAATTGAAATTCGATCGATCGAAAGTGAAAATCGATCGATCGAAATTCATATATATAAAATATCGCCGTCGAGATTCGATCGATCGAAATAGGACTTTGATCGATGGAATTTGCTATTTGCTCATTCCATTCTCCAGAATTTTCATCTTTACGCCTAGTTCTGGTTTTCGCTTCGCTTCTTCTTGATTGAAAAATTTGTTGCGGCTCGAATCTACGCCTCTTGATCTTGGCGTCCTGCATCAGAGAGTGTGAACAGTATTTTAAAGATAGCAACTACAAGCCTCGGATGTTTATTTGAATCCAAATTAAAAATAAATGTGTAATGTTTATTTGAATCTATATAGAAGCTTTGTATCTGAGGATGAAGTTCAATAAGTGGTTTTTGACCCCTTCAGAAATTACTATGAAGGACTCCAATGCTATGCTGGATTGAAGCTGTCACATTACTCTTGTTGATGGACCATCAGTGTGTGATATTTCAATTCTAAGAAAATGCTAATTTAATTTTATGATGAGTGCCGACTATGATAAATCAACAGCATGGAGCTACAACATTATGATACGGCCAGCATATTTGTTATTGGAAACCCATCAACACTCGATAGCCTTTTTATCTGGTGACAAAGTAACAAGATCCCAAGTGTGGTTAGAGAAGCCAATTCTTCTTTCAAAGCCTCCTGAGTGTGTATCTACAAAACTTCTAGGCTGTTTGGAAGTAATAGATGAAACAAATGAATCTTTAAGAGGAGATCGAATTATGAAATGAAGCATTGTATGTGATTTCAATGATACGATTTCAAGCCTCAAAAATGCATGGTGAAGATGAATCGAAATATTTGATTTTTTAAGAGAAATCTAAACAATGTGACCTTTCTTCATGCCCTAAAAATAAGAAAAGCAAACATAAAGAACACAAAAATGGAAAATGGTCCCTAGACGCAACAATGACTGAAATTGTGGGAAAGAGATAGGAAAGTATTTGTTGAAGGTGCGAGGTCAACTGAAAAAAAGGACACTAAGCAAGTGCAGTTAAGAACACAAAAAAGTAACACGCGTATCATAATGTGTAAACATATAAGCATTCAAATATTAGGCACAAGCTTCCTATGCTTTATAATTTGGGATCACTATAGAAAACTTCACAATGTGAAAGTTATTTTCAATGGTAGTTATTCTTGAAGATCATCTTTTTGTAGAGCTCTCAATGGGTTGACAAACCCGCACTAACCCACCGGGTTTTTACTCGTCGCTCATAAATTTGAGCTATCGTTGGTCCGTCAGGTATGAGGCATCCAACCCGACCTTCGGGTTGGATCGGGAAAAAAGTGAAGTCAAGTCGATCCAACCCAACATTTTGTATATGAAATCAAGAAAAATAGGAGGTTTAAATCGGATTGGATCCGGCGTTGGGTCAGGTCGGGTTTTCGGATCAGGTAAGACATATATACTCTAGAATGTACATACTCTGGCACCAAATACCCGATCCTTTGTTTTAAGAGATGATGTTTTGTTACCATTAAGAATTCCTAGCATCGTTTGTACTAGTCTTTTACATGGGTCACTACGTATCATTTCAGACTGAGGCTGATATTGCCTCGATGCATTTTAGTTTTTGGGTTGGCTTGGAACCTATGCAATGTGACCTTATATGTCTATTAGAGTGAAAGAGATAGATGCATAGTAGTTTATCCAATTGTACTTCTAGCAATAGTATCTTTTTTTTCCTCATTTATTCATGATTTTTCATTTTGAGAAGCCTTACGCTTTGCTCCACTTGCTTTGCTTTTTGAACTTTAGAGCATGTTATTTTGTATCTGATCCTGCCAAGACCGATTTGTGGTCTTTGTATTTAGTGGAAAATAGTAAGTATCTGTTTGTATTCAGTGAAAAATAGTACGTATTCACGTAAAAAGCAGCACCAGGCAATAATTCTTCTTGGAATTTCTTACAATAATTCCTGTGAATAATATATGATAGCTTGCCAAATGTGGAATTGTGACAGCCCGAATTTCCGTGCCCGGAAATCCGTGCCATCAGGATCATACTCTGGATGATCCCCAGGACAAATCACGAAGTGTCTGTCAGATATTAAACTAAGCGATACATTCCAAAGTCATCATATAAGACTTTAAATGAAAGAAGCAATAAAACATACATGTATATATATACGTATCAAAATAATATACATTCCCAAAAAGGAACCAAGAAGAACCACTGGTGATGGACATCCATCACCAAAACCAATGGTTCCTAATAATGGTTTCGATAGAATGTATGATAATACAAAGAAATACAACGTCTACAATAATACTAAATACAGACAGTGGCCACCAGGCACACAATAATCCAGAGTATTATACAAAAATCCCAAAATAAAAAACTCAAGTACCCAGACTATGGATAAAAATCGTCTGCCTGGACGTCAGTCTCCTCGTCCTCAGCCTCAGCCTCTGGATCAGGCTGGTAATCTGGGTCGCTCGCGGTACCGGAAGCTCTAGCCTCAGAACCTATAATTATTTATAGAAACAGAGTGAGCTACATGTAAGCTCAATAGAAGAATCCCAACTAAAAATGTACTGAATATTCAAGACATGGTATCTCAAAGCAGGAAATCAAATCAAAACGTGCAGACAGGGTAAAATCAGATCAAATACTGAGCTTTTAAACGAGAAATAAATACTATGCAAGTGTATAATCGGTGACTTAAATTGTATATATTTTTCTAACTTAAGAAACTCCCGTGAATATATAACACGGAGTAATCAGGAATTTACAGATAGGAAACCCTAACCAATCGTCGTTCACATGAACAATTTCAGGGTGCAACAATGCCTCATCTATGGAGTGCAATTGTGCCGAGGGATTAACAAAGCAGATGCACAAGCGTGCCAGGCACGGATATACCGCCGAGTCGGTGGGGATCATCTGGTTAAATCATTAAATCACATACACACATAGACCTCACGAACCAGATAGCAGAAATCAGGAAACAAATCAGAGATTTATGATATGTAAACATGCTTGTTAAAAGAGAAATCAGGGTGCAGATATGAAAGAATCATGAAATCATAGTAAAAAATATTTTAGGTTGGATTTCCCCTACCTTAGATTAGACCTCTTTCTAAGCAAATCCAAAGCTTTTCAGAGCGTCATGGTCTGATCCTAGACCATAAATATAGTACACTAAGTGTCAGGGATGTCAGAACATTAACTGTCGCGGTGTTCAGTAGTTCTTAATTTACAAAATCAAAATAGGCCAAATACAGGGGTGATTGATTGATCAACAGCCTTGATGATCGATCAATCCACCTCATTAATCGATCAATCAAGGCTGTTGATCGATCAACCCTTCACATAACTCACAGGTGACAAAGGTTAATTGATCGATCAACAGCCTTGATTGATCGATCAATCCATCTCATTGATCGATCAATGCTTCAATTGATCGATTAATAGTCTCTTATTCTTCACATTTGACAGAGGAAAATTGATCGATCACCAGCTTAGTTGATCGATCAATCCATCTCATTGATCGATCAATGCTTCAATTGATCGATCACAAGCCTAAATTTTAAATTTCCCTCTTCCTGTTCTTACACTAACTTTATATAGATTGATCGATCAATGCCCATATTGATCAATCAATCTTTGCCATTGATCGATCAATGCCCTTATAGATCGATCAATCTTTGCCATTGATCGATCACTCTTTCTGTGATCGATTAACCCTCAGAATTGATCGATCAATTAACAAATTGATCAATCAATGCCCTCGGGCACTGAACTTCTAGAAAATGCCCCTACTGTTCCCACTTAATGCTTCTACAAATTGATCGATCAATGCCTCTCATTGATCGATCAATGCAGTATTGATCGATCAATAATGACAGTTCTCTGTCATTAATGGCGGTCACCCATTTAACCCATTTTAACATCAGTGGTTTCTAACAACCATTCACACACACATATACACCTACACATGAGGCTTTAACTTTGCCCTTCTTAAATGTAAAAGCTCACCTCAATTGGGCCCTTTTGGGGTTTTGGCAAACGCGATCCGAAGAGGGTTTCGGATCCGACTCTCGCAGTTTATCGCCGATATTACTCAGACAAGCAGACGATTAGCTCCGATTCAGCACGCAGAGACCTCACACATACCCAGACTAAATGTGAAGCGTCTTACTGAACTCTCCACACTCTAATGCAGACTAACGCACGACCTAGGGTATCACCAACCCTGTTTTCTCAAAGAACTCACTCAGAAACCACAACCTAGCTACAGAGTCTTTCCAAGAAGCAAGAAGGAGAAGATGAAAGATGGTCTTTCCAGGTCTCTTCCTTCTCTTATAAGCTAAGAAACTGAAATATCCTTGATATTTTAGTTTCCTCTCTAAACTTAGCTCCACTGTGAAGCGCCTATACCGTTTCTATGTCGTAATATGCTCCAAGGTTCTACTAGCCTCGGATTCACGTAAGAAGTCACACATGACCTCATCTAACTACGGGCTAATATTATTTTAAATAATATTAGTTACTAATTTTAAATTTTGTCTCAATTTCCGTGCCGGGCATGCATCTCGAAGCAGTCGGATTCTTGTTCGAGATCTTAGGGCTATTACATTATCCCCCCCATAGGAATTTTCGTCCTTGAAAATGTCCTAGAGGTCGTATGAGATGCAGGGTGGTAAACTAGCAGGCGAGCATATCAAACAGGAATCAAAATGTATATACAGACAGAAAGTAAATGGAAAGCAGAATACAGAAAGATACAGATATAATCATTAGAAGAACAATCACGTAATAGCATAGTAAATACCTGCCGGGCACGTCGGATGGTCCGGCCTCGTCAGGGGCAGGTCGACTGGGAGGGGTGGCGGTGTACGGTAGTCACGAGGATCCACGGTTTGTTGACGTGCATGAGCAATCATCGGTGTCGACGTGGTGGCATACAAGTGCTGCATCACGAGCTCGTGCAAGCCCTCATAGTAATCCAGCCGGCGATGAATCTGACGCTGGAACGCCTCCATCCCATCCAGCCGCTCGTGGATACGCCGGTTACCCTCCACAAGCTCACGAAGCATCGCTTCCATGCCCACAGTGGGAGGAGCAGGTCGACGCGATGTGGTAGGACAAGGTGGCCGACGTGGTGTAGTGGGGCTAGGTCGAGTAGATACCCCTGGTTGAGGTGGCTGGTCAGATGGTGCCTCCCCCTCTCCAGGAACACCCTCTACCACCTCGGCGAACGCCAGTCGACTTTTGCAACCTCCTCTTCTCCCTCTGGTAACTGTCTGACCAAAAGGTTATAGCTCTTAGTCCAGTCTTTTAGTTGAAACACTTTTGTGTTATTGGTCATCCGTGGCTCACCGGGAGACAAACTATACGCCTCGCGTAGAGCAACGTATTGCTCCACCATCTTAGTTACCAGGCGAGCATAGGGAATTTGTTTCTTGGACTCGGTCTTTATTTTATCCGACATCAGGTCCCTGGCATCTATTATGCCATCGATGACCAAATCTACAACAGAGAATCAACGGTTCTCAATGGCGGAAAAGAGTGCCTGTTGCACGACATCAGTTCGTGAGGCCTTGTGCAGGAACGGGTTGAGGGCACACTTGATATAGGTATCAAACATCTACAACTAGTCAGGTAACTAGGCACGGGTGATGGATTGCCCCTTCCCATGTTGACCTTGGGTCATCTTGGTGACCACGTCGAGAAAAGGGACGTCTTTAATGTAGGGGGGCCCTAAGCCACATGTTTCAATGTAGATTGACGTGCACTGTAGGGCAACAGCAACATGAAACTGGTTGAATTTGTATTCAAACCCGTCAATCGAAGTGACGAGTCGGTGTCGGTCATTAGAAGATTTTGAAAAAATAGCTGCACGATACGAGGACAATAATGATCGTGAAATGGCTCGAGTAGGGGTTTCAACCCTAGCTTTTTGACGTAATCAACGGCCCAAGACATCTCGGGCTGATCCTCAAAAAGCGTAGTGTCAAATACATACTCGGGGAGGAAGGTTTTGGAAGTCCACCATTGGTTGGGGACTTCGCGTTGAATTTGGGTCGGTATGGGGTCTTGGACGGGTGGAACCGCGCCTGCAATAGGTGCCACAGGTGGCACGATGGTTTGGGGAACGGGTTCGGGGTTTGGTACAGGAGTACGAACCTGAGACGTGGGAGTCTTACGCGAAGTGTTCTTCGTGCGGGGTCCCATAACGTAAAAACCCCAAAAAAATCGAAAACAAAACTCAAAGAAGCGAAGGAAAGTGTTTACCGATCTACTCGAGTGAAATCGGATTGAAACGCGAGTGGAATTCGAAGCCCAGGTAGTCGACAAGGGAGTAAAAATCGCTTGAATGCAAAGGAGCTTAAAAGTCGCTTGAACGATCAAGCTTTCGTGCCTTGCAAATGAGCGATTTGAAACCCCAATCATCGCTTAAAACCCCCAGATTGATCGATCAATGCTCTAATTGATCGATCAATAGTGCATTTAAAAAGCCCTAACCCTATAGCCTTGATCGATCAATATCCCTATTGATCGATCAATGCATTCAAAATTGATCGATCAATATCCTCATTGATCGATCAATGAGTAAGTTCAAACACTTGCTCCATAACCTTGATCGATCAATGCCCATAATTGATCGATCAATATGCCCTATGTTGATCGATCAATTGTCCAATTTGATCGATCAACCAACCTTGGTGATCGATCAATACATCTAAAATTGATCGATCAATACCTTTATTGATCGATCAATCACCAAAACTGAGCATGAGGCTCCACATATTATTGATCGATCACCTCACTATGTTGATCGATCAATCACTAAATTGATCGATCAATTCCCTAATGGATTGATCAATCAAGACCGTGAAGCAATTTCTTAACATAGTCACTTCCTTAATGCGAATGAACCGCACTTTGAAAGTGAGGGTACATGTACCTAACATACTGAACCCATAATAGCAGATTATAAAAGCCAAATTATGCTTGCTTACACATGAGAATCACATAATTATTATAAAGAATTTTAAGCGAAATTCACAGAATTGCCTCTCATGTCAGGTAAGCAAGTGCGGATACTGCTCGCGGATCTCGATTGCGCGCTCCCAAGTAGCTTTGGAAGCTGAACGATTTCTCCACTTTACAAGTACCAGTGGAATCAACTTGGTCTGCAAAACTTGGTCTTTATGATCCAAAATCGCGATCGGTTCCTCAATCACCGTCAGGTCCTCTTGCAACTCAATCGGCTAAGAATCCAAGACGTGAGTCGGGTCGCGCACGTAGCGTCGTAGCATGGAAACATGAAAGACGTTATGCATGCTCGCCAACTGCGGTGGCAAAGCAATCCTATATGCGACTTCGCCAACCTGACCGAGTACCTCAAAGGGGCCGATATACCGAGGACTCAACTTTTCTTGCTTCTCGAAGCGCATGACGCCCTTGGTTGGTGAGATCTTTACAAAGACCTTGTCTCCGACCTGAAAACAATGGTTAATTCCATAGCTAATTATTTTAACTAGGGAATAGTAAATTTCTTAAACGCATCTAAGTATACCTAAAACTCAACGTGCGTCCAATGGAGATCGGCATAGCTCTTTTGGTGACTTTGAGCAACCCTCAATCTTTCGCGGATCAACTGAACTGCCTCGGTGGTACTATCCACGATATCAGGTCCCAAAATAAGCTTCTCGCTGACTTCTTCCCAATTCAAAGGAGATCTGCATCGTCGTCCATATAAGGCTTCATAAGGCGCCATCCCAATACTCGACTGATAGCTGTTATTGTAAGCGAACTTGATCAGAGGTAAATGCTGATCCCATGAACTATGAAAGTCCAACATACATGCACGTAATATATCCTCTATAATCTGGTTCACTCTCTCAGTCTGCCCATCTGTTTGAGGATGAAACGCTGAGATGAACTCCAATTTAGTACCCATGCCCTCTTGAAATCGTCGCCAGAATTGCGACGTATAGAGCGGATCTCTATCACACACGATGCTAATTGGTATGCCATGTAACCGAACTATCTCTTTCATGTACAACTCTGCAAGCTTATTGGCTGTATATGTAGTCCGGTACGATAGAAAATGTGTAGACTTTGACAGTCTATCTACAATGACCCAGATGGCATTGTTCTTTCTCAATGTGCTCGGCAATCCCAAGATAAAATCTATAGAAATGGCTTCCCATTTCCACTCTGGCACTGATAACAGTTGTCATAACCCTGCTAGATTTCGATGGTCTACTTTCACCTGCTGGCAGACCAAACATCGAGAAATAAAATTCACAACATCTTTCTTCAGTCCTCTCCACCAAAAACTTCGCTTGAGATCTTGATACATCTTGGTACTCCCAGGATGTATAGCATACGTCGACTTGTGTGCCTCTTCCAAAATAGTATCTTTAAGATCTTTAGTATCAGGTATGCACATCTGATCTTTAAATAGTAAGGTACCGTCATCCTTGATGAAGAAATCAGGTCTGATCTCATTGATCACATCTTTTCTAATGGCCATAAGCTCATCATCAATCATCTGGAGCTTACGCATGTTATCAAACAACGTGGGCCATATCACGATGGTAGCCATCAATGCCCCTGAACTTTTGACGTCAATCAGTGCATCACACAAGGTCAGGTCCTCAGGTAGATGCCACCTCTGCACTCGGTGATAAGATGTGACAACTAAGCTGAAGACTTCCTGCTCAAAGCATCTTCCATAACATTGGCCTTCCCAGGGTGATACTGGATGGAACAATCATAATCCTTTAAAAACTCCATCCATCTGCGCTGTCGCATGTTCAAGTTCTTCTGGGTAAACAGATACTTGAGACTTTTATGGTCGGTGAAGATGTCAAAGGTCTCACCGTATAAGTAGTGTCTCTAGATCTTCAAAGCAAAGATCACCGCTGCTAACTCCAGATCATGAGTCGGATAATTCTTTTCATGTTCCTTAAGCTGTCTAGAGCCGTACGGGATAACCTTCTTATGCTGGTTGAGGGCACAACCCAAACCACTGTAAGATGCGTCACTGTATAGAGCAAAACCACATTTGCCAGAAGGTATAGCTAGCACTGGTGTTGTAGTCAGACGCGTCTTGAGTTCTTGGAAACTCTTCTCACACTGATCAGTCCAATCAAACT
Organism: Chloranthus sessilifolius; assembly: GCA_021018995.1. NCBI lineage: Eukaryota > Viridiplantae > Streptophyta > Magnoliopsida > Chloranthales > Chloranthaceae > Chloranthus > Chloranthus sessilifolius. Next base: position 226,779 of record CM037586.1, on the reverse strand, counting down.
TAGCATCTTTTTTAGTGAGCTGAGTAAGCAGACTTGATAGTTTGGAGAACCCCTCTACAAATCGTCTGTAGTATCCTACCAAACCAAGGAAACTATGGATCTCGGTTACCATTCTAGGTTGTTCCCAATTTACGACCACTACAATCTTTGTTGGGTCGACTGTTGTAACCTTAGCAGAGACGATATGGCCCAAGAAACTAACTTGGTCCAGCCAAAACTCACACTTACTGAGCTTTACATACAACTTATGATCTCTGAGGGTCTGTAAAGTCACGTGCAGATGTCCTTCATATTCCTCCTTTGTCTTGGAATAGACAAAGATGTCATCTACAAAGACAACCACGAACTTATCCAAGTGTGGTTTAAACACTCGGTTCATCAGGTTCATAAAAGACGTAGGAGCGTTCGTCAATCCAAATGGCATAACAAAAAACTCGTAGTCACTACGTGAAAATGAAGAATAAACAACGTCATATCCTTAAAAAAAACCACGGTCTTTAGCCATTGTATAAAAATCAACCGATACAACAGCCCAAATCAGAGGTATATTAAAGACAATGGTCCACTTAAATACAATTATCGCAAGTAAGCGGGTTTGAACCTCTGACCTTATTTTCTGAAGCGAGATAGATCTTACGATAATTTTCTTTCATATCTCTTTCAACTCTTTTCATTTTTTCCCTCTCTTCATTTTTTCCCTTTCCCTCCTCATTTTTTCTTTCCCTCGATCCCTCACTGTAAATCCGGTGCCAACGAAACCCTAGCTTCGTCAGTCATTATCATTTTGCACAAATTGAAGCCCTATTTTATCTCTTTTCTCTTCGTTTTCTCTATAAACCCTAGTTTGTCTAAGGTCCCCCCCAAAAAAACCATAGTTCCTCCATCCATAGATCTCTCTTCTTCATCCATCATCTGACAAACGAGTGCTAGAAATCGTGATCGGCAAGCCCAAGTTGAGGAGCAATAGCTTGTTCCCTGCCGTTCGATCAATCGACTTCGCCCCGTTACCTGTCCGCCAGAGCTGAGAAGCGAGCCCTACCAAGAAGTTCAAGTTCTAGTGCACGGTCCTCTTCTTCAATATCAGCAGGTTCCATTTAAAAAAAAAAATTCTTTGCATTCTTATGTATCAGTCTAATAGCACATATTTTCATATAAGGCATCTATGTAAGCTCATCTCTTTGTAAATTATAGAATGCATAAAGAATGCTTCTCATAAAGCTTATGAACTGTCATTTAATTGCATTTTGTAGGTTGCATCTAGATCTACTCGTTTCCCCAATATTTGAAATGTATAAAAGGATTCTGGATGGTATTTTTTGTTGAAAACTTCTCTCCATGGTTAATATTTTCCTCCACATTAATGTATGTTTAAAAATATCCATGGACCTTGTACTACTATTATGTAATGGAGTCTGATATTATATGTTGTGTCTTTGTTTGCGGATTTGGTGGCCATGATCCAACTGCCCTGATAACTTGAATAAAGCCACTACCTTTTTGGGGTTTTAAAAAAAATATAAATTTCTTCATTCAAACCATAAAGTGCAATTATATTTTTAGCTATTTGTAGTCTTGTGTAGGTTTTACGATTGGCACTCTATGAAGATCAAGTTGCTTACATATGCATGATAACTGTTTGATGAATTGATTCAAAGAGCCAAATTCAATAGTTAAGTTGATTTGGAAATTTTGATTTGTGCATGATGCTCTTAGTTTCCATATCGGCACATAAATTTGTGATTTTTTTTTTTTATTGGTAACTACAAATTGTGGTCCCTTTAGTAAGATATCAAAAGTAGGCTATCCTATACTGTTCATGGTGAAAAAATTGTTTTGAACTATTGATCACGGACTCACAGTTGTTTAAAGTAGGACTTGAAGCGATTGTGATCATGATGTGGGAAATTGTTCACGATAACTAAAATAAGATTGCCTCGCCTCTGATTTTTTTGTTTTTTATTTTTTATTTTTTAAACTTGGGGCTGCACCTTGACTAAAAATCTAGCTAGATTTTTGTCCAAATTGGCCCTAAATGAACAGTTGTGATTTTCCAAATTAAAACTATCTCTTGGAACCCCTCCTTGCAAGTGATTATGGTCTCAGATCCTCCTCAAGTTGGAAAAGCACAATCTATTGAACGCTTGCTATATAGGTTGGGTTTCCTCCTCAAGTTAGATCTCATTTCCATGTTTTTCCAATAGGCTGAGTGGCTGATGTTAGAATCCAGTGGGCTATCACTTTGAACTAGGATTTGTGGACCCTAACTCGTTCAAGAAGTCGAGCCATTCATATGGAGGATCTAAAATAAAAAAAACAAAAGGATGTCTAAGGACAAGATAAACTTGGTTGATGATTTTATTTACAAAATCAAGAAGCTCAGAATTCAATAGGCTAAATTTTACAGATTTCCGCAGAGTAGCTCATCAGCTCAATAGGCTAAATTTTATGTTAGAATCCAGTGGGCTATCCAGCTGCTGATTGCATCACCTTTTAAGAAGTTTATCCACAAATCACACATCCAAGAACCTCCCAATCTAGCAATTTTCTATGCCCTATGCAGATTAAAGCATTGAATTAAAACGCAACTTAGGTCATTGGTGAGGCCACACAATAGTTGGAAATTGTTTAACCAGTTTGCAAAGCAGATGTTAATGGTGCAACTGCATTGAGTTGTTCTGCAACTTCTAGTGACTGGTATGAAACAGTTGACTTGAGTTTGCTTCAAATTCTGCTTTCTTGTATTAGTGGCATCTTCAGTACTTTGTATAGTGAACTGGGTAATTTTTGTTGTTATGATAATTAACAAATATTGATGTTGACAAGGATTTTTACTATCATATTTATCAAATTAACATGTTTTGGACCAGTACCTACTATACATTGACAAGGAATTTTGCCATCATATATATCAAATTAAATGTCTCTAGATTAGAGGGTGCCAATATGCAGATTATGGGAAAGCCATTTGGTGTAACATCAATGATATTGACAGCCATAGGGTGAACCTTAGTATGTCCATGCCTATGACTCTGTTGCTAAACAAAGTGGTAAAGCAAAGAGTCTTAGTTTGAATCTCTCTCTCTCTCTCTCTCTCTCTCTCAAGTAACTTGTAGCTAGATTCGAGCTACATGCTCATATCAGTTATTGGAAACATGAACATCGATGCACATGTTTTATTTTCTGTAGTTAATAACTGAAAACTTTGTGGAGCAGGTATATAAAATCTCTAAGAAGGTTTCAACATGTTTTAGAGGCATGTGGCGTGAACAAATCTCTCATTAAGCAAGGAGTAAAGGAAGGTGACACAATGATTGTGGGTGAGGTATGCTTATTTTGCCCCCTTGCGAATTGGTTCATTGAAAGCAAAACTCTTTGGTCAAATACTTAAAGCAATATTCTATAATATGGACTACAGGTGCTCCTTATAAAGGTGAATCCATGGGCCAATGTTTCCAATTAACATAGAATTGCTGTAAGTTCTCAGCAAATTTTAGATTGTTCTCAGCAATTCACGAGGATTCCTCTGCATCACATATAGATTGTAATTGTGAAGCATCACAGGTTTGATTCCATGGTTAATGTCCATGCACATCTGCATTCAAAAATTAAAATTTCCTTAGGCTTTTGGATTAAACCTCAGCCTAGTACTTGGTTTTGCACGGGACCTGATACCTAGTGAAAAACTTAGTTGAGTTCACTTGGAAATATGCACGATAGTTTTCGAGCTACGTTTTTTTGTGTTATATATATATATATGTGTGTGTGTGAGTGTGTGTGTGCTAATACATTTTCTTGACTATTCTCTGGACTTTGCAATATTTTGCACCCTAGCATGTT